>CM056994.1:34887126-36180460 GCA_029891345.1 Dryococelus australis | reverse complement strand
CTCTGTGCCAGTAAATGAACACTTCACAATTGTGTAGTCCAATGGAGAAACGACGCCGGTTCGAGTATATACAGCACTGTGAAGTTTAGTCTGATGCCAAATAATAACGCGGATTTTGCAGGTCTCTGTCTATAGTTCATCGGGATTCTTAATTTTTCCTGTCGCCACGAATGCCGTTCTGCCATATTGCTATCAAGTTAGGTCACCTTACGACTGTTCACGTTTTAAGTTGGTGATACACATGGAAGTTTCAGTATTCTCCATAGTTGTTCTGAAAAGAGCTAACTACAGTACTACCTCTTCCGTGCCTTCAATGATGCTCCGAATAATGAGCAGAGGACTCTGTTCTCCCAAACTGTCAGTCACATCTCGAAACTCGAAAATTTTCGCCAGTTGCTATGGTGATAAAACAGACACAGTGACACGTAAGAATCTCATGCTGTGTTTGTGATTGGACCGGTGGTTATCAGAATACCAGTAATAAACACCCGGCAACAGACTGAGCTAGAAGTTACTCCCGGTCCGCACGGAACTAAATAATCACAGGGACAGCAGCCAACCCACAAGCAATTCCGCGAAAGTTTTCGGGCTTCTGGCCACACTGAACATCTGCTGGTCCGGTGTTTTCAGGTACAGAGACGGGGAATGACTAGGAACAGGAACATTTCGCGAGTTCGTTTCAGGACAAGATAGACGTCAAACACGTGTACACTGAAGTTGACTTTGCAATTGGATCGCAGTTTATTAGACACGCCCTTGACGACTCTTATCCAATAGCAGACTTGCAAGGAAACAAGTAGCGAGTGCCATACTGCCAGGTGGTGAGTAACACTGGCTACTCTCTTGAGCAGCAGCCAATGAACAAATATCTGAGGCTCGAGTATACACATGGCTGTGGAGTCTAGCCTACAGGTCATTGAACTCACGAATTTCTCCTATCCCTAGAAATGACTCTACGGTCGCTTCTATGTAAGGTGACAGCCTACGGAATTGCCTACGAGCTGCTTCATGCTTGTGTTACTGTGGGGACTCCATGTTGGTGTAGACACGCCTCTCGGTAGAGCTAGTGACTTTTCGCGGAAAAAAAATATGAGTGCACGTTAGACTTCAATACTATAAGCACCCAACACCAGTTTGTCTATAGCCATATGTTGCTGTCTGCTTGGGAAGGCGTTTTCATATTTGATCGGGCCACTCAGAATTTCAGCAACATCGGCACGGCTCCTACGCGATTCGTAGAGACCTGAAAAATTCGCAGATTCATTTCGAGACAAGTTGTAATTCACAAACTTGTGCCTCCATGTTACTTTTGCAATTGGTCGAAATGTTTTTTGACACCTCCTGGAGGTAAATGAGCCATTACCAAACATGCAATGCATTGTAAGCCCAATCATCACCCTGTACTTCCACAACAAGCAACCAATGAAAAGTTGATATCTATATGAGAGTATATAAGACTGTAGTCTCTAGTTTGCAGGTCATGGAACTCGCGAATTTTTCAGGTCTATAACCAGGGATTCGTGTGCAGACGGTTAACACTTGTCATAAAGTAATTCAGCCCATCAAGATAGGTGAACGAGCCTAGAGTGTTTTGAAGTATAACTTGTCTTGAAATCTTCTCGAGAAATTTCACTAATCCTATACCTCTCGGGGGCTGACCTGACGTAGCGCCGTACTGCTGGTGACTGTTGGCCGGATCGTGCGCTTCTGTTCGCTTGGCTGCTTTGTGCCTGGGCGATGACGGGCCAGCGAGGACGCTGCTAGAGATTAAACATTCCCCTCTCCCCCCTCGAACATACAATCCTGGAGACTCGCCACTCCGGTCGGCTCGAAGCGGGCTGGTGATTTAACGCTCGACTGCGTATTCCGACGTGTTGGCTTGTGTTTAGGATTAGTTTTATTCGGCTGCTTAGCGCATCATTACGCTGGGGTTCGGTGCCCCCTCTATCATCCCCCTTCCACACCTACATCCCGTGGTGGGGACAGTGTTTTCATGTTCCGGGTACGTCCACTATCGCGCGGTCAGAGATGCCAGGCGACGCCATGGCACGTTTCCCAGTCTCTTCCCTGGACGTCGTCGACCGAGAAGGGGATAAGAAGAAGTTCTTTCTTCTCTCTCGCGACGGGGTCCAGCCCAGTCAGCCCTTTTCGTAACGGGACGAGATAGCGTCCATGGACACAAATTAGTCGCGGGAGATTTATGCCGCGCTGCGGGTAGACCGCCCCGCTTGATGAACGACCCACCACAGACTCCCCCTCCGCCCCGTCGTGTCGTACCCGGGGACGAGAAACGAGTCAGGTGGACACATCTCGCGTTTGTTTGTGTTTTCTTCCCCGCTTGCGCTCTAGGGCTTCTTTTTGTGTCGCCGCCGCGGCGTGGCGACCCGCCAAGGCGCCGACTACCGTTGCCGAAAAATGTTCATGACTTACGCAACGGCACATTTCCTCCGCGCCCGAGCGTCGCCGCGCAGAAGAGTAAATTGCATTTTGATCTTCTTGAGGTGAACGACCTCGGCCGTTGGCTGGCCACTCCCGGATTTTCGCAAGTGGGTATCGTGCCGGACTATGCCGCTGGTCGGCGGGTTTTCTCGGGATATCTCTAGTTTACCCTCCGGCCACTCCGTTCCGGCGCTGCCCAATTTCACCTCATTTCATCCTCATCGGTTGTCAAGACGAGCCGCTAAAATATCTCAACCCAGCAGAGGTAGGCGTCATATAATTGCATGTTTGTGTGGCCGTTATTTTGCTTTGATACGCCGCATGACTCTGGGTGAATCACCTCGAGTCAGCATACTAATCTACTATTTTGCACGACCAAGTCAAGCACGGAAAGGAGTTCGATCACAAAAGTCTACGAGCAGATAGCAATAGCTCGAGATTTGAAAAACGGGCTGATTTGTCTGGGGACATACTTTGGCAAACACTAAGTTGAAACCGCAACGAAAGGGTTGGACACTTAGGTTTGGAGTTGAGGACTTCTCACTGTGTCAACAATCAAGCAGCAAGGAACAGCGGCGTTCGAATAGAAATAACAGTCAATGTAACTTACAGGTGATTAATTAAACCCGCGAGATTCCCTGCCTAATAAAAGCTCGCAAAGTTACGGACCATGGAATGTGTGTATGCAGACGTAGCCGTAAAGCCTGTATTAACGTGCCAGATCCTAACAGCAGTCAGGCACGACAAGTGTGCCCAGACAACCTGCGCAGCTGATTTCTCTTTTACACGTGGTCAGCGGAAGACCAGTGATGCTTGCTTGTCACCCCAACTACTGTGCCCTGTCCGGAAACTGCGGGTTGTAAATAGAAATAGACATCGTTTGCTTTTATTTGCACTCTTGTTAAATTCAGTAGGCCTTTTGCTTGCTCTTGGGACCACTAATTTTATTTTTTCTGCAATGTAAATATATATGAATAAATAAATAAATTTAAAAAAATATATATTGTTTGGAAACTAGTTACCGTAACATTACAAATAAATTAGAGTAAACTCCTCGATACCTTAGAATGGAATAAGTAAAACTAAAGTTGAATTATAACTAACAACTGTTGTATACTTCAAGTTTATTATAAACATTGAGCTACATAAACATTGAGTATGTTTACAAAATATTGTGTTGTGAATATACACTATTTCCGCTGTATAGTTGCAGGAAAATCGTTGGCAACTTGTTTACAAATAATTATTTATAACAACTACAGAAATTGTTTACTGTGTTGTTACAGGCCTTCTCTTAATAATTTTTATTTTATTTTGTTTTGCATTCCCATACTCCTTCTTAGAGGATTCTCATACCTTAACGTGTTTATTTGTTTGCTAACCAACTAGACCGCGCGAGCAGGCTCGCTGCTGAAGGGGAAAGTGGAGATGCTTGCGCCAGATCAAGGTCAGTTTCACCGACTCCATTGTTGGCTTTTTGACTCACCCCCCCTCCACCTTTTTTTTTCCTCCGGGCAAAACTGGAACGTCTGTCAATTATTTTTTTATATCGCAGTTCATTTGCTTTTCCAGGATCCGCGTCAGGTAGAGGCCATGCTGCAATTGCCGAATCCGTGGCTGGACGCCTCGGGGCACCATCCGGTTCGGTCGGCCATTGCCTCAGCTGTGCGCGATGACTGGGCGTGTTGTGGAGGTGATCAGCGCGCTCAGCAGTTAGTGAAAACACTTCTACTGTCGGCCTCACGGTGGCTGAGCGGTTAGACAGCCATCCAGGGTGTTCAATTCTATCATGACTACTACAATTTAACAAACAGTATATTAGTTATATAGATTCGCAATTTTATTTTTGTGGTAGGACGGCTGTTTGCCTGGGCGCCCGTAATTTAAACTACAAATTCTGTTTCTATACAGAGGCATCATTCACACTTCCTAGGAAGGTGGTGAGTTATTCTACCCCGACCGAGACAGTTCCCCGACGGATATCCTTTCGACCGCCCCCCATTCCGCCGCCCCCGCCGGAACAGACCAGCAGGGACCGGGATTCCCACGAATCCGCCCGCGCGACCAGACGCTGTTGGGCCCGCACGCAGCTAACTAGCCTTTCGGCCGGTCCGCCATGGCACCCAAAGGTCGAATGGCCCCGTCCACGAACCCGAAGGCACGCAGCCCCATCCCTATCTTTACTATTCTATTTTGTTGTTATATTTTTTTCCCTCGCACACCGTTCTGCGGTTGGACTGATCGCCTCCCACCAAGACGAATCGGGTTCAATCCCCGGCCGGTTAACTCCGGATTTTCGCAAGTGGGAATCCCGCCGGACGATGCCGCTGGCCGGCGGGTTTTCTCGGGGTCTCCCGTCTCCCCCGCTCGTTAATTCCAGCGCTGCTCCATACCCACCTCACTTCACCCTGATCGGCTCTCAAGACCTCGATGTTAAGAGGCGCCCAAATCTCTTCAATCAACAATGCCTCGCCATTTGTTTTCGGTCTTGAACCATATTCTCCCAATCTCGGTGTCTTCCAAGTTCTGACATATCTCTTGCAATATATTATCCATCCACAGTTGCCTTGGTCTTCCTGTAGGTCATATTCCGACTGGAATTCCATAATAAATTCTCTTTATGGCACGAGTCTGATCTGATCGTGCATGTCCCACCCATGATATTCTGCGTGACCTGACATAACAGGTAATGAAAATTCGTTGTGTAATCTCTCTCACTTCCCTTGAGGTCCTGCAGCTCCACTCACTACTTATACTATCTCTACAGCTAGTAATTTTTCGCAATAAAATGCGAGTACACGGTAGACTTCAACCCTATAAGCATCCAATAGGAATTTGTTTATTGCAATTGGTTGCTGTCTGCTTGAGAAGGCGTTTTCGTATTTAACCGGGCCACTCCGAATTCAGCAACTTCGGCTCGACTCCTACGTAATTCGTGTGCACACAGTTAACACGTGTCAAAAAGTAATTTAGCCAATCAAGTTACGTAAACGACCCTACAGCGTTTTGAAATATAGCTTGTCTTGAAATCATTTCGCGAAATTTCACTGCCCCTAACTATCTCAAGTGGAACACGTATCTTTTTTTTATTATATTCTCAAAACGTAATAGTTTTTGTTGGCGTTTCAATATCTACGTCCACGCTTCACATCCATATACTACTGCTGGTCGTATAATAGTTAGTTAATTTCTAGACAAGTTGGAATTCACGCACATGTACGTTCTTGTTACTTTTGTAATTGGTTGACGTGTTTTTTGACGCCTCATGGAGATAAATTAGCCAATTATAAACATGCAAGAAATTGTGCGTCCAATCACCGCCTTTTGCTACCACAACAATCAACCAACAAACAGTTGATATCTGTATGAGAGTATATAAGACTTTGAAGTCTAGCCTACAGGTCATTGAACTCGCGAATTTCTCGGGTCTCTAATAATAGTATTATATAGGTATTGTAAGTTTCAATTTTCGAGAAAGACTTTTATTTCTTAATATATTGTACGAAGCTGCTGCACTTCTTTTTCCTTTATTAATTCCTACTTCGGCTTCTTTATTAACTTCATCTCTATAGGCTGTTCGTGGTAAAGTGAGGACTTATGAAAGCCATCTCATTTGGATAAATAGTCAGTAAATATATTTTATTGTGACCTTAGACGTTAACTTCCGAATGCGGTGGAATGTACATACTGTGTTTATTAGTTACATGGCAATATTTAATTAAATGTGTGGTTGAAGAATAGAAAATAGCTGAAAGGAAAACGAAACTAGGACCTCAAAGGTGTCCTCTTTACCGTGAACAGCCTATCAGTCAGGATTGTCCCTAAAAACGTATGTAAATTCCTTTACACATTCAAAAAGCTGTTCCCACCAATGTTTACACTACACGATACCTGCTGCCGTACTTGGTTCTTGTACAAGCTTCTACAAGCCCTGGTGTACGAGCCGGTGTACTAGCCGCTATATGAGCCGCCATGGAAGATTCATATTACACGACAGCAGTTCGCGTACTAGCATTTGGCGCCCTCGGTGGGTGCGCAGTGTGCGGTTTGTAGTAAGTATGAACCTCATTCGTAGAACTGCTATCAGTTAGTAACTTGCGTAGGCCTATAAAATTACTAGTGTGTTATTTTTAATATTGACGAAAATTACTGACCGGTTGCAAAATATAGTTTTTTCTTTACGTACCGGGATATTACCCGCATGTAAAATGTAATGATAAAAAAAAAGTTCGGGCTTGTGGGATTTCGAACTCACGCTCAAAAATTTTATGTTCATTTCAGACCCCGCGACTCAACCACTTACTACCAATTCACTCATAGTTTCGATTATTTATATACTGTAGATATCGTAAGCGTTTGAATTAATTTTTTTCATACAGTAGGTAATGTTTTAAGTATTTAGAAAGGTTTTAAGCAGTAATTGTAAGTTGTCATTACCAGACGAAAAATGCCATGACGGGTGCCGTACAGGCCGGTATAACGGCAGCTATGGCAGACCTTGCACAAGCTTTTACGAAAACTGGTACCATGTAATACGACCTTTAGGCCCTGCTGTTCTTGTTTCCTTGGCGTCTTATAGGCGAAAAAAACTTTGACCAGGAGACGGAAGGGAAGCGACAGTCAGTGAATAACCGGAAATGTGCAGAGGCCTGTGTGTTTACGTTTGCAGCATTGCGTTGCACTTGGTGTGCCATTGGGACTCGTCTCTCGCCTCGCCTCATCCATCACAGTCCTCCTCCCTCCCCTTCGTCGTCTGCTCGCTCTCTCTCTCTCTTCACCCATCGAACACGAACTCTTTTTGCCTCCGCTGAGGTGGTTCTTCATGAGATGTTATTCATCCTGTTCTCTGCTCCTTCCAACCTTTTCCTTTTTGTAAGACTTGTGCGGGGAGGTGGGGGGAAGGGGGTACGATGGATGCTTTCGAAAGTGTTCTGTAATGTTTTCCAGCGTCCACCACACCGTTTCCGCTCAGTATAACTTTTAGAGCGGTGAAGTTACATTTTACTAGAGGTTGTTCACGATTAAGTGAGCACTTTTAGAATCAACCTTAGAGAAAAATGTCACTGCCCCTGCCTGCATACATTTTAACAGGTCCACTAAGTGGCATGCGCCCGGTAAAGTTGGTAACTATGGATGGAAAGTAGTTCCATATGTTGATGTCGAAAAAAAAAGTGTTACGTAGCCACTTGTGACAATGTAAATCATATCTTTCGCTTTCTGTTCTTTTAAACGCCTTAGTGTGTTATAAAATGTTTACTTTTTTAAATAATTTCACGGTTTCACATGACCGATGCGTGAATAATGTGATGAGGCCCACGGCAAAGCTAATTTTACATAAGGCGGAATAATACACACTGTGCATACAAATAGATCGTAAGCAGGGCTTTCAAAAGTGCTCACTTTACCGTGAACAGCCTATAAACAGTGTACATAATATAGTCTGCTCGCAAAATCTTCACACTTTTTAGATTCAACGTTTGAAAAATAACCCCACACATGACGTGTTTGGTTATTTCCTAAATTTGCCGTGTATCACAAAGAAATAGTTCTTATGCAAAATATTACTATAGTGAATGCGCAAGAATCGAGACACGAAAGCAGCGTGTTGTCCCTTTAGTGTTATTATCTAGATTTCGTGAGCTTTGTTTGCATCAGGCGAAGGAATATATCGAAAGTAGAACTTAGCAGGGCTTCAGAATAGTTGGCTGTAACCTAGAATGGACTCTAAATAAATCTATACTCTTCAGTTTTTTTTTGTAGTCGTATACCGAAATCATAATTCTACTGGCGTAGTGGGGGCCGCGGTGGCTGAGCGGTTAGCGTGCTCGCCTCCCATCGATGCGAACCGGGCTCGATCCCCGGCCGGGTTACTCCCGGATTTTCTCACGTGGGAATCGTGCCGGACGATGCCGCTGGTCGGAGCGTTTTCCCGGGGATCTCCCGTTTCCCACCGCCCCTCATTCCGGTGGTGCTCCATGCTCACCTCGCTCACCCTCGTCGGCTCTCAAGACCTCGCTGTTAAGAGCCGCCCAAATCTTTTCACTCGCTGACTGGCGTGGTGGTTAAACGACGTGCCACGCAGCACGAAGATCCGGGATCCGATGCCTAAGATTTTCGGATGTGGAAAGCGTCGCAGACAGTTGTCCGTTAAAGTTTTTCTCGCAGTGCTCGAGTTTTCGCCGCAGTTTCGTACCATCCACCCTCCATCGTTGCTTAAGACGTCAGCCTTCGAGCCTCGCCCGTCGACGTGATGTGCCGAGCAGTTGGAGCCGGGCGGAAGCGAGAGCTATCGTACGTTTCTGGACGACGGCGCCGCTGACAGACGGAGGCGTTAACATGTCTGCCTTTTGTCGGGCGTTGGAACTAGTCACATGAACGCTGAGTATTCTCAAATAACGCGAGCTTCTCTGTAATAGATTTATCCTTTGTTGTTCAGTAGTATAGGCTGTTCGCGGTAAAATGAGCACTTTTGAAAGCCCTGCCTAAGCTATACTTGTATGCACGTTATTTATTATTCCGCCTTATGTAAAATTAACATTGTCATAACCCTCGTCACTTTATTCGTGCTTCGGTAAAGTAAAACTGTGAAATTATTGGAAAATGAAATATTTCACAAATATGGTCATTTTTATACCTAAATGCATTCAAAAATACAGAAAGTGGAAAAAGTAATTTCAATGATCACAAATGGATTACCTAACACTTTTTATTCGACGTTAAGATATAGAACTACTTTCCGTCAAACGTTACCAACTTTACTGTGCGCATGTCACTCAGTGCGCTCGTTAAAATGTATGACGTTAGTAGCAGTAACTTTTTGCTTAGGTTGATTTCAAATGTGCTCACTTTATCGTGAACAGGCTTTAGCAGTGCGCCGAGTACAGCCCTGGGCAGGTGGCCGCAGCACTTGGACTCTTGGCCGGGAGAGAGGGCGGGCTGCCTCCGAGCTCTATGGCTGCTCGCTGCACGACTTCAAGAATGTCCAACCATTCAGTGCCGAGCGTCCTAGAGGCTACGGGGCACTTGATTAGCGTGCCGCTTTCGTCCTTGGCGCCCACTTGCTTCGCCGCCTCAGTCTAGCCGTGGCGGATGGTAGACTGTTGCTGGGTATCGCCGCTGTACACTCTCAGCGCACACAGCAGGAATCAGTGACTACTGTGTGGGCAGGACAGAACAAAACAGAGCAGATCAAATTAAAATGGCATCAGTCCGCGGCTGAAGGCCATTTCTGGTCTTAGTTACTTTAATTTAAAGAAAATTTTGAAATTTTTCGAACCTTAAAATTTGTCGCGGCATAAAATGTGAAAGAAGGTTAAAACTTTAAAATTTACAGAGGATTAAAATCAATTTGTTTTGTGCTAAAATAGGTGCCGTTGCGTTATTATATAAAATAAAATTTCCCAAGTCAAAAGTTAAAAATTCCTCAGCCTCCAGCCTTGCGCACCCGACCCCGACATCCCTGTCGGAGACAAGAGGGCCGACGGCTGATGTTAGTGTGAGGTGTCCGTCGTGTGTTTGGTGTTCGTGTCAGTGTTATGTTGTTTGTGTTGTGTATGTGTTTATGTTGTTATTTATATCCTCTGTTCACGGTAAAGTGAGCACTTTTGAAGCCCTAGTTACATTTTTCTTTCAGCCATATTTAATCCGTTAACAACCTTTTACAGTAAGTATTGCCATGCGAGTTATAACCACAACGAGTATATTCCGCCGCAATCATAATTTAACGTCTAAAGCTAAAATAAAATACATATATTGACTATTATTCCGAATGAGAGGGCGTATAGTGTTTTTGTTTTATTGTTTACAATGATCCTGGCCGTTTTTGTCTTTCTGAGAATCTGACGACATCACTACCAGTAACTGCGCTATTGCTTTATTAAATGTAAAGCAGTGTGTTATTGGTGGAGCGTCCAAGGGGGAGTAAATATTAATTTTTTTTTATTCGAATTTGTTTATAGAAAAATTTGTTGTTACCACTCTATCTACCCTCTAAGTTAAAAGTAGATTACATTTTATTACTTACAATAAAAATAAATTTTGGAAGGAAATAAAAAATCACTAACAAATGAACTTTACTGCAGATAATTGTGGAAACGTTTACAATTTTGAGGATGTGGGGGGGGGGGGGCAGGTTACAGTTGAGCAAGTTGTCCCGTCGCACACATCGAGTCACATCATGTCGCCGAGTAAATAAATACCCAGAGACGAAATGGCGTGGCGGTTCTCTGGTTGGTTGTACGAGAGTCTGGGAACTGGCCTTGTGTAGGATTGGCTACCGCACTCTGCGAAATGCACCTTGTTGGTTGGTCTGCTGGCTGGCAAGTGTCACCGGGCGCTGATTTGCGAACGGCGTTCCGACACGGCGCAGACGATGTGTTGTTCCCTGGGAAGCGTGGTGATTTAGAGCTAGTGAATTTTGGCGAAAAAATTTGAGTACACGGTAGACTTCAAAACTATAGGCACCCAACAGCAGTTTGTCTATTGCCATTGGCAGGGACATGCAAAATTCGCGTTATGATTTGGAACCGGGCTAAACTCCACAGTACTGTGTACACTCGAGTCGGCGTTGTTTCTCCGTTGGCTGCTGTATAGCTGTGAGGCCACGGCCTTTCTGACTGAACTGCATGTGATTGGAGCACACATTTGTGAAGCGTTCATTTATAGGCGCAGAGTTACCCGGGGAGTGTCAAACAAAGTATGATCCAATGACAAACATGTTGCAAAGGTACACGTGTTTGAAGTTTAACGTATCCTCAAATAATAACGCGAATTTTGTAGGTCTCTAGCTATTGGATGCTGTCTGCCTGAGAAGGCGTTTTCATATTTGACCGAGCCACTCAGAATTCTGCAACATCGGCATGACTCCTACCTTCATTCGTGTGCAGACTATTAACGCGTATTAAAAAGTAATTCAGCCAATCAAGATAAGTAGACGACCCTACCGTGTTTTGAAATATAACTCGTCTTGAAATCTTTTCGCGAAATTTCACTAGCTCCAGTGATGATGTCAGGTGGGTTCGGCACGGGAATAGTTCTGCGCGGACGCGGCTGAGGCACTATAGCCGCGGCAATTGCGTCACGCACAAACGCGCATGCGCAAGCGAGAGTGTTTTGGCGGCACGGCGTGGCCCGGAGCCTTGTAGGGAAACCCGCCCGCTGCGTTAGGCGCCGGCCGGGGCCGTCCATCGGGCGCCCTAGCTGCCCGCCGGGTCCTGGTGCAGTCCCACAGACACCTCCGCCGGCGTGGCCCCTTCGCCAGGGGGGGGGGGGAGGGGAGAGGTAAGTGATGAGAGCTGGACTGCTCTTAACATCGAGTTCTTCAGAGCCGATGAGGATGAGGGTGATTTAGATGAGTATGGAGCAGCGATGGAATGAAAAGGCGATGAAACGGGAGATCTCCGAGAAAATCCGTCGTCCGACACGATTCCCACAAATGCGGAAATCCGGAATGACCCGGCCGGGGATTGAACCCAGATCGCCATGGTGGGAGGCGAGCAGACTAACCGTTCAGCCACCGTGGCCACCCGGGGGGGGGGGGAGGTAGGCCTTTAGTGTAAATGCATTGGTAGAGGGAGCATTGGCTATACCAATGCATACAAAAACGTGTGTCCAACATGAATCACGTGATTTCAGGCTTAAAAATGCGCGGACGCTCAAAATCACGTTAAAAGATACAGGGCTTCCCTTTTCATATCTACAATCGCAGCAAAAATACACAGTGTTACACCACCATTTTCGAATGATGGCATAGGACATCGCGTTCTGCCGCTGAAACCCGTATAAACAATGTCGAGCGTTAGTGTTTGCCGTAAGTCAGCTGTTTTCGCCGGCTGCCGTGTATCGTCGTGCTCCCTCTTATACAATGACACGGGTGTGTGTCGAAGAAGCCAGGAGCGCGACACACTTCTCGTTTAGTGAGGAAGGGCAAGTGTCAAACTATGCGTGACTATACCCACGTCACAAACACACTATATTTATCTCTCTCTCTGTCTCTTTCTCCCAGTGTGCGTGTTGTGCGTATTTTTAAATTTAAAAATTATATAATATGTTTTGAAATACTGCGGCTTTTGGTTAACTAAATACGTATAAATAGATCTAGATTTAAAAGAATGAGGCAAGCAGTTCATCACAAGTAGGGACACCCCGAATTTCGCGAAAATATTTCCGCACATGACCGATTTCAATACACTACGGTCATACCAGCAGTTTTATTTTGCTTATTGGCGGCGTATTTTTGTGAGAAGATGATCTCCTACTTGACTGGCCAATCACAACTAGGTAACTTCAATACTGTGCGTCTGTAATTCGTAATTCGCATTATACGGAAACCATCCAATCACGAAAGTGGATCTGAGCTATAGTGTTATAAAATACAACTGGTCGTGATATCCTTTCGCGAAATTCGGGTGTACCTGATCATAAGTAGGGACATGCAAAACTCGCGTTATTATTTTGCATCAGGCTGAACTTCACAGTACTGTATGCAATAGAGCCGGCGTCGTTTCTCCATTGGCTGCTGCATAGATGTGGAGTCACGCCCTCTCTGACTGAACTACACGTAATTGAGGAGCACAGTTATGGAGTGTTCGTTTATTGGTGCAGAGTAACCCAGGTGTGTCACGTAAATAATGGTCTAATGACAAACGTATTGCAAAGGTACATGTGTTTCAAGTTTAACATGTCCCCAAATAATAACCTGAATTTTGCAGATCTTTAATCATAACTTATAAATACCTGTTGCAATTCGAAACAGTGACCGACCACTGGTAGAAAAACCAAGGGGGCGACGCCCCTGCTGACTGCAAGAAGGGGGACGGGCGAATTCCCCTCCCCTCGGCTGACACCAAGTCGGCACCTGTGACTCCTGTGTTCAATCTATAACGGGACGCATGGGGACTCGGATAACTTACGGATCCAAGTAAGAAAGCTGGATTACTCCCAACTCTTCCATGTCCATGATCCGTGATCCGTGCAGACAACAGGATATTTGTTTCAGTGGTCATTGTGGTGTAAAAGGCAACATCAACGACACGGATTTGCAACGTCTATTATCGTTTTCGTTTTAATAAACGCATAAGTTGCAGAATGCTACGCTTCTGTGTATTGTAAAGTAGGCCGAATTCATCTTGATTCGTCTGCTCGTTCCGTTTACGTGTTCCGTATTTTTTTGTTTACTTACCCATCCGTGCATTGTAGAATGGTCCTTATTGGCGGTGAATAAGCGTGATTGGAGATAATCTGCCTCGCTCCTGTACTGCGGTGCAATCAAGCCCCCCCCCCCCTCCTCCGGGGGTGTTATACGTAGAGACACTTCAAACACGTGTACCTTTGCAACATGTTTGCCATTGGACCATACTTTATTTGACACGCCCTGGGTAACTCTGCGCCTGTAAATAAACGCTTCACAGTTGTGTGCTCTAGTCACACGTAGTTCAGTCGGAAAGGGCGCGGGTTCACAGCTATACAGCAGCCAACGGACAAACGACACCGGCTCGAGTGTATACAGGACTGTGGAGTTTAGACTGATTCCAAATAATGACGCGAATTTTTCATGTCCCTAGCTATTCACGATAAAGTGAGCACTTTTGAAATCAACCTTAGAGAAAAGTCACTGGCCCTGCCTGCATATATGTAAACGGACGCAGTGGGTGGCATGCGCCCAGTAAAGTTGGCAACGATGGCTTGAAAGAAATTCCATATCTTAACCCTTTCAGTCCCGAATTAATTTCCGATCTCAAGTGTTGAAATCGTTTAATAGTATGATGTGGACTGTACTTGTAATTGGCGTGTTTCCAGTAACCAATCATAAGCGTACTGCATGTTCCTCGAAGTCAGTATTAACCATTCACAAAGGATATGTGCTGAAACTTCAACAAATCATACTACGCGGATGGAAAATGCTCAAAACACTGACCAGGGATTTTTTGCTATACACAGTTGCGATCATAAATATCCATAATGTGTATAATTTCCTCAGTCATGGACACTAGGACTCAACGGGTTAAAGTCGAATAAAAAGTCTTAGGTAACTATTTGCAATAACCTAAATTATTATTATTATTATTATTTTCTAATGCATTGAAGTGTAAGAATGAGTAGATTTGTAAAATATTTACTTTTCTAATAATTTCACAGTTTCACTTTACCGACGCATGATCAAAGTAATGAGGCCCATGGAAATGTCAGTTTTAGATAAGGTGGAAGAATACACAACGTACATACAAGTAGATCTTGAGCAGGGCTTTCAAAATTACTCATTTTACCGTGAACAGCCTATAGGATGTGGTACTGCGTTATGCCGTATTAATATAGCCCCGACAAGTACAACACAACAGCCCCGATACGACACTTAAAACTAAACTTCCAAAGAAATACAAAATAGATCTGACGTAAGCCCGACAAATTCTGTCGTCCGAACAGCGCTTTTAGATAAGAAATTATTTATATTTTCATGTGTCGCGCGGCACAACACACAGAGTGTACGACCTTGCTAAATTAATATGTATGGCAAGCTTCCCCTACAATAGCAAATACGCGTCTTAAAAGAAAGTCAATTGACAATTATTGTATTTAACTCTTCAAAATAATAATTTTTACCTTTGTATGCATTAGCGATAACACTATGTCGCCATAACATATTCCAAATTTCCCGTCTGCCTACCGCCTTTGAAATTAGCGTAGTTAATCGGCGCCTTCTAAATGGTTCCGACAAATTTTACTCTTCGTGTCGCGTCAGTAAACTGGCGGGCTGTAAATTCGAGCAGTCACATTGAAAATATAAGTGTTTTCGTGTCGTGCTGTGTTTGTCGACGCCATGTGATTCCCGCATTAGACTTCACAATCCTGTGCATTCTCGAGCAAACTTCGTTTTCCTATTGCTTTTTGCCACGATCGGCCGTCAGCCACCAGATCGCAGCATGTGTACTATCTATCGAGTCTTGCAAGGCGTGTCGGATGAACGTAGGTCCATCGGCCACATATAACTGACATGTAATCTTATCATGCCTTGCATGTTGCGCGAGATGATAGCCTCTATGAACAAGTAGAGATGCGAAAATTTTCAGGTATTCATCTGAGGACCAGTTTGACTTCAAACACTCTCACGTTTGTGCTACTTTTTTCAATTGGTTCAGCAATAATTTTACTCGGCGCGGGGACGTTGACCAATAATACACAGCAAAGATAATGCAGACCGCATCATAACCTCCCACTCTGACAAAGCTGCTCGTGATCAGGCGACATATAGCTTGGGTGTACAAATGGCTGCGAACTATATGACTACGGGTTATTGAACTGGTGAAAGCCATGTGTCATTCAGTCACAAAGGCAAAACGTTAACAGTGTTTTGAAAACTGCGTTGGTTCGAAAGCGATTCGCGATGCCCCGCTGTGTAGTGCATGTTCGCGCTCAGTCCGCAACGTGACAAATTTATGAGCACCGACTCGGTTTCTTGCCAAATGGCTTCCAGCCAAACCCGAACGCCATCAACTACAACCGACCAGTACATAATCGTGTGACGTAAAAAACATGCACCTTGTCAAACGGAAAACCCTCTCTCGTGCTCTAAGAGGTGTTGGTTTGGAGAGCGGTCTGAGAAAAAAATTAAAGCCTACGATTGTTGATATAGGATGTTCACGGTAACGTGAGCACTTTTGAGGTCCTAGTTACTTTTCCCTTACAGTCATTTTTATTCTTGAACCACATTTTTAATATAAATATCGCCATATAATTAATTAACACAATGAGTGTATTCCACCGCATCGGGAAGTTAACGTCTGAGGTTATGATAATGTATGTTTATTTTATTGACTGTATTTCCAAATGAGGGGGCTTTCAAAAGTTCTCACTTTACCGTGAATAGCATATACTATTATAACTATAACTAGGGATAGGAACATTTCGCGAGTTCATGTCAGGACAAGATAGACGTCAAACACGTGTACACTGAAGTTGACTTTGCAATTGGATCGAAGTCTATTAGACACGTCCTGGATGACTCTGAACCAATAGCTCGAGTATTCACTTGACTGGAGTGTAACCTACAGGTCATTGAACCCGCGAATTTTTCCTATCTCTGACTATAACAGTCTGGCTCAGTACTTAGTCCGTGTCTCTCCGTTTCTGAGGTGTCATGTTCGGTCCTAGAACCTCTCTACAGAGTAGGCATAAGTATAAGGCTATTCACGGTTAAAGTAAGAACTTTTAAAGATCCTCCCGACAGGCACTAACCGCAAATAAATATATTTCGTTGTAACCTCACGTGGTAGTTTTTTGATATTGGTGAAACCTGTTCAATGTATTTATTAGTAACGTGGCGACTTTCATGTTAAAGATTGAAGGGAAGATAGAAATTCGTAAAAGAAGAAAATTGGCAGGGCCTTAAAAAGTGCTCGTTTTATCGTGAACAGCCTATGCACAGAGGCGAAATGACGCGGCTGTTCATTCCATGTGCGCGTAACCATTCTCACATTGGTTACGCGATTCTCTGGCAACGGTTGTTATGTCTCATTGGCTTCGGCATGCTTATGAAATGTTATTGGCTGGGCTGCCCACTGACGAGTAGGTTACCACCTGGGGAAAAAAATTTTTTTTTTGTCAAATGAAACAAAAGTTTGTTCGGCGCAATAAAATTAATTGTTTGCAATTGTGAAATATTTTTATGCGCGTTGTTCTCGTGTCGGACGTGCTTCATGCAACCAATGAACGACGTCCTATGCGATCTGTGATATCTCGCGAAACGATTTCGAGACAAGATATAGTCCGAAGCACTACAGGGTCGCCCAGTTTTTATTTTTTATTTTTATTGGTTGGAACATGTTCTAGTCCATGTGAAATGTTTGCACACGAATCGCGAATGTTTCAGTGTCGGAGGTACGGAATCATCAGCGGCTTTGTCGAATTCGGGAACGACACCAGCAGACAATGGGGGCATGACAATAGCTGAAGTGTGTATGTAGTATTGAAGTATACTGCGTGCTCAGATTTTTACGTGAAAAATCGCTGTCCCTAGTTATCAGCGCCTCAAGCATTCACAGTCGAGAGGTACGGAAACTTGGGCAAATCGGTTCACCCGCGAGAAAGACGCCCAAAATACCGAGCATTGATTTCTTACTGCGTGCAGTATACGCCGAAATTACCCTAAATTCGCAACATGTCTACGATCGTGGACTCGGGGGGAGAGAACGGGTTAGACTGGATTATTTTACATTACTTGTAAATTGAACGTTTCTTATTGCAGTATTTGGGTTTTTAGGAACGTACTGTTGGAGACGGGTATCTTTGTTGTGTATGAAAACTTGTAATATTTTAATGTACGGCCTACAGGTTTCGTATAGGCGTTTCCTTCCAGACTTGTTTACATTTGATTCACATGAGGCGGAAGGATATGCAGAGAGTAGCTAGAAAGAAGTACTTTTGCAGGGCATCAGAAAAAAAATTGGACGCAACCACGAATAGACGTAATTGTTATTGTAACAAATATTCTTGGCATAATTTAAGATATTTTGTTTTACAAACAAGCGGTAAGGCTTGTTTTGCGCGTTCTAAGTCCCGAAGTGAAGGAGCGATGCGGGTGACTCTAAAAGGCGCACTTAAGCGCTCGATCGCCACTATACGCAAGATGATGAACATGGCTCGGAGTGTTTACATCGTTGCGCCTTACTTTCAAAGTTAGATGTGTAACAGTGGAACGTCGTCACGCGCGATGAAATCTCACAGATTCAATCCCTTTCAGACCTATTTTAATTTACGTTTCATGTGTTGCAAACAAAAATTCACGAGGCGTGCTGTGCTTAAGTCGACAAAACGCTTGTTTCGTTTTCACAGCCAGTGAGTTGTAGGCTATATGTTTGGCTACATTCGAACCAGTTACGACTTTAGACCAGTAAGACGGTTTGCGAATCATTTACACACTGGTAAGATCATTGGTCATTGAGCTTCGCAGTTTGTAGTACAGGCCAAAAATTGCGTATACACGTGCGTAATGTACACAATTGTGTACACTGAGTCTGAATGGTTAAACTACAGACGAATGCATGTGATGGAAACCACGCAGGCAAGCTCTAAAAATATGCTCCTTTTTCACGTTTTTTCTTTCTTTGGCTAAATTTAATATGATTAAAGCAAAACCATACCGTACTAGATTATGGTTTTTTTTTTTAACTTTTTATATAAATCTTAGTACAAAGTTCTATTACGAGGCCTGAATAAGGGCAAAATTCTCATGCTTGTGGAATTTCGCGTCGAGCCTAACTGTAAATCGTGTCAAACCATTGCAACTCAAGCTTTACTCAGTCATTTCGGTTGAGTAATAATGCAGATAAATACGTGCTTTTCAAGCTCGGGCAATAGTTTAAAAAATATATATTATCGGTACTTCATTACCCACAGAGAGACACGCGTTCCGATTGCTTGAATTATGGAAGCATTGCGTGTTCGAGGGACGTTGAGAAATAGAAGCCATTCCATTACACACCAAATTCTAAAAATTGAATGGGACAGCCCAGTCAGATAGTAAGATATCAACAGCGTATTTTTTTTTGGACAATGGAGCTGAAATTTGTTATAATGCAGAAACTGTCGCAACTCTGCAGAACGTTTTTGCGGACATGTGTCACATTTGGACATTGACGAGATTAGTATTTGAATACTGGCGTTGGAACTGAAATTCATTAAACTGCTGAGAACTTCATCTTAGAGCAAAACAAGGTCTCTGATATTGATTGGTATGTGTAAGTCACTACTGATATACATTTGGTCTTGGTTGGAAAAAAAAATGTATTACCTGAGTTTCATGGCACAGGACAAGTTGCAAAAAAAAAAAATTGGCAACCCTTTCAGAGCCACTTTAATTTACGGTTTCCTGTGTCGAAAACAAACACTTTTTATGATGCGTGCTGTAATCAAGTGGACACAACACTAGTTTCGTTTCACAGCCAATGAGCCGTAGGTTATATGTTAGGTTACAGTTATATGAACCAATTCTGAACTAGACCAGTAAGACGGTTTGCGAATCATTCACCCACTGGTAAGATCTTCGGTCATTGAGCTGCGCAGTGTGCAATACAAGCCAAAAACTACCTAACGCGAGCATTTTTCAAAAGCCTTTATTTTAATTTAGTCTTTGATGTTAAATTCGCACTGCGGTGGAATGTATACACTGTGTTTATTATTTACATGTTAATTTTTATTTAATAAGGTAGGTAAAGGATAAACAAGGGCTGAAAGAAAAAAAGTAACTAGGGCCTCAAAAGTGCTCACTTTACCGTGAACAGCCTATACATGTGCGTAATGTGCATTCTTATGTACACTGGGTCTGACTGGGTTAATTAACACCACCATAGAGAAAAATATGCTCTGGTGATATAACTTACTCATTTGTAACATAGATGTATGTTGCAAAAGTTACGAAAGTCATGCTGGCTCTATTTTTTGCCAACTGGTTATCGCTAATATATATCGTGCTTTCCCCGAACTCTGCGGCCGTTACTGCCTTGCAGCGTCTCTGCGTGCGTCATCCATGTATCTCTGTCTTCGTTCCTTCCAGTCTTTTTATTTCACGCCCCCCCCCCTCCCCTCCCTGTTGCTGCAACGAAATGCCTTCCCTCGTCGCTCGTGGATGCTGGATGCTTGCTCTGGACCACTTCGTAGTTCCGGAAATAGGTCTACCCCTTGCTGCGAGTAGCTGCGCTCGAGCGAGCCTATTCCTCACGCAGAGAGCAAGAGAGAGAGAGAGAGGGAGAGAGAGAGAGAGACAGAGTCAGAGAGCTGACGGTAACGTAAAATTATTTAACCAATTCACGAACCAACTGTGTTCTTCTGTCGTGTCGTCATCGTTGTGTCATTCTGTCTTGTGCGGAAATTTTATTTTGTCTATACCTCTGTATTCGTCTGCGCTGTTTTAATTTTTGGGTTGTCCTTTTTTTTTTTTTTTTTTTTTTTCTCCAGTTTTTTAGTTTGATAATTTTTTCCGTAATTTAATTTTTTGTTATATATTTTGTTTGTTTTTAATGACAAAATTGCTTGTGGGGTTTAACATACGTTTTATTTATATATTTTTCCTACAGCTATTCTCGGCTCGTTTTTAGTATTTGTTTCATGTCTCAGACATGGTTTTCTGTGGCGACGTAGTATAGAAATGGCGTATGTTCAAAATATTTCACTTAATCACTCACCTCAATTGCAAGAAATTTTCATACAACTCACAGTAATCTCTCTTGATTTAGTCCTGTATCAAGGCAGTGGTATCGTTGCCACGTTGTGTTTATTAATCTCTTTTTATGACTTACTGTTAAAATGTAATATCAATATCCAAACCTTATTATTGCATACAGAACTGCCTTTCAGAATCTGTGAAACCAGAATGAACAGGTTGCAGTCTGTATTTTCACACGTGAGACTGGAAAAAAAGTGAAGAATGGCTTAATCTTTATCGCAGGTGCGTGCAGGTGCATCAAGAACAACTTGGGCAAAATTTCGTGGACTTAAAATAAGTGTTAAGATATGCCTTAAGAAATGACAGTTATTGTTTTCAAATATTTGATCTGAAAAATAAACTAAACCGCAAAAGAAATAAATCCCAGGTGGAATGGGCACTACCAACTTAATCGTCAACGGAAGGCATGGCAGAAATCTTAACCGAGGTTGTGTTCGAATTCCCTTTCACATATCCTCGTTAAATTGTTCTCGATTTCCTCACCGCGCACAGTTCCCCATTTTACCTTGATCCCTTCGATGACCAAGTGGGCATAATGTCCAACACCTGTCTTCGCTTTGCGATTATTGCAAATTCCAGTGCATATGCAAAAAAATTGATTAATTACACGCATTTTTTTTGTGTTTCCTCAGTCCGTGTACCAAAAACAGTATATCCAGCAAATGGCGGGAAAACGCTGCAAAACAGTTTGAAAAACGAAACTTACAGTGTAGGTGTAAGATGTATCTGTGCTCTCACAGAGAATGCTGACAGCAACAATGCTAGGCCCACGTCACAGCTCCGATAGACTTTTCTAGGGCACGAAGACAAAGGTAAGCCCCTTTGCTGATGAATCCGAACAGAGTTTCAATTATTGTAATGAAGTCATACTTCAAACGTTCCACATTTAACTACTTACCGGCAAAAATCACAAGTTAACGTGGACGACAGATTAGGGTATAGCTTAATAGTTTGACTAATATTAAGAATTCTGTTACACACCGACTGATGCGCGAGGTGCGCGCTCCACGCGCGGTCTGGCTCTGGGAGAGGGGGACCAACCTCGATCCTCCCCTCCCCCCAGGCACACCCGCTCGTCGGGGCAATGATTGACAGCGACGACCTGACTGGCGTCACAGCCCCTCCTCCTCCCTACTGGAGAAGCCGACGAGTTTAGAGGATGCGCAAGAATATTCTAGGAACTAGAACTCTCGACGAAACCCGGCGTTTAGAGAAATATCTGGGCGATGGCCTGCGACTCTATAAATATAGCAGTGATCCGAGGGTCGGGATTCTTGGTAAAAGTCTTATGGCTGAGTGCAGTAACCAGACGAAGTCGAGTGCGGTGAGAGACGTTGACGAAGAGGACGGACGACGACGGGAGATTGCGAGACGACGGCGGACGAGGTGTTTGTGGTGTGAACGGACGAGCGGACGTGAAACCCGACGAGTGTAAGCTGTTGTGCATGAGTGCGCTCGGAGAACTCAAGAACATGAGGACTTGTGGGACCTGGACTGAACTGAGGCGAGACTGAATGAAGATGTGATACGGACTTTAACATTGGAACTTACATATTCTGACATATAGTTTATAAAGTAATCCAATAGGTTTTGCTACACTGTCGATTGGGACTGATTTCTAATTATTTAATTGCATTAATTTCCTTGAGATAATTATAAATTTTATTGATGAATTCATTAATTGTAAACAGTGAGAGTGATGTTAATTTATTGGAGATGTGTTGAGAGAATTTTATTTTGGCGTTATTCTAAATAAAATTAAGGAATTGTAATTCACTCTTTTATTTTTAATGAAGACCTCCGTCCCTTAACTAACCTGGTTCAGCCCACTAATTTGTGAGAAAACTGCAAAATTTCTATTACCATTTCAGTAGTATTGTAAATAATGAAGTGTCTATTCCCGGTGACAACATGTAACAATATTATTAAAGCAGTTTTTGTGGGTTATCCTCAGTCGACTATTTCAGTTATGCGTTTTCGAGAAATTTTGGAAACCGAAACGATGTAGCGTTATTGTAACTCGCAACGAATCGATGTTTTCTTTCCCTGAGCTAATGACATCCGGAATGGTACGGAATGGTATGAGGCGAAGGTTTCTCGCAAAGGAACCAGTTGACAGTAAGAGGAAATATTTTGTTAAAATGCGGCAAACTCCTATCCCACTCCTCACCCCTTTTCCATAAAAAAAAAATTGGGGTTACAATTTCAAGATGGCCACCTGTCTTCACTCTGTGCACCTGAGACACACGGGGAGAGAGGCGCAACGGGATGCCAACAATGGAAAGTTGAGTAACGCGGGAACTGTAACAGTTGTTTATCGACTTGCGTGATTCGATTACGACGACGACGGGTCACGAGAAGTTGTCTAGTTTACCTGCCGCTCTGCCCCTTCCTCCTCTCCCGGCATCTGGGATATTATTGATTTTACCAGCTTCCGGTATCGTCCTTGCCGCAGTCGTTGAACTCGACAGGGCCGCGGGTAACCTAGGTCCAGAAGAGGTATCCACACAGAAGCGGAGAGGCGCGGTAGAATATTTGACGCCGGTGCGGCGGTTGCATGATGCTACTGTTACGTCTTACTGACTGACCTTGCCATGAAATATCCCATAATAGTTCAGGGTAGTGCATAGCAAGAATATTCTGTTTTTAGAATATGGAAGATGAAGCGTACTGCTTGGAGAAATTTGGGCGACTCTTAACAACGATGTCTTCGAGAGCCGATGGAGGTGAAATGAGGTGAAAATGGAGCAACGCCGGAATGCAAGGACGGGGGAAACGGGAGATCCTTGAGAAAACCCGCCGACCAGCGGCATCTTCCGGGCACGATTCCCACTTGCGAAAATCCGGGAGTGACCCGGCCGGGGATTGAACCCGGTTCACATAGGTGACAGGCGAGCAGTCTAACCGCACAGCCACCGCGGCTCCAGTACTACTTGAGTTCGGGGGTATACGACGAAGACTTGTTTTTGTACACACTGTTCTGTGACCCTAGAAGATGACATAAGGCAGCTGTAATAAGGTCTAATCTCGCACGCATCTAGAATGCACGCACGTCTTATTGACTTGTTGAAGGAACGGTATTTTTGCCAATATTAAATTTTCTATAATATGTATTTATCAATAAAACAGAAAATTATCGAGTAAAAAAAATATATATATATCTATTTATTGCAGTGAATATTTATTATGCCGACATTAAAAACCGTAAATAAAAAAACAAAAAAAAAAAAAAAACACAGATTTTTAAAATTTTCGGCAATCTTTCCGCAGTATTGTAAAGACAGTTTCTTTGTACGTAATGCATGCGAAAGCCTACAATGGTTGTCAAATGTTGCAAAAAAGACGTCCATCCGATGGAATGAGATATCCTCGGTTAAGGCGGGGAGGAGGCGTATAGTTTATTTACAAGAACTCTGCTCACTATTCAGGTTTGTAACGTGGAATTAAGCATTCTGTTGCATTTAGAACGGGAAACTTTTAAATTCCCTGTCAAGTATTTTGCTTGTTTCCGGATTAAACAGAGGCAAATGCCTAAGAGATGTTTCAATATAGTTTGCAAATTAATTGATTGTTTTTGTGGAAATGGAGAGAGAGGAAGACATCCCCGTAGTTTCTACGAATAAGTATGCTAACTTTGAAGTGACGAGCAGCAGGACGGAAGCTGCAGTATAAGGAACCTACTATGTGAGATGTCTCAGTAGTTATTTTACATAAAGAAACTCGCTTAGCAACATGCAGTGCTCATCCCTTCCCCATAGCTCGCTTTTTGACGTGAATGTGTATTTGAAATCAGATAGACACACGGGGCATATGTGCATGTATTACTAGGCGTTACCGACACACGTGATTTCTCACCGTGTTTATTCACATTCCGTATTTAAAAAAGAAGCATTATAATGTGCAGTCAAAATGTAAATAACATTTGAATTCAACCGAGAAAAGTTACTTTTATGAACACAAGTATAAAATGCTTGTGTTGTATGGCATATTTTGGAAATAACGTAAAACGTCAAACATGGGGTGTTTTTTCAAAGGTTTGATTCATAAAGTGTGAAAATACCGCGAATAGACTATAGAACCCACGGCTGTGTCGCCGACACAGCCACGCTCCGATATATATATATATATATATATATATATATATATATAAACTGGGACTTACGTCATGTTTTTCGTCGCCTCTCAGTTAATGTCGCAACGCTCCTCCAGAGGATAACGCGTGCGTGCGGTAGCGGCGAAGGGGCCGGGGGGGGGGACGAGGGGTAAACAACCGTTGCGTGTGTGTCCGATGGGCGGGAAAAGAGAAAACAAAAGAAGCTCTGGCGTGTTGACGTTGCGAGCCAACATCCCACGCTTTCGCCGTGGGCGTCGTTTGGTGGTGATTTGCGAGGGTGTCGCGGGGGAAAATAGGAGTCGTGCGGGGGAAAAAAAAAAAAAAAGTACATAGGTGGATCGCTCATAGTTAGGACTATCTGTTTTTCGCGAAGAGATCTGCTCGGAGGCTAAGACTTCGATATCCTATGTACACACTTGCGGTCTTCATTCGACTATTGGCCACTTGTCGTCGTGTAAAGACAGTCTGTGACACGAACGAGCCAATCACGATTAAGTTACTGAAATACTTACCGTCCCAGATTCGTGGGCAGACAGATAAGACGCGTTACAATTCAAATGATCCAATCACGAAAGTGGTTCTGAACTAAAGTGTTTTGGAACACAACTAGTCCTGAAGTCTTTACGCAAAAAAACATGTGCCCCTACGTATAGTATATTCGCGGTTAGGCTACTTCGAATTTTTCTGAAGCTTCACCGAGTCTGGAAATGACACCAAAGGGACAGTGCACCACATTCGTGCGCACTCAGTGTTACATAATATTTTGTGTAAGAACTATTTCTTACTTGGCATTACCAACACACTTATTTTCTCGCTGTTTTTATTCATATTAATTATTACTGAAATGTTATAATTTATGATCGAAATATAATAAAAGTTTAGCGCTTTCAGTTCCGAATTAATTTCCGATCTCAAGTGTTGCAATCGTTTATTTTTATGGGGTGCACTGTACTTGAAATGGGCTTGCTTCCAGTAACCAATCAAAAACGTGCTGCATGTTCCTCGATGTCAGTATTAACCATTCACAAAGGATATGTGCTGAAACTTCAACAAATCATATTACGCGGATGGGAAACGCTCAAAACACTGGCCAGAGATTTTTTTGCTGTGTACAGTTGCGATCATAAATATCCTTCATGTGTATAATGTCCTCGATCATGAACACTGGGACTCAACGGGTTAGGCGCTATGTTTAGGAAACAACGAAACACGCCATAGACGGGGTGATTTTTTTAAGGTTTGATTTAAAAAATGAGAAGAAACCGCGAATAGACACTACCCGACCGGTTTGGAGGGGGGGGGGGGGGGGCTTTTCGGGGGCGTTGCTCCTGTGATGACACACCGTGTCGCGTGCGAAGGAAGGAACGGCGAACATAGTTGATTTCTGCTCGTACTGTTAGACAAACTCAATACAAACCCCGGGCGGTGTTCCAGAAACGTTACTCCAAGAGCAGAGTGGAGTAACAAAGAGTTACAGCTGAGGAGAGCAAGAGTAAACGTAGTTTTGGAACGACAATGATGCGAATGGCAAATTAGCATGCTAGGTGTTGCAAATATGTGCTCATTAAGCAACTCATGTAAATTACAATTTCCCGGTTCTTTCTTCTCCAAAAAATCAGCTATACACATAAACGGCTTTACTTACCATAAGTTAATCATAAACATTACACGTCTAAAACAACAAATATACTACAAGTTAATCTTTAAATAAAAATACGGCGTTTTCCCTTGCAGTCTCCGATTTTCTCATGTGTGTCTGTAACCAGAATGTCTTTTTTTTATTGTACTAAACATCCCATCATTTTCAGTTTACCCTTCGTTACTTGCTTAAAAAATGCGCGTAAAAGATTAACTCTGGCAAGATGCTCAGAATAATTACTCTGCAGTTTTGGGACACTGCCAAAAGCGAGTAAAACGTTTTGGGACATCCGAAGAGAAAAGTTAACTCGCAGAGTGACATTTTGGAACGCCGCCCCGGAAAGGATGTGAAAAAAAAAAAACACTTTCGCCAAATCGGCTCTCAAGATCTCCCTGTTAAGAGCCGCCCAAATATTTTCACTCACTCACCTTTCACCAACTTTTCTTGTTTTCTTGTCGACCCAACAGCTGCATGGTCGTGCGGAAAGTTCGGGCAAAACACGTGCCATCGCGATGCTTGCAAAATTGAAGATTTTTCTTGATACCTGTTGTCAGTAATGCCCAGACTCCACAATCTTTCGGGCACTCGAGTCTGAGTTGGTTTTTCATTCCCTGTTGCTCCAGTTTAACCACTGACCAAGTAGCACGGTGTTCGGTCCTTGTTTTCCGTGCATGTTCTTTATTGGTAGGGATAGGAACATTTCGCGAGTTCATTTCAGGACAAGATAGACGTCAAACACGTGTACACTGAAGTTGACTTTTCAATTGGATTGCAGTTTATTATACACGCTCTGGACGACTCTGTGCCAATGGCAGACTCGCAAGGAAACAAGTGGCGAGTGCCATACTGCCAGGTGTGGAGGAACACTGACTATATTCTATGGGCAGCAGCCAATGAACAAACTTCTGAGGCTTGAGTATCTGTGGAGCCTAGCCTACGAGTCATTGAACTCGCGAATTTTTCCTATCCCTAGTCATAGGGCTAAAGTCGTCCAAGGCGTGTCTAACAAACTGTGGTCCAGAAGAAGCGGAATCTCTATGGTACATGCGGATACATTTTTTCTTGTCCTTAAATGAACTCGCGCAATTCCCGGGTCTCTAGTAATAGCAACACCAACAGCTGAACCACACAATGACGGCAGACGTACCACAGTAACTAGAGGAATCGAAAAAATTGTATACGTAGGGACGCCTGATTTTCCTGACAACGATTCCACCCACGCTTCATTTCAATAATCTACCGGAGCAGAGGCCACGGTGGCTGAGCGGTTAGCCTGCTCACCTGTCACAAAGTCGATCCGGGTTCAATCCCCGGCCGGGTCACTCCGGATTTTCGCATGTGGGAATCGTGCCGGACGATGCCGTTGGTCGGCGGGTTTTCTCGGGGATCTCCCGTTTCCCCCACCCCCTCATTGCGGCGCTGCTCCATACTCACCTCAACACCCTCATAGGCTCTGAAGACCTCAATGTTACGAACCGCCCAAATCTCTCCACTCGACTCTACCGGAGCAGTTTTCTTTTGTTTACTGGCGACATGTCTCTGAGAAAGGCCAACAGAATTAAGTTGCTACGATACTGCACGTCTGTGATTCGTGGGCAGACACTTTAAACTCGTGATAGATCTTAGCTAAACTTTTATGAAAAACGGGTGTCCCTAGGTGTATTGTAAGAGAAAAAAATGTTGTTATAATTTCCCCCTAAGTTTGTAAGCTGTTGGAACGTGTGCATTTTGTGAAACAGACTGCCCTGCTTAAATCTCAGAGTCTCCTGTTTCATCTTTGGCCTGGCAACTCAACACGAGTCACGCTGATGGCTACTATACAGCTCACTCCGCTAGGTCTTTACGTAAGTTTCTAGGGCAGTAACCGAACTTGCGCTTTCAGAACAAGACCGCAAGAATCCGTCCCGCTCTCTGGAGACGTGGCGTGTGGGAAAATCTGTTCCTCGCATTACGTTTGTCTTTCCTGCGTTTAACATTTTGTAGACTACGCTCGAAGTGTAGCTCGAGTAAAGCTAATTTGAAAATTTCTTTCTTGTTCAGAACAAAACTCGCATGGGTGTGCAGTCTTTGTTCGGGTAGTGTTTAACACGACCGCGCAAGAACACCTCAGTGCAGTAACAACGATATTGCTAACTATAGAATTTCTTATTTTTTATCGTCACACAAAGGGACGTGATTGATTGTAAATCCTTTTATACGATATAGGACATTTTATTGGTTCAATATCAGCTCTGCTCTCCTTTGGTTGCTGACCGTCCAATAATGAACGCTGTAAAGTACAGAGTAGTGTCCGGTGTGGTATGAAGCAATATTCTCTTGGATGTAGATTTCCAGTTTAGCAATTTTCACAGTTTCGCTTTTCTGAAACAATTGTTTTCTAATTCACGTCCAGAGCGCTTTAATCTTGGTTAAACTACAATAAACCAGGAGCCTCCCTGTGTGCTTTGTTCGCTGCTACAGTTCCGTAACTTTTCTCCTTAACGTTGATTGGCTTCGATATTTTCTCTATCGTTCGTTGTGTGTTTCATTTCATATTCTTAAGTCTAGGTATCTGCTATGCTTCCGTCCTTCAGTAACTCAGTTCCTCTGAAGCTTTCTTTTGTATAAATTGTGATATATATATATATATATATATATATGCGTGTGTGTGTGTTATTAGCCATACCGAACAATTTCCATGCTTTTTATATATTGCTGGACTGAGTGAGAACTTTAATATATTTGACTTCAGTTTATTTCTTGCTTGACATAATTGGATCGTACAGCACGTGTCCGTGAACGCGAAAATATGTCTTTGCTACTGCCAAAGAATTTTGAAATGATATAATAACGTGCGTTTCCTCTGCTATGTTTTTTTTTTTTCTCTCTCTCTTTTGTATTCCTACGAGCCCGAGAATTAAATTGCTTCATAAAACGTATCGAGTTGCAACTCTGTTCTATTTTATCTCTCGACACGTTTTCTTGCTTCTGCTCCTGCAAAAAAAAAAAAACAAGTCTAGTTACTTGCGATGTTCTAGTAGTGTTTCGCTCTGTCGCTTCATATTTAGCTTCCTCACTACATTTTTTTTTTTTTTTTTAATTCGCAGACGGACGACTTTTATTTCGCTCAATTACTGCACCCGTGAAAAGAAAATGAGCCGAATCTCTCGCGAGCACAACATTCTTCGAATTATTGGTTCGGGACATTCCTGCACTTTCTCTCTCTATTCGCAAATGGGAGTGCAGTTTTCGTTAGGGGGAAGACAAGTTTCGGTTATTTAGCATTTGCTACTGTTGTAGACTCAAAAATGTTTTGGATGAAAATTACTTCAGCTTATATATATATATATATATATATATATATATATATTATATATATATATATATATATATATATATATATGTATATAGCGATATAGCGCAGTCTCTTTTCGTTTCATTCTTGTCTGTAGTACCGGTGCATCGTTGAGAAAATATTGATTTAAAATTTTTTACTGCCCCATATCTGCATATATTTTAACGGGTGAGTTGACTGGCATGCGCCCTGTAATGTTCGTAACGATGGAAAAAATTGTAGTTCCATGCCTTAACGTTGCATGCCTTAACGTTGTCTTATATGAGCCAGGTTAAGATTTGTCGATACTGAATTTATTTCATTTACTTTCTGTCTTAATGATTCTCATAAGTGTAGGAATAATAAAATTTTTTTCATTTTTACCCTTTAAATAAAGTTATAGTCTCACTTGATCTACGCATGTAAATTTGACATAAGGAGCATGAATACGCAACAAGCATACAAGTAGATCTAAAGCAGGGTTCTCAAAAGTGCTCGTTTTGCTGTGAATAGCATATACCCAGAGGGAAGATTACTGTGCACTCCGCCTAACAGTGTACAGCACCAGTCAAACATAACCTTCCCGTAACATTTAGATACTCGTCTACAATGGGGAAGGGTTAACACAAGTATGAAACGCTTGTGATGGATGAAATAACTAGGAAACAACGACGTCGTTCTCGGAGCGATTTTTCAAAGGTTTTGATCCGAAAAGTGTGAAGAAACTGCGAGTATAGGCTGTTCACTGTAAAATGAGCACTTTTGAAAGCCCTGCTAATGATCTACTCGAATGCACGTTGCGTGTTCGTCCGCTTTATGTAGAATTAACATTGCCATCGGCCTCATTACTTTATCCATGCGTCGGTCAAGTAAAACATGAAATTGTTAGGAAAGTAAATCTATACTACTAAATAAAATAGAAGTGCCTGTCTGTGGTTTTGGAATTTTTCATTTATAATTATTTTTTTCATATAGTATAATTGATAACTAGGCATATCTAGTGTTAATTTTTTTTCTTGTCTGTCTGTCCGAATGAATTCAACTCAAAACCACTTAACGTATTGACATCAAATTTACACAGTATATAGATAATAACCCCAGGACCAACTTAGTCTTGGTTTCATCGAGATATCTCAAACGGTTCCGGAAAAAATTATGATCAGGGATGTAAATAGGTACTGGATTAAACTTTTCCTAGGATTACCAGCATAAAAAAAAAACATTGTTAAAAAAAATTTCCGTCATTTCTCCTTTCATTTTTATCTATGGGTTGTCCACCTTTCCTTCCAAAAAGCCTTAGTGGGTCAGTGACTAGAGTTATTCCAAGTGGGACCGCAGTGACCCAGTGGATAGATACATATCAAGTGAGACCGCAGTAGCTTAGTGGTTAGAGAACCCAATAAGAGTGCCGCAGAAGCTCAGGGGCTAGAGAACCCATTAGTGGGGTTGCAGCTGGTCAGGGGCTAGAGCACCATATAGTGGGGCCGCAGTAGCTCAGTGGCTAGAATACCCAATAGTGAGGCCGCTGTAGCTCAGTGGCTAGAGAACCCAATAACGAGGCCGCAGTAGATCAGGGGGATAGAGAACCCAATAGTGGGGACGCAGCTGGTCAGGAGCTAGAGCACCAAATAGTGGAACAGCAGTAGCTCAGTGTCTAAAGCACCCAATAAGGGGGCCGCAGTAGCTCAGTGGCTAGAGCACCCAATGGTGGGGCCGCAGTATCTGAGTGGCTAGAGCACCCAAAACGGGGGTCGCAGTAGCTCAGTGGCTAAAGGACCCAGTAAAAAAAAAAAGTGGCTAGATCAATTCAAAGTCCTAAATAGCATGCTAAAATAAAATATGTGCTAAGCGATGGCAGGGTGTAATTTTGTAACTCCATTAAATGTGAAAGAAGAAACATTAATACTTTAAACACGAAAACTGAATTAAACTATGGTGGGCTTAATTTGAGTAACTTTTGCAAAAATATCATGCGAACGAAGTCGCACGGGCCAGTCAGTATTATGTAAATCTGCTCACTTTTACACTTCGATGAGGGGGGAAAAAATGACAAAAACCAGTGAGCGAAAGTACTAATTTAAATTATTACAAATGGTTACATAACACTTTTTATTCGACGTGAAGATGCGGAACTACTTTCCATCCATCGTGACCAACGTTACTGAGCAAATGTCACTCACTGCGCCTAAGTTTCATTTCCAAAGTGCTCACTTTATCGGGAACAGCCTTTTCGACTACAGCAGTTGTCACTGCATACTGTCGGCTCTGTATGAGGACGTGTGCGAGCTGGGCTGCTGGCATACTTGGGCGTGGTCTCACCCGCGCTTCTGCCACCTTTGTCGCCGCAGGGCGGAAAGGGACTTGGGGCCCCGCCGCGCTGTCTGGTAGCGACCGGCCGTGATTGTCTCCCGGAGAAAGCTGCGTGGCCACTACACATTTCTCTCTCTCTCCCCCCCCCCCCCCTCAAACCAGTCTTCCAGGGAGCGTGAGACCATCTGTTACGTCCTCCGCGGCACACGTGGGGACACGTCGCGCCGGTCTTTCTACTGCGCTCGCCGGCCACGTGTGGCGATCTCCATAGTCTCTCCACGCTTTCTTCAGCCTTTTTGAATGAAACCTTTGTAAAATCTCCCCGTGTATGACGTGCTTGGTCGTTTCCAACATACGCGATCTATCACAATCTGTTTATCCGTGTGTTCGTAAAAGTTACTTCTTTTTCTGTTAAATTTTAATTTTATTCGTATTTTATCTATAAATTATAATGCTTCATTTATAAATAATTTGAATAAAAACAGTGAGAAAACATGTGTGTTGGTAGCGCCTAGTAAGAAATAGTTCTCATGCAAAATACTGTTACAACAGAGTGCGCACGAACCCGGTGCGTTGTCCCGCTGGTGTAATCTTCCAGACTTAGTTAAGCTTAGTTTGCACGAGGCGGAGGAATATCCTGGGCGTAGAACTTTAGCAGGGTTTCAGAAAATGTCGAAGATGCCATGACTCAAGTATATACGCTGTCCCGTGCTATACAACGTCGTCGATCTTCATCCCGGAATTCCTCAACTATATACTGTTTACGGCAAAATGAGCACTTTCGGAATCCCTGCTTAGTATCTACTTGTATGCACGTTGTGTATTCTTTCGCCTTATGTAAAATTAACATTGCAATGGGCTTCGCCACTTTATTCATGCGTCGATCAAGTGAAACTGTGAAATTATTAGAACAGTCGATATTTCACCAATATGCTCATTTTTATACTTTGATGTATTGAAAAAAAAAAAACTTAAAGTGCAAGAAATAATTTAAGTTATCACAAATTGACACCTAACACTTTTTATTCGACTTTAAGATATGGAACTACTTTCTGTCCATGGTTACCAACTTTACTGGGCACATGAAACTCAATGCGCCCGTTGACATATATGCAGGCAGGGGCCGTGGCATTTTTCTAATGTTGAGTTCAAAAGTACTCTCTCTGTCGTGAACAGCCTTTTGTTGTATTTCAAGACACCTTCGCTGAGATTCACATTCCTGAGTGAATGATTTAATTGTTACTTATCTGCCCGCGAATCACAGGCTTCCATTAACACTTTGAGGTCGGCAAACTTTTACCAACTTTAAAGTGAAGTTAGGTGTCAGTCACCTATATCCATACCACTGCAGGGACACCGTGTTATATTGGTCCCTATGTCACATAACGCCATTCTACTGCACAAAACGACACCAGTCTTTCCGTATTGGTCGGCTGCCAACCAATGGAGTGCCAAGTTTACCGTTTTCCAACCAAATGTTCTTTCGCATGTAACAGTAGGTATGTACATCCCACCGTGTTGATTCCCGTAACTGTACAAAAATTTGTCGTACGTTTACGAAGTTCGTTTTTGATGTTGCATTAGTTCGTATTTTAAATCCTTATGAAATAGGGAACTGATGTAAGTACAACAGGACCAGTTTGGTTTTTTTTATGCGGAATGAAATATTCAAACAATTTTTGCCCGAACTACACTCGGGTATACTCCTCAAAGTGTTAACGGAGTAACTTAATTCTCACTGGCCGGTCGAGCAAGAAAACGTCTTCTCAAGACATGCAGCTAACAGGCAAAGGAACACAGCTGCAGTGAGGCCATGCCAAAGTTCTGCTTCCAAGATACTCCCCCCGCCTCGCCAAACAAAGCTTAACCAAGTCTAGAAAAGTACACCAAAGGGCCAACGCACCGCAGTAGTGGACTCTCAGTGTAGTAGTATTTTGCATAAGAACAATTCCCTGCGAGGCATTCTAGGGACGTGCGAAATTCGCGTTATTATTTTACATCAGGCTAAACTTCACAGTACTGTACGCAAAGGAGACGGTGTCGTTTCTCCATTGGCTGCTGTATAGATGTGAAGTCACTCCCTTTTTGACTGAACTCCACGTGATTGGGGCACTTAACTGTGAAGTGTTCATTTATTGGCGCAGAGTTAACTAGGGCGTGGCACATGCAGTATGGTCCAATGACAAACGTATAGCAAAGACACGCGGGTTTCAAGTTTAACGTGTCCTAACATAATAACGCGAATTTTGCTGGTCCCTAGGCAATACCGACACAGGTTTTTTTTTTTTTTCACTGTTTTTATTCATAATAATTTTAACGTAATAATTACAATTTATAAATTGAATATCTATAAAAATTTCAATATAACCAATAATAAACTAGTTACTTTTTATCTTCACAAATATAAAAAAGTTGTAATTCATGACATATTTAGGAAACAGTATACACGTCATACATGGAGTGATTTTTCAAAGGTGTGACCCAAAAAGTGCGAACATGCCGCAAATAGACTATATAACACAAACAAGTAATGTTTCAGTTGCAATTGTGTCGTAGATTGTTAGAAACTCTCTGGTGGTCTCTGAGAAACAAGCCTGTAAGAAAATTAATACGGAAAACCCGTAGTACATGCCCAAGGATACGTTGCAGCACCAACGAGAATAAGTCATTTTTTTTCAAGTTCAACTATACGACGATGCTGAGTTTGATATAATTGTACCATATCGCTAATTGAGATGTACGATGCCGTGGATACAAGCCTGTTTCTGATTGGCTAACCAAGCTGTGGGACGTTCTCTGTTTGCCGCCTGCCGTAAGTTTGTGTCTAGTTGACGATGACTGAATAATGTCCTGTCATATTGCCGGTGCGAACAGTTGCGAATTCGGGTTTCTGGTGGTAATTTCTCTTTTGTTTACTCGACTGTTGTGTATCTTACAGATGACATAGGCCAGTCGACGTAATGCCAAAGTACAGTGCGTATAAGAGAATCTTTTCGCGAAAAATCATCGGCTTTGATTATGCGATCACCTCTTCTGATTCGTACAGAGACCTGAACAATTCGAGGATTCGCGTGGGGACATCCGCACACACTTCCATGTTTGTAATACTGTTTTAGATAGGACACAATTTGTTTGACATGCCATGGAAGACATTACGCCAGTTATAAAACTGCAGCAAAAGTCGTGGGCAACCCAGTTTACATTAACACTTTGAAGTCGGCACACTTTTACTGACACTTAAGAAAAATTAGAAGTGAGTTACCTATATTCACTAGTGCAAGAACACCGGCTCTGTTGGCGTCTGTGTTAGAACTCACCATCGTCCTATTGGTCCATACCACACCTGACACTACTCTGTACTTTACAGCGTTCATTATTGGCCGGTCATCAACCAATGGAGATCCGAGCTGATATTGGCACAATTGAATGTCCTTTATCGTATAAAATTATTTACAATCAATCATGTCTCTTTGAGTGGTTATATAAAAAATTTTTTTTTCTAGTTAGCAATATCATTGTTACTGCACTGAGGTGTTCTTGTGCGGTCATGTTAAACACTACCCGAACAAAGACTGCACACCCATGCGAGTTTTGTTCTGAACAACAAATAAATTTTCAAATTAGCTTTGCTGAAGCTACGCTCGAGCATAGTCTACAAAGTATTAATTGACGTTTCACTATGGCAGCGGCCATTCAGCAAATTACAATTGTGTAACTGGAGAACCAAAAGTGTAATCTAACCTACCTGTCATTGAACACATTTCCCTGTCACTACTGGTTCGTATTTGGAGGGTTGTTAATTCCTTCGCAACCCTCTGCATTTGGGAATTGTTTCCACATTCCAATTTCAAAAGAGCGGTCCGTGGTCAGGTAGGAAAGTTGTTTGTCGCACAATTGAGCGCGGCGACACGTTGGAAACAACAGCTGCCGATGTGGGTTCAGGAAATTGGAACCTAACATTTCCGTCGAGAGGCGGCGAAGATGGGAGAAGTTGGCGAAGAGGCGGTCTCGAAGGAAGTTTCGAAGTGTCACGGTGGCGTGACGCGGCGAGTGCCAGGCCGAAGTTGCCAAACCCGCAGTGTTTGATCGCTCCATTGTTTGCTATGTCGCCGATGTCTCGACGAAGCTTATCCACGGCGCAGGAAATTGCCAGCCGCCGCGACGCGCAAAGCCCCACCCGACCTGCCTCAAGCGAAGGAGCGCCGAAAGTGTCGACACTGCGCGTGCGCGGATGACGCCACACCCGCCCTTATTTCGCACACTCGGGTAGGGAACAACCGAGTGTAGTACAGAAGCAGATCACAAAGCTGCCTTTCTAATGTGACATCGAGTTCTTGAGAACCGATGAGGGCGAAGTGAGGCGTGTGTGGAGTGGCGCCGGAATGAAAAGGCGGGGGGAAACGGGAGATCCCCGAGCAAGACCGCCGACCAGCGGTATCGTCCGGCACGATTCCCACGTGCGAAAATCCGGGTGTGACCCGGCCGGGGATTGAACACGGTTCGCCTTGGTGGTAGGCGAGCAGGCTAACCGCTCAGCCACCGCGGCCCCTCGCGTCTATAGCATCACGCTTCCAATCTGTGGCTACGACGTCCAATAGAAAACGTACAGTCTATCGATCAAGAAACTGAATCCTTTGCGAGTTTTATTTATTTCTAAGCTAACTTTGTGAAATTTCCTTTTAAAAGTAACCTAGTTTAAAGTAAAGCTGCCAAAGGGGGACACTAATACGAATTTTTAAGGACAGGAGAATTACGCGCGTTGGAAACACATTTGGGTTTCTGCTGTGTCGATAGTTGGATCGCAGGTTATAAAAAGGTTCTTGTTAACCGGTTATTTAAGTCTCAGCTACACTCCTATTGCAGCAATTCTTCGTTTTGACGTCATAATTTCGAATTCACCGTAATTACTGACATTTTACGATTATGGACAATTTACGTTGCACGAGTTATTTAACATTTTTTGTGCGTAATATTAACTGTGTTTTATCTGCTTGTTGCAAAATTACAAGAACATATCAATATTTTATTAATAATTTATAAATAATTAATAACGCCGGTTCGGGTATATACAGCACTGTGAAGTTTATCCTGATCTCAAATAATAACGGGAATTTTGCAGGTCTCTAACAACCATTAGTCGTTTATTTATGAAGTTCGTTCTTGATGTAGAAGAACGATGTAGGTATACCCGGACCAATTTTTTTTTTTTACGTGGAATGAAATATTCAAACAAGTTTATCCCGAACACTCGAGTATAGTCCTAAAACTGTTAAACCACTAGTAAATTGTAAATTTTGTATAATTAAACATTTCCAATAATACCTCTGAAACTGGAATTATGACACGAAAATAAAAATGAATTTCTGCACAAGGGGTGAGGCCAAGCCTTAAGGATACAAAAAGTGAAATGCCGGCGCGTGTCAAGAACTCCAGCCACACGTTCCAGCAATATGGCTGGACGCCATTCGCCAATCAGTGCCTGGAAACTTGAGATGCGAGAGGGCTGGCAGTCTGACCAGTAGGGAATCTTCTCTAGCGTGCAACAGCCAATCAGGCCCAAGAACCGTTTCTGGAGAGAAGGGAAGGGAGAGATCGTCATGCTGCTAGTGAGCGACCGAGTACACTCACATGAAAGAAACACCCACGCCGTTTCGCTTCCATGTATTTATCATAGACTATTCACGGTAAAGTCAGCACTTTTTGAAGCCCTCTCATTTGTAATAATAGTCAATAAATATATTTTATCGTAACCTTAGACGTTAACTTTCGAGTCCAGTGAAATGTGTACTCTTTGTTAATTATTTGCATGGCGATATTTAATTTAAAAAATGGCTGATAGGAAAAAAAGTAACTAGGGCCTCAAAAGTGTTCACGTTACCATGAACAGCGTATACCTGTTCTACGCCCTGGAGAACTCTGTGTCAGTAACATTGCTGAAAGAAGAGGCTTAATCCCTTTTTTATGTGATATGGGGAAAAATGGTCAACCCACTTTGAGTGCGTGGATCGGTTTTGGTTGTCGGTGAGGGCGAAGTGAGGTGAAGTGAAGCTGGAGCAGCAGCGGAATGCAAGGGCGGAGAAAAACGGGAATACCCCGAGAAAACCCGCCGGCCAATGGCAACGTCCACCACGTTTCTCACACGCTCCGCCGGGAATGAACCCGGTTCGCTTTGATGCGAAGCGCGTGGTCTGACCTTCGCCAGTTTGAACTAGCGATGCATTCTAGCGACCACTGTTCGGATCGCAATGCTAGGCGCTGGTTGCAAGTATGATCAATTCACGGTTACTTCACACTTTTCTGAAGCCTTGCTGAAGTTCTGCTTTCAGGATATTCCTCCGCCTCATGCAAACTAAGATTAACTAAGCCTAAAAAGTTACACCAAAGGACAATGCACCGAATTCGTGCGCACTCTTTTGTAATGATATTTGGCATGAGAACTATTTCTTACTAGGCGCTACCAATCCACGTGTTTTTTTTTTTTTTTTTTTTTTTTTTTTTTTTTTTTTACTATAAATTATAAAGAAAATACAATGAAACTACGATTTCAACGAAAACTAATATACTTTTATGTTAACTGAGGTATAAAAACGCTTGTGATGAATTACATGTTTAGGAAATAACTAAACACCTCAGACATGGGGTGATTTTTCAAAGGTTTGATTCAAAAAGTGTAAAGAAACAGTGAATAGATCATAGTTGCGCATTCCCAGAGCTTCGCCTTCTGTATTTTATCTGTGGGAATAACACGTCACAGATGCCTGGCTGCCGAGATAAAATTATCCCGTCCTAACACAAGCTTAACCTTTTTCTGTGCTCGTACGTATGGAAACAATGTGAAGCTGCATACATGCTTTGCAAAAAGATAACTGTGGTAGATGTTTTGTTTTAGTCTAGGTGTGCACTTTGTAACGTTTTTTGTTTTAGTCTAGGTGTGCACTTTGTAACGTTTTTTGTTTTAGTCTAGGTGTGCACTTTGTAACGTTTTTTGTTTTAGTCTTGGTGTGCACTTTGTAACGTTTTTACTGGAATGACTATGGTAAAGTTAGTCTATTATGAACAATATAATATAAGTCACTGGGGCTAATCCTCTTTACGTTACTCTACTCTGGGGGTATAACTCAAGCTAGTACAATGACACAAGGCAATTACAAAAACTACTAATTCTTTTATTACTCTTCCCCGTACAATAAATTATCTAAATACTAAAATACTTTTACGAACAATACAGAATAATTACTAGATCCGAAATATCTCAACAAACAATACTGAATAAGAACTCGGCTCTTCCAAGCTATAATTACGTTATCAATAGGTATAGGAAAATCTCGCGAGTTCAATGACCTGTAGGCTAGACTCCACAGTCGTGTGTACACTCGAGCCTCAGATGTTTGTTCATTGGCTGCTGCCCCAGTGTTACCTCACGCCTGCCAGTATGAGATTAGTTACTTGTTTCCTTGCAAGTTTTCTATTGGCCCAGAAGCGTCTAGGGCGTGTCTAATGAATTGTGATCCATTTACAAAGGTGACTTCACTGTATACGTGTTTGACGTCTATCTTGTCCCGAAATGAATTCGTGAAATTTTCCCGTCCCTGTTTATCAGATATTAAGGCGCTTTAACAGGGGACCTCTAAGAGTTCGCTGCGCGTAGGTTCGCTTCCGGATCTACCCTGCACCCGGAACCGAGTATATCCTTACCACTGGCAATTAACGACACCAGGCCGGAGCTCCTCCACCTCGTGATGTGTTCTCGTGGTGTAATTGGTTTATCTGGTCACGTCCGTCCAAGACGTCAGTGTCTCGGCTCGGCCTGCAGTGTTGCCGTCAAGTTGCTCGCGCCGACCTCCGGCGTCGATATGCCCTCGAAGCGGCACCGACAGAGTTGGTCACAGAGTGGGGGGGGGGGGGGGCGTCGCCATACACCAGCGGCCTTTTATACATTACGGCTGGCCGACATACAGGAATGTCTTCTGCCACCCTCGCGGCTCCCCTAGTTCCCCTCACCGCGAGTGCACCAGGGCAGCACTCGGGACAATCAGTTGCGAGATCGAGCCTCGCGCCCGCAACAACTTGTAAAGACTGTGGAATCAACTGGTCGCGGGCCAGATTTAAAAAAAAAAAAGAAGAAAAAACACGGGCGTTTGCTTTGGTTTTGCGATCGTAAACATTTTTGACGCACTCGAGATGATTGTAAGCCAAAGCGATTCGAGTAATTCTTAACCTAGTCAGGGTTACAGCTAGTTTGTGTACTTGTGATTGTGACATGCTGCAGTGCTGCTTTCTTCATTAGCTGCCACTTTCCATTTTCATTTGGTTGCGATTGCAAATAAACTGCACTCGAAATTCGAATCAGTGGGAAACCACTGATTCGCAGTGAAATTCAACTACTATGATCAATGAAAAATGGCCCCACTTGGAATCAGTGGAAAACCACTAATTGTTTCAGTGAAGAATTTCACTGATTGAATTAGTGACGTGAGATAATTTCACTGATTGAATAAATGACGGTTCACTGAAGTGGCGAATTAAATATTGATTTATTGAACGTAGGCAAATAATTACATTAAATAAACATATTTACGATAATTTACTATTTTTATTGTGCAATTTACCGTAATTAAAAAAAGTAAAAAATATTTTGCAGGTGGCCGGGATTGAACTTGCGCACCCTTCACCTCGAGGCCGTCGCCTTATCATTTTTTTTAAATAAATAAATTTATTGTCACAAACAATATACAGAGATCTTTACCTTTAACCTATTATACAGTACACATTCAAACACACAATAGAAATAATAACAAAATACTCAATAAAATATCTACACAATTCTACAAAACGATATGAACATTTGGTGAACTGGTTGTACTGACAAAGTCGAAGAACCAAACTTCAGTGTTTTCTGACAATAATTGAATATTATTGTTTTGGCATCCTCTGGTGTTGAAAACTGCCCCAGTTTTGCAGGCAGCTCACAATCCACTACACGGCACAACCGAGGGCCTTGAGCATGTGAGGCGTTCGTGTTAACCACTTTTTTTTGTGTTAAATTTCTCTATTGTATGCTAACCACTTCACACACATACACACACGTGTGTGTATGTGTGTGTATATACATACACATACACACACACAAATATAGGTATACACATACACAAATTTAGGTATATACACACAAAATTATTTAACGTGAGGGGCAGCGCACGACGTACACCCCGATACGTGACACTGACTTATAACACTACCACCTATCGACGATTACTACTAGAACATTAAAGTGTACACTTGTAAGGACCGAGGGGTGAGCAGCGCACGGCGTGCACCCAACCTCGGTAATATACACGCACTTCCTGTAGGCGTAAACGTCAGAATGAAAATAAAAAATTGCCGTACCACTGACGCAATGTGCCACGCCGCGCCATGTTCCACCTATCTTGACGAAGAAGCTGGACAAAGTCTTGAACTGTCACCGGTGTCGAACGGTCCACCAAAAAAAACCGATCGCATGAAGTATATACCAGGCCGCAGCTCTTCGTCGAACTGAGGGGAAGGTGAAGAAATCGCAATGAAGCATGTGCGTGTCGCTGACATCTCCACGTTCATCGCGAATTATATTTCGTACTCGTACGCGACACCACTGCCAGATGCGAGCTGCATAAACACAGGAAATTACCCTATGAAGGGCCGTGTCGGTGTAGCCACACAGCGGGCATGCAGGGTCAGCTGTCAGGTGAATGCTGTATTTACGCTGCTGAGTTGCCACTATATTATTGTAGAAGCCGAATGCTGCAGCTCGAAGATCCGAGGAAAGGTTAGGATCGGCAAGTATTTTCCATCTGAGCTACCACGCCAAGTTGAAATTGTTGGAGGAAAATGGATGTCTTGTAGTATCGCTGCGAAATCGTATAGTTTTAAATTCTTTGCTCCTGCTTTTCTTTTTTGGTTTGTTTGGTACCGTTAGTATTGTTAAAACGAATAGTACACATTAGTGCACTCTCTTCGCCGCATTAAATGCAGTTTAAACCTTCGAACAGATTGATGTGACGATTACATGCAAACTAAACGAAAGACGTAAAGACAAAATGAAATACGTAAAAACGGAATGAAAGTCTGTGTGTTCATATTACCTCGTAAAATGACGTTATGAAAGACGAAACGCATTTTAGAAAGTATTTTGTTTTTGTTTTATTCGTTTATTGGTTGTTATGGCACTTCACTTGATACACGTCGTTTAAAGGCCATTTTTAAACGATGTTCGACGGCGATTTTTACACGCAGTTTCACTGATACATCTGTCAAAAAATAAACCACTGAGAAAACAGTGGGAAAAAAATGTCGGACGAATCAGTGGGAAATGTCATTGAATCTATCAGTGAAGGAGACATGGTATTTTTTTCACTGGTTCATCAGTTAAATTCACTGAAGTGACTGTTGTATCAGTCAGATACGTTTGACTGATTGAAACAGTGAAATTCTCAGTGATTCAGATTTAGAGTGTGGGCTATGCCGTTATTAAACTTCCGTAAGTTAGGGCACAGAACAGCTAAGTGCACAGAACCAGAGCCTCAACATCCAACGCGAAGTCGTTGCAGAACGCGCCAACAACTAATTGCTGTACGTCGTTCTGCGATTCAACTATCATCGCCTGGAAACGAAACTTTACAGATGCTACCCGAACCAATAGGAAACTAAACAACAACTATGCGCAACCAATCTGAAACGTCGCGCGTCCAATGAGCGTTTCAGTACGCTTGCGTGAAAGGCAATCGGAACGCCATTTCGTTTCTGACGTGTGCAAGTGTCTGCGAAATTCTATAGCAAAATTCGTACTTCATCGAGGTCTTGAGAGCCGATGAGGATGGGGTGAGGGGAGTATGGAATGTCCTGGAATGCATGGCCGGGGAAAAGGGTAGATCCCAGACAAAATCCCGTCGATCAGCGGCATTGTCCGGCACGATGTCCACGCGTGAAAATCCAGAAGCAATCCCGACGGGAGACGTTCGGTCTGACCACTTCACCACCGCGGCCCCCAACGATTATGAGTTTGAACCCGTACGTACTGTTTGGGTAGCGTAGTTGTGGAATCCTGACCGTCAATAGTGCATGGGTATCTACACGGGGGGCGGTGGGGACATGGATCAACCAATGTGAACTGTTAAAGTTGAGTTCTGTGATTTGGGTGGCTCTGAACAACGAGGTCTTGAGAACCGACGAGGGGGAAATTCGGTGAGAATGGAGCATCGCCGGAATGCAAGGGGAGGGCGAAACGCGAGATCCCCGAGAAAACCCGCCTACCAGCGGCGTCGTCCGGCACGATTCCCACTTGTGAAAATCGGGAGTGATCAGGCCGGAGATTGAACCATGGAGGTATTAGTCTATGGAATGGAAGCCCAGACACGAAAGTGAAGCCGAAAATGAAAGACAAGGATAGGGCTAGTAGTGGCAAAAAGGTGCACGTTTTACATTGCTTACTATATGTAACTTTTGCCACTCATAATATGGCGGCTGTCGTAAATAATCGGTCTGCGCATGCGCAGTTGAAAGAAGCAGACAAGCCATCGGCTTCACTTGTTAAACGTGGAGAAGATAGACTGTTGCCACTCAATCATCTATTACCTCAATGGATTGAACCCGGTTCGCCTCGGTGGCAGGCGAGCAGGCTAACCGCTCAGCCACCGCGACCCCGTGAACGACTGGAGGGCGCAAGTACAAGAAGACGACGGCAAGTTTTTCCTCAGTAATAAATGAATATCGTCGCTTTACCTTGATCCCTAAACGATATCTGTACCTGTTCGCCTCGCACCAACCCTCTTTTCTTTGTCACTGCGCAAACCCGTCAACCCGTAGTTCCTAACGCTTGGTTATAGGCTATTCACGGTAAAGTGAGCACTGTCTAACGCCCTTCCAAATTTTTCTTTGTAGCCAATTTTTGTCTTTCCGGTACTTTTTAATATCAACATTGCCATTTGACTGATAAATACGGTGTACATTTACACCACTCTTAAAAGGCAATGTCTGAGTTTGCAATGAAACATTCTTAATAGTGGCTAATGGCTGGTGGGAGGGCCTGGGAAAGTGCTCACTTTACCGTGAGCAGCCTATACCTAGTGATGGGTGTTGGTTTGACAAGAGACAACTATCAGCTTCGTTACAATGTGGAAGCCTTATCTAGTCAGTCGGGGAGTTGTATTTGGGTGTTTACTACGTTATTCGTTAACACTATTGTAACTCAGTAATAGAACAAAGTTCACATCTCCCTGAAATTTTGCCAGGTTTACATTTTGCCGTTCCTTCGCGCCGTGACAGGAAGACGCCTCTCGTACAGGCAACAATCGGTGGCTATCAGGGCTGTTCACGATAAAGTGAGCACTTTTGAAATGAACCTTAGAAAAGAGTCACTAACCATGCCTACTTATACTTCAACGGGCGCACATAGTGACATGCGTCCGGTAAAGTTGGTAATCGCTTTCTTTTTTAATGCAACAGTGTGCAGAAATTAGTAGATTTATAAAATGATTATCTTCCTAATTATATCACAGTTTCATTTGACGGACACATGAATAAAGTGATGAGACCCATGGCAATGTTAATTTTACATAAAGCGGAGGAATACACAACGCGCATACAAGAAGAGCTTAAGCAGGGCTTTCAGAAGTGCTCATTTTACCGTGAACAGCCTATAGTGAAGTTGCATGTGCGCGCACGCTTATCGAAATTGAAAGTGTGAGTGCTCAGATTGTTTCGCGAAAATTCACTCACACTCGGTACAGCAGGCCACAGATCGAATTACCCGATATTTTCGTGCTCCCTAGCAATAAAGTGGCTTACGTGCTGATGTCCATCAGAAGCGGTTCAATAGTTTGGCGCTGCTGGTCGGCCTTCTGAGTTGGTGGGCCAGAGGTTCAAGGTTCGATTCCCGACCGGTTCGGGAGTCTTCCAGTGTAAAAAATTTCGTTTGATTCACAGGACAGGATTTTCTGTTCTTGGAATTTTATACTGCGGAAGAGTGGCATACTTAATCCTACGATGTCCGGCTTGTAATCAGCGTGGTCTTCATCACAGGTACGTTGTCTGTGTCCAAACCAAATAGGTCATTTATAGGGACATGCAAAATTCGCGTTATTATTTGACATTAGGCTGAACTTCACAGTAAGCCTACTGTATGCACTAGAGCCGGCGTCGTTTCGCCATTGGCTGCTGCATAGATGTGAAGACACTCCCTCTCTGAATGAAATACACGTGATTGGGCCACACAGTTGTGAAGTGTTCCTTTATTAGTTCAGAGTCACCCAGGGTGTGTCACATAACGTATGGTCCATTGACAAACGTATTGCAAAGGTACGTGCTTTTCAAGTATAACATGTCCCCAAATAATAACGCGAATTTTGCAGGTATCCATTTATTTATGGTGTTGTCTGCTCAGGCGGGTCTTCAGTCTGAGTTCGTCGTCTTCAACAACGACAACAACCGAAACAGTGGGGATGCTTTGGCGTCACTTTCATTGCGTCAAAGTCCTTGTGTTCACTTAACTGCAGCCACTTAAATATTCTTGTAAACACTGGGCAGTCAAAAGCCACATTATGTGTAAGATGCGGCCAGCCAGCAAAATAATTGCAGACCACCACATTGCTAACAATATTTACCATTCAGTCCTAACAATAACATTTAATTTAATGGGTCGTCGTAAATAATACGTTAGCTTGTCCGGAAACGAACGGTCATTGGTACTTCCCTCGCCCGCCATTGGACACCAGTTCATTGTTTACCAGTGCTCCCCAATTTAATCGTTTCACCTCCCCGAAGCTGTTTCACGTGTCCGAGTCAGAGAAACTTGGGCATGGGAGAAGAGGAGAGCCTGAGGGCTATAATGGACGAGCATCCAAAACACGGCGGGTTTCTTGTCGAGGCGCCAAACCAGACGGGCGGACATCCAGAGCGCCAATCAAAGTACGCGGGACTGCCTAACAGTAGCGAAGTGGACTTCACACCTTTCTGTACTTTGTTTGATGGACATAAAGGAAAAATAAGGCATTGTTATTGGTGGGTGCATCCATTGTTATCTGTGAGAATTACGCCCAGTGTAGTCCATAGGGGTAGTGAAATTTCGCGAAAATATTTCAAAACAAGTTATATATATATATGAACACTGTCAGGAGATTTACTTATTTTCATTGGGTGAATTACTTTTGACGCGTGTCAACTGCTTGCACACGAATCACGTAGGAGCCGCGCCGATGTTGCCGAATTCTGAGTGGTCCGGTCAAATATGAAAGCGCCTTCTCAAGCAGACAGCAATCAATGGCAATAGACAAACTGCTGTAGGGCTTGTACTAACATTTTTTCGCGAAAAGTCACTAGCTCTAGACTATTCCGTTTAAAATTCGGCGATCACCAGAAATATCCACAGGAGTATATTTCGTACTTAGTTACCAAAGATTTGATCAGCTATTTTTCAGTTTCACAGATAAATTTATCTACCTGAAACGTGATAGTAGTGGTAGTGAGGCACTCTGAGCTCACTAAGCGTTTAACGATGTCCTGAACAATCTTGAAACGATAACCGCGAACATTTAAAACGCTATTGCGCCCGTCCATGTGAATATTTTAGTGTTTTGAATGTTTGTGGTTATCGGTTCAAGATTGTTCAGGACATCGTTCCTCGCGTAGTGAGCTCAAACAGCCTTGCCACCAATACCGTGATGAGTGAGTAAGTGACACTTGCCCACACAGCATTGACACAGACAGAGTACCGAGGTACACATACGGGACTTGGCCGCTTGTTCCACGAACCCCGGGCCGCACACGCCAGAAAAATGGCGTCACTGACCATCAACACGGCGGAACGCCGACATCCAATCAGCGCCTGGTAACTTACTTGCCAGGCGGCAGTTCAGCCAATAGGGAACACTTCCCAAAATGCAGCAGCCAGTTACAACACACAAGGCCCGTTCTCAGACCTTGCCACGGACAGCTTCTCGTCACTCCCACGTCACAGAGTAAACAAAAAATACACAGACAAGCCATGGCGTAGCGGTTTCTCTGACGTCGGCGTACTCATTCTCCGATCTCCGATTGGTTGTACTCTCTTGTACAAGATCTGGGAACGGGTTTTGTGTCTGATTGGCTAACGCGTAATTTTCCCCTACCGGCTGAGCTAATGGCCGGCGAGTTAGTTACCAGGCGCTCATTGGCGGACGGCGTTCCGACGTCTTGCTGGCCGGTGAAGCCATTTTGCTGGCGCGTGTGCGGGTAGAGTTCGCGGTGTAGGCGGCTGTTGCATTTCTGTATTCTCAAATACTCTGTGGCTCGGGCACGCATTAAGTAGTCCCTCGCACATGCGAGCAAGTGCAGAGTTGCTGCCGCTCAGCGTTTGCGGGGGCCACTGAAATTGTGAACTAATTTAAGTTATCACATATGGTTTCCTAACACATGCAATGCTACGTTAAGATATGAAACGACTTTCCCTCTATTGTTACCAACTTTACTGGACGCATGTCACTCAGTGCGCCCGTTAAAATATATGCCGGTCGAGGGAAGTAAATTTTTGCTGCTTCTAAACGGACAGGCGTGACCTTATGAGGTTTAAAGTTTTTGCTACAGTCACCTTAAACTGCGAACCTATCGTTGTTTTGCATAAAATAATAGGCTGTTCGCGGTAAAATGAGCACGTTTGAAAGCCCTCCTTAAATCTACTTCTACGCACAGTGTGTATTCTTCCGCCATATGCAAAATCAACATTACTATGGGCCTCGTTACTTTAGTCATGCATCAGTCACGCAAAAAAGAAATTATTAGAGAAGTAAATATTTAACACTTTGAGGACTATACTCAAGTGTAGTTCGGGCAAAAATTGTTTGAATATTTCATTTCGCTTAAAAAAACCAAACTGGCCCGGTTATACTTACATCAGTTCCCTATTTCATAAGGATTTAAAATACGAACTAATGCAGCATCAAAAACGAATTTCGTAAATGGACGACAAATTTTCTACAGTTACGGAAATCAACACGATGGGATGCACATACTTTTGCATACGAAAGAACATTTGGTTGGAAAACGATAAACCCGGCACTTCATTGGTTGGCAGCTGGCCAATACGGAAAGACTGTTGTCGTTTTGACCAGTATAATGGCGTTAAGTGACATAGGCACCAATATAACACGGTGTCCCTGCAGCGGTATGGATATAGGCGACTAAAGTCTAGCTTGTCTATAAAGTTGGTAAAAGTTTGCCGACCTCAAAGTGTTAACAAATATGTTTATTCGTACACTTATATGCATATGCCAGTATGCCAATCACTGTGCTCGTTAAAAAAAAAATTATGCCGGCAGGGGAAGTGATATTTTTCAAAAGTTGATTTCACAAGTGCTCATATAACCTTGAACAACCTGTGGGGTAAAGTTATACTCACGTTCTTATGGTACAGAATGTCTCATCTAAAAGCAGCCCGCAACCGTTGCTACCAAAGAACGTATTCAAAATACCGATTACTGAAGATGCTGAAAAATAATCGCCTCGTAAATATGTACTCCCCTCTAGGCGCAATTTAACAAGTCCTATGCCCTGCAGCTCGGACATATCGATACAATTTGTGTCACTGTGTTTGTTTCCCAATGTGTACCGATCCTTGGTGTTGGTCGTTTGCGGGAGAGGAGGGGGGGGGGGGTGTTTACGTAATGAAACCGGCACGCGCGGACGCCTCCGTAATTGCAAAATTTTTCTTCCCGAGAATACGCAGTCCTTTCGTCTCTCCCTGTTCTACTTGACTGTAGTGAAGTCTGCTTGCCTAGGGATCAGTAGGACTGGCCTTACATCCTAGAACACACTTACGTCTTACGGAAGTATCACACTGCGATGTGACGTTACATTACAATCGAAGTCTGTTACGTGTTGCGTAATTTACTTCGGTCACATACGTTTAGAGGTGGGCTGCTGTGTCCGAAAACATTCTGTGCTGTGAAAACACTCGCCTCGGCAATTTCTCGCCTTGGGGAAATAAAATAACGCTTTTGATCTCCGGTAGATAAATAAGGGGTTGAGTTTTTGCTCGGTAAGTAGGCCTGCAACAAAAACAGAAATGTTTCTTCGTTCGAAATTTAAAATATCGTATTTCAGTAATACTTACTTGCAGAAAAGTCAAGCACAGAAGTTAATTCCTTATTGTTACGTCACTGAAAGTCGGCACTTAATGGCAGTACTGCCGAAAAAAAAACTTTTTAAACCCGTTACTAAGCCATTTGTGTTACTCAGCTTCATGCACTTTTGAGTTTTGTGTTCGACTTCATGAAAATTCACGATTAAAAAAGTTATCATATAAACCTTTCAAGTATAGACTTCCGGCTTGTGTTAAACGCGTGAAATAAAAGCGGTAATGGTGGGAAGGTAGGAAGGGGGGGGGGGGGTTTCTTTTTTAACAGTTTTCGAAGAGAAAAGAGGAAAACGGAGCACAAAATTCCACCGCTTACCCAACTCACGAAACGTCTTCATTAAAAGTTTTGCTGCGGTTCCATGTTCGTTAAAAGTTCTGCTCATAATTACGTGACGTTTTGTGTTCGGCATGCGTAGTCAAATTTCTTGTGGTCCTCTCTTGCATTGGGAATGTACGCAACTGTAATCCAGGGAAAATCTCTGCTTCTTTGTGTTGTTATGATTGAATTTTAGTTAATTTGCTAGTAAGTTTTTATGATCGTAAGCCATGTGAGCCGCCAATCTTTTTTCGAGGTATCGACAGGTTTTCAGTGGCACAAACAATTTTATTTATTTCTGCAATGATTTATGAATTTTTGTTTAGTATTATAATAAAATAAAATAATATAGTTTAGAATCTATTTAAATAATATTACTGTTATTTTCAGTGTAATTCATAACGAACAATTTGCAAACCAAATATTCTAATTGCGGTTTTCATTCATCTTCGTAATGTGTTATAACTCTGTAATCTTAGAAATTAAGATAATAATAATTATTCTTTTCTTTTATGAACTGCAGCTCTAATCTATCTGTGCCTTTCTTCTTCTTCTTTTTTATGCTTAGAGCAATTTTTAACTTTGTAATCCTGTTGAAAAACTTCTTAACTGCTTCACTATTCATAAACGCAAAAACTATAATCGTGGCTATATCAGAGAACTTAAGGGGTTTCATTGTGAACCTACACATCAGGAAATCACCTAGTATTTCAGGAGTCTGTCGTGTGAGTAATACCTCTTGTACATAGTTCAGGTGGGGTGATCGGGGGGGGGGGGGGTTAGGGGGGCGTCACAGGGCACATGAACACCTCCCCCCTCCCCCCAAATAAAAACGTCACATTGACATGTAACTGTCCTGTGAATGTTTTAAAACAAAATAAAATGTCGGAATTGTTTAAAATACTGATTTTAATTATTTAATAAATTTTTTCCCTAAAAAAATATGGTAGAGTGCCTTTTCCGTTTCCAGGAATAAAACGTCTAGACCTCTACCGGAAAATTGGGAACATGATTGTCCCTAGGGCCACCTGTTTTTCGCGAAAAGATTCACGCGAAGGCTAAACTAATTCAATATCCTATGTGCACACTTGCAGTCTTCCTTTGGCTATTGGCAGCTTCTCTGTGTGTGAAAATTAACTGCTACGTGAGTGAACCAATCAGAATTACGTTTCTCTGATACTAACTGTCCGTGATTCGCGGACAGACAGATCAGTTCAAATTATACAATCACGAAAGTGGTTCCAAACGAATGTTTTTTGGAACGCAACTTGTCCTGAAATATTTTCGCAAAAAAACAGGTGCCCCTAACCACTCCCCCTTCTCCCTCACCCCTCATCACTTTCCACCCTTAACTGAAAGTCTAGACTCGCTCCTGAGATGGTTGACGTATCAGTCCAGCCGTTGTCACAAACAGCTTCACTGCATTTACTGTCAGTATCACAATACTACGGGAGTTTTATCACTGGCCCTGAGCTGAGACATCACTGATCTTGCAATCGAACGTTTTGAATCATGCCCACATTTGGTGTCGATAGCAAACGGGAAGTGAACGAACTATGTGTTGTATTTCATTTGAAGTTCAGAGTACTGCTGTGGCGAAATCCAACGTGATAAATACATTTTTAAAGAAATCTTCGATAAAAGAAGTAACATTTATATTGCCTTTCAGTCGGATCTTCAAAAAACTACTTTCCTCCTGATTTCCGACCTTTTCTAATATTATTACTGATTGGTACTCGGATACGACTTTAAACTTCTTTGTGTGAGTAAGGGCGATTGTGTCGACTTTTGTACCTGTACCGTAGACTAAAGATGAGGTAGACCGATCGGCGTGGATTGGATTCGAGGTTAGAACACTGATCAGTAAACAAGTGCTTTGAGATGTATGTATACTTCCTCTAACCAATTTGTAATGCAGTTTGATTAAATTGAAATTGATAAAAATAGTGTATTCATATAACAGTGATTGTCTTTTGAAAATTGAGATAGAAACAAACGCACTCATCACTGTTGACCATGTGACTTTTGACAATTGTGTTCCTTTGGAGTAGGTCAATGTTGGGTACATGCGCGCGCAGAAGACGCATATGCTGCCTACTTCATCTTAAGTCTATGGCCCGTACCACGTGCACCGTCATGTTTATAACAGTTACTTGTATCCACAAAATGTAACTAATGACGCGTCCACGATGTTCGAACGTATGGCTGCATTTTGAGAAAAAAAAAATGTTATTCAATGTGTTATTTACAAACCCGCCAATATTCCTGCTGCGAGAACGTTATCTTTGTAATATCCATTTATAGACGTTAAAAAAGTTTAAGAACTACTCAATTGGTGTTTGGAGTTTATCAATTATCATGAGCAGATAAGAACATAATGTTTTAACACTCATTTTCTGTATACATGTTACATATACAAAATACTACGCTTCAAGGAGATGCTACAGGTAGCTAAAGTTTACAGTTTCAAAGTGATGTAAATAATATTATTGGTATCCCAACAGTTGGCAGCATCTCCTTGTACACAAGAACCGGTTAAGTTGGCAATACCGTATGAACGAGCACTCGGGAACAGCAAGTTCCGTTGTTATTTACGAACGAAAATACGTTTCGTTAAGATCTAAGCAGAGGAGGGGGGAGGCTTATTTTCCTAACCTGCGGCAATCTGCCTGTCTGTGTGTTGACAGCTGATATCGTTATCGGTGTCCTTGAGAGACAGAGGCTGCTAGTGCTTCCCCACTTGTCGGTCGCTAGTTTGCGCGTTCATGGGCCGCCTCCCGTTCTTGTACTCTTGGCGCCTGTCTCACGAGGACAATACCTAGCAGCAGCTTCGTCGCAACGATCTTCATGTGTGTGTGTGTTCCCCACGGCAAGTTCCGCGACAACTTGAGCTGTGATATTTCAAGTGCCTCACTCTGGTGCAGTTAGCTACATTCTTCAAGGAAAATGTTTACAGCTGGAATCTCGACTAGCGAAAATGTCTGCAAAATTGTTTTAGTTATTTTTTTTTTTTAAGCTACACGACTGAATGGAAAAAAAAAAAAATGTTCTTGTGCTGCAACCTCGTGGACTGATACAAGTTCATTGATCGTTGTGAATATTCGTCCGCAACGTTACGGAACTCAAGTGTGATCCAAGGAAAAAAATCACTCCTGTATCGATGACCAGTCTGTTATGCTAGGTTTTGTTAAAGCGAGGTTTCCAGCTATCGCATTAGTGACTGAGAATTTTGATTTTTTTTAACATTAACCTTCTTAATCCTTACCGACCTGACATCTTCAATCACTGCCAATGGTTGATAAACGTATAACGTCTGTTGAATCGAAGAGTGCGAATTCTGTCGGACACAAGAAATATTACCGCTGATGTTATATTTTCTTCGCGATTCTGTGATGCACATGGAGAAGATAACAGTCACAGGTAAGTTATTTTATTCCTTCACACCGTAAGTTTCTCTGTAAAGGAATGTCGTTTGGTCCGTGTCCTCAGAAGTTTCTCAAACCGTGGGCCGCTGTCTGCAGCTTGCGAAATGTTTGGCATCGGCATAAACTTGTGCTTTCAACCTGTTGGTTCATAGTTGCAACACGATAATTTGTCTGAACACCGACCATTACTGTATAACACTCACAGATACCGGTTGTTTAATAAAACGTGTTGCTCTTGCGAGTACACCCACAATTTCCCGACTGGAAGCCAGGGCAGGTTTTACGGCCCGAGGGCCGGCACACCCTCCATCCTCCAGCACTGCAACTGTACTCTGATGAGTAAGATAGTGCACGGCATTTTCTCATCTCCTGTTCATCAAGCCATTCTTAGTGCCGTACTCGGTATTATACCGGTTTTCTCAGTAAACCACGTCCTCCTTGCCAATCGGGGATATTCCAACTTCTTACATTGAAGTCTTTACCCGAACACCCCTTGTGTCCTCGGAAAGCTCTTCTCGCCACTTGCATTCTTCCAGCAATTTTTCCAGTTCTGGTGGCGAACTCGTTCCAAATCTTATGAAGAGCTTGATTGTTTAGTATGTTTTGCCAAATCTAAGCGAACGCCGTTTCTTTCTGTGATCTCTTGCAGCCATTGCCTTGTCCTCCGTTTTAAAACACTCTTTGATGACGTGCTGCGTTGTGTCATCCACTCCACACACATCACACACCGGTGACTCCACTAACCGCAGACTATGAAGTTTAGCCTTGATGTTTCCGTAGCCTGTGATTTTGTATGGAAGGCCTTAGAGTAGTTGCTTGTTGTCCTACTCTCACAAACTCTTCAGCTTTCTTTTTTGGTATAAGTAGGTCAATTTCTGACTCTGCTTCTTTGTCTGAGCTTTCTGAGCCAGACTTCACTTCTTCTCTAGGGCGTGCTACTGGTATAATGTTCATATATTCATGGTCATCTTTTCTGCCTTCTGATCCTTGTGCACCCTTTTCCTCGTCCTCCTCTTCATCATATATATCTGCTATCCAGGTGTTCACCTCGCTCCTTTCCACGCCACTTGTTGCATACCAGATTTGCTGGTGCCATTTGGACTCTTTAGGGGACATTTCAAATTGATCCCAGTTAAAGTGTTGGTCCATCAGTCGTTTCACCACGCCGTAGCCACTGACTTCGGAACATTTCCTTGGCCAAATAATCCCTTGGGTTCCTTACACCTTTCCTTCAAGGGTTTCGGTTTGGCATTCAACAGCTAAGCGTCTTTCATGGGCACTTTAACCTGTTTACACGGGCTGGTTTTAGATGCCACTGTGCACGTATGTCACTGTAAGTACTGTCTAAATTATCACTACACAATGCAACAGTTCTTAACACTAGAGTTCAAATAACACTTATACAGTCCATCCACTCTGTCCACACTAATAGTTCGGGGAGGACTGTACCTCTTCGGCCAGGGGACAAAGCCCAATGCCAACACTGTTCTTCTTTGCTCCCTCTTAGCCATCTGTAAGGAACCTCCGAGAGAATTATGGCCACACACAAACCGACTGGCACAGTCCGTAACCCCACCCGGCCACGCAGAAGCGGGCACAGTGTCGCTCTGTCCACTTCAAGCTCTATACCTGTAATCCAAAGTCTGCACTATTTTCATCAATCACCCAACTCTCATCTCAGTCACCATGCACTGTGTTGATTCCCTGAAGGCACCGTTTCTTAAGGGGGTTTAGCTCGGGGCGGCATCGTTCCAGGCAGTATCCCGAGAAAACCAGGATAACTGTTAGCGGTCAGACTACTTGCATGCCACCACGTCGAGCTAGGTTCGACCTCCGGCGGGGTTGCCCTGAATTTTCGCTCTTGGCCAACGTGGTGGACATTGCTGTCAGTGGATTTTCTCGGGGTACTCCCGTTTCCCTCGGTCTTGCATTGCGGCGCTGCTCCATACGCGCCTCGCTTAACCCTCATCGTCTCTCAAGACCCCGATGTTAAAGGTTGGCTTCATCTAATATACAGAAAATTTTCGTTTTCATGTCCTAATTTATGTTTCAGAAATATTATTAGAAATGTTTGATTATAGATTTACAGTTTACTAGTTGTTCTGATCCTTTTGTATCTGATTTTCAGCGAGTGTTATTTCCTGCTTGCAAAAAGGCAGGAACTTGTTGATGAAATATTATTTTGTTCGTGACATTTTACAACAAGCAAATAACACACAATTAAAATTACGCACAAAAATATTAAACATCTCGTGCAGTGTAAATTTTCTATAATCTAAATTGTCAGTCATTGCTACAAATCTGAAATTATGGCACTGCAACGAATAATTTCTGCAAAAGAGACACATCCGAGCCTTAGGGCGTTAGAATGCCAGAAATGATTTCCAATATTTTTAGAATATTTTATAATTCTGATTTATTACATGAAATAGTACTTCGGTAAAAGTATCAAGAACAATGGAAAATTAATTTACAAAAATTAATGACGGAAAATCCAGGAATTTCAAATTGATATGTATTGCTACACAAATGGAAAAATTTGGCATACTTATCAAGTTTGGCTGCAGTTTAAATTAGTTGTTAATGTCATTACAATAACATGAAGAAATGTCATGGAACGTCTTCCAGTGGTTCGGCCATTTATTTTAAGTTTTACGACAAAATTGAAATTTAAAATAGCCTGCAGTTAAACCCTAATCGCAGGCGAACAAAATGCCACACGTCAAAGAAATTTCTTCGTGGCGTTCCTATAATAATAATAATAATAATAATAATAATAATAAAAACGCTTTAGCTGAAATCAAAGTGTGGTCGTATAACATTTTAATATAGGTTCGACATAAATTTTGATGTTAAAATGCTGATAGTTAAACAAAAAAGAGTACGTGCGAGATATTTTAAATCTGAATTGTCATTTCTATCAAATATCTTAAAAGTGCAGAAAAAAAAATTTACGCACTTGAACAGCATTAGCCCTTCCAGATCCACTTTAATTTATGGTATCAGGTGCTGCAAAAAATAATTTATGATGCGTCCTGTGCTTAAGTCGACATAAAACTCGTTTCGTTGTCACATCCAATGAATAGGGACATGCAAAATTCGTGTTATTATTTGGAACCAGGCTAAACTTCACAGTACTGTATACACTCGAGCCGGCGTCGTTTCTCCGTTGGCTGCTGTACAGCTGCGAAGCCACGCCCTTTCTGACTGAACTGCGTGTGATTGGAGCACACATTTGTGAAGCGTTCATTTATAAGCGCAGAGTTACCCAGGGCGTGTCAAAATAAAGTACGGTCCAATGACAAACATGTTGCGAAGGTACACGTGTTTGAAGTTTAACTTGTCCTTGATTAATAACGCGAATTTCGCAGGTCTTTGCCAATGAGATGTACGCTATTTGTTCGCGTACAGTTACGCGAACCAGTTACGACCTTGACCAGTAAGAAGGTCATTCACACACAGGTAAGATCATTGGTCATTGAGCTCCGCAGTGTGAGGTGCAGACCGAAAATTACTTAAAGGCTGTTCACGATTAAGTGAATCATTCACACACAGGTAAGATCATTGGTCATTGAGCTCCGCAGTGTGCAGTGCAGACCAAAAATTACTTAAAGGCTGTTCACGATTAAGTGAATCATTCACACACAGGTAAGATCATTGGTCATTGAGCTCCGCAGTGTGCAGTGCAGACCAAAAATTACTTAAAGGCTGTTCACGATTAAGTGAGCACTTGTTGAAATCAACCTTAGAAAAAAGTCACTGCCCCCTGCGTGCGTATATTTTAACGGGCGAACTGAGTGAAATGCGCCGAGTAAAGTTGGTAATGAAGGATAGAAAGTGGTTCCATGTATTAAAGTCGAATAAAAAGTGTAGGTAACCATTTGTGATCACTTAAATATTTCTTTCGCGTTCTGTTTTTTTTAATGCATGGAAGTTGAAAAACGAGCAAATTTGTAAAGTGTCTACTTTTCTAATAATTTCACATGTTTATTTGGCCGACGCATCAACAAAGTGATAAGGCCCACGCCCATTTTATATAAGGTGGAAGAATTACACAAAGTGCATACAAGTAGATCTTAAGCAGGGCTTTCAAAAGTGTTCAGTTTGCCGTAAACAGCCTATACACGTGCCTAATGTACACAATAATGTGTACGGTCAGTCTGAACGGGTTAGGAATCGCTCAGGCCTCCCCTCTGTCAAACAAAACTCCTATAGGCTGTTCACGGTAAAGTGAGCACTTTTTAAGGCCATTCTAAATTTTTCCTTTCGTCCTATCTCCATATTCCTGCTGCTTTTTAATACAAACATTGCTTTGTGACGAATAAACACAGTGTATACATTTCATCACCTTCAAAATCTAATGCCTGATGCTGCAATAAGATATATTTGTTAGTGGTCAAAGCCTGTTGGAAGGACCTTAAAAAGTGCTCACTTTACAGTGAACTGCCTATAGTCTCACGTGACTGCAACAGACATGGCGCCTGGGGACAGCCGGCTCCGCACGGGTCTATCCGCGACGCACCACTGATGAGATACGTCTGTTACATTATTAACTTATCCCTACCCCTCCCCCCTCCCCAGACTTCTATATCCGCCACTGCTGGCGAGGTGTAATCAAATTTCTAGCCTGGCAGTGAGTTCAAATTTCCTGCAGTTCATCTATCCGTTGTCCGTTGCTGTTTACCTAGGCCACTGTTAAGCCCTGTCTACATTCGGCCGTTCCTGTGGGCGTGGACGTGCCCGAAACTCGGCGTCAAGTGACGTCACATTGACGCGGTCCGAGCATGGTCTACAAATGCGTTGTCCGAAGTGAGCTTTCGGAATCCGACACTAGATCGCACTAAAATCGGCATATTATTTGTTGTTTTGTACTAATGTTTAAATTTGCTGTATTGTTGATTTTTTAATGACTACGAAATTTTTGATTTGAGTATTTAATTACAATAAACGCCCTAACGGTTTCATTTTAAATAAGTTCGCCAACTTACACTAGAATTTTATTTATTAAACTTACGTTTTAAAAGTTTTAGCCTTCAAATAAAACTGTTCAGGCCAAACGAAGACATCCCTAATTATTTATTACCATTTCATCATATTTGTTAAAAGAAAGCCCACCCTGCACCTCCATTGTTTACATTAATAACGTAAACATTCCAGTAATGCGCGCGAAAGTATTTGTAGTCTTCTTATTTTTCTATCAGCTTAGGACACAACTTCGGACAAAAGTTCAGTTTCCGAATGCTTCAAATTGGGACACAAGTTGACTTGGGACACCGCAGCTTGGGACAGCGCCGTGACGTCAGAGGGTCGCTTGTACCAATCAGCACATCCTTGTACCAAGACAAGTTGGGATAGCCCGTATATAGACAGGCCTTTAACCGGACACTTGTGGAGCCGGCCTTTGAAAATGAATTCCGTTCCTCAAGCTGTATATAGTTGAAACTAAACATCGACTCGCCATAATTACGCTGATATTGGCACCAAGCTAGAGGTGAGTTGAGAGGTTTGGGCGGCTCTTAAAAACTAGGTCTTGAGACCCGATGAGGGGGTTGCGAGGTGGGTATGGAGCAGCGCCGGAATGCAAGGGCGCGAGGGAAAGCGGGATATCCCCGGGAAAACCCGCCGGACCAGCGGCATCGTCCGGCACGATTCCCACTTGCGAAAATCCGGGAGCGAAACCCTCCGGGGATCGAACTAGGTTCGCTTTGGTGGGAGACGAGCAGACTAACCGCTCAGCCACCGCGGCCCCTACACTCTAGTGGGATGATGCGTAAACCAAGAGGAAAGGAAAACAAATACAGTCAACAGCAAGAGTCACTGCAACAGTTCACCATCCGTCACGGCTGATCAAAGCGTTCGTACGCTGTACTACGCACAGTATATATGAAAGCTTTGATAACGTCACTAGCTTAGATAGGCGCTGGACTTTGGTCGAGGTAATCTAGGCTATATCGGAGATAGTCTACACAAACTCCAAAACTGTATCTTCAAGCTCCGCCCTTGGCGTATTGTTAGAGATAGGAAAATTTCGCCAATTCATTTCAGAGCAAAATAGACGTATAGCACGTGTACACTGCAGTCACCTTTGTAATTGGATCACATTTCATGAGACAAGCCCTGGATGACTCTGAGCCACTAGCACACTTGCAAGGAAACAAGTAGCGAATCCCATTCTTTTAGATGTTGGAGTAACACCGGCTACTTTCTGGGGCAGCAGCCAATGAACAAACATCTGAGGCTCGAGTGTACACAGGACTGTGGAGCCTAGCCTACAGGTCATTGAACTCGCAAGACTTTCCTATCTTGACATATCATCCATCATTACCAACTTTACTGGGCGCCAGTTAAAATATATGCAGGTAGGGCCAGTGAAATTTTTCTAATGTTGATTTCAAAAGTGCTTGTGCGGCTGGAGTTCGCGAGATGAACGGCTATTCCACCTGTGTGCATATGCTATTACTCTGTGTCGTGACCGTGGGACCGCGGGCCTCGAAAAACTGCCGGGAACCATCGCCTCGGCGGTGTATCACTTTCATCGGGAGGCGCGCTATCCACAGTCCGCGATAAGCTCGAGCCCCTGTCTCCCGAGGCCTTCTGCGGTCCGCCGATGAATTAATCCAGTGGGAGAGAGAGAGAGAGAGAGAGAGAGAGAGAGAGAGAGAGAGAGTGTGAGAGCGGGAAAAGGAGAAGGCGGAGACTGACATCTGGTTCGGACTGCGTGTACGCATGCGCGTGCATCCGCTCCGGGTGACGTCCGCCCGGCCACAGCCGGCAGTGTTGCCAGATAGGGGGAATCAAATTCTGGTACACTGAGCTATAAAGTTCTGGCATTTTTCATAAAATTATGGTACTCTAATAAAACCACCTCCTTTACTCCCTTCTTTCTCACCATAGGATAACAGGTGGAATTACATTACACTAATTTAATATCACAAATATAATTTGCGTAATTTTAGAACAATTATTTTATGATATTGGATTGTTATTGGTTAGATTTTACATAATGTTTTCAGGGTGCTCAGAGAATACTTACTATGACAATTTTTTAATTTCCTTTAAATAACTAACAAAAAAAAAAACGAAAATTATTTGAAAATTATTTATTGCCATATAATTTAATTTAACACTATGTATTGTACAAATACAAAATAACATAAAATAATCTTAAGCAGTTGCGATTTTGAACTATGTGTATTTTAACTTACAGAATAATTTAAATCAAGAGACACTTTTGCTACATCAGTAGATTTTTAGCTAATTTTTATTAGCAACAAAAATCTGGTGGTAGTACTAAGATGGAAAATCTGGTACAAATACCAGAATTCTGGTACGTCTGGCAACACTGGCCGGCACCCGTGTCGGCGCCTCGTTTTCTCCCGGCGACGGACGCCCTCCGGGCGTCGCCGCATCATTTCCGGCCTCCCCCCTCCTTTTTTACATCTCCGCCAGCCGAGAGAACAACCTGCAAAGTGTGCGTCACCCCGCCCTGCTCGACCAGATAGAGAGCCCTTTTATCTGTTAGTAGCGGGAATCGGGTGGTTCTGGCCCACTCGGCCACGTACTGTGTGTGGAATTGCCTCATGTGAATCACGGATGTAAGCGGCGCACCCCAGAACAAAATTTCTTACAGCGAGGAGTGAGTCTGTACTGGTCAGTAGCCAGGGGCCTATTTCATAAATGTTACAATCCGACAGGAGACAGGAAATTGTCAGACAGGTTTGCAATCCGACAAATGCGTATTTCATAAAAGCTGACAAGTTTACATAGTTGTCATGACAAATTTGTAGAATTGTATGGCAATTTGACAAATAGTCGTCTCACAAAGGTTTTGAGCTAGGAGGTAAAAATCCGACCAAATGTGTCAAATATTAAACTACATACTGTTTTATGAAACAGATAAGTATAATCACTCAGTGACGTATCTACAAATTTGTAGAGTTGTCATTGCAGAAATGACAGGGATGCTTTCTTACGTAACCAGTAATTTGTAATGTTTATATAACATGGCAGCGCAATTGTGTTTCACTATTGTGTGAATTAACATTGCTTGCCAAATAGCACATCCTTTTCCTCTTGAATCAGGTTTAATATAGTAATATTATCCACATTACACGAAATTCTACTGCTAGATCAAACAAAGTTATGTGATTGGAATTATTATTTACCTCTTAATTATTTGTGGTAGGAATCGACTTTTCATGAATCGCATATAGGGCTGCGATCGATCATCGTAAACGCACTTGAGAACTATCTAGTGTGTAATAAATGAAACATACGGTTTGACATATTGTCGCGTTTATGAAACTGTTATTTTAAGGCTGACAATTTACACTTTTTTGCTTGTTAAATAAGGGGAATTTGTATTATTTATGTAGCACAACATTGTCACGACATGTTGACAATTTTGTCAGATTTGACGTAATTGTGTATATATCACACCTGTCACGTTTTATGAAATAGGGCCCTGGTGACCAACGCGGAGTCTCCCACACTGTTGTATGTGCACTTTCACGGAAGGGTCCGTAATACCATGCACGTACAATTTTTACATTAATGTAATCGAAACTTAAACAGGAAATTTTATCTGAAATTTACATTGCTGTTGTACTGCTGGGACTCTACACCTGTACACAGTACATAATTGTTTCAGCAAGTTCTTGCGACCTGCCCTTTTATTTTTTACTCCATGATATTCTACACTGTTTGCACTTAGAGTATTTCCTCCACTTACTTCGAAGAAGTAAGTGAATTCCACTTCAATTTTTTGCATATTAGTGAGTGGAATAATATGTTTAGTGAGCATCGTGTTCGCAAGGAACAAAAAGTTGTATGTTTACAGTGACAACCTTGTGGACGGAGGGGGGAGGGGTTGTCCAGTAAATGGAGTTTTACTTAAATTTTGGGAATGGGGCGTTACTGTTTCAAGCACGATTTTCGAAATGGGAGTTGGTTTGTGTCGATGGTGACACATTGTGGAACTAAAATTTGGATATTATCTATACTGCATACTGACACTTTTCTTTTAGTGTTTCGTACGCAAATTCACTTGAACAGTTTTTTTTCATTGCGTGCTGCCGTATTTTATAATTACATAGTAATGGGTAGAATTTATATCTTTATTCAAGTGTCGAAATTACATTTACTCATATTTAAGGCTGGGAAATATGTACGAACTAAAACTCCACAGCACTTATTATATGAAATATTTAGTTGTTTGTCCGTTGGCTGCCGTACGGTGAGTATAATTCATTCACGGTCACTACAGCCTTTTCTGAAGCCCTGCTAATGTTCTACTTGCAGGATATTCCTCCGCCTCGTGCAAACTAAGCTTAACTAAGCCTGGAGAATTACACCAGAGGACGACTCACCACACTCATGCGCACTCACTTGTAACAGTCTTTTGTATAAGAACTATTTCTCACTAGGCGCTACCAACATACCTATTTTCTCCCTGTTTTTATTCCAATTATTTATAAATGAAGCATTATAATTTATAGATAATATATGAATAACATATAAATTTAACAGAAAAAAAAAAGAACTTATAAACACAAGTATAAAACACTTGTGATATATGGCATATGTTGGAAATAACTAAACGTGTCATACATGGGGAGATTTTTCAAAGATTTAATTAAAAAAGGCCGAAGAAACCGTGAATAGACTTTAAACAAATTTTAGCCCAAACCGAATAGTACGGAAGTGAGAACTCGCGGGTTTGTTGCTGGATCAGAGTAGTCCTGAACGTGTCCGATAAACCGGGATTCAATTTTCTACAGCTTAAAAAAATTTATGTTTTTAAAGCTTAGGATTTACCACAGATGAAATTGCGATTCAACACTGGGTGTAATTTTAACATTGTTAACCCAATAAGACTTTTTCTTTGCAGTTCATACATGATGGCTCACGATTGGTTCAGTGGCTGGACCGCCAGCTTCGTCAATGTGTAACTGCTTCGTCAATCGTGTTTCCCTGTTCAGTCTTCATGGCGGTCGAGAGGTTAGCCTGCTTGCCTCCCAACGAGGCGAAACGGGTTCAGTCCCCGGCCGGGTCGCTCCCGGAATTTCGCATGTGGGAATCGAGCCGGACGATGCCGCTTGTTGGCGGGTTTTTCTCGGGGATCTCCCGTTTCCCCCGCCCTTTCATTCCGGCGCTGCTCCTTTCTCACCCCAATCACTTTCATCGGCTCTCAAGACCTCGCTTTTGAGATCCGCCAAAATCTCTGCACTCACTCAGTCTTCGTTCTGCCGCAGCTTACCTCCGTCACTCTGTAGGCTGGAGGAAACAAGTGTTAGCGAACGCTAAGGGCGACACTGGCACGCACATCAAGTGCCGCATCGCCACTATGCGTAAGCTTTTAGGAGAACCGTTTTTTTCTATGGGACTTTAAGCGGTGACTATATGATCTTACTGATGGAAAGTTTGTTGCAAAGTTCAATGCAGGATTGTATCTGAGTTTCACGTAGATCCATTCAGCACACTTTTGCAGACGGCGGTCTGAAAATGAGGTTTTTAGTTATGTCGGGGGGGGGGGGGGGCTCGGGAATAGTGGTTCTAACATGTGTAGTGTCATAAAAGCGACATTCCGTCATCGCCTGAAGTTTGTTTTCCTCTCGTAAGTTAGCACATTGGGTGCACGTGGAATATTTCCGTAAAAAAAAAAAAAAAAAAAACGGATTTGCCAACACACTGCAACGCATTTCTAGCGCCTAGTGGGCGGCCCCCTTAAGGTCGGATTGAAGATGCGCTGATGGCCGTTGTGTCGGATGAGTCTCAATAATATTCTCGGTCCCAGTAAGGTCAAATACTCCCTCGAATCGCAAAAAAAGTTTTGAAGTCATGAGCCACGGGTAAATTTCATTGTTGTGAACGGGCCCATTGCCGTGTCCGCTTTCACCTGCCGCGCCACCAAAGTAATTGCCACCCGCCCATTCCGCTCAGACGCGGTGATTGTGAGTCATTACAGGCATTTAAGGTCCCCGCCCATATAGGGACCTGCATTGTTTGGGTGACGCGAGTACAAGTGACGGGTCTTCCTTCCCCGCTCGGCTGGAACGACAAAAGGGGGGGGGGGGGAAACACTCGCGAATTTATTTGCCATCGTTTTAGACTTCAAGCACTACCTTTGTTTTAACTTTCACGACTGGCTTTGTAATTCATATGATGCCCCTTGCGGAACACTGATTTTGTAGAAGAAGAAAAAAAAAAAAATGCAGTGTCATGCCGAACCTGGCCCCGAGAATGGAAAGTTATCCTTGCTGTGTCAAGATCCATTAAGGAACCGACGAAAGTATACAGAGAGGTTTATGCAGTCTAACATGCAGGTCAATGAACTTGCTGGATGTTACATTCTCTTTCTATTCGTAGACATCGTTAATACCTTTACTATTTGCTTGCAGGTGCGTTGCGCCTAGTACACAAGTTATAATCGTGCATCAGCCCATGAAATCAATATGTCTACGTAAACGTTGGGAATGAAATACGGCGAAGGCTGTTCAGGATAAAGTGAGCACTTTAGAAATGAACCGTAGAAAAAGTCACTGCCCCTGCGTGCAAATACTTTAATGGGGCTCACTGAGTGACATTCGCCCAGCAAAGTTGGTAACGATGGATGGAAAGTAGTTCCTTAGCTTAACGTCGAACAAAAAGTGTTAGATAACAATTTGTGATAACTTAAATTATTACTTCTGCTTTCTGTTTTTTTTCTTCTTATAATTTACGGAAGTGTAAAAGTGAGCAGAGTTGCAAAAATATTTACTATTCTAATGGTCCCAAAGTTTCACTTTACTGACTCATGAATAAGGTGTTTAGGCCCATGACAATTCCGACTTTAGATGAGACGAAAGAATATACAACGTGCATGCAAGTAGATCTTAAGCAGAGCTTTCAGAAGTGCTCAATTTACTGTGAACAGGCTATAGGAAAGTAACATGTGTTAATGATACGAAAATCCGTATTCTTCGGAATATAAAACAACTAACGCTGACCAATATATTAAAACATTACACTCTCAATACGTCAAAGTGAGGGACTATTTCATATCAGCTCGCTGCCGTTGCAAGGTGTACGGTAGCATTTATGTAGTAGTTATGTGTTGTATTTTTTTTTCAAATATCGATTTCAAAAGTGCTTAGTTTATCATGGACAGCCTTTATCACTGTTTAGGGCATAAGCGTCGAATTCGTGTTTACGGAATGGGAGCAAGTCTCAAACTTTCTGTGACAGTATCCATGCTCATTTAAATCATACCTCGCCTGTCTGCCTCCCCCCCCCCCCCTTGTTTGTGCCATACGGTGCGTTGTACGCTTATGCACGTGGTTTTGCACGTATATAACACTTTTATAAGTATGCCAAGGTTTTGAATATTTAAATTAATTAATTTCTACAGAAATATTGCTGTTTATGGTAAAGTAAAGACCTATAGAGACCTGCAAAAACTTCAAACACGCGAACCTTTGCAACAGGTTTGTCATTGGGCCATACTTTATTTGACTCGCCCTGGGTAACTCTGAGCCTATAAATGAACGATTCACAACTGTGTGCTCCAATCACATGCAGTTCAGTCAGAAAGGGCGTAGCTTCACAGCTATACAGCAGCCAACGGTGAAACGACGCGTGCTCGAGTGTATACAGTACTGCGGAGTTTAGCCTGGTTGCAAATAATAACGCGAATTTTGCATGTCCCTATAAACCAGGCATACTTTGAAAATAATGAGGCAAGAATTTTACAGTTAGTTATAAACAGAGATAGGTATTACAAACGGAAGTGGTAATCAACCGTTGTTTGTCGCCCCAGGTTGGGGGGTGGGGGGGGGGGGACACGACACCTCCTGGGTTGACCGCCACCTTTGCTCTCCTGCCCTTGGACTGCCTGTGGATGGATTCGAGTCATTTCCTCGGTCTGCCACGAGAGCGAGAACTTGGCATCGGGACACGCCTGCGTTGCCTCCACACCCCCAGCCCACGCGCGAACGCCACGAGGCTGCGACGGCGATCTGTCATGGCCGACCGACAGGACGACGGTACGTAACCCGCAAGTGACTTCGCGTGACTACAGGCTGTTCACGGTGAGATGAGCAGTTCCGATAGCTCTGCTTAAAGATCTGCTTGCATGCACGTTGTATATTCTTTCGTCTTATCTAAAATTAACATTGTCATCGGCCTCAACACCTTATTCGTGCGTCGGTAAAGTGAAACTTTGCCACTACTAGAATAGTAATTTTTTTGCAACTCTGCTCATTTTTACACTTCTATAAATTAGAAAAAATCAGGAAGCGGAAAAAATAATTTAAGTTATAGGCCGTTCACAAAAAAGTGAGCACTTTTTAAGGCCCTCCCGACAGGCATTAGCTGCTAATAAATATATCTTATTGCAGCCTTAGGTATTAAATTTCGGTGGTGGTGAAATGTATACACTGTGTTTATTGGTCACATAGCAATGTTTATATTAAAAAGCATCAGGAAGATGGAAATTGGATGAAAGGAAAAATTTATAAGAGCCTTAAAAAGTGCTCACTTTACCATGAACAGCCTATATCACAAATTGTTACCTAACACTTTTTGTTCGACGTTAAGATAAGGAACAAGTTTTAAAGTCAAGCTAGACTTTAGTCACCTATATCCATACCGCTGCAGGGACACCGTGTTCTATTGGTCTCTATGTCACTTAACGCCATTATACTGGTCAAAACGACACCAGTCTTTCCCGCCGGCTGCCAACCAATGGAGTGCCGAGTTTACAGTTTTCCAACCACATGTTGTTCCGTATGTAACAGGATGTACAGCACATCCCATCGTGTTGATTTCTGTAACTATACAAATATTTATCGTTCTTTTACAAAGTTCGTCTTTGTTTAGTTCCTATTTAAAATCCTTGTCCAAATGGGGATTGATGCAAGTATACCCAAATCAGTTTTTTTTATGTGGAATGAAATATTCAAACATGTTTTGCCCGAACTACACTCGCGTGTAGTCCTCAAAGTGTTAAGATCTACTTGTATGTACGTCGTGTATTCATCCGCCTTATGTAAACTTAACATAGCCATTGGCCTCATCACTTTATTCATGTGTCGGTCAAAAGAAACTTAGAAATCGACGCTAAGGTGTGGAACTACTTTCCATCCTGTGTTACCAACTTTACTCTACGCGTGTCACTCAGTGCGCCCGCTAAAATATTTGCAGCCAGGGGCAGTGACTTTTTCTGAGGTTCATTTCAAAAGTTCTCTCTTTATCGCGAACAGACTTTAGCGAGGATGGCGCAGCAGTTAATCCTCCGCTGATCGCTCTCTTTTTGAGAGCAGTGTGCCTCCCGAACTCTTCAGCATCGCGGTCCATTCATAGGACGACATACTTTCGTGACCCACCGACGCTATCAGTGGCACGCAGAGGTTTGCGGAGTTATTGATACCCTTTCTTTATAGGGAAAATACCTACACTCCATTCGCCGTTTCATCACACTTTTTGAATAAAAAATAAATAATAATCCCACGTATGGCACGTTTGGTTATTTCCTAAATTTCTTATCTATCACAAGCGTTTTATATTTTTATATTCTGTTTCGTGTAAGCTCACTAAATTTCTACAGTTCTGTGGACATGCACTATTTGATGATGTCCTTGCTGGCACCAGTACCAGACGAGATTCCTTGCACAAATGTGAATCTGAGACCCTTGGTTAACCAGCAGAACAATAAATATGGACTGGCATTGCGAACACCTGTCAAATTTTTCCGAGCTTACATGAAACAGAGTATTAACATAAACATACCTTATTTTTGGTAAAATATTATTACAACTGAGTGCGCACGAATGCGGTGCGTTGTCCTTCTGGTGTGATTTTTTCCAGACTTTGCTAAGCTTAGTTTGCACGAGGCGGATGAATATCCGGGAAGTAGAACTTTAGCAGGGCAGCTACAGAAAATTGGGAAGTAACCGTGAATGGATTATATACAGAATACCACGTCTGCCATTCCGTTACAAACGTGGTATTCTGTATATAATCCATTCACGATTGCAGGTGACGCAAAACTTTATTTCAGGTGTGTATATTATTCTTATATAAACCGATTCCGTGAAAGGATTCAAAAGATCGCAGAAAGAATCGCAATAGTTCACAGTAAACTAACCACCTCTGGAAGCCCTGCTTAAGATGTATTGTATGCACTTTTTGTATTCTTCCGCCATATGTAAAATTAATATTTCCATGGGCCTGGGCACTTTCCTCATGCGTACGTCAAGTCAAACTGTGAAATTATTACAAAAGTTAATTATCTACTAATTTACATATTCTTATACTTAAACGCGTTAAAAACAGAAAGATAGGGAAATCATTTCAGTACTTAAAGATCTTTATAGGCTGTTTACGATAAAGTGAGCACTTTTGAAATCAACCCTAGAAAAATGTCACTGCTCCTGCCGGCATATATTTTAACGGGCACAGTGAGTGACATTCGCCCTCTAAAGTTGGTAACGTTGGAGTGGAAAGTAGTTCCATATCTTAACGTCAAATAAAAAGTTTTAGGTTGCCATTTGTGATAACTTACATAATTTATTTCGCTTTCTGTTTTTTTTAATGCCTCGAAGTGTAAAAATTAGCAGGTTTTAAAATATTTTCTTTTCTAATAATCTTACAGCTGCACTTGACCGACTCACGAAGAAAGCGGTGAGGCCCATGGCAATGATTATTTTACATAAGGCAGAAGAACACACAACAGGCATACAAGTAGATCTTAAGTAGGGCATTCAGAAGTGCTCATTTTACCGTGAACAGCATATTCCCAAACATTTTTTAAGTATACATTGAAACATGGAACTATTTCCCCTCCCCCGTTAAAAACATATGAAGATAGGGCCAGTGTCATTTTTCAAAGGTTGATTTCAAAAGTATTCGAATAGTCGTGAACGGCTCATAATATGTTTTCAAGTACTACAACTACTGCGTAGTCCTTTAAAACAAACAGACCTCCATACTCGTGAACAGACATGCATCGTAATTTTGCAGTCAGCTCTAAAATTACGAGTTTAAAAATAGCCGCCAGGCCCACTCGTGGATTTCCTCGTCTGTGATTGATGATGCTGGTTTTTCTTGTCCGACCCTGGTGGTCCATATACGGGACCAGCCATACATGTGGAACTCAATGTTAACTTTTGCCGCTGTCTCACGATATAATGACACCCATCAGTTATTCATAGAAGATCAAAGAGGAGCCGATCTCAAGGTCACGATCGGCAACAAATACAGTCCTACTTATTAACGGCCTGAGGGCGATAATTTCTTGCGAAAATCTGTCGAGATCAGGTATGCTTAGGGATAGGAACATTTCGCGAGTTCATTTCAGGACACGATAAACGTTAAACACGTTTACATTGAAGTTCACGTTGCAATTTGATCACAGTTTCTTAGACACGCCCTGGACGACTCTGAGCCAATGGAAGAATTGCAAGGAAACATATAGCGAGTGTCATACTGCCAGGTGTGAAGTAACACTGGCTACTCTATAGGGCAGCAGCCAATGAACAAACAGCTGCGGCTCGAGTATACACACGACTATGGATTCTAACCTACAGGTCATTGAACTCGCGAATCTTTCCTATCCCTAGGTATACTGTATTGCCAAACGCTGTAAGCGTTCTTTACACGCTTCCCTTTCGTGTTATAAACTGTGCCATGCAAGACAGTGGCGTGTGGTGAAGTGTTGCAAGGTGAGCTGGTGCTTGCTCACTGCTGTACATTCTCGGTGCTCGTAGCAGAAGCCAGTAACCACCGTGCTGCTCTAGGGAAACTGAATGTATTCCGACCACTCGCAAGCGAGCAGCGAGGAGACCTATTACACGCGTCCTGTGGCGTCAGCTGCCGAGCTTAAGTTTTACTCGTGGAAGTGTAAACTAGCAAGCAACAGGGTACAGCACACAGCTAAGTCCAGCTGTTGCCTCGCAACAGTTCACCACGCGCCATTGATGCCAGACCTCGCAGCCCTGCTATATGCATGAATTGTAACAAAGGCTGTTGTCGAAATCAGATCTCATTCTCCTGTTCGATTCGGCCACACGGAACAGCTAAATGTTTACTGTCGGTTCAGAAAGACTTACCAGATGAACGAGGGTTTAGTAACACACGTCTCACGTGGAACTAACATATGGACGTCCATTGTCGTAGTTAACGAATCCCGAAGCAGCTATGCTATTGACGTAAAAAAAAAGTATAATGTTACACAAATGTATGTGGCAGCAGAATCCCCACAGAAGTCAGTGTATTTATACACCTACATATGTCAATCTGTTTTTTACTCTACGTCCAAGATATTATGTAAAATTAACACTGCCAACGGTCTCATCACTTTTTTCACCTGTCGGCCAATTGAAACTGTAAAATTTTAAGAAAAGTAAATAATTTACAAATCTTGTCCTTTTTACACTTCGATGCATTAAAAAGAAACAGAAAGAGAAATCAATAATTGAAGTTAGGACAAATGGTTACACAAAACTTTTTATTCGACGTTAAGCTATGGAACAACTTTCCATCCATCGTTACCAACGTAACTGGGCGCATGTCCCTCAGTGCGCGTGTTAAACTATATACAGGCTGGAGCAGTGACTTTTTTCTAAGGTTGGTTTCAAAAGTGCTTACTTTGTCGTGAACAGCCTTTATGGTTAACGATGATGTGTAATACGACTTAGGCGCCCTTCATTTGAGTAGTGAGACTCTAAATGGGAGCGAAAGTTGAAGGGATAACGGGATGCGACGGTGGGAGAATCGGGAACACCCCGAGAAAACCCGCTAGCCGAAGGCAAGGTCCGCCAATTTTTAGCACGGGCGAAAGGCCCTGGTGTGACTTCGTCGGGAATCGTAAGCAGGCGGTATTCCGGGTATTATCTTTGTTGAATTTGTACAGTCTTTAATGTTCTATTCAAGTCCAGATATTGAGCACGTTTAGCTGGCTCATGGTTGATTTAGCACTCTCGAAATAAACATTGGCGAATAAACGCGTCTCCTTCCCTAAGTGCATATATTTGAAAATTCGCAGCGAGGTACGAGAAGTAGTTCCATGTCTCGAACGTCATGTTAAGAGCTTGACGTTCATAAATCGTTTCCGTTTGTACAAGAATGATATTCGGTATATAAGTAATATTGCCCGTGGCTTAAAATAACCAAAATTTCTCTTGGCCAACCCCATGAACGTAGCGGACAGGCCAACGGGAATGTTAATTTCACAAGCGGCAACAAAACGAGCAGAAATGCACGTTCGGGGAAGTCCACGCAAGGTCAACACAGACCGGAAAAGTGCTTCGTTGCAGCACATTCCACACGTGAACTGTGGCCTAAAACATATTCGTTAATCTGATCGAGCCGGGGCTTTCTTTCTCGGCAAGACTAAGACGACGACGTTGTAGTTATGGCAGTGATAACGACGCGCCTGCCATTGGTATGACTCACGAGAATTTTTCGTGTGTATTTATGAGAGTGCTCGTTCGCTGCGTCACGGCCTGCCCTCACCCCCCCCCCCCCGCCTTTAATTTGACTTGTCTCTAGTCTCTACCCATCTCGGGTGTGTTGGCAGACGTGCCGCTAGCCCGGGCGGTCCATCTCCCCGGGGCCGCCACAAAGCCGGCCACTGTCCGCGGGACAGCGAGCTGCGGGTTGGTTCTTTTCATGAAACGTCTTCACAGGGTTATTCGTCCGTCCCCCTCCTCCATCTTCCTTCTTCCCGCGTCACCCATCGACCCAATCCTCAAGGTCAGATTCCTATCGGTTTCCCCTCTTACACCCCCTCGTCCTAGGGGTCTTCATGTGGGCACCCAAGGATTCGTGACAGATGCGTGCCTCGCCAGAGAGAATTCTTCCCCCGACGTCGCGGCGGTACTAACCCTCCCTCAGGACGTCCTGGCGTCCCGTCAGCTGCTGGACCCGCGCATTCCTGACTTATTAGTCTCCCTCCCTCTCCCCTCGAACCCCGCCCTGCCCCGCGGCGGATATAATTAACGCGCAGAATTCCTCCCGCTGCCTTGTTTGGGCGGTTTGTTTTGCCCGGGCTCGTGAGACGATTTATCTGGCGGTCGACCTTGCAAGTTGAGGGAGGCGAGTAAAAAAAATATATATATATTGTAATGCTGAGGTACATACTCTAGGAGGTTCACCTTTAGCACGACCACCATTGATGTCTGCCTCTGAAAAATATTCCTTGCTCTTGTACTTGCGTATTTTTTAACTATGGCCAAATCTCCAGTGACATAGAGTAGTTAGGAATACAGAGTTGAAGCACCCGCTTATTATGCGGAATCCAGCCTCAAAACGTTGAGACGTCGTTCGCCGATCAGCTCGAGGTAATCAACCCACTATTCGGCGGCCCAGCCAATAGGGAACCTTCCGTAGCATACAGTAGCCAATCAGGGTGCGCTAACATCAGAGGAACCACCACGCTACCTCGTCTCTGTGTACTTATGTACTCTGTGTCAGGTTATTAACGATAGGTTATTAATGACAAATGTAAATGCACACGTTTCCGCCATCGAGCACGATAAGCAGCTTGGGCGAGAGAAAGATGGCGCATATTGCAGCCAGCTAGTCTACCCGTGGTACAGCACTGTGTTCTGGCCAGCCCAGTCGAGAAGTTATTAATAATATTTTCTCGACTTTTTACAATCAGAAAACAACCAATTAAAATTACGCTCGAAATATCAAACAACTTGTAAAATGTAAATGTTTCTGTAATCGTACATTGTCAGTAATTACTACGAATCTGAAATTTTGGCGCAACATCGAAGAATTTCTGCAAAACGGGTAAAGCGGAGCCTGAACTATGAACTAACTACATGACAAGAGAGATTTTTTATATCTAATTTTTACGCACACGTGAAAATGTCGACCTTTATTTTCTTTTTCTTCTCTACCTTATATCTAAGTGCTATATGAAGTTAAGGCCTGAAGGTAGAGCGGGATTTGATTGCGTCGCGGGGCTAACCCCTCACGCCTACAAGGAAGGAAAATCACGCAAGGAGACATGCATCGCGGCAAAGAGGGATTGGGCAGCCATGGCCTGCACTTTGTGTACTTACAGCTAGTCTTAACTATGAATAGCAAGGGAAAAACCGTCAAGAGAGACGTAAAAATCCCTGCGACAGGAAATAATTTAAAATATTCATGCATTAAACAGAAATGCTACAGGAGACAGAGTGTTTGGAAACATGCTCTTGTTAGTATGGGTGAAAATCTATTAGAGAGGGGGTGGGAACTTTATTTGATTAAATTTAATGGGAATGTGGCGCTGGTCTAACCAGAGTGCCGCTTGCCCGTCACTGCGGTGAGGGGAGTGGTGCTATGGGGCTACCCCCCCCCCCCTCCCCCGACCCTGCAGTGGACCAGAAACTAAAGAGAAAAACAGAAGTGAAGCTGCCAGTGAGCAGCGGCAGTGCCAATGTTCACTGGTTTTTACTGCGACCGGGAGAGATGGCGGAGCCTGTGAAAGGAAGAATTAATAATTATCCTAAACAATCTAATAGTAACATGTGTCCTCGGGGACAGGTGTGTTTAAGTCTATTGCTGTGCTGCCTCGCAGCGAGCATGCATCTATAGCCATAGACTGTACTAGAGTATATTTCCACCCATATTGCTGCGAGTGCACTGAGCTTCGCAAGAGAGGGGTAAATGTCGACCTTAGCGTGGTTTCTCACTATCGTTGCGAAGTTGTGCGCGATTGGCTTATGCGCCGTCTTGTAACTTGGGAGCTCACTTCCCGCCATTGCCGTCCCTCAAGTCGTCTTCCTCCCCGCTTCCCCCTTCTTGTTCCCAACCATGTACCATTTCGTTTCCGGCTACACTCTCCTATTCCCCTCTTCCTCTCCCTCGCCGTATTTCGTTCCCCTCCACGTATTTGCCTAACGTCGCTCTCGCGCCCGTATCGATTTCCAAGATGCGAGCCTGCGTCTCTCTGTAACATCGAGCTTCCTGCCTGTTGCATGCGCGGCGACTCGTACAGTCTGTTACAAGTTGCCGTGCTCCTCGCCATCTAAAACTCCAGGGGATGTTCACAGGACAGCGAACAACAGGTCGCTTATTTTTTCAGGCCCTCTCCAGGCAATACCCTCATTATAGTGAAATCTTTTGATACCCATTAATTCAATTACAAATTGTTTCCTATTTGTTAAGTATTGTACTGTTCGGGGTAACATCATTTGTACGGTAATAATATTGCAGAGATAGATGTGTGTGATGAGTTTAAGTGTCAGACCAATACCAAGGTGTAACACACGTGTAAATGCGAACACAAGCGTAGTTGAACCAATCAAACTCGCAGGCAGTTATGCTCACCATCCTATGCTACCATGCTAGGCTACGTACTACTCGACTTTCTCTGAATACTGAATGATACTCTCAAATGACATGCAAAATGTAGGAGTGATTTTATTTAGAAACTAATCGGCACAGCATATGGCAGTGAAGATTAGTTTAGTTATAATCTTTACCGACGGAGACTGAAAAAATAACCTTAAAAAAAATGTTCTTGTCTATGATGTTTCACACAATATTCAACCTTGCCTATATCATGTTATCAGAAATGAAGTATTTAGATAGCGTCGTTCTTTAAAGATTGTCTCTGCAAAATAAAACATATTTTCCAGGACCACGTCTAATTACTGTAGGAACCCAAAAAAAGTTTTTTTTCTTTTACTGAAAATTATGCACATCGGCTTTGCTAACACCCATATCGGGGAGCTGACTCTGTAGTGGGGAATGCGGGTTTAAAGAAATAACAGTTTTGGTATCCTACTACTATACCAATATGGTGTATGCGTGACGCCGATCATTAACAACGTCAATCTTCAAAGAATAAAATGATAACCAATTATCTTGTAGTGCCAACTCATGACCTTAAGAAGGTAGAAACTCATGAAGAATCAGCTGCTCTGGCTGGTCACCAGGAGGTCGTCTCGCAGTCTTCTCTGATTCTGGGTCAACGAACTCTTGATACACGATACTACAGTTCATTATGGTACCACATCGAAACTCGCAGGCGTCAAACTAAATGCTAACTAATTTGTTAAGGTTGTGCTCCCAGCCCTCTTCTGTTCTTCTCTAACATGAACCGCTCCTTCATGGTGGCTGGAGCTTATAAAGCTAACACGGACTGGCCCTACTTATAAAAATAATTACTTAATCCTACTGCGAAAGGCACATCGCCTATCTATTCCTGACGTGGTTTTCTTCCTTCTCAGAATAAAAAACATGACGTTAAAAATCTTAGCCAATAGCTAGCCGGCTACTTCACTTCTGATAAACAAAGTTCAGTCGTGGCCCCTGGCAACCAAGCACAAATCAACAACGGTTGCCCCTGGCAACCTCTCCCAAAAGCTCTTTACATAACCTATGACAAACATAGAGCAATCAATAAATTAAAAATTTTGGAAAGAGCACTAAATTCGAATCAAATACTTAACGTCTTTTATGTTGTGGCAAAAATAAATAAACCTGTAAACATTACAGCGTAAAAAGATTAACTCTGAAAATAATTACGTGACACAATTATTAGTGAACATAACATAAACACAGTAATCATATGTGGTGGCGAATAAAATAATGTAAGTTAGACATTTCTGTGCTCATAAATAAAGTTCCGAAATCAGGCTTTACAGTATTTTATACATTTTTAAAAAATTGTACATTCTCACAGATTTTCGGGGAAAAAAAATGTTTTTGCATCTTAATTTTTACTATGTTGCCCGGCCGTATTGTTATTGTTGACGATAGCGTACCGCCAGGATAAGTTTGAATTTTTAAAAAGTTTTTCGATTCTTTGTAGAACATCGTAATCTTCATATCCCACCCATTATTAATTCTCTTCTACTGTTAAAGGTGGTCCATAAGTGTTCAAATTTCCTAAAGATATTGAACGGTACTTATGATTATAATAATATCTGTACTTCAGTTTTAAGAAGTTCAAGGTGTATCCGCCAGAAGCGCTGCGAGTACTCAGTAGCGCCAACTTCATAGCTCGAAGTGGTGCAGAAGTTGTGCCGACAAGTTGGTATGCGTGGAGAGGGCCAAAATAATTAGCAACCGCTCAATAACATTGCTGTTGCCACTCTGCCTTGTTTACTCTATGGTCACAATAGCCCGACGAACATGATACGACTGGCAGATAGGACGTCAGAGCTCGACGGAACGTCATATTAAGAGTTAGTTGGACCTGCGCGTCCAAGGTCAAGAAGCGAGGAAGCAATACGGGCGGCACTAACACGCGCGCCTAGTGTCTCACCGCTCCTACGCACACGGCGTGCAGTTCTCCCGTCGTGGTAACGCTGTACTGGGCAAATCAGATCTGTAACAGTGGGGTCTTATTACACGCGATGAAAGACCACAAATTAAATTACGTCCGTATCTATGTACTTTTCTCGTACCACTTAAGGAAACTGCACAGGCAAGCTTTAAAAGTGCGATATTTGACCATCTCCACGAATTTTTTTTTCCTCCAGGAATATACTAAATAATGACAAAAGTAAAATAATAGGGACATAGATAACTGTTTTATATATTTTTTCTGACAAGAAGTCTTACTTCCAAAACATTTATTTATTTACCGAGATACTCGTATTCGCGCAAACAGCTATTTAACAAAAAAGCGTGCATGTCTATATAACTCTAAAATTGCGTTCAGTGTTCACAATACCCCGACGAAGTCTTCCCGACAAGTACGTCAGTTGGTCGTTGGAAGATTCTAAAACGGCAAGTTATCCGTATAATATCCAATATCTACTTTTTAAAACTCACGATAAAGTGAATGATTATTTTGATTTTGACAATATTCAAATGTATACGAGAGATAAAAAGTATTTGGAGGCAAACCGGCACGTTATTTTGGCGGCAAGTTAGTTTATTTACTGCAGTAGGGAAATACGCCTCGAAATTTTGTTTTCCAACGTTGTATTTACAGATTTTGCGCGCCCTGTTTAGTCCAATCCGATGGGAAGTAGAAATAGAATCCAATTTCGTCGGACTGACGTCACAGAGACCTTGTTTTTCTTTTGCTGTTACTCGGATTTCGTCGTGTCGGGTTCGCCGGATTATTGTGACTTCATCTATAGAGTACGGATGAGGTGGCCCATGTCGCTGAACAGCCAGTCTGTGTGTCCCAACGTCGAACTGCTTTTCTGCCAATACGACTAGTAACTAGTAAAAACCGAGGTTGATTGGATTTGAGGTTAGATCTCTGTTTATTAAAACAAGTGCTTTGAGATGTTTGTATACTTCCTCCAACCAGTTTTGATTACAGTTCGATTAAATTCAAATTGGTGAAAGCATTTTATCCATATAAAAATGCTTTCCTTATTGAAATTTGAGATATAAACAACCATGTTCATCAGCGTTGGCTGTGGGACTATGGCAGTTGTGTTCCTCCGGGGTATGTCGATGTTGACTGCCCGCGCAGAAGACTGAGGCCGTGTCTCAACTCATTGAGTGCTCTTTAGAGAGAGAGAGAGAAAGAGAGAGAGAGAGAGAGAGAGAGAGAGAGAGAGAGAGAGAGAGAGAGAGAGAGAGAGAGAGAGGAGAGAGAGAGCACTCTTTCGCACAACCTGGCAAGAGCTCTCCACTCTCTCACGATCCCGCTCTGGGAAAATTGAGTCAACCACTCTCTCGTTTCTCTCCGACGTCAGGCAAACAGCTGATGCCAGAAGGCGGGAAATCATGTTAAGCTAAAATCGTGGTCGTGGCTCAGCACGAATTGTTCTCACATACGATATAATATAGTGTGTCATTTTGCACGTGGTTTGCATGTATCTTGCATAGTGTAAAAGCTGCTTTATGAGGCTGTGAGCAGTTATAAGCTATTCACGGCAAAGTGAGTACCTTTGAAAGCACTCTCATTTGGAATAATAGTCAATCAATATATTTTATTTTAGCCTTTGACGTTACCTTCCGAGTGCAGTGGAATCTGCACACACTGTTCATTACTAACATTTAAATATTTATTTTGAATGATTGCTAAACGATAGGAAATGTATGACATAAAAAACTAACTTCTGCCTCAAAAGTGCTCACTTTACCGTGAACATCATATAGGAAACTTTAGCACCAGAAATCAGCGCTAGTAAAATCGGTGTACTCAAATAACCTCATTTTGCGTTGTACAGGTAGCTTTCCATCCTTGAATTACACTCACAGTCTGTTAATAATTATACAAAGCAACCCGTTTCGATTTTATTCGTCAACGAAAAAAGTTAAAATTATGGTCAATTTTAGTTTGGTGCAAAGCTGCGGAAGTCACACAGATAAAAATCCTGGAATTATTTAATGCACGCATTAAATAAAAATTACAGTACAAAGATCCTTGAATAAAATAATGTTGATGTTTTGGTAATAGCAATGAGACATACAAAAAAAGTTGCAGAATTCTCTGCGTAATCTTAAACTATGTTTGCTAGCTCATCTAAGCTACCCTCTTTGTTATATAACTATCAATACGTCATCAGTAGCATAAATTTAAAAGAGGACAAAAACTATTTCCCAAGGTCCGTAGGTGAATGGCGTTTACAGAAATTTTATTTTTCGTTATTGACTTCCGTTAATCTTAGGAGTTTCTCGGCAATGTGTCATTTTCGGAATAGCCCCCGTTCAGTCATTTTTGGCCACTGTTGAAGGGTTTGTATTTATTTGTTTCTTGTCAGTATCAAAGTGGCTAAGAGCATATTGTAAATGAAGTCTTGTTCACTTGTGTTCAAATTGTACAGTAAATAGTGTTTGCTAGTGTCTTAAGATGTATGTTCTAGAAAGAGTTTTTCTTAGTAAAGGCAAATGAAAAAAAAAAAAAAAAAACTTATCTAAGGTTGCTACTTCTTCCTTTTGTCTTATTTAATAAATTTGTTAAGTGAACTGTTAGAATGCCAATGGTGCACGGAAGCAGTACGTTTAACCGATTTTCGTTATAACTTGTTTTTCAGAACGTTTATCGAAATCTTTGGCACGGCAAGACGTAAATATGGATTTTTAACTACTTCTTGCATTGTTAAATATTCACTACCTTAATTTTTATTAATCTGTGAGCACTGATGGAAGATGAGTAATAAGATATTCTTTCTTATAGGCTGTTCACGGTAAAGTGAGCACTTTTGAGGCCCTTGTTACTTATTTATTTCAGCCATTTTTAATCCTTAAATCACCTTTTGAAATAAATATTGCCGTGTAAGTAATAATCACAGTGTGTAGATTACACCGCATTTGGAAGTTAACGTGTAAGGCTAAAATAAAATATATTCATTTACTATTATACCCAATGAGAAGGCTTTCAAAAGTGCTCACTTTACCGTGAATAGTCTATATCTTCCATCAGTGCTCCGATAGTAGTAATGGTACTGAATATCTATCAATGTAAGTAAGAAGGCGTTCGAAATTATTATTTGTGTCTTGTAAATACACGGCTTTCGTGCACCATTCGTCTTAAAGCCACTCATTTTCCTTTAGAACATTGATTTAAAAAAAAGGGGGGGAGGTGCCAAAGTATAGAAGCAAACTCGATTTTGCCAGTGATTTACGTTGTGCAATTTTTTCTAGTCAACCACAAAGAATTGGGAATCTCATTGATTGATTTGTTCACCACCATTTGTGTTAAATAAGCATTAAGAATGTAATGATTAAATTAAACCTTTGAGACTTTTATTCATTTTTGTTTTACTCTTATAATAATGAAGCTTAGAAACGGGGAGGGGGAGGGATAGTTTTTTTTTTTTGCAGAAGGGAAGCGTGATAAACTAAAGTTTGGGAACCCCTGCTTTAGAGTAAGGAGAAATGTACGAGTGGCATCTCTATAGTCCATTCCCGATTGGAAGCGACTTATGAAAATCAACCTTTGAAAAAACACTCTAGGCGTAACATGTCACCTTTTTTTTTTTTTTTTCAATAACCTGCGGTTAACTTTTGAGTACTGTATTATTAAATAAATGAACCTTTACCTTAATATCTTCTATAACTTGTAATATTTCTTTCTTTTTTAAATATGAATCAACAATAGCGAGTGCAGCGACGTGTTGGCAACGATCGGTAAGAAATAGTTTATTTTTTTTTTTAGTATACTATTTGTAAATTAAACGGTGACTAACGAAATATTTAAATATTTAAGTAGCCCCGATGGCAACATATCACATTTTTACAGTTTAAAATAACAGCGAAAAATATCGTGAGTAGGCCGTAATGATACGGTATTGTTTTATCGAGCGAGAAAGCAATTGAAAAACTGTCTGCTGGCGAGGCTTGTCGCACTCTTTCTCTTTCTTTGTCTCTTTCACACTCGGGAAATTTCACTTAGCTAGTTAGCAAGGAAATTATGCATCTTTTCGATTGTAGTATTTCATTCTTATTACAGCAAAATAATGATTTTTGAATTTGTAATTTACAACTAAAAAGAGATTTAAATGTTTGAATACGTATTTGAATATATTTAGATATGATGGCGGGGCAGTTACCTAGTGAAGTTGGCAGACGTGGTGAGCTATGACATGGCATGTTGCTTTTTGTCAAACGAAACGTAAATTATTCTTACTCCGAAAAATACTTCAAATTAATACATCACGTTTGTAGACGTTGTGCTTTTTTAAACCTACCTAGGCAAATTACGATGTTGTGATAAATCTGTGTTTCCACGGCAGTAATAAATATACTGTGACATGTGTTTCGTTAATCATTGCGTCTGTGAAATGGCATACCTTTGTGCATCGTGATCGATATGCTGGCTCTGTGTGTGCGTGATTTCAAATATTTGATTAACACTATTTATACGTTTTTAATGTGAACTCTTATTATGGCGAAGTTATTTGTTTACATCCACGTCTGTTTATTTATCACAACGCTGTACCTTTGCCCTAAGGGGTTTGAAACACAGTCGTGTATCGTAATTTGCCACAATCCCAGAAGAAAAATTCTAAGTCCATCCCGATAAATTTCAATAAACCTAATAAACAGTAAGTAGCAATACATAGAACTATGAGCGGAATAAAAGTTATCGTAGGCTAATTTGTGTGCATGTTCACCGCTATCTTTTAAAGTTTGTACGACAAAAATGAGCAACACGAGTTGTGTGCTTGAATTTAATGTGCCTTTTTCACTGGTTGTTCTTTCGTTTTAATATTTATTCCAACTGAGGCCGTCCTTTTAGAGAAATGACCCGACCCATGTCAATAACAAAAGGATAATTACAATTAGTACAGCCCTTTACCTCGCAGTTGTAACAGTGTTAAACACACTCGCGGCAAAATACTAACGTGCATCACATGTATTGAGCTACGTCGTGGAAAGCAAATATGTTAATGTAAAATAACCGTAAGAACTGTCTTCAATTCAGGCATTTTAAAACGTCATAAAGCTGACTTGAATAATGTTAGAGGCCTAAACTGTGAATATTCATACGGAATGGTTTTTGGAATATGACAGAATTCTTTGAAAAGCTGTAAACAGTAAACAACACATTTGACAAGAATAAAAGTAGATGTCACATTTCAGTATTTATGTTTAGGTGTAACGAAAGTATACGAACACATGTACACACACTGGCATGTAAACATTGATTTTGACAGATGCTACATGGCAGTCACATGGCAGTGTTTGTTTACATTTGGCGGAAGGATACGAAACGGGCCTGCGAGTAGATATTTAGCAGGGCTCCGAGAAAGTTGCTTCCAACGGGGAATGGACTATAGTTCAGTGTGTTTGCTGCCATCCTGTGTAACAGTAAGCCACTGTTGCAGATCAAATTTGCAGGGAGACACGTGGAATAGTTCAGTGTGTTTGCTGCCATCCTGTGTAACAGTAAGCCACTGTTGCAGATCAAATTTGCAAGGAGACACGTGGAATAGTTCAGTGTGTTTGCTGCCATCCTGTGTAACAGTAAGCCACTGTTGCAGATCAAATTTGCAGGGAGACACGTGGAATAGTTCAGTGTGTTTGCTGCCATCCTGTGTACCAGTAAGCCACTATTGCAGATCAAATTTGCAAGGAGACACGTGGAATAGTTCAGTGTGTTTGCTGCCATCCTGTGTAACAGTAAGCCACTGTTGCAGATCAAATTTGCGAGGAGACACGTGGAAGCCATTGGTGGTTTTCGCATGCTGTTTCCTAAAGCCGATGTTACTTGATACCTGCAGCCGTACTTGGTTCTTTTACAAGATTTTACAGTACATGCCCTGGTGCACGAGCCAGTATACCAGCTGCTATACGAGCCGTCATGGAAGATTCATATTACACGACAGCAGTTCGCGTACTAGCATTTGGCACCCTCGTTGGGTGCGCAGTGTGTGGTTTGTAGTAAGTATGAACCTCATTCCTTGATCTGCTACTGGTTAGTAATTTGCGTATGCCTATGAAAAAACTACGTGGCACATCTTAATATTGCTATATTACTGTTCGCCTTTTACGTAAATTGACTGCTTACTAGTATAGTTTAATTAATTTTCTTGAAAATAACGCGAAGTCACTAGATTACGAGTGTTTAATTTTTAATTTTGACGAAAATTACTGACCAGTTGCATAATATAGTTTTTTCTTTACGTCCCGGGATATTATCCGCATGAAAAATTTAATGATAAAAAAAATTTGCGTCTGACAGAGTTCTGAACTAGCGCCCAAAAGTTACCCGTCGCGACTTCGCCACTATACTACCAGTTCACAACTAGCAGTTGGGATTATATAGCGTACTGTAGGTACCGGAAACAGTTTGAATTCACTTTTTCGTAGAGTAGGCAGTGGTTTAAGTATTTAGAACGGTTTTGGACACTAATTAAAAGTTGTCATCGCCTTTGTTATTCGTCGTCGTATTTCAAATCTATTTGAAAGAGTTTCAACCTCACGGATTTATAATCAAGATGGAGGCGTCCTTTTCGGATTCTTAATCAACTCGTTTCAAGTAGTAGCCACGGGAAGCGTCCTACGTGTCCAATTTTCAAACCTTGTACGAAATCTAGCCGTACAAGGCGGGGAATGCCATGATGGCCGCTACGCTGGACCTCGAAAAAAAAATTCTATTTGATCAAAAATTAGCCTCAGATGATGTCCACAAACTGAACAGTGTGTGGTACAAATATAAATTTTTTTTTTCGTGGAAAATGGTCTTAAATAAGGCAATTCTATTGAAAAGTAGCCTATATATAGGGATAAGAACATTTCGCGAGTTCATTTCAGGACAAGGTAGACGCCAAACACGTGTACACTGAAGTTGACTTTGCAATTGGATCGCAGTTTATTAGACACGCCCTTGACGACTCTTATCCAATAGCAGACGTGTAAGGAAACAAGTAGCGAGTGCCATACTGCCAGGTGTGAAGGAACACTGGCCACTTTATGGGGCAGCAGCCACTGAACAAACATCTGAGGCTCGAGTGTACACATGACTGTGGAGCCTAGCCTACAGGTCATTGAACTCGCGAATTTTTCCTATCCCTAGCTATATATAAGAAAAATTCCTGATAAATTATTTTATCAGCGGGCTATTGAAACGAGCGAAGCGGGCTGCCAATTGAACAGCTTTGACGTACATAGTCCTGTCACGGTAAAGTGAGCACTTTTTAAGGCCCTGCTAAATTTTTCCTTTTGGCCAATTTCCATCTTTCCGCCACTTATTAATATACCGTGTATTCATATTTTTATAGCGAAAAATCAGTAGCTCTAAATATGTTTATCGGTCAAATAGTAAACATTGCTATTTGACCGATAAACATATTTAGAGCTAGTGATTTTTCGCTATAAAAATATGAATACACGGCAGACTTCAGTACTATAAGCATCCAAAAGCAGATTGTTTATTGCCATTGGATGCTGTCCGATAGAGAAGGCGTTTTCTTATTTGATCGAGCCACTCAGAATTCGGCAACATCGCCACTACTCCTACGTGATTCGTGTGCAGATAGTTAACACGTGTCAGAAAGTAATTCAGCCAATCAAGATTCGTAAATAACCCTACAGTGTTTTGAAATATAACTTGTCTTGAAATCTTTTTACGAAATTTCACTACCCCTAAACATAATGTATACATTCAACCACTCCCAAAAGTTAAATTTTGAAGCTACCATACATTTTTTATTGGTAGAGACCTGAAGAATTCGCAGATTCATTTTGGGACAAGCTAGAATTCAAAACACTTGCGTTTATGTAACTTTAGCCATTGGTCCACACGGTGTTTTGAAGTCTCCTGGAGAACGGTGTCCAATCGTTGCCTTCCACTGTGACAGCAGATAACCAATGTGCAGTTAATATCGGTATATTTGTACATAATACTGTAGAGTCTAGCCTACAGGGTAATTGAACTCGCGAATTTTTCGGGTCTCTATTTATTAGTGGATAACGTGAGTTCAATGACCTGTAGGCTAGACTTCGCAGTCTTATATACTCTCATACAGATATCTCCAGGAGGTGTCAAATAACTCGTCGACCAATTACAAAAGTAACATGAACATTCCAACTTGTCTAGAAATGAACTCGCGAAATTCTCGGGTCTCTAATAATGCCAATTGGGTGGGGCCTTGAAAAGTGCTCACTTGACCATGGACAGCCTGTAGTAACGTGGTGGCGGGTGCTGACCGGCGTCATGTGCGCTTGGAGGCGGACGCACTCGGCTTGCCGCCCCCGGGAGGCGGCTGTCGGGGTCGCTGTCCCTCTCCCTGCGTGTCTGTCGAGATCCTTGGAGCGCATCTCCTGCCTCGTCCGGCATCAGTGAGCGCGGTGCCCCTCCCCGCCCCTCGCAGTGCAACAACCACTCAACCGCACAGCTGGGTCGCCCGAGCACAGCAACCATAACGATACAGAGGTGGAGCAGCCGCTCCCGCTCGTAACCAGAGCCAATGAGATTTCGCGGATTCATTCAGCAACAAGCTAGACTCCACAGTACTTTGTGCACCCACCAGTGTCAGTTAGTTGTTCATTGGCTGATCCTCGTGTTTTACCTGCGACCAAGTAGCACTGGATTCGGTCCTTTTTTTTTTTTTTTAACGCGATAACGACTTTAAATTTGCGATTATAGTGGGAGTCAATCCAGAAAATCCGACGATAACAAAATCGGGGGATACAATTTGGCATTGCAGCTCCGAATTTATCGTCTACATTCAAAAGTCAATTACACCACTTGATTGCCAAAATATCAAAGAATATGTTACGTTTGAGTGAGGACTGCGAAGCATCGCACGGTGTGTGTGTGAGTTGGAGAAGGGGGGGGGGGGAGGGTTCGCACTTTTGAGTTCGATTCGCCGCGTCTCATAACTTCCGCGTAGTATAAGTAATGACTAGGAGAGGCTACGACGCTCGTTTAAGTTTCAATCGACAACTCTCGTCAAGATTAATCAATTACGTGTATAAAACATTTGTATGGCGAAGTTATGGTGAAATTGTATGCCTTTAATGTAAAAAATTAAGAAAATTTAACACAGTGTTGGCCTATACTCGTCAAAAAGCCAAGTCGAAATACATAAATCGTATACGGTTGGAAAGAGCATCTCAAAAGCAATCCAGTGATACCCATGAAACTCCATATGACCGAGTGAAGCGGTGCCGAGAACGTAAAATAAACACCAAGGCGTCCGAGCGCGTCAACGTGGACGTATTCACGCAAAACAAACGGCCGTGTCCGCAACACAACCAAACTCAATTTTTCTTTCTCGCAGGTTTGTTATTATATCCGTCCAGGGCGCGGCTTGCAAACTACGATCCAATGAGAAAAGAAAGTGAAATATGCACGTGTCTGGCGTCCAGATTGTCTTGAAATGAACTCGCACACATCACCAAAATGGCGTCTATGGATGACAACTTGCTGAACGCCGTTCGCCAATCAGCTCCTGGTAACCAACTCGCCAGTCGACGGTCCAGCGAATGGTGAATCTTTCCCAGTACGCAGTAGCCAATCAGACACGAGGGACCGTTGCTAGAACCTCGCGCATCCAAGAAATGTGCACGCCCACGTGACGTCGGCCGAGATGGAAGCCACAAGAAGCTGCGGTGCCGAACGCCGTAACTCGTCATATCATTCATCCACAGTTACTTCCCACTTTTCTGAAGCCCTGATAAAGATCTACTTCCAGGATATTCCTCCGCCTCGTGCAAACTTAGTGTAACTATGTCTAGAAAATGCACCAAAGGACAACGCACCGAATTCGTGCGCACTCAGTTGTAATGATATTTTGCATGAGAACTATTTCTTACTAGGCGCTACCAACACACATGTTCTCTCACTGTTTTATTCATATTTATTATAAGTGAAATTAACAAATATAACATAGACGCAAAACTTCAATTTAACGAAAAATGAGACACTTCTGTGTTAACAGAAGTTTAAAACGCTTGTTATACATTGCATGTTCAGGAAATGACTAAATACGTCAAACATGTGGTGATTTTTCAAATGATTGATTCAAAAAGTGTGAAGAAACAGCGTGTAGACTATACTTCATCAATCTTGGGATACTTTTCAAGGAGGGACAGGTACAATATACTGTCATGGATCTTAATAATGTAGTGGACGTCGTTAGCTTAAAAAGCCTCCCCCGATCTTATAGTATCTTACGTAATCTTCAGATGTTTAATTATATAGCCATATAGTAACCTATAGCTAGGGATAGGAAAAATTCGCGAGTTCAATGACCTGTAGGCTAGATTCCACAGTCATGTGTATACTCGAGCCTCAGATGTTCGTTCATTGGCTGCTGCTCAAGAGAGTAGCCAGTGTTACTCACCACCTGGCAGTATGGCACTCGCTACTTGTTTCCTTGCAAGTCTGCTATTGGATAAGAGTCGTCAAGGGCGTGTCTAATAAACTGCGATCCAATTGCAAAGTCAACTTCAGTGTACACGTGTTTGACGTCTATCTTGTCCTGAAATGAAATGAACTCGCGAAATGTTTCTATCCCTACCTATAGCTCCTTACATTTATTTACCTTACATACGCCACCATCATGAGATCCCCCCAACCCTAGCAATTTGAGATCGGAACACTTTTACCAGCTTTAAAGTCAAGCTAGACGCTAGTCACCTATATCCACTCCGCTGCAGGGACACCGTGTTCTATTGGTCCCTATGTCACTTAACGCCATTCTACTGGTCAAAACGACACCATTCTTTCCGTATTGGCCGGCTGTCAACCAATGGAGTGCCGAGTTTACCGTTTTACAACCAAATATTTTTTCCTATGTAAAGGCTGTTCACGATAAAGTGAGCACTTTTGAAATCAACCTTAGAAAAAAAACCACTGCCCCTACCTACATATGTTTTAACGGGCCCACTGAGTGTCATGAAGAGTCCATTAAAGTTGGTCAAGATGTGTGGAAAATAGTTCTATATAGTAACGTCGAACAAATAGTTTTAGGTGACCATTTGTGATAACAAATTATTTCTTCCGCTTTCTGTATTTTGTAATGCATCGAAGTGTAAAAATGAGCTGATTTATACAATATTTACTTTTCTAATAATTTCACTGTTTCACTTGACCGACGCATGGATAAAGTGATGAGGCCAATGGCAATGTTAATTTTACATAAAGCGGAAGAACACACAACGTGTATTCAAGTAGATCTTAAACAGAGCTTTCAAAAGTGCTCATTTTACCGTGAACAACCCATAACAGGATGTAAATCCCATCGTGTTGATTTCCGTAACCATACAAAAATTTGTCGTTCAATTACGAAGTTCGTTGTTGATATTGTATTAATTCCTATTTAAAATTCTTATGAAATAGGGAATAGATGTAAGTATATCTGGACTAGTTTTGTTTTTTATGTGTAATGAAATATTTAAACAAGTTTTGCCCGAGCTACACTCGAGTATAGTCCTCAAACTGTTCAATAAACTATAACACACATCAAAGGAACCGTGTCACGTCATTTCGTATCTGTGTGAGTTTCTCCTCTGCGTCCCAGGGCTGGTCTCCGGGATCAGCGAGGGACATGTGTGCAATATGTGTCACTGTCGCTTGCCAAGCCGGCCCTCTGTATTCTGCACAGCTGTCCGCGCCTCCTCCGGCACTTCGCTGCTGCACTCAAAAGATGCCTTTGGCGTGAAGCCTTCATTTTTTTTTCTTCCCGCCTGTGCCGCATCCGTGGAGATGACCGACCCGCGGCGATGCGAAGGGCGTGGAAAAAAAAAAAAAAAAACTGCAAACCGGAAGTGAGCTTGCGCCGCCCAGACAGATGTTACATGACCGCGGAAGGACTTCTTACTCCCCGATGACTTGAAGTAGTATCTTGTTACTCGGGTAGTGTTGAGTGTAGTTTGTGTTCGGGGCAATGTGCTCGTAGCATCGGAGGGGAAAAAAAGTGTTATGTAAGGTGTAAGGACAGTGAGTGGTCTTTATAACGCCTTGAGCACACGCGATGTGGATATCGTAACACTCCAGAGCATGTCCACAACGCCCGCATCTGGAAGCTGGTAAGGCGACCCTTGTGGCCAATTTCGCGAAGGCCATTTCCGATCACGAATTCCCGGCTTCGTGTTTGTTTCTATTTTTACTTTGAGGTTAGCACAGTGCGTGGTTTGTTTCCGAGTATCGCCATAGAACGAAGCAGGGTCGTCATATAAACAGTAATGTAACAAAGTGTAATTTGATAGCTGATCATAGCAAGACGAACCGTGTTCAATCCCCGACCGGGTCACTCCCGGATTTTCGCAAGTGAGAATCGTGCCGTGCTGGTCGGCGGGTTTTCTCGGGGATCTCCGTTTCCCCCCGCCCTTGCATTCCGAACCTACTCCATTCTCACTCCGTTTCATCCTCATCGGCTCTCAAGATCTCGTTGTTAAGAGCCGCCTTAGATCTCTCAAGTCAACAACTGATAGCAGCAGAAAACAGTTACATTTTAGGTTGCGCTTGTTTTTATTAATTTAAGGTGTTTCTACAGCCTCTGTGGAAAAGGATGCACTTTAAGATTTTTGCCTGTTGCAAACGTTTTGACATCTGTTTGTGTATCTTTTCGGTGTTTTAGGATATAATTCACATATGCAAGTAAAAAACCCACATTGCTAAACTTCTTTCGGGAGAGTCGTTTGATCATAAGTCTTGCGCAATCGTTCATAGCATAGACTAAAGATGAGGCACACCATAGACTAAATATGAGGTAGACCGCTTATTCATCTTCTGCGCGTGTACCCAACATTGACCCACCGCAAAAGGAACACAACTGTCAAAGTCACATGGTCAACCGTGATGAACGCGTTGGTTTATAAATCGTTATTGTAAAATGAGAAGCACCGTTACATTAATAAAGTACTCTTACTAGTTCGAATGTAATCAAAAAGCATTACAAATTGATTAGGGGGAAGTATAAAAATATCTCAGAAGCTCTTGTTTACTAAACAGTTTCTAACCTGAAACTCAATCCACGCCATTTATGCTAGAAGTGTAGGCAGAAAAGCAGTACAATGTTGGGACATGGAGATTGGTTGTGCGTAGCCAGCGAGCTCGGTCTACCTCACCTTTAGTCTATGGTTTGTAGATGTCAGAACACGCCATAGAGACATGTGCTGACGAGTGTGACAATGTAATGTTGCTGAAAATTTTTCGCTCTCCGGGGGCGTCATCACGACAACGGCCAAAAGTTGCTCGCCTTGATCAGGGCGTGGTCGTGCGAGTGAGAAAAGGCGATGGGATTTGTTTCGTCACGTCTGTCAGATGCGGCGTGGCACTTTACGGCGAGAGGAAAACAATGAACTTCATTTCCGTGAACCTACAGAGAGTCTCCATGAGTCAGCACACAAGTGTAATGTCCCGTATGTCGCTGCGGGACGCATGAGGAAACTGGAACAGAAATAATTGGAATGGGATAGTGAATATGGCGTAGAGCGATCGCGTTAGCTGCGCAGAACCAGTCTCCGCGTCCTAAAATTGGACTGCTTTCTGGAAATACGACTGTCGTAAACGACCCTGGAGGTGTTTAGGGACACTCGATTATCGCGAAAAGATTTCACGACCGTTTGTATTTCACAGCACTTTAGCTCAGATCCACTTTCTTGAATGGACGAGTTATGTTTATAAGCGGCTTAGGTGCCTGCTCGCGAATGATGGGCACACACTGCAGGAGTAACCTAATTATGATTGGCCAGCCAAATAAGAAAATGCTTCCTCACAAAGACACGCAAACCAAAAAGTAAAAGAAAACTGTAAATGTACCCGTAGTGTATGAAAATTTAACATGTGCGGAAGTCTTTTCACGAAATTTGGGTTTCCATAGAAATGTTTCTATACGACTGTAAACAATTTTTAAATGCAGTTTGATTAAATACAAATTGGTAGAAGTATTTTAATTCACATAAAAGTGCCTGTCTTTTGAGAATTAAGATATAAACAAACACGTTCATCACTGTTGACCATGTGACTTTGACAGTTGTGTTGGCGTGTAGTAGGTCAGTGTTGGGTTAATCGGACAACCTGACCTTTACTTTATGGGAAAGATACCTGGAAGAACTATGACTAAATAAAGATGAGGGTCAGCAAGTACACAACGCTGATTCGCCCATCGCCAATACAACTGCCAGTCACACGGCCAACGGTGATCAACGTGCTTTTTTTTTTTTTACATTCGAATTTTCAACATATCTGCTCTTTTATCTGAATAAAATACTGTTACTAGGGGCGCCTGTTTTTTCGCGAAAAGATCTCAGGACAAGCTGTGTTTCAAAACACTTCCGTTCGGAACCACTTTCGTGATTGGACCATTTGAATTGTCATGTACCTGATCTGTCTGCCCGCGAATCACGGACAGTCAGTATCGGGAAACTTATTCTGATTGGTTCGCTCACGCAGCAGTCAGTTTTCACACAAAGACGAGCTACCAATAGCCAAAGGAAGTCTGCAGGTGTGTACATAGGATATTGAAGTTTAGCCTTTGCGTGAATCTTTTCGCGAAAAAACCGATGGCCCTGACTATTACAAACTTTAATACATTCTAATTGCATTACAACTAGGTTAAATGGATGCACAATCATCTCCGCGTACGTATTTAAATAAACAGAGCTCTAACCTCAAAGCCTACCTGAGTTGTTTTCGATAGTGTTATTTGCAGAACAGCAGTCCAAAATTGGAACACAGCGGTTACTGCGCAACTCACGTGGGTACTCTACGACATATTCTCCTTTCCGGTGCGAAACTGTCATCATAGATGCCTCTCTTGTACGTGGAAACAAAGTTTAACACATTGAGGTCTGCAAGACAAATTAGAAGTGAGTTACCTATATCCACTACTGCAACATCGGTTCTGTTAGTGTCTGTGTTAGAACTCACCATCGTCCTATTGGTCCATACCACACCGGACATTATTATAGCGTTCATTATTGGCCGGTCATCAACCAACGTAGAGCCGAGCTGATACTGATCCGTTCAAATGTCCTTCAGCGTATAAAAGGATTTAAAATCAATCATGTCCCTTCGAGTGGCTATAAAAAAAAAATTCCGTCGTTAGCAATATCATTGTTACTCCGGTGAGGTGTTCTTGTGAGGTCGTATTAACACTATCCGAACAAAGACCGCACATCCATGCGTGTTTTGTTCTGAACAACAAAGAAAATTTTCGAATTAGCTTCGCTCGAGCTACACTCGAGCTTAGTCTACAAAGTGTTAAGCAGTGCTGTGCGGAGAAACGGAACGTGTGAGTCGGGCTGCAGGCCTACACTTCGCATGCGAGTCGTACAGCAGCTGCGTGCGTGGTTATCCGCCCAGCTGCGCGCTGGTCCGGACGAAAACGTATGCTGCGCGCATGCGCGCGAGCGAGGTAGTGTGCGTGTCCGCGCCGCGCATACTGCTGCCGTCGGTCAGCCCTAGGGGTGGCACCAGTGTTGCCAGATGAGGAAAATTAAATTCTATTACTGCGGACCTCGGAATTCTGGAATCCTTCTTAACACTTTGTAGACTATGCTCGAGTGTAGCTCGAGCAAAACTAATTTGAACATTTCTTTGTTGTTCAGAACAAAACTCGCATGAATGTGCAGTCTTTGTTCGGATAGTGTTTAACACTAGAACACGACAGCGCAGTAACAATGATATTGCTAAGGATAAAATTTTTTTATTTTATTTTTATAAACGCCCAAAGGGACATGATTGATTGTAAATCCTTGTATACGATGAAGGACATATGATTGGGTCAATATCAGCTCGGCTCTCCATTGGTTGATGACTGGCCAATAATGAACGCTGTAAAGTACAGGGTATGGACCAATAGGACGATGGTGAGTTCTAACACAGACACCAACAGAACCGGTGTTCTTGCAGTAGTGTATAAAGGTGACTCACTTCTAATTTGTCTTAAATGCCAGTAAATGTGTGCAGACCACAATGTGTTAAAATTCTGGTAATCTAATAAATTGTCTCTCCTTATCTAATAAGTTGTCTTTCCCTCCACCCCCACCCCCCTTCATCAATTTAATCTTGTAGTTACATTACAGTAATTTTAAATCACAATCAAAATGAGCATTATTTTCAAACAGTAAAATATTTTAATTGGAATATTATATTACTATCGGTTAGATTTTGTATCTATAATTTTTTTAGGAAGCACATATATTTTTTTCCGGCACTCGTTTTACAAAATTAAAAATTAAATCCACTTTAAACATATTGAATAACAAAGTAAAAAATACATAAATAATTTTTAAAAGTCTTTTTGAGTATATAGTCTGGTTTAACACAATGTATGGCTACAAACTAGAAGTACAATATAACAAAAAACCTACCAGTTGAGGATACAATTGTTTTTACAAAATAGTTTAAACTATCCAATACTTTCGCAATATCAATCTATTTAGCAAATTTTTGTAACCAACAAAAATCCGGTGTATATGCGCACCAGAATGAGAATAATCTGGTACCGTGTACCAAGAGAGAAAATCTGGTACAAATACCAGAATTCTGGTACGCGTGGCAACACTGGGAGGGACTGTCACCGCGGCACGAATGTCACGTGTCGCTGTAGTGACACAGCGACTGAAAGTAACAGGGCCGAAACCCGTGACAGGAAGTGGTACCGCTTTACCGCGCCACTAACAAAGCTCTGCAAGTCACTCACCTTCTGTCATCGGCGCCGGATAGCCCTGCGCGAGACACAGAGGCGACCTGTGAGCGACCTGTGACATTACTAGATACCCGAGAATTTCGCGGGTTCATTTCTAGACAAGTTGGAATTCATACACGTGTAGTTCATGTTGCGCTTGTATTTGATCGACGTGTTGTTTGACACCTCCTGGAGATAAATGAACTAATAACTAGGGACATGCAAGATACGCGTTATTATTTGGCATCAGGCTGAACTTCACAGAACTGTATGAACTAGAGCCGGCGTCGTTTCTCCATTGGCTGCTGCATAGATGTGAAGACACTCCCTCTTTGACTGAACCACACGTGATTGAGGAGCACAGTTATGGAGTGTTCCTTTATTGGTGCAGAGCCACCCAGGATGTGTCACATACAGTATGGTCCAATGACAAACGTATTGCAAAAGGCACACGTGTTTCAAGTTTAACATGCCCCCAAATAATAACGCGAATTTTCTAGGTCTCTACTGATAACAATCATGCAATAAGTTGTGCGCCCTACCACCGCCTTTTACTACCATAAAACAATCAACCAATAAACAGTTGATATCGGTATGAGAGCTTATAAGCTAGTGAAGTCTAGCCTACAAGTCACTACTCGCGAATTTCTCGGGGATTTAGACATCACACAGTGACACGCAACATCGGAATAAATAATATCGGAATTCGAATTAAATATTTTCCATCACTTTGTCTTGCAAAATCACGAAACCAAATAAAGTACAATTTACTGGAATCAAGTAATTTAGGCAATAATTACCGCACTATGGCCTGCTATTGCCATATACACCAACTTTTGAGGACAACCATCACTTTTACGTTTCGAAATTATTTTTTAAAATACTTGCGTATTGTGAAAAGAGATCAAGTTGACGTAGGAAACTGTTAATTTACTCGGCTAACAAGACTGAATGTTATGGTATGTCGTTCAAGTCATTGTAAAGCGACGTGCGAATAATATCGCATTACGCAATTCGAAGCTACAGAATAGTGTCGCAGTGGAAATGTCTCTTCGACTTCTGTGTAGCTGGTCGTGATGTGTGGCAGGTAAAAGTTTGTCACAACTCACATCTCTAGCCAGCCCTGGAACACCTCCCCGAACACCGGAAGGCAATCATCGCCCACTTCCGGTCCTCCCTCTCTTCTCCCCCCTTCAAGCGCTACGTTGTATCTCCCCCCTCCCTCTTCGTGCTTTTGTGTGGTCACGTGACCGGAGTGGCCCCGTGCGCAGAAACACACTGCGCATCGCCCGCTACGCTACCTCCGCCATCTGCCCGGTTCCCTGGCAGTGTACGACGGACAGGTGTCGCCGACAACTGCCGGACTAACGAACAGTTAGTTTGACAGTAGAAGGTCGCCATTTTGAATTTATTAATTTTTCACCAGTAACTTGTATTAATTAAAAGTGCGTGTGTGTCTTTATATATAGGCTGTTCACCTTAGAGTGAGCACTTTAGAAAGCCCTCTCGTTTGGAATAATAGTCACTAAATATATCTTACTGGGAGGTTAAATTCAGATTGCGGTGGAATATAAACATTATGTTCATTACTTACATACTAGTATTTATTTAAAAAGGTGATTAATTAATAAAACATGGCTGAAAGAAAAAAGTAACTAGGGCCTCAAAAGTGCTCACTTTACCGTGAACATAACTCAAGAGTTCTGGTAGGGCATAGGCAGGCATCACAAAATATTTTGAATAAATTTTAGGGCAAGCTACATTTCAATTTATTACGCAGTTCATTGCAGTTTTGTGGACGCCTTGGAGGACTCAAGTCTGAAGGCATGTTATAAGGCAACAAGGACAGAATACTTTGAAACTAGCGTAGATCAGTGCCTTCTAAATGGTTCCGAAAAAAAATTATACTCTTCGTGTCGGGTCAGTAAACTGTCGGGCTGTAAATTAGAGCAGTCATATTGCAAATATAACTGTTATGTCGTGATTGCGGTTTTTGTCGTTTCGTGCTGCGTTTGTCGGGGCTGTATGACATTGTGACAGAACGAATTAAATTCAATTAAGGGCTGTTCACGATAAAATGAGCACTTTTGAAATCAACCTTAGAGAAAAGTCACTGCCCCTGCATGCTTATATTTTAACGGGCGCACTGAGTAACTTGCGCCCAGTAAAGTTGGTAACGAAGGATGGAAAGTAGTTCCATATCTTAACGCCAGAAAAAACGGTGTTAGGTAATCTTTTTGTGATAATTTAAATTATTTATTTCACTTTTTTTTTAAATATATAAAAGTGTAAAAAAGAGCAGATTTGTGAAATATTTACTTTTCTAATAATGCCAAAGTTTCACTTGACCGACGTATGAATAAAGTGACGAGACCCGTGGCAATGTTAATTTCCCATAAGGCGGAAGAACACACGACGTGAATACAAGTAGATCTTATGCAGTGCTTTCACAAGAGCTCATTTTAACGTGAACAGCCTATACCTACGACATTTAACACGCTACACATAAAAATACTGTCAAATGTGTGAGCGGTCCACTTTCCCCCCCCCCCCTGGAAATACAATAATATATTTTATTCCTCGCGTCCATCCTCATCGAATGATGAATGTGGAGGTGTGTGTTGGTGCGCGCGTGCGCTAGTGTTCGTGTCGCAGCGTTCATTTAGCAGTCCTTTTGTGTCGCGTGTTGTTTTGTTTTCCCAGCCCGTGTTGATCATCGTCAGCAATTTATTTTTCCAGGCTCGTCAAAGCTCGCAAACAAATTAGTTCCCAGTCGAATTGCGTGTTTCGCGATGAAGTTACCACGAGGGTCCCCCTTCGATTTCCGCCGGAAGCGCTCTGGACAAAAAAAAAATCACATACCTTCTAGCTGACCTTACCACTTGGGCCTGGTCGCACGAACATTCTCCCCCCGATCCGAGATCGAATAATCCTAGCTCCGAACCAGAATCCAGTTTGATCTTTGTTCCAATGTAAAAGTGTTTCACCAACGAACTTTCATAATTCTGGATCTCCGATTCGTCGATCTTGGAGAGATCGGTATTAAGTATGAGAGAAATTTTGCTATTGGTTCGAAATATATGACGTCATGGAAGTAGACGTATTTTTCATAATAGATAGAAATATATGTGCGTATATTGTACGTATAATGTTGTTTTAATTTCCCAAGAAAACAATCAAACGTAGTTCTATCTGTTGGCGTATTTTCAAACTACATTTGTCAACGATGGCTGCTGATCTCGGACCGAGATTTCGAACCGCCGAAATTGGCTGTTCGAAATGAACTTAATCTCGATCTCCAGTCCAGATCTGAACTCGATTGGTGCAACGGTTTTCAGTGTCGATCTTAGATCCGATCTCGGATCGAGTTTCGAACCACGATGGTGCAACCAGCCCTGATACAACCCTTACTAGCTGGTGCTCTAGTGACTCAGAGTTGAGAGATTTGGGCGGCTCTTAACAACGAAATATTGAGAGCCGATGAGGCTGGATTGAGGTGATAATGGAGCAGCGTCGGAATGCAAAAGTGGGGGGAAACGGGAGATCCCCGAGAGTACCCGCCCAGCGGCCGCGTCTGGCACGATTCCCACTTGCGAAAATCCGGGAGTGGCCAGGCCAGAGATTGAACTCGGTTAGCCTTGGTGGAAGGCGAACGGTCTAACCGCTCAGACACCTCGGCCCCTAGTGACCTGGAATTCCCGAGGATTAATTTGACAAGGTTTCGAGCTCTTGTGCATCTGCGTTGCCTTTGTCATGAGATCGCGCGTTTGATTTGACACTCTCTGTAGGATTGTGACATGTGTGCACAGAGACGAAATGGCGTGGCGGGGTTACTTTGATGTGGCCCTGCCCATTCTCTAATAGGCTGCGGGAGGCTCTGGGAATGGACCTCGTGTCTGATTGGCTACCGCATGCTGCATGCTGCGGAACGTCCCCTATTGACTGGGCTGCTGCCTGGCGAGTAGTTTACCAGGCGCTGATTGGCGAGCGGCCTTCCAACGTCTTGCTGGTCCGTGACGCCATTTTGCTGGTGTGTGCGGGTGAAGCTCGAGGAATAAGGGGCTGTTTCACCTCTGTATTGTTAATTACTCTGTGGCCGTGGGCCAGTAAATACAGTCAACGTGTCATGTCAGAGGATAGTGTCTTCCCGCCAAAGCAACAGGCTGTGAACTGGGACACCTGATTTTCACGAAAAATTTGCGTGCAGGCTGCACTAAAACATACTATAGTTAGAGGCAAGATTATATGGCGAATAGAAATAAAAGCGAAATAACAACGAAATTCAAGTTATTACACCGCCAACACCGAAATTCAAGTTAATACACCACAAAACACAGAAATTAGAATTAAAACAGAAAATAAAATGAAATACAGCCAGAAAAAAAAAACAATTTTATCTTTAAAAAAAACACAATTTCAACAATTTAAAATTAAATTTATGAGCTATGTACTAATCAAAATAATGGAAATTTTTATTTAAGAGTTTTTAAACATTGGATGATGGCTGAAGAATATACATATACATATATTTATTTATTTATTCCGGGTTGTTAATATGTAGGATGAGTGAATCACATGCTGTGTAGTGTGGCTAAAATGATATTCTATTAAAAAAGACTGGCAAAATTGAAAAAGTAAAGAACTTATAACAATAATGTGGTTTCAACGAAAGATTTTTTTTTCTGTTAATTAATATGCAAAAAATAGTTCTGTGTAGTAACCAAATGAAAATCCACATTCTCTGGAAAATTCAACGTCTGTGCCATAAAAATAATTATCCGGTAAAATTAGATTTTTTCCTTTAGTTTAAATACAGAGATGCTCACTCTTGAATATGTAGCTATATACTTAAATGTTAAGCATTAAAAACGTTTACCTGAACATGTGTGTAAGTATCCACTATTGTTTACTATACCCAAAATACGTGGAAATAAAAGCAAATACACTGAAATATTACATCTTTTAAATCAATCTGAGTTAAAATACTTTTCTTATAACCACTTATTATACTAACACGAAGTCATTGTGACTGAATTTGGCAAGTACGTAACGTATTGATGCACACACAGTACATCTTTTATGACGATAAAGACGAAATCTACAATTTTTAATGACGAATTCTTTCATAAGTGTAGCGCGCTTTATTCACATTTTTGAGGTTGCGGGTTAGATTCAGGCGTGCTGCGTTGGGATAGTCTCCAACATCCCCCTCCTCTTCTCTTTCCTCCTCTCACCCCCCGGGAACCACCCACCCCAAATGCTAATGTGGTCTTCCACCCCAAATGCTAATGTGGTCTTCCTTCGCAAACCCAGACTAAGGTTTATTCTACTCAGGTAAGGAAAAAACGTGATTTATCATGGGAGAGTTTGGTATAGGGAAAATTACCGCCGCTAGGTGCGCAGTGTTCTTAGAGATAATTTTCAATTACAATTTTAAGCTACGGAAATAATAAGAGAGGACGTTTTTACTTTGTTAATAAGTTATTTTATATTTGATTTATGATAATTCAAGGACTTTGAATTTTCGTGCGAAGATGCCTGTCAACAGGGCGCGTAAGATCAGGAAATTGCATGTTATCATAACCAGCCGCAAATTTCAGTGTCCGCTTAACTTAATCACGCGTTAAGCTTATGATGTTATGAAAAAATTACCGTTTTTTTCGCGGTTTTTTCAACTCTTTATTAAGGTAGAAGTCCGTCGTCGATCTCCATAATCGTAGGAAAACAATTCTGTTAAATTCTCTGTTTCCACTTACCATCGTCCAGCTAGTCCACATTTACTGCACAGTGCACAATCTTCATTGCTGGCGAGGGGCCGCGGTGGGTTAATGGTTAGACTACTCGTCTCCCACCTAGACGAACCGGATTCGATTCTCGGCGGGGTCGTCCACCCCCTCCCCCCGGATTTTCGCATGCGGGAATCGTGCCGGACGATGCCACTGATCGGCTGGTTTTCTCGGGGATCTCCCGTTTCCCCGCGCCCGTGCATTCCGATGCTGTTCCACACTCACCTCGTTCCACCCCATCGGCTCTCGAGACCTCAATGTCAAAAGTATCCCGAATCTCTCCACTCCACTTTGTTTCTGGCCAACTGCCAGCTAATATAATGCTGAGTTTTACAGTGTCATAATCAAATATTATTTCCCACGTAACTCACTGTACGATCCCTCGTGTCCGTCTGAGTTATTAACATAAAGCCTGTTACACACGGTTCACTTTCTTATATAGGCTGTTCACGGTAAAATGAGCACTTTTGAAAGCCATGATAAAGATCTACTTGTATGCACATTGTGTATCCTTCCGCCGTATGTAAAATTGACATTGCCATGGACCTCGTCGCTTTATTCGTTCGTTGGTCAAGTGAAACCGGGAAAATATTAGCATAGTAAATATTTTACAAATCTGCTCGTTTTTACACTTCGATGCATTAACAGAACAGAAAGCGAAAGACATTTTTATTCGAAGTTTAGATATGGAACATCTACCGTTTTTAACATCCACCGTTACTATCTTTACTGGGTGCATATCACTCAGTGCGCCCGTTAAATTTATGCACAGTGACTTTTTTCTAAGGTTGTTTACAAAAGTGCTCACTTTATCGCTAACAGTCTTTGCAAGAAGGTGTACACCTTTCTTGTTCTTGTCAACTTGTATCGTGTGACTGGCTAACTTGTTTGCAAGTGGCTTGCATGCTAGCTAGAACCATTTAGAGACTTCTATTTTTCGTTCACATTCTTGTGCAAGTAGTTTGTTTACAATGTGTTTTATACGTTTATGTACATCCCGTACATTTATTTATGCTGATATTGTTAGTTTGAGAGTAGAAAACAGATATAAATTCTGTATTAGTGATTTGTTAGGTTTGTAAAATCTTTGTGTGTTGTGGTGGAAATGAGTGACTGCCATGCTACTACATTCAAGTACAACTACTGTGTCTACAGTATGTATAAGCTGTTCACGGTAAAGTGAGCAATTTTTAAGGCCCTTTCAACAGGCATTAAGCACTAATAAATCGATTTTATTGCAATTCCAGACGTTATCTTTTGGGAGTGGTTAAATGTATACACTGTGTTTATTAGTCTGATGGCGATGTTTATATTTTAAAGGTGACAGGAAGATAGAAATCTCATAAAACGAAAACTTCAGCAGGGCCTTAAAAAGTGCTCACTTTACCGTGAATTGCCTGTAGTTAGCTACATGGGACTTGAATACAAGAGGGTATTTTGCTCACAACAGATGCCCGTCTGTATCAGGTTTAACTTTGGGTGACGCATTCACCCCCAATAGGGAACTTAACGCCGACCCTCGTGTTGGCGTATGCAATTATCGTGGGGGTTGAGCGTGCCACACGAACCAATATACGCACATACAACCTCCTAGGGGATAGGCCATATATAGCGGTAAGTAGCGGCCATTTAGTTCCCCTGGATGATATTATGTGCGACGTTACAGCCTTTTCCTGGCAGAATGGATCCGGAAGAGGGGGGGGGGGGGAGGTTATGTGGCTAATGACTGTCCTAATTGGAACTCGTCGCTACAAATCGCCGCTCGCTATTGATCCTCAGGATGGGCCTGCCCTGACGAGTTGGGCAAGTTGGTAAAACGCGGGGAGATGATTCATCCTCGAGTGTCATGTGTTGATTAGTCGCCAGATATCATCTGACCCTTGTACTTTAATAGTTCACAGATCATAGAAGGTTGCTCGAGGTCGAATAATGCCTTTGCTCTCATTAAAACGTATCCAGTTATATACACTAACTTCGTGCCTTACTCAAAAGAAGTTCGAAATGTTTTAACAGTTTGAAGACTATACTTGAGTATAGTTCGGACAAAACTTTTTTCAATATTTAATTCCACATAAAAAACAAAACTGGTCCGGGTGTACTTACATAAATCCCCTATTTCATAAGGATTTTAAACAGGAACTAATACAACATCAACAACGAACTTCGTAAATGAACGACACATTTTTGTATAGGTACGGAAATCAACAAGATGGGATGTACATCCTGTTACATACGAAATAACATTTGGTTGTAAAACGGTAAACTCGGCACTCCATTGGTTGGAAGCCGGTCAATACGGAAAGACTATTGTCTTTTTGACCAGGAAAATGGCGTTAAGTGACATAGGTATCAATAGAGCACGGTGTCCTTGCAGCGGTACGGATATAGGTTACTAACGTCTAGCTTGACTTTAAAGCTGGTAAAAGTGTGCCGACCTAAATGTGTTAATTTTTCAGCTAGAATCTGTTGTATAGTTTATTCACGGTTTCTTCAAACTTTTTTGGTCAAAACTTTGAGAAAACGTCGCATGTGTGACGTACTTATTGTTTCCCAAATATGTCGTATACATCACAAGCCCCGTTTTATACCTGTGTCAACATAAAAGTACTTTATTTTTGGTAAAATTTAACTTTTACTTATATTTAGGGACACCCGAATTTCGCGAAAAGATTTCCGCGCATGCTAGATTTCAATACTCTACGGGCATACCAACAGTATATTTTCCTTACTGGCGACATGTCTTTGTGAAAAAGACATTTACTTACTCGACTGATCAATCAGAATTAGGTTATTCCGATACTGCACGTCTCTGATTCCCGGGCAGACACCTGAGATGAGCAAACACTTAGCTTTAGCTCATTCGATCATGAAATTGGTTTCTGAGCTAAACTGTCATGAAATACAAGTGGTCGTGAAAACTTTCCGCTAAAATCAGGACAATTCTTCAATCAAGACATGGTCAGAATAGGTGTGTTGATAATGCCTGGTAAGAAATAGGTCTTACATTGAGAATTTCATCAGTGCTTCAGAATAGTCGGCAGTAACCGTGAATGCAGTATAGCCAGGGTGCTGTTTTACGTCACAGTGTTGTTTTCGACCGATTTCACTAAGTGGGGTTTTCCAACAGCATTTCTATTTACTTATCAGGCAAGTTCCTGCACGTTTCCTCTCAAGGTGTGCCTGGCCAATGCCTCACTTATCAGGCAAGTTCCTGCACGTTTCCTCTCAAGGTGTGCCTGGCCAATGCCTCACTTATCAGGCAAGTTCCTGCACGTTTCCTCTCAAGGGGTGCCTGGCCAATGCCTCACTTATCAGGCAAGTTCCTGCACGTTTCCTCTCAAGGTGTGCCTGGCCAATGCCTCACTTATCAGGCAAGTTCCTGCACGTTTCCTCTCAAGGTGTGCCTGGCCAATGCCTCACTTATCAGGCAAGTTCCTGCACGTTTCCTCTCAAGGGGTGCCTGGCCAATGCCTCACTTATCAGGCAAGTTCCTGCACGTTTCCTCTCAAGGGGTGCCTGGCCAATGCCTCACTTATCAGGCAAGTTCGTGCACGTTTCCTCTCAAGGTGTGCCTGGCCAATGCCTCACTTATCAGGCAAGTTCCTGCACGTTTCCTCTCAAGGGGTGCCTGGCCAATGCCTCACTTATCAGCAAGTTCCTGCACGTTTCCTCTCAAGGTGTGCCTGGCCAATGCCTCACTTATCAGGCAAGTTCCTGCACGTTTCCTCTCAAGGTGTGCCTGGCCAATGCCTCACTTATGAAATCTTCTACATGTCTAATAGCCCTTCGCGTACGGGGAAAAAGAGTTATTACCATAATTCCGTGTAATTCGAGTAGTAGATAATCGCACAACTCGGATAGTCCCGTCTTTGAAGTAGCTAGAATGTTATCTTGTGCGCAAGGGTTCTCGGTCTGAATTTCATATTACTGACGGATACTTGTTCTGTTTTGTCGTGGAGGGAGGGGTTCACGGTGGCTGAGCGGTTAGACTGCTCACCTCCCACCAAAGCGAACCTAATTCAATCCCCGGCCGGGCCACTCCCGGATTTTGGCAAGGGGAATCGTGCCGGAGATGCCGCTGGTCGGAGAGTTTTCTCGGGGATCTCCCGTTTCCTCCGCCCTTGCATTATGGCGCTGCCCCATTCTCACCTCATTTCACCATCGTCGGCTCTCAAGACCTTGCTGTTAAGAACCCCCCAAAAACTCTCAACTCAACTCAACTCAACTCTGTTATTAGGGGAAGTTTGGTATTAGATTAATCCACGCCAATTTATAAGCACTGGACGCATTAAAATAAAGCTGCCCTGGTGTCAACCAGTAATAGGTAATGGAGGATGAAAAGAAAAGGAAAAGAGGAAAATTTTTATCTGAAGAGACTACTTTCCATTGCTGTACGGCGTCTTAAGTATATCGTAGCCGATTGGAGATTTTTTTTTTTTTTTTTTTTTTACACAAACAAATTTTACAGTAATATTAATTTTCTTCGCGGCCCAGTTTTGGTGCATATTCACCCGAATTTCTCATGGCATTGTGCCAAGTGGACGAAGTTTTCATTAGTGTCGTTTTATGAGCTCTAACTAACGCGAATTTTGCATGTCTCTAGTAATAGCTGTGGTTAACTAGATGACTACTGCCTGAATGACATTCGAAGTATCTTTCCACTAGTGGGGATATCAACTTAAATATGAAATTTGACGAAGCCAGTCATGTAGTACATAAAAATAAGCCAGAAGGAACCGGAACGTATACATATACGTGGATGCATGTGCATATTCATAGACTATAATTGGTTCAGTCAAACTCACACCTACGGCTTTCCATTGATTACTAGCAGCATGTCTTTGTAATGAGAATTGTCTTTATTTTGACTGAGATAATCAGAGCTAGGCAATTCCGATACTGATGGCAAGTTACGTAATTTGCTGGTCCAAACAAGCACGGCGCGTATAAATTAGAATCGTTTGTTTAAGAAAATGCACGTGAACTTAAGTATTTCCAAATAAAATTAGTTACTGACTCTTCACAAAAATGTGGATCTACTTCGTACCTTCCCATTTCCTCTGATTACACAATGATTAATGTTAATTGTATGTACGTACATATTTTTACAGAAAATAAATATTGGAGATGACGGATATTTTCTTGAGGAAGTGTATACGCTTCCGCTGTCTCGGGCGGAAATATGTTTGTCAGCCTGTCTAGTACTCTCGCTGCCATGAGATTAAGTGAGTTTGGAGAGGGGAGGAGAGAAAACCCTAATAAAAGACAATAACTTACAAGTAAGATGAAGATTGTAATGACGTTTTCTAAATGCACCAGCGTTTGCTGGGAAGATGTCGTGCATCAAAATTAATTTTCTTTAAAACTTATCTGTGGCTACGAACATGTGTACTTCGCTCGCACAATTTTTTTTTACCTAGAATTACAGCGTGAAATACGTGGAATTACTGTTATTCTCTCTCTCTCTCTCTTCTCTCTCTCTCTCTCTCTCTCTCTCTCTCTCTCTCTCTCTCTCTCTCTCTCTCTCTCTCTCTCTCTCTCTCTCCTCTCTCTCTCTCTCCTCTCTCTCTCTCTCTCTCTCTCTCCTCTCTCTCCTCTCTCTCCTCTCTCTCTCTCTCTCTCTCTCTCTCTCTCTCAACCGTCGGACAGCTCTGCTGAAAGACTTGGAATATTCGCGGATTCTAGAATTAGTTTCATGTCTTAAAGTGTTGTTTCAGAACAGGTGGTTCGATTTCAGCGTACTAATGCCCGGTTGCACCGTCATCTTCGCCGATCCGAGATCGAATGATCCTAGTTCCGAACCGGGATCCAGTTTGATCACGGTTCCAATGTAAAAGTGGTTGTACCAAAGAAATTTCATGATTCTGGATCTTCGATTCGTCGATCTTGGTTCCAAAGCGAGAGATCGATATTAAGTATTAGACAAATTTTTGCTATTCGTTGTAATATATGACGTCATGGAAGTAGGCGTATTTTTCACTATAGATATAACTAGATGTGTGACGTATTATCTGTTTTAAATGAATTATTGTTGTACGAATTTTACTGAATTTTACAAGTGCGTATAATGTTGTTTTAATTTCCAAACAAAACAATCAAACGTAGTTCTATCTGTTAGCGTATTTTCAAACTACTGTAGGCGATGGCTGCTGATCTCGGCTCGAGATTTCGAACCGCCAATTTCGGCGGTTCGAAATAATTTTCATATCGATCTCCAGTCCAACTCTGAACTCGAATGGTGCAACAGTTTTCTGTGTCGATCTTAGATCCGATCTCGGATCGAGTTTCGAACCACTATGGGGCAACCGGGCATAAGCCGTTCGTTCATTTGCCTGGCGAGTCCCTGGAAACGAACCTTGGGTCTGATTGGCTTATTGTGTAGATTACGGAAGATCGCCTATTGGTCGGGGTGCCGTCTGGCAAATTAGTCTCCAGGAGTTGACTGCTGAACGACGCTTCAAGGGCCGTGGTGGTGAAGCGGTTAGACTACTCGCCTCCCCCCTTGGCGAAACGGATTCGATCCGCGGCGGGGTCGCCCCCGGACTCTCGCATGTGGGAATCGTGTCGGGCGATGCCGCTGGTCGACGGGTTTTCTCGGGGACCTCCCGTTTCCTCCGCCTTTGCATTCCGTCGCTGCTCCATACTCACCTCGCTTCACCCTCATCGGCTCCCGAGACCTCGATATTACGAGCCACTTGATGGCCGCCGAAGTTGGTTTCTGTTTGTTTTGCAGTCACCAGAGTGAGAACAGGTGTAATTAGCGGTCCTCAGTTACTCGACGGACACATCGGTACCATTTATTAGACACGTGACACTTTGAGGATGGTGGTCATTTACTGTCATCCCAGACGAGCTGAAAGCAGGTCGTCGATATCCATCACTACGGTATAGTAACGCCAGTTCCGTTTGTCTGTGTATTCCCGGACATCACCGTCCTACTGGCACACATTACAGCGGACAATATACTATCGCAGAGTAAATAATATTGCAGAGGTGAAAAAAGCCGCATATTCCGCGAACCCCATCCGCACGCGCCACCAAAATGGCGTCACTACCCCAGCAACATTGTAATAATAATGTATCGTATCAATTTTATAATTAACTTTATTTACGTCAGTTTCAGCAATAAACGTTTGCGACAAATGGACGCACATAAAATCAATTACAAGAATTTTTTCCTATATTATTATTATTACGATTTTCTTACAAGCAATCACAGTAAATATTATCACGATCTTTCTCGAAGAAGATTTTATTGTAAATTCTGCTTTCTGAAGTATCCACAATATAAATGCGCTTATATTTTACTAAAAATGTGGACTATCGATAGATTAATTTTATTTTTAATTTAAAAAGTATAATTTAGCGAAATATTTTTTAATCTAGCAATATATACACATTATACTTTAGTATAAAGCATAAATCGCGCTTTTCTGACAATTTTCATGGTGTCTGTACTGCTTTTTTTTCATGAGTTCTTCCCGTTGCACAGTGGGGTGCAGCGCTCCGTAGGCAGTTGCTTTACATCAACCTTAAAGTCGGCGAAAGTGTGCCGACCTCAAAGTGTTAAACGGAAGGAAGGTCAGCGAATTGGGTAACAGTTCCATGACGTGCATTTACGCTCGTGCGCACTTTGGCTCCGTGTTACAGGGGGGGCCATTGTGTGTGCATCCCGGGGCCACCTGCGGCCTGGTTTACACGAGCCTTGTTTTGGCCGCGTCTCCCAACTGGGTCGCCCCGCCGCTGTTTATAGCTCCCCCCCCCCACCTTTTTTTATCCTTCTTGTGGTTGACGTGCGCCCGAACAAGTCACACAGGAACTAGTCCACGGCACCGCGGTCTTGCGTCTCTACGGCACAGTAAACATACTTCACGCCACTTCCCACGATCGTCTCCTCTATAGGTTATTCACGGTAAAGTTAATGTCTGCGACTCTTACAGCTGTGCGGTATCAGCTCTCTTGTAAAATTAAGGTCGTCAGTGTGAACATATGCGAACACGTAGGAGAGACTAGCCGTTAGTTTTTCTTCATTTGAACTGTCATACTTACACCTATGAAAAAAAATGCTAACGTTAGTTTGATACAAGAAGCTGGCAAGTTCGTGGCGCATTTGGTTGCCTGCTTGGCTGTAAGTGCGGGGGATTCCGGATCCAAGTCCCGGGTAAGACATTAGTGCTCGTTTTTTGCACGTCTGTGTGAGTCACCCGTCGTGGGAATAAGTAGACATATTTTGTCACATGTCAAATGTATCGACCAATATAGCAAAATTAATAGAAGAAACATTGGTTGAGTTCGTAATCTTCCGAACGTGTGACTTGGGTCCAAATATCAGTGAAGTGCAATTATTTTAATTTTTTTTTTTTAATTTCTTTGCTATGCACAGTAAACACTAACGTAACAATAATTAATTTTTTTTTTCTTCGTTATATCTTATTTTAAAACTGGACGTACAAAACAACAAGTTCGCAAATTTATGAATTCCGTGAATTCGTGGAAATTTCTGAGAAATTTACGGGCAATCCGTTTTTGAAAAGCAACGTGTCCGTGATTTTACGTAGAGTTTACGGAAACTTACGGAGAAATTTTTACCATCACTTTTCCCTAAAATGGAGGAAAATTTCTTAGCAGTGCATAGTTTTTGCTATTTACATTTAATTTACCGAGTGAGGCGGCACAGTGGCAGTAACACACCGGCATTATCATTTGGAAGCACCCCGGATGGATTCGATTCCCGGTCGTGGTCCTCCCGATTTATATTTTACCCTGTTGTTTTTTTCGAATGTACTCCAGGCAAATGCCGGCTTTCTGTTCCTTACGACATCCCACTCGAATCAGTTTGTCCGAACGTGTTCATCTCTGATGACCCCGCTGTCGACGAGAGGCTGAGCCGTACCAACCTATCGTCCATTGTTTTTATTGGGTTTCTTATAAGACACATCTTTGTAGTAATATTCATGCGATTTTCGTTATTATGACACAATCGCCACATGCACTAGGAAAAAAAAAATTTGGAATATATTTTTTTAAAGACGAGGGGCATTATTAACACATCGAGGCCTGCACACATTTTCTAGCACTTGAGACAAATTAGAAGTGAGTCACCTATGTCCACTACTGCAAGAACACCGGTTCTGTTGGTTTCTGTGTTAGAATTCATCATCGTCCTATTGGTCCATACCACACCGGTTGCTAACCTGTACTTTACAGCGTTCAATATTGGACGGTCATCAACCAATGGAGAGCCGAGCTGATATTGACGCAGCCAATCACATAGAAGGATTTGCAACCATTAATGTTCCTTTAAGCGGCTATAAAAAAGCAATTCTATCTTTAGCAATATAATTGTTAATGCGCTTTCGTGTTCCTGTGGGGCTGTGTTAAGCACTATCCAAACAAATACTGCACATCCATGCGAGTTTTGTTCTGAAAACAAACAATTTTCAAATTAGCCTTTCTTGAGCTACTCTCGAGCATAGGCTATTCACGGTAAAGTGAGCACTTTTTAAGGCCGTGCTAAAATTTTCCTTTCAATTAATTTCTAACTTTCCGCCAATTTTTATTATAAACATTGCAACATGTCTAATAAACACAGTGTATATATTTCACTACGGTGAAAAGTTAACGTCTGGCTGCAATAAATTATATCTATTAGTGGTTAAAGTATTTTGAAAGGGCCTTAAAAAGTGCTCACTTTACCGTGAATGACCTATAGTCGGGGTGCTGTCACAACTTAGAAACACATACACTAGAACCACATAACTTAGAACCACACAAGACAGAAAATTCTAACGAGAACCAGTTCTATGTTATGTGATTCTAATGTACGACAGTTCTAATGTGTGTGTTTCTAGTGTATGATAGTTCTTAAGCTTGTGTTTCTATTCTGCGACCGTTCTAACATCTGTGTTTCAGCTGTAAGTTCATTCTAAGTAGTGCATTTCGGTTGTACAACGTTTATAACGTATGTGGTTCGTCAATATATGGTTCTAAATTGCGTGTCTCTGCCATACGATAGTTCTAACATCTGTGTTTCTTTTGTTTGACTGTTCTAACACCTGTGTTTCTCTGGTGCGACTGTTCTGTTATCTGTGTTCATAACGAATATTAGTTCTTCGTTGTGTGTTTCTGTTGTATGACTGTTCTAAGATGTGAAATTTCTAAGTTACGTGGTCTCGTTTGTTTATTCTGTCATCTGAACGTTCTGGGCTGTGTGTTTCTAACGTATGCGTGGTCCCCCACATAGTCTACAAAGTGTTAATCCAGTGCGCAAGTAATTGGAACGGAACATTCTGAGGAATTGCACGGACGTTTTCCGATCATTGTGAGCGGAAAACTGCTTGGGGGAAATCAACCTCGAGCGCACTTTACCGGTATCGAAACCGTGGCGTTCTGTACGAGAGTCGACATCAATCACGTCAACCTTTTCAAGCGGTTGGGAAAAAAAAAAAAAAAAAAAAAATTGTGAAATATGTGTTACCGGGGATGAAGAGATGGATTCGTTAGCCGCAACATTTTTAAAAGCTACCTTTGAAAACCGGCTCGTTGCCTTTTAACTTCAAGGAGCACGCTTAAGAGTGGGATGGACCCCCCCGTGGGAATCCCGTGTCCGAGGTCAAGGAGCGAGTGAGCGATACGGGCTACATTAACACGCACGCCTAGTGCCTCGTCGCTCCTACGAGCAACGCGTGCAGTGTTTCCGTCGTAACGCTGTACTGTGCAAATTAGATACGTAACATAGGGGTTTTATTACACGCAATGAAAGACCGCAGATTAAACTACGTTCGTATTTTTTTTTTTGCTTTTATTTTGCCGCTTAAGGGAACTGCATACGCAAGCTTTACAAATGTGATATTTGACCATTTTCACGATTTTTTTCCTCCAAGAATACACTTAATATTACAAAAGTAAAAAAATGGGTAATAATGATTGTTTTTTGTATTTTCTGACAAAAAGTCTTATTTGGAGAACATTTATTTACCGAGATACGCGTATTCGCGCAAACAACTATTTCATAATAAATGCTGGGGTCCATCCCACTCTTGACGTCGTTCTAAAGGTGTGACACGTGAATTTGTGGACGCTGGATTTCTTTAGTTTACTTTGTGTTAGTCACTTGCAAAGTAACAAGCAAATTAGTAACATACTTAACGTCCCTAATAAGTTCACAGTTACACTTGATCGAGCATGAATAGAGTAATTGGATCCGTGGTAGTGTTGAGAAAGGATGTGAAACTAGGGCAGGAAGAAAGCGTATCCGTTAAACAGGGATCTCAGATGGACTCGTTTAACAGCTGTGAACAGCCTCTGCGTATTTTTGCATGACCTACATACAAACGGTTTAACGTATAATCCATTCACAGTTACTTCGAACTTTCAGGATATTCCTCCGCCTCATGCAAACCTAGCTTAGACAATTACACCAGAGGGCGCACTCAGTGTAATAATATTTTGCATGAGAACTATTTCTTACTATGCGTTACCAATCCACCTATTCTCTCTCTCCTTTATTCATATAAGTTACAAATTAAATATTATAATGTTACAATTTCTCTCCCGAAATTCAGTCGAATAAACCAAGTTCGTTAAGGGACGGAGGTCTTAATTAAATTAAATAATTAATTATAATTTTATGCACATTAACTACAAACAAAATTCTCTGGACTCAACATATCAGAATATATATATATATATATATATATATATATATATATATATATATATATATATATCACTCTTTACAAAGTCAGTTTCATTAGACAGCGTCTCAAAACAAATTCAATTATTTTATAAATTGTGTGTACATATTTGACAGTTCCAATATTTACAATACATTCCGTATTACATGTCCATTCATTCCCACTTCGGTTTAGTCCATGTCCTGCCAGTCCGCAATGTTACAGAGTTCTCCGAGCGCCCTCCCGCACAGTAGGCATCACTCGTCGGGTTTCACGTCCTCTCGTCCATTCACACCACGAAAACTTCGTCCGCCGGCGTCGTCTCGCGGCCCGAAATTTGCTCCCGCACTCGGCCAGATGGCCTCCGCCAATACTGCTGGCTACTGAACTGCGGCGGTATTTATAAATTCGTAGGCCAGACATCTAGCTTATTGCTGAATTTCGTCGAGTGTCCTAATTTCCATACTGTTCTTGCGCCTTCGCTACATTTGTTGGCATCTCCAGCAGGGGGGGGGGAGGAAGTGCTGTGACGCCAGCCAGGAGCCGAGCGGCGCGACAACTTGAGCACTTATGTCAATCATTCGCGAGCTTTCCAGAAGAAGGGGTCAACAAGGCAGCGAGCCTATCGGTCCAGGGGGAGGGTCGAAGTGGGTCATCCCCCACAGCGCCGGACAGCAGCTCGGTACCAGCTGCAGCGCGTAACAATAATTTATAGATAAAATATAAGTAAATGTTCAATTAAACTAAGAATAAGGTACTTTTATGTTAACTAAATTATAAAACGCTTGTGATAAGTACATGTCATATATAGGAAACAGCCAAACACTTATCGCATCGGGTATTTTTTTCAAAGGTTTGATTAAAAAAGTGTGAAGAAACCGCGAACATACTATACCTACTCAGCGGTGTTTTTTTAAACCTCCTTTTACGTAAGTTATTTTTAGTAGTCGTCTTGTGTTCATTCGTCTCCAGACCGGAAGTATACGTGGAAAAATACTTCAGAGCAAGCTAGTAACACTAAAAATATTAGCCATACGAGATGCGGACCAAATTTTGAGCCCAACACACGAAATGGCGCCCATAACTTTGCAAGTCCGCACTTTATCGGAATTTACTGAACACTTATTTGTGGAGTAGCTTTTACGAAACGATAAACTTATCTACGTAAGTGAGAGTTTCTGTAGTTATTTACAAAGGGTATTTTTTATATTAAAATTAGCATAAGTTTTGTTTTAAGCATTGCAAGTTATTCAGATGTGAAAACCCCAGTAGAGAAAATTGAAAATAGTATATAGGTACTTAAAGTGTATATTTATATTTTTATATGTAGTACTACACAATAAAATTATGTATTTCATAACTATTTATGTGTGTTTGTGTACGTATTTGTATATTTGTATTTTAATGTAGTTTCGTTATCTTATTTGTAGAGACTGAAAAACTCACTAGTTCGTTGACCTCTACTTAGGTTCTTCAGTCTTACAACCAAACATAATTAAACTGCTCATTGGTTGCTAGCTGTCACAGTGGGAGGAGATTATTGGGCCAGAGATTTGTTGCATGTTTTTTACTAGCTCAGGTTTAGCTAGCACGTTTCAAATAACATGTGGACCAAAGTAACATAAACGTATAAGTTTGTCTCAAAATGAACCCACACATTGTTCAAGTCTCTATTTGTATTTTACTATCTCATTTATTTGTGTATAGTAATGGGTATACATATATGTGTGTTTATAATGCAATTATCTCAGTTTACTACTTAAATTTATGAAATTTAATTATGTGTATTATGTTACAAACTTGAAGTGGTTACTCTGTAAACTCTTATAAACTCTTGTAAACGCATGAAATCGCTCCCGGGTTGCGGGGCATTTAACGATGGAGATTTTTCAGTCAAAATCAAAATATCTTCTTTTTTTTTTGTTGTAATTAACGTAGATTGTAGCCAAATATTTTGTTTGTTCAGGGAGCTATGTGTGTATGCGGACTGAAATATCGTGAGTGTGAGTCCTGTCTCGTACAAAGAGTAGGCCTACTTGTTTTTCTGTTAGCGTTAACGTAACTTGTGGCCTAGAACGAGCGATCAGTAAGATAATGCAGTTATTCGCACTGAAATCTGAATGTTGTGGCAAATGCTGCCAGTGAATTTTTTTTTTACCAAACCTGGTTCCACTTATCCTCGTGGTTTGTTCTCAAACCACCACGCATAAAAAAAAAAAAAAAAGGCTGTCTCAACACAGTTTATGTGAATTGAAAAGAGTGATTCTGTTACTTGAAAAAAAGAGGAAGTGGACTTTGTGACATGCCCTGCATATAATCATTTTCCCTCTTGCATTACTTTGTTTTGAATTTCGTATACGTGGTGTAGTGATGACACGATGACTTCAGGTAGTAGGTTAAGTTATAGCTAGAGACCTGCAAAATTCGTGTTGTCATTTCGGGACATGTTAAACTTGAAACACGTGTACCTGTACAATACGTTTGTCATTGGACCATACTTTATGTGACACACCCTGGATGACTCTGCACCAATAAAGGAACTTTTCACGAAAAGATTCCAGCACTAGTTCTACTACAAAACATGTTAGTTCAGAACCTATTTTGTGGTTGCATGATTTCAACTCTCACATGTCGTAGGTGTCTGCCAGCTAATCACCGACGTTCAGTGTCGGGAAACCTCAATTCTGATTGGCCCAGCCGAGTAGAAAATGTCTTCTATCACAAACAGAAGTCCAATAGCGAAAGGAAATTTGCAAGTGTACACGTACAAAGTTAAAGCGTAGCTTACTTATAAATCTTTTCGCAAAAAAGACAGATGGCCCTAGCTATTATTGAACCGTCGTAAAATCTAAGAGAATCTTAACTGCGACACCATGCGTTGAATTAATTTCGCATGGAATAACCGTTGTGTCCCAGGAATTGCTTTCATTGCCAGCTAAAAACCGAGTCCTTGGAAATTAATTTACTCTGTGAATAAATTTGCTTTAATGTGTTGTGGCGTGTGTTGGAAGGATTTTTGTTATTTGCAAGCGAATTCGGACTGGTGCTCTCTCGTCTGTGACCAGATGCTACAATACACATCCGCGGCGAGACGAGAAGTGGTCAGTGATCCACTGATACACATCCGCGGCGAGACGAGAAGTGGTCAGTGATCCACTGATACACATCCGCGGCGAGACGAGAAGTGGTCAGTGATCCACTGATACACATCCGCGGCGAGACGAGAAGTGGTCAGTGATCCACTGATACACATCCGCGGCGAGACGGAGAAGTGGTCAGTGATCCACTGATACACATCCGCGGCGAGACGAGAAGTGGTCAGTGATCCACTGATACACATCCGCGGCGAGACGAGAAGTGGTCAGTGATCCACTGATACACATCCGCGGCGAGACGAGAAGTGGTCAGTGATCCACTGATACACATCCGCGGCGAGACGAGAAGTGGTCAGTGATCCACTGATACACATCCACGGCGAGACGAGAAGTGGTCAGTGATCCACTGAAATGAGTCTTCCTTTTATAGTGACTTGCTCTCATTTTCGTGAATAGTTTTGTCGCGTCGTCCCGAGGACGCAGCTTTTCACGGGTGTCGCTAACCACAGCGTGAAAAGATTGTAAAATGTCAAAACAATATGTAAATTATACTCTGTTTTCCAGAGCGCCATAAACGTTCCTCCGTAAATGGTACGGCATAAACCACAGTCGTAACCATATTGGCCATATTTCTCTTGGAAAGGTTTTATTCGCACTTTTTATTTTACTGCAGCTGCTTACAAAGAAATTGTAACTGAACGGTTTCGTTTTGTCATGGGAGGTGGCAGCTTAGAAAAATAAAATAAAATAAAATAAAAAAGAAAGAAAGAAAGAAAGAAATCTACAAACTCAGCTTTGAATGGAACGTATTTCAAAGTTTCTCGCCTGTGAAGTTTGCGACACTTTGTAACAAGTCTGCGTTGAGCTGGGCGCCTTCAAGAAAAACTAATTAAGAAACTTTGAAAATATACTAAAGACGCAGGTACTAATTAATGACTTGTCGAGTCTAGAAGTTGTTTTCGCAATACACTTCCCTTTCTGGAGAGGAGTACGGAACTGAAGAAATATTGCATTTTTGTTTTGTATTGTATACGCGTTTCCTGTTTTCTAGCAGACGAAACGGGAATTTTTAAATAAGAAGGTGACTCATGAACTTTGCCGAACAGGTAGAGTTATTTCTTTTGCATGCTTTTATTTCAGTCTTACCTCAATTCGCAAGTCGTGGTTTTAAGTCGCGAAACTATAAGATTGCCTTCCCACGGTGTCTGTTTGCCGTGAAGAACTTTTCCCATCCCACAGACATCGCGAGGGAAGTTCGGCCATCAAAGCTAACGTGTTTGCATTGCGAGAAGAAGAGTCCTTTATATGAAGCGAACACAGTGGTTGCAAAAATCGCTTTGCATCTCGTCACTGCCGGAGGCCTACTTCTACCTTGTTTCATACATAGGGATAGGGAACTCTCGCGAGCTCAATGAACTGTAGGATAGACTTCGCAATATTTTGTACAGTCGAGTCTCAGATGCTTATTCATTGGCTGCTACACCAGTGTCACCCCCACACCTGCCACTGCGGGATTCGCTTCTTTTTCCCTTGCACGTCTGTTATTGGCTCAGAGTCGTCTAGTGCGTGCATAATAAACACTGATCCAATAGCAAAACGACTACATCGTACACGCGTTTGAAATCTACCTTGTCCTGAAACAAATTCGCGGGATTTTCCTATCACTATTTATACAGAATTTTGAACGTTCGATTGGGGGGGAGAGTAAGGACGAAACAATCAATTCATTTGTCACGTTTCTATCGAACTTTGGCACAACAAACTCATCAGCTGTCTCATGAAAATCTATAACTAGTGACCTGCAAAATTCGCGTTATTATTTGGCATCAAGTTAAACTTCACAGTATTATATATATACTCGAGTCGGCGTCGTTTCTCCATTGTCTGCTGTATAAATGTGAAGCAACTCCCTTTCTGACAGAACTGCGCGTGTTTGGACTAGACAAATGTGTAGTGTTTATTTATTGGAGCAATGTTAACCAGGACGTGTCAAATAAAGTATGGTCCAATGACAAACGTATTGCAAAGGTAAATGTGTTCGAAGTGTAACGTGTCCCCAAATAATAACGCGAATTTTGCAGGTCTTCTATCCATAACTAAAGACCGAAGAAAAAAATTCACGGATTCATTTGGGTAAAAGCTACACTTCAAATTTCAGCATGCCTGTGTTACGTTTGTTATTGCTCCACGAGTTATTTGATAACTCCAGGAAGACTTTGAGCCAATAGCAGCCATACAACAAACACAGATCCAATCATGACTTCTCAAATTGGCAGCAGGTAACCAATGAGCAGTCGATTTTCACTTGAAGAGACAAACACCTGTGAATTCTAGCCTACATGTCAGTGAAGTCGCGAATTTTTGCGGTTTCTAGCCAAAATGCTTAGATTACAAATTACATTTCTTGATAATTTGACGAGCTTTTGTTTTGTAATATATTTCGTTGTTCTGTCGCTTATCTGCACTAAATTACAAAAAAATTTAAGTTCCCCCCCCCCCCCTTATTTCCGCTTCTTTTTAGGAATCTGAGCTGGATAGTCACAACCTTGTATTTTGAGAACGCACGTGTATTAATACACACAGACAAAACTCTATAGATAAGCGCTTGGAATATGTGCTGAATGCTATGTTTCCTTGTGGTGAGAACAAACGTACTAATTACTCTTTCTTTCTTTTTGCAGGTGAGTTTGGACTGCATTTGAACATTTTGGAAAGCGGTTGCTGTAATTACGTAAGTAAACACATTAGTGGTCGAGATGGCAAAAAATTGTGAAATTTTTTTTTTTGCCAACCTATCTTATAACACTCTAACTAGTTTATTCTTTCACGATTGGATTACCAAGGTCTTGAATTGGCTGCGTTGTTTGTAGACCAATCACAAATGTTGTGCCTTATAGTATCAGAATGTTGATTGGTCCAGTGCAAAATGGGTAGTATCTTCACACATGCATAACAGCCAACAAGAAAATAAAACTATCGGACATGTGTACAATATGTTGAATCCTAACAAATAGTACTTTTTTTCCCCCGCGAAAAACCACCATCTCAAATAAAAGGCTGTTAACGGTAAACTGAGCACTATTGAAAGCCCTGCTCAAGAAACACTTGAAAACACGTGTAAAATTAACATTACAATGAACCTAATCACTTTATTCACGCGTCAGTCAAGTGAAACTGTCAAATTATTATAAAAGTAAATGTTTTACAAATTCGTTTAATGTTACATTTATCAGCATAAAAAAAAAACTGAAAGCAAAATAAACCATTCCAGTGTTCCCAAATGTTTACCTAAACATTTTTTATTCAACGCAGGGACTTGGAACTATTTTCTCTCCGTCTGTACCAACTTTGCTGGACATATGCCAGTCTGTGTGCCTGTTAAAATCGACTGAGGTTAGGGACAGTGACATTTTTCAAAGTGTGTCTTCAAGAGTGCTCTCTTTACCGTGAACAGCCTTTAACACTTTGCGGACTATTTGAAAATTTCTTTGTTGTTCAGAACAGAACTCGCATGAATGTGCAGTCTTCACTCGGAAAGTGTTTAACACAAGAACACCTCAGCGCACAACATTTATCTTGGTAACGACAGCGTTTCTTTTTCTATAGCCACTCAAAGTGACATGATTGATTGTAAATCCTTTTATACGATTAAGGACATTTTATGTCAGCTCGGCTCTCCATCGGTTGTTGACCGGCCAATAATGAACGCTGTAAAGTACAGGGTAGTGCCCGGTGTGGTACGGACCAACAGGACGATGGTGAGTTACAACACAGACACCAACAGAGCCGGTGTTCGTGCAGGAGTGGATATAGATCACCCACTTCCAATTTGTCTTTAAGTGCCAGTAAAAGTCTGCCGACTTCCAAGTGCTAACAACCCGTCCTGCCGGTATTTGCCAAACCCTGACCAGAGCACAGAGTACTTGCCAATACAGAAATGAAACAGTCGCTTGTGCGCGGCGAACTCCAGTCGCACACTCATCAAGATGGCGTCACCGGCTATCAGAATGTCCGAACGCTGTTCACCAATCCGCGCCTGGTACCCCACGTGTCAGGAGTAGAGCTAGTGATTACAGTACAGTGTAGACTTCAATACTATAAGTACTCAACAGCAGTTTGTCTACAGTAATTGGTTGCTTTCTGCTTAAGAAGGCGTTTTCATATTTGACCGGGCCACTCAGAATTCTGCAACATTCGCACGGCCCCTGCGTGATTCGTGTGCAGACAGTTAACACGTGTCGAAAAGTAATTCAACCAATCGAGATAGGTAAACGACCCTACCGTGGTTAGAAATATAACTTGTCTTGAAATATTTTAGCGTAATTTTACCACCCCTAGTCAGGAGATAGCCCAGGCAATAGGGAGTCTTTCGCAGCACGCGGCAGCCAGTCAGGCACAAGGACTGTTCCCAGAACCTCAATCAGCGAACGGGGACGCCCACTTCAAAGGGACCGCTGCGTAATTTCATCTCTGCATACTCATTTACTCTGCGACTGGAGGTTGCATTTGAACTGTACGCGTGCCATTATGATCCGCTCACAGTTACTTCAAACTTTTGCGGAGCCCTGCTAATGTTCCACATCCACGATATCCCTCCGCCTTAAGCAAACAAATCTTAACCGAGTCTAGAAAATTACACCAAAGGGACAACGTACCGAATTCGTGCGCACTCTGTAATGATATTTTGCATAAGAGAGCATATTTTTTTTTTACTATGCATTACCAACACACTGTTTTTATTCATTTGAATGATATATGAGTAGGGACATGCAACATTCATGCTAAACTCCACAGTACTGTTTACACTCGAGCCGGCGTCGTTTGTCCGTTTGCTGCTGTATAGCTGTGGAGCCACGCTCTTTCTGACTGAACTGCATGTGATTGGAGCACACAGTTGTGAAGCGTTCATTTATAGGCGCAGAGTTACCCAGGGCGTGTCAAATAAAGTACGGTCCAATGACAAACATGTTGCAGAAGTACACGTGTTTGAAGTTTAACTTGTCCTTAAATAATAACGCGAATTTTGCAGGCCTCTGTACATGATATAATTTATAAATAAAATATAATTTAAAGTTCAATTTAACTAAATAACATGAGACGTTTATGTTAACATAAATAAAAAACGTATGTGATACGTGATATATTTAAGAAATAGAGAAACACATCTTACATGGAGTGATTTTTCAAAGGTTAGATTCAAAAAGTACAAAGAAACCGTGAATCGACTACACAGTAGCTACGTGCTATGTGTCCAGCGCACGAAAAGTGTTGCGCGGATAAAAACACAAATAAAATAACGGGAGTCGTAAAAAAAAAATCAAATAACTGTAATTAAAATGTAGCTTACTTTTCAGCTCCAGATAAGACAACGCATAGACATACTGGATACAGTATTTCTCAGACTTATTTCGTCTTGGACCTTAGATTTTAAAATATGCATTATGTAAGATATTACATACCTACAGTAGAACGCTCCTGAAACCTGCATTTAGTAAATTATATTGACGACAACCATAAAAAAAAAAAAAAAACTGTTCCTGTATATAAACTTTACAGTATAATGCAGTTTTATTTTATGCGAGGGTGAAACTGAGTGTTGTTTAATGAATGGGAGTTTCAAACGGTATGTCCCGTCGAAATTAATTAATGGCCGGTGACTTGATTAATTGATTCAAAATCCTGTGTGTGAATTTAGCAGTCCGTAAACGCTCTCTTGCAGTGACCTAATTACATCAGCCAAACAGCGAAATAGCATTGAAAACCACCAATTATTAGCTGCTGCGTGGTGCATTTAATTAGCGGTTAAAAGCAGCAATCACACAATAGATTTGCAACACTTTTTTTTATTTTAATTAAAATGTGAAATGTAAAAAGAAAGTGTTGCAAATCAATGCATGGATGTTTTTTGTTTTAAACATGAAGGTTAATGAAAACGTAAACTAATGAATTCTGCGTTGGAGGTCGATTATGACGGGGGGGGGGGGGGGGGGGGGGGGGGCGGAGCGCGTCATGAAGGGTGCGCGAAACTCAGAGCGTCCATTAGATGGTCGCGATTGCCTGAAGTACATACTTGTGCGTACCTGTCCCCGGAAGTGGCGTCGCAAGTGCTATCCGAATTGTTGCAAGTGAAGTATGCAAGAATACAAGTAAACGAAGTTGCATACTTCTCGCGTACTTGCGGAATATGTGCCGCCATTTTGAGAAGCAATTTGTAGGTTACAATTGATTTCCGACATAATTATTTTATTTGAAGTTTAATAGGGCAACATTACTACTCCATACTTAGTAGACGTAGAATTCTGAACTGAGTAAGTAATTATTGCAAGGTTAACCTTAAAAAAAAGTTTAAACAATAAATTCGTATTAGGCCTATGTTCCTAACTTAGAGCAGCTAAGATAAAAGAAGATATCTAAATTTCATTTACATACAATAATACAAGACAATAAATGTTGATGGAAATCAAATTGAAATATCATTTAATACTGGATTTAACCCCTAAAACATTCGGCAGTTATCAAATTCTTAGTCGGAATATATGTACAGTACATTAAAAGTGGTTAACTGGCTAATAACTGTCACCGAAGCCAATAAGACTGGCTGTCCGAATTCATCAAGTTTGGTGCCAAGGGTAAGTGAAGTATGCAAGTACATAAATATATACCTGAATTCGGAGACGGCCGAAGATGGTTATTGAAGAGCCACTACTGCATGTTGGACCCAGTGTCAGATTATACTGATTGGGACATCGCAAATGTTATTTTATAAAAGGAAAGTTTAAGCACAGCGTCTATAAACACACAGAGACGAATTGGCGTGGCGCTTCCTTCGAGGTGGGTGTATTCATTCTCTGATTGGCTGTGCGAGGATCTGGGAACTAGCCTTGTATCTGATTGACTGTCGTGTGTTGCCAGATGTACTCTATTGGCTGGGCTTAAGGCTGACAAGTAAATCTTGGGTTCACAGTAAAAAAAAATTAAGGCTGTAAATTTTGCGTTAAGACGCGTGCAGAAGAAACAAAAGTGTGTTGTCATAATGTGTTGGTTTCTAACGGAACTTAGCTGGTCGTGTGCGTTGTTGGGATTTCCGTAAGTGTTGAAAGAAATAATTATATTTTATATCTTAACTGAAAATGCACATATTTACAATTATATTTGTTCCAAAAAATTACCTTCTCTGATATAAAATGTATGCTTTGAACTTTGAAGTATGATCTGCGTAAATATGGTTGTGATATACGATTTTAGGTTAGGAACAAAACTAAACATGACAGATTGCCGCCCGTTCCCATTGGTTGAAATTAAGAATTTAAAAAAATAAAGTTGTTGGAAACCGCAAGTGCAGTGGACGTGTTTCCGAATGACAGATCGTCGGTTACTGCATAATTCTGAACGCATCAGTTAATTGTAAACCCAGCTTGAGTCACCTGGCGCTGATTAGCGGACTGCATTCCGAGACGTTGGCGGCCGGTGACGCCATTTTGGTGGCGTGTGCGACTGGAGATTGCTGGATGAGCGTCTGCATTATTATTTACTGTGTGGCTTAAGCATGCGGTAGTGAACGTAGTTGAGACGTCTTGATAGGTAAAGGCCGTTCACGGTAAAGTGAGCACTTTCGAAATCAACCTTGGGGAAAATGTCGCTGCCCCAACCTGACGCGTTTCGACGGCGGCACTGGAGGGCTCGCGCCAAGCACAATTCGTAGCGACACGCTGAATTAAAAGTGTGTTATATTAAATATTTGCGAATACTGACACGATCTAGTTTGCTTTCCAGTTTATGAAGACGTAATAGCCAAATAGGTGGGGATGGGAAAAATTCGCGGGTTCAATGACTCGTAGGCTAGGCTCCACGGTCGTGTGTATACTCGAGCCTCAGATGTTTGTTCGCTGGCTGCTGCCCGTAGAATATAGCCAGTGTTACTCACCACCTGGCAATATGGCACTCGCTACTTGTTTCCTTGCGAGTCTGCCATTGGCACAGAGTCGTCCAGGACGTGTCTAATAAAACGCGATCGAATTGCAAAGTCAACTTCAGTGTACACGTGTTTGACGTCTATCTTGTCCTGGAACGAAATGAACTCGCGAAATGTTCCTATCCCTACCAATAGGTGTAAAAATTTGCACTTTTAAAAAATATTCACTTTCTTAATTATTTTACAGTTTTACTTGGCCGGCGTATTAATAAAGTGATCATGTTCATGACAAGGTTAATTTTACGTTTGGTGGTGCATACGAGTAGATCTTAAGCAGGACTTTCAAAAGTGCTCATTTTATTGTGAACAGCCTTTATTCAGGAAATGTATTTGTATATGTAACGGTAGTTACCTCCCTACATGTTATTCAGATTGAAGTCGCGCGAGGAAAAATTTATTAAACAGTGCTGTTTTTGAAAATTTCGACAAAATTAGGAGACGCTATCCCGAATGTTATGATATTTTACAGATGTTTATTTTGTTCTTGAAGCAGTGAAAAGTTTTAATTTGTATATAAAAAAATCATCTATGTAAACTACGTTATAACCAGTTCCGACCGTAGTGAAAATACCCCCCCCCCCCCCAAACACCTATTTTTTCCTCTCTTCTGGTGTTGGTTCAAAGAAACTCCCTCCTCCAGCTTTTTCGTCGCACTTCTCAAAAACACAATTTGTTACCCATGTTCAATTTACAACAAGAACAGAGGGCAGCGTCTGTTTTTGTATACGAAATTAATAGACTTACTATTTGTTACAAAGACTTCAATAACTCAAACTGTGCAATATATCATTTTCGTTGGATAACACCGCAAGCGATGTTTGTCACCCTGTGTGATCGCAGATACGTTTTTTTTTTTAAGCTTAAATTTCGACAACATGCGACGTTCATTTGCAAAAGGAACCAAATTCAGTGCGTCCTTCCGTTCGGTGCCCTGGTCGTTCTGCCCTAGAGCCGGCTCTGATTATCACGACACACATCGCATCATGCAGTTGCCGCGTATAGACTGTTCACGGTAAAATGAGCACTTTTGAAAGCCCAGCTTAAGATCTTATATGCACAGTGTGTATTCTTCCGCCTTATGCAAAATTATCATTGCCATGGGCCTCATCACTTTATTCATTCGTCGGCCTAGTGCAACTCTGGATACATTACAAAAGAAAATGTTATTCAAATCTGCCCATTTTTACACTTCAATGCATTTAAACAATAAAAAGTGAAAGAAATAATTCAAATCATCACAAATGATTACCTGATACTTTTTATTCTACGTTAAGATATGGAACTACTTCCCATTAATCGTTTCCAACTTTACTGGGCGCATGTCACCCAGCCCGTTAAAATATATGCATGTAGGGATTATGACTTTTTTTAAAGGTTGATTTCAAAAGTTCTCACTTTATCGTGAACAGCCTTCAATTACTGAAAGTCGACGAAGCAGGACCTCTGCACTAACAGAGTCGCCAGCTCTGCCGCTTGTAAGTGTCGGAGATTGAACAACGAAAAAACTGCAGCTCACACTAGATTAAAAATGCAAATATTAACTCTTCTGTTAACACAATATATATTTAAATAGTTTTTAAAAAAATACACCTGTTTATATAAGTTACTAGATAACAAAAAAAAAAACTGTTATTAAAATGACAAAAATATACGTGAGCCTACTCTCCCAAAAAAAATGCGTGTGGCCTGCCCCAGCTCCCAACATCTTTAGTGCTATTCTCAACATTGTAAACTACAAAAACACAGGAGGGGGGGTGGAAAGACCCTTTGAGATGATAGTACATTCGATATCACAGAGCTCCTCGAGTTATCGCAATATGACAGTTGAATATTTAATGTCGAGTACTTTATGTTTGTGAACTTATAATAAAAATATTTAATGTAGATAAGTGCTAAGCGGCATTGATGTATTTTGTTTTAATATGTCTTGTGTAATAGTGGCTATTGAGAAGTAATAAACAGATCTGCTTTATTTTTTTAAAATTGAATTTTAACGGCAGATCTGTAAGTTGCTTGGATAGAAATAGGAGCTCTACTGAAAAACCGATATATCTGGCAACACTGAGCTGGCGTGACAGTTGACTATAGGCTGTTCTCGGTAAAATGAGCACTTTTGAAAAGCCCTGCTTAAGATCTTCTTGTATGCACGTTATGTATTCTTCCGCCTTACGTAAAATTAACATTGCCATGGGCCTCATAACTTTATTTATGTGTCGGCCAAATAAAACTGTGAAATTTTTTAGGGAAGTTAATATATTGTACAAATATGCTCATTTTCACACTCGTATGCATAAAAAGAAAGAAAGCGAAAGAAACAATTTAATTTATAACAAATGGTTACCTAACACTTTTTATTCGACGTTAATGTATGGAACTATTTCACATCCAGCTTTACCAACTTTACTGGGCAAATGTCACTCAGTGCGTCCATAAAAATATATGCGTTCAGGGGCAGTGACTTTTTTCTAAGGTTCAATTTAAAAGTGCCCACTATCGTGAACAGCCTTTACTTACCCAGGGAGGCCGCAGGGACGTGCCCCGACCTGCGCAGATAATTGGCCCCGTGCGTTGGCAGCTGTGCGAAGGAGCGTGACGAGGCAGATGCCGGGTCGTAATGTGACGTCACTCCGTACACGCCACCACAAACTCAGTAATGACCACAAACACCTCCTCATCCCCACTCCTCCCTCCCCGTAGCTACGTCGCAGTGTATGGGCCACGCGACTCTCAGGGCACCGTAGACTAGAATAAGACTATCCATGGCGAAGGAAACATTACGAAGGCCGTTTCTGCACCTTTTTAATATATCAATGGCCATGCGACTAAAGGACACATAGTTTGTACGTTTCACCGCTCTCGAAAGTCAACGTCTAAGACTGCAATAAAAAAAAAATATTAGGTATATTCTGCTCACGGTTACTTCCAACTTTTCTGAAGCCCTGTTGAAATTCTGCTTCTAGGATACTCCTCCGCCTCGTGCAAACAAAGCTGGACCAAGTCTAGAACATTACACCAAAGGGACAACGCACCTAATTCATGCGCACTCAGTGAAATATTTTTTCTCATGAGAACTATTTCTCGCTATGCGTTACCAACACACCTATTTTCTCAAATTGTTATGGATATTAATTATTAATGAAATAATATAATCTATTAACAAAATGTAACGAAAAGTTCAATTCAATAAAAAAGCAAGGTACTTTTATGTTAACACGTGTATAACACGGTTGTAATAAATTGCATACTTAGCAAACAACCAAACATGTCATGCCTGGGGTGTTTTTCCTGAGGTTTGTTTCAAAAAGGTTCAAGAAACCGCGGATAGACTATATTGGTTAATGCCTGTTGCGAGGTCCTTGGAAAGTGCTTACTTTGCCGGGAATAGCCTATCCATAGAGCCTGTTATTTTCCGAGCAAATATTGTGAGTACACAGTAGACCTCAACATTGTAAGCACCCAATAGCAGTTTAACTGCTGCCATTGGTCGCTGTCTTGTTTAGAAGGTGTTTTCATATTTGACCGGGCCACTCAGAACTCGGCAACTTCGGCACCGCTCCTACGTGATTCGTGTGCAGGCAGTTAACACGTGTTCAAAGAGTAATCCAGCCAATCATGCTAGGTAAACGACCCTACAGTGTTTTGAAATACAGCCTGTCGTGAAATATTATTCGCGATGTTTCACTATCCCTACCTATACGCAGACACGAAATGGCGCGGCGGTCTCTTTGATGTGGGCGTACCCATTCTCTGATAGGCAGTGCGGGGCTGTGGCGACGGGCGTTTCATAACACTTCAGCTCATGTCGATTTTCACGATTGGATGGTTTTAATTGCCTGCGAATCACAGACGTTCTTTTTAGCGGAGTAACCTAATTCTGAATGGCCCAGTCGGGTACCACAGCACCGTCTCAAAAAACTGGAAACGCGCACGTAGTGTATTAAAATGTGACCCGCGTGTAACACTGTATCGCGACAATCAGGCGTCCCTCCTGACTGGCCGCAAGTGTGGCGCGCTGTATCACAGGCCAAATGAAAATGCGGAGGTGAAATGGCCGCTCGCACCGCGATCTCCAGCGTCACAAGCCAGCAGCGTGTCAGAATGTTGTTCGCCAATCACAGCCTGATAACGTACTCGCCAGCTGGCAGCCCCGCCGATCGAAACGTTTCGCAGCGTGCAGTAGCCAATCAGACCCGAGGCCCGATCCCAGAGCCACGTGAAACCAATCAGATAATCAGTACTCCCGCATAAAAGGAACTGCCACGCCTTTTCGTCTCCGTGTACTTAAAGGCTGTTCACGATAAAGTGAGCACTTTTGAAATCAAACTTAGAAATAAGTCACTGTAATTACCTGCATATATTTTAACTGGCACTTTGAGTGATATGTGCCCAGTAAAGTTGGTAACGATAGATTAGACGTAGTTCCGTATGTTAACGTCGAATAAAAAGTGTTCGGTAACCATTTCTGACCATTTAAATTATTTATTTCGCTTTCTGGTATTTTTTATTGCATCGAAGTGTAGCTACAAATGAGCAGATTTGTAAAATATTTACTTTTATAATAATTCCACAGTTTCTCTTGACCGCCAATGAATAAAGTGATGAGGTCCATGACAATGTTGATCTTACATAAGGCGGAAGAATACACGACGTGCATACAAGTAGATCTAAAGCAGGGCTGTCAAAAGTGCTCATTTTACCGTGAATAGCTTATACCTAGGGACACCCGTTTTTCGCGAAAAGATTCCACGATCAGTTGTATTTCATAACACTTTAAGTCAGATCCACTTTCGTGATTGGATGGTTTCCGTTTAACGCCAATCACATGCGCACAGTATTGAAGTTACCTAATTGTGATTGGCCAGTCAGGTAGGAGAAGATCTTCTCACAAAAATACGCCGCCAATAAGCGAAAGAAAACCTTTGGTATGCCCGTAGGGTATTGAAATCTAACACGTACATAAATATTTTCGCGAGATTCGGGTGTCCCTACTGATACCTACTCTGTGTCTGGCACGCTGTGGCTATTCAAAGCGGCGCGGCGCGGGTCGGTAGATACCAAGCCACGCGACGTTGCGCAGGTCGTCCGTGAGTGGACAGTGAGTCGCTGCTGTCACGCCACTGTGTGGGTATACTCGGAGTGCTCCCATGGCTAACTGCTGTTAGCCCGACTGACAGGTCTAGTGCGCGAGGAGCCGAGTGTGAGAAACGAGTAGACTGCCGTGCTAATTAGTAGGGATAGGAAAAATTCGCGAGTTCAGTGACCTGTAGGCTAGACTCCACAGTCATGTGTATACTCGAGCTTCAGGTGTTTGTTCATTGGCTGCTGCTCCAGAGAGTAGCCAGTGTTACTCCACACCTGGCAGTATGACACTCGCTACTTGTTTCCTTGCAAGTCTGCTATTGGATAAGAGTCGTCAAGGGCGTGTCTAATAACTGCGATCCAATTTCAAAGTCAACTTCAGTGTACACGTGTTTGACGTCTATCTTGTCCTGAAATGAACTCACGAAATGTTCCTATCCCTACTAATTAGTTACCCTATATCTAGAGACTGATATATTTTGCGGTTTCATTTTAGGACAAGCTTAGAGTTGAAGCACAGGTGCATTTCTGTTACGTTTGCAATTGGGTCACATTTTATTCCTTGGAACATGCAAAATTCGCGTTATTATTTGGAACCGCTCCAAACTCCACAGTACTGTATACACTCGAGCCGGCTTCGTCCCTCCGTTGGCTGCTGTATAGCTGTGAAGCCACGCCCTTTCTGACTGAACTGCATGTGATTGGAGCACACAGTTGTGAAGCGTTCATTTATAGGCACAGAGTTACCCAGGGCGTGTCAAATAAAGTATTGTCCAATAACAAGCATGTTGCAAACGTACACAGGGTTGAAGTTTAACTTGTCCTCAAATAATAACGCGAATTTTTTAGGTCTCTATTTATTACACACGCCCAGGTGAACTCTAAGCCAATGACATGCCTGCAAGGAAGCAATCACCGAATCCCATACCACCTGGGCTGAGGTAAAACTGGCTAAAAATAGGACAGCAGCCAATGAACACAAATCTGAGGGTTGAAAATACGCAGTACCGTGAATTCTAGCATACAGGCAGTTCAAAACCCGAAATTTTCCTGTCCCTACCTATTTCTTAATACCCGGACACTAATTGTTTAGCATGGCTAAGCGTAGAAAACCTCCTTCAGTAGTACTACCTCGCATCAGCTGATCCGTAAGTAATGTTACACGCTGCTGCCCGGCGCTGTGGCGGTGGACCCACCTCAGCCCTCCTCTCCCCCGGGTTGACACCCTTGTTGCCTTCTGACCCATCTTTCTGGGAAACCCGTGAATAATGGACAGCGGCCTTCGGATTGTCGCGCTGCTCGGCGCCTTGCTTGCGCCACAGCCCCTCTCCCCTGCTTGAGGTTTCGAAGGGTCTGGCGACGACGCGAGAATGTTCTGGAGAGACTGGCTGGCGCCTTGGCCCTCAGCGATGAATGACGCGAGTTGAGGAAGATTCTAGGCAGCGGCCTAAGGCACTATGTATACTGCCGCAACCCAGTGTCCGGCAGTCTTTGACGGAGGCCGTCTGACCTAGTGTGCGCGATGGAAGTGAATTGTGGACGACGACTGGTGATTGCGGGACGACGGCGAGCGAGGTGTTCGTGGCTGAATGGACGAGAGGGTGTGAAACCGACTAGTGAAGCCTACTGTGCATGAGGGCGCTTGGAGGAATCTAGAGCATTGCGACTGGCGGAACATGGACTGAACCAAGGTAGGACTAAATTGGAGTGCAACACGGATTTTACTGTAAATATTTGAACTGTCAATTTGGACACATATTTTATACTATATCTGAATAGGTCGATACACTGTCTATTGGGACTGATCTTTAATTATTTAATTTAATTTATTTCTTTGTGGTAATTATAAATTGTATTAAATTGTAGTAATTAGTTGTGAACAGTAAGTGATACCAATTTACTGTGAGATTTTGAATTCAGAGAATTTTGTTGTAGTTATTGTAAATAAAATAAGAAAATTATAATCAATTCTTTTATTTAATTAAGACCTTTATCCCTTAACGAACTTGGTATAGCCCACTTAATTTCTGGAGAGGAAATTGTAACAGTAATTACGGGATAAATATTTTCTATAAAAAATATAGCAATCAAGTGTTCACAGCACACGCAGTTCCAAACAAATCCCGCCTAAGTTCACTAATAAGTATTTTTTCATTACTTTTAATTAATTGTGTTAGCTGTTAGTATGTAAGTTATTAGCCGTAAATATAGCATGTAATTGTATATTTATTCTATAATGTTAACATGATAACTAACAATACCTATACGTAAAAATGGTATTTCATTGAATGGTACAAATAAATAAATTATATTCCGTTTTTTAAATACTGTGATAATAAAACCTTTTGTTTTGCTCAGAGCTTGTAAAAATACGAAAAAAAAAAAAGAATGGAAAAAAGAATTTTTGGGGGGAGGGGGATATCACTAAATTTTCACACGCATTTGATCTTTCATCTCCTTTGTAGGTTCGACTCCCCCCCCCCTTTTTTTTTAAATTTCATTTCATGTACTTGAAAAAAATATTTTGGGAGATGATGCAGTGGTCCATTTCCTTTTTAACCTTTTTGCACTATAAGTAGGTCACTTGTTTGTATTCAGGACAAAAATTAATTTTATGATATGTCAAAGGGCACATAAATTTTGCACTTAAAATTTGTTGTAACATTTTAATCAAATTTAAAGTGTACCTACGTAGTATGAAATCTTCGAAATTCTCTGTGAAGAAAAATGTATTGCAAGCGAGCGGAAAGTTTCTTTGCGGGATGTGAAACGTGTTTCTAAATATGTTTCACGCGGCCATATTTTATTTATTGGCGGGATTATTCGGACGACGAAAGGAAGTAGGCACGTGCATAAGACTAAAAGATAGCATGTAATCTCACAAATAATCAGCCTTTTATAATCCATCCAGCTTTAATTGATCTCTTTTCCTGTAGTGTATATTTTTCCTTCACTCCCATCTGTACCACTGACTTGACTACTTAATTCGAAGGAGCATGAAATGAGTAACTTGATCGGTTTTACATCTCTGCATCTTGGGTCCTTACGTAACAGAGAATAATTTTTTTAACGCGCAGGGCCATTCATATTTCCTGGCCCATTGTTTTCTTTCATTTTTTTTATTTCATCTTGCTACACTTATGTTTTTTCTCTTCTCTCCAGCTTTCTCTTTCTCTCTCAGGTGGAGAGCAGTATTTGAGAGGAGGAACAACCCATTGTTAAGAGTTTTATGAGCCATTGAAAGATGACCTTGGTTCTAAGTTCTCGTGCAAGTACTTGAACACGTGTTCTGAAGGTTTCCCTGGACCACCCTTTGGTGTATCGTGGATTAAGTGATCTGTGCTCAAAACCTTAGTGTGGAGTGGTATTATTTTAACATCGTGTGCGACGTTCTAACAACAAAAGTGCTCTGCGAAAAGCAGACTTAAGCTATGAACTTATGAGCATTTTCTTCAAGTAAACTAATGATAATACGATAGTTTAGTCTAAGAAGTACAAATAGAGAACAGCTGTATACGCACTGGAGCACTAGCCTTTTCTCATCTCATTCATGTTGATCTCGTCAAAGGCGGGTTCAACAAGGTGTTACATATTATCATGCTGTGCACGTACATTTTATTTGTAGAAAAATCGGAAATATATAATGACGGGAATTGGCGGGGAAAGACGGGGTAATCTCGGCGCTCCTAGACGTTGCGTAGAATTAAAATTTTTTAACTAAACAAAAATACGTAAAAAATATTTTTAATCATTGCAAAATAATGAGTATATAATCATGATTAAGGCAGAATCAGAACTACAGAATATATAATTAATTGCACCAAGATGTTGAGTAGTTCAGAATAAATCCCTACCGTCCGTATTTATACCAGTGTAGATCACAGTTGCACAGAATCAGTTCTTGCTTCAACATGCTCGGCTTAACTAACTGCCATAGGATATGTTAACCAAATCAAACATACGGAAAAAATAAGACTACAATTGCAGCACGGCGACTAACATATAAGCTTACCTCGCAGCATGAGTCGGTGGAATACATACAGACCTACCTTCCTGCCTTGTTGTAGGCCGAACTTTGTAAGGAGTGGCGTGTCCAGATTTTTCTCTAAATGGAAACAGCTAATCTGGAGTATTAATATAGGCAACAGTGGTTTACCGATAATTTTTCGTTTAGAAGGTAGAAAAGAATGGTGGTTTACATCCTGTGCGTGTAAATGTATGTCAGTTTAATGAAAGCGTGGAAGTAAAACAATACTAGGATTTCGGCGAAAAGAAAAGGGTTACATCCACTTCTTCTCCTCGTCCCCCCCCCCCCCCCAATTCTTGAAGCTCCCTGTTTGCATCACGAGAGATAACCAATCATTGGAGAAACTAGGAAGGGGAAATACACCCGCGCTTGCGATACAATGAGTGTTTCTTGCTGGAATGTCAACATCGACTGGACCGTTGCGTTCGCAGCTGGAAGGATCATTTCCGTCGTAGTTGATAAATTTTGCAACTATTATTGACTTACTCAATGTTGTGTAAAACTTGCAACATAAGTTTATGTATCAGAGTCAGACAAACTGTGGGCCGTCCAGTTAATTGGTATTTCCACTGCGAATTACCCAGACGCGTAAAAAATCCCATTGTTCACGTAACCTGTTAGGCATTTTGAATAGTTATGTCCAGGTAATTAAATCCTTAAAAAAAACCGCAATCGAAACGTTAAATCACATATTTTTTCATCTGTAACTTATTCTCTTATCACGCAAGTGTTCCATAGACAACTATCAGTCGAGGCACCCGAATTTCGCGAAAAGATATCCGCACATGCTGAGTTTGAATACCTTACAGGCATACCAACAGTTTTCTTCTCCTACTTGACTGGCCAATCACAACTAGGTAACTTCAGTATTGAGCGTCTGTGATTCGCGTTGTACGGAAACCATCCAATCACGATAGTGGATCTGAGTTAAAGTGTTATGAAATACAACTGGTCGTGAAATCTTATCGCGAAATTCGGGTGTCTCTAACTATAAGTGGCACAGTAGGGACTCCTGATTACTTAGCCGTAACGTCCTGGGTTTAAGTCTTACCTTTGGAAAGGACGTTATGCTGTCCTCACGTGCAAGTCAGATTCAGGTTTAAGTCAAGCCGTCAAGCTTGAATACTGTCAACCTAGAAAGAAAATGCACACATGGTCTGAACTTGGTGTGCAGTATATCTTTATTCAACTGGATGTGACTACTGAACCCCGCCGAGACTCACAGTTGACTCACTGGCTAGTTGCTTAGCTTCCTATCCTGGAGTCCCGACGGGTGGGGGTATTCGTGTGGAGGAGGTTAGAGCGGACAGTGCCGTGGCGTTGGAGGTTTCTCGGGGTTCTCCCTGCAACCTCTCCCGTATTCCTTCTGTCGCTGCTCCCGGACTGGCCGGAGCGACAAGCAGCCGACCCCAACAAGCGCTGTCCCCATCCACGCCGACCCTGCCTGAAAACGACACCAGCTTGTCGACGCAGAATATAATCCATTCACGGTTACTTCACAATGTTCTGAAGCCCTGCTAAAGTTCTACTTCCAGAATATTTCTCCGTATAATGAAACTAAGCTTAACTCGCACCGAATTCGTGCTCACTCAGTTGTAATAATATTTTGCACGAGGGCTATTTTTTACTAGGCAGTACCAACACTGACGTTTTCTCACTGTTTTAATTCATAATTATTGTAAATCAAATAGTATTATTTATAAATAAAATATAGGTAAAAGTTCAGTTTAACGAGAGATAGATACTTTAATATTAAGAGAGGTATAAAACGCTTGTGATACTTGGCATATTTAGGAAGTAACCAATCACGTCATACATGGGCTGATTTTTCAAAGGTTTGATCCAAAAAGTTGAAGAAACCGCGAATAGACTATAGATAAGTATAGGCTACTCACTATAAAGTGAATACTTTTTGAAGCTCTTTTATTTAGTATAAGAGTCAATAAATATATTGTATTGTACCCTTGGATGTAAAATTTATAGTCCGGTGAAATATATACACTGTGTTTATTACTTACATGGTGATATTTATTTGAAACGTGGTGGAAGGAAAAATATGGCCGATGGGGAAAAAAAGTAACTAGGGCCTCAAAAGTGCTCACTTTACCGTGAACAGCTTATACACATAAGTGAAATGGCGGGGCGGCTCCTTTTATGTGGGCCTATCCATTCACCGACTGACTGCTCTAGTATCGGGATAATGCATGCTGCGAAAAATAACAATATTGACTGGTCTGCAGGTTGGCAAGTATGTTACCAGGCGCTGATTGGAGAACTGCTCGTTACGCCATTTTGCTGGCGTGTACGGCTGGAGCTCCGTATTCTAAATCCCTTGTTACACTCAAATTTTTCCGTCAAACTGCTTCCAACAAGTTTGGTCAAACAAAGTTGGATGGTTACGATGTCATCGAAACGACATAAATGCCGCCATTTTTGTCTGAGAAAGTTGGATGGCTTCAGTTTCCATCAAACATTTGAACATTGGATCGGTTCTAAAATTTATTTAAGCTTTGACGGTCTTAGCCAATCAGAATCGTGCACGACTAAAGTGGACGTCAAGAAACTTAAAATAAGGAACGATTGTTGGAAACGAAGTAAGTTATGAAGATAATTAATTTATGTAGAAGCTTTCTAGGAATGAATGCTATTTTTGGTGAATATTGCACATAATATTACGAACTCACGAGGCATTAATTTCACTATGCAGGAAACATATCTTATAAATAAAATTTAATTCAGTAAATAAACGAAAATAAATCACAATATTACTTACATTTCTTCCTGTAATGGACCGCATGGAAAAACAAAAGCGATATCTCGCTATGAAAATAATTTCTTATAATATTTCAAATTTTATTCTCCCAATAAAAAAATTTGACAGTGTAACACATTTTCAAACACATTCAAGATTATCTGATAAAATTAGTTGGATGGAAAAATTTTATGGCAATATTTTGTCGTAAAATTTTATTGTCAAATAAAATTGAAGGTAAATATTTTAACAGTGTGACAGGGGCTTAATGGGCACTACCTGAGGACTGGCTGCTGCGAAATTTAAATACGAAATCCCATGTTAAAAAGAAATTTCTCCTGGGTGCTTTAGGTATTCCAAACAAAATGTATTCTCACACAAAATTTTTAGGAGAATTTCCGTACAGTAGAGATGTCTCCATAACACACGCGTATAGCCTGTTTGCAACGAAGTTTTAAAATCTATGTTTAAAAAAAAAAAGTACATACTGTGTAACTATATTGGAAATATTCGCTGGAAGGGATCTTCTAAAAAAAAAATTCGCGAGTTTTGGGGTGCGGGCGGGCGTCACTGAAACGTTTGCCACCGCTCGCCGTACGTTTTATCTGCGGCAAACGAACGAGTGGAGAGATTTGGGCGGCTCTTAGCAGCGAGGTCTTGAGAGTTGAGAGCCGAAGTGACTACGACGGAGCGGCGTCGGAATGAAGGTGCTGGGGGAAAAGTGAGATCCCCGGGAAGACCCGCCGACCAACGGCAGCGTCCGCTGACCCGGCCGGGGATTGAGCCCGGTTCGCCTCGGTGGGAGGCGGAGCTGCTTGCAAACGAGGGTCGTCTGATAACGCCTCGGTAGAAGGTCCTTCGCCCGCCTCTCCAAATAGACTTCCCACGGCGTGATTTCCTGCGCGTTCAGCTCACCCTCCGCTCTTTTAAATGTCAAATTACAGGACGACCGCTTGAGCACGGCCTGAGGTTGCGTGTGAAAAGGCGGCGGAGGTTTCGGCAACCTGTACGTTTTGAAGGGGAAAGAGGGGGCGGGGAATATTCACCTACAATCGCGAAGGTCGCGAACCGCATTCCAGGCTCCCGCTGTTGTCCCTCGATCAGAGTCGCCCGCTGGTGTCATCAAGACGCATCGCTATTCCGAGGGCTTTAGAACGAACAAAAAAATGGCCCTAACTTTAAGAGGAGTCGGGTGCTTGTCCCATACCTACCGCGCTCGGACAACCCCCTGCCGGGAGGGGAGGGGGGGGAGGTGCAAGCTGGTGGCTTGCCACTGCGACGCACCCCCAGTGTTTCTAAGCCCCATCACACTGTCAAAATTTCCCCTCGAACTGCTTCAAATAAAGTTGCTCGCATAAAACTGGATAATTCTGACGTCGCCGAAACGCAGTGTTTGGGAAAGTTGGATGGCTGTAGTTTCAATATAAAAAAAAAATTGCGAATATTGGACAGGTTCTAAAAAAAAAAATCCTTTGACAAAAACGGCCGTTTCCGACATCACGAGCGGCCGCGGTGGCCGAACGGTTAGACTGCTCGCCTCCCACCAAGCCCTACCGGGTTTTTAATTCTATAGTAGGCATTAAGGTTTGGTTCAGTTTTTGATTTCTTTTTCTTAAAAAAAAAGAAAATTATATTTTACTATATAAAGTGGTTAAGTATAAGAGAAGGTGATAATACCTTAACTTCGCCACAAAAAATAAAGATGTATTATTACTATTATTATTATTACCCGACCGGATCACTCCCCCGGGTTTTCGCATATGGGACTCGCGTTGGACGATTGCGCTTGTCGGCGGGTTTTCTCGGGGATTTCCTCCCCCCCCACCCCGCTTTTGCATTTCGGCGGTGCACCATTCTCGCCTCCTTCCACCCTCATTGGTTCTCAAGACCTCGTTGTTAAGAGCCGCCCGAATATCTCAACTCATCTCCGACATCGCGAAACTTTGAAATGGCGAACAGTTGCAGGAGACGAAATAACGTTACGAAGATAATTTATTTATACAGAATGTGGCTAATTTGCAACATCCTGCATAGAAGCTCTCACAGCTGAAATGCTATTTGAAATGGCTATTGCAAAAGAAAAATATTAAGGAATGAGAGGCGATGAATTTCATTGTACAGGAAATATCTCTGATAAATAAAATGAAAATTTTGTTTAAATTAATGAAAATAAATAACAACTTTCGTTACATTTCATCCTGTAATGGACTCCACGGAAACACAGCAGCAAGTATCCCACTTTGGGAATAATGTTTTAAATAAAAATTCAGACTAGATCTTACAGTAAAAAAAGAATTTACAGTGTGTCATTCATTTTCTAATACATTCACGAGTATTTGATCGAACTTGTTGGATGTAAAAATTTTAAGGTCGTATTTTGTCGTCAAATTTCGTTGTAGAATATTTTTTGAGGGTGAAAATTTGACAGTGTGACAGAGGCTCCAGGCAGCTGCCATAAAACTCCCATCCTTTCCTCCTCCCCCCCACACCCTCTTGTTATAACCGCCACTTGCAAAGCGCTGGCGCGTGTGTGCGAGGATGAGAAAAAACGGGGTTATAAGGTCGATAGCCGCTCGTGTTTTAAATGCTTCCCTGTCGTTTTAACATCAATGCACAGTAATTTACGTGTGGCGGAAAAGGAAATAACGTGTTATGTAGAACAGGGGTTGCCGACATTTCGTTAATAAGGACCAGTGGCTTTCTAATGGATCGACTAACATACGTTTAATTTATAGACTACATAAAAATAGTGCAACACGTGTGTCCGGGGTGAGACTGGGGATTATTTGGCAACTAAGAAATGTAACATACTATATATTTCATTTTAAATTTTTAATTGCGTGAACAGCGCAAAACATTAAACTAAAAAAAAAAAAAAAGGCATCACTTATAGGTAAACAAGCGTTACATGAAAGGACATAACTTGTACGTATCAGATTTTTATTTACATCTTCACAAATGAAAGATTTGTGTGTGTGTCACTCAACAAATTACCATTGATTTATTTTGTAAGTTGTCTGAACATAATCAACGTTTTTCGTTCCTTGCACAGATACTGTCAGCTGCAAATATGTCAGTCGTTCTGGTCCCCTGTGCGTTTACGACTGCGCTGGTGATTAGAACAACTGCCACATGCTCTACAATAAAAATGGAGGCCATGCAGCATGTAAACCATCTTCGCAGGCCTTAACCTTGCTTTGCGTCCTATTATTGTATGTTATATGCGTAACGTAGGTGAACCATACTGAAAACTACATAAATATATCTTCTAGACACGTGCCTACAGGCTATTCACGGTAAAGTGAGCACCTTTTAAGGCCCACCCAACAAGCACTAGATTCATAATTGTGGCCTCAGACGTCTACTTTAGAGACCTATAAAATGTGTACTCTTGTGTTTGTTAGTATAGGCTGTTCACAGTAAAATGAGAACTTTTGAAATCCCTGCTTAAGATCTACCTGTATACACGTTGTGTATTCCTCCACCTTATATAAAATCAACATTGCTCTGGGCCTCATGACTTTATTCATGCGTCGGTCAAATTAAACTGCGAAATTATTACGAAAGTAAATATTTAAAAAATCTGTTCACTTGTACACTTCGACACATTAAAAAAACAGAAAGTGAAAGAATTAATTTTAAGTTATCACAAATGGTTACGTAAGATTTTTTATTCGACTTTACGATATGGAACTACTTCCCATCCATCGTTAAAAACTTTAATGGGCGAACGTCACTCAGTGCTCCCGTTAAAATATATGCATGCAGGGGCAGTTACTTTTTTCTGAGGTTCATTTCTAAAGTGCTCACTTCATCGTGAACAGCTTTTAACACGGCGATTTTTATATCAACAACTGGTGAAATGATACGAATAAGATGAAAGGAACATTTAAGAACGGCCTTAAACGTGAACTGCACATACACTAATTTAAAGACACAGTTTAAGTTATTCCAGCTTTGTAACGTAGACGCGATACGTCCCAGCGAGCCTTTCACAATGCGACGTCAGTGCAAGGAAGAGTGCTCCAGACCACACGCATTCGACGCGTGAGATTAGCTGGGAGTATAATGGCGTAGGATGCGACATCAGCGAGTGATCGGAACAGCTTCCTTCGCGCTACAACCGCAGTAAAAAAAAAAATAACAGCAAAAAAATTGATCGCGCAACTTGCTAATGGGGCCTGCTGCAGCACAACATAACGGTATGAGATGCCAGCTGTTTGTCGTGACGGCATTATGAAGGATTGACATTTTTCTATTCTCTTAACACCGCGTTCTCTGCCGGCCTTATCGCAAGTAGGAATCTGCAACTACGGGAATCAGTGCAAAACGAACTCCTGCCGGGAAGTGTCCGTTTGTTTGTTGGTTTTATTGCGTGCGTAAGAAATATTTATTTATTTTTCAATGCATAGCTGTACAAAGATATTAGACAAGTCAAATAACAGTATACAAAGTTTATACACTGGACATAGTAAACACACACGTATATATGTCAGATTGCACGTACACGCATATATTTCTTCGTAATGTGACTAATCTTCTTCCAACATGCTGTGGGGAGTCGTCGTTTTACTGAAACAGAAGACAAATGGAACGAGAAAAACCGGAACAAGAAATGCGTACAATGAAATGTTATACAGTAATTACTTAATATTTGTAGTTTAGACATTCGTCTACGCTATAAAATGCACATTAGATAGAAAGTTCTTTCAATGTTTTTTAAAGTGTTTTTGGTCGGAGAAGCAAATTTCTTGAAAGGGTTGTGGTAATTTATTGAAAAGTTCGCTAGGTAAGATGGCCTTTTATGGACAAGTTTTAGTTAACTGAAGCTATGTGTAAGTGTTTTTTTTTAAATTCTAGTGTCATGTTTATGAAATGACTCATTTTTCTGAAATAAATGACTTTTTGAACACGAATATAAGTACTGAAAACATGTACTCACGTGCAAATGTTAAAATATCTGAGCTCTTGAAAGGAGGTCTACATGAGTCTGACTTTCTTTTGCCATTGATTATTCTCTAGCATGTGAAACACTTTTTTGCTGTCAGTGAAACTATCTCGAAAAATTATACCATAACACACGATGGAATGAAAATATGAAACATGTACCATTTTTGTTGTACTTTTGAAGAACTCTGCAACACCTCGCAGAGCGAAACAGGCTGAACTTAGTTTAGGTAAAATATACGCAATGTGAGATTTCCAGTTAGGTAAATTGTCCACTTTTAAGCCGAGAAACTTAATCACTGCGGTTTTATTAATTTTTTTCTCTGTTACGGCTAACACATGAATTAGTGTTAAGTGGACTTTGTAATGCATTTCCGATTTCCACTTATGTAAGCCCAGATTCCTGCTCGGGTTAAATACACGGAAATAGGAAATGTAAATATGCAAACATTTTCTCGCGAAAACGAATATTTTGTTTCACGTGTAAACAAAAAAAAAAATTGCGTGTGCGTATTACTATTTCAGATTAGCCAACACACAACTCGTAAATATCCGCTGCCCATAAATAATTTTTTTTCCTTTTATGATTGATTTCTTTTTATGGTCGGGTGCACAAGAATTTTCTGTTATAAACGGCAATTTTTTCAGATTCGCATGGTAGCGCTACTGTTATTTTCTGTTGTACGGGAACGCTACTGCGAACGTAGTATAGAATCCGGCCCGAGTACCGCCTAAGGAAGTGTCCGAATTCAGGTATATATTCTGGCGTACTTGCATGGCATCCTTGCATACTTTCCTTACCCTTGGCACTAACTTGATAAATTCGGACAGGCAGTATTGTTGGCTTCGGCAACAGCTATTACGCAGCTAATAGAATTTTAATGAACGTGTTTTCCGACGAGAACGTGATAACTGCTGAAAGTTATAGGGTCAAATCAAGAATTGAAGTTCGATTCAAATAGATTAACATAAAATTTATTGTCTGGCCGATGATTGAATGTGAGTTTGTAATTTTGATAGCTTGTTTTACCTTAGGTTATAAACATAGGCCTAATACGAATTTATTGTCTAAGCTTTTTTTTTTAAGGTGTACCTTGCGATAATTTTTAACACAGTTCAAAATTCTATACGTACGAAGTAGTAATGTTGCCCTATTAATCTTTATAAATAAAATAATATGTCGTAAATCAATTGTAACCTACAAATTGTTTATCAAAAGGCGGCACATATACCGCAAGTACGCGAGTAGTATACATCTTCGTTTACTTGTGTATTTCACTTGAAATTCGGACAGAACTTATGACGTCACTTCCGGGGACAGGTACGCACAAGTATGTATAGGCTATTCACGGTAAAGTGAGCACTTTTGAAAGCTCTCTCATTTGAAATAATAAACAAGTATACTTTATTTTAGCCTTAGACGTTAACTCCCGCGTGCGGTGGAATATACGTGTTTATAACTTACATGGCAATATTTATTTTAAAAAGGTTGAAGTATAAAAAATTGCTGAAAGGAAAAGGTAGGCTAAAGCTTCAGAAGCGCTCACTTTACCGTGAACAACCTGTACTTCAGATGAATACGAACACGGCCTAAAGTGAGAGAGTGAAGAGATTTGGGCGGCTATTAACATGAGAGCCGATGAGGGTGAAGTGAGGTGAGTATGGAGCAGCGCCGGAATAAAAAGGCGGGGGAAACGGGGCGATCCCGAAAAAAAAAACCCGCCGACCAGGGCCATCGTCCGACACGATTCCCACTTGCGAAAATCCGGGAGTGACCCGGCCGGGGACTGAACCAGGTTCGCCTTGGTGGGAGACGAGTAGGCTAACCCGCTCAGCCACCGCGGTTCCTGACCTGAAGTGATCGTAAATATTCGCGAAGCTGGTGGTTGGTGTCTCGAAACACGACCGCGACTCTCCAGGGGTCGCGGGCCGACCCAGGAGGGGGTGGGAAACCCGAGTAGGGTCGAGGGCACATATTTCACGGCTCGGCTTGCAGTGGCGGCCCGTGGCGGGTCAACACAAAAGAAAACGGAAAGGAAAGAGAGAGAGAGAGAGAAAAAAGAAGGTAAGACAGAAGAGACACAGGGAATATCTGGGTCCAGATGCGGGCAGGAGGAGAGTTTTTGTCCCCGTGGCGAGATCACACCCTCCCGACTGTTAACTCGGTCAGGGGGCGGTGCATTCCACGCCCTACAAGTCGCGCCCTCTGTTCTCAACGCTGTGCCATCGCGAGCATTTTGCCACGGAGTGCTACAAGGGCTGTCCCAGAATGGCTGTTACATTATAAGGCTGTGTTCGAATTGACTATTTTGTGTATTAGTATATATAATGGGTAAAAAAAGGTTTTATATCTTAATATCACCATAAAAATACTTTGATAAATTCTAATCACAGTACATAACAAAGCATTCTTTTTACGAATAAAATCCGTGTTTCGCACAAAAAATAGTAACGAAAGAAAAAAGAGAGTGGGCCGAATTTTTTCTGATCAGTAAATAAGTGTGTTTTCAGTAGGGCCTAGGCGCATTTCATGCTAGAATTTCTTTTCTAAATAACGAATCCTGTTACATTTGTTTTTCAATAAATATTATCCTTAAAAATTGTAAAATAAAATAAAAAACACAATTTTACAAATTACTTTTGGACACCTTTGTCCTGATCGAAGCTGCTCATTGTTTCGCACCAACTGCTTCATTTTTTTCGAGGGAAAAAAAGAGTACTCTTTGTATAGGCTGTTCACGGTAAGTGAGCACTTTTTAAAAGCCCTCCCAACAGGCATTATCCACTAATAAATTCAAGGGCGGGGAAATGTATATACTGTGTTTATTGGTCACATTGCAATAATTATATTAAAAAGCAGCAGGAAAATGGAAATTGAAAGAAAGTAAATATTTAAAAGGGCCTTAAATAGTGCTCACTTTACCGTGAACAGCCTATACTGCTGCATCATTTCGACTATTTGTAGGTAGGCCTACAAAACAGAGGGAGTAATATAAACCTAAAGTTTGATCCTACGCATTACCAAATAAAGCTTGTTTGTAAAGAAATTTTTTTTAAAATATTTCCCTTTACCGGTTTCAGGATTATATTCCTATTCATTTTTTTCTCATGACATGACTATCTTTTTAAAATTTTTTTGAAAAACTCTCACAATGAATCAGTTCGTCGTAAAGCGATGGGTGTCGACCCCTGTGTGCGGTTCGGAAAGTCTGGGGCTTACGCGAAGGATATTTTTTTTTTTTTTTTCCGGATGTGGCAGGTTTCCAATTTTCCCTCGTCAACTTCCATCTGGCGTTGGCCTTTTCGATCTTGCGCGCGGCCTCGAGAAGGGCGGTGGTTATATCAGCCAGTGCCATCTGTCGGCGGCGAGGCGAACTAACTGCAACCACCCGGCCAAGGGGGGCGGGAAAAATAATTCGCTACGCTTGTACTGCCGCTCCGCTTCTGCAGCGCACAGCACGTGCGATGGAAGGATAAGACTAGTAATCGCGCACATACTTTGGTCGTCTTGTCGGAACCCGGCACACGACCAACGTACACCCTCAGAAAATAAATAAATGTACCTACCAGCATTACGGACGCAGTGATATGACGATGTCCCAGTCAGCACCTCTCTAAAGACATCTTGACTTTTGTTATAAATATCGTTACATGCTGTATAAAAGATAGAGAAAGTGTATAACACAGAACAGAAGCGAAAGAATTCGTTGGAGGGGGACTGCATGCAATACATCACTCATCTTTGTGTACAGAGACACCACGGGCACCCATTCATTCTCATTCTGGCGCACTCAAGTGAATTTATTGACTATAAGCTATTCACGGTAAAATGAGCACTTTTGAAAGCCCTGCTTAAGATCTACTTGTATGCCCGCTGAGTATCATGCCGCCTCACCTAAAATTAACATTGCCATATGCCTCATCACTTTATTCGTGCGTAGGTCACGTGAAACTTTGAAATTATAAGAAAAATAAATATTTTTCAGAGCAGCTAATTTTTACGCTTCGATGCATTAAAAAAAAAACGGAAAGCCAATGAAATAATTTAAGTTATCACTAATGTTTACCTTAACACTTTTTGTTCGACGTCTAGATATGGAACTACTTCTCATCCATCGTCACCAACTTTAGTGGATGCATGTCATTCAGTGCGGCCGTTAAAACACATGCAGGTAGGAGCGGTGACTTTTTCCAAGGTTGATTTCAAAAGAACTCACTTTATCGTGAACGTCCTTGGATGTATACACTGCCCTTGGTAGTTATGCCACTGGGCGATGTGAAGAAAGCGACGCATTTGAATAGTACGTATCCATATGTGACGTACGTACGCAGCTTGTGCGACAAATTTGCCGAACGCGCGAAGCGGTGCTCTTGGCATTTTGGGTTGTGTTCAAATCGCGTAGAGAACGCGGGGTATATGTGCAGCGACCGAGTCCGGACAGTGTGTTGTGTTTTTGCCGATACTGGTAGTGTGGACTGAGGATCAGTCTTACGATGAGTAGGCCCTGCACGATTGACAAGAGCGTGTGCTTTTGAATTTCAATACACGTCCATCTGCAGGTGTTTTAATTCAGTTCGGGCTGATTTGATTACGCGTTAAAAAGCCTTTTTTTTTCGTCAATTAAATCCCGGATAAGGGGAAACAAATCATAAACGAATTTCTAATGCCCGGTTGCACCAACATCTTCCCCGGCCCGAGATCAAATGATTCTAGTTCCGAACCAAGATCCAGTTTGATCTTGGTTCCAATTTAAAAGTGTTGCACCAACGAAATTTCGTGACTCTAAATCATCGATTCTTCGATCTTGGTTCCAAAATGATAGATCGAGATTAAGTACGAGACAAATTTTTTTTCTATTGGTTCGTAATATATGACGTCATGGAAGTAGGCGTATTTCTCACTATAAATATAACTGGATGTGCGACGGTTTATCTGTTTAAAGTGAATTATTGTACGAATTTTACTGAATAATAACCAAGTGCGTATCATGTTGTTTTAATTCCCCAAGAAAATAATCGACCGTAGTTCTGTCTGTTGGCGTATTTTCAAACTACATTTGTCGACGATGTCTGCTGATCTCGGATCGAGTTTTGGAACCGCCAACCTCGGCGGTTGCAAATGAACTTCATCTCTATCTCCAGTCAAGTTCTGAACTCGAATAGTTCAACCGTTTTCTGTGTCGATCTCGGATCGTGTTTTGGAACCGCCAACCTCGGCGGTTGCAAATGAACTTCATCTCTATCTCCGGTCAAGTTCTGAACTCGAATAGTGCAACCGTTTTCTGTGTCGATCTCGGATCGTGTTTTGGAACCGCCAACCTCGGCGGTTGCAAATGAACTTCATCTCTATCTCCGGTCAAGTTCTGAACTCGAATAGTGCAACCGTTTTCTGTGTCGATCTCAGATCGTGTTTTGGAACCGCCAACCTCGGCGGTTGCAAATGAACTTCATCTCTATCTCCAGTCAAGTTCTGAACTCGAATAGTGCAACCGTTTTCTGTGTCGATCTCAGATCGTGTTTTGGAACCGCCAACCTCGGCGGTTGCAAATGAACTTCATCTCTATCTCCAGTCAAGTTCTGAACTCGAATAGTGCAACCGTTTTCTGTGTCGATCTCAGATCGTGTTTTGGAACCGCCAACCTCGGCGGTTGCAAATGAACTTCATCTCTATCTCCAGTCAAGTTCTGAACTCGAATAGTGCAACCGTTTTCTGTGTCGATCTCAGATCGTGTTTCGTACCACGACGGTGCAACCGGGTATAAGTGTTTGTGTCATTTTTGCCGGCATTTCGCGAGCAAAGCGAATGCTGGAGACACCAGCAAAAGACTGACGCTTGTCTTGTTTTTGATTCGCGAGTTACTGTAGTGTAAAGTGTGTTCGGTGGCTGTTGTTTCCCTTAGTCTAGAATCCCACGCAAGTCTGCCACGATAGAGGGCGTGTTTGAAATGGAGACATTGTATTTTTACAGTTGCCACTGGATGTATTTCGTTCCGGTTACGCTTATTTGTAGAGACCTGCAAAATTCGCGTTATTATTTGGCATCAGGCTAAACTTCACAATGCTGTGTATACTCGAACCGGCGTCTATTCTCCATTGGCCGCTGCACTGATGTGAAGCCACTCCATTTCTGACTTGACCGCTCGTGATTGGACTACACAATTGTGAAGTGTTCATTTACTGTGCGCAGAGTTAGTTAGAGCAAAAAAGGTAAAGTATGGTCCAGTGGCAAGCTTATTGCAAATTTGCGTGTGTTTGAAGTGCAACGTGTCCCTAAATAATATCGCGAATTCTGCAGGTCTCTAGCTGCGTGTAATTGCAACGCAGAACCTCTTGCTTTAGCACCGTGACAAATTCCTCCATGGGTGTTGGCAGTTAACAGATTCAGCACAAATAGAGGAGCAACTTACTCACTGACTTGGATCTCATCGCACGTTATTTAGTTGTTACAATTATATTTCGGGTCAAATCTACACTCTAAGAAATAAGAAATTATTTGGAAATTTACTATATCAGTGTATACGTTCAGTGTCATAGCGTAAATGGTAAATTATTTTCCAATACATGCATCGTAACGTTCCTACAGTTGCTCAGGAAAGAGTCAAATATATAAATTTGTTTTTGAAAAGCAACATTTGTATCCATCTTTTTTTTTTTTTTTGTTGTATGTAAATTTCAATATTTACATTTTATAAAATCATATTTAAAAAATCGACAAAATATTTTTAAGTAGCTTCCTACGTTAAGAAATTTCACGTAGAATACTTTTTTTTTGTTAGAAATAGTTACCTTTCAAATTGGCGCAATGAGAAGGAATTTCGTGTAACAGTGATTCCTCATTTGAAGTTCGCGGTTGCCGGCTTGGTAGACAGGCCCATAGAAAACTACACAAAGTTATACCGTGAAATGACTACTAATCTAAAATTCTCTCCAATACATATGTATAAGGTCACAAGTCCAAACACATGGGCTGTGTTATTTCTGGTATAATCTCAACGTGCTTTAATTTTTTTTTTAAATGGCGGTACGGAGGTCTAAGAAAGGGACTGAAGACTGAATGTCAGTGCTCTGGATATCAAGACAAACGATCAAGAGCTCTCGCCCGACCGCGCCCTTATTTTGGAGTATGAAGTCTTGAAAGAGGGAGCAGATGGGAAGAGATAGAGAGGGTTAAGAATGCTGACGGAAGAGGAGAACACAGTGGGCGCAGCCGCCAGGGCATTCCTGCACGTATTTACATAATCAGCGCTCACACCAAGGCCGCGGCTACTCCCGAGGCCAACACGAGTCTCTCTTGTGCGTGCGTGAGCTGCGGGGACTAGCTCAACGCTGCACTGAATGGCGACCGAAGTCCCCCGTCTTTCGAGAGTTCGTAAGCGTGCTTTGCCGCTGGATTTATTCAACCCCTTAACATATTATCCCTAGTATACTCGTTCGCGTACGACGTGACGCCAAATATGTACATGCTGTTCACAATAAAGTGAGCACTTTTGAAATCAACCTGCCTGCACACTACCCACACTGAGTGACATGCGCTCAATAAAGTTGGTAACGATGAATGGAAAATAGTTCCATACCCTAACGTCGAATAAAATGTGTGGTAGGTAACCATTAAATTATTTCTTTCACGTTCTGTTTTTTTTTTTTTTTTATGCATCGAAATGTGTAAAATTGACCAGATTTGTAACATATTTATTTTTCCAGTAATCCCACAGTTTCACTTGACCGATGCATGAATAAAGTGATGAGGCTCATGACAATGTATATTTTACATAAGGCGGAAAAATACACGAAGTGTATACAAGTAGATCTCAAGCAGGGCTTTCAAAAGTGCTCATTTTACCGTGAACAGCCTATATAGGGTATTCACGGTAAAGTGAGCACTTTTGAAAGCTCTCTTATTAGGGATAATTGTCAATAGATATATTTTATTTTAGCGTTGGGCGTTACCTTCAGAATGCAGTGGAATATACACATTGTGTTGATTACTTACGTGGCAATATTCATTAAAAAAAAAAAGGTGGTTAAGAAGTGAAAAATGGCTGAAAGAAAAAAGTAACCAGGACCTCAGAAGTGCTCACTTTACCGTGAACAGCTTAAAAGATCAAGAACACAAGCGTGCACCAATACAAACAGCTTTTTTTTCTGGTTAATACCATATGGGCTGCTGTTAGAACTTCAAAATATTATTATCGGTTGTTGCTTTTGCCATAAACAACCGGAATTTCTTTTCATAGGTTCCGTCATGTAAGTTATTGCTAAGATTTCGTAAGTACATGTCAGATTGAAAAAATATCGCCTTTTGCAACATACGGAACGGAAGATTAACGTGTAAGTTGAAGGGTTTAATTTCGTTATCTGAACTGTCACAGCGGCGTTTCCCAAGTCATCGTAACGGGAATCCATCTGGCGAACGTGCAATTTAAAAATTGTCAGCACTTTCGCAGTAATTGTTGGAATCTAGTATTTAGTCAAAAACTGCGCAACTGTTTCAAAACAATTTTCAAGTAAGGTGCAGGTGAAAGAAAACGCACACGACAATTTATAAACAAAGAATACCAAGTTATTACTTGTAGAAATCCCTGTAGTGTCTCTTTAACAACCACTCCTTTAACTTATTTTTCGCTGTTTTAACATTGCAGTTCCTTTTTTCTTCTATAATATATTGATATTTTTAGTAAATTAAACCGAAACGCCAGTTGAAACCTGTGTCGTAAGTAGAAGGAAAAGTAAGTTCTGGTGCAACAGGACCGGAGCTCGGAACTGTTCCTGCTCTGTCATTCCGCTCGCCCGACGGCCATATTTTAAGCCAGTAGCCGTTGACCTTTAATATTTGAGATTTGAATTTAACCCAAAAAACAAAAAAATGTACAAAAAGATAAAAAAAAAAAATCAATTGTTATTTATCAAAAATTATTAAAAAATAATTCAGAAATTCCGTCCCCCCTACAATTATTTTCCCTAACATGTCTCGTAGCGCCAGAACCTAATTTTCCCTTTTACTGTCGTACTTTTGTCTTAGTTTTCTGCTAACTGTTTTCTGTGAGCACCATGAAGGTGTAGTTGACTAAAAAAATGTGGGCGAGGTCGGTTTTTATATTCCGACTTTGTATAATTATAGTGACAGTGGCGTAGTAAAATTTACACATAGTCTAATATTATAAAGAAGTAAGTGGGAAACACGTATTACTCAGTTTTATGCGAGTTATTTACCTGTAGGCGCTATTACATTGACGTATGTATTCCACAAAAACTATCAAGTTTAAGATATGCATAGAAAACGGTCGTTAAAAATTTTTGAAAATCTGAATAATTAAAGCTATCAATTAAAATAAATTTGATTATGCGTCGTTAGGTTTAATAATGCAAGCTAAACGTGGCAAACCTTTTCTTTCAGTAATATGTTTTGCAGTGAGCGCAAAATATTTTTTCCCGATTGATAGGGATAGGAAAAATTCGCGAGTTCGATGACCTGCCGGCTAGGCTCCACAGTCATACGTATACTCGAGCCTCAGATGTTTGTTCATTGGCTGCTGCCTCATAAAGTAGCCAGTGCTACTTCACACCTGGCAGCATGACACTCGCTACTTGTTTCCTTGCGAGTCTGCTATTGGCTCAGAGTCGTCCAGGGCGTGTCTAATAAACTGCGATCCAATTGCAAAGTCAACTTCAGTGTACACGTGTTTGACGTCTATCTTGTCCTGAAATGAACTCGCGAAATGTTCCTATACCTACCGATTGAACATATTCACACATACACACACACACACACACATATACACACACTCCACTCCATCTGGTTTTAAGTATTCAGACAGGTCCTTTAGACATGCGTCATAACCATTTCACCTTCAAAGCTGTGTTCACAGTCGAAATACGTAAGCACAAAGCATAGAACATTCGCACGACCAGAACTATTCTTGTGTGAAAATTGATTCACAATTGAAAACTTATGTATTATTTTTAACCGATAAAATTCTGCGACGAGTGTGACGTCATTTGGCAGTGTTGGTAAATAATGGATTTTTTTAAAAAGATTTTGATATTTTATTTTAACGCAATAGTGCAGTTATTTGAAATACCTAGCGCTTTTGCTTTTTCATGTAATTTTTGCTACTTGTATGCTCGTTGTGTAATCTTCCGCCTTATGTAAAATTAACACTGCCATAGTCATCATCACTTTATTAATGCGTCGATGAAGTTAAACTGAAATTGTTATAACAGTATATATTTTACAAATCTGCTAATTTAAACACTTTGATATAATAATAGAAATAGAAAGCGAAAGAAATAAATTAAATTATCACAAATTGTTACCAAACACTTTTTATTCGACGTTAAAATATGGAACTACTTTCCATCTATCGTTATCAACTACACTGGGCGCATTTCACTCAGTGCGCCTGTTAAAATATATGCTGGTAGTGGCAGTGACTTTATTCTGAGGTTGATTACAAAAATGCTCACTTTATTGTGAACAGTCTTTAGTAAGCTGTCCTCTCTTCTTCTTTCCTCGTAATCTATATCTTGCGACATTTCTTCTGCAGCATAACTGCTCTTCTATTTTAAATACACAAGTTCGTTGGAAATGTCGTACTTTGCTCTGGTTGGCTGTTATGCCATGCGCCTGCATGAGAAATGAAATCTAACAATTTCCTTTGTGAACTGTGTCAGGAGTCTCATGCCCACGATCTATTACGCGCAGTCTACTACATGTTGGAAAGATCAATGTTGAAAGTTTGGCAACCAAAAATTTTCGCCGCTAGGTAAGCGCTAGTGTCGCATGTGTACCAAACTTTCTCTGTTTTCCACGTCGGAAAACGGGATAAATGCAATAATTATAGACCAAATATAAAATAACTTCATAACTTTGTAGAATCTTTCTCTCTTATTAATTACATAATTTGAAACATTTAATTAAAAGTGACCTTTCAGAACACCGCTCACCTAGTGGCGGAAATTTTCCTCTACCTCTAAACCCTCCCGTAAGAAAACTCGTTTGGTTTCTAACCCGAGGGAAGAATAAACCTTAAGTGCTGACTTCACCCTTTGTAGTAAATTCTTCGATTTTTCGCGTCATAATTCCAGATAAAATGATTCCATTATTGACAACGTACGATTATAGAAACATTTACATTTAGGAATTGTTTAACTTGTTGGCGTAATTATCGTTGCGTGTTACCTGCTTGTTGCAAACGTCTTGAAATATTTTATATTTTATCAATAAGTTCTCGACTTTACGACAAGCAGTTAACACACAATTAAAATTACGCACAAAAATATTGAACAGGTCGTAAAATGTAAATTTTCTAAAAAGTACATCGTCGGTTATTACTAGGGAGTGGAAAATTTCGTATTCATTTCGGGATAAGCTAGACTTCGAAAACATGTACGTTTCCTTTATGTTTCCCAATTGGCTCAGAGTTTATTAGTAGGCACGCCACGTGAACTATGAGCAATAACAAACTGCATGGAAGCAAGCACCGAATTCCCGTCGCACATGGTCTGAGGTAAACTGGCTTACACACTCGGTAGTGCCAATCAGAGAGAGCTGAGGCTATAAAATACATAGCACCTTGGGAGTATTGCCTACACGTCGTTTAAAGCACATTTCCAGTCCTTAGTTATACTATGAATCCGAAATTATGACGTGAAAAAAAAAAAAAAAACGAAGAATTTCTGCTAAAGGGGTGAAGCCGAACTCCTTCGAGCGCACTCGACAAATCTCAGCATACTTCTCCGCATGATCTTATGGAGCAGTGTGCAAATTTAGCTTATCAGTGTTAAGAGATCTGAAGAAGTGGCTGGAGAATGCTGCGGCGAGGGGAGAGTGTCTACGTTTTTTTGTATGTCCCTGTATGTGATTAGGGGGGGGGGGGACGTTAGGGGGACGACGAGGCGTGCTGAAAACGGCACCTCGCGCTCTACGCTGCGACGCCCCTCGTGTTTACAAACCGGGGCCGTCAAGGACGCTGGCTTGACGCCCGAAGACGGCCACGTAGGGTGGTTGGCTGCGCGCGCGCGTCATGGGCCGGTGCCCGCCCGCAGAACAGTCGTGCTTACAGAAGCGAAACTGATGACCTCGTAGTAGCCAGCCAGCTAGCCCACCTCCGCGGACAGCCCGCTGCCAGCTTGGGATCCAGTGAAAAGCCCCTTTTGCCACGGTGCAGTCGCGGAGTACTTAACCCTTTCATTCACCAGTGTAATGGGGCCACGGCGACTGAGCGATAACACGCTCGCCTCCCACCAAGACGAACCAGGTTCAATCCCCAGCCGGGTCGCCGGATTTTCGTATGTGGGAATCGTGCCGGACGATGCCGTTGGTCGGTGGGTTTTCTCGGGGATCTGTCGTTCCCCCCGTCCCTTCATTCCAGCGCTGCTCCACGTTCACTTCACCCACCCTCATCGGCTCTCAAGACCTCGCTGTTAGCCCAAATCTCTTTACTCGCTCACACATTCTCAACAGCTAAATGGGAGGACGGATGGAAGAAACACTCCTTTAACATGCCAATATTCACTGATGCTGTTACGTAGTCGTCGTGGTGTAATGGATAGCGCATCGGCCTGTCGGGAAAGAGCACAATGGTTCGCGTCCACCCGCCAGCAAGTATCGAGGATTTTAGAGTTGATCGTTTCAGTTTCTTCGTCAGAGGGTATAGGTAGGGATAGGAACATTTCGCTAGTTCATTTCAGGACAAGATAACCGTCAAACACGTGTACACTGAAGTTGACTTTGAAATTGGATCGCAGTTATTAGACACGCCCTTGACGACTCTTATCCAATAGCTGACTTGCAAGGAAACAAGTAGCGAGTGTCATACTGCCAGGCGGTGAGAAACACTGGCTACTCTCTTGAGCAGCAGCCAATGAACAAACATCTGAGGCTCGAGTATACATATGACTGTGGAATCTAGCCTACAGGTCAATGAACTCGCGAATTATTCCTATCCCTAGATGTAGGTAGCAAAAAAAATGAACAGTACTAATACTCCGCGATATTTTAAAATATAATTTTATTATTCAATATAGTTAGTTTTCCCTTACTTGTATGGGATTTTCCCCCCTACTTTTGTCAGGTACTTTTCCTGTACGATCAGGGAATAGTACTTTACTTGTTACCTAAATTTACTCTACATTTGAGAGGTAATTTTACCTTACATGTAGAGGTAATTAGTTTTCCTTACATGTAAGGGAATTTTACCTCAAATTTTCTTTGCAGTGTATATTTGACCGGCACTGTACTCTCCGAGGCTCAGTGCTGAATGATCTTCCCCTCTTGGTAACTGACTCGTAAACCGTGATACCGCTCTACGTTGTGACTGGTTCATATCTGCGACCACTAAACACAACGTCTGCAGCTCATTGTTAGGGATATGCAAAATTCGCGTTATTATTTGGAACCAGGCTAAAGTCCACAGTACTGTGTACATTCGAGCAGGCGTCGTTTCTCCGTTGTTTGCTGTATAGCTGTGAAGCCACGCCCTTTCTGACTGAACTGCATGTGATTGGAGCGCACAGTTGTGAAGCGTTCGTTTATAAGCGTAGAGTTACCCAGAGCGTGTCAAATAAAGTACGGTCCAATGACAAACATGTTGCAAAGGTACACGTGTTCGAAGTTTAACTTGTCCTCAAATAATAACGAGAATTTTGCACGTATGTACCCAAGTTCTTTGTCAACACAAGTACAGCACGCATCAAAAAATGTCTTATTTACAACACCATAATTCTTAAATTAACGTAGGAATGAAAGTGTCAACATGTTTATGTCTGCACACATTTACTGGCACTTAAGACAAATTAGAAGTGAGCTACCTATATCCATTACTGCAAGAACTCCGGTTCTGTTGTAGTATGTTTTAGAACTTGCCATCGTCCTATTGGTACATACCACACCGGACACTACTCTGTGGTTTACAGCGTTCATTATTGGCCGATCATCAATCAATGGAGAGCCAAGCTGATATTGACCCAATCAAATCTCTTTTATCGTATACAAGGATTTACAATCATCATGCCCCTTTGAGTGGCTTTATGAAAAAAGAAATTCTATCTTTAGCAATATCATTGTTACTGCGCTGAAGTGTTCTTGTGAAGCCATATTAAACACTATCCGAATAAATACTGCACATCCATGTGAGTTTTGTTCTGCAAAACAAAAAAAATTTCAAATTAGCTTTAATCGAGCTACACTCGAGCTTAGTCTACAAAGTGTTAAGAATACGGAGGTGAATCAGCTACGTATGCCGTGAACTCCGGCGCACACGCCAGAAAAATGGTGTCACTGGTCAACAAAATGTCGGGACGCCGTTCGCCAACCAGCGCCTGGTAACCTGGTCGCCAGCCGTCACCCCAGGCAATAGGAAACCTTTAGCAGCATGCAGTAGCCAATCAGAAACAAGGCCCGCTCCCAGAGCCTCGCCCTGCCAATCAGGGTACGGCGACATCAAACGAAACGCCACCTCACACCCATTTTATCTGTTCTATCAACGCTGCGAGTGAATGAGTGTAGAGATTTAGGTGGCTCTTACGGGTATTATGTACCTGCGCGGCCAAGGTCAAGAAGCGAGGAAGCGATACGGGCGACAGTTAACACGCACGCCTAGCGCCTCATCGCTCCTATGCGCGAGGCGTGCAGTGTTTGCATCATGACGCTGTACTGTGCAAATTAGATCTGTAACAGTGGGGTTTATTACACGCGATGAAAGACCAGAGATTAAACTACGTCCGTATCCTCTTGCCGCTTAAGGAAACTGCATAGGCAAGCTTGCGATATTTGACAACTTTCGCGATTTTTTTTCTCCAAGAATGCACTCACTATGGCAAAAGTAAAACGATAGGGTAATAGACAATAGTTTTTTTATCCTTTCTGTCATAAAGTCATATTTTGAAGACTTTTATTTATCGAGATACGCGTTTTCGCGCAAAGAACGATTTCACAGAAAATGTTCCCGTACATAATCCTCTTAACAGCGAGGTCTCGAGAGCCAATGAGGGTGAAGCGAGTTGAGTCTGGAGCAGCACCGAGAAAAAACCCGAGAAAAATCGACGACCAGCGGCATAGTCCGGCACGATCCCCGCTTGCGAAAATCTCGTCGCCACCCCGCCGGGATTCGTACTCACCCAGGTGGGAGGCGAGTACTCTAACCACTACACCACCGCGGCCCCAGGCTTTGTTTCAGGACAGCTGTAATCACGCGCACTTCTATTATTCGTTCTGCTACTGTGCCACTGTTAGTTCGACACGACCGCCAATAATAAACGTACAGGATAATGCGATGTCAAACATGGGCATCCCAGCTTATATAGGCTGTTCATGGTAAAGTGAGCACTTTTCAAATCAGCCTTAGAAAAGTCACTGCCCCTGCCTGCATATATTTTAACGGGCGCACTGAGTGACATGCGTCCAGCAAAATTGGCGACGATGTATGGAAAGCTGTTTCATATTTCAACGTCTAATAAAAAGTGTTAAGGAACCATCTGTGATAAATTATTTCTTCCGCTTTCTGTTTTTAAAGTATCGAAGTGTAACTATTGACAACATTTGTAAAATATAATGTCACAGTTTCACTTGACCGAAGCGTTAATATAGTTATCAGGCTCATGGCAATGCTAATTTTACAAAAAAAGTGGAAGAATACACAACGTGCATACAAGTAGATCTTAAGCAGGGTTTGCGAAAGTGCTCACTTTACCGTGAACAGCCTGTAGCTGAATTGGCATCTGGCAGTGGCAGCGAATAGCCAGCAAGTCACAGCGGCGTAAGTGTAGAGACGCTCCCGCAGTCCGGCCTGCAGGTCATCGAAACCACGAATTTTTCAATTATTTAGAACAAAATGCTGAACGTACACTCTAAATTCGAATCAGTGGGAAACCACTGATTCGCAGTGAAATTCGACTACTCTTAATTACTGAAAATTGCTCCACTTAGAATCAGCGGAAAACCACTGATTGCTTTAGTGAAAAAAATTTCACCGATTGAATAAGTGACGGCCGACTGCAGTGGCGAATTAAATATTGCTTTTATTGAATGTAGGCAAATAATTACGTGAAATAAACATTTACGGTAGTTTGCTATTTATATTGTGCAATTTAGCGGGATTTTAAAAAGCAAACAAACTTCCGCAGGTGGCTGGAATTCCACTAGCGCACTCTTCGACTCCAGGTCGTTGCCTTGCCATCGTACCTACCACGCCAAGTTGAAATTGCGAGAGGAAAATACATGTCTTATAGTTCTGCTGCGAAATCGTGTAGTTTGAAGTTGTATTATGCTCATACTTTTCTTCGTGTTTGGTTTGATTGGTACCGTTATGATTGTTGAAACGAATAGTAGACATGTATGAGAGTACTCTCTTCACCACATTAAATGCAGTTTAAACCTTCAAACAAAGTGACGATTACATGGAATCGAAATGAAAGACGTAAAAACGGAATGAAACGCTGTGTGTTTATATTGCCTCGTAATATGGCGTTTTGAAAGAATAAAATTATTTTAGAAAGTATTTTGTATAAGTTTTATTTGTTTATTCGTCGTTACTTCACTTGATACACGTTGTTTAACGGCCATTTTTAAACTATGTTCGACGGCCATTTTTACAAGCAGTTTCACAGATACATCATTTAAGTTGCTAAGATGTTTCACTGGTCCATCAGTCAAGAAATAAACCCCTGAGAAAAAAGTGGAAAAAATTACTGACGAATCAGTGGGAAGTGTTACTGAATCAATCAGGAAAGGAAATATGGCATTTTCTTCACTGGTTCATCAGTTAAATTCACTGAGGTGACTGTTGTATCAGTCAGATACGTTTAACTGATTGAAACAGTGAAATTCTCGCTGATTCAGATTTAAAGTGTAGTTGGCCAATCTGTATGCACAGAGGCACTCCCTTGTCGCCAACCAAACCAGTAAGGATTCTCTCACAGATCGGCGCAGCTCGTAGTTTAGAGCACCACCACACAGCTGTTGAACGGCTGAGCACGTTCACATCAAGAAATCCGCCTCGTCGTTTCACTTCTCTATTTAGCTGGTCTTTGGCATTTGAGCAACCGCATTTGGTATTCGAGCTGCGGTGAAAACCCAACAGTACGTTTTTATCATTGAGCTTCAAGGCCTTTCACACCGTGAATTATTTATCGCTTACAAGCAAACTTTCGACTAGTTACCTGACCAGCTTGCTTGAACAGAAGTGTGGCGATGAAATGAGTGCTTGAGTCAATTGTAGGATTGTATAGGTTGAAATTATACTAGTTTAAGTATTTCCGCCAAGTAATATGTCGATGAATGCTACAATTTTGCTTGTACGCTGCTTGCTTCAGTGCCATCCAGTGAACTGCGAGCTTGGAGCGCGGGGTAACCGAAGTTACTTATTCGCAACACAAAACTGTAGCAAAGAAACTGCTTAATATATTTAAGTTTAGTATCAAAATATCTGAAGGTGGAGGGCCGATAGGGCATGGCCACCGTTGCAAATTTGGGAGCGAAAACAGGTTAGACAGAGAACACAAAAAAGTGTAACATGTCTATGTAGCACAGAATGTCACAATGCGGTTCCTTCACACGTTTTGAATCAAACATTTGAAAAATTACCCCATGTAAGCTGTGTTAAGTTATTCTCTAAATATTCCATGTATCGCAAATGTTTTATACCTCTGTTAACATAAAATTATCTTATTTTTCGTTAAATTGAAGTTTGACCAATATTTTATTTATAAATTAATGTTTCATTTTTAATAAATATGTATTAAAACAGCGAGAAAACATATGTGTTGGTACCGCTTAGTAAGTAATAGTTCTCATATAAAATATTATTATAACTGAGTGCGCACGAATTCAGCACGTTGTCCTTTGGTGAAATTTTGTAGACTTATTTAAGCTTAGTTTGTACGAGGCGGAGGAATATCCTGGAAGTAGAACTTTAGCAGGACTTCAGAAAAGTGTGAAGTAACCTTGAATGGATTATATGTCTCTGTAGGCCAAAAATAAACGTCACTTAACGAACGATATTCATATCTTCTGAACTGAACTGACACGACAAAGGAAGGAAATGCATACCCTTATCGAATTTTGCATTTGTTGAATACTTTTAAAATCTAAATGTCAATCTGTAAGGGCTGTGTTACAAACTGTATTTATGAACCTAGATCAACTGTAACGATTTAAAACATGCAAATAACCTATTATTAAAATAAAATGATTTCAACAAATTAGTTTTTATAACTCCCTACATAGCCACAAGGCGAAAAAATGTTATTTATTGGAAACTGTTCTAAACGTAGAAGTTAATTAAGTTGGACTAATGCAAAAATGTAATTTGTTTCATTGCTTATTAGTATGTGAATTTTTTAATGAGATTAAGAAGGGCTTATGGGCTATAATTCTTCTGATGTTCTCCGATTTAGCATGTATAGCCTAAGAAATTGGAACTTCGTGTTATCGACTGCAAAGTTTCAATCATCTTGGCTTTTTTTTTTTTGCTGGGAGACCTTAACCAGTTCAGTCACCGCGCCCACGATCATGGGCATGTTGCATGTGAAGGGGACTTTTGGTCTGTACTGTGCACTGGAAGGAACCTGTTCCCAGTGCTGTGAGTGATTGTCTTCTCAGTAATTTGATTTTTGGGAAGTTTTCTGTTCCTCTCGTTAACATGGATGGAGTGGTTGGTTGGTTGGGCTATTTGCTGTGGTGGTTCGTTGATATAGTCAGATGTTATAGTATGGCAGTATGCTCGGTTGTATGGCTTTCGACGTCGCTTGGCTGAGGCAAGCTAATGTCATGGTGAAAGGTATTTGATCTCTTTAGGAACTTAGTACCATTGGGTTATCGATATGGTTGTTAAGTATGGTGGATGTATGTTACCTGATAGGTTTTGTTGGAGCAATTATTAGTATGGATAGCTGTCATAATTAACTGTTTTTTTTGTTTATAGAGTAATTTATATTATTGTCAGGTATGCTGGAGGGTTGTCACCTAGTATGTTATGGTTGGTGGGGTTAATGAGACGTGTGGGGTGGTATGAAATGAGTAGTCTTTATGTTGCATTGTATAACTACAATGTGATTTGTGTGGCATGACTGAATTATGCTGGGGTTATGGTTGGTATAGAACCTATCAGCAAGGTTACTCATATTTTTATTCATAGATCTGAGGTGTGGTGGTCAGCATTTTATTGGTTTGGATGGTTGATATAATCAGGTGGTTTATTTGATGGGTGGTATGATATTTGGCTGGTGTCTGATGGTAATGATGCTATGACAGACGCGTTGGAGTTACGATTTTTGGTATATTTTAGGGGGTTTTAGGGGGTGTAGGCTGAGGTATGCTTTAAATCTAGTAGACGGTGTGAGTGGTGAGTATACTTAGTCTGATGACGGTTGGTAGAGCAGATGGTGTAGGTGGTAGGGAAATTTAGGTAAGGCTTGTGTTTGTTGAATTGTTGAGGTATGGTAGAGTTATAGTGGGTGGTATGGTTGGTAGGTATAAGCGGTGTTGGTTGGTAGAGCAAGTATAATGGGTGTTAGGTTATGGGCAGGTCTCACCTGTATAGTTGCTCCAGTTTTGATGGACATCATGACCGTATGCGCCGTGAATAGACGAGTCCGGTGACATATAACACTCAATACTTAAACCTTTAAACCTGAGTTACAAGTCCGCCTTGCATGTCTCGGAAAAAATGGCCTTTTCTGGGGAGTTTTTTTCTTGTAGCTGGGGGAAAAGGAAATTTTTTTAGGGGAAAAAGTGATTTTTTTTGGGTAAAATAATCGTTTTATGATGTGATTTTCGGGTTAAAACAAGTGAGATTTAGATAAAAGATGTGATTCTGAGAGAAATTCCGAAATGTCGGTCGGCTGGATCCCCTCGAGAGCTGGAGCCGGACCCTGGACCCTGCGCCGGAAGGAACTATGCCCTACTACTTCCTTGATTCGCGGGCAGACACCTGCAATGCGTGACAGTTAAAATAACACAATCACGATAGTGAATCTGAGCTCTAGTATTTTGGAGTACCAGGCCAGTGTTACGAGTTAAGTCAATGAAATATACGTCGCCACAATGCGGTGTATAGCGGCGTGGTACATCACTGAGAAGAGAATGGGTATTCCAGACCGCGACCGTAGGCAATCAGCAATTTCTCAGTTCCGATCTTACAAACAAGCATACCCGGTCGTATTGTGTGGGTTCGTAATTGCGAGACAATACGAGACAAATACGTGATAATAACATGCGTTAGCATAAAACATTTCGAGATATATCCTACCGGAGCCAGGATCCCTACTTTTTACAGTCCCGGTCGTATAAGGCCTAAACTGGAGTAGCACAGAATTAATGCGCTGGACGCCAACTAAACTGAGACGTCCGTAAACATTTTCATAACAAACTGTGAAACAGGATTGGAGTGAGGTGATTCAATCCACGTTAACCGTTTCAGTTCCGTAATAATGAATTGTTTCATGAGCTTCAATCATGTAACTAATGTTTAAAGACCTGTAAAATTCGCGTTATTATTTAAGGACAAGTTAAACTTCAAACACGCGTATCTTTGCAAAATGTTTGTCATTGGACCATAGTTTATTTGACACACCCTGGGTAACTCTGCGCCTGTAAACGAACGCTTCACAACTGTGTGCCCCAATCACATGTAGTTCAGTCAGAAAGGGCGTGACTTCACAGTTATACAGTAGCCAACGGAGAAACGACGCCGGCTCGAGTGTATACAGTACTGTGGAGTTTAGCCTGGTTCCACACAATAACGCGAATTTTGCATGCCTCTACAATGTTCTATTCCACACCACGCTCTTTAGTTACCTCAATAATTACTCGATTACCAGATCCAGCGAACGACGTGCTTGGTGACCGGAGGCAGACACATGAACCATTGGCAAACCAAAGTTTGCAACCAGCGTTAACAAACCAGATGGACCACAGGGACAAAAACTGCTAGCACTGAGTCTTGAACCTGGCTAGGCCTATACAACTACTTCGTGTGCGAGAGAAGTTGAAAATCGTTGACACGCGGAGCGAATGAGTTAGTTAAACGAATGTATCCAGCATTTTATGACAAGGAATAGCTTTCCAGTTTCCTGTTCAAAATCCGCTATTTCAAACGACTAACGCAAATGTTTAGAAAATGTAGGTCAGGGGAGGTTGTCGTGCATGACTCGTACGTGCACTTGGCACGTAGTGCGTAGTAGCGTTGTTTGTGCACGTTATCGGCACGTTGTGTGTCCTGAGGTCCTGCCGATAACAGCAGTCTGCCTGGAGTTACGTTAACTCTATACCCCCCCCCCCTACTTTACTTCATTCTCATTGCTTTGTTGCGTCTGTTTGTCCGCGGCGTGTCCGTTTGTTTTTGTCCGCGCTTTGTCTGCACGACTTTGGTCTCGTCGCCAGGACACTACACTCTAAATTATAGGATCATCGAAAAAGAATGGTACAATTAAAAAAAAAAATCACAAATTCGAAACAATTTAACCGATACGGTTGGTTCTTGCAGCAAAACGCACAGAAAAAAAAAATCAGAATTTTGCTTGTCTTCAAATGTTTCTACGTGCGCTCCATGTGTAGCTCTGCACATGTCCGTGCGATGTTCGACCTCCATCCACATATTCCGAAGCATTGTCGGCGTAATTGTCTCAATGGCAATAGTGATTCTCTGACGCAAATGCTTCGGATCTTGAATATTCACAGCGTAGACAATGTTGTCGAAAAATTCCCTAAAAGAAAAAGCCTATCACAGCGTAGAAAATTGTTCTCGAGATATCCCCAAAAAGAAAAAGTCTAGAGGGGTACGATCGGGGTTTCTTTGCTTGTCCATTTCGTTTGACATGAAATCAGTGAATGCAAAACGTTCGGGCCTATCTTCCCGCTTGTCTGGTACTGTATCCAGCCAGCCGAACTGACAGCTGGGCGTGGCATGATATGGGAAGCTCCAACACCCACTCGGTGCAAGACATGAAGAACGGCTTAGCCAGCAGAGCGAGCTCGGACAGCGCTAGTCGCTCACTCGTCGTCGCCCGCCCATTACATAAAAACGGAACAATAGAACGTAGCCTAGAAGATTGTGAAGCTATGGGCAGTGGCCAGGAACAGACGGGCTGGGGGCGGGGAAATGATCAGTGTACGGCATTATAGGCTGTTCACGGTAAAGTGAGCACTTTTGAAGCCCTGCTTGCTATTTCTTTCAGTCATGTTTTATTCTTTAACACACTTTTTAAATAAAAATTGCCATGCAAGTAATAAACACAATACTCATATTCCACCAAACTCTGAAGTTAAAGCCTAAAGCTAAAATAAAATGTATTTATTGACTATTATTCCAAACGAGAGGGCTTTCAAAAATGCTCACTTTACCGTGAACAGCCTATAGTAATGTGTACAGTACGAGAAACCGTGTCCTTCCTTTGTCTAGAAATAACCGTCACTTCCCTGTCGTAGGTGCCGTAGTGACGCACCAGTGAGTATTCAGCCGACTCTGGTCTGATTACCTAATGCTGTTCACGGCAAAGTGAGCACTTTTGAGGCCCTAGTTACTTTTTCCGTTCGACCATTTCTTATCCTTCTTTAACCACCGTTTAAAATAAATATTGCCATGTAAGTAACAAACACAGTGTATACAGGTTGTCAGATAATTCGTGGATTCGGACTACACTACACAAATCTGTAATCAGAACTAAGTAGAAAATATTCTTTGGTAAAAAAAAAAAAAAAAAAAAAAAACACGCAAGACCCTTAGTTTTCGAAGAAAACGACATCAAAGTGGATAAAATGACTATCAGCATACAAACCATCGAAACGTCATAACAGGTGTTCGAAGTTTGCCCCGCCCATAGCAGTGCGCTTTTCCGCACGTTGGATGCATGCAGCATGCACGGAGCTTGGCCGCCGAATGCACTCATGGTGACTGCCGTGTCCCAGTACTCGCAGCATGTGAACTCCATGGCCTCCTTGGCACTACTGATATCAGCTCGTTCCCATAACATATGCCTTACGACCGACACATTAGCTGCAGCATTACCACGTCACCTCACTTTTATCTATCACATGTTTGCTACAGTGGTTTTTGGATCTTCCATGTCGTTTTTCTCGTAGACTAAAGATCTTACGCATTTTTACCAAATAGTATTTTCTACTTAGTTTTGATAACAAATTCGTATGGTTCAGTCCGTATCTGCGAATTACCTGACAACCTGCATAGTCCACTCCACTGGGAAGTTAACTTGAAAGTCTGAAATAAAATACGTTTATTGAGCATTATTTCAAATGGAAGGGTTTTCAAAAGTAAAACAATATTTAGTGAAAATACGGCAAAAATGCTCACAAAAATAAGCATTGCTAATGTTCGGGGCACTGAGTTGAAGATAGAGTCGCAAGTAATTGTGCCAATAATAATATTCACAAAAATATAATTTAAAAAAAAATTAATTATCTAAGCTTCAAAACTGATTGGATTGATCACGAAACAAAATAGGTATTTTTAATACTTTTATGCCGACTGAAAAAAAAAAAACATAAGCACATCAAGCAAATACTGCTTTTCTGCAAATGTCTCCCTGAGGAACTACTAAATTACACTAATATATACATATATAATATATATTTTGTGTTCATTGTCGGGGTCTTGCACTACAACAGGATTTTACCTAGTGCCCATTATGAATTTCACTAAAATTCAAACAGGGATGATAGCTGACCAGTGGTGGTGGGTTTATATTATATTTTATTTATTTTTTATTTTTAAGCGCACTAACTGAATCTATTAGAGTAAAACCAAATATCATCGCAATATTTCAGTATAGTAACTTAAGTCTGTCTTACTATCTTCTACGGGCATACTTTTTAAACTAAGTTAATGGGTGCCAACAAAAGAAACTGAAATAAACAATAACATTTATAAAATGTCGTAGAGCTTTTATAAATATTTTTAAACTCTATGTAACAATGGTGCTACGCGTCTAGGATAAAATTAAAATTTGTATTGAAAACTGTAACAGCAATATGACTAGAGACCTGAGAAATTCGTGAGTTGAATGACCTGTAGGCTAGTCTTCACAGTCTTATATACTCTCATACAGATATCAACTGTTTATTGGTTGATTGTTGTGGTAGTAAAAGGTGGTGGTTGGGCTCACAATTTATTGCATGTTTGTTATTGGCTCATTTATCTCCAGTAGGTGTCAAACAACACGTCTACCAACTACAAAAGTAACATGAACGTACAAGTGTGTGAGTTCCAACATGTCTAGAAATGAACCCGCGAAATTCTCGGGTCTCTAACTATGATCTGGTATACACGCGAGTCATAGGCCTAATCTAATCTTCGTTGTTATTAGGTTGTTATTATGTCTGCGGTGACGATTATTACCACTACAGTGTATGGCAACTGCGTATGTGGGCTTAGGGTTGTTGAATAGATCAATTTTATATTGGGTAAAAAGTTTGTGTTATTAGCTGTGTGCGAGTACAGTAAGTTAAATTGAAGTGTCGGTGTATGGTGTATAAAATGCCGATGTTCGTGACCATAATATTTTTTTTCTTCTCGGAGACTGAGGAATTTTTTGTTGTAATGAAATATTTCTTAAGTGGGGTTTTTTTTTTTTAAATTGGATAACTATGCAGTAACGCCTGCTGTTTATTTTTTAACTAAAAATGTCTTCCACTGCCATACACGTGGGAAATTAATGCCACGGGTTCGGAAATCCAGTACCAGATGTCAAGCCACTTTGCTTTGCAACTCACAACTGTTTTAATGGTTTTGAAAGCCCTGCTTAGTTTCTCTTTCTCGTCGAGTCCATTGTTCGAGGCAAGTTCATTAATCTGTGGTACAGAGTAAATATACACACAGAGATGAAATGGGCATGGCGGTTCCTTTTTGATGTGGGCGTGCTAATTCTCTGATTGGCGTTACGGGGGTCTGGGAACGGGCCTGCGTCCGATTGGCTGCCGCATGCTGCATAATGGACCCTATTGGCTGGGCGACTATTTCGCCTCTGTATTAATATTTACTCTGTATATTTAAAGAACTCTTACTGTCCATTAGCTTCTCGCTGTTTCAGTAGAGGTCGTTAATTGAGCCTGTATTTCGATGTTTGTTTCTCGCTGGCCTAATAGTCCCTCAGGGAGTGTGTTAGTAGGTCGTGGACCAATTACGAAAGTAACACCAACCAAAGTCTCTTAAAGCTGCCTTGTCCTCGGGGCCGCTGTGGTGCAGCGGGTAGAGCTCTCGCTTCCCACCAAGTCGAACCGTGTTCAGTTCACGGCGGGGTTGATCTCGAATTTTCGCTCGTGGGGATCGTGTTAGACGATGCCGCTCGTTGGCAGGTTTTCTTGGGGATCTCCCGTTTCCTCCCAGTCGCCCTTGCATTCTGGCGCTGCTTCATACTCACCGTACTTCACCCTTATCGGCTCTCAAGACCTTTCAGACCTACCGGAAAATTAAATCGTAATAAAACCTTCAGTTTTATTGATTTTTTAAAATAACACATTGAAATATGAAGTTGTTGATAATTAGGGATAGGAAAATTTCGCGAGTTCAATGACCTGCAAGCTATACTCCACAGTCCTGTGTACACTCGAGACTCAGATATTTATTCATTGGCTGTTGCTTCAGGGAGTAACCACTGATATCCACACCTGACAGTATGGCACTCGCTACTAGTTTCCTTGCAAGTCTGCTATTGGCACAGAGTCGTCCAGGGCGTGTCTAACAAACTGCGATCCAATTGCAAAGGTGACTTCAGTGTACACGTGTTGGACGTCTATCTTGTCTTGAAATGAATTTACGAAATTCTCCTGTCCCTATTAATAAATAATATTTTTATTGGTTTTCGTTTTTGAGTTCTTCATAAACTGCCGCCACTAAAAACTTGACATCTGCGTTGTGTCACTGGTCCTAAACAATCTCTCCTGACATAGTTAAGGGCAGCGATTTTTTCGGAGGGTGATCTGAGAAGAGGTCAGGTAACCGCGGAACATTAGAGGGAGGACGGTGGTGGGGGGGGGGGGGGGGAGTTAGGTCGGTGCCACAATGTGGGGCAAGTTGGACGCAGGAGAGAGAAAGAGCAAGGAAAGTGGTCGGTAGCGCGGGAGAGAGGAGATAAGGTGTATTTTTATCTGGCGTGGGTAATGTGGCTGGGATGTTTAACCTCGGTCGCCGAGAGGCAGAGGGTGTCGGGGTCATGTTTACAGGCGGCCCCACTGTCAACACTCCCGTCGCTGTGGAACGCATGCCACACCACCCCCCACCCCCTCAAACAAATCCTGCCTCCATTCTCATACCTCCCGCGACCCGCTTCGTGACGTCGGTGTGTGTGAGCGACCACAGAACAGTCGCCTACACAGAAATGAAACCTGCCGGCGGAGTGAAGAGATCTTGAGAGCCGATGAGGGTGAAGAGAGGTGAGTATGGAGCAACGCCGGAATGCAAGGGCCGGGGGAAACGGGATATCCCCGAGAAAACCCGCCTACCAGCGGTATCGTCCAGCACGATTCCCACATGCGAAAATCCGAGAGCAACCCCCTCTGGGAATCGAACCCGGTTCGCCCAGGTGGGAGGCGAGCAGTCTGGCCACTGGACCACCGCGGCTTCACTTGCCGATATTTTAATTGCTCGGCTGTCTCGTCGAGAGCGGGACAAGACGTTCGGACAACCAGGACACCGCCGTGGACACAATAGGTAAGTGAAATGACGTGGTGGGGTTCCGTTCATGGTTAGGGCTGTGAAATATCGATATATCGATAATTATCGATATGAAAAATAACTTATCGAACGATTTCTAACGTTGAAAAGTATCGATATGTTGGTGTTTCGATATTATCGACATGTTAGGTATTATCGAAATCTTAGGTATTATCGATTAGTTTGGTACTATCGATTATTTCGGTATTATCGATAATTTTGGTATTATCGATGATTTTGGTATACCGAAAATACCGAGTAACTGTTTGGAAAAATATCGATATTAAATTTTTTATATATCGAACAGCCCTTTTCATGGCGCTTAGGTATAGTGAAATCCAAATTAAACAATATGCGCAGAAGTCGAAAACGCGTCGGGCAGGTCGGGAGAGTCCATTGCCACTGCACGAAAGGGTGAGGTTGTTCAGTTCAGTAGCGACAGCGGCCGAGAGCAGTTGGGCGAGAACTACTCCGCGCGCGTGCGTATTACCTTCCGAAAAAAATAAACTTAAGTCGTGCAGCGCGGTATTTAACAGCGCTGTAGTGTAGGGAGATGTTATCCGTTTGGTATGTATAGCGCCAGCAAGTGCCTCGTGGTTTACCTCCCTCCAGCGGCTAGCGTCCTGGAGAGCCCTCCCCTACTCTGCCACAACTACCTTCCCTCCCTCAAAGCTGCGCGAAGGTTATTTTGTCATTTGAACCTTGCCATGTACTCCATTGACAGTTCCTTCCAACTTTTAACTTATGGAGCCTTGTCAAAGTTCTACTACCAAAATATGTTCTGCCTCGGCGCCTCGAACAAACAAAATCTATAAAATTACACCAGAGGGCCAGCGCACCGCATTCATACGCACTCAGTGCAATAACATTTCGCATAAGAACTATTTATTATTTGGCGTTACCAACCCACATATATTTTTCTTTCTCATTATTCATGTTAAAGACTGTTTGTTCACTGTAAAATGAGCATTTTTGAAAGTCCTGCTTAAGATCTACATATATGTACGTTGTGTATTCCTCCGTCTTATGTAAAATTTACATTGCCATGGGCCTCGTCACATTATTCATACGTAGGTCAAGTGAACTTGTGAAATTATTATAAAGGTAAGTATTTTACAAATATGCTCATTTCTACACATCAATTACATAAAAAAAAACACGAATCGAAGGAAATAATTTAATTTATCACAAATAGTTACCTAACACATTTAATTCGACGTTAATATGTCGAACTACTTTCCCTCCATCGTTACCAACTTTACTGGGCGTATGTCGGTCAGTGCGCGCGTTAAAATATGCAGGTAAAGGCAGTGACTTTTTTCTAAGGTTGATTACAAAAGTGCTCACATTATCGTGAATAGCCTGTAGTCATAAATGAAATGTTATAAATTATAGATATAATATATGTAAAAGAAAATGCAACAAAAATAGGCACTTTTACGTTAAAACAAGAATAAAATGCTTGCGATGGGTTGTATGACATATTTAGGAAACAACCAAACATGTCGTATATGTAGAGACCTGAAATATTCGTGAGTTCAACATCCCCCAGGCTAGACTCCACGGTCTTATTTGCAATCGTACAGAAATCGATTGCCCATTGGTTACTTGCATCCACAGTGAAGAGCAACGATTGGGCGTGCATCTTGTTGTTTCTCATTGGCCCACGGTTCTCTAAGAGGTGTCGAACAACGCGTGGACCAATGGAAAAGGTGACACAGATTTAAGAGTTTTTCCAATTCTAGCTTGTCCCAAAATGAATCCGCGAATTTTTCCGGTCTCTACACTATGGAGTGTTTTGATTTAAAAAATGCGAAGAAACTGCGAATAGACTACAGGTAGGTATAGGATGTTCACAGTAAAACGAAGGTTTTTGAAAGCCCTGCTTAAGATCTACTTGTATGCACTTTGTATATTCTTCCGCATTATGTAAAATTAACATTGCTATGGGCCTCATCACTTTATTCATGCGTCGGTCAAGTAAAACGGTGAAATTAATAGGTAAGTAAATATTATACAAATCTGCTCATTTTTACATTTCCATGAATAAAAAAAAAAACAGAAAGCGGAAGAAATAATTTAAGTTGTCACAAATGGTTAACTAACACTTTTCATTCGACGTTAAGATAAGGAACTACTTTCCACCCATCGTTACCAACTGTACTGTGTAAATGTCAATGCATCCATTAAAATGTATGCATTCAGGGGCAGTGACTTTTATCTAAGGTTGATTTCAAAAGTGCTCACTTTATCGTGAACGGCCTTTAGGTCTCGACAGCGAGGTCGTCAGTAAGTTGCTCAGAGATGCAGGCACGGGGAAGGAATCGGCCATGGCCTTCCTGTGGCGAGGAACAATCCCCCTGCATTCGCCTGCTGATTTCTGGAAACTGTATGTAAAATTGACGTCCCGAATTTCGCGAAAAGATTTCACGACCAGTTGTATTTCATAACACTTCAGCTCAGATCCGCTTTCGTGATTGGATGGTTTCCGTATAATGCGAATCACAGACGCACAGTATTGAAGTTACCTTATTGTGGTTCGCCAGTCAAGTAGCAGAAGATCTTCTCACATAAGACGCACAGCCAATCAGCAAAATAAAACCGTTGGTACTCCCGTAGGGTATTGAAATCTAGCATACGCGGAAATCTTTTCGCAAAAAAACAGGTGGCTGTAGACATTGTGATGGTTGGACCGGGAATCGAACTGCTTGTTCCCCCCCCCCCCCTTGTATACCCCTGAGCCCACCTCGCTAGGCTGTGTTCCTTTCATGCGGCGGCCGCGTGGCTCTGGAATTTTTTTTGGCCCAATTGATTAAAATCCGACCAAAAAAAAATCGTACAATTACCGCTCGCTTTATCACAAAATTGCTCTTTCAAGCTTACAACAATATTTTATTAATTTATTAGCTAGTGAATTAAAGATACAATGAATAGAATTAAATAAACAGGAAAAACATGAAAAACCTGTTGAACAGCTCTGGAATTGACCTGGTGTTCCGTTGGCTACTACGTTTTGCGGAAAGGCTCCCTGTAATTAAACTACCGAGCGCCTGTTTTCTTTCGTTATTGACATTCCTTGACATTACGCAGAAAAATTTAAAAAAATTGCCCGTCAGAATGCATCCACGTTCCCCGCAGGAGCTTCGCTAGGATTCTGAACCCGTGCCAGTTACATCCGGGATTTCGTGGAATATACAGCTGCGTGACATTTAACGCTTTGGGGACTATACTCGAGTGTAGCTCTGGCAAAACTTGTTTGAATATTTCATTCCACATGAAAAACAAAACTGGTCCGGGTATACTTACATCGATTCCGTATTTCATAAGGATTATAAATAGGAACTAATACTACATCAACCACAAACTTCGTAAACGAACGACAAATTTCTGTATAGTTACGGAAATCAACACGATGGGATGTACATCCTGTTACATACGAAAGTACATGTGATTGTAAAACGGTAAACTCGGCATTCCATTGGTTGGTAGCCGGCCAATACGTAAAGACTGGTGTCGTTTTGTGCATTAGAATGGCGTTAAGTGACATAGGGACCAATATAACACGGTGTCCCTGCAGTGGTATGTATATAGGTGACTAACCCGTAGCTTGACTTTAAAGCTGGTAAAAGGGTGTGCCGACCTCAAAGTGTTAATCTTTTCATACGCAGAGTAGATATAGGCTGTTCACGGTAAAATGAGAACTTTTGCAAGTCGTGCTTAAGATATATTTGAATAAACTTTGTGTATTATTCCGCTTTATGTAAAATTAACATTGCCATGGGCATCATCGCAATGGTCATACGTCGGTCGAATGAAACTGTGAAATTACTAGAAAATAAATACTTAAATCTACTCAATTTTACACTTCGAAGCGTAAAAAAAAAAAAAAAAAAAGCGAAATAAATAATTTAAAATAGTTACCTAACACTTTTTATTTGAAGTTAAAATGTGGAACTTCTTTTCATACATCGTTACCAACTTTTCTTGACGAATGTCACTCATTGCGTCCATTAAAATATATGCATTCAGAGGCAGTGGTTTTTTCCTAAGGTTAATTTCTGAAGTGCTCACTTTATCGTGAACAGCCTTTAGTTGTCTACGTGTTGCACAGGAATGTTACATTCGACTGGTAGTGTAAACTGCGAGGTTCTGTACCCAATGACCTTCCCTGCGGGTAACTCTTTTGCAAAGTGTACTACTTCTCTATATCTCCCACCTAGGCGAACTGGGTTCGATTCCCGGCAGAATCGTTCTCGGATTTCCGCAAGTGGGAATCGTGCCGGACGATGCCGCTGGTCGGCGGGTTTTCTCGGGAGTTTCCCGTTTCCCCGCTCTTTCATTCCGGCTCCGCTCTATACTCACCTCGCTTCACCCTCATCGGCTCTCAAGACCTCGCTGTCAAGAGCCGCCTAAATCACTTACTTCTCTACGTCATGACTGGTTGATGTTACTATACCCGAGCTCAAAGTCTGCAGCTATCTTGTGATAACAAACAAGCAACAAAATGCATGCCCAATCTGAAAGTAGCGCCCGATTCTGGAATGGAATGGAATAGAATTGAATTAGTGTCCTGGAACATCTTTCCCGTGCGAAGTTAACTTGTAATTTATGTTTCCAGGCGGGTTTTTTTTTGTTTTGTTTTTCTCGTGTAATCTCTATAAACGGCACATTGAACAGCAGCTCTTCTTAATAGCGTTTATGGCATATTCATAAATTGGATCTTTTCAACTTCTTATAAATAACTTAATATTTCAGTAACCTAAGATAAATTAATTTTCTTTACGAGTATTTCCTTCATATTTGATGAAACATGTTAACATAACATTAGTCCCAAGTTACTTAATTTCTTGACTCAGTAAGCGGCACTTCGTTACTTCCGTGCAAACGCGAGGATTCTGTTTTTTGAGACTCTACGCTACAAGAGCATTATAATTTAAAACGACAGTGAAATACAGGCGTGCGATAAGTACTTCTTGTCGTTATTTCTGATTCAGGTTTATATAATTTTCATATTCACTTCTACAAAAAATTTATTCATTTAATACTTCTGCAACCTGTGCGATTTTTTATGTTGTCGTAGAAGCCTTGACTAAACCCTTTTTAACACGTTTCAAATTACAGTGGAAATTGCCTGAATGGTAATTTTTCTCGTGAAGTATTTATTCTCATTTAAATGTTATTGATTTTTCTTGTATTAATAAAAACTGTTTTCCTGCGATAACACAAAACCTAAATATACTATGGAACGTAAGTGATACACGTTTCATTAACATGAACTAGTGTAGTATCCTTTGCTTGTCCGCTATAGGAATTCGAAAATATCATGGCGTAGTAGTAGGGGTGTGCCGGTCCTAGATCACTTGTGCAAAAAGGGCTTATGTACCACATTTGCAAATGCGCAAAGATCTGGAAATCTGCCAATCGGAATAATCGGTTTTAGAAAAAAAAATTGAAAATAAAAAAAATAGTCACTTTTTTTCAAAACATTTTATAAAACAGATTATTTTTCCGATTCACAAATTTGCAAATACAAATTGCAAATTCGATAATCCGATATTTGCAATTATTTGCAAATCTGCAGATGTACATATGCCCTTTTTTTGTACAGTGATCTATGACCAGCACGCTCATACTACTGGCAGTGTTTCCATGAACAGAAAGAAAGCAAATACGAAGACTGACTATGTTACATTGTGGACTGCGGTAACCCCAAGCACAAAGCAGAAATAACCGGTTTTGTTTATAAACAGTGCCATACGCGTGCGATAGCCGGTGACATTGAGACAGATCGCCAGACTTTCCTACATGAACTAACAATAACAGGGAAACCTGCAGAAAGTACGCTGGGTAATTGTGCACTCAACAAACATCATCTGCAAAATTTAAAAAAATATGTTACACAACCTGGAAAATAAAACTGTTACTATAATCTATTCACTGTTACTTCACTTTTTTCTGAAGCCCTGCTAAAGTTCTACTTCCAGGGTATTCCTCCGCCTCGTGCAAACTAAACATAAGTTAGTCTAGAAAATTACACCAAAGGACAATGCACCGAATTCGTGCGCACCCAGTTGTAATAATATTTTGCATGAGAACTATTTCTTACTAGCTGCTACCAGCACACATGTTTTCTCACTGTTTTTATTAATATTTATCATACATTAAGACAACTGAAAGAAAATCTACGCGATTTTTGTTGTCTCTGGTCTGCCCCCTATTCAACCTTGCAACCCGACATCGTATGTAGTCACTTATACGCACGTGAACATTGTTGTGGGAAGTGAAACAAATTTGGGGTAAATTGAACATTTTACTCATAATACACCATATTGTTTACCTTTGTACTACTCACTGGCGGTGTTGTAGGCAGGCAGGACAGTAAAATCAAACTCTTCACAGTACTTGCGAAAGAAGAACTTCGTGCACGCATCGCCTGGATCAACAAATGAGCGCTGTGATCGTCCTCCCCTGGTGGCGGGGGTGTGTTCATCATCTGCGCAGAAGGTCGGCGCGCTGTTCAAACGGCCGTTGGAGTGACGCAGTGTCGTCCTTATTTGTACATGTTGAGAAATATGAACTCTTATTCGACGATCATTTCTAATACCCCTCTAACGAATATTACCTTTAGATATCACCCACTACCAAGTATAACGACTGTAGTTCCAAATATAGTAATACTTAATTCTATTGGTTTCTGTATTTTCAGAGCAAAATAATGAATTCTCATTGGGGTTTGGAATCTGTTCACCCCTCTAAGAATTATTGGAAAGATAACAATATAAATGCCTTGTTCTCCTGCTTGTTCCGGGTAAGACGATTTCGGCCTCGAGGGAGCATCACCACACCTGAAGTTATGTAATTCATCAGTATACTTTCTATGCTATTTATGCAATAGGTCATGATATCACTTTGACGTACGGCTAGGTGCCCTAACATGGGTTTAAAACTTTGAAAATATATTTTGCTTGCAAATAGTATTTTATGATGACTCTCTAAGAAAAATACTTTATTTTTCTCTCCGAAAGTTAATGCTTTCTAATTGCGAGCAGTTGCTTTGGTCAGTGAATGAGGGGAGTCAAATGGTAGATCTAATTTCGCTAAGTATGTAATTCAAATGCAGGTAAGTTCAAATCAGCCTGTAGTTTCAAGAATTTAAATATGTTTTTAAAATGATATATTTCCTTGTGATAAATGGCAAGATGGCGATAATAACCTATGAATTTCTTGTGGAAATTAAATGAAAGTTTAACAAAAGGAGAGTTTTGGTCAAGCAAGACCCAGTCAAAATGAGGGTTAGGCCAATTAATTTATAATTCAAGTTAAACATTTTGAATTGGCCTTTGGCTGGCCGTATGTAGCCAATGAATTGTTTTTGTCATGAAATTGAGAATATACAAATATATATTTTTTCCATTTTGGAAATATTTTTGATACTTACATAAAGGCATAAAAGTACCCTTTTATGATGTTTTCAATAAGTAAATATGGTCTTAAAGTTTGTATAACAATTTGCATATTAGTACCTGAATCCCCGCAAGTGGATAGTATTTTTTGAATAACATGTATTATAACAGAGATTCTCAAAGATGTATTTTTAATGGAGAAAATTAGAAAACACAGTAGGTTTCGAAGGAGATCTATTATCACTAAATATTTTTGTGATATCGTAAATATTCTTTTCTCAGAATGAGTGTACACAATATTTTATATAATTCCATTGATGTTTTGCATACCAAGGAAAAGAAAAGAAATTAATAAAAATACCCATCTTTTTAGTGCTGGCTTTTGCCATTTGTTTACTTTCTGCTTAGACCACCATATTTTGGGTTTGTTTTTCGATTCGGCCTTGCTGTCTCCTTGGGCCATCGAAGCAGTAGCGGTCTGAACATGATATATTATAACGTATAAATATATGCGTGAAACTTCTGTTCAACGAAAAATAAGAAAATTTCATGTTAAGAGGAGCATAAAATGGCTGTGATATACTGTATAAGAAACATGTACTACCAACATTCTTTTGAAACTTTATAGTATAGCGAGTTAGCTTCCGGTGAGCTTTGAAACGCGCAAAATTCCACGCGAATGTTGTAGACTTACAAATAGCGTTTTTCTGAATCGACAAAGGTCTCTGGTTGTTTCAGAATGCAATTTTATTTCGTTGTGTACCGAAATTGCCTTCATTATTGGTTATCTTAGACACTGCCTCTGCCCACTTAGCGAAAATCCTTTTGTAATTTCCTGTGTGTGTGTGTGTGTGTGTGTGTGTGTGTGAGGGAAGGGAGGGGGGAGGGGGGGGGGAGAGGTAAAGCCGACCATCCACTGACGTCGCTTTTTCCGGACGTCAGTATTGTGGTCGTGTCTCCACAACTGATTCCGAAAAGCAGGAACCACACAGCGGTCGTCATTAATTTAGTTGAACATCGCACTTTTCACCACGCCACTCCCTTCCACTGTTTCTTATCATACGCTGTTAAAAATTTCCGTATGTTTACAGACATTTTGACGGAAATGAACAGTAAGTATACGGAAACGCAATCCGTAAAGACGAATATCGGAGATGGGCTCCGTAAATACGATATGTATAGCGAAAGTCTCCGTATGTCCTATTCGCTTAAGGTTTCGATGACGAACAATGTCGAGTACACACAAAGCTTTCCTCGACGCTGTAACAAAGAAATTAGCTAGACAAATTCCTTCAAACATAAAAAATAGCGTCAGGCGTCTGTAACATTTAGCGACACTCAAACTACACAAACTTTAACAGACGCTAAAATAGTTGCTCGAGTCGTTACATCAAATACCACAATTATGTCTGCAATGGTACAAGAAGAATGCAGGTGAACGGTTAGAAAAAAAAAACAAGAAGTTCGGAAAACTAACGAGAAAATGTTACGGATATGATCCGTGAATTCGCGAAGAGTTTTGTGAAGTTTACGGAAAGTCCGGTTTTGCTAAGCAACGTGTCCGTGATTTTGCGGACAGTTTACGAAGATCTATGAAGAATGAGTGAAGATTTTTTTTAACAATCTAGCGGAGAGACATAACAGTTAGGTAGACGGGGACGAAACGGTGTGGCGGTTCCTTTGATGGGGGTGTAGCCATTCTCTGATTGGCTGCGTGAGCGGGCTGGTTACTGCATGCTACGAAAATCCGCCAATTGGCTGGGGGCTGCCTGGTGGCAAGCAGGTTACCCGGCGCTATTTGACGAACGGCTTTCCGACATGTTGCTGCTCGCCTTTGACGCCATTTTGCTGGCTTGTGTAGTTGGGAGTTCACGATATAAGCGGCTGTTTCACCGCTGTACTTGTAACCACTCTGTGGCGGAGACTATTTGTGGAGTCTCACTTGTCAAAATAATATATCGACGTTTCCAGCCATACAGCGTCCTGTGAGGGTTGAAGGAGGGCTGTTTTGGGAGTAAGCAAAGCTTTAGACGCGAAGCAAACTATGCTGCGCTACAGGAAGTAGCAGAGATAAAGATAGCAAGAGAATCACTGGGAAAATGAGCAAGGTCTACGAGTGCAGGTGTTGTTTTGACAGTCACGTGGCGTACTCACTAACACTATCGCTGCCTTATCGGCGATAAGCCGACTGCCCTTCGGTGGAAATAAACATCGATCATGCAGTGATGTCACGACCAAGATTGGAGAAGGGGTTGTTATGGCGAGAGTGTTATCGGCCGCGAGACCACCATATGGACGGGACAGATGGGGTGGGAAGAGCATGCAGATAGCTGTGGGCGCGGCCGATTAAGTTTCACCCCCCCCCCCCTCCAACACAATATCCAAAATCCCGAGTGTGTCGTTGGCGAGTGGATCGTTAGTTTAGAGCGCCTGGGACTTAAATTATTGCTAAAAGTAGACATATTTTTGAAAGCCAGTGTAGTGAGTGAAGGGATTTGGGTAGCTCTGAACATCGAGGGCTGAGTGCCGATGAGGGTGATGCGAGGTGAGTATAGAGCGGCGCCGGAATGAAAGAGCGGGGGAAACGGGAGATTCCCGAGAAAACCCGCCGACCAGCGGCATCGTTCGGCACGATTCCCACATGCGAAAATCCGGGAGCGACCCCGCCGGGTATCGAACACGTTTCGTTTAGACGGGAGCCGAGTAGTCTAACCACTAAACCACCGCGAGAACTATTTTTTGCTAGGCATTACCAACACATACATTCTTTCTCTGTCTTCATTCATATTATATTATTGATTAAATATTATAATTTTTTTGTTAAAATATAAGTAAAAGTTCAGTTTAACCCAAACTAAGGTTCTTTTATGTTAACACAAGTATAAAAAGCTTGTGATACACTACATATTTAGGAAACATCGCAACACGTGATACATAGGGTGATTTTTCAAAAGTTAGATTCAAAAAGTGCGAATAAACCGCGAATAGACTATATATAAATGTTCGCAAACCGAAGGAGGTCTGGAGGTTACTCTCCCTTGAGAAATGTGGACGCAGTAAGCGGCGTCATAGCTCCGGCACTGTCTTGGAGAGACAGTAGAGGTTAGGTAGTGACTTGGCTGGACCACGTGTTCCACTTGTGAGGGTCACGGTTGTGGGAGGAACGGACGGCGCATCGCTGTATCACTTCCGAGCTTGGAGCTGGTCAACTGGGATGTTATCTGAATGCAACTCCGCGCTGATTGAGTGTATCTCAAGCCTTATCCACGGGGACCCACTGGCGGCGCGTTGCTGTTACAGGGGCCACGGTGGCTGAGCGGTTAGCCTGCTCGCCTCCCACCAAGGCGATCCGGGCATGTGGGAATCGTGCCGGACGATGCCGTTGGTCGTCGCGTTTTCTCGGGGATCTCCCGTTTCCCCCGCCCTTTCATTCTGGCACTACTCCATACTCACGTCAATCACCCTCATCGGCTCTCAAGACCTCGTTGTTAAGAGCCGCCAAAATCTGTCCACTCCGTTGCTGTTACACGCCTTTGGAAGTCGGATACAGCCGTTTGGCGGGTTCCCTCCTGTTGTCAACCTGGGAAGTAACTTTGCCGTAGTGTCGTAAAGTTGTCTACTACGTGACAGTCCAGCCGTAAACAGGCGAAGGGTAGCTTTCAGAGGCTAAAGCCTTTGCACCTCTGTCCTTGTAATCTTGACATTGAACTGAACAATAGTCATTGTGCACGGATGCGGAGGTCTTCGGTGGAGAGGAAGTGGTTAGTGGTTATGTTGGGCTACTCAGCACCGGAGCGCCGAGATATAGGCGCCATGTTTCCCGAGACGAAAGTGATTCTGCGGTGGTTAACCATCGCCTCCTGCAGCGCGAAGGTCATTCTCGAGCTGCATTCGATTTATTTTGTACAACACTTTTTATCTTGTTATTTTTAACAACCATATGGTTATACATTATTCCTGTTACACATTTTGATCGCGCTTTACAGTCCATTGCTTTTAAATCGCCGCTGCATTTGTAGAGCTTCTGTCACGCTGTCAAATTTTTCCGCCAAACTGCATCCAGTAATAAAATAAAGTTGGACAGTTATGGCGTCTTCGAAACGTCATAACCGCCGCCATGTTTGTCTGAGAAAATTGGATGTCTTCAGTTTCCAGCAAACATCTGAAGATTGGACCGGTTCTAAGTTTTTATTTTTATTTTTGACGGTCTCAGCTAATCAGAATCGTGCACGACAAAAATTGACGCCAAGAAACTTTAAAATAACGAACAATCGCTGGAAACGAAGTAGGTTTTGAAGATAATTAATTTATGTAGAATATGTCTGGGCACGAATGCTATTTTAAGTGAATGTTGCACATAATGTTACGAACTTAGAGGCATTAAATTTCACTGTGCGGGAAACATCTCTTATAAATAAAATTTGAATTTAGTAAATAAGCGAAAATAAATTACAACATTCCGTACATTTCTTCCTGTAATGGGATTAATGGAAAAACAAAAGCAATATCTGACATGAAAATCATTTTTAAATAATAATTCATATCAGATTCTCCCAGTTAAAAAAAATGGACTGTAAGGCACATTTTACAACACATTCAAGACTATTTTATAAAATTTGTTGGAAGGAAAAATTTGATGGCCTTATTTTCTCTTCAAACTTCATTGTCAAACATGGTTGAAGGCGAAAATATGACCGTGTGACAGGGGCTTTAGTCATGGCTGCGATTTCTGGCATTCCCTGGTGGGATTTTTACGTCATCGCTCCCACAGACGGCATATTATATTCACGGTTAGTTGAGCGATTTTGAAATCAACTTTTGTAAAATGTCACTGCGCCTGCCTGGGTACGCTGGGCATGCGAACAGCAAAGTTGGTAACGATGGAGGCAAAGTAGTTCCATGCCTTAACATTTAATTAAAACAAAGTGGGTCGTGAAAATTTGTACACACAAAAAATGATTTATTTTGCTTTCTGTTTTTTTTTTTTAATGCATAAAATTGTAAGAATGAGCGAATTTGTAAAATGCATACTTTTCCAACAATCGCAGTTTCGTTTGACTGACGCATGAATAAAGTGATCAGGCCCATGGGAATGTTAATTTTTGTATACGGCGGAATAATACACAACATGCATACTAGTAGAATTGAAGCAGGAATTTCAAAAGTGCTCAGTTTACCGTGAACAGCCTTAAACCCCTTTTGCGTTGTTTTTTTTTTTTTTTGAGTGAACCTTCCCATTTTCTCCCCCTTCTCTCATCGTCGACGAAATTGCCAACTGTTCGGGATATTTTATTTATTTTTTTATATAATTGTTAATTATGTACCAGTGCCATTTTTTATTTCCGTGTAAAATCACGTCGATGAACAACTCGCAGAAGGAAATTTAGCACGCCTGGAAAATCCCCGGCTTGACACGGAATAGAACCAGGGCGTTTGATTCGTGACTCAGTCATCCTGTCTGATTGGTAGAGACCTACGAAATTCGCGTTATTATTTCAAGACAAACCAGACTTCAAACGCTTGTGCTTTTATATTGCGCTTGCCAAAGGATTGCTGTTGGTCCGGACACGCCCTGGATGGCTTTGGGCCAATAGGAAGCCACTAACGAGAGGCTGGCCCATTCACGTTCAACCAAGACAAGAGGGAAAATGTGTCCTCACTGCTGCAGAAACCAGTAAACAAATCGCACAAAACTGGAATATGCATAGGTTGGTGAATTTTAGCGTGTCGCCTGAAAATAACGCGAATTTAGCAGGTCCCTACTGATGGGCACAAATACCATCAATAATAGTTCAGAACAACTTTTCAAAGAAATCACTTCACGGAACTGCGCATATTTTTAACATATACGCTCTGTAGTAAATATACAGTAACGCTGCCAACGTATGAGGAAATAATATTTCCATGTATTAGCAGCGTCTTTTTATAATTTACAAATGTTAATTCTTTATCTTTAGGAATTTATTTTTTTTTGTAAATTTTAGGTAGAGCCAGTTCTTGGCATTTGTCAAGTCCAAAGCCGTCCGTACACGATACCAAATTCCTGCTACCTTCTGTTATACCCATGGGCACAACAGAAGGCATAAAAGTTTCTGTAGCAGAAGAAGAAGAAAGAATGCATCAGTTCATACCCACACGTTACCTACAGTGCTAACAGAAAATTGTAAATGGCAAGCAGAAACAACTCGCAAATTGCAGACATTCCGTAGTTGGCAGGACTGCAAATGCAATCAAATATTATATGTAGTTGCTTTGTGGTACATCCAAAAAGTACGAAGATTTTCTTCTTCCTCAAGACTGCATTCATTTAAGTTTCTGAGTACAAGTACTAGGCTGTTAATGTATGGAAAATGATATTAGTAAACGGCACAGCGTATGTATAAAAAAACAAGGTACTGTATTCACATTTGTCTACAACGAACATTAATGCGACTAATTAAAACATTATTTAATTATTTAAATATTTATCTTCAACAGGCGTAATAATAGATCTTGTACTTTCCGTAATGAAACAAGGTTATACTTAGGAGCAGTGATATTTCGTGGAAAAATTTGCAGACAGGGTACAGTTCAAAGCACTGTGCGGTCGTCCAGCATTTTTGATTGGCTGAATCATGTTCTGGTCGATGTTAACTGTTTGAGCACGAATCACGACGGTAGAGTGTCGGAGTTACGGAATCCTGAGTGGCTCGGTCAAATACGGAAACGACACCAGCAGCCAATGGCGGTATGACAGCAGCCGAGGTGTACATGCAGCATTGAAGTCTACTGAGTACTCCGATTTATTCGCGAAAAATCAGTGGCCCTAGTTATACGGTTAGGTGACTAAAAGAGGGCAAAAATATCAGAATACTAACAACATATCTTTTATGTGCCTGGGCAACATCACTCATTCTACATTAATTAAATTGTGCTTTTACACATTTAGTTTGTAAGTTGTGTGTGTAGCTCAGTGGGTTGGTTCACGGGTATGTGGCATGTGGGTTTTGGTTTTAGAGTTAAAATATCCGCCGTATTACAGAATTTTTTAGTTATTTAATGTGATACATTACTGTTGTTTATAATTTATGTTCTTGTTAGTAAACGTTTGTTTCTAGAATTTCTTTGTATAAAAGCAATAATACGCAAATAACTCCACAGCGCCATCGGCTGCCTGTGGTTCTCTTTATTTAGCTTTGGTTTGTATTATTTGTTTGTATTATTTCCTTTAGACAAATAAATTCTAGAGATAAGCGTTTTGTTTTTAATTTTAAAAGCTATTACTTTACACGTGTCTGGAATTAGTTATTGTTAGGGACATGCAAAATTTGCGTTATTATTTGGAACCGGGATAAACTCCACAGTACTGTATACACTCGAGCCAGTGTCGTTTATCCGTTGGCTGCTGTATAGCTGTGAAGCCACGCCCTTTCTGACTGAACTGCATGTAATTGGAGCACACAGCTGTGAAGCGTTCATTTATAGGCGCAGAGTTACCCAGGGCGTGTCAAATAAAGCGTTATCCAATGACAAACATGCTGCAATAGTACACGTGTTTGAAGGGTAACTTTTCCTTAAATAATAACGCGCAGGCCTCTAGTTATTGTACAACACACATCTCGTTTTCTTGCATGGGCCACGGTGGCCGAGCGGTTACACTGCTCGCCTCCCACCTATGCGACCGGGTTCACTCCGGATTTTCGCATGCGGGACTCGTGCCGGATGATGGCGTTGGTCGACGGGTTTTCTCGGGGATCTCACGTCCCCCTGTTCTTTCATTCCGGCGTTGCACAATACAAACCTCAATCACCTTCATCGGCTCCCAATACCTCGCTGTTAAGAGCCGCCCAAATCTCTTCACTCACTCACTTTCTTGTGTCAGGTGGAGCGTGTTTTAATTGATAAAGCGAGCACTTTTTGAGGCCCTGCTAAATTTTTCCTTTCAATTAATTTCTACCTTTCCGCCACTTCTTAATGTCAACATTTCAATATGACCAATAAACGCAGTGTCAACATTTCATTACTCTCAAAAGTTAACGTCTGCGACTGCAATAAAATATGTTTATTAGGAGTTGGTGCTTTTTGGGAGGTTCTTAAAAAGTGCCAACTTTACTGTGACCAGCCTATAGCTGGCGTCTTTCCTATCGCGTCTCGCCGGAAGTCTGCTGGTACAATATTAACAGCGTGACAAGAAATAAAGCAGTTGGAATGGCTCCTTGGTAGAATCGTGCATGATGTCCGTGTGGACAGCGTGTTGCGTGTAGCGCTCAGTGAGGCGCACAACCCTCCTTGTCACCAGACGACAACGTACTTAACAGCTGACGGACGGCTCGTTCGTCACCGAGGGCAGGCCTGAGGGATGTATTGTGCCTCGTCGGTCGAGACTTCAGGGTCGATAGCCGCGTCCTTATGAAGCGTCGCGTCGCGTCGCGTGGTTAACTGCACGTTGCGATGTCCCCCCCCCACCGGCGTCATTATGCTAGCTCTAAACATAGCGTCCCTGACTGTTGGGCAACGGGTGCGTCCAGCTCCGCACTAAAGGCTCTTACACAACACAACATTTTTAACATCTGACTCTACATTTCCTTTCATTTGACGAAACCACCAATCCACAATAAAACTATAAAGTCAGAGTTCAGACAATTGAACATCGGCAGGGATCGGAAAATTCCGCGAGTTCAATGACATGCAAGCTGGACTACACAGTCCTGTGTACACTCGAGCCTCAGATGTTTGTTCATTGGCTGCTGCTCCAGAGAGTAGTCAGTGTTACTCCACACCTGGCAGTATGACAGTCGCTAATTGTTTCCTTGCAAGTTAGCTATTGGCTCAGAGTCGTCCAGGGCGTGTCTCATGAAATGTGATCGAATTACAAAAGTGACTTCAGCGTACACGTGTTGGACGTCTATCTTGTCCTGAAATGAATTCGCGAAATTTCCCTATCCCTAAACATCGGTTCTGCGAGTTTGATAAAAATGTGTATCTTGTTATGTAAATCATCATCATATTATCCAGGAATGCATTTTTTTCCTTTAAAAATCGGCTTTAAATTTATATTGTAAGTTCATTTCAACTGCAGTCGGTGTTCAATTTTTAGTACAGTATTGAAAAGTTAGGCAAAAAAAAAAAGTGAAAATCTATACCTGTACAGAATTGATACGAGACCAGCAGGGATATTTCCAAAAGGCCTATTAGTGTGATGGAATTTTATTCGAAATTTGATTGGTGTTTGCTCAAGGTTCCTTGTTTTTATTTTTTGTTTGTGTGTCTTTTTGTCGTGTGGTGTTGATAATAGTAATTTTAATAATAATATTAAAACAGCAAGCCTGTTTGTTGTTTTTATTTGTTATAATGGTTTTTGATTGTGCTTTGTCGACAGGAGTACTAATAATAATAATTTGTTTCGCACTGCCATTCGACGCACGGTTGCTACTCTCCAGGTTAACGACAATGCCATTGAGACGGAATCGCCAGATATAGTCCGTTCTTGGTTACTGCCGACCTGACGGAAGCCCTGCTAAACTTTTGCTTTCATTATATTCCTCCGCCTCATGGAAACAGGACTTGACTACGTCTAGAAAGTTACACCAAACGGGACAACTTACCGTATTCCTAAATATGTCATGTATCACAAGCGTTTTACACTTCTCCTAACCGAAAAGTATCTTACTTTTCGTTCAATTAAAGTTTTACCAATATTTTATTTATAAATTATAATATTTAATTTATAATAATATGAATAAAAATAGTGAGAAAACATGTGTTGGTAGCGCCTAGTAAGAAATATTTATCATGGAACATATTACTACAACTGAGTGCGCACGAATTCGGTGCATTGTCCTTTGGTGTAATTTTCTATACTTAGTTAAGCTTAGCTTGCACGAGGCGGAGGAATATCCTGGAAATAGAACTTCAGCAGGGCTTCAGAAAAGTGCGGAGTAACCGTTAACGGATTATAGACTACGTACGAAACTAAGCAGGGTTTCAGACCATAGACTAAAGATGAGGTAGACCGCTTATTCGTCTTCTCCGCGTGTACCCAAAATTGATCTACCTAAAAGGAACACAACTGCCGAAGTCACATGGTCAGCAGTGATAAACGTGTTTGTTTACATCTTAATTTTTAAATGACAAGCACTATTATAATATAAAATACTTTTACCAGTTTGAATGTATTCATTAAGCATCACAAATTGATTAGAGGAAGTATAAAAACATCTCAAAAGCACTTGTTTACTAAACAGTGTTCTAACCTCAAACCCACGCCATTTTTGCTGGACGTGTTGGCAGAAAAGCAGTTCGATGCTGGGACATGAAGATTGGTTGTGCGCAGCCAGCGAGCTTGGTCTAACTCATCTTTAGTCGTACGTTTCAGACGGGAGTGTTGAGTTGGCCGTGAACCTGGCGGCGGGTGCGGAGCACGCATGCGCACAACGACGTGACCGCCATGTTTGTTTGTGTTTGCAGAAATCGAGGCCGCCGAGGCGTGCAAGTGGCTCCGGGCGGCGGGCTTCCCCCAGTATGCGCAGATGTACGAAGGTGAGTACAGCCAGCTTCTAGTCCTCGCCACGTCTATCCACGGTGCTCCAGCTGTTCCCCCAGCCCCTACACGAGGCATCTCTGCCAGGGGCGTATCCAGACATTTTTTTTTTCTGTGGGGGCTGATGAGTATTAGTATTGTCACTAGTAGTGCATCGTTCACCAGTCACAGTGGAATACTCGATAGGGTGGAGGGAGTCGCTATCGCATGACTCAGCAGAGCTTCTGGCGTTCATTTTAGGAACTATCTACTTGATTATTTTTTTCCCCTCGTTTATTCAGAAAATGAAGTTTTGATACATAGGCTATTCACGGTAAAGCGAGCACTTTTTAAAGGCCCTGCATGTGTAGTTAATAACAAATAAATACATATAATGATTGCGATTTTAATATAGGTGTAAAAAATGCGTGTCATGTGGGTAATAACAAATGTATAAATATAATGATTGGCATTTTGATAATAGGGTTTAAAAAAATGTATGTCATGGGGGGGGGGGGGTGTCTGCAGCCCTCTTAGCCCTCTCCCCCCTGTTTACGCCCCTGATCTCTGCAGTCACTCTCGTGTGCTCGTTTCACTCCCTCAAGACCGTATTTTACAATGCATTTTTAAATTTAATTTCCTGAAAGAGATTTGTGTAACACTTTGGGTGCTATAGGCTGTTCACGGTAAACTGAGCACTTTCGAAAGCCCTGTTGATATCTACTTGCATGCACATTGCGTATTCTTACGCCTTATGTAAAATTAACATTGCGATGGTCCTAACCACTTCATTCATGCTTCCGTCAAGTAACACAGCTAAACTATTAGACAAGTGAATATTTTACAAATCTGCTCATTTTAACACTTCGATGTATTAAAAATAACAGGAAGCGAAATAAATAATTTAAGTGGTCACAAATGGTTACCTAACACGTTTTATTTGACGTTAAAATATATAATTACGTTCCCTCCATCGTTACCAACTTTACTGGGCGCATGTCACTCACTGCGCCCGAGAAATATATGCTGGTAGGGGCAGTGACATTTTTCCTAAGGTTGATTTCAAAAGTGCTCACTTTATCGTGAATAGCCTTTACCGACGTTATAACACGTCGCCTAGTTTTTACTGAGTTGTGATTTCCGTATTGTTTGAAGGCACTGGCGGAGAAATATTACTTCACCGCCAGTTTTCATAGGGTTATCTGCGACGTTATATTACGTCAGCAACACTCAAAAGTATAAATTTCTCAAATTAACAGAATGGATTGTACATTAGTCTAGGTATGAAAGAAAATTTGATTGGCCCGTTCCAAGTCGGCACTATATTGGTAGAGAGCCGGCTAGTAATGAACGGTGTACAGTGTAATGTGTCCGATATTTAGTAGACCCCCCGAGAAATTCGCGAGTGCAATGACCTTTAGGCTAGACTTCACAGTTTTATATACTCTCATACAGGTATCAACTGTGTATTGGTTGATTGCTGTGGTAACAAAATGCGGTGGTTGGGCTCACAATTTATTGCACATATTTGTTATTGGCTCGTTTATCTCCAGGAGGTGTCAAACAACACGTCGACCAATTACAAAAGTAACATGAACGTACAAGTGTGTAAATGCCAACTTGTCTAGAAATGAACCCGCAAAATTCTCGGTTCTCTAATGTTTAGAGACCTGCACAATTATTTGGTATCAGGCTAAACTTCACAGTGCTGTATAAACTCGAGCCGGCGTCGGTGGGGGTAGCTGTTTTTCGCGAAAAGATTTTAGGACAAGTTGTATTTCAAAACACTTTAGTTCAGGACCACTTTCGTAATTGGATTATTTGAACATTTACGCGTCTCATATTTCTGTCCGCCAATCACGGACGGTCAATTACGAAGGAACTTCATTCTGATTGACTCACTCATGTAACAGACTGCCAATAGCCAATGGAAAGACGCAAGTGCGCACTTACGATATTGAAGTATAGCCAGAGCGTATATCTTTTCGCGAAAAACACGTGACCCTAGGCGTCAGTTATCTATTGGCTGCTGCATAGATGTGTAGTCACTCCTTTTTTTTTGACTAAACTGCACGTCATTGGACTACACAATTGTGAAGTGTTCATTTACTGGCGCAGAGTTAACCCAGGGCATCAGTTGACGTATGATCCATTGAAAAACTAATTGCAAAGGTACATGTGTTTGAAGTCGAACGTGTCCTCAAATAATAACGCGAAATTTGCAGGTCTCTACCGATGTTGTGTGAACCAATATGACGATTGTAAACAGGAATACAAATACTAACAGAACAGATGATCATGCAACCGTGAATATATGTAACTCATTTATAGCTTGTCTTAACTCTCAGAAGACACGTACAGTGATAAGGATCGCATAAATCTAAGTATTTGCAGTCGAACCTGCCCTAATGTGATGACTCCCTTCCTTAGTTTTTATATTCATAAGTACCAAGTCCCCGACTTTATCGCATTATATGCCGGCAGCACGAAGCAAACCAAACAGTTGTTGACTTCTGTAAATTCTCTCCACTGCCTCGGTGACTGAGCGGTTAGCCTGCTCGCATCCCACAAAGGCGATCCGGGTTCGACCCCCGGATTTTCGCATGTGGGAATCGTGCCGGACGATGCCGCTGGTCGGCGAGTTTTCTCGGGGATCTCCCGTTTCCAACTGCCCTTTCATTCCGGCGCTGCTCCATACTCAACTCAATCACCCTCCTTCAGCTCCGAAGACCTCGCTGCTACGAGCAGCCCGAATCTCTTCACTCACTCGGCGACGGCTGTGCGGCAACATAGCGTGCCGGCCTCCCACCACGAACGGCCGGGTCTGAGTCCCGGCGTGCCCGTGTCACGATTTTTCGCCCACGGGAAACGTTGTGACGGTGGGTTTTCTCGGGGTTCTCGCATTTCCCACAACCACAGCGTTCCGTCACATCGCCATCCACACCTCGTGTCTCGCTTCATTCACTGCACAGCGCTGCTCGTGAACGATGGGTGTGTTCTTCTGGGCTTACCAAGGTTCAGCCTTGTGCATGTCGACCCTGCCCAAAAGGCGAGAACAAAGTGCAAATGATAGTTTTCTCTGCTGCACTGCAGGCGACTTGCTAATGGTGCCAGGGCTAATTGTTCACTGTAAAAAAAAAACTCTATAAACTTCCTAAACATTAATGGAATATTTTAACAGTTACATAGTATAGATAGGGGTAGTGAAATTTCGCGAAACGATTTCAAGACAAGTTATATTTCAAACCACTGTAGGGGTCGTTTACCTATCTTGATTGGTTGAATTACTTTTCGACACGTGTTAACTGTCTGTATACGAATCACGTAGGAGCCATGCCGATGTTGCAGAATTTTTAGTGGCCCAGTCAAATATGAAAACGCCTTCTCAAGCAGAAAGCAGCCAATTACAGTTGAGCTGCTGAGTGCTTATAGTATTGAAGGCTATCCTGTACTCAAATTTCTTCTCGAAAAATCACTAGCTCTAAGTATAGAAGATTCACAATCGTAAGGCTGCAAACATAGAAATCACCCTTACTCCTATGCATGGGAAATTAACTGCGCATTTTACTCTTCCTCAACAAATGCAGGAACAGTACATCAATGCGTAGAAAGGAATAAAATTGACCAGTCATGCTATATCAATACGCAGAGACGTCAGAGTGATAATTTGCGAATTACATCTCATATTGTAGAGGAAGAAACATCGCTGGAACAGTTGACGGCTCGTTAAGTTTCAGTTTACGTTTAACGTGTCTGAATGTCTTGTTCCCGTAATTGGCTGTAATCTGTGTATGAATCTGTCTTAATGACGTGATTGAGATAGTGGGAATCCCGACATTGAACGAACGTGACTCGTCTGGAAACACCTAAGCCATGTCAAAAAAAAAAACATAACTTTATCAAGACGCAAGACGCACCGTCGTTCTGCAGTGTGTGTTGACATAAAAATGTACGCGATTCACCTATGTCTGTAGTTATGGTAAAAATTTACACTCGCGTGAATGAGTTCCACGTGGCCATGTCGACTACGCTGAGAGAAAAGCTAACAAAATATTTGTTTAACAGGGCTAAAAATATATTTAGTTGCACCACCAAACTGTTGTGCTTAGTAAAAAAAAAAAAAACTGTTTACCCAACAAAACACACGCTTGAATTAACAACACCTCTTTGGGACAAAATAAATTAGACTGCAAATAAAATATTTGGCGAATCAACTGTATATATTTGTTTGTCCACTCATTTGATTGCCTTCGTTTGAAAGTACAGTTTGAGAATTGGTTTGTATGTTTTGTAACAAATTAGGATAGTAGCAGTGTTTAGTGCATTCATTGATGCTTAATAATGGTAAACATTATTAGAAAACTAAAAAGTAGAGCTATAAAAGTACAACAATGTTTATTTGCGCTCGTTGTCCAGTATTTGACTTGTGTGTTTTTATTAATAAACATCACCATTTCGTTACTAGTAAATTTAACGGACGTTGCTAAGGCATAGTAATGGGATGCAGCTGATATGGGTTCGAATCACGTTCGCGCTTCAGTTTATTTTTCCATATGAACCGAAACTGTTTTAAGTACCCAACAAATATTTAGTTGCGCCAGCCAAATCTTTGTTTGGAGGAACCAAGTAAGAATAACAGAATAAATTGGTTTCACCATCAGAGTATTCCATTGCCCCATACAAACAATTAATTTTTTCGCGCCAAACAAACTTTGTTTTATCCAACAAAACCTTTTTCTCCGTATAGGAAAACGACTGCAAGCGAAATACAGTAGCAGCTAAGCTTGTGCGTGAAAATGTAAACAGCAAGAATGACATAGATTGAAATAAGGCGTAACAAAAGGCAACGACACTTTGCAATCTAATAACTGGCTGGCATGTTATTAGTAGGGATAGGAAAAATTTGCGATTTCAATGACCTGTAGGCTAGATTTCATAGTCGTGTGTATACCCGAGAATCAGGTGTTTGTTCATTGGCTACTGCCCCATGGAGTAGCCAGTGTTACTTCACACATGGCAGTATGCACTCGCTACTTGTTTCCTTGCAAGTCTGCTATTGGCCCAGAGTCGTCCAGGGCGTGTCTAATAAACTGCGATCCAATTGCAAAGCCAACTTCAGTGTACACATGTTTGACGTCTATCTTGTCCTGACACGAACTCCCGAAATGTTCCTGTCCCCAGGTATGATACGATTGTGTAGCCTTGGTTCTGTGAGAGATTGGTAGCATTTCTGCCTTGCAGCGCTATAATTTTGTCGGTGTTTTTTTTTGTAACAGACTTGGTTTTATAAAGTTAACGCGTTTCTTTCATTTACGTATGTGTGATTGATTATACTTAGATGCACCTGTATTTCGCGAAAAAATTTCAGGACAAGTTGTGTTCCAAAACACTTTAGTTCAGAACCACTTTTGTGATTGGTTCGTTTGAATTGTCACGCGTATTATCTGACCTGCCCGCGAATTACGTAGGATCAGTATCGGAGACACTTAACTCTGATTGAATCACTCATGTAACAGACTATCTTCTCACAAAGACAAGCGGCCAATAGTAAAATGAAGACTCGAGGTGTGCACATAGGATATTGGGGTTTAACCCCCGCGGAAATCTTTCCGCGAAAAACAGGTGACCCTAATTATATACCTTGTTTGTCGCAGGCATCGTATTCGTGCGTATTCAGTTCGACAATATTTTGCATAAAAACTATTTGTTAACTAGATTAAGATTTTTGGACATTCGCCATCGCGATGCAGATGTTTGTCATGGAAAAACAGGACTGAACACGAAAAAAAAAAAAAAAACTGAAATATGACAAGTCTCGTATGGACGAGAAAATAAATATATGTATACAACACTGGGAAATTCCAGAACAGCAACTAATTACGAAAAATATATGTTTAGATACATAACCAACAGATAACACGTAGAAAATAACAAAGGCTAGAAACCTGCTTGGAAAAGTTATGATAACACTGACAAAATAAGTAGGAACAAAATGGGACAGCACAACGAGGAAACGTTTTCAAACACAGCAGTTTTACCAGACACGACAGAATGCAAGCCAGGCATGCTCTAGTCAAGATAATATGTTTGCACAAAGCCAGAAACTTTCATGAAGGAATCGAGTCAAATAAAACAGGACAAAAATGTCCAAAATTCTCCATCTAGTTATTCACCCCCATTGCACTGTTCATTAAAATATCACATCAATTTTTTTACTAGGTTTTACCAACTCACCTATTTACCCCATGTTTTTATTTATATTAATTACATATTAAATATTAAAATTTTAAAATTGAAGTATAAGTAAAAGTTCGATTGATCAGAAATTAAGTTACTTTTATGTTAACACAAGTATAAAACGCTTGTGATACACGACACAGGTTTGATTTAACATGTATGAAGAAACCACGAGTATGCTATAAGTTTATTTCGTAGTAATATATGAAAAAGGTGGCACATTTAAAAAGCGTAGCTTGAATAGTTACCCAGTTGTCGGGATCTGTACAACTGCAAAGGCCAGCGTGATGGCCAGATGTATGGCGAAGTGATTGGTATATTGTTAAGAAGGCTTTCGTCGTGAATTATGTTTATTGATATAGGCTGTTCACGGTAAAATGAGCACCTTTGAAAGCCCTGCTTAAGATCTACTTTGTATGCACGTTGTGTATTATCCCGTCTTATGCAAAAATAACACTGTCATCGACCTCATCACATTATTCGTGCGTCGGTCAAGTGAAACTTTAAGTTATTAGGAAAGTAAATATTTCACAAATATGCTATTTTTTACACTTCGATACATTAAAACAAGTATAAAGTGAAAGAAATATTTTAAGTTATTACAAATTGTTACCTAACCCTTTTAATCTGATGTTAAGATAAGGAACTATTTTCCATCCATCGTTACCAACTTTACTGGGCGAATGCAGCCCAGTGCGCCCGTTAAAATGTATGCAGGTAGGGGCAGAGACTTTTCTCTAAGGTTGATTTCAAAAGTGCTCGCTTTATCGTGAACAGTCTTTAACTAGTGACACCTGATTGTCGTGAAAATATTAGCACGCGGACTAGATTTCAATATCCTACGTGCAAAACTGCAGCTTCTCTTTGGCCATTGTAGGGACATGCGAAATTCGCGTTATTATTTGGAACCAGCCTAAACTCCACAGTACTGTATACACTCGAGCCGGCGTCGTTTCTCCGTTGGCTGCTGTATAGCTGTGAATCCACGCCCTTTCTGACTGAACTGCATATGATTGGATCACGTAGTTGTAAAGCGTTCATTTACAAACGCAGAGTTACCCAGGATGTGTCAAATAAAGTATGGTCCAATGACAAACATGTTGGAAAGGTACAGGTGTTTGAAGTTTAACTTGTCCTTAAATAATAACGCGAATTTTGCAGGTCTCTAGCCATTGGTCGTGTGTCTTTGTGCTACTTGAATCGGCCCCTCCCGTGAAATTGCAAGATATAAAACGAAAGCAAAGGGATGTTAAAAAGTTACAAAGCGACTGTACCGATCTCGGTTTTAATTTTCCTCTAAAAAAAGCTATGCCATGTATCTGTCCCTTGAATATATTTGTAACTGAGCTGTGCCGGAAAATAATGTTCGTTGCGAAACTGAAGGCACAGAGTGAATAAACGCATCAAGACGAAATGGCGTGGCGGTTCGTTTGATGTGGGCGTGCTCGTATTCTGATTAGTTGCGCGATGGTCGGAGAACGGGCCTTGTGTGTTTGATTGACTGCAGCCAGCGTGCTGCGAAATGTACCCTGTTGCTACAGAGGTTACCAGGCGCTGATTGGCGAACGGCGTTCCTACTACATGTTGCTGGCCAGGGGCGCCATTTTGGTGGAGCGTGAAGCTGTAATTCGCGGAATAGGTGGCTATTTCACCTCTGTACTATCATCTACTCTGTGCTGAAGGCAAGGCCGATAATGTCCTTGTCCCTACCGAAATAACGCCTTCCATTTTCAAATCCCGTGCACAGACCTGACTGGGCCAACAAGAATTAGTTTTCTCCAGTAACGAACGCACTGTAATAATAATAATAATAATAAAAAGAACGTAAACTTCTTAAACTATGAAATAAGTTTTAGACCTTGGCATAGTTTTAGAATAATACCACGTATTAGCCTGTACACATACAGGAATGTTGAGCCTCGCGACTATACATATGCCTAGAGACCTGCAAAATTCGCGTTATTATTCGGTACCGTGAATACTTCATTGCCCTATTCCTACAAGAGAACAATACGTCTTTTCGTTGGCTGCTGCCAACTGTGTTGCGTCATTAACCTGCGTGTCCTCTCCACCGTAGATTGGGTGTCCGACCATTGAGCGGTAATTACTGGTTGAAAGCGTCGATGGGGCGTCCCCGCACCAGCTCTCGGCCGATAGCAGAAGACAGCAAACATACAACGTATTGGAGTTTAGTCTGCAGCAAAAAAAATAACGCGAATATTGCAGGTCCCTACATATGTCTAACGGAAAATTTCCTGTGCATTTGGCTGTTTCCTGAGCAAACGTAGGAACAAAGCGGTTGTTGTCTGGGGGAAAAAAAATTCCCATTCAAGCTTTACGACAATACTATGCGAAGAATATGTTTCGTAGGAAACATAAGACGCGTAGCAATTAAAAGCATCCTATTGTGAAAGTAGCTCTGCGCTAAAGTGCTTCGAAATAGGCTACAAGTAGACAAGAACTGTTTTCGCGTGCATCAGGCGCCCTCATTGATAACTGTCGTAACCATGTCACCAAAACGGTTAGGCTATCTAGCATTCCATTGGCTGTATCTGCACAACGTGCCGCCGTCCTTGAGTTGCAGCTGCTGATATGCCAAATAATCTGTTTCGTCATTATGATGCGTGGTCAGCCCTTCAAGGTATCACACAAATCATATCTGATGGAAAGTCTCGAAAACGAAACTAATTTCCAACCGCTAAAATTTTGCGATGACGCTACTATCCGGAATCGAGAACACATTTGTGTTGCTACCAACTTGATGGACCGTGGGGAAAATTGTCTTGCACTGGCAACATCTGCATGTTAGCTCTTGTTTGGTACTCTGTAAAAATAGTTCTGGTAAACTTCCTAATCTGTAATGGAAGTTCTTTACCTATACACTGTGTGATAATAATACCACACATCAAACTGCAGATATAGGGATATTTAGCAGCGCTACTATACAAAGTTGGAAACTTCCCTATACATTTGACTGTTTCCCAAGCAAATGTAGGAACGCTACAATGAATATGTAGTGGAAAAAATTACCATTCCTGCTTTATCACCAAGCGCATACGCTGGTATGGTAAATTTCCGAATAATTTATTAGAGTGTATTAGTTAATGAAATGAAATCTTTATTTGACAGAAATAATTTCCCTAGTGCCCATCTAATTCCCAACTACTTTGACGTGTATACAGGATTTGTCAAAATTCGTGCAACAACGCTCTAGGGTTGGTAGTACACGTTGAAAGGAACAACGTTTGTGTATAAAGGCGGGGTCGGAAACAATTAGTTGCGTTACTAGAGGGTGTGAGAGTATTATGGTAGGCAATCGGCAAAAAAACACAACATGATACGCATTTTGAGGTGTGTAGTGTCAGTCGATAACTACCGGAAATGACTTTAAGGCGAGCATTTGCAGACGCCGGATTACATTGTTGGCAGTTTTTTTTTTTAGTTTGGTAGTGTTTGTTGGAATTCGGTAGTTGTTTACAAAATACTTTCCACTTTTCACACGTTTTGCACAAAGTTACAGATATAGTTAGTAGTAGGAAATATGGGAGTTGGGGACTAGGGCATCGGAGCCGGAGGAGCCGCTATTTTGTCACGTCACCCGTCCACCATCTTGGATGTCATTGACCTTTTACCCCTGACCCGTGTGACCTTTGACCTTAACCTTGACCCCAATTATCTTTGACCCCCAAAAACCACAAAAAAAAACCCTTGAAAATTCCAATAAATCCTCAAAAAATTCTAAAAAAATTCCGAAAGAAATTGTTATAAGTTATTTTTAAAAAAATATTAAAGGGATCCACAGAAATTACCAATTTTTTTCCAGAAATGCTGACAGGGATCAGTGACCTAGGTGCCAGGGATTAGCGACCCAGGTGACCAGGAGACAGGGATCAGTACCTATGACCTTTGACCTTTAATATTGAAAATGCAAAAATACAAATTTTTTTTAAAAAAATACCAAAAAATGCACAAAAAATTAAAAAACCGATAAACAATTTATAAAAAATTTCTTAATAAAATTTTTAATTTAAAAATCGTAAAAACTAGTAAAAAATTAATTTTATAAAAAATTTTTGAAATCATTTTTATATTAAAAACTTTTTTTTTACCCCCCGGCGGCCATTTCTCCCTTTTCCCCTCGGAATTTCTCTAAAAAAATCTCCCTTAAAATAATTCATAAAAAATTTAATTTCAAAACTTACATTTCCTGAAGTCTGACCCCACACCACCAATTACTCACTTCTGTTCGAAGCCAGCAGACGACTGACTCCCTCGCCTGCACTCCCCTCACGGTACTCATTCCGCCATCTTGATTTTGTCTTTCACAATTTTCTTACATGCTACTGGTGGAAGCCATATTTGCTTCTATGCTACAGGAGGCTTCCATATATGTTTTTCGTTCGTCATTTGTTTACATTCTACTGGAGGCAGCCATCTTTGTATTATACGTTACTGGAGGCCGCCATATTTGTTTTTAGTTCGTAATTTGTTTATACATTACTGAAGGCTATAATCTTGGTAGGCGTCCACCATCTAAGTAGGTGATGACTATTGAAACTATCCATTCTATGTTTAAAAAATATTATTTTCGAATAAATGGTATACCTACATGCATGATGCATGACTGACTACATGCTTAATTTATTAAATATTTTAAATATATATTGTTATTAAAAACTTAAAAGCCAACAGGAGGATACGGCACTCAAAAATTAAGAAAAACAAATAATTTTATAGTAAATTATTATTATTTTGTAAATACATTTTCAGAAGAAAGCACTTCATCACATCATCTGATATAACCCCGATCCTTAAGTGCTCTTATGATCGAAACCACCTCTTTCAAGGTCGAGTAATCCCCACATTGTTGCCTATCAAGCAATTATTTAAGCCTGTCTACAAGTTTGTTGGGATCTACGGTAAACATGGTATGTTTACCGAAGTCAGTTTATCGAGTCAGTATACTCGATATCTTCTGCCTTCTTCGCATCACTTGTGGAAGGAAACTCGTTGGAGAAATGTGTGGGACCGTCGAGGCAATAATCATAGTCTTCAACACTATCACTATCGTCATAGCCATCATCAATGCTGTCTTCATGATCGGCTTCACTTCCTGTTGCATCCTTAATATGTAGTTTACTTTTATATGTAGCAGGAGTTGTATGTTCATCAGAATTTAAAGCTGATGACCCTTTATTTTGAAGTTTTTCGACTTCACACGAACATCTTGTAAATGTACCTTCCGCACAAACCGACTGGACTGCACTCATTCCGACTTTAGCATTAACTGTGGCGCCATTATCGTCTGCGGAAACGATACCCATAGATGTAGCAGGAAGTATTGATGACGACACTTGCTGATTCCCAATAGACGAACCCTCTCGACAGACAGCGTTGAACTGATCGAACCCACGCCTGTACCTTCCCCTATGTAGCAGACAGTCCTTAACGATCGTCAAAAATCCATATTTCTCTTTCCAGCACAAGGCACACATATCTTTAAATTCTGATATAGGCATGTGCGTATTAACATGATCATCGTAATCATGACGTAAATTCGTATCGTCCATGCGAAACAGCACCAAAATGTTTGCATTGTCGCGAAGCAGTTGTTTGGGTATGCGCGAATAAGTTTGGTCGAGGTACACACAGTCAACGTTCGCGTGTTGACCCATGCTAAAATATTCTTGAATGCGAGTTTGTTTCTCGCAGGCTATACCATTTATTCGAAAAAAAATCTTTTTTAAACATAGGATGGAAAATTGCAATAGTCATCACCTTCTAAGATGGCGGACGCCTACCAAGATGGTGGCCTCCAGTAATGTATAAACTAATGACGAACGAAAAAACAAATATAGCGGCCTCCAGTAAAACAAACAAAAATGGCTGCCTAGTAGTATGTAAACAAATGACGAACAAAAACATATATTGCGGCCTCCAATAATATATAAGCAAATATGGCTGCCACCAGTAGCATGTAAACAAATCACGAATGAAAAATCAAGATGGCGGAATGAGTATATGCGAGGGGAGTGGAGGCGAGGGAGCCAGTCGTCTGCTGGCTTCGAACAGAGGTGAGTAATTGGTGGTGTGTGGGGAGACCTAAGAAAAGGTAAGTTAAATTAAATTTCTTATGAATTATTTTAAGATAATTTTTTTAGGGGAAAGGGAAGTTCCGAGGGGAAAAAGGGGGAAAATGGCCGCCGGGGCAAAATACTTTTTAATTTAAAAATTTATTTATTTTATAAAAATTAATTTTAAAGGATTTTTAAAATTTTCTAAATTATGTTTAAATTAATTTTTCTATACATTTTAAAATCGATTTCGAATTTTTTGTGAATTTTTGATGATTTTTTAGATTTTTTGAATTTTTGAATTTTCAAGGTCAAAGGTCATAAGTACTGATCCCTGTCTCCTGGTCACCTGGGTCGCTGATCCCTGTCAGCATTTCTGGAAAAAAAAAGGGTAGTTTCTGTGGATTCTTTTAATAATTTTAAAAATAATTTAAATAATTTTTGATAAATTCTTTCAATTTTTTTTAGAACATTTAAAGGTTTTTTAAAGTGGTTTTTGTGGTCAATTGTCCTCGGGGTCAAGGTCAAAGGTCACACGGGTCAGGGGTAAAATGTCAATGACATCCAAGATGGCGGTCGGGTGACGTCACAAGATGGCGGCACCCCCGGATCTGGCTCCGATGCCCAATGCTGTAGTCCCCAACTCCCTTACTTCCTACTACTACAGTTCAATATGCGGCCACCTTCTCGGAGAGCACAGTCGACAACTACGGATCATGCTTTCTCCAGTCTCTGCTACTCGTCTTGAACAGCCTGAATCTGTGCGACGGCGACATGGATGCGCGCGATGAGGGTCGTTTCTGAATCCACGGGAGACTCGTACACTAGTGACTTCATGTAGCCCCAGGGAAAGAAGTCCATCTTAGTGAGATCTGCGGAACGTGGCGGCCGAGGTACAGGCCTACCCCGTCTGATACAACGATGTCCAAATATTTCGCCTAGAAACTCGCTCACTGCTAGTGTGAAACGAGCTGGCGTACCATCATGTTGGAATCATATGTGGTGACGGATATCCAACGGAACCTCTTTCAGGAGTTCAGGTAGCGTATTTTGGAGGAAGCGACGGTAAATCGCGCCGCCGAGATGTCGAGGCAGCATGTAAGATTCTACAAGTACATGCCCAACAACACCAGCCCTCACGCTTACCGAAAAGTGGTCCTGACGTAATGTAACAAACAATGCGTGTGGATTGTCGTCGGCCCAAACGTGACTGTTCCTGTAGTTGGAAACACCTTCCACTGTGAATTGTGCCTCATCACTGAAGAGCTCACGGGAGTGTGAATCGTCCTCCGATGTCCTAACGTACTACCTTCTGAAATCGAGTCGAAGCGGGTGGTCTTCTGGTCCCATGGATTGAACCATCTGTAGATGATACGGGCGCAACTGTTGCTCATGTAGCACGCGCTACACAGCGGCATGGTTTGTACCAATGTCGTGTAAAACGGATCTTGTTCTTGTGCTCGGGTTGTCTTCAAACCGCGGCAGCAAAATGTAGTGTGCGAGTTCTCCTCGGGGCACCAACAACGAACCTGCCTCTCGCAGTCGACATTCGATGCGTGCAAACATCGTGCGCGCTGGATTGTGTCGGTTTGGGTACCGTTCATGATACAACTGATGAGCAGCCCTCCCGTCGCGTCTCGTTTCGCCATAAATGAGTAACATGTCGGTGAGTTCGGCAAATGTGCACTCCATTGCGCCCTTGGTGGTGGTCCAAACGAAGAGGTTAACAGAACGACCTGAAAGTAACCAACAACAGACTGGCCTTTCCAGAAGTGTGGGTGTAACAGCAGGTAGCGAAGTCAACATCTGCAGTACATGCAACCTTTCTATCAGCTTGTGCACACACTGTCATTCCTACTGGCTCTCTCTCCTTCCCCTTCCTATTTCCGGGAACTTGTGGCTCGACCAATGGCTGAGAGTCAAAACTCGACCCTTTCCCGTAAGATTGCCGCGATCGAACCGGCCAGCCGCTGCTCTGGATGTCACATTGGGCCGCGCCATGCAAGTTGCCTACCCTCAAATAGTCGCACCCACTAGTGACGGAACTATGCGTTTCCGACCCCGTGTTTATACGCAAAAGTTCCATTTAACGTGTGTTACCAGCCCTAGAGCGTTGTAACACGAACTTTGAAACAACCTGTATAAATGTAGTAATGCGTGTAAATGTTTACTTAGGTCTTAGAACTTCCTCTTTCAGTCGTACAGATTGTTTCTAAAAAGTTTTATTGTGATTCTAATAAACGCAAAAGAAATGGTAATGGTGTTTGAAAAGCTGTGCTCATTTTATTCATTCGTCGGTCAAGTGAAATATTATACACATATATATATATATATATGTAACAAATATGCTCAGTTTTACACTTCGATACAAAAAAACCAGAAAGCGAAATATATAATTTAAGTTATCAGAAATGGTTACCTAACACTTTTCATACGACGTTAAGATACGGAACTACTTTCCATCCATCTTTACCAACCTTACTGGGCGCTTGTCACTCAGTGCGCCCGTCAAAATATATGCAGGTAGGGAGGGGCAGTGCTTTTTTTAATTTTTTTTTTTTTTTTAAATTTTGATTTCGAAAGTACTCACTTTACCGTGAACAGCCTGTACAAGAAGAGATTAAACTTTTCTTTTTTTGTGAGGAATTGCATCAGTAATGCAGAAAATATTTCATACTAATCACTTATCAAGAATACTTAGAAATTCAAACACTGATAGTTTTCAGTTACAAAATTGAAGTCATTATAGACACAAGTAGACCTAAATTCCAAATGCAAATAAAATTCACAGTAGCGGATTTAGATGCGTTGAAATACTGCCTGGGATTGCGATCTACCTGTGTGGAATTTTTAATTTGTTATAAATTGTTTCGCCATGCAAAACGAGACAAATTCCAAAGCAAATCACGTTCTTCACTAAACAACACACGTAATAATTGAAATAAACTCGGGAGTCGACATAACTCAAATTCAATTACTTTTTCAACGTAGCTATCACCATTGACACGGCAGGCTTCGTTGAAACAGAACTGCCACGTGACTGGTTTGTTACGTTACGGATTTCGTTCAAAATTTTGTGAAATTGGCTTACGTTTTCCCCCGTACAAATAGGACGCTGATGTTCATGCACACCTTAAAATGCGTGTGCCGTATTTCGTTTATGTAGAATATGTATTTCAAATATTTCTTCGGGTTATAGTTATTAAGGGGCAGGGGTTGAACAGCGGCTAGGGCGCTCGCCTTCCACCACGGCGATCCGAGCTCGATACCCGGCGGGCTCACTCCCGGATTTTCGCAAGTGGGAATCGTGCTGGACGATGCCGCTTGCCGACAGTTTTTTTTTCTTCGGGGTACTCCCGTTTCTCCCGCATTCCCTTGCATTCCAGCGCCGCTCATTTCATGTCATGTTCGGGGACGACGACCATCTACGGGTCCCAGCTGGAAAGCCCCGTCACTCGGTGAGTGTTGCCTCGCCCTGGGTTCACTCCCCACTAGAGTTTATTTATAGTTATCAAGTGCTGCTTTTATTTATTGCCGTTCAAAAGTAATTCGTCATCTTTCGCGTAGTATCCGAAAGCTGTGAAATCGGTAATTGACGAGACATAACCGGAGGTAGTCTCCACCAGCGAAATAACTTACGTGTTACGAAAATTTTGGATTTTCCTGCATCCGTCATCGTTTGAAATTTATACTGGGTTCACGCCAAACGTAGGCTTTTTTTTTTTTTTTTTTTACATTGGATCGCAGGTGACAGATTTAGCGCTCACCTGAAAAAAAAAAAAAACTGGCGGACGGTAAAATAAGGTTGTCGAATTGCAACCATTTTTCACTCCGTGGTACGCTATCATCCTGACGGATGTGCGCATGAAAAACGATGTGGTCGAGGCACCATGCATCTTCCGGTCGCGCAGACACACGTGAAAAACGCAGTATTCCGCGCACATTACATACGTGCTCTCTCTCTTTCTCTCTCTCTCTCTGACTGTCTTCACCTGTCGTTCTGTCTCTTTCTCGCACCGCGGGCTGGGATGCCTGTTCGTACCAGGAATTTAATTGGGTTTATTGTCATTCTCAGCAAGGTCGCTGGCTTTTCCATCACGCAAGCCTGTTGTTCTTGGCCAATTCAAGAGTTTTTTTACTTCCCCCCCGCCCTCTTCGCAGTTCTGGGAAAAGCGTTAATTGAACGCAGTTTCCCAGAGCATGTGGTGCCCATATTCGTCGATGCCATAAAAATGGCAAGGTCAGATTCGAATATGAAAAAAAAAAAAAAGTGTAAAAATACATTAGCTACAGTCTCTTACGTGAACGATTATCAGAATTTTAGTGTACGAGAATTTGCATCATTCTCGCAACACCGTGAGGATTTTGACATTAGACATAACGATTATGTAAAAACTTGACCCGTTAAAAATTCCTTACAAAGGGAACTAGTTTGGTTGCAAACGGGTGTTGGTGATCGTCTTTTTTTTTTTTACCTTGGAGAACACACATGGAAAGGAGAACAGTCCTTGGAACGTTTGGTGACCGAGTGCGTCAATTGTTAGTGACATCTTATGAGATAGGGTATGTGGGCAAGTCATATCTAAAAATGTTTATTATATTTCAATTGAAGGACTAGTGAAGACCTTAAGGAACCTGCCTGCTTGCAACGTTTTTCTCCATTTTTTATAGCCGAGAAGCGCGGCAGTTATAAGGGCCACACTGGCACGAGCTACAAGAGAACCATCGCCGCTACGCGCAAGGCGCTGTTCTCGCGAATTGAGGGATTTGGGCGGCTCTCAACGTCGAAGTCTTGAGAGCCGATGATGGTGTATGGAAGCATGCGAGTATGGTGCAGCGCCGGAACGCAGGGGCGGGGGAAAGGGGAGATCCCTGAGAAAAACCCGCCGATCAGCGGCATCGTACGTCGCGATTCCTACATGCGAAAATCCGGGGGGCGACCCCGCTGAGAATCGAACCCGATTCGCCTAGGTGGGAGGGGAGCAGTCTGACCACTTCACCACCGCGGCCCCGGTGTTCTCGAAGTGCTGCGTGTACCTATGGGACTTTTGAAGGTGACCCTATTATTTTATTAATGAAAAGTCTGTAGGAAAGTTCAATACAGGCTCCTACCATATTTGGCTAGTTGTAAGGAAATGATGATTCTTGCACATCGGCATCTGGCGTAAGAGCTAGGCGTCGGCCGGCCGCCATGTTGGAATTTCCCTTTTCGCCCTCCAAATTTCCTTTTTTTCCTTCAAAATCGACGGAATTTCCCTAAAAATGTACTTTTTTCCCTAAAAATTTCCCGTTTTCTCCAGAGCAGGAGAGGCGGACTCGCGACTCAGGAGAGGCGGATTTGTGACTCCGAGCCAGGAGAGCAGGACTGAGGACTCAGAACCCTTGACCTTCGACTTCAAAAATTCAGGGAAAAAAAAAAATTCAACAAAATTCAACAAAAAAAAAAAATCCAAAAATGTATAATTAAATATTATTTAAAAACATTCAAAATTTATCAAAAAAAAATTTAAAAATTGTAGTCACCGATGGCAATTTTTCCCTAACAATTTCCCTTAATCCCTAAAAATATCTCTTTTTTCCCTAAAATATTTCTTCTTTACCTTAATTTTCCTTAAAATTTCCCTTATTTCCTTAAAATTTCCCCTTTTTATCTGCGCAGTAGAGGAGGATTCGTGACTCCGGAGAGGAGGATTCGTGACTCCGAGCCAGGAGAGCAGGACTGAGGACACATGACTTTTGACCTTTGACCCTTGACCCATGACCTTGAAAACAAAAACCTGAGAAAATAATAATAAAAGTCAAGAAGAATATTATGTTATTGACTACTACCGTCATATTGTATGCAGGTAACCTTAACCCTGACCCCATGACCCTATACACAAAAAATACAAATATATGCATCTCAATTCATGCAACTTTGTTGAAGGTTAACGTCTTTTATGTATCTTGCTATTCACACTTGTGTTGTCTTTGTGCACAAATATTGTAACATTTTTGATGTACTGACATACTGTGCAGGGTGGGCTATGTAGGTAAATATACTTTTGAGGACATGTACCGAAGTCACAAGAGATGCTTGCAGCAAACCTGGTACTGATGAGAAATGCACTTCGCCTTTACAGGTCTTTGCATGTCTAAGTAAACTGTCGCTATGGCTGAACTGTTTACTGCACCTGTCACACAAATATGACATACAACAGGGAGTCTTGGCACAATTAAAGCACTCACATCGCTGTACATTATGGCCATAAGTGAATGTCTTTACACAAAAGTGACACTGGCGAATATGCAGTGGTTCAGCAAAGACTCGGGTGGACCTGTTGGAGATGTAGGTGCTGGAGCTAAAGAAGCAGATAATTCCGGCAGTGGTGTTCCATACACCACTCCTGAAGAAGTCGATGACACTGCAGTAGCTGCAATTAGTTCTGACGTGCCCGAAGACATCGCAGATGTAGAATAAGACTTAGATGATGCACAAGTTGGAAATGCTGTGATCCACCCAGCTACAGGACTTTATGAACTACTGTTTATAACATACCGTACTGTATATTCTCGCAATGTACTGCAGCAGTATAAATGACTGCTGAAACTTACAAGTGCACAGTTGAAGGATAAAAATCTGGCTAGCAAAGACTACAAGGATGTAACACACCCGAAATATGGCATTATTTTGCATTTGTTTCCCGATGTTGGAGATGCAGTTGGTTCTGGTTGTGATCTAAGTAAAAAAAGAGAAAGAAGATGGTCGATGTCCAGAATACATTTACTGGAATGATGTTAGTAAAATTGTCGACAGACTGCATCTGCTAATTGCTTCTCAGCAAGCAGAAAATAAGTCTCATGCTAATGAAATATACAGTATTATCGAAGAACTTCATAAAGATGGATACATAGAATGAGTCGTGCAGATATTGTCAACAAGTTACACAAGCCTGCAAGACGATTCTGTCCTCGTCGCAAAGTGCTAGTGTTTGGTTTATGAGACTTGTATCAGGGAGATCTGGTTGAAATGATCCCTTATGCACATGCGAATAAAATATTAAAATATCTGTTAACAATCATTGACTTTTAAAACAAGTATGCTTATGCTTGGACAGTGTTCATAAAAACTAAAAATGCGAGAGATGTTTAAAATGCAATGAACTCTTTAGCGAGACAAAGGGCCTCCTCAGAATTTATATACAGACCTCGGAAGAGAATTCTAAAATCCCACATTTCATATCTTGATGTTAAAACATAACATAAATCACTACTCGACACATAGTGGTACAAAGGCGAACAATGAGTTATTTAACCGTACCATGAAGAATGAAATGTGGAAGAAATTTTCATCTCAAGGAAGTTACAAGTATGGACATCGTACCTAGCCTGATATCGAACTACAATCACAAAGTACATCGGACTATATGAATGAGTCCTGCTGACATCAAGGAAAACTCATTGCTGCAAAATTGATTTAAATGAAAGAAGAAATTGGATACTCGCAAGCTTAAAGCAAAGGTTGCAGACTGTCAGAATATCACGAGTGAAGGGAACATTTGCAAAATCGTACACTCGAAACTGGAGCATGGAAATATGCAAGATTGTCAATATTCGCCATTATGAACCAAGGACCTACTATCTCGAGTACATGGAAGGCAGAATTATCAGAGGTTTCTATGGTGAAGAAATTCAAGTTACCAAGTATTCACACACATATTTGGCCGAGAAAGTGTTGAAGTGCAAAGGAAATAACTTGTTGGTGTGGTGGCTTGGCTTCGATTCTAGTCGTGACAGTTGGATTCCAAAATCATCCATTACTGATAAATAATAATGCATACTTGTGTGTTTCTTTGTTTGAAGATCGGATATCTCTGTATATATATATTTTCGCGTGTTTGTATAAAGTACTGAATAGTTGGGATTTTTTTAAACTTGAAAATTATTTGCTGTTGTGATTTTCCACAAGGAAAGCGAGTGCATGTGATTCGACTAGGGCTGCCACGACCTTCTTGGGGCTGGCCTGCCTCTCTGGCATCTGATGCCTCTCTCGCCCAATGTGTCATCCCCACAGCTTTTTGAGTACTGCGTGCCTCCTACATATTCTGCTTACCACCTGGCCTTCGGCTGTGCCACATGTTGTGACCTGATCTCATTGTGCTCTGTGTACAAATTCCCCTCCACCCTACCAGGAAACAAAATATCATTCTTACTTGATGCATTCCATACCATGCTGGAGGAGAACAATATATTTGAAGAACATTTGAGGTACCGGCCAGACTCTGGCAGGTATCCTCCTCCAGCATCTTTCGACGGAGTTAGCATTCGCAGCAGGTCTCGTCTTCGACATTACTCAACACGGCAGAGGTGGATATCACCTCCTCTGATGTGGCGTGATCACAGCAGGTCACCTCTTGAGAACATCTCACCATCACTGCCGATGTCAGAGAGGGATGATATCACATGGGCACCACCCCCAGCAACTGTCGCCTTCTCTCTTACACTGTCCAGGGCAGGTACCATTATCATCTCGTTGGCTAAAGCCGTCAATGAGAGAGTACTCACTCCGGTTACCTGGAGTGAGTACATCTCATGCTCACTGTCCAGCGATTTCCTTACTGACCTGGGCGAGGAAGAGGAAAATGAGGTCACCTATATGACATTCGATTAATCGCATGCACCTGCCACTGGTGTGTCGTTCATCGACTTAGACATCAGCAAACGACAACTCAGATGGTGACATCATTGGGGTGATGTAATAGGAGTGGCGATGTCTTAGGAGTGGTGACGTCATCCAAGATGGCGGTGGTGATATTATCCAATATGACTGCCACGACACAAGCAAAGATTGCGGCCGTGTCTCCATGTCCCCCACACACCACATTTGTGCTCGGACATTCTAAATCCATCTACTCACAGCCAACATAGTCTTTGAGTGTGAGCCAAATCTGAGAATAGAAATGATAAAAACAGATTTCCTGTATGTGCGATATGCATCTTTTGGAGTGAAAGATCACCCTGAACTGACAAAGGTATTTTAAACGTCAGCAGTGTAGCCATCTAGAATAGAATACAGGAGAGAAAAGGAGAATCTCGCAAATACGAACCAGGAAGGCTATGCAAGGAGTGTGTACGAATAAGGAATTTATGGGTATCTCTCTACTAACAGAACTGTGAATAGTATACATAGACAGTAAGACGAGAAACGTGCATCTTCGTAAGGTTCTCATTAGGAATTTGTTGTATGTTACTAACAATAATTCCCAAATGCTATAAAAGAATTTTATGACTACTTCGAAAAATCTTTTTTTTTTTTTTTTAGGGAACAATAATTTTAACCGAAAGCAATCAGTTTTTAAAAATTAAATGTGTAAATTTACTCGAATTATGATCTCCAACGAATCCGTAGTATTCTTACATGGTCCATTATACACTGATTCGGTATATTTTACGCTAGCACATATGTCAATTGAATTTGATTTCTATGCTGATTAGTCTCGCTGCGTAAAAGAGAAACAAGAATTGTTTTAACTTCGTGTAAACATATATCATTTGCGATTTCGGCAGCTTAAAAATTACAGGCATTTTTAATTGACCTGAAAACGTCTTTATCTAGCGAACAATATGCTATGCATGATTTCCTAAAATCAACCAACATGTGACGAAAGAATGAAATAATAAACTAAACGTATTGTAATCTCTAAAATGTAAATATTTTTAGAAACAGCTGATTGAAGGGAAACAATATTTTAATTATGGAAACGCAGCGTATCTCATTGGGTTACAAGACAATATTTTTCCGTTCGGGAAGCCGGTAGGTATTTTCAACGAGCAGAAAATTTACTCATTTTAGCAGGATACTTTTGCACAGTGCTAATAAGATGTCATTGATTACTTTTTTTTTGTTGCTAGTTGTATTTAACAAACCCAACGAGGCTTTCGTCTATCCAAATGTACATTTCGTTTCGTGTACAAATTAAGTTTTGTTGGACTTCCCATTTTGTTTAGCGAACAGAATATTGCGTAACAGCGATTTTGCATTTCTTTTCCCGATACAGAAGAAAACGTAATTTAGTGACTAAATTAACTTTGTATCTCTGTGCGCAAACAAGAGCTGTTCGTGTCCGCAGAATGCTTGTTTAAACAGTGCCAAACATGAGTATAGTTAATAGTATCAAATTTACGTATTTTTGACTGAAAAAAAAAACACAGCAGATTTAGTTCTGCCAACTAATTACAATTGTGAATCGAATTTATTCTCTTTGTCTGGACAATAGGAGATGCATTTTACCAAAATATTCGCATGGTTGAAATAACTGGTTTGTATTTCGTTGGTGCTATCGAAACAACCTTTCGTGGGCGTATACAAAGTTCTTTGCAGTATACTTGTCTCACGTCACGTTTAGCCGGGGGAAGTTCAGCGAACTCCAAGAGCGCTTTGTGTCCTGCCTTAAAAAAAAAACAGAGTTAAATCGCGGGGTATTTCTGCGCGGTCGGAAACTCCACAAACCAGAGCACGTCTCGTGGGGACGTATCGCCGTCGACGTGTCGCGCAGAGTTCCGTCATTCTTCACGTTTCTTCCTTTATTTATTTATTTTTTTTTCTGTTCGCGGCCGTCGAACCCGTCCCCAAGTTTCTGGCAAGTGGTCGCAGACATTCGTCGACGCCGCGAACGCGGGCCTAACGAGCGCCACCTGTCGCCAAGAACCGGAACTGCCCCATAAGGAATAACAATTTAAAAAATAAAATTCCAAGAAGTATTTCGCTGCGGGAACTTAGTTGGTGTGGGAGGGGGGGGGGGCGGGGGTATGAGGGAAAGGGGGCAGCATAAGTCAGGTTGTGCCTTTTGGATACATGGGCGCGGAAAATGTTTCCTGTTCGTCGAAATGGTTGTCTTTTTGCGGGGAAGTCAGGAGTGTTGCCGGGGACGTATATGGGAACCCGTCTTGCCAATCTCCGTGCCCCCTTTCTCTCCGGCTCGCTCCGTGCCTCCGTTGTTCCGACCAACGGTGGTTGGTTGTCGACTGCCGAGGAGGATTTATCATGTTCGACTCTCTCGGGAAGGAGTCGAGAGACTGCGCGTGTACCCCGAACTGCAGTTGCGTCAGCCAACTCTTCATCGTACGCTCCCATCCATCTGGCAGTTGGCTTCTCGGGATCGCTAAACCCGCGTCCGGCGCTTTTTCTTCTTCTGTCCGCATCGCTCCCAATATAAGTAGTTGTCGGCCTGAAAAGTTTTTGGAAACAATTTCGATCTCAAGGGCTCCCACGAAACCGTGTTGGGGAGGTCCCTCGTCGTACACTTTCGAATAGGGCTGAGAACGAGCGGGCGCAAGAACATTCGCAAAACTGACTGCGCATAAAATCCAAAATGGCTGGTCACAACAGCTAGAAATGGCAGAATGTTCACACCATAGTTTTACTTGATTTTTAGTAATTGCATTGTAGAATAGTATTTTGGTTTGGGGGGGGGGGGGGGGGTGGAGGAAGAAGATCTTGTAAATACGACAAAATAAAAAAAAAATACTCTGATATATTTCGTGAGTCGTATTTGGCTAGCCTGCTCGCGAATTCTTTACACTTTTTAAAATGAAACCTTTGAAAAACCACCCCTCAATGTATGAAGTTTTTAGTCGCTTCCCAAATACGTTATTTATCACAAGCGTTTAATACTTGTATTGACATAAAAGTACCTTATTTTTGGTTAGATTGAACTGCATTTTTATTCCAACTACAAGTTATATTATTTCAGTAGCTGTTCCCGTGACTTCGTTCGCGTAGATTTTAGGATTTGTGTATATAAAAAACATCAAGGCGTCCGAGCGCGTCAACGTAGACTTTTCACGCAAAACAAACGGCCGTGTGCGCAACACAGCCACGCCCCATTCTTTTAAACCATGGAAAGTATTGAGGCGATTGCTGTAGCCACCCAAAAACGTACCGTAACAATTTTTTTTGTCTTGGTGTTTATTTTCCGAGTCATTGCAGATTGTTATTTAGGGCTGAAATAAAGCGCAAACAGAAGCGAAACAAGCCCACACACAACGTGAGCCAGTAAAATGGCGCCACTGAACACCAACATACCGGGACTTCGTTTGTCAGTCATTGCCTGGTATAGCGGTTACTACACGCCCTTCTGAAACCCTGCTAGAGTTCTGCTTCCAGGATATCTCTCCGCCTCGCGCAAACAAAGCTTAACCGAGTCTAAAGGCTGTTCACGATGAAACGAGCAATTTTTAAATGAACCTTAGAAAAATGTCACTGACCCTGAACGCATATATTTTAATGGGCACACTGAGTGACATTTGCCCAGTAATGTTGGTAACGATGGGTGGAAAATAGTTCCGTAACGATGGGTGGAAAATAGTTCCACATAATGACGTCGAATAAACGTGTTAAGTAACCATTTCACTTTCTGTTTTCTAATACATCGAAGTGTGAAAATTAACAGATTTGTATAATATTTACTTTCCTAAAAATTTCATAGTTTCACTGCTCCGACGCATGAATAAATGGCAATGGCAATATTTAATTTTACATAAGACGGAATAATATATAACGCGCATACAAGCAGATCTTTCAAAAGTGCTTATTTTACCGTGAACAAAGGGACAGCGCACCTCATTCGTGCGCACGGTTTGATAATATTTTCCACAAAAACTATTTCTTACTAGGCATTACCAACACACCTAGTTTCTCCCTGTTTTATACATATTAACTATATATTAATAGTATAATTTATAAACAAAATATAAGTAAAAGTTTAATTTAATAAAAAATACAAGATGATTTTACGGGAACAGAAGTATAAACCGTTTGTGAAACATGATATATTTAGGAAATAAATAACCAAGCACGCATATACGGGGTGATTTTTCAAACGTCTGATTCTAAAAGTGTGTGAAGTAACTGCGAATAGACTATAACTTACGTGCCGGGCGGAAGCTCAGCCAATAGGAAATCCTTTGCAGCGTGCAGTACGCAATCAGAACCAAGGTCCGCTCTAGGGCCTCGTGCGGCCTATCAAGGAATGGGTACGCCCAGCACATCAGAGGAATCGCCATGCCGTTTCTGTTCTGTATATTTACTTATTCTGTAGCGTTATCGTGTGTCGAAGAGTTGCGACTGAAACACCAATTTCTAAACAAAAGTTTTAAGAACTACTTGATTTGAAACCTAATTGAAATAAGTTCAGTAAAATCCGTATATGGACTGTTCGCGGTAAACCGAGTACGTTTAAAACACTTACTTATGATCTACTTTTCTTCCAATTCTGTATCCTTCCTCCATGTGTACAGTTAGCATATCCATGGATGGAATCACTTTATTCATGCGCCAATCAAGTGAAACTGTGTTTTTGCTAGGGACATGAATATTTTTCTCCGGTGCTTTTACGTGTTTAATACAAAGATACAACAAATTAAATAAATTCAGAGTCCACATATTTGAACATCGCAGTTTTAATACAGCGTTGAGGCACGGATCTTCATTTCCACGACGCCATTTTTACTGGAAACGCGACAATCGTCGCGTCAGTCAAAATATAAGTAGTTACAAGCAAAAGTTATTTTCAAAGATTGGTTTTAAAAAAGTGCTCAGTTATCCGTGAAATATTTATAATAAGGATGCGTGGAGAGGCATCCAAACACATAACAGTACATCTACACTCAGGCTTTTGGGGCAGCGGTGGCTGAGCGGTTAGCCTGGTCGCCTCCCACCAAGGCGATCCGGGCTCAATCCCCGGACGGGTCACCTGACTTTCGCATGTGGGAATCGTGGCGGACGATGCCGTTGGTCGGCGGGTTTTCTCGGGGATCTCCCGTTTCGCGCGCCCTTACATTCCGGCGCCTCTCCATACTCACCTCAATCCCGTTCATCAGCTCTCAAGACCACGCTGCTAAGAGCCGCCCAAATCTCTTCACTCACTACATTCAGGCTTGCCCATACGGCTTTCTTTCCAGAAGAAAGTTTGGCTAAAACCTCTTCCGAACTACCGAGATGAAAATGTGGGTTTCACAACTGCTGAAAGAAATTTCCAAGCGACTTTTTAAACCCCATATAATATCCGAGTATACTCGTTTACGTAGGACAATGTTGCTAAATAGTTAAAATCGTGTGAGGTGCAAAATCGTGCAAAGTCGGGACAAAACAGACTGGGCCATTTTCCTGGGTATATAGGCTGTTCAAGGTAAAATGAGCACTTTTGAAAGTCCTGCTTGAGATCTACTTGTTCGCACGTCGTGTATTATTCCGTCTTATATAAAATCAACGTTGCCTTGGGCCTCATCACTTTATTCATGCGTTGGTCAAATGGAACTGTAAAATGTTTAGAATAATAATATTTCACAAATCTGCTTATTTTTACACTTCGATACATTAGAAAAAAACGGAAGACAAAAGAAATAATTTCAATCATTACAATTAGTAGCTAACACTATTTATTCGCAGTTAAGATATGGAACTACTTTCCCTCCTTGGTTACCAACTTTACTGGGCGAACGTCGCTCAGTGCGCCCGTTAAAATACATGCAGGAAGGGGCAGTGACTTTTTCCTGAGGTTGATTTCACGTTTTCATTTTATCGTGTACAGCCTTTAATGATACGGACTGCTGCAGGCACACCAACATGGCTGCTGCACGTGCGTTAACCAACATAACTCGTTTTAAGTTTCATAATGTTATTTGCAGCCGCTCCTTGTCCTTTATTCTCGCTCTTCCCCTCGGGCGTGCGAAGCGCACCGCTTCAAGGCCATCATCGGTGACCGGAGAAGCGCACGCATTTACAAACGTGCCGCCAGGTAACACGCGCCGCGAGCCGCGACGAGGCTGTCGGGACTCGTGTGCTACACTCCCCGTCCTTGGACGGTTAAATGTCTTGGGTATAGTCACTGCGCGAATTTTCTGGTTATCACCTGATATCTCCCTCGGCACGACTCGTGCGAAGAACATTCTGGGCCAGGCCAACTGAGCTACATGAGCCGCGGCGTGCCTTTGTGCCTAAATTAAAATTAAGGTTAGCATCGAATGAATCCTGCTATAATTGCAAATACAGCTCCTATTGATAACAAGTAATGGAAATGAGCTACAACATAATATGGAGTTTAATATCAATTGATGAATTTGATAATACAATTACAGTTAATCCTCCTGATGTAAATATGAGTACAAATCATATAACTCACATACATAATGGTCTAAATGTTAATTTATATCCATGTTGTGGCTAATCATCTGAATACTTTAGTACCAGTAGGTACTGCAATAACTATTGTAGCTGATGTGAATTAAGCTCGTGCGTCTACATGTATTCCTACTGTAAATATATGATGGGAATCGGAGCAACCAACGAGTGTTGTCTCCGAGCATAGGGAGGAGGAGGAGGAGAGAGAGATAGATAGAGAAGGGATAAGTGAAGAGAACTGGGCGATGCCTTGAGAGAGAGAGAGAGAGAGAGAGAGAGAGAGAGAGAGAGAGAGAGAGAGAGAGAGAGAGAGAGAGATAGCCAGTTGGACTTTGGAGAAATGGGGCTGGTTGCGTGAGTGGCAGACATTTGAAATGGTAATGATGAATGTCAGTGGGCATTTTGGGTGCATATGTGTAAATAATAAGCGAAGGTTAAGAGACTTAAGCTAGCGTAAAGAAAGTGACGAGGATTTAAATTATATGAGAGACAGGCAGTTTAAAGATGTAAATAATAGCTGTGTTTTATATCATTATTTATAAATCAGGAAATTAAATTTAGTTATTTTATTATTAAGACATTTATCCCTCGCGAACTCTGATACCCATGGCTACCTGTAACAATACGTTTCATTCACCAAGCTAGAGTTAAGGAAATGGCAAACACCTGGAAGGCAAAAAATCTTCTCTATATTAACACCTGAAACAAAAAAAAATCAATAACTAAGTTAAGACAAAATTTAAAAAAATAAATGGCGTACAGATTACAAATATCAAGTGCATTACACACGGGCAGAGCCACAGAGTAGACAAGTTCACAGAGACGAAACGGCGTGGCGGTTTCTTTGATGTGGACGTATTCATTCTCTGACTGGATGCGCAAGGCTCTGGTAACGAACCTTGTGTCTTCATTGGCTACTGCGTGCTGCAAGGGGTTCCTTGTTGACCGGGCTGCCGGTTGGCGAAAGAGTTACCAGGCGAACGGCGTTCCGACTTGCTGCAGGCCAGCGGCGCCATTTTGCTGGCGTGTGTTCGCCGTACAAGCGGCGGAGCGTTCAGGTGTGCATTACGCTCGGGCGGGTGCTTCCCTACGGCAACCTTCGGAGCGCGGGAAGCGGGATACACATGGCGGCGACCTTTTCACCCAGTCCGCCTCTTCATCGTGCGTCTTTCCTTCTCCCCTCCCTCCCTCTCCACGAGTGGTGGTGAAGTCAACGCTTGCCTCCCCTCCTCAACTCCCCTCCATGCTCTCCTAGGCCTGTGGCGAGGCCGTGACGCGCGAAGGCGCCGCAGTGGGTGGATCGCCTCGTTGCGGAGTGGACGTGCGCGTGTGTGTGTGCGCGCGCGTGTTAGAGCTCGTCGTCGTCAGCGGCGACCCGGCAGGCAGAGGCCGGCGGAGTCTTCCCCGTCAGCCTGGCTCGTCCGACATGGTCCACAGCGGACTGACTACCTGTCGTGAGTGCCCGCATCCTACTATCTGTGTTCCATACCCCTGTGCTCGTGGCTGATAGCTGTATCACCGACATCTGTACGTACTGGGGCGTCGGCAGGCTGTGGGCTCGTCTGGAGGAACTCACGCGGGACGCAAGCCAGCGAACCATGCTGTGACCGTTGCAGATAACATTATATTTTATTTTCTAGTTTGCATTACGCAGAAAAAGTTAAAATTGTATCCGTGTACTTTAGCATTTCAAGGGGAAAAAAGTATTTAGGGGTATGTGGTGATGTAATTGTTTTATATGGAAGTCTCATCATCATTTAAGTGCCATTCAGACTTTGAATGTGTGGAATTTTTACGCTTCAATTATTTACTTCGAATCCGTAGTTTATTTGCGTAGTTATGTGCTAACATTGCAGCCTCTTCAATTAAAAATAAAGAACGCCAGAGTACGTAACAGAAATCGAACCAAGTGAGATGAGAGCCCTTCACTGCTTTAAATATTTCTTGAAGGTAGGATTGGTAAATGTAGTGGGATGAATACACCGAGAGCAATAAATAGAAAATATGCAATGTCCACGGGTGCGTGCAGTTAAAAAAATTTCTGTAAACAGTTGCATGTATCTTCGTAGGACGTGATAGCCCGTGTCGTTCGATTTTTGTCATCTGTCATTAAATTTTTTTTTGTAGTGACGTTAGCGTCTCGTGTGTGTGTGTGTGTGTGTGTGTGTGTGTGTGTGTGTGGCAAGGTGTCCGTTAACACAGTACTAGGTGTCCCCACACGAGTTTGCCTCGTCGCCAAATACACGATCACGCCTTGCCTTTCAGACCACCGCGACAAATCATGTGTGTTAGCGTTGTTGTCACGTGGCGTTGGGAACACCCAGTCAGAGGACAGTGCAGTTAGGCGAGAACTCATTTGTGTTACACACTTCAGCATTAAAAACAATTAAAACACGCCACGTCAGTTTGGAGGCTCACAGTTGGTTGTCGTTTACTACGCATGACGTCAAGTTCGTACCAGATAAGCTGTTCGGGATTTCTTGTGAATAATTTGTTGTTGCTGTCAGGAATATCGGCACGTTCATTTGTTCTCTGAAAGGGCAATTTCCCTGCGTACATGGTGTTAAGTGCATCGCCAGCGACGTCGCAGATAAATGCGTGGTGACACATACCGTTTTACTCGTAACACTAAAGATGAGATTCATCTTCTGCGCATGTACTCAACATTCACCTACCCCAATCATACACAACTGCAAAAGTCACATGGTCAACAGTGATGGAAGTGTTTATTTATATATTAATTTCTAAATGGCAAGCTTTATTATATGTGTGACTGAGTGACACGCGCCCGGTAAATTTGGTAACGATAGATGGAAAGTAGTTCCATAGCTTAACGTCGAATAAAAAGTGTTAGGTAACCATTTGTGATAGTTTAAATTATTTATTTCGCTTTATATTTATTTAAATACAACAGTGTGTAAAAACTAGCATATTTATAAAATGCTTACTTTTTTAATAATTCCACAGTTTCACTTAACCAACGCATGAATAAAGTGATGAGAACCATGGCAATGTTAATTTTACATAAGGCGGAAGAATACACAACGTGAATACAAGTAGATCTTTAGCAGGCCTTACAAAAGGGATCATTTTACCGCGAACAACCTATATCAATTTTAATTTAATCAAACTGCATTACAAATTGGTTAGAGAAAGTATACATACATCTTAAAGCATTTGTTCACAAGTCAGTTTTCTAACCTAAAATCCAAACCATGCCGTTTTCGCTAGACGTGTTGGCATAAAAGCAATTCATCTTTGGGGCACGGAGATTGGTTGTGCGCAGCCAGCGAGATCGGTCTGTTTCATCTTTATGGTATATGGCTGTACTCACACAGCGCGTGCAAGCCATCAAAATAGTTTATGGCCGTGTTTATGTGTTTGGTTTGCTTACTGCTCACCAGGTGGCACCATGTGCCATGTTGCCACCGAGTCGCTGAGTTGTGAACAGCAAATTAATGTGGTCGCGCATTATTTTTGTTTTAATTTTTAAATAGTCCTGTTATTCTGTTTTTCCCCCCCTAAGGATATCATTTAAGAAGAATATCTCGCGTCCATCAGTGCGAATTCATTTATACAGTATTTTTCCGAAAATTCTTTTAATCGAGTGGGGTTCATACTGATCTAGACGCGATAATATTGGTACAGAAACTGCAGATTGACATATGAATATTTCTCATAACATATGGTAATTTTACTACCTTTATTAATTGAATGGTTGCACCATTGTTTGCCAGTTCAGTATCTTGCACATAGAAGTTGCAAGTCTTTTAAGGTGGTCGTGTCTTTGTCATTTTGTGTTCATGTGCCTCTCTTTATAACTTACTGTTAGATTTAATATTAAAATTCAAACGTAATCATCACACACATAACTACTTTACAGAATTATTGAAACCAGAATGGACTGGTTTCAATCTGAATTTTCTCATGTGAATCTGAAAAATAATAAATTATGAGTTAGTATTTATGCAACAAAAAACAACACAAGAAGAAATATCGTTGACTTAGAAATATTTGATAGCATATGTCGTACGTCCTGACAGCGCTCGTTTTCAAATATTTTATCTGAAAGGTAAGAGTGAGTGAAAATATTTGGGCGCCTCGAGGGCTTGAGAGCCGATGAGGGTGAAGTGAGGAGAGTATGAAGCAGCGCCGGAATGAAGGGGCGCCGAGATCCCCGAGAAAACCCGCAGACCAGCGGCATCGTCCGGCACGATTCACACACGCGAAAATCTGGGAGCGACCCCGCAGGGAATCGAGCCCGGTTCTCCCAGGTGGGAGGCACGTAGTCTAACCACTACATCACCGCGGACCCCTGAAAAGTAAGCTACGGTGAAACGGAAAAAATACCAATGCGGAAGGAATTCTACCATTTTTAGAGGAGTGTGAAGTGAAACAATTTTTTTGTGAAATAGTTGTTTGCGCGTTTTCGCGTATCTTGGTAAATATATTTTCTGTGAATACGACCGTTGGCTTTAAAAGGTAAAAACTATTAGCTATGAGACTATGTTTTTACTGTTAACATATTAAGTACATTCATGGAGAAAAAATTTCGTGAAAATGGCCAAATATCGCATTTTTGAAGCTTGCCTATGCAGTTTCCTTAAGCGGCAAGATAAAAGTACAAAGATACGGGCGTAGTTTCATCGCGTGTAATAAAACCTCACTGTTACAGATCTAATTAGCACAGTACAGCGTTACGACGGAAACACTGCACGCCTTGCGTATAGGAGCGATGAGGCACTAGGCGTGCGTGTTCGTGTCGCCCGTATCGCTCCCTCGCTTCTTGACTTTGGACGCGCAGGTTCACACTCCTCTTAATGCACGTGGCAGCATTCCCCTTGCGTCCACTTGATCCAGTGACGAAAAAAAAAAACAAACTAAAACGACTCCGGGTTGGCAAGAGCAAAACTGTTTTTTCTCCTACGTCTGCCATCTGGCGGGATTCCACGCGGCAAAACCCGTATTACTTGCTCACTGGAGGCAAATGCTACGTCTGTCTCGTTGGTGTACTCAGGGAATACTAGTAGCGCAACCGTTAAACCCCTGTTTCATGGGGCCGCGGTGGCAGAGCGGTTAACCCGCTCGCCTACCACCGAGGCGAACCGTTCGGGTTCGATACCCGGCCGGGTTCATTCCCGGATTTCCGCACGTGGGGGATCGTGCCGGACGGATGCAGCTGGTCGGCTGGTTTTCTCGGGGATCTCGACGCCCCTTCATTCCGGCGCTGCTTCATACTCGCCTCACTTCACCCTAATCGGCTCTCAAGACCTCGAGGCGCCCAAATATATTCTCTCACTCTTACCTTTCAGATAAAATATTTGAAAACGAGCGTTGTCAGGACATACGACATATGCTATCAAATATTTCTAAGTCAACGATATTTCTTCTTGTGTTGTTTTTTGTTGCATGAATACTAACTCATAATTTATTATTTTCCAGATTCACATGAGAAAATACAGATTGAAACCAGTCCATTCTGGTTTCAATAATTCTGTAAAGTAGTTCTGTGTGTGCAGCTGGTCGGTTGGTTCTCCGGTTTCCTCCGCGCCCTTTCATTCCAGCGCTGCTCCATGCTCACCTCAATCACCCTCATCGGCTCTCAAGACCTCGCTATTAGGAGCCGTCCAAATCTCTTCGCTCACTTCAACCCTGTTGTTTCAGTGCACGTGTGTTTGGTTTCTCTCGTGTCGCGGTTTACGCCTTTGCCCATTCAACCCGCCTGAAAGCTCCTTAAGAGGACTATGCACGTGTAGCTTGAACTGCAGCGCAGTGTGTTGGAAATACAAGGTTTTATGATACTACTTTACGTGCGTCGTATCTGTTGATGCACGAATAATTATTTTCAAGACGCCACGTACGTTACAAACACTCTATGATCTCTCCAACATAGCTAAAAACTGCATTTTCACTAAATGTCCTGGTCGGGAACGCTCAAAACTAGTATATGGACACGTAAAGGCTGTTCACGATAAAGTGAACACTTTTTTAATCAACCTTAGAAAAATGTCACTGCCCCTGCCTGCATATATTTTAACGGGCGCACTGATTGACATGCGCCCGGTAAAGTTGGTAACGATGGATTGAAAGTAGTTCCGTATGTTAACGGCGAATAAAAAGTTTTGGGTAACCATTTGTGAGATTTTAAATTATTTCTTACGCTTTCTGTTTTTTTTTTTAGAACGCCTCAGTGTGTAACAATTAGCAGATTTATAAAATTTTTACCTTTCTAATAATTTCATAGTTTCGCGTGATCGACGTATGAATAAAGTGATGAAGCCCATGGCAATGTTAATTTTACGTGAGGTGGAAGAATACACAACGTGCATCCTACAAGTAGATCTTGAGCAGGGTTTTCAAAAGTACTCATTTTACCGTGAACAGCCTATACTGACTTTGCCACAGACTTTACACTAGTAAAATTATGGGGTCCCGTAGTTCCAGAAGAGCAACAGGATCACTGCATGCGATTTGAAAACCTTGCGTGTAGACGCGCGGGGGTGATACATACATACGCTGGTCAGCGTCGCCTCTATATTCTGTGCTTCGAATGGCCGAAACAGTTCCAAGTACGGTGGCGTGTGGTGAAATGTTGCAAGGTAAGCTGGTGCTTGCTCAGTGCTGTACACACTCTGCTCGGCGCACGATGCAGAGAACCAGTAATCAGAGTGGATCCGGGAGAAAATGAATCCACTGCGGCCACTCACGAGAGAGCGGCGAGACACTCATTACTAGGGCCACCTGTTTTTCACGAAAAAATTCACGCGAAGGCTAGACTCCAATAACCTACGGCATACGTGCAGTTTTCATCTGGGTATTGGCCACGTGTCTGGGCCAATCAGAATATGGAATCTCCAACACTTGAGTGTCCGTGATTCGCTGGCAGGCACCTACAACGCCTCACAGTTGAACTCAGCTAATCAGAAAAGTGGATCTGAGCTCTAGTGTTTTGGAGTAGAAGTTGTCCTGAAATTTTTTTCGCGAAAAAAAGTTGGCCCTACCCATTACACACGTGCTGTGACGTCAGCTGCACTACTACGTTTAAGTGGCCAATTTGTGAACTAGCAAACGGTTAGGAATATCACAGAGCAAACACACAATATACCTCGCAACAGTTCACCACACGCCACTGCTCTTCAGAGCAGTGCTTACCAAGATTGCAGCCACAGAGTTCAAGTAGGGATCAGTGTTAAAGAAATTCCTTCTCAGTGCGCCAATTTCAAAGATGATAGTTTCAAACAAAAATATAATCTACGTGGAATCTTAGGGACCACTGTTCAATAATAAAATTTAAATCTTACGATAAATGACGACTGAATAAAATTTCTTGGCAACTTTCTAAACGTGGCAGTATTCTCTGGGAAGTTCACTCCAAGAAATTATTCGGAAATTTACCATACCAGTGTATACGCTCAGTGAGAAAGCAGAAATGGTAATTTCTTCCCCAATACATTCGTTATAGCGTTCCTACATTTGTCCAAGAAGCAGTCAAATGTGTAGGGGGGTTACCAAGTTTGTATAGCAATGACGCTACAGAAAATTTTTTGCAGTGTTATTTTGAATTATTTTTTTGTTTGAAAAATTACTTTTAAAATTGATGCATTGGGGAAGGAATTTCTTTATAATTGATTCCCCAGAGCGTTTACGAGGTCCCCGCAGTAAAATACTGGTCGTAAAATTAGTGTTTGCGCGTGTATTAGTGTACAGTAAATAAATGTTATTAGAACACCACTTCCTTTCTAGGAAATGAAAAACAGAACCACCTACAACAATTACGAGTACTTTAGTTAAAATAGCATTTTCATAGTTTTCTTGCGCAGTTTACTTGAAGGGTTGGAGAAAAGTACACAGTAGTGCATGTGGTTTAATTCGTTGGTTCACATCACGTGTAATATCATCATACTGTTACATACTCTCATTTGCGAGAAATTCAGCTTCCCGGGAATTCACATAACAATGACGAGACGTGACCTTGAGTCTCTAACAGTTTTCTCTTAACGAGACCAGTGTATTTAAATGTACCACCACCAGTGTCGAGTATTACCCGGGCGCTCGAATCCCGTAACTTCCGCGCTGTACGGTCCAGAGAGAATTGTTTTTGCGCCTGGGTGGCCGGCCACCAGACACACGCATCTGCAGTGCTTATTGCAGGGGCGGGTTTGCTTGATCGTACGCAACGGTAACTTGCAGGGGCATGGTGCGGTGAATATTAATTGTTTCGTTCAATAGACAATGGCATTCATCCCTTCCCTATACATTAAAGCCGGCACTAAAAAACGCCCAATTCTGTAACTTTTTTTTTTCTCCCAGGTGACTTTGCTTACATCCTCGATCTCAACGAGTCACCACGTTGGACGCCGTAGGAGACTTCTCATTTTAGTCCCTATAGAGCGTTTCACTCTTAGATTGCAGTGTGCGGTGTAATGGACATCCACTCTCTCTTTTCAATACATGGTTTCTGTCGTTAACTCTGTCCTTGTTACTGCGTGCACTGTTGCCTGATGTGTTATCTTTATCCAGCCTAACAAAAAATGCCAGTTTTTGTTGCGTGCGCGCCATGCAATCACAATGATAGGGTTTCTCACAGGCTATATCCCTGGATTTATTCATATTAAATATTAATGAACGATTAAAATGTATAGACAGACTATAGCTAAGTAAAATTTTAATTTAACAAAATATAAGGCACTTTTATATTAACACAATTATTAAATGCTTGTAATACGTGACTTTTTGGAAACAACCAATTACGCTATACGTAGGGTAATTTTTCCAATGTTTGATTTAAAAAGTGTGAAGAAACCGCGAATAGACTATAGCTTACTGTACCCCAAGCATTCCAGCACCATAATTGGGCTATGAGTGACAGCAGATGCCTCCTGGTTTACTACTTCCCGCCTGCCATAGGTTAATCAACTGTTGGGAAGCCACTTGTAGCCCACTTAAACGTAGCTTGCCATGCATTTTCAATGCCAAAAAAAATATGTTTTACCAAAATACGAATTATTTGTTTTCCATCCTCAGATATGTTGATTGTGGTAGGTATTATTTCCCGCTTGGTAACATCCTTTGGAAAACATGGAATCGAACTCGCAACCTATAACTCAAAGTTTCGGATGCTACCAACTACTCTACCATGTATTGATTCAGAATTATTTTAAGTAAATATCACTACTTTTCATACAAAAGTTGCCCTATTAACTTTGCTACATACATAATTTGTGTAACGAGTGGGATTTATGATTTTGATTAAAAGACTAATAATCTAGCTTTGGACTACTTTCAGGTGGTTTGTGTGTATGTAGGTATATAAATATATAACTAATTTTATGCTTTGCTGCAGGTTTTCAGTCCAGAAAACTATTTTTCCCTATCAGGCTCATTATCTACTAGTAAAGTCACGTTACAATTTTACTTTCCTTATGCATGAAATAAAAACAATTAAGTTATCCAGATACGCTATAACTTGCTATTTCACAACAACATATAATTGGCATGCCGTAAATGGCCCAGTGGCTTATGCTAATATTTCCCTAGCAGTAGTAAACAGTCAGTATGCCATAAAGGCCCTGCTAAAATTATTACAGCAGTAAGCAATAGTTAGAATTTTGTCTATAATCTGCTTGAGGGGCCTCTGTTTAATTCTAACGATCATCGTGAGAGCATTTGCCCATGTTACGATTATTAAAAAAAAAAAAAAAAAAAGGTAAAGAGTCACTAATATTTATATGACCTGATTGCCAACCGTATAATAAATGTCGACAGTCATAAATGCGAACGTTTGCCAAGACTGCCAACTGTTAACTGTTTGGGGTGTTGCAGAAATATTGGTTTGACAGTTTCCGAAATTTTATCCTGAACGTACCAGTTCGATTCCCGATGGAGCATACGAAAACGTTCCCGGCTTGTCTCGTGGCACTGCTGTTTTATCCCCGTCACCGTCTCGTCCTGGGGTTTCGCTCCACGAATGACGTCGGGGCTCGTAAGCCCCATTTGAATCTTAATTCCTTTGTGGTGGTTGAAATGGCTGCGGCGTCTTGCTGCTAAAACGGCGACATTCTAACACTTTGACGCACTCACTGCTCACCTGTCCTAACCTAACCTAACCAAACATGTACTATACGGGGGTGGTATTTTCCAAAGGTTTGATTAAAGAAAGTGTGATGCATGGCGCGAACAGGCTGTAAGAAGGGTGGTGGCTGGTGTTGCAGACCTGCAGTTCCCGATCGACGTGAGCGGGGTGCAGAAGGATCATCCGTTCCTCGACCCGGACTCGCTGCAGTCGCTGTTCCGCCGGCTGCACGCGCTTAACCGCTGCGCCAACATGAAGGTCGACAACGTCCCCAAGAACAAGGTGAGTCGCCCGAACCCGCCCTACACACACGCACGCACGCGATGCTTCTTAAGAGGGCTGCTTACTACTAGGCGCTAGAAATGTGTTGCAGTGTGTTAGGAAATCCGTTTTTTTTTTGACGAAACTATTCCACGTGCTAATTTACGAATAGAAAATAAACTTCAGACGATGACGGAATGTCGATTTCATGACACTACGCATGTTAGAGCCACTATTTCCAAGCCCTCCAACATAGATAAAAACAGCATTCTCAGACTTACCGTATGTCAAAATGTGCAGATCGGATCTACGTGAAACTCAGATACGATCCTGCATTGAACTTTGCAACAGACTTTCCATCAGTAAAATAATATAGTCACCGCTTAAAGTCCCATGAGAAAAAACGGGTTGACGAAAAACTTACGCGCTTCTTTAGTGCTCCGCGCATAGTGGCGATGCGGCACTTGATGTGCGTGTTAGTGTCACCCCTAGCGTTCGCTCGCTCCTGTGCCATGTCGCATTAGGTAGGCGGCCCCCTTAAGGTGGCCGCCATGTTGAAGGAGTTTAGCACGTCTGGGGCCTAAAAGAGCAGGAGCGCTAGGGACGACCGAGACATGAGCATCAGCTGTCTCATCGTCTCTACGAGCAAAGAACTGAACTAGGCGTGCAGTCCTGCCGTCGATGACGCGCCTCTATGAAACTTTCAGCGCGATACCCTGTTATTTTTAACGTAATAATAAAAATGAAGGTTTTACGCGCGTCCATATTCCTTTTTTTTAATTTTTTGCACCAAATGGTTAATACCTAAAAATGACCGTGAAGTCCATTTTTACTCTCACAAAAACATGCTTTAGAGAGAAGTGGAGGAACTGGAAAACGCATACAGACGCGTAAGGTTTCTTAAATGCTATTCGTAAGCAGACCTCACTCAGACACGTTGGACGGTTTCTTACGGTTTAACGTACGTTTTCTGTTTGCAGACATTCAAACAAAAACGAAACTTTGCGAAGCGAGATTACTATTTTGTGTTTCGTTTTTGTTGGCTTTGTGCAAAACATTATGCAGTTCTAAATCATTAACAAAATAATACAGAATTTTGTGTACTCATGTTAGCTTAATAGTTTTAGTTAAAATAATATATTTACTATTAAATAGGGCAGTCTGATTGGTTGAGTGCTTAAGAGATTTGGGCTGCTCTTAATATCGAGGTCTTGATAGCTGATGAGGGTGAAGCAATGAGAGTATGGAGCAGCGCCGGAATGAATGGAAGGGGAAAGCGGGAGATCTCCGAGAAAACCCACCGACCAGGCCGGCAACGTCCGGCACAATTACCACGTGCGAAAATCCGGAGTAACCCCGGCCGGGGACTGAACCTGGTTCGCCTTGGTGGGAGGCGAGCAGGCTAACCGCTCAACAACCGCGGGCCTGACAATACGAAAACACACACAAACATGTTATTAACCAGCCGATCGCAGGCACTGCAAACGAAGGAATTCGTTGCCGACACCGTAACAAAGTTGGTGGTTCTGACTGACAAAAAGCAGCCTTCGTAAATCGAACACGGTATAGCTAGGGATAGGAACATTTTGCGAGCTCATTTCAGGACAAGATAGACGTCAAACACGTGTACACTGAAGTTGACTTTGCAATTGGATCGCAGTTTACTAGACACGCCCTTGACGACTCTTATCCAATAGCAGACTTGCAAGGAAACAAGTAGCGAGTGTCATACTGCCAGGTGGTGAGTAACACTGGCTACTCTCTTGAGCAGCAGCCAACGAACAAACATCTGAGGCTCGAGTATGCACATGACTGTGGAATCTAGCCTACAGGTCATTGAACTCGCGAAGTATTTCTATCCCTAGGTATAGCGTCGCGCTCTCTATCACCGCGCTGCGCGACTTACGTGTTTTTTTCGGCACGTGGAGTAGCTTTCGTCCAACCGCTGTCGGCCGCCGTCGCTACTGAAATGAACAACCCTAATGCCGGAATCACATAGCTCCGACCAACACAGCACGACACGACCAAAAACGCAACCATGACACATTTCAATACGACTACTTGAATTTACAGCACGACCGACACCATGCTCTCGGCAACTATTTAAAAGGCGCTGATAGGTTACGTTAGTTTCAAAGGCGGTGAAGAAGAGGAAAATTTGTAATACATAATGGTGACGAATTGACATAGCTAATGCATAGAAAGGTAAAATTATTATTTTTAAGAAATATATACAGTAATTTTCAATTTATTCTTCTTTTAAGCTGTGTATTTACCATTGTAGGGAAAGCCTGGAATACAATTTATTTTCGCAAAGTTGTACATTCTGTGCGTCGTGCCGCACGACACGACGAAGAAAAGAAACAATTTCTAATCCAAAACTGATGGTTGGACGACAGAATCAGTCGGGCTTACGACGATCTATCTTGTATTTCATTGGCTGTTGGTCGTGCCGTGCGCGCCGGGGCTACGTGATTCCGGCATAATCCCTTCGTGCAACGGCAATTTACACTCCTGATGCTGGAATCACAATAATGCGACGGGTGCGACACGAATAAAATAAATCTCCAGCCAATCAGCATTGAGACATCTGTGACGCCAACGAACAGGTTTACAGAATATAAAATATTTCTAATTTCGTCGCGTCGCGGGCGCGACAAACTGGAAAACCATGTAAGAATTTGGTGCTCGAATGATGGTGGTACTGGTGAATTGGTAACACCACTGTTCTGTTTATTTATTTCCTTAAAACTTAAATAACATCCCGACTACTGTTGCATTTTCGGGCATAAGTATTTATGATGTGGGGTTCACGTTAATACGACCATATTTTTATATCTTACGCAAAATTAGTAAACATGAAAATAAAGTGTTGTCCAACAACACCTTTTAAATAAATGTAAATATTAATGGTTGTCGTACAAGAGACTAGCAGCTAGTGGCAAGAAACTATTTACGTATAAGTAATATTATTGTTTTTTTTTTTTTTTTTTTCGCTAGGCGACAAAACTAGTGTTCACCGAATTTTTTTTTTTTGTCGCATCGCGTCTGTCGCGCTGTTGTGATTCCAGCATGACGAGTTTTGGGCATTTGCGCATTATTTTGTCATTTGTAATTTCGCTCGTACGTACCTCTTCCCGGCGGAGCACGAAGCGGACAAATAACGTGACGGTCCGCAGCAGCCAGCTAACGAACTTGGCGGGTGAGCCAGATCCCCCTCCCCCCAATCCCTTCCGCCGCGAGGTCGTCGGCAGCCTTGTTCCCCGCGCGACGAACATGAAAGCGAGCCGTGTTCCCCGCCGAGGCCGAAGGTCGCAGCTGCCAGTGGTCATGCAGTTCCCGCAACAAAAAGAAGAAGAAAAAACAGTCCTCGTCCATAGCAGATAAAGCTGTCGGAGAGTTATAATAAGTGCTTAATGATGATGCTACATGACCCAGACTTGCCCTTCCGCGTTCAGACCAGGGACTAGCATCATCTCCCCCTCCCCCCCTTTTTTCCTGTACCTTTGACAGCTTAGTGGAAGGGGAGAACGGGTTTGTGAGCGCCTGCCTGCAAACCAGGAGGTCACGTGTTCTAGACCCACGTTTGGTTTGTGCTAGCTTTGTGGGGGCGCGGGCGCCGAAGTATAGAAGTAAACTCGATATTGCCAGTGACTTATGCCACACAATTTCTTCTATTCAACCAAGAATTGGGAATCTTGTTAAAACCACGCAAGCTCACCCTTCTCATTGATTGATTTGTCCACCACCAATTGTATTCAATAAACATTGAAATTTAATAAATAAATAAAACCTCCGAGACTTCTATTCATTTTTATTCTACCCTTATAATAATGAAATTATGACACAGGGGCATAGTTATCTTTTTTGCAGAAGGGAGGCGTGATAAACTAAAGTTTGTGAACCCCTGGGGGTAGTGGGGTTACAAAGGGTGCAGATGCACCCCTCCATTGCATCATGTCATTAGAAATTTGGTATTTTCAATAATAGAGTTGAGACAGTCTGCACGTTTGAAAGATAAAACATAAAAAAACTAGATTTATTGTAGTATAGACTACTTGTGATGAATATGTTGAAATATATTTTTACTTTGTATTTTTAATCTTATAAAAGAGGATCTTTGCTTTGACGTTTGTACCCTACATTACCTAACCCGTGCATCCCTATGGCTGTTAATCCTCTAAAAATTGTGTGAGGGGGGTTTTAAAAAATATCGCAAATGATAGTTGAGGTACAAGAATCTTTTCAGTTAACTTTGTGACAGCCGACAGTTAATGGTATACATTACTTTTATAGTTGGATTGCCAACCGTACCACTTTGTATGGGATTTGCCCCATCCTGAGGTTGAAATAATTATCCCATATGAACATGGGGCAGGATATCATATATTCAGTAATTTACTACTTTCACAACTACAGGTACCTTTATGCTGCTGCTGTAACCAATGGCACAATTTTATGTATGAATACAAAATGATGGAACATTACTATTCAAAGCCACAAAACTGGCTAAATGTGAATTTTATACATGCAACTACTGTTTTTCTGTTGTATATTTTTAGATACCATGTTGATTGTAGTATGATTTTCCACATTACAGATCTAAAACCTTTGATCATTTCATTGGGATAAGTTGTATCAAGTCGTCAGAGTATCCCTTGTGGAAAATATGAGAAAGTTGGCAACCCTACATGTTAGTTAATTTGACATGGTCTTTGAGAATGAGGACCAGTGGTAAACATGTCACAAAAATGTGACTCACATTCAAAACTGTCATGGTACTGTATTATTTTCTCCATATTTTTCCACCTGAATTAGCTATTGTGAGTATACACTAATTCCCTATTTATCAATAGCAGGCACTCTTCTTACCTAGCATGGCAGCGTTTCTAAAACATTGTTATACTAATATTTAGAAATTTTTGTAGTAAGCTTATGGTGTAAGCAAATAAAGAGCACACAAGTAATGCATGGTTTCGCCAATAAAATGTGATTTTCATTACATCTATTGACTGTCTTGTATTTTTAATAATGTAAGTGTATACATGCATTTTATAAAATGTTAAAATTGTTAACTTACTGCATACTGATAGTACATTAGAACAGAAATCACACAATTTATTTTGATTATCAATTTGATTTTCATGCAGTTTCTGATTGGAAATCTGAACTAACAGGTGCCATGCAAAGATCATAACACCTTCATGGTTATGAATTAAGAACTTTGTGGCTTTGAAATGTAAGCTGTATTTTGTAGCTCCAAAGAGATCCCCAGAGTTTAAATTGACTTTTATTCCATGAAGAAATTCATATATGGTACACAAATGTGCATTTGTTCATTCATCAATGATCTAAGAAGCTGCTCATAACTTTCATCCTTGAAACAACTGACGTGAGTAGAATACTAAAATGTTTGAAACTCGGAAGGGGCGGATACCTGGTGGTGAAGGCCTCCGGGTTTTACAACCACTTAATCAGCTAGTTCCATCCTGTCGTGTCACAACTTGGTCAGGAGTAACTGGTTGGTGGGAGAGCTAGTTGTACATAGAGTTGCTCTGTTATGTTGATCTCGTGTGCACTGACCTTGCGGGACTTGGTGGCAGGTGGACGACTCCGACGAAGATGACAGCTGCGCGCTTAGCGAGAACTGGACCTTCCAGCCGGAGATCCGCCGCTGGTCCAGGGTTTGTGATGTAGCCCAGCATGCTGAGAGGCTGCAGGCATTGTCCGGTGAGTACAGTGACACTTTGGCTTTTCGCTATATGCTGTTCATAGTAAGATAAGAACTTTTAAAACCAACCTTTTAAAAAACAATGTCGCTGTCCACTAACTACACAGATGCTGCTGTCCCAGTTAAGTTGGCAGCAAATTAGGAAAAATAGTTCCAAGTCTTAGTGTTGTTTTGCGAGTGTAATGTTCAAATTTATGGCAAACCAAGTTTTTTGTTTTCCTTCGTTATACAAATTAGAGTATAAATGGGCATGTTGACAACACATTTACATTCCCAACAATTTTTACGTTTTCACTCGACTGTTGCATCAATGAAGTAGACCCTAAGTAATGCTTTCAAGAATTCTCCATGAACCGTAAACAGTCTGTAGTTACACTGGTCAAGACTACGCCCACAGTAAAGGTGTATAGCGTGGTTCTTTCACCTGCTTGTGGCCTGGTGCTGCATCAGCTCAGGACTTAACCCACTTCGTTCTCGACCTGCATTTGGATTTAGTTCTTGATTGAAACCATTGATGATTTGAATTCAACCAATCCCAAGCATGACTTATTATTTTCGTGCATCAAAGTAACTTAATTATATATCTGGAGTGGATGAAGTGTCATGATCATTATTCTGTTTCAGTCAAAATTCTGGAAGAATAATAATTTTATCTGAGAAAGATGCATTAAACAAATGCAGGCTTGGAGATAACTTAGTCTTTAAATATGCTAGTAATATATAACACTTCTAATTGTGCAAAAGTAGTATGAAAATCGGATTATTACTCTCTACTAAGGCTGAACATATTTCATTATGAAGCAAATATCTGAATAATATAACATTATTTTGTGGTATGGTAACACATAATTTTGTATAAACAACTTTTCATTCATATTACATCTCTGTAGAAATTTGTTTGTAAAAATTATGCTTTTTTGGACATGAGAAACTGAATGTCCTCAAACTCTAGTTTGATTCACGAAACAAAATTCAATTAAATTAAAAAAATTCAGCTAATATAGAGTTTAGCACGAAAATTGTTGAGATAAAATGTTATTTTTTTTTAATAAAAAGAAGTTAACACAACTATACATTTGATTTGCATATCTTCATTATTGCAGCTGAATAATTTTGACTTGAGTTATATCCAAATGATAAACAATGACTACCCGAATCAATTAAGTGATGTATATATCTATACTGTTTTCATTGTGTTTCCCAAGTATTGCAACCACAGAGATCCACGGTACTTTGGCTGCAGTGCCATCCTTAGTACATAAACAAATGCTTCCATTTCTGCACTTGCAACAGGAACTGGAAATTTTGTGTTTAAGTTTTTTAGCGGTAAGTAAAAGTTGATCCTCCAGTTCATGCTAACCATATGCTTTCGGAGGTTTGTGTCTGGGGACATCCTGGGGTGTAACTCTCCCCCACAGACCCTGGTGGTTTGCTCAAGGCCAGGAGGCCCACAAATTTTGGCTGATTGTGTGTGCTTATTTTAAAACGTGCGCAAAGTACAGAACAGTGTCCCACCACAAAGCATTACCGGTGTTTTGTCCTCATTTTGAAGTTCCTGGTCCTCTTACATTTTATTGATGGTAGAACACTCTGAAAATGTAACAAAATTTGTTTAAAATTGAACAATATAACTGAAATGGTTAACAGAACAATGTGTTATGACATATTTCTAGTAATATTTATGATTTCTTAAAGAAAATTATTGAATATATATATATTTTTTTTAACGTAGTTTTAGCAGTTCTTGTACAGATGTATTCATTTCATTTATGCATGCCTTTCCATTTTAATAATTCATTTTGTCCACTTCAGTTGCATTTTATTTTGCAAACACTATTTTTGTAACCTGTTTAATTGAAATTAGAATTAAAAACATAGAAATGAATTAATGCATCCATTATGGAAAAAAAAAAAAAAAACAAAAAAAAAAAAAAAAAAAACAGACAGTGAGTGGAAAGGAGCCCTAAATACATTTTGCTGGAGGGGCCCCAACATTTAAAGTTTTGCTAGTGGGGGGAGATCACTTCTTCTTCCTTTCCGCTAATAAATCCTTGTCTGGTATTAATAAAGTCAGATGATTCCCAAGTGTATAGTGTGTTGGTTGATGTGAATGGTTGCAAGACAGTTTGTGGTGGTGTTGTAGCAGGTGGCATGGCACAGGACAAGTCTGACGAGGAGGCACGGCCTGCGAAGGTTTGCGAAGACGACGGGGAGGATGAGGACGAGGAGGAAGAGGACTATGACCTAGAAGAGATTCCGGTGATCTCCAGCATGCGCTACGGCAGTCTCCCACCGAGCAGCGTCAATCCGGGGGACGCCGACCTGTTGTCTGTCAGGTCAGTGTCTGGAGACATTCTGCTGGTGGTGCCAGAGATAAGCGACTCACCACACTAATCATGGAATACTGTGTATTTTATTTTACACTCTCACATTAATCTAAATTAATGTCTGAGATACTGAACAAGTCAAGCATTTGAACAAGTATAAAGGCAGTCTGGGAGGTTTCTCAATTTTTAGATTAAATTAAACTAAATTTAAAACTCTTAATGGCTGTATTATGACATTTTAATATAAATGGAAACTGTTCTGTATGCAACTAGTAAATGTTAATATAGTTGACGAAGTTACAAGAGAGACGTTGGCAGCAAATAGAGAACAAAATGGCAGAGCAGACTGGTGTTGCAAAATATGTTAACGCCATCGGGTGAGACAGACACGAGACAAACAATGACACAAATACTTACTGGTAATATGGGCATGAGTGGTGCTTCCCAATCACCGCACTATTGAGACTCAGGGTTCTCAGGGGTGTTGTAGGTTCTGTGTGTCCGTCTCACCCGTGCGTACTTACAAACACGTTGGCAATACTAAACTTTTACTAACATCACTTTGAAAATAATCACTTGATAAAATACATGTGGCTAGGACACTGTCGCTACTGAATAAAAGAGGTAGGTTACTGATGCTTGCTTTTATTGTTACTATGCATACATATCAATGTGCCAGCACAACCTTCACAAGGGAAGAGGGCAGACAGCCGCTAGGGCGGATTGATGGCTTTTCCCTGAAGACAGGACACTGTGAATTAGAAATGAAACCCTTGATGAAAACATTTTAACATGTGTGACTACTTGGCATCACTAACGCAAACTTGTCTGGTCTCGCCCACCAGCAGGTGGATAGTGTGGTGACGGCCTATACACAGAGCCGGCTAGGATGGAAGTAATTGCATTGTTCACAAATTGCAAAATTACACAATACATAAAGACCCTTAAAAGATGATGGGACACGAGATGAGCATTCACAATAAATACACACGTGTGAAAACAAGCTTATGTTCGTAGCGGACCACGTGGTGCAGATGAAATCGGCAATATTTCTTCTTGAAAATGGCAAATTAAATTCAGTGAAAATATTATTCTGAGAGAAAAAATTACCCTCTTAACAATTTAAGTGATTGCAGGCGTGTAGCATGCCTGATGGCGGTAAAATCTAACATTAACATGACAGCGTGGTCAAGTACAAAAAGCTTCAATTACACGAAAAATACATTGAACCCTGAATGAAACATACATAGAACCCTGAAATAAATTAGAGTGCAAATGATTTTACGCAAATAAACTCTCACACTGCATTGATGGCTCAGATACAGACTTGGCATAGGTAAGCCACGTGGTTGTACATGAAATTGCCGTAAAATATCCAAACATGAAAATACCCTTAAAATACATACATAAAAACAAAGCCCTTAAAATTGCGCATAGCAATAATACAGAAATTACACTGGAATGCCACTAACATAGGTGGATGGCACCTGATTCAAGTTGTGTGGGTCGGTTGACCTCTCCGACATCTTTCTCCTCTCTCCTCGATTAAGTTTTAAAAATACCACAAGGGCGAAATAAATTATTTAATTAGAAGCTTAATGCTGGGAAAATGTCCGGCAAAACGTACACAAGCAAAGGTTGACTGGTAAACCAAACTGACTATGGAAACCTACATCAGTGAACGAAAGTTGTAGTGCGCACATGACAGTTTCTTATCTCGCCAGCTCCCTATGACAGACTGTCCAGAGGCAAGCGTTGCACGGACCTACCATGGCCGCCTACGGGGTTCACATAAGCAGAAGTGATATGCACAAGAGTAAAATATTTACACTTTGAAAAACAAAAGTGACACAAATTAAATAAAATATGTTGTACATTTTTATAATTTTCTTATGGATTTTTCATATTAATTCAGTGTCTTTATTGCGGCTTTCATGCCGGAATATCAGTGTTCTTAATCTCGGTGCCACGGGCACTTTGAATTTCATAACCAAAAATTTTCACAACAAAAACAAACACTTAAATATTTTAAGACATATTAAACCCTGCAAATACGAATACAAAACACGTTTTACACTGCAAAATATTATTGATGTGAGCGTTCAAAATATTGGCCTCTTTGCGCAGTGCATGGACACGTGACACATGCGTGGTGAATGCCGTCATGGGCTCTAGCGCTGCTGGCTGTTAGCCGGCATCAATGTATTGGACTAGAAATAAGAGAGTACCTACAAGTAATAAAGATATTAGAATAACCCAAACAAAACATAAACAGTTTATCTTATTATGTTTAACTATTTGACACAACTAAACAATAAACTAATAACAGTTGAAAGCTGGAAATTGTTTTATAAACCAGGTTTTCTTGAGCAGCCACAACATAAGAAACATAATTTTATGCTTATTCAAAGTTTTTCATTAATTCAGGAAATATTATAGTGGTTAGAAGAGTATAATTTGCATGTTTTGCATTGCAGGTTCAGGCGTACGGGCAGTGAACGGTTGCGAGATGGTGCAAAGGCGCTGCTGAGGCGCATGGAGAGCCTCAAGTCACGGAGGAGGAGACGGCAGAACAGAGAGGGCGTAGTCATCAGCGGACCACAGGTTAGCCTTGATACATGTGCCGGTAGTATGCTGCAGCTCCGAGACTGTTTACCACAGTCACCAAACAAACTACAATTTCTCCGATAGATTTTCAATAAAACTGTATTATACAAAAATATATTTTGTTTAGTCTGAGCTATACATATTACAAAGCATTTTCACTATTTACATTTTGTACAAATTTTCTTTGCTTCTTTATTTTAAATATTTTGTAGCAATTTCTCCTATAAAATAAAGGAACATAGTTAAAATGTTGTCCTATGCTAGAGAGAGTATAATTTAAACTAAATTATGTATTATTTAATTTACTATATATGCTTATTAAATAAATAAATTTCGGTAAGTAAACACAAACTCTAATGTGTTAGGTATCAAGAGTACCCAGTACCATCTTGAGATCCCATCACTTTTCTAGTCAGTATAGTGGAAATTATTAAGCGCAGGAGACCCCGTTAATTGCCTTTGCCCTTACAGTGCATGATTTTGGCCAGGTGTTGGATGTGATGACGATGCAGCAGCGCATGAAGGAGCTGAACTGTGTGGACGTGTCCCCCACATCACCTGTGCCACCTGTGGGGCTACCCACGGCAGGCGACGACAGCTCCAGCTACTGCTCTGATGCCAGTTGCACCGGCGCCCCTGCCCCGCACAGCTGGTCCCGCTCTAAGCCCTCCCGCAGCCGCAGGAGTGTGCATGGCCGCAAGCGACCCACCGATGTGGGGGCCCTCTCTGACTCAGAGTGCCAGCCCACCAGCTGGCGACACCCGTATTTCAAGGATGCAAACAGTAACCATACCAAGGTTTGTGGCTAAACCCCTTTTCCTCCTTTCCCAGATTTTTTTGTCGTTACTTTTGATTATGCCAGAAGGCTAACCTCAGAAGAGGTTACACACTGAACTAATAAATTTTTTTTTTCATAAACAAAACTTTCATCCATACCTCACCTGGGATTTCAACCTGCAACCTTGTGGTCTAAAGGACCTTTGCAGTTGTAATATTACAGGTTACCCCTCAGTATTGATTTCATGGTGTTTACTGAAATGGTTGGGGCATAAATCATGACAACTATGTTTTTGTTGAAAATTGTGCTATGGTATAACGTAATGAAGTGTGTCCCTGGCAAACCTGGCATTTGTAATACGAGTATGTATGTGGTTGCATAACTACATAGCAGCTTGATGGATGGTTATCACACAGAGAGAAACAGTTTAGTTGAGAGTCAGCTAACATATAGTAAGGATGTGACTCAATTTGAACAGCACTCTTACATCAAAATAGTTACTCTGCAGGGAAGAAATACCAGAGAATGTCACAAGGAGGTGGTGGAAGCTGTGGGGCTATGTAGATTACCTGGTGGCATGATTGTTCAAGCAACAAGACTGGAAGCTCCCTCCCCTTTCAGATCAGAATGATGCAACACTTATGAGCACCTAGTTGGTGTTAAAGTGTGTTGGAGGCCGCTTAAATCATAAAATTTCACCACCATTGGTCTCCTGCACGCATATGTTTTGTAAAACTTAACTTAGTCATATGCTCTTATCATATGGCTCATTGGGATTGTTGTTACCCATGGTAGGTGCTGCAGTTTGTGGACGGAAGCAGCAGAGGGCCGCAGGACCAGGACCCTGCCAGGTCGTCCAGTGGCGGCAAGCCCCTTCTGCCCGGCCGCGGCGGGAGCCTCAACCTGGGCAAGGAGAGCCAGCGGTACCGCGACAAGCTGCAGCACAGCCTCAGGAAAGGTACATAGCCTTATGTCACCAAGTCCAGTTCATGTGGCCGCAGACTGAGAACAACTCGTCGGCGATGATTTCATGGTTTCAGATGGTCATCCACAAAGTTCTACTAAAATTTTTGTTATTGCAAACATGCACGTTACATTAGGTTCTTCATATAATCCATAATTCTGTATGCACTTAATCACAAGTGTTGCTGTCTCTTGCATTTTTAAACCTGTATCATAGTCTGTTTTTTAATATTTTTCCTCAGAAAAATAGAGAATTGCTAAAAAGTTTGGTGCTAGATAGGTAGTATATGTAAATATGTAGTTGTACAAACTTCAGTAGAGTATTATGGCTGCTGTGTACCGGGCTTAATACTGTGTGGTAGCCTCAATATTAGTTATGCTAACTGCTAAAGTTTTGGTGGGCTGTAGATGTGACGGTGTACCGAGAGAAGTCTGCATCTCCAGACCACACAAGTAGCCAAGACTCCAGCAGTACCTTGGCTTCGCAGCCCGACAGCGATCATGACGAGGTTGACGTCACACCACGGCACAAGTAAGTCTTCCATCTCAACACTTCAGCATGGCATTGCCCATACATTTCAGCATCGTTTTGTGCAACATATAATACAGTTTGCTTGACAAAACACTATTTACTAGCATTACTTTTTCTAATCTAATTAATAACAATTTGTTACATATTAAATATTGTTTCACAGTGAAAAATGGAGGGACATTTCAAAATTTTCATCAGTTGTATATAATGCTAAAATTTTTGGACATCTAAACATGTCTAGAAAAACATTTATTGTATGAGTTTTTATTCAGTTAGTGTATCTAGTGGGACAATTACAGAGCTGTTTTAACCTGTCATACGAAAAAGGTGCCATAGGTTAAGACATTTGATGACAAAATGTGACTACAGATCAATTTATGACACAAAACAAGTATGACTGCAACGTCTTACGTATTTATGACACCCAAAGTGGCTATCTTTAGTAGGTCGTAGCTTCGCGACATATATGAGTTATTTAGCTAGATTTATACTGAGGAAGTTTTCAATGTAAATAGTAACACTCAACTCGCTAACACCTTGCCACTTCCTTCTATGAATTAATACGTAGCAATCTTTGCATATGTATGCTAATTTTATCACATTGTGCTGTAGTAAGTTTATATTTTCATATGTGAATTGAGGTAGCCAATAAATAAATACAGTAAACTTATTAAACTGTTTTAAAATTTAAATATGTTAGTTTTTAAAACTTTTTATAAGCACTACCATTTAGAAAATCATTCAGTGCATGCAACATACACGCTCAGTTAAAAAATTAACATAGATAGCAGGAAGCCAGGCTCTTAAGTAAAAAATTTCCCAACAGATAGCAGAAAGGTTGACACTTTCATATAATGCATTTTAACTCGACGCATGAAATATTAGCATCAAAGCTCTCACTGGTGTGCTAAAATTTTATATTTTCAGCCACAATAGTGTAAAGTGAATTAATTACAATAAAAATTGCAATGATTATTAAAACTGCGTGAATTTTACACTTCAATATCATGACATTTAATGTGTGATGTCAGAAATGTTAATAGTGCTATGAAATCACAATTGAAAATATTTTGAATGAATTATAGAAATTAAAGCAGTTAAACTACATTTTGCAATGAAAGAACACAGCATTTATAAAGTTGGAAAAATATAGTTTTCTGTTTACTCACCAATAAGCAGAGATCTTGAAGCATCAGTAGCACCAACTTATAACATTTTATGAGGAACACATGTCATAGTTAGGATGCTTTAGAAAAACAAGGCAGTTAGGTCACTCAGAAACTTAATCAGTTTTTCAGTACGTCATCTTAACAAGGCCATCATATGAACAACAATCTTAAGCAAGACATCTCCAGCAGAAATATCCATAATGGACCCACCGTAATTCAAGAATCTGCTATTTTGTCAGGTTGTTTCACAGGGTGGTGCGTATATCAAGTTTGCTGGGCCTAACTCTTTATTATCTGCAAGCGTGGTGCAGTACACGGGGCAACCAACATTTCACTGGGGGCTCATTGGCTAAATCACATGTGATGGCAGGTGCAATTTTTTAATGCCCTGTTTGATTCAGGTAGCTGCAAGACTGAATCATTCTGGGTTTGCTCGAAAGTTTATGGGCATTGGGGTTCAGAATCAGCCATCATTTGAGGCCAGTCACTCTATCTTTCTAGTCAGAGATTAACCTTAAACACTGTCAGATATGAAATATAATGCATAGGAAGGGGTTTAGTGATCTAAAGTGTACAAAGTGAGAAAATAACGATCAATAAAGTAGTACCTACGTGTGTTGTGTGTTGGAGATGCCATTCCTTGCTGAGTCTATACTTCATGTTCATAAACAGCTGCAAATGTCAAAAACACAAAATGCAGTGTTTACTGATCCTGATAAGTTCGAGTACATTATGCTAATACAAGTACAGTTGCAAACAAAAAAAAAGGGTTAGCATATCGGCAGCCTCTGCTTTGTGAATGTGAGGAAAAATTGAGGCTGTTCCCTATTTTAATGGACAGACCCCTGTAATTTCCAGCAAACCTGAATAATACGTAAGTTGTGAGATGAGATACAAATATTGGAGTAAAGATGTGAGAAAGGGGAATCAACTACAAAATTCATAGAAAACCATTATTCATAATAGTGTACACCTATAACCACAAAGCCATATTTGCTCAAAAACTTGTAGACTCACCAGGGCCTGTGATTTGGCATAACTAGGTGCGTTCTGGCAGTCTAATGACTAGCCACTAAATAAAATATTCAATAAATTTTATTTTTATGTGGCCAGTACAGGTTTCTGTATTATAGTTGGTTTGCAGATAACTGGGCACTTTTGAAATAACCCTTGAAAATATGCCTACTGATAAATATATTTACAGTTTAATGGTAACACAAATAGTAGTGATTAGAATGAAGTTGACAGTAAATTGCAAACACCATTTACATGCATTAATGCTTTGTAAAACCTGCAATGCTTAAAATTGGTAACCAATAAAATTGTTTATTTTTATTTATATTTTATAAACATTAAAACAAGAATTTTTTAAACAATATCACAGTGTTAATAGTTAAAGCATGACTACTAGTTAATAAGCTAAGACCGTATTAAGTTTACACATAGAGGAAGCATGTGGACTGGGTAAAAAGGAAAAATGAAGCAGGGCTTTGAAAAGTAATTGTAATTTAATTTATGGCTTAACGTCTCTTTGATGGCAGGGTAATTGGAAATGAAACCAGTGACTCAAAGAATTGGCCATGACCAGCATTTACATAAAGTGAATTCAGAAAACCACGAGAAACAAAAAATAGGATGGCAAGATGAGTCACACCTGGGTTCTGGATGCAAGTCCGTTATGTCAAAAATGTACCACCTTGCATGGTGTCTGAAAAAGTGCTTAGTTAATTGCAGAGTAGTTAACTTACAAAATTTGTTTTAACATGTGACAGAAAAAACCCAAAGAAATGCTATAATTGAACAAAGAATCGAGTGTGTTGTGTGTGTGGGCAGGGCGGTGGTGGTGCGATGGCACAGCTTCCAGCGGGGGTCATCACGGCCTGACTCGCTGCTGGTACGCCAGGATAGTGGCGGAGGGGGAGGAGGGGAAGTGGGCTCCAGCCCCGCCATAAGCTCACTGTCATGTGGGCAGCTGCTGGTGCTGCGCAAGCTCGCCCTCCTCAAGCTGACAGCCTGCATGGAGAGGTATTGCCCCACTCACCGCACCGGCTGGAACTGGGAGCTGCCCAAGTTCATCCGCAAGATCAAAGCTCCTGACTACAAAGGTGGGGAGCTGCATACACATAGCTTGCATAAGCTGCAGTTAGACTGACGCACTGACAAACCCTCTAACATGCTAGGAAAGTAATTTTTATCTAACTAATATTTTTGTATAGCTTGTTTTCTAAAGTGTTTAATTGCTTTCTTTTCTCCTGTGTCATCATTTGACCTTACCTCTATATTTTTTGGGAATGCAGTGGCTGAGCAGATAGCCCGCTCGCCTACTACCAAGGCAAACCGGGTTCAATCCCCGGCCAGGTCACTCCCGGATTTTTGCAAGTGGGAATCATGCACTGCTCCATACTCACATCAATAACCATCATCTGCTCTCAATACATAAATATTAGGAGTCGCCCAGATCTCTTCACTCGCTAACACTATATTATTTATAGTTGTGATGGATTGTAGCCTTATTGCGGTTTGTGAATATGACTCGTGATTGTGGTTGTAGACAAGACTGTGTTTGGAGTACCTCTACTACTGTCGCTGCAGCGGGATGGTCAGGCTCTGCCACGGTGCATCCAGGCAGCGTTGCGGTGGCTGCGGGTCAACGCGCTGGACCAGGTGGGGTTGTTCCGTAAGTCTGGGGTACGCTCCCGTATCCAGAAGCTGAAGGTGGTGGCAGAGAGCCAGGGCGATGATGAGGATGTCAGCTATGAGGGTCAGCAGGCCTATGACGTCGCCGACATGGTCAAACAATACTTCCGTGAGCTGCCAGAGGCCCTGCTCACCAACAAGCTGTCCGAGACCTTCATCGCCATCTTCCAGCGTGAGTAGCATTTTAACTCTCCTCAGACCCATTACCGGCCTTGGGAAAGTCTGCAGTCTTAACAAGAATTTGCCTTTGCCAAGCCTGGATTGTTGCACTCGTACTTTTGGAAAGTAAACTAAGTGTAAAACATACAGAGATCGTAACACAAAATTCAACAGGCCCTCTCACACTCTCACATAGTCCTTTCTAGAGATGCAAGAAGTTTTGTGAAAAGAACTCTTGGAAATGTGAATACTTTTTGCAATGAGTAAAATGTTGTCTTCACTATGAAAATATTGAATCACTTTTTTTTGTAATAAAATTTCCCCGATGTAATTGTTCTGAACTTCTTTGTTACACACTTTATTAACATGCTGTGTAATAAACTTAGAGGGCAGATTTTCGTTTGCACTATTGAATAACTGCAAAATAGATCGTAACATGTCATGTTTCTTTGACTCTTTTCCATAAGTATATTATACACATACAGATAAACTTTTCGTTGCAGCTGCATACTGAAGTCTCATGTCATTATTTACAAATTTTTCTTCTAAAATTGAAATAATAAATTGAACAACCCTACCAGTGGCTTGTAAGGAGCAGGTAGAATATGTAGGTGTGTTCATGTCACAGATGTGCCGGTGGGGCTGCGCAAGGAGGCAGTCCAGTGCGTGCTACTGCTTCTGCCGGATGAGCACCGGGAGGCTCTCCAGACGCTACTGGAGTTCCTGGGGCAGGTGTCGGCACGTTCTGCCTGCAACCAGATGACTGCCAGCAACCTGGCCGTGTGCCTCGCTCCCTCCCTCTTCCATCTCCACCACGCCACCTCCTCCGCCTCCTCCACCCGCTCCGCTTCCGCTTCTCCTCGCCGCCGCAAGACTGTCGGCATCCCCGACCCCCGCGAGCTGAGCGAGAACAAAGCTGCCCATGACTGCCTACTCTACCTCGTGCGTGAACACAAGGACTTGTTTGTGGTGAGTAGATCTTACTTGCCCTGTCATCACGTAACACCCCCATTACTACAAATAGGCTGCAGGATTGTAAGCTTGAGCAATTATTCAGTGTACCGAAACAAACACAAAAATTTATAACTGTCATTTTCATTTCAGTAAGAAATTTGGTTGCTGAAGGTTGAAATGAAATGAAAATCCACTATTTCAATAATTATTCAAGTGTTTAATGAATGTTCATTTAGTTCATTCACAAACAAAATTTCTGTCTGTAAATCATAGTGTTTTCATTATTTTACTTCTATAATGACTATAAAAAATAGAAATTTAAATATATGAAAGAACTACATACTTTGGTGAATACTCCACATCGTCCATTATTTTTTATTTGGTTTAGCAATAAATTTGTTATAATGACTTGCTAAAATTACATTTTAGTTAAGACTGAGCTCTTATGAAATTATTTTTAGTTTCATGAGAAAAGTAGCCACATTTAAATAAACCCATTTGTATGGATTATTAAAATAATTACTTAAAATGTGACTATGAAGATTACGAGTGCTAAGATTAAAGGGTGACATGGATGATAATACTTGTAGACTAAAGTGGTGGTAGGCAAGGCTTTACGTTTTGTTGACAACAAGGTAATCAGAGCTGGAGCAAGTTGCTCAAACATGAAGGAACCATCCTAGCATTCACCGGGAGTGATTTCAGTAAACTATGGACCATTTTGGGAAACCAGACCTGGGTTCGAACCCAGGTCCAACCGAACGCGAGTCCAAAGTTTAACCACTGTGCCACCTCACTCTGTGTGGTGATAGGCTTTCATGAAAATGAGTGGTTGTGACTAGAGAGATGGGATGGTTCCACAATTTCAGTTCCAATTCTTTAATTCCCACAAAATTTTGATCTTTGAAAGTTTGAATCCTTTGTTACACTATGCTATTACAGGCAAATTTCGGCACTACAGATATGCTGTAAAACAGCAACAAGAACACAGGTGTTTCAATACACTAGGATTAGATAAAATACATCCTTTACTTCACTTCCAAATGTTTACTTGTATTACTAGTATTGTGACTTTTGCCATCATGTGAAATTTTTGTCTCATTTCATACATACTGCATTTACTGGAGTGACATTAAATATTCCTATACTTCACTTGCATTTTGAATCTTGCCATCATCAATAAATAAAATTTGCACATTTTAAACATAAACACGAGACAGAAGTGTATAACCTCGACTTGCTTAAATGTCTTTCTTTATATAATCAGGAACAGAATGTTTATACATGGTGCTAACATGGCTTAACAAAACTGGATGTATGCTAAAATTAATTATGCAATATATATTACACTCATATGTTTAATAAAAAAAAAAAAATTAAATCACAATAGGTACATATAACAAAACACGCAAAAACCTCAATACATGAAATGAGGTATATATTTATGTAAGTACATATTACAGAAAGGATGCTCTGAAATTTGTTTTCACATGACTGCACATTAATAACGTGTCAGTATCCGTGACGAAGTTAAAATAAACAATCTTTTCTTGGAAGACTATTTTACTGCACAGTTTTTAAAGATGTAACATTTATAGTTATAGTATCGCACAAAATATTTTCAGCTCGTATAGTTTATTTACCATTGCAATTAACTTCAAAGGTAGTTTACTATACATGATAACAAAAATAAATGATTTACTGAGCACGTAGAACAGGTGTAAAATATTCATAACTGAAACTGTGACTGCTGCTTATTTAATGCAGACTTTCAGGCCATATTTTCTTGAGTGCATTTTATTTCTGAAATTTTCATGATAGAATAACTAATAAAATCAATAAAGTTATGGTATGTCTTGATTTTTTTTTAAATGCTGTTTTCACGATCCCTCAAAATATCAATATCTGGAAGAATAGATAGGTATATAGGAATTAAACAATTAATGATAGTTTTTCTTAACTGATATGTTCTATCATCTTGATTTAGTGTCATCTATGTTACCCAATTGTTTGAGATTTACTTCTCACCATTTTTGCCTAGAAGTAATAAGGCAATCAGACCAGTAGGGTATTGACTCGGCCTTTTTAAAATTTCGACTCGCTGTGGGCTGAAATTGAACACTGAACCATTCTTATACCATTGTAGTCAACAAGAGCCAAGATTTCGTGTGCAGCCACTAGTACCACCTCAACAGTGCATGCACGTATTTGATCAAATGTAGAAGTGTGTTTGGTGACGCGAGCAGCTATGTTTATGGTACGTCGTGTGTGCTGGTTTGTAGGTACCAGAGGAAATGATGGCCCAGTGCCATTTCAACTACATGGAGGAGAGTGTGCCGGTCGTGCTGGAGGAGCTCGGGGCAGAGCTGCACCAGGACTGGCGAGGATACCTCTACACCTGCACAACGGCTCTGCTCAAGGAAGCTCGTGAGAAGTAAGTTTCCTCTCCGCAGTCTGCCTAGTGCCATCTTCTTTGCCCTCATCAGTTTAAGATGCAATGCTTGTCATTACGCACCCAATTTTCCCAAAATGATTCCATTATAGCGGACTTTGTGTCGGTAGCAATTTTACGACAACATTCTCAGGAATCTTAAAAAAAAAATCACAACTTTTAAAGCAAAGATATAAAGTTGTAGAAAAAAATGCAAGAACTCACAGTCAAAATGGATTAAAAGTATATAAAAGGACAGGAATCAAAGTAAAGGACAGGAATCAAAGTACTCACAGTCTAGTATGTGTAAGAAAAACTAAGCTAGTGAGGTTTACATGGAAGAAGGTGATAAGCAGGGACATGCACAGATGGGAGGGACAAGAGATAGAAGAAGCAATAGAATATAAGTATCTAGGGATTGTACTTCAGGGAGACCTCAGATGGAAAAAACAGGTAGAGAGGGTGGTTGCAAAGGGAAGAAGGGCTCTGGGTATGATGGGAAGGGCGCTGAAGGGAGTCAGCTGTGAGGTGAAGGAGAAGGCGTATGGCACAATGGTACGGCCAATGTTAGAATATGCTGCAGCAATATGGGACCCGTATGTGGAGGGTAGGTGGAGAAGGCAGGGGCAAGATGGTGAGGAAGAAGGGAACTAAAGGCCATCAATGATGATGAAAGAAATGGGGTGGAGCTCATTGAAGAACAGGAGGAAAGTTGAACGGTTAGTCAGGATGTACAGGGTGGTGAATGAAGAGGGAGGATGGGGAGGGCTACACTGCAAGCTAAGTAAGGGGGTGGTTTTAAGAAGAGGAAACAACAGTGAGAAGCTTCAGAGGGTGTGGGGGAGAACAGAGCAGGGTAGGCAGTCCATGCTTGTGAGGTCTGTGAGGGAGTGGAATGTGTTGAGGGAGGAATTGGTATCTGTGAGAGGGGTTGGTAAGTTCAGGAAGGAGAGGTGAGAGAACTCACCACCGGGTGGTAGCCTAATTGCGAGTGTATGTGTGTATGTAAATGAAGCGAAACAGTGGCAAACAGTTTCAATTGTACATATCGTGATCACTACAGGACAGCAGACAACTTGAAGGTGATGTGGGATAACCTATAAAATCATACGTGAAAAACCTATGTAGACGAACGTGTCCATAGGGGTGCAGTATGTTCTGCCCTCAAAATAGCTACCCAAGATCACTGTATACTGCCACTAATAAAGCCAGCAGAATGTCATTCCAGTAGAGACACATCAGTTGTCATAAGCACAGCTCAGATGAGTAACCCTGCAAATACTTCAGATAACTACATAACTGCCAACTTTTCAAATCCTCAGTCAGTAAAACATTTTGAAAATGTAAATTTTAACGTTAACTGGACGTGGCATTTTTCCAAAAACCTACAGTATAAAGAAAATTTCTTCCACACGGGCCTATTTTCTTACATGTTAATTTATCATTTTTACCCTAAATTGCAAAATAAATACGAAGTAGAAGTTAAAAATTCTTATGGTCAAGACTTCTTTAAACTTGCAGAAAATGCAGTTTTCACAACTGTACGTTAACTCTGTGAGAATGCGTGTATGCCAACCTGAAGTGCAAAGGAAATTTCGTAGCAAGAAAGTGAAAAATTACTGTCTAATTGTTTACTAAACTAGGCCTACTTATTAATATGTTTCCTTTTTAATAATAAAAAAAAAACTTTGCAGGTTAGTGTACAATGAGAAGTAATACTAACAGTAACCAACACATTACTAGCCTTACCTTCACAGCAACTTTCCTTTCAATCAACTTGTTATTAACAGTTCACATTAACACTGCAGCTGTTGTGTTGCATGTTATTTACAACACACTGTCTCACATGTTATTTCAAACAACAGTTCAAACTTTAATCCTAATTACTACTGTTAACTGGCCATCATATACTTTTCTTGACACTTCCGAATCAGTAGACGTCTTTTTGAACATAGGCCCAGCAAGACGTGAAATAGCATTCTGGTCGTGAAACATTATCCACATCAGAACTTATGACAAAGAACTGTCAAATTTCAAATTAATAAAACCGCCTTTCACATTTTAAATGTGTTTTCCGGACTTCACGTGGTTGAAAACATATTTTCTGCCACCTTTTGCAATGTTTACATCATGCCTACAAACAAGGCAAAACCCGAACTTTTCTCCTTTGTTAGATTTTAATATACACAGAAATTCTTCAGTGTACTCTTTCCAAAACAATCAGAAAATAGGTTTTCTTACGTTTTCCACTCATTTTGCCTACAACACGAACATGGCCGTCCAGTAAACACAAGCACACTGTGTGATGTAAAGATGACAAGATACGAGTCGTGAACACTTCATAAAAATACGGCTTCAGCGCGGTCTACAACTTCAATCAGCCAATAACACATTCAGCGATTAGCTACCAGATTCTTTGTTACAGCGACGCGGCTCTATCGCGCTATCTAAGACGATCATAAGAAAAATACGTAAACAAACTAAATAAAAATGTAATGATGAACAAAAAAAAACTGTAAAACTTTGGCCTTTTTCCGTAAACACACTATAAATTCCATACATTTTATGGGCAAACCGCAAGTTGGCAGATATGACTATGCCTCGACTAGGTCCGATGGTAGGAGGACAGTCTCTGCCAGCCATGTGATACACCGTATGGCAACAGCTTCCTGGACTAATAAACGACGACCAGCAATGCACTCAAACAAAAAGAAGGCTGAAGTAAGTGACCGGCATATAGCAAAAATTGAGTTAACAAAAAGTTAGTAATAGAAAATGAGGCAACGAAAGAGATTTGTCAACCAAAGTTACAACAGGAACAAGAAAGAACTAAACAAGAGATGCTTCAAACAGAGCTCTTAACATTGCAGATCATAAAACTAAAGACAGAACTAAGGAGCTAATGTGGTATCTGTTGTGGTTTAGTTCACATCTGTTTTTGAGTATATTCACAGACATTTTCCATTAAAAACACTACTGGTGTTTGTCACATTCTTGATTTGAACTAGGCTTACAAAAGTAACTGGTTTATTTTACATTTATACCTAATGTTAATGCAGAATAGTTGTAAAGGTAAATAATAAAACGATAGTCTGTTTGACAATTGTGTGTTTGACAAAAGGCGAAAGTGCACTTTAACCTCTACATTATAAAATTCAAAATAATTTATTCTTTCATTTAAACATTGCGGACAATAAAGTCCTCGTCATCGCTTTCCCCTTCAAAAATTAAATTGTACATTGCCTGAGCCATTTTCTCTTTATTCACAATGAATGAACTTTGCCCTCTCGTCACCTTCCCAAAATATTTGTTTATGTTTAACAGTTTAATCCCAGTAATGTGACTTAAACCACCGAAATCGACAGGTTAATAGTTTATTGATATTTTTTGTAAGTTAATCTCGATAAACTTTTCATTATCTCGCATGGTGAAACCAGCCCTTAATATTATACAATTTTTTCACAACTAATTTCATTCTACCACAGCAGTTGTAACACTTTTTTGAGTGCCACTGCAGACTTATCTAGAATTTGTAGATGCGTAGTTTAAATAGTGTACCTGATACTAATGACTACACAACAGAAAGCCAAATGACAAACATTAAATACTTTATACAGCATCATTAGTTAGTAAGTAATTTTGTTAATAGAGGTTTTTGGTATATTAAATAACATTTACTAGACTGGACTTTCTCAATATTTATTAGATTTTGAAGGAAAATTTGTGCAATAGACTGCTAAGTTTTATATGTACTTTGGCAAATACAACTAGAACATTGCTGCTTATTTATTTTCAAAATTTTCTCAGTTATCAGATATATTTTTGAAAGAAAATACCAGTAGCATTGATATTAGTAAAAATGTGTATCTACTCAAAACTACTTATTTCATACATTTGCTGCAGTCATATATATATATATATACGATGCAAAAAATTTTCTTGTCATAAGTGTGGTCTCATTGAAAGATACAGTGGAACCTCTATGTATTGAACTTGGGGTGGAATGAAATCCTGCAGCCATGGTACATGTTCTCTGGTCCCATTTTTTATTTATGTGCATTTCAAGACTGCATTCATTGAATGTCCACATGTATTAAAATTTTTTGTCAGTCCCCTCATAAACAATGCATAAAGAATCCACTACACTTCTACATTGTAGTAAATGTGCTCAGCAATTTTGTTTCCTCAACAGGGAGAATGAGACTAATATGATAAAATCTGATGTTTATTAGTATAGGCTATTAACAGTAAAGTGAGCACTTTCTAAATACCTCTCACTTGGAATAATACTCAATAAATATATTTTATTTTAACTTTAGACATTAACTTCAGAGTGCAGTGGAATATACTCACTGTGTATATTACTTACATGGCAATATTTATTTTAAAATGGTGGTTAAAAGGGCAAAATATGGCAAAAAGGAAAACGTAACTAGGGTTTCAAAAGTGTTCACTTTACCGTGAACAGCCTATAAGGCTATAACAAACAGCATGGCAGTGTTTTTATTGATACAAAATGACATTGTTCGTTGTGTGGCAGGAGCCGTGGGTGGGTGAACGTGCCGTGCACCACCGACAGCCAGGTGGACATAGCCTACAAGAAGGTGGGAGATGGCCACCCACTACGGCTGTGGCGCATGTCAACTGAAGTGGAGGCCCCGCCCCAGGAAGTGATGCAGAGGGTGCTCCGAGAGAGGCATGTGTGGGATACCTCACTGCTCAAGTGGCGTGTTGTTGCACGTCTTGACGCACAAGCTGAGGTCTTTCAGTACGTATGCGCCAACATGCCACCACTTGCCGCCAAGGACTTCTGTGTACTCAGGTGGGTGCTGTCTGTGAAATACAGCACTGGATGTCTATATTTTTTGACAGTTATACATTACTGAAAATATTATAAACTATAATTCCTGCAACTCTGACACACACATATATTTATTCATTTCAGCAAGAATGTTGTTAACAACAATTAGTTCCACCTCAACTGTAGAGCATCTCTGAAAGATTACTAACCTCTACAACATATGTTGAAAATGGCCCTCTCTCCTGAAGACACACCTGAACGTTGTAAATTCTATTTTCCTGGCCTTTTGTTGAAGGAACCTGTTGTCAGTACCATAATTTTAAATGTAGTTCTCCAACATCCAGGATCACAAAGTGTACAATACTCTTTCCTCCCGATCATCACAGAACAAAGTCCAGTGAATGTCAGCTCCAGGCATTTTGGAAGCCACAAGTTCATGAAAATTATCTGTCGTCAGACTTTGGGCCAGCACCATGGGCTCATTTGATGTCTGGTATGTGGCGTTATACTTGCTTGCTAGTTTCACTCACAAGAGAACCAGTGTGTTCCAATGTGTTTGCCATCACCTGTATTTACTATTTCCTTTGAACATAACTTCTTCCTGGTGTGCTTTTTGCATAGCTGTGATCTAAGTAATTTTTCACAAAGATCAACTGCGAATTTCAGAACCTGCACAAAAATGGCATCTCATGATAATGGATGCATTCCTGTCCAAATAAGGAAGGAGATGTAGCAGATTAATATACAATGATGATAGCATCTACACCCAGATTTGTAAGTGTGTGTAAAATGTTTGGCTTCGTGATTTAAGCTGATATTTTGCTAATCGCTGACATGTTTTGTGTATAAAATAGAAACTACCAAGTGTATTCATTACTCACTAGTGCATTACAATATCACACCCCCTTTTTAATTTCGTGAATACATATGTTTGGTATACACCCAATTTTAGCCCATTCCCTATTTAATGTCTACAGCAATACAGTTAGGAATAATCATATTTCTGATTTATCTATCATGTCTCATATATCTGTTCATGAATTTGCTTCCTACTTTCATCCAGCAAGACTGGTTTAAATTTCGTCAGATATAAATTTTTGTTGGTATAGGTTGTGTATTACATTTACACCATCCCATTCATTATTTCAGTTAACACTGAACAGAGCATTTTATATCTTCATGTAAACACAAATGTAGTGTGTACATTACTGCTGGTGTAGAGCGTGTGCTCCAGATAACCTTCAATGACATCACATTAGCAACCCTGTTGGATTAAATACTATTAATCATAACCTTGTCCCCATTATTCATACTACTGTGCACTTGCATTTTTGTCAGATTACAGATCAGCATTTGAACATTTTTCTGATATTAATGTGTGTGTATTTTTGTATGATAGGTTTCAGCTTTTCATTTCTCTAGTCTCTGGCAATGATCAGGTGACAAAACATTCAGAAATTATTTTTTGTGGGTTATACCTTCTATTCACCTTTATCCACAACAATTCTATCCGTCTCCTGCAGCGTCCATTATCATCAAATTTTTATCCTTCTGATTACACAGAGCCATATGAAAAATTAGTAGACCATGATGCACATGAACCATACAAAAATTGTTGTTTGAGTTTCATCTCACATTGAAAAACTTGTTTGAGCACCAATTCAAATTTGAGTCCGCTACACAATAAATGTAAGATGCAAATTATATACTTAAAAAAAATTACGAAAATATCAAATAAGTTAGGCCTACTTAAAATTAATTAAAAACACTAGTCATTAGTTAGACAGGTATGTTGGTAAACTGTGTGTGACCAAATCACAGACACTGCAACTGCGAAATACAACTAATCAAACAGTTTGCCCTTAATGTAACAACCATCATAGACATTTTGTCATGTGTGAAAATCGATTATGATCATATCTTTCGAGTGTTGGAAATGTTAAACAGGTGTAGTGAGACATGGAAAGTTATGGGACATGTGTTGGTTTTTGGGCAGATCGTGGAGGTCAGACCTGCCAAAGGGAGCATGCGTGATTGTGGAGACATCTGTGGAGCACCCTGAAGGCTCGGTCATGCTAGGAGGTGTCAGAGGGATAGTGCTGGCATCCCGGTACCTCATAGAGCCCTGCGGCTCGGGCAAGTCCCGCATCATGTACCTCTCCCGCGTCGACACCAAGTGAGTACCTTCTCTCCACGCTGCATTGAATTCCTCATATGTAGAACCAAAATTTTAGGTTTCATATTTATTTTCATAAAAAGTGTATAATTTATTGTGTGTGCATTAATACATACCAACCCAATTCAACTCTGATAAACACGAGCTACCACGGCCTACGATGAATAACTGGAAAGACAATATTTTATCAGTTTTTGTTTTTATACTTTATATTTAGTCCACAATGCATACTTATACACATATTTATGTAAAAAATTGTTGATACTGGTGCGAGATGCTCTGGTAACAACTGAAGGTGGCATTACGGTCGGGAACTGTTCTGGTTTGTGTCGGCCAGGAACACGAAGGGGTTTAAATGTCCATCCTCACTCATTGGAGGACTGGGAGCCAACCAGTATACAATGTGGGATGTGTAGCTTGGTGACTTGGAACGAAGCCCAGTACAGGTTGGACCGTCCGGCGGGCTGGGTGACTCGTAGTCACATGGTTACCTGCGTAGGCGATGGTCCGGTTAGACTGCTGACCCAGTCTACACGGCTCTTGATGGCTGCTGGAGCTGTTGGAGGAGCTGGATGCCCCGGAGGTGCTGTGGCTGCTAAGACTGACATAGACATGAGCAGAGCTGGTACTCCGTTTACCCTGGAACCACAGGTTGGCAATTCCAAGTGGCATGTGCTCCCCACGGCGTATAGTGGAGATGATGGGGTGTGGTGTCTTCTGAGGGGCTGAAAACAAAGGAGGGGAGGGAGATGGGAGGTGAGGCCTCTCCAGCTGACGGGCAGCCTGAGCTCGTTCCCGGGGAGTGTCTTTGCAGAGTCCAGAAGAGGCTGGGGTGCAGCTCCAGGAAGGCTTAGAGGCGGCATCAGCCTTTCTCTCCTGCCACTTTCTCCTGCTCCTTTGGATGTAAGGTATGGATAGGTTCTATGACAAGTCTCGCGAAAGGGAAGCAGGCAACAATAGTCCCTTAACTAGTGTTCTGCCACAGCCGAAGCCAAACCGACACAGAATTGATTCCTGTTCCCCAATTGCAGACACAGCGCATGGTGGTCGGAGAGGTTGGTTTTCTCTGAGGTGTCAGACAACAACTGTGGGTGTGGGTCCAAAGGTGGTCAGATCTCCAGGACCAGTCAAATAATCCATTTGGCGAAGGTTCAGCACGGTGAACGGAGCACAAACTGGGCTGGTTGACTAGTCTCCTTATGAATTGTCTTGCTCACTTTACACAACTTATAACAAAGAGCATGCAATTTTTTTTATTGATACAAAATTACATTCTTTGTTGTATACAAAATTACATTTTGTGTTATGTGGCAGGAGCTGTGGGTGGGTACCTTGGCCTCATCAGCTGGACTGCTGGGCTCATCTTCCCGTTCAGGCTGCTGAGTCCAGGTGTCTGCCCTGGCGTCTACTGACGCCTGCACTTGGGATTAAGCTGCGTCGTCTGGGCTCATACTCCCATTTGGAAGGATGGATCTCGGCGATGGTGGCCTCAGCGCCGTTCGGCATCAGGACCAAGGCATTGATAGTGTCGTCCTGGGTAGGAGCGGTCCGGGTGGATGCGCGGCTGGCTCTGCCGTCTGGGATAGGGACTCCGGGGTCCTCCAGACCTCGTTGGCACGTGTGGGCTCCTCCTCCTTTTTGGAAGGGAGAGTCTTAGTGTTGACCCTGACATCGGGACCAGGGTGGCTGTTGAGGCATAGGCTCTTCAGACTCCTCTGCCCTCTTGGAGCGGCTGGTGGCTTCCTCCTGATCAGGAGGCGCAGCGGTTGTGATGGCTTGAGGTAGAGGCTCATGATGCTCCTCTACCTCATCGGCGCAGTGTAGTTTAGTCCGTTCAGCAATTGGGCTCGGTGGCGTGGGTTGACGGAGAAGTTCGCGGTCCAGTGGACTTTGCCACAAAACCTCCATCGTTGCTGGCGACATATGGGTGTGTCTGGCTGCGACACGGCATAGAAAACTGGTTGGCATTGAGGACAGGGTTGTGACGGAGGCTGCTGTTTGACGCACTGGGAACTCTACCCATACCGGGGTAGCTTGCCAGCTTGTCCTGTCGGCGTCAAACCCAGCCTCCGGTTCGTGAGGTTGAGATGAATTGGCGGCAGTAGGAACCATGGGTTCTGGGTTGTATTCTTGTTGAAGCCGCATCCGACGGCACAGGGTTCGTCAGGCCTTACTTCTGGTCTTCTCTGGTTGACCTGGGGCCGGCTGGTGCACTTCAACCTGCAGTTGTTGAAGGCGGACTGGGGTACCGGGAAGGGAAGCATTGACCTGGCTACCCTCCCAGTTGATCATCATGCCTCCATCTTCTCCCAGATGGATGTGGTGTTGTCCGCAGTCCAGGATACAGCTCTACTGCTGCAGCCAGGGTTGCCCCAAAATCATTTGTTCCCCAGTGTGGGAGGGCAACCAGGAAGTTGACATGGGTAGTTTTATGGTGGACCCTGATTGTCAGTCTTATCTCCTCTTCTATCTTGAGAAGGAGGTTGGATTACACCATCTAGACTTTCTGGAAGGTGTCAGATGGGCTCGTTGGTGGATATGAGCAGGTCACTTCTGACAAAATTGCCTGTGATGGCTGGTGCTGGTGGCTGGAGTGTGGTACGGGGCACCATCCCTCTGCGCGCTCTGGAACTACTTGACTGCTGAGGATAGTTTCTGTCACTTCGGCTGGTAGTTCATTCATCTTCAGGGGGTTGGTGTGCTTTCTGACCGCAGGTGAACAGTACAAAACTGATGTGTTTGTATTAGCCTCCACAATAAGGGGCGTAACCTGTAGATACTCTAATAATTGTAGTACTGGTTCTGGCCCTGCCTGAGACTTAGGTACACACAGATGAGAAGTTGTTTGCGTATGTCAGGAAAGCATCACATGTCATTATTTATCATTTATACAACTACACATTCAGTATTAACAATAAAAAGCATTTTATTTTATCTTTTTAAAAAAAATTTTACTTCAAATATAGATTCCAGCCAATATGTATTTTGAATATATTTTATACACGAAAAATTTCATCATACAAACAAGATTATTTTTGTGTTTGCTTTTGCAGTTTTACTATTCTTGTTTAACATGTAATTTTTAGCATATATACAACAGTGATGAATTGATATTGATTCTTTGTGGTGTGTTCTATGCCAGATACTTAGAAATAGTTTTAATGCTCTACACAAACAGTTATCTCACTGTCTGAGTAAAATGTGGTAATAATCATTTCCATCAAAGATTCTGAGGTTCCTTGCAAGCTGAAAGTTTTACAAAACATTGTACCTATCATTTAAACTTTTCCGCTTAGTACTTTGGTGATTTAAACAGGATAAAAATGGATAAAACTGTTCTGATTTTCCCATGCATTGCTAACTGTGTTGTAAATTATGTCCAGGGGGCGCACACCAGAGTGGTACAATAAAAGCTATGGTCACATCTGTGGGCAGTACCTCACACGAATACGCACTTCGTTCAAACACAGCGCAGATGGCCCTGAGAGCAAGGTCTGAGACCAACCATGCGATGCCCATGCGTGCTCGCAGCAAGGACAGTGCTAGCATGCGAGGACGCTGCATTGCATCGCTCCAACTATCTGTGCCGCACAAGCGAAGTGGGGACGATCTGGAAAGCAAGGCCATAAGTCAGCCATGTGATTGCCCACACACGTTTGCAGTTAAGAGTTCTAGCACAAGAGGACACTGTCGACGTGTTGCGTGGTCTGTACCTTACAAGAAAGGGCACGCAGGATTTAGCTCACGTAAGCAATCACACCAGTGGGCTTTCAAGCTGGACCTTGTAAGCGACACATTTGTTACGGTAAAGTGGTTTAAGTCTTCATTCTGCGTGATGCCTTAACAGCACTTCCGGGACAAAGTCCAAATCACTGTGGCTCACCGAAGAGTCAAAGAAAGTAAGACTTTGCATTTTTCTGTACCAGTATAATTGTCACTGTGTAGTAGGAGGAAGCAACCAAAGATTTATAATATTATGAGATTTTTGTGTCAATTTTTTGTGAAGTATTTTTGTATGTTTGAAAATGTTAGAATTGGTGTATTTCTGTGTGAAGAGTTTGCAAGAGACATATAATGGTGTGGAAAGTTATCTGTGGAACTTTATTGATAAGTAATGGATTTATATAGTGAAGTTTCCAGGTATTTTTGAAACTTTTTAAAATGTGTTTTATTAAATGCCTCAGCATAGATATATGTATATGTTTAATGACCAGCCTTACTTTGTCAAAAGGAAAAATTATTCCTTGATACATTTACAAGTGGGGCCAATTGTTACCATGAACCATAGTATAAAGCTAAGGAATTTTTTAAACGCACTTTGCGCATGCATTTTTCCTTGCCTTTACAATGTGTGGAAAAAGAACACACCATATTATGAATTTATTTTAAATTTCAAACACACTCAGAACATTGTGGTCAGTTTTGTAAGAAGGTAAAATGGTATTCGTAACATTCATTCTGGCTGAAAATGATTTAATACAATTTTTTTTGCACTTCATGGAAGTGAGGCTAACTGCTAATATGGACATGCAAAAGGAAGTGCTAATAAAACCAAACAAAATTTTTTTAAGAAAACTGGCTTTCCTTTTAAAAAAAATTACAGCAAGTGGTACATTAAAATAAACCCACAGAAGCTGTAACGAAGATTATATCTTGTTTCTACGAATATTCCTTCTTTTCAGCTCACCTTACTGTGGCATTAAGATACTCAACTGAATACAAATATCATTATGTCAACCCATATTTATATCAGTATCAACAATACAGTGAACAATACAGACACAATCTGAATACTGCTTCCAATTTTATTACGAATACTCAGAAATTTTGTGAAAAATGCAACACATCACTGTCTAATTTATTTTTCAATGTAACCACAAACCAGTAATGTGTATAACAAAGTTCATGCACTTTTGTGTGGAGATGTTGAGAGTTTTGATAGTAATTTTTGCAGTTTAACATGGAAATGTTGCATTAAATCTCTGTCAAAGCTGCTAAGTTTATGTATTTACGCACTGTTTTGCAGCCACTCGTTCAGTACATTGTTTCATTCCTAGGTAAAAAGGGTGGTTTCACGTTACCATACTGTTTAAGTGGTTCAAGTTATTTTGTTTTTCTTCACAGGATTATTACATTATTTTTCAATGAAGGGTTATTTTATTTTTGTATGATATTTAATATGTATTAACATACTCTGTTATTTAAGTGTAGGTTTAATAGTCTACTTATTAATGGACATGCTGAGCTTGTGTCAAGTTCTTGGAAATGTATTAAGTAGTCTGTAATGTTGAATTCAACGTTTGATGTATCCTCAAGTGCATCATGTATAATGTGTACATCCAGTTCCCAGAAAGAGTGCATTTATATGAATGAAATACTTTTCTCTTTGTCATACCCCTTTTACCTTCCCTGTCGCTTAACTCTTAATACTGTTAGTGTCTGAAAGTGGACTTAATGTTGTCTTAATGTGCATAATACTATTTTTTTTTTTTGTAAAAATTGGGATTAACCACCATTTATTTAGTTGTGTGCCAAGCTATGAATGTACCTTTCTTACGGTGTTGCATCACATTCTTGTGACCTCAGTGTACTGAAAAACTTTCTGTAACTCCTCAATGATAATTATTTTCAGTTATGATATTCAAACAAAAATAAACCACTTTAATATACATTATTCTATATGTTTGTTGCAAGGTGGATTTGTATGTTTACATGGACATACGTATCACAGTAAAAATATTTTTCTATGTATACATTGCACTATACTGTTAAAGTGTGTATATACATAATATATATATATATAAATTACTATATAAAATGTTACAGTGATGTTACAGAACTTGTTGTTAATAAATATGTATATACAATTTTAAGAATGTCTTATATTTTTTATTCTTAATGTTTTGACATTTCATCTGATGCATCAACAAAACAATGCTACCGAGTTTTTACTTTCTATTATCCTCTCCATGTAGTATCAATTTTTTTTTTACATCTCCCATTTCTCCTCTGCACTTTTTTTTTTTTTTTCTGACTTCTTTAAAAATTGTGGTTTGGTATTCTCATGAGGAGATTCTCATCTTGGGGAGTTTGTATGCATCTCTGTATGGTTTCACGAACACAAATGACATGAATACTAATGCAGACAAAAGGACTTCTTAATACAGTTGCCTCTCAATGTATTGTTATTGCATTTATCAATAAACCACATCCATCAACAATTTTTTTGTGGTCCCTGCGAAATCCCTACGTAAATAATGTTAACATAAACAGCTTGTATCGTTATTGCATGGAGCATCGATCACATATATTTTGGGTCTCTTAACGCATCCCATTCTCCAACCGACTTAGCTACTAACATGCGAGCCGGATGGTACACAGAACTGTGAAGGTGTTCATGCTAGGTGTAGCGGGTTTTGGGGGCTTGCCAGAAAGAAAAGAAAAAAATATAAAGATTATGCATCACTCAAAATAGTTGCACCTAACATCACTTATATTTCAAAGCAAATGGTTTCACCTGAAAATGTTACACAAACATTTTAACAAGTAATTATTATTTGAAAAGATGTTTTCTTTTGTGATTAGAAGGTGTTTTTTCTCTAAAGTGTGCATTTTATTGTTTCCGGTGTAAAATTAACATGATTTTAAAATGTAATATTTATTTAACTCAAGGGGCAGCATCTTCACGAATAAAATTATATGCCCAGAAGCATATACTTGAACTCCCCTTGCCACCAAAAATTGTTTCAACATCGAGCGACTTGTATTACAAGTGCAAAATTAATTTGCAGTAACTTCTGCGGGGAAATCAGAAGATTTATATTGATTTATTTCAATAGACATGCGTCTTTTGAATAAACAGATAAAATGTAAAGGACCTATTCGACACCTTTTGCCATATAATAATGGGTAGGTAATCACCGAGCCAAGTGCAGTGTAACTTACGACAGGGAAAATCAGAGGCCGTGGTTTTAAATGATTAATCATTAGACAGTAAAGAAATAAAATATAATTGCCTTATTTATTGATTTTTGTCTCAAAATTACAAGTTTTCTTTGCAGTAAAATATAATTAATTACTTTAAAAGACAGATATTTGTCACACATGCAAGGTGTCGGCACTTGGTAACAAGTAGCGGCGCGGAGCGGTAATCCTCCCACCGCCACCCCCTCCCTCCATCCTCAGCTGTCGTGTACTCACTGTCCGATCGATAACTTCTCAGTGCCCCCTTAGAAGTTGTATTTTATTGATGTACATGTCAGAAATCGCATCTATTGAAATCCTGCATGTATGGACATTTTATGGCAGTCCCCTGAATAATGATAGATTGAGAGTCAACTGCAAAACCCACAACCCACCAACTGGAAAAATCAGTTTCTTGAGAATGTGTTGGCTTTTTCTGCATCAGAGGTACAAGTGTCTGCCAGGCTTACGGTGTACGTCCTGACCAAACCATAAGTTTCAACTTTTTCATGTAGTTTCAGTTTTGCCCAGCTAGCTTCAAACAGTGGGCAAGAGCACCAGATGTGCACCGTGATAACTTACAGAGAATCGGAACGGTGACAACCAGTTACAGTGACACACAAATCGTAGTGACAAATAGCTGTGACTTTGTCAGTTTGTCACCTTTCCTTATTTCATTGAATACACTATTTCCATAGACGACTTTCTTTGTAACCCATGATACCTATTAAACAGTTTGGATAACATTTATTCAAAAATTTACAAAGTATTTTTATTTTGTCTAAATACTATTTACCAAATCACTGCCATATTTTGAAGCATTATTTGTAGTCCTCAGAATTTTGGCTATTTGTTTGTTTAAGATCTGTTTTATAATAAGAAACACTTCTGTACTATGGACAAAGACATTTACACCCAATAATTTTATATTTTGAATTTAAGATTATATATTTTATTCATTATTTTATGTGAAGTTGATTTGAAACATTTGTGACATTAACATATATTATTCTACAGACATCTAAATACGCATTAAATATAATATTTCGGGAATCGTTAGCGAAGTGATGGCACTTGAAATTTTAGAACATTGAACATCACTGTATAAATAAGTCTATTATATAAGCACAATGACCTTTAATAAAACAAACGATGCTGTATAGATATTGCAACTACAAATGAAACAGCTAGATGTAATAAGAAAATGTAACCACTTATTTTTCACACAGTAGTACTTTGCTACTGAAATTCCCTGCGACGGGGCGTATCATATAATCTTTGCCAGTAACACGGCACAGTGACAGCAACGTTTTTCTTCTGTGTCACACCTCGTGAGTGTGACAACCCTGCAGCAGTGACAAAGTCACAGTGACAGGAAATATTACCCAGCCCTGCTGTTGTACTGGACGACATCCCCAGCCCAACAACTGTACACTTGTTTTCTGGCTAAGACAGAGGCTACATAGCAACATGAGAAGATAAAACACAGATTGACTGTCAAGTGTCTGTATTGAAAATATTCTGTATATATAAGGAAATTAAAATGAAAAACTTGTATTATTCAATTTTAACAAGAAATTGATTGCTAAAAGTTTCACTGGATCAAAAATATTAAAGCTCAAAAATTCACTCCTTATTGATTGTTTCTTTAGTCGAGGCAACATCATCATCAATCTTTATTAAGGATAGACAAATTATGTAAATTGATGAATAGTTTACGAGTAATTAATGACCATTCTCCTTTCCAACTAAACTTTTTTTGTTAGCAATATCTGTACCCACCAATGAGAATCATTCTCTTCGAAAATATCTTCACGCAGCATTTTTTTTTATTTTCCCACTTTTTTGACTAATTACAAAGAATCTTCAAGAGTAGACCTATGTGGTTTTACGACTGCAGTGGTTAAACAGCATATTTTAAGTGATGGCATTTTTACTCCAAAATTCACTTTCACTGAGGGCTGCAAAAGCATGTCGTGACCAATTACGACATCAGCACATAGCTTTGGGAGTATGGTGGTATTCATATTCTCATAACAAGTGTCCCATCAATGTAATACTCATGAAATGATCACTGACTGTTTCAGACCACAGAGCACTTGTGTCATTGCTACATAACCTATAAATGGAAAAACTTTTATCCCAGAATGTCCCAACAAATAAATGCTAATGAATGTCACCAAGCTTCCAGTATCAACTACGGTATCTGTAATAATTCCTGAACACATATTTTAACCAGTAATTTAGAAAGAAAACTAGTAGTGGCAGCTCTAAATGAGGTATAGTGGCTACAGTAGAAATTTTTGGCTTCCCTTTGTTGATCTTTCTGGCAGGGCACATGCGAACACACAAACAGTGCTGCTAGCTGTATATTCTATTGGCACTGAGTGAAAGACAACCATAAGAACCATTTTTATTTTGTTTTGAACCTTATGGAGGAGTTGTGTGGGAAAGCTTTTAGAGCAACTGGACACTTGGAGAGGTGTTGAGGATGTTGACAAGGCATTCTCAGTGTTGTCTGTTCTCTGATTATAAAAGACTTTCAGCTGATGACAAGGTAGATATTCGCACATACTTACTAAAATTTTCAGGGAGCTGTAGCTGAAGAAGGCAGTCCAACCTCAGTCTGCATATCAGACCAGTCAGTATTTCACAGGATATCAGTTCCAGCCCTCTACACGATACGAGCCTTCGTATACCTTTACTTCTTTATCTCCACAATCTCCCATCACCATTCCCCAATACAGTGATTTCACAAGGCATTAGTTTGTTGTACCTTACAAAGTTTGCAATCATGAAAGTTAATATGGCGGAATGCAGAATAGAAGAGATGGTAGTGGAAGGTAATGTGACAATAAAACAAAACAGAAGTTACATGAGGACTAATTGGTAAATATTTGTTAATAGAGAAAATGAATAAGTGTGATGATAGGAATAAGTTCATGTTACAAGAAAGGTAAAATGAAAAACATAGAAGACAAAACAACCAATGCATCCAAAGTGGATATTAGAAATATTTGACAAGCGCAGTGAAATCATGTAACTCAGTAATGAACATAAATGTTGGGGTGTATAGTCAAATAAGTACTCATGGTGGTATAACCTAACAAAAAAAATTTGTTGGTATCTAAAAACACCAGGAAGAAACAATTGAATATACAGGTGTTATTAGCATGTGTAAAGTGTGGTTAGTAGGGAAGACTGTAGTGAAAGCATTATTATTTCTATGTCGTTAGCTAGTATGACAGTCTAAATGTTCAACGAGAAAGACGCAAGATTTATGAGCGAAAAGGAAAAAAGTAGCGATTTCTTTCCAGAAACAGAGTGTGTGAATTTATTTGAGTCTATGAGACGAGTAGTTAATGTGTTGGGTAAAGCAGTTATAAACAACGCTGTATATAATGTTTATTAGTACTGGGTCAAAATACCAATAATTAATTAATTTTGTATGTACATGTATTTTGAATTTATCTATATAAGTCATTAAAAGTCATAAAGGTGATGCACATACCGTGAAACATAGCAATGGTTGGACGGGTGGAGAATGTATATATAAAAGTATTTGAACCTATATATGCTAAAAATCTCCCCGTACAAAAATCTTCACATTTCCGTGAATGCCCTATTAGAAAGTGAGATGGAAGGGATGGGGGGTCATAAAAAAAAAAGGGTGATATCATTAATGCCAAACTGATTATGTCAAATTGCATGTAAAAAGTCAGTATCGGGTTGTAAAAGTCCCAAAAAAAACCTAATTGTTAGTGCAAAAGTTGTGAAATATAGGTTTTGTTGTGTTATTGCTCCTTTTTTTTTTTTTTTTTTACATACTATTTCAAGCCGCTTACACATCATGCATCTGCACCATTACTGTCACACTAGTCCTGCCAACCTCCCCTTTACTTAGTTCACATTTACATACTTACTACATATACTGTATTTTGGCAAGTAAAGCCCGTACCATAAGTTTTTGATGAAAAATTAGTAATAATTAATATTTCATATATATGCTGTACTGAATTTTTGTATTCCTGAGAATGTGAAGTTATGAATCCATACGAACGTAGTATATTTCGACTTAATTTCTCCCCCACAAAACATTTGAGACAGAAAATTTGTATTACGTTGCAATGTTTACAAATATATGTAATGCAATTACTATTCCACAGATGTTAACTTGACTTGAGAAAGCAAAACCTTGGCAACATGTTACACAAAGTGGCGTCTTATCAATGTGCACTTGTAGTGCCATGGCGGGAATGCAAACTACCTAAGTAATCTTTCTCTTGTACAGCACAGAAATTATTTTCTTATGTATAGCATGTATGGCCAAGCTCCAACATGTTAACATTTCACACATGCAGGATGGTTATTTTGTTTATGAATACAAGTGAACAAATAATTAAAATAATTGCACAAGTAGATTTTCTTCCTTCTTCTCTTCCCTTCCTTCCTTCAAGTTGAAACAACATTAACATGTACTGTGTATTGACAAATTTCTTAACATGTTTTGGGGAAATTTTTTTTTTATGCCAACATCTCGTATATAAGCTACACCACGTACATTTTCTAACACATCTCCCTTTCTTCCTCTGCTTTTTCAGTTTCTGCACATCACAACTCTAATCTTTGTGGTGGCCTTATTCTACGCCCACTTCTAGTCCTGCTGTGTGCTTCCTCTCGTCAGTATCTTGGGAACCCTCCAACGGAGCTGTAGCTGATGTATTGTCCTCAGTAGTTGAACTTGCTGGTCCTGCTGTACTGCCCTCCTATTCTGGCACCTTTACTGTACTGTCTCTTGAGGTTGAACTTGCTAATTCTGCTGTGCTGCCCTCCTTTTCTGGTACCTTCACTATCTGTCTCCTATTCCACTGTAATGAAGCAAAATCTGACCATACGTAATACAACCTGGAACATACGTGTAACTTCTGAACAGTACCATATCTTTTTAGGTCCGGTATCCATACTTGCGCACCAGTGCCAACAATTCCAAGTCTTTAACCCCATGCCTTTTGTCATATGCCTATTTGTAATGTTTTCTGAGTAGTGTATTACACTACCTGATGGACTTCAGCATATCATGCTCCCACCATGGCTGTAGAGTCACTTGTGCAGCTGGAAGTGTAATTCTTAACTTGCGACCAGAACAACAGTTCTGCCGGTGAGTATCCAGATTCCAGAAGTGTAGTTCAATATGCTAGGAACCGCAGATTCTGATCTTGTGATTTAGTCAAGATTTTCTTGGTAAATGCTAATGTGTTCTTTGCTGCCCCATTGGACTGTGGGAACCTAGGGCTAGATGTCACATGACTGAACCCATAGCCTTGAGCTCTGTGTCCTGCCATCAGAGCGTACACTCTGGAATTTCATGCCTGGCAAAGACATTCAGCAGCGGTTTAATCAATGCCTCAGTTGTCAAACGCTCTAGATGTAACATTTCCAGATATCTTGAATAATAGTCCTGTACGACTAGGTAATTTGTTCTTACTTGAATAATGTCAATTACAACTAGGACCACAGGCTGCTCCGGCAGTGGTTTCGGTATCAGAGGCTCTGCATGTTGTGCTCTGTTTTGCAAACATTGCTCACCGCCCTCTACCAATCTCTTATTGTTTTGTGAAATGTGCTGCCATCAAACCGACTTGTTTGCCTGTAGTTGACACTTTACGATCCCCTAGTGACCTTCATTTATTTTCCTCAGCATTTCCAGTGCAAACTTTGTGGAATGAACACATGTATCCCATACATGATCAGCCCCTGTTGGTATGTCAGCTGACCCCTATAATGGCCAAAACACTGACTTTTTCTTAAACCCATTCCTGTTCTATGCTAACCATATTTCCTGCAGGCATGAGTCAGTAAATACGGTTGCTTGCAGTGCCATGTCAACAAAAAGCTCCCCCTCCATCCCTCCTTGGTTGTACACCTTCGGTTTGTGTACTGGAGCTTTTGAGAGTGTATCGGGTACGAACAATGCTTTACCAGAAACGTGCACTATCTTGTAATCAATGCATATTATAAACGCAATCTCATTCTTTGCAGTTGTGCTGTAAGTTCTGATACTGGCTTGCTGGACAGCAGTGTAACCAGAGATTTAAGGTCTGTCATTAATGCTATCCTGCTTTCATATATAGTCCTTAAATCGTTTGCATGCCCATGTGACAGCTAGGCCTCTTTAAATTTGGCATAGCATCTCTCCATGTCACTCATACTTTGAGATGTCTAGGCTACCGGTTTCCACACCCCTTCGTGGCACTGCGCCAGCACACTCCCCAGGCAATACGAGAAAGCATCTGCTGCTATCCACGTTGGTGCAGTTCAAGAGTATGTTAGTGGATCTATAGCAATTTTTTCTCAGTTTCCTAGTAGTTTTGCTCCAAGCCTCTCCCCAGACCCATTCCGTATCCGGCTGTAGTAAGCATCATGATGGCTGTGTCTTCTCCGCCAACTTCAGTCTTCAGTTAGTTTACCATTCCTAAGAATCTTCAGAGTTCAGTAATGTTCGTAGGATCTGGCATGTTTGTAACAGCATCAGTTTTATTTGGGTCTGGCCGCACTTCCCTTCACTCACTGTGTGTTTGGAACATGCAATTTTCTTTGTTGATGTTACTTCCTTTTGTTGTATTATCTCTAGAACTGTTCGTAACCTGTATACTAATATGTCGTCTGCTTGATTGACGACACCTGGCAGTCCTTTCACAATGGTGTGCATCTGGCATTGGTAGTGTTCGGGCGGGGCCTGAACTCAGTCCGAATGACAGTCTGATGAAATAGTATTGTCCGAACGGTGTGATGGAAGTCATTAGGGGTGCACTACTCTTAGTAAGTGGAATCTGGAAAAATCCTTTTGATGCATCGAACACTGTGAACCACCTAGTGTCCCGAAACTGAGCCAGTGATTCTTCCACTGATGGAAGCTGCAGTTTCTCTCTAGTTACAAACTTATTCAGTTCAGTGTAGTCCACACACAATCCTATAGATCCATTCTCTTTTGGAACCATCACTATCAGTGTTCACCACTCTGTTGGGGCCTGTATTTGTGCAATCACTCCTGCCAACACTCTGTCTAATTCGTATTTTACCTTGTACCAAAGCGGCAAACCTACACGTCTCGGAGCTAGTACCACAAAGGGGACTGCATCTTTCTTTATCACAATATATTTGTGATAGAATTTTCCTAGCTCGTGAAAGACGGTAGGAAATTCCCTCACAAACCTGCTTGTCTCCTTTTCCCTTCACATCTCTGCTGCTTCCTTTGTTGACACACAATTTAGTGCTTTAATTGTTGGTCATCCTAATAACAGTACTTGCTGCTCTTTTACCATGCAGATTTCTTGATTAACCTGATGTTCCCCCAGGGTCAAAAGCACTGTGGCAGTCCCTTCCAATGGTATTGGATTTCTTCCTGTCCCATACAGTCTCTTGCCAGTTTTATATAGCTACAGTCCTAAATCGTCACTTGTGCCTTTATTTACGACAGTTACATGTATAAATTTTGAAGTTGGTTGTTTTGCCCTGCACTTGTATTTGAATGTACCATGGGTTTGAACAAACTTCCAATGCCGCTTCCCCCATGTAATACGCTTGGTCTACTTCTTCTCCATCTTACAATTCTTGCACATTAAGTGATTTACTTAACACCTACTATAATATCCAAACTTATTACATCGAAAACATGCAACACTCCTTGCTGGACATTGGGACCCATGGTGTCCAGGCGAGCTTCCACACTTTGTACATTTGCTGTTCCCTTGTCCCAGTTTCACATTACTCTTATTTTGTTCCCATCCAAAAGTTTCATACCTTTCTGAATTGCCCCAACTGATTTCTGCCACTTTTTATGCTGTCCACACTTGCGTGGTTGTCCCATACTGGTCATTGCTGCCCTCAAACTGTCTCTGCATGGCAAATATGCTTAACTGCCTTTGTCACGATGAGGTTACTATCCAGTTGCATGACAACTTATTGTCTGCTACTCCAATTACTATCACAGTCAATATTAACTACTCCTTTAAGTCTTTCAACTCTCACGCCTCTGTTGCCTTGAATACTTCACTGATAAAGACGTCTTCTGATTCACTGTCCTGCTGGCAGAGTTTGAAAAATTTTGCACGCTCATACACTACATTTTTCTTTACCTTGAAGAAGTCGCTAAACTTCTGCTTTACTACATTATATGGCTTGTCTGCTCTGCTGTGAATGTGAACAATGTTAGCAAATCATCTGCCTCTGAACCCATGCAGTAAAGCAGCATACTCACTTGGCTTTCATCAAATTTCTTGATAAGCTCCGATGCTACTCTAAAGCGCTCAAATCTCATTATACACTTACACCACTATGCAGGCATCCAAAAATTGAAAATTTTCGAGAGGTGGGGTGGGGGTTTACATTCTGAAATTGTGCCACCATTTCTGTGACGTCGACATAGTCTGCCGCTCGTGCTACAATTAACAGGCTACTTTGGGTTATCTCCCGGAACTGCCACACTACAACACAGTCATCTCGTGCACTAAACACTCTTGAGTAATTACTCCCTCACTCCGGGAGTATAAATCTTGTACTGACCCGACACCATGTTGTGAAATGTTCATTATTTACATACTATTAGAAGCCTCTTACACATCATGTGTCTGCACCACTACTGTCAACACTAGTCCTGCCAACGCCCCCTTTCCTTAGTCCACATTTACCTACATACTACATATACATCTCCTAACATTTAAGGCTTTTTTTTTTTATTATTGCGTCAGTTGGCATGGAGTGCAGCATGTTTGAACAGTAAGTAACAATTTCTATACTGGAACCAGTTTTCTGGTCTTTTAGCAAAATCCAAGCATTCTGTTAAAATTAATATGTAGAGTGACAAAATATCTGGCATTACTTTCATTTTAATTTACATATATTTGCAATACATGCAGGACCACATCTTTGGGTCTCTTTCTGTAAATTGTGTTTCTACAATAAATCTGTCTCATACAAAATTGTCAAAAGCATATTATAACATATACAAATAAAGATGTAAATAAGTAAGAAAGAGATCTGTATCACTGATTAAGGTAAATTAAGCAGTGACGTAAAGCAAGGATAGATGAAACTGGTGTACACTGCTTAAAACACACCAGACAGGAGCTATGTCCATCATGTTCCTTTACATAAATTCTAGACATGACCCTCCTGGGAATTGAACTGTATGTGAGTGGCTGACCGCTACACCTCCACAGTGGCTTAAAATAACTAAATAACTGCACTGTGACATTTACTATGTAGGCTCTATTGTAATACTAATAAACAATAATTTTCCATGCATATATACAGCATTACTATTTGGAGCAAGTCAATGTGGCATAGTTGGTTATACATTTCCTTTGAAGGGTATACTACCCATGACATGGGCAGGTGTGTGGTTTTTTTAAGGAATTATTTACAATATGTATAAAAGACATCATCATAATTAGCTGAAATAAGGTAAAATGGTTCTGTAAAGTACCCACAATTCTTAGGTACGAAAATGTTAATACATACACATAGTGGCAGTGAGATGTGGGCAGTATCTTTTTATATTTATTTTAGCATTTAATTCAGTTACCACATCCAGGCTCATAAAGATGCTAGATTGGATGAAAATTATGCATGTCTTGTTCATAGAGACAAATAAGGCTTTTGACTTAATGTCAATTATATTTTTATCACTCCTTGCCTAAAAGCTTCCACACGTAAGACGGTTTATCAAAAAATTGCCCTAATTTTTACTTCATTAACACCCACAAATATGAAACTGTTACTGTAAATCTTGATTTACCTCTGCTGATTTAATTATTTACTAAAAAATACAATTGTAGTGCAAGATAGCGATAAAAAAAAATTAATGTTTTAACAGTTTCATATTTTGTGGAAGCCGCATGTTAGAAAAATTATTTGGAAATGGCTGTTGTTATTCCAAACACACCAAAAGCCACAAAACAAACACTTTCACAGTTTGGTGAACATCTTTTACAGCGTAACACAGTTCAAGGGTTATTTGCACTATACGTGCTGGATAATATGTTCTGGATTGAAACCGACGTTATATAACATACTACAAATTGCAATTCATGGTTAAAATGTGATGTCACATCAATTTCAAATGTTTCTTCAAAATACAATAAAATCTGATTTATTTCTTTACTCATACAAAACGTGGTAGTTATCCACTATAACAATCAGTAACCTGATTATTATCACTAGCCAAACACACGGCTCAACAAACAATGCCTATTTACACCTGAACAAACAAAGAATTCCTTGAGACTTAATTCTCCACGCTTCAAAATTAGAGCTAAAGTCTCTATTTGCACATCACTTATGTTCATGAACCATTATCTTGACAAAAATGTAGTATTAAAAGGTCTTTATTTTTCAGATACATCGGCTTGGGGGCTGGATGCTAGTTTGCCTTTCGAACTCACGCAAAATGACACACACTGTTTTCCAGTTAACAATACACCAAAATTCTTATAGTCCATTCATACAGCTACTTCCAACTTTTCTGAATCCCTGCTAACCTCCTCCTTTCAGAATATCCTTCCGCCTCGTACAAACAGAGATAAAGGAAGTCTAGTAAATTACACCAAAGGGACAACGCACTACACTAGTGCGCACTCAGCTTAATATTACTTTGAATGAGAACTATTTCTTACCAGGCATTACCAACACACCTATTTTCTCTCCCTTTTCATTTATATTAATTTTAAAAGAAAAATTACAAATAATAGATTAAATGTTAGTTCAATTTAACCGAAAACAAAATACCTTTATGTTAACATGAGTGTTAATGCTTGTGTTACATGACATATCTATCTTTAATTAAGAAAGTGTAAAGATACTGCTAATAGAATATAATCTCGAAACTTAGGACCGAGTTTCAGAATAATAATTAATACTATCAGCACTAAAGGAACAGCGTAGAATCAAACATCTGATTACTAATAGTAAAAAGAATATGCTAAACATCACACATACACAATGGTTTCTAGTCAGCAACATACATCGCTAGCACAGGAGTGTATAATAAGTGACTTCAAGCCAGTGGACTATTCTCTGTTCAAGTTTATTTCTAAGATAGATATTGCAAATTAGGCCACATATTTCGCTCGGGAAAACTTGAAATTTATTAGATTATATTTCACTAAAATAATAACAACACAACAGTCATTGCTGCCATGTTAGCTACGAGCTCCTGTTACCAACTGAGTTGCTGTAATAATTACAATATAATATGTTTCATATTTGTTTACTACAAACTATTAACTACATACATACACACACACACACACATTAGGCTACCACCCGGTGGCGAGTTCTCTCACCTCTCCTTCCTGAATTTACCAACCCCTCTCACATACCAATTCCTCCCTCAACACATTCCACTCCCTCACAGACCTCACAAGCATGGACTGCCTACCCCGCTCCATTCTCCTCCACACCTTCTGAAGCTTCTCACTGTTGTTTCCTCTTCCTCTAAACACCCCCTTATTTAGCTTGCAGTGTAGCCCTCCCCATCCTCCCTCTTCATTCACCACCCTGTACATCCTGACTAGCCGTTCAACTTTCCCCCTGTCCTTCAATGAGCTCCACCCCATTTCTTTCATCATCACTGATGGCCTATAGTTCCCTTCTTCCTCATCATCCTGCCCTTGCCTTCTCCACCTACCCTTCACCCATCTTGCTGCCTTTCTCTGCACCTTTTCAAGTTATCGCACCTCCACCTCCACATACGGGTCTCATACTGCTGCAGCATATTCTAACACTGGCCGTACCATTGTGCCATACGCCTTCTCCTTCACCTCACAGCTGACTCCATTCAGCACCCTTCCCAGCATACCCAGAGCCCTTCTTCCCTTTGCATCCACCCTCTCTACCTGATTTCATGTAATGTAATACATGTGAATAATTTTCTAAATTTTATTGGTAGATCTTACCATTATTTTTTGTTCTGAAATGTTTAAGTATTTTGTATTGATTTACAGAAAATAAAATAAACCAAAAAAATTATTACTGTCTGCCCGAGTATACTCGGGTGAGAAAGTAAAACAAAAATTTACGTACCAACAAATGTCGTTACACAATATGTATGTTTTAGATTTCTGGCAGTCAGAGCGGTTGTATGTGTGTGAATATGTATGTATGTGTGTGTGTGTACACACACACAAAGTGTGTGTGTTTTTTTTTAATCATCAGTAAAATAATATTCAGATTTGGAATGGATTTACATTATGCCCGAGTATACTAGGATGAAACTTTTCTTAAGTTTTTCAAAATTCGTAACTTCTAGAATATGAATCCAAAAAAATGTAACCCTACAAGATGTGTCATCCCTCTACTTAGTAGACAATGTGCAGATCATTAAAAAAATTGGTTATTTTTTTTGGATGTTTTTAGTGAAATTAATTAAACAGGGAAGGGGTTAACATAACCAAGTGTGGTGTTCAGTCCAATACACTAGTGTAAATGGTTTTGTGGTGAATTAAGGTGGGTTTACGATTGAAGACTGAAGAATTAAGAATTGTACTTAATGACTTGATAAGCAACTGTCAAGTCTAGCCAATCAGAATCAAAGGAGACGAAAGCAACCGATATAACCTGGAAATATGAACAAGAGTGAAGATTATTTACATATATTTAATTATTTGCAATTAACTGCTTGTGTAAACGTTTTGAAAATCTCAAGGGAAAGGCAATGCCAACATTGGGCATTTACATCACATCTGAAAAGGTTAATTATAGCGAATTGAATAACCTCTTTAAAAAAAAAAAAACATGAACATGAACTGATATTAAATTAAGAGGATACTCTCTCTCAATTAAAATAATTATTTGCATACAATTTCACAATAGTACTACATAACCTAAATCCAAGATGTAAATACCATTTCCCACCAAGTCAAAATATTCACACTTGCGCACTCTCACTCGGAAGTGACGTCAGAGTGTGCTGTTCCATATGAGTGCGAGTGCACGAGTGCGTGTCAATGCGTGCTCTCGGGATATTGTTTGTTTATTTGTGTTTCAACACTGTTGGTTTGCTATTGTATATAATGTTCAACATGCATTGCAATAAGAGTGTTATTTTAATAGTATAAAAATAATACCAGCCACAATTGTAAGGATTAAGATTATTTGTTTACTTCAATTGAACGAAAACAATAAACAACATACAAAAATAACTCTATTAAATAGCGTGTGGGAGTGGACGTGCAAGTACGGGTACAGATGCTGGTTATTCGAGACACTGCCTTATTCATATCTTAGGACGCGTTTACACTGTGATAGTAGCTATCACGAAAATGTGTGAAAGTAATTGCAGCAATTGGCCCTGTTTACACACACAATCCAGACACGCTGTGATAGTTAACCTCAAAAGGGATATGTCCGACAACACTTTGATAGACCCTTCATTTATATAATTTTGTCAAGAGGTTGATATTTTGGGGGTAGTTAAGTATAGTGACAGGATATTAATGACATGTAAACATATATTGTTCCTGTGGTTTATTATATGACAATAAATATGCTGTCAATACTCCCTTCCTTTTAAGTTCAGGAAGGGAGTGGAATAGGAGTGTTATACCGCCACATAGTGTAAGAGCAGTGACATATATTAACAGAATCCAAATCATTCTGCAATGGTACTGTTAAAGTGAACACATGTAGAAAAAAAAAATCCGCACTATCACGATAGTGCTAACGCGACGGTGCGACAGTAAGTACCATGCAGTTTACACGGCGATAGTAATGCGAGAGTAGCTTTCACGATAAGAACTATCGCGCATTACTATCGCCGTTTAAACGCGCACTTAATAACACTTATTCAGTTCCGTTAAATTAATCGTAAAACCCACCTTTATCACGTTTTAAAACATGGCGGAGATCTTGTATTGTATTTAGATTAACTCCTACAGGCGGGCAGCGCTCGGGCGCTAGCTGAATTATTAAATAGACTTTGAACTCGTGAAACGTGAGTCGACTAGCAGTAGTACACAATTCGCAAGCTACGCTGCCTGTGCAGTTAACGTTTCTTCCTAGAGCACGTTGTTATGAGTGTCACAGTCGACGCTGCAACCAGGTAAGATTGTATTCCACTACACTTCAACGCTTCGGCAGATTCTGCCGAGAACTTCACGAAAAATGTTTTGAAACCCGAAGTAACGATTTTTCGTCGCACCCGTCGGAGACTGCAATCACAATTATTATTATTTTTTTTTTCCCATTACATATGATGGCCTCTATCGGGTTGCAACAGAACCTGTTTTTGGAGCAACGCTGTGGCGGGCATTTCAAATTGGCCATTACATGAACAAATTCGAAGGTATTTGAGTTTACTGATATTGACACACATTTATTTAACTATGTATATATAAATACACACACACATATTATAGGAAGGGAGCTAGAGGTAGTTATTCTAGGCAGCTCTATTGTAAAGGGAGTGGAGCTGAGGAATATCAGGAAGGAAATTACATATAAAGCAGTGTTTGGGGGGGGGGGGGGATACCAGGGATTTGGAGGAAAGGGTTAGTGGTATGAAAGGTAGCAGGGTGGCAAAGGTGGTTCTCATTCATGCAGGGGGAAATAACCTGGCTCATAGGGAGGTGGGGTAGGAGGTAGAGCTGGACCTCAGGGGATTGCTGAGGAAAGTGCGGGAGAAGTTCCCTGGAGCTAGGGCTGTAGTCAGTGGCGTGCTGGTTAGGAAAGGAGTACCCTATAGGAAGGCAGTGGCAGTGAGTGAGGTATATGAGAGGGTGTGTAGGGATTTGGGGGCTACATTGATAGATAATAGGAAAAGGGTAGGCTGGGAAAATGTAGGGAGGGACCAGGTTCACCTGACAGAACAGGTAAAGAGGATTCTAGGTGACCTGCTAGATAGAGAAGTAGCTGGTTACATGGAGAGGGTCAGGGCAGATCAGTAGTTGTTGAAATAGCAATCAATTAGAAGCAAGGAAACTGACGGGGAGAGAAATGGAGAGGATAGCATTGATGAGACCACAGGGGTGGAGATAGGAGGTAAGCAATGTAGGATGGTAAAGCAGAGTACTAGTATAAAGATAATGGTAGTGAACTGTAGGAGTGTGTACAACAAGCTGGAAGGCTTCTGGGGAAAGGCTGAAGGATATGGGGCGGATATAGTGGTAGCTGTGGAGACTTGGTTGACTGAGGAAGTACTGGACATAGAGTGTAGGCAGGATAAGTTCACTATTTTCAGAAGAGACAGGGATGGGAGAGGAGGAGGAATAATGGTGTGTGTAAGGAAAGGGCTAAAAGGGGTGGTAGAATGGGTTAGTGAGGATGTCGAGGTAATGGAAATTAAATTGAATGGTGGTAGTAATAGGAAAATCACTTTGCTGGCAGCGTATAGACCACCAGGACAGGAATGGCAAGCAATTGAGATGATCAAGGAGAGGGTCGATAGACTAAAGGACAGGCAGTGGGTTGTTGTAGCAGGGGATTTGAATATGCCAGGGGGTGAAATGGGTAGAGGGTGCAGAAGGAATGGGTAGCATGATGCAGATAATGGCAGCACAGATAGTCAACAGAGGATTAGTCCAGGTAAGAAACACCTATGAGATGGAATGAGGAGGGTGTTGGGTCAGTTCTGGATGTGGTGTTGGTCAGACCTAGGAATGCTGTAGTTTGTGCAATAGTATTGGATGGTATAAGCAACCATCATATCCCGGTTGTGGAAATTGGGATTCGCAGGATGAGGGAAGTGCAAATGGCAGAAAGGTTGGTGTGGCAGTATGGGAGAGGAGACAAGAAGGGGGCAGAAATATTCCTCAGAGATAGGTTTAAAAAATGGTCTATGGAGGAGGGTGTAGAGGGGTTGTGGAGGGAGTTTAGAGGATTAATGGAGGTTATGTTGGAGAAATTTGTGCCAATGAAAAGGTTACGGACTGGGGGAGATCCACCATGTTATGGACAGGAGATTTTGAAAATGAAGAAGAAGTGCAGAAAATTACATGCCAAGTGGAGAAATGAAGGGATGTTAAGATCTAAAGAAATTATGAAACAAATGGGTAGGGAGCTTGAAAGGAAGATCAAACAGGTAAAAAGTGTATTTCTGGGGAACATGGTGGAAGGAAAAGGCAAGGAATGGGGGTAATTGTTTAGGTATGTTAGAAGGCTAAGGGGAAGAGAGGAAGGGATCCCCCTGCTAACTGGAAGGGATGGTAAGCATGCAACAAATGACCAAGAAAAATCGGAGATGCTGCAAGGACAGTACTTGTCAGTGTTTGGAGTAAAGGAGGGTTGGAATAGGGGGACAAACAGGGTTAGGGGGATGTTTAGTGAGTATAAGATGAGGGAGTGGGAGATAGAAAAGGTAATTAGGGGTTTGGAGAGCAGTAAGGCAGGGGGACCAGATGGGATAGGAAACGCAGCACTAAAGTTTGGTGGCAAGGAGGTGGCGAAATATTTAGAAGTGCTGTTTAAAAAGTCCTTAGGAGAGGGTAAGTTACCACAAGATTGGAAGGATGCTATGGTGGTATCTATACACAAGCAGGGAGAAGATAAGGGGAGGCCTGGCAGCTATAGACCGGTGAGTCTCACATCAAGTACAGGAAAAGTAATGGAGAGGCTGGTGGTGCAGTATGTGGTGAGGGTTCTGAACAACAGAAATTGGTTGGAGGAGTCCCAGCATGGTTTTAGGACAGGTTACTCATGTGAGACTCAGCTCACTGGATTATTAGAGGATCTGGTGCAGGTAGTTGATGAGGGGAAGCAGGTGGATGCATGCTTCATAGATTTTGAGAAGGCATTTGATAAGGTGCCCCATGGGACATTGATGAGGAAAGTGGAGGCACTGATACCAGACAGGAAGGTAGTGGAATGGATAGGGGACTTCCTCAGGGGGCGAAGGCAGAGGGTGAAAGTGGGGGAGGCAATACCGGAGGAAGAGGAGGTTACGTCAGGGGTACCACAGGGTAGCGTGCTGGGTCCTTTGTTATTTAAGGAAGAAGATGATAAGCAGGGACATATACAAATGGGAGGGACAAGAGATAGAAGAAGCAGCAGAATATAAGTATCTAGGGATAGTACTGCAGGGAGACCTCAGGTGGAAAAAACAGGTAGAGAGGGTGGTTGCAAAGGGAAGAAGGGCTCTGGGTATGCTGGGAAGGGTGCTGAATGGAGTCAGCTGTGAGGTGAAGGAGAAGGTGTATGGCACAATGGTACTGCCAATGTTAGAATATGCTGCAGCAGTATGGGACCCGTATGTGGAGGTGGAGGTGCGAGAAATGGAAAAGGTGCAGAGAAAGGCAGCAAGATGGGTGAAGGGTAGGTGGAGGAGGCAGGGGCAAGATGGTGAGGAAGAAGGGAACTATAGGCCATCATTGATGATGAAAGAAATGGGGTGGAGCTCATTGAAGGACAGGAGGAAAGTTGAACGGTTAGTCAGGATGTACAGGGTGGTGAATGAAGAGGGAGGATGGGGAGGGCTACACTGCAAGCTAAATAAGGGGGTGTTTAGAGGAAGAGGAAACAACAGTGAGAAGCTTCAGAGGGTGTGGAGGAGAACGGAGCGGGGTAGGCAGTCCATGCTTGTGAGGTCTGTGAGAGAGTGGAATGTGTTAAGGGAGGAATTGGTAACTGTGAGAGGGGTTGGTAAATTCAGGAAGGGAGTGGAAAAGGAGTTGGTTGGGTGAAGGAGAGTTGAGAGAGCTCGCCACCGAGCGGTAGCCTAATGTGTGTGTGTGTGTGTGTGTGTACACACACACAGGCTGTTCATGGTAACGTGAGCACTTTTGAAATCAACCTTTGAAAGAAAGAGTAGTTTGATGTTTCAATGTTGAATTTAAGGTGTTACCTAACTGAAATTATTCATTTTGCTTTTCTGTGTTTTTAATGCATGTAAGTGTAAGAGTTAGGAAAATGGTAGTTTAATTTCACATTGTTTCTGATATTTCGCAAAAATACATTCTAAAATCTCATTTTCAAGGGCTTACATCTCCCGTAACATTCACTTAAGTTTGCATAAGGAATCGCCTCACAAAGTTTGTTGGTTGAATTCCGCACCATGTGTATACATTGTGTATATGTGTATACACAAAAAAATTACAACTGTCATGCGCCTTTCCAATTTCACTGAAATCTGCATGAACCAACCCACAACTCAACCCCCTCTCCTGCACAATTACTTGGCTTATCTTTAATTTGAGTCAGTCCCCCTCAGCCCACATTTTTTCAGAATGAGAAAAAAAAAGTGATATTTTAGGTGTGTGTTATGGGACCCATTATTTGCAGGTAAAAAATTTCAAGAACTTGTAAGGACTCTATATTTGTGATGTCCTAGAATAAATCCAGATATACAAAGAAAATCTGTTAATGACAAACTTTTAACACAATTGACAACTTACCCTTCGCAAGATATCCAAGCAGCTTCTCCCATGCTACCTGTTAAAATGTTTTACAACAAATTGAACATCTTCCTTTTGATTGATCGTGGTGCACTTTCAGTAACCATGATGAATAAATATTAAGTGTGTCGCACATCACTGAAAAAAAAAACTTTCCTCCTGACATTTCCTAGGGCTGTACTAGAGAGAACTCAGAGAAATTATATTCAATACATGTTCAACTCTAATATGGCTGCAGATAAAAATAATGATAAAACCGGACGGCCAATAACTGAAAAGCTGACTTGGTATGGTGCCACAAATCAAGATTAATAATAACTTAGTACACAGAACAAACGTGCTCTCGAAAAATGGCACAAAGCTCTAATAAAAACTATCTGTACATATCAATTTTCCTGTAGATATAATTGCAGAAAAAACTTTAATTTCTCATGAGTAAATATTGTGTAAATAAAACACTATAAAAAATTAAGCATTTTCAAGTGTCCTTCCTTTTTTAAATAGGGGACTTTTCAAGGAGCATGTGAAAACATGAGTCTATACTGTAGTTAAATGCGATAGTACCTGCGAATGCTGTTTTGTTTTATTTAGGGAAAAAAACAATGCAATTGTACATATATAGATAATTAATATTAAATCATAGAATTCAGAAAAACAAAGACCATTAAAACAATTCATAGCAAAACATAATTAGATCCCATTCCGCATTGTCATATATAATGACGTCAGTGCATGGCATTCAGGACAATGCATCTGCAAGTTAATTTTCCCACCTGGGGATGTGTTCTACGACAAAGTCGTAGGCCTGTATGAGCAAAGTCCACAAAATGAGTTTGCTACGCACTCCTTGCATATTATGAAGCCAGACAAGGTAGCAGTTGTCGGTGCGTAATATGAAAATTTGATATTGTAAGTATGCACAATACTTCTTGATCGCCCACACTATGCCCAAGCACTCGCGTTCGTTGACGTCAGCTCTGCGCTCAGTTTGCCTTATTTTTATGCTTGAAAAATCAATGACCTGTTATGCTCCGTCGTCACTGGACTGATAAAGTATTGCGTCCAGCCCTTTCTGGCTGGCGTCGGTCTGCAGGTAAAGATGTTTATTCAGGTCATACCAGGCAAGGTTGGGCACGACTGGAACCTGGCCTTGATTTCCTGGAACGCCGTGTTTGCTTCGTCGCTCTACACAAAACACTGTTGCGGGAACAGCAAGTCTGTGAGCGGGACAGTGACCACTGCGAATTTCTGAATGTGTTCACGCAGCCAATTTACTGATCTGAAAAAACTTGCGCAACTGCTTGCATGTGCACGGTGGTTGGTAATCATCAATGAGACGGAGTTGTTCCAGATTCAGCTTGTTCCCTTTCTTTGTCTACCACATGTCCCAGAAAATCTAAGCTTGTCTTGTCAATGTGACACTTATTTACTGCACACGTCAACCCGTTGATTGCCAATCGCTCTAGGACCATGGATAGGTGAAGTACATGCTCCTCCCAGCTCTCTGACCACACAACCACATTGTCCAAGTTTGCGAGCGTGAAGTCTCCAATTAGGCCGTCCAGCACACAAACTATCGTCGACTGAAATGTAGCTGGGGCACATTTTAAGCCGAAAGGCATGGTGCAGAACTCAAATTGCCTCCCGTCAGGGGTCATGAAAGCAGTTTTCTCACAGTCCTCCAGCTTGACAGGGATTTGTCAATAGCCACTTTTGAGGTCAAGGGATGACAAAATTTTCGCATTTCCCAGCGAACTGAGTGCGTCCTTGACACTAATGTATGGTGGTGATGCGCTGCATGTCACCTCATTGACGGGGCAGAAATCTACATAGAATCTCCACGTGCCATCCTTTTTCGGTGCTAATGTTATGGTTTAATTGAATCCACTACGCACAGGTTCTATAATGCAGTCACCTAACATCCGCTTTATTTGTTACTTGATTATCCATGCTTGATGAGGCAAGTAACTGTGGGGCAATGTGTATATGATGGACCCTTCTTGTGTTAGAGGAATCTCGTGTTCCGCTACAGTGGTGCATCGCAGAGTGTTGTGCTGTGAGAACACTTTCCTATGTTCATCTCGTAACCTCTGAAATGTGACTTGGTGCTCTAATGGTACATCGTGGTCAGATTCCTCAAACAAAACTCAGGGTACATTGTCAGCTGATTTACGGTCAATGTTATACAAAGTACGCCTTTCTTTTGCTCCAAAATCTGTCTCTCTTGCCGTGGGTTCTATGATTGTGTTCTGTTCCGATATCCAGGGTACACCCAATATTGCATCTTTACATATGTCAGCAGTTGTTATTGCTGTCATTATAATCTCAAGATTGCGCACTCTTACAGTTACTGTGGCCTGACCAATAGCTGTGCTACTATGCTGGCTAGTAGCAAGCCGGATGACATGCTTGGTCGGTGTTACATCACTCTTATTGACAAAGAAGTGTTGGAGAAAGTTGTGGGAGGCCGCAGTATCAATAAGGGCATGGCATGGCTGACCATTTATATACTAACGTGGTTTACCAATGCCTGCTGTGGTGTCACGTCCATGGTTTTGCTGCGGGACTGGGGCATCAAGGGTGTCTGGTCCCCTTGCCCCCACTTCCCGTTTCCCTGGTTGCTCGGTGCAGGTTCCTTGCTGCGGTTGTTACTAAGGTAAGGGTTGTTGGGGCATTCACTGTGCCAGTGGAAGACCTCCTCATCTTTGCAGTACCGACATGCTGTCAGTGGTGGCTTGCTCTTGTCCTACTTCATGAACGATTTTGTCACTTTTTCCTGCACTGTAACTTTTGTTATTGTTTTCACTTTTGCATGACACAAGGGCAGTACCAAGCCCTTGCACAACTAATCAGAGAATGAGTACGCCCACATCAAAGGAACCGCCACGCCATTTCTTCTCTGTATGTTTATTTACTCTGTGACTGAAACTTGCCACAGACTTTCCACCAATAAAATCATACAGTTAACACAAAGTCCCATGCAGTACGATGAGAACACTGCATGCCAGTTGAGAGCCTTACACTAAGTGGCAATGACACACTTGATGTACGTAGCATATCACCCTCATCACTGTAGCACTTCGCCACCTCAATGTGGAAAAAAACTCCAGGTAGGCGGGACACTTAAGTGAAAATTTAAGGCTGTGAAATATAAATTCAGTTACTTTTTTGGTACAATCTGGCAACCTGTTGTTTATCAATGAAGGGCAACGATTTTACACTGTAAATGGTAGCTAGTTTAGAATATGCTACAAACTCAACATTACCAAAAACATTTCTTCATTTTGTCTGTAACAGTTCCTGATAATTTTTAAAATGACCATTGCCAACCTTTTATTTCAATGCCCCCTGCTTTTCTTAATGTTAACTGTTAGGACCCTTTGAAATTAGAGGTTTGCTATTGCCATTAAAAAATATAATTATAAACTGTTACACAAAAATAAAAAAAATAAAATGTTTTGGGTGATGTGTTACTAGCATACTCTGAAACCACAAAAACTTTCTCCTTCGTTGTTAAAAAGGGGGTAGCCAGATTATGCCAAAAAATAATTTAATTAATTTTCACAAAGCCTCCTATTTAAATTTTTACTTGAGGACAATAAGAAACTCAGTATATTTGTATATTATATAGGTCTTCATGTATTGATATCGTAAATTATTTTCATTCAATAAAAAAAAAGGTACTAGTAAAAATGAATTGTGTACACATAGTACCTTGAAGCAGTTGACTGCTATTAAGATGCATAATTACAGTGTTTCATAATATTTAATTGAGTTTCTTTTTTAATATTCATCTGTTTGAATAATCTATTAAAATAAAGGCTAATAAGTTTAATGGTATGAAAACGTGAGGAGAAACAAAATTTGAAGTATACTGTATGTCTGTAACAGTTAATAATACGTTAAAAGATAACCAACGTGCAGGTTTAATATTTCCAGCTGTAAAAAATTAATGTCATATGTGTCAAATTTTTATTGCAAAGTGCAGATATCCTGTTCTGATTTCCTATGCTAAACTGATAACGGAACTGCAGTTGGAGTTATTCTTTACAACTTTAATTTAAAATTAAATATTAAATAAATTTATCAAACAGAATACCTAAATTCAACAACTACCAGAGAATATGTAAAATATCAAAATTTGTTATTTTTAAAAATTATGTAAAATCTGCAACACAATGCTATAGGCGTACATTTTTGGGTGGATGTCGAAATACATAGAAATATTTAGCAAACTCGAGTGAAAATGGTCCGAATGTAATGCTCTATAAACAATATACTTTAGGAAAATGTAAAACTTAGGTTCTACTGTATACGAGATACATACATGCACATGCAGAGAATTAAATTCATAAAATATAAAAAGAATCTGTTACGACCACATTGCATTGTGAACAGTCTCTAATTTTTTTTTCTCTTTAGATACTATGTGGCAACAAACATTGATTCCTCATGAATAGCTATGGCACATTTTAACATGTGTATCTGTGAGTGCAAGCTGAATGAATATGCACACAAAACCCACATACTATATTCGCCTGACTATAAGACAACCTTAAAAATAAGGCAACTCCTAATTCAATTTTGTCAATATTTCCCCTCAAAAAATAATAATATTTTTGCTGGATTTTTATTTTTACCCTTTAATAAGTGCTTAGTATTTTTGTAGAAGACAGTATTAAATAGTTACCTCTAATGCATTAAAAACTAAGGAAAAGGCAATTTCTTTGTCCACCAATCCATTTTCTCACCTCTCCTTCACCCAACCAACTCCTTTTCCACTCCCTTCCTGAATGTACCAACCCCTCTCACAGATACCAATTCCTCCCTCAACACATTCCACTCCCTCACAGACTGCCTACCCCGCTCCATTCTCCTCCACACCCTCTGAAGCTTCTCACTGTTGTTTCCTCTTCCTCTAAACACCCCCTTACTTAGCTTGCAGTGCAGCCCTCCCCATCCTCCCTCTTCATTCACCACCCTGTACATCCTGACTAGCCATTCAACTTTCCTCCTGTCCTTCAATGAGCTCCACCCCATTTCTTTCATCATCACTGATGGCCTATAGTTCCCTTCTTCCTCACCATCTTGCCCCTGCCTTCTCCACCTACCCTTCACCCATTTTGCTGCCTCCACCTCCACATATGGGTCCCATACTGCTGCAGAATATTCTAACATCGGCCGTACCATTGTGCCATACGCCTTCTCCTTCACCTCACAGCTGATTCCATTCAGCACCCTTCCCAGCATACCCAGAACCTTTCTTCCCTTTGCAACCTTGGCTATAATGTGTATAATTTTTTTTGAGCTTTAAAAACCTTTTTCCAATCTTGAGACACACCCCAAAATATTATGCCATATTTCAATATAGAGTGGACATTGGTAAAGTATAGTTATTTGACTGCTTCCAGAGAACATGTTTTCTTAATGGAGTAAAAAGCAAAGTAATAAGCACTTAATCTGTTGCACAGGGTTGCAATACGTGCTTTCCATTTAAAGTTACAGTCAATTGTCAGACCAAGTAGTTTAGTATATTTTACAATAGTTAGGACTTCCTTATTATGTTGTATCGGAATTTCAATACAATTGATGTCGGAGGATGATATTTTGAGAGCAAAATACATAAGTGAAGATTTTGCTATATTATGAGTCAAATTATAATTTCTAAACCATGTCACCATTTCCTGTAAAGTGGCTCTTTACGGTTTCCCTCGCTTATGATTATAGATGTGTCATCAGCAAACATAACTGCATTACTATTTTTTAGACAAGTTGAAAAATCATTAAGAAATATTAAAAACAACACTGGTCCTAAAATAGAGCCTTGAAGTACACTTATTTTTACATCAGAGGTATTGGATCTGTATTCAATAAAATTATTTTTATTGTTACATTGAAAAAGGCAAATTTGCTGAGTTCTATTAGAAAGGTAAGAGTTGAACATTTGAAGGGAAGAGTCTTTAATACCATAACCTATCATTTTCTGAAGAAGTAATTTATGATTGACACAATCAAAGGCCTTGGATAGATCAGCAAAAATTCCTGCTACAAGGTATTTGTTGTCTAATTCTTCTAGGGCCTTGTTTACAAAGTGATGGAAGGCTTGCTGTGTAGATTTGTTTTGCTGAAAGCCAAACTGATTATTTGAGATAATGTTAATATTTTTTAAATATACTGACAACTGATTATATATTATTTTTTCCAAAATTTTGGAAAATGCAGTTAAGATATAAATTGGCCTGTAATTGCCTACATCAGTTTCACTGCCTTTTTATTAAGGGGATTTAGGCGATCAGGAAAAGTACCATTATTTAAACATTTGTTGAATATAATAGTGAGAGGTAATGTTTAAAAGATTTTCCTATGTGACAATGTAATGAAACACAATTCCTGCAAGATACAGTACACTCCCATTTATTCCTACTTTACTTAACCGGTTTTCTGCTTATCCGTGCGTCTTATACTTTTTTCGAAGTCTACTGTATCTTCTGCGGCAAGGCAATGCTGTAACATGTGTAGCTTAATAAGCAGCCGTACCATATGTGTGTATCGCTGTGCCGCGTAAACTGATGTTTATCTTTTTTTTAAACTGTCAGCAGCCAATCACAGACACGTGTTTGAGTCATCCATTTCCGCCCGTTGAAGCGCATATCTAATTGTCTGAACGCAGTGTCTCCTATATGGCAGATTTTGTTGACAAAATGATTACATTACTCAATTTTGTTTACATTACCCAATTTTGTATACAAAATTTTTTGCGTATTCTGTAATTTGATATTTTGTATCTTGCAGATGTTAGCAAAAATACAAAATGGCAAAGCCACACATGTTGTTTTTTACCTTCGAAACACATGCGATAATGTGTAAATAAAATATTTTCTAAAACAAATAATTGTTTATAAAATACACTAGGCATGTTTTAAAAAGTAAGAAAGTGTTGTGCTTTGTTTATATATTTAGCAACAAATTTTTAGTTGTTATTGCATAATTTATTATTTTCTTATTTATGAACGTATTCGCAGCATTCCAGTGATGATTGTAGAAATATTACGTCCATTTTAAGCATAAAATTTAGATTAAAAAATATTTTTCACTGTTAATGTAAAAATGTGTAGCCACAGTGATAAATAAGTGACTGTCAACAATGTCCTAAAGTGAAACTTACGAAATGACAACTTACGAAATGAGTGTGTCATGTCGGACATGGCCTCAGTTACCCCTCCCCCCACCCACGCCACTTCTTGCCAGTTTATCGATCGCCGGCCCGGGTCGTCGTTCACTTTGTAGTGTCGTTTTCACAATGTCAACAAAGCTTAAACTGAGAGTTTTAACTATAGCGAAAAAGTTAGGGAAAAAAATTTGAACATGGTGTGTTACCCACAAAAACACCAATCCCAGTGACAAGCAAAAAATAATTTGACTTTTCACGAATGGCACTATTTAACTTTTCTTACATTTTTTCATATCAAGTGTTTTAAATGTTTACAAAAATACTTGAACATTTCCCAATTTTTAAACTTTTGTGCGTGTGTAAGTCGGTAAAATTTAAACAAGTTCCTAGTAATTGGGATTGTACTGTATTGCTTAAATGCCAAGTTGCCTAATTTTGAGTTCCGTAATAATGTTTATTGCATTGCATTCTAAACTTCCAACAATCTCTGCCATCTAAAGGATGGGTCTGAGTGACGGACGTTGAGGAAGGTCACACACAACTACCCCACACTGCTTATCTATCACTCCATGTCGCACGCCCAACGCACCCGCCTGGCACTGATGCAGACTGTGTATACATGATGCGCCGTGAATTACACTATACTTTATGCAACGTAAATATCAGTTAAAGTATCATTTACTTTAAATCCTGCACTTACAGTGCGTGATTTGTGTTTGATTTGAAATGTATAGTAGGTACTTTGTTTTATCATGATTTTGGGAGCCAATATCACTGTTCCATTAATAGTAAAAATGTGTAAATTCAATTATCCAGGTTTTTTAAGTACAAATTTGCTTATTCGTGTTTTCTCCAGTTCCGATTAACACTGTTATTGGGAGTTTACTGTATTATTATTCACGACTTACTATTAGTAAATACAAAATATTCAACAAAAATTTTTTGGTTGTGAAAATAGGACTACCCACAAGTTATTGTAGATGAAAATTGGATTGAAATACAGTTCCTATGTTATAGTCTTATATTCAGGTCAGTTTTTTATATCAAACAATTCTACAAGATATAATTAAAACACAGGATGGCTTTAAGCACAACCATAAATTAAATACAAAAATTTTAAAATGTACTGAAACTACACTTGTTAACATCCAAATTACTAAAGCAAATTGCTTCAAATTTTGAAGTTTATTTGCAGTGTGTGCATGCATGCCCACAAATACACACATACACACACACACACAAACATACTATATCTATTTCAAAATGCTGGAGTTCTTTTATAAACATTCTGTACATCGCAAGCATTTTATACTTCCCTTTTTCGTTAAATTTAACTTTCAACCATATTTGATCAATAAATTACAATATGAGGGTTATAAATAAAATAGGAGCAATGTAAATAGTGATGTGACCAGGGTTTCTAGAACTCAGAATTGAATTTACTTCGGGTACGGATATGCCAATATCTCACGAGTTGCTTGAATAGCTGGGTCCATTGAGGATGGAATGGTACATTACCTGGGTGCCAGTAAGCCGATGATGTTGGTAGTTGTTCTGGGGCTCACATGATGACTCCTGTACCTACTTACGGCATGGTTGACAGCCTGAACTCACATTATCCACACGCACCGGTATTCTCAAACTACAACATAGTTGCCATGACTTATGCCCTAACCTTTATATCTGACATACAAAAGCACTGGAAAAGGTCCAATTTGCATGGGAGGAATTTGTGCACTAATTCCGACGTGCGATACTTGTTAATTTCTGACTAGAGTTCATTTGTGCACTTCATGTCGGAAAATAGCACTGACACTTATTACTAACATAATTTAGTATGAAGTGAAGGAATTTAACTTTGGGCACGTGGCATAGTGGACACTGGAACTGCCAGTATCTTTTATGTTACATATTAACACAATTTAAGATAATGAAATATTCCTATTTAAAATGAATGAAACATAGCACAAGCCCTATAAAATTATACTATTAATTATGAGTGTCTCAAGTTCGTGATTAGTATAAGAATGTAACCCACGTAGCTTTGCACTCTTAGGCTAATTACACTTCACTTAAGGGAGGCAAGAGGGAGGTAACACTGCCCCTTGTACAATTTAGACTCTGCTTTCAGGGGCACAGATTAATTTAGCAATGTAAACACACTGGGCTGAGTTTACTCATTGTATCATGGGCCTCATGGGTCGTGACCTGGTTCAAAGGACCCATTCCTGCAGAAACGGCAGCGGTGACCCGTACACGATACGCATGGCGTGCATGGCTGGTGCAAAGGGCGACATCAGTACTTCTGTCAAGTGATGAGGAACTCAATGTGATGAAATTTTCTTCCGGTTGAATATACATCATTGTGCCACACTATTTTATGACAGGGACAAAGTTAAAGGGATAGTTCTAAGGTAATCTGCAACACGTCTACTGGCATCACAAATGAACGGCTGACCTGTGCTGCTCACACTCCCTGACTCTTACAAAGTGCACGTACACATTCGTCAACCATCCAGTATGGTGACATATCATTACCACAGGCATCACTTAAGTTTCATTGTTTATTTTTTCCACGTGCCAGCCTCCTGTATTTTGATCCACGATTGCTGTTCTGCCCTGGTAAACACCATACTGTTCACTTCACCCACTTACACAGGCAACATCACTCATTACACTGACCACTTATAGTTCTCTATGCATTGACAATGTAACTCAGTGACTGATAGTGCATGTTACCTCTTTCCAACAGTGTTGCCACTATTTAATTTTCAACATTCACATTTATTCTAATCAATATGACTTGATAAAAGAAAAAAAGATATACAGTTTTTTTTAATAGCTAGTAAATGTAGTTCTAATGTGGAATATTATAGATGAGTTTTATTGTTATATTTAGATTTCCAGGAATGCGTTGTTAGACATATCTAACTATAAGAGCCAGCGGCAGCTAGGCCATGAAGGCACTCGCCGCTAACGTGACACGTAGTTAAGAACGTGAGCGTAGCCCGCCACGACCACTGCCTTTTCCAAAAATGGGAGAATTGTTTCTGAGTGCTATGTATTTCTTTTTCAGGGCCAGACTATTTCATAAAGTGTAAAAATGTTATTTTCTCAATGTTGTGCAATGCTTATGCTTCAAATTCAAAATGTGCGCTGCGCTGAAGCGCAGGACACTGATATTCAGGCGAGAATGCCTTCAAAAGACATTTATTGAATAACAGTATTTCAGATTTAAATTTGCTTTGATGATTCTGTATTAAAATATCTTATGTGCCATTTAAATTACAAATATTAATATTTTTACTCTGTGTGAATAGCACTTCTGCTTGTGTGAATCCCGTAGGTAGCCATGGTAAATCCGCGTGACCCCTGCCTCTGGGCAGTCATTCTAGGAGAGCTGGCGAGGTAAGATGCTGTCACATACGTACTTCATATTTTTGCACCGAGTTAGATTTCCATAGTTTTCATGTAGTATAACGGTTAACCTTTGCTTTGCGTACATTTTGCCAGACATCCCCAGCATTATGCTTCCGCTTAACAAATTAATTTGCAGCCCTTGTGGCTTTTTGAAACTTAAACTTGATGAGAGGAAAGAATGTCAGAGAGGCCACGCTGCTCGCGCAACTTGTGAATCAGGCGCCATCCGCCCATGTTACGGGCTTTTTCTTACAGTTTTTGCTTAATTGCAATGAGCAATAATAAGGGCAATATTTGTATGTGCATTTTTAAGGGTTTTTGTCATGTTTGTGTTTTACAGCTACATTGCCCATGGCCACGTGGTTAGCTACCGCCAAGTCCGTATCTGCACCATCACTGCACTTAGAGAGTTATTTCTTGTAATTTCATGTGCGCCGTAATTTATCTTAGGGTTATATTTATTGTTTTATTCAGGGTTCTTGTAATTTTTCATGTTTGATGCTTTTTGTGTATGACCACGCGGTAACTTCATATGTCTGGATTTTCCCGCTATCAGGCACGCTAAGAGCTTTTGTATGCTTGCATCGCACAGAGAATAATTTTGCTAACTCCGTTAACATTTTTGCTGACGAGATTTGATTGAATTTAAAAAAAATGTATTTTACATCTGCACACGTGGTCGGCTGAGAACTTCATCCAGCAGCATCCGTGCCATCTAGAATCTTTTCATGCATCCGCGTGTTTATTTGACTATTTCATGTCACGCCCCATATTCACCCAGTGATATTTTGTAATTTTGTAAGGTGGAATTATTTTCTGCTCTAACCCACTATGTGTATTGACCATCGCCACACACCACGTGGTTCGGGGACGTGTCCCGCCGTGTAGGCGTTAGTGACAAGAGTAAACGGACTTGGCAAATTCATTTTTCATTCCCTGTGTCCTGTCTCCAGGAAAAATCTGCAGTCCAGCCTAGCAGATGTAGACCCCTTTCCTTGTGAAGACTGTGTCTTTGTACAACACAGAGAAGTCATCCATCTAGGAGTGCGCAAGTTGTGTTAGGTGCTAAGGTAATCACCCACCGGAACTGGCTAGTCACGTCCGAGGTTAACCATAAACTCATTTCTGGCACGAATTGTAGTTTGGCTTAGTAAAAGAAATCTTACCAGTGGAATTATATGTATATTTGTAGCATCAGAACCCAGCTTATCTCCAGTTATTCAAAGTGGAATGTTTAGTAATGAAAAGTGTTTTGCATGGGTGAGACAAACGCACAGAACCCACAACATCCCTGAGATCTTTGAGTCTCAAAGTTTGGTGCTTAGGAACTACCGCTGGCGTCCATCTACCAGTAAGTAAAAGTGTATTCGTTCGTCATTGTGTCGCACCCGACGGTGTCAGTACAAAAATAAATATTATTGTCTGTCTGGTGGAGCACAGCATTTTTTCCACACGTGTTAACATGTGTTAGAAGGTTATATACTGAGTAGCCTGAGATCAGAACTTAGCAAGGCTTCTTGAAAGTTGGAAGTACTGTAACCATGAATACTGTAGACTATAGTCACATTCTTCACAAGTGTGTGTACTGCTGCGGCTGTTTACATGATTACCAAATATTTTTGTGATCTTTTTCAGGTGATATGTGTATCCTATTCCTGTACACCAACCCTGATGCAGAAACTGGTCAATTTAGGCTTATCATAGCCACCAACCGGGATGAGCACTTCGAACGACCTGCAAAACAAGCCAATTTTTGGGAAGAATTTCCAGCCATTCTTGGAGGTAATGTTGAAGCAAAATTTTGAATTATACTTAATTAACCTTCAGGTATTTACAGTGCCAAAAATATAGATGATAAAATTACTATACTTATTGTTTTAAAGAATAAGGAAAAAAGCCCCTCCTTCCAAAACAAATTGCTGATTGCTGGAATCATGTTAGAAAACTAAGGAAGGAAGAAATGAATAAAAATCCTCACTGGAATTGAGGGAAATATGAATACCATTTAAAAAGTACTATGTCCCAACATCACCCACCCTGTCACAAATAAACTCCAGTTTGCGGTGTAGTAAGTTCTTGTGTTTAATCATTGTATGTAATAGGCTGTTGTGGAATTGGCCACTTTTTGCATACCATATTACTGATAGTACGAACTTCAATTCTGTGGGATGTATTCTTAGTTTTTATTGTAGCTATGGTCCAGCTTTCAGCTTCACAAAGGAATGTAGTAATGACTAAGAGTCTTGAAGTGGTGACCCCCATCATTTTTCTTAACTTGCACATGCTAATAATGCAACCAAGGTACATCCAAAAAATACTATTCCCATGTAGAAACAGGAATGATGCAGTGAATACTAGAAAAACATTCAAAAATCTAATAACACCCACTGAATTTTCCTTTTGATTACCACACCCTCTTAAATTATGGCAATGTCCTTTCAGACTGTCAGGTGCATTCAAAATGATGCAACCATTTTTAGGCATAGGTTTTAATTTTGGTGTATATAGAAATACAGGCTATTTCATGAAACGGCTATGAATTCCCAGGCTACGAGCCACAACAGAGAGTTACTACCATTTGCTGTATTACAGGTTGAGACATGGAACTGCTACAGATTTCCAAGTTACAAATGATACAGATCTGTAATGGACTACCACGTTGCAGGTAGAGATATGGAACCTGGTCGTGAAGGAGGCACCTGGTTTGCCATGTCCAAGAAGGGCAGGATCTCCACTTTGCTCAATGTGATGGGTAGTACTTCAACAAGCACGAAGGGGCGTGGATGGATAGTACCGGGGTACCTGAATGCTGAGGTCAGTGCAGAACAGCACTTGTCCAAGCTGAAAGACAGCGCACATGAATACAGTCTGTTCAACCTACTGGCTGTTGATGTGAGGTATACAGATAATTTTATATGCAATCAGCTAGTCATAATTTAACTGAATATTCTACTACGCCAAATTGTTACTGATGTCTACATGAGATATCCTAATGAGTACTGTGCAAATAAAATTACAATAGTGTGTGCATTTTTATAAATATCAGGGAATTAAAACCAATTAAAAAATGTAACTTCAAACTTTAAGAAAGTCTTTATTATGAAATGTGGTCTAGCAGTGCAGAAGGCAGAAATTGTTATTTTGGTATGTATTTCGTATAAAAATGTGTACTACAATTTTTTAAAAAAGATAAACATACATTAATTCTGTATGTATTCAGATGCATCTGTTTGAAAATGTGCCTTTAGCTGTGCTGTAGTGTTTTCAAATACTATACATTCAGAATTTAATACAGAAACCTCCAATGTCTAAACTGATCCTAAAATATGCTGAGAATGACCATGGGGGAAAATAAAATGAGAACAATCTCGTATAAATTCAAAATTGCCTTTGTAAGTTAGTCAAAAAAATTAATACATTGTAAAAACATCAAAATCCACTATCTGTAGGCAGTAAATATTGGTTATAAAAAATTCCTATTACAAAAATAAATGGCTGTGGACAGCTTGCAACATAAGGTAATTTTGTAAGTGTGACGCGTGTCATTTAAACCCCGGTCGTACAAGAGATTTTTGTTTCAGTACTAGGTCAGTCGCGCTTACGCTGGGGACTCGGTTCCCTTCTTTCCGAACACCAGTGTCGGCCTTGTAGGCTATCTGCTGGTTACATAATCGGGTGTAGTCAGACGAGCAATATGTCTCACAACGACACTGGCTCTCTGGGACAAACTGGAATTACCAGAGCTCGGTGGGATGTTCTTGGCAGGTGTCGAAGTAGTGCTGCAGATGTGGCATGTGGAGTCTGGAGTCCTTTGGTCTTGGCAGAGGTGGAGCTGCTATAATTCTTTGCCAGATGGCGACGGTCCCACTCGGTGCTGGCCCAGCTGCCTGTGTGTGGGTTGGCTCGCCCATTCTGGTGTCGCTCCTGGTGACCAGAGCTCGAACTGCCGGATGGACTTTGTTGCCGGTCCTTGCTGGGGCGGAGTGAAATACATAACTCCCGACGGAAGATGCCAGTCTTCCTGCGTGACGGGCAGCTTGGGCTTGCCTCCGAGGAATGTTGACTCTTGACGCGACTAGGTTTGCCACACAGACCTGCTTGGCGGCACTGACCTTTGCCTTCTTTTCCACCCTCAGAGCTCCGTGTCAACTGTTGAATGGAATAGGTGTATCATTCACTTGATTTCCTGCAAGAGGTAAGCAATAGACGATCCCTAACTTAGGCGTGTAAGGCTGGCTGGCGGTGCGCTCCCTAGTTCCTAACAGTGCAAGCACCTGGAGTCGTGTGTTGTAAACCGCCTTCCTGCCAATGCTGGGTGTAGTCCACAAACATAGGGCCTCCAATCCCAAGCAGATAACCCTGCCAGCACCTTAACTAGGTGCTCCGGTCAGTGATACAACTTGGGGTGGCTGTCCCACCTCTGTAGGGTGTGTCCTAGTGGTGGAGGCTCTACCGTTGTGTACAGAATGGGTGGTCGTCGAAAGATGTGTGTGTGTAGATGGACAGGCCCCTGAAGGGGGTCTGACGTCCTACTCTAGGTTCGTAAAACACTCAGTTGCTTGCTTACCCTTTGAGCTCGAATACTAGTGGTAGATAGGTTATACGACTATAACAAAGAACTCTTGGATACGTTAAGACTTTAGTATTTACTAAGTAATAAATACTTTGGTGGCTTGTACGTGCTACCAATACGTCTGTGCTGCAGAAGTAAATAAGCTACGCAGTAGACGGGTGAAGGTGACCTGTTCCTAAGACTACTTAGATGCAAGGGTAAAATAAACTGACTGTTGCAACTACTACTATCAGGGTTTGCCTAGAAGAGGCCCTAACTTTAACAGGGGAGCCACTACCAGCAAGTAGTGGTGGCTGAAGACCCAGGAGGTGTCGACAAGTGAAGTTTTAAGTCGTTGTTCGTTGTCTTCTTGCAGAAGAAGCTTCTGATGATGGCGATTACCAGGAGGTGTTGAAGTCTCTGGCAGGTGGTGGCAGCAGCCACTGGAAAACTGGAAGTTCTTGGAGAGGACCGTGAGGTTCTATAGTCAGTAGAGTGCCCCAGCACAAGAAGGGTTGAGGTGAGTTACTGGAGACGATAACTCCTGACCACAGCAGCGCACTGCCTTATATGTGGCTCCTCTGGAGTGGGAGGCGTGACGTGCCCCTTTGACATCTGCTTGGAGTGCGCAAAGTGGGAGAACTACCCTCATATGCTCGGGATATGGCCTCAAGCACTTGGCTATCTTCGGTGGTGTGGCAACACTCTGTCTGCTGGGTGCATTGGGGAGACTGACGTGTTGCGTGGTTGATTCGAATACCTGGCGTTTTACGTGTATACAAGGTGCATTTGAGTTGAAACAACTCTCTGCGCATTTGTAAAACGACGTGCTTGGTTCGCTCCTTCCTTGAGTTTAAATACTCTTAGTAGAGAGAGAAGGGCAGGTCAGGAAAAGTCCGGGAAACCAAGTATCTTCCATGTCTCTGGTGAGAACACATCCTGCTAGACATCTTTGGTGTTGTTTCCTGTAGTTGGTAGAAGCACGTGGGATGAGTTGTAGTCATTTGTAGTATATAGGTATAAGTGGCATGCATCAAGGGTGAAATACTTCATATCATCAAATAAATAGTGGCTGCATCCACAAGGAAGCAATCTACGAGAAAAAATATGTGCGTAGGTTTGTTAACGTGCAACGTAAAATTATTCACATTTCATACTTGGCAGCGTAAGTAACATCAAGAAGTTTGGGCCTTATCATTGTACCTGCCAGGCTACATAAGATCATCCCGGTGTGCAGGATTTACATTATAATTCATGCTGTTGTGTCGCTAGCACTCCTTGAAAATGTAGTATGGCTTGGAGATGAGTTTGACAACACACTTCAAACAGTTGGACATGTTTGAGAGAGGTTGCATCATAAGTACTTTGGAAAGAGGCATGGTCATTTCACCATATTGTGTGCCATACTGGTTGTGCAGATATTACTACAGCACACATCCTGTTATGATGACTGCCCGTAACATTACTTCGTCACCATAGACCATTTAACATCACTTAGTCACCACAGACTGCAATAATGTTGAAACCAACTGTCATGGAGCCATGCAAAATGGCAGCAGGTAATCTTTAAGTGATGAGTCCTACTTTTGTCTTGATGGTGATCACCAATGTATCCATGTGGAAGCAATGAGGGCAGTGTCAAGACAGTTTTTTGTCACATGTCCAGACAGCCTGGTGTCATGGTGTGGGGTGGAATTGCGTACAATGCCCGGTCACTACTGTCTTCATCACGTGCATTTTGACAGCCCAATGGTATATTCATAAGGTCCTGCAACCAGCGGTCCTGTTGTTTGTGAATGTTTACGCCAGTACTCTGTTCCAAAAGGACAATCCAGTAGAAAGCTGATTATCTGAATGTTGGTTATACGGACGACCAGTTATCTAGACTTGTTTTAAAAATAAAAAGAATACAAAAAACATGAAAGTCTCTTTTGTTACAGTGTTTCTCTTACCTGCGGAGAAGAGACAAACACTTATGTTGGCTCTTGTGATGTGCCCTTTCACATGTTCACAGTAAATATGTCCGAGAGGGGGGTGGTTACTTTTTCACTGATTTAATTTTTTTATTTTATGTGCAGTTTCTGCTTTGGATAAGCTTACTATGTTCTATGTATGTGTAATAAATTTAATGTTGTGTGAAAATGACTGTTTACAAATTCTTTTTCTTCATTTTCAACACATTTCCGTTATCCAAATTACCTTTGGTCCATATTAATGTTACTTGTTCTCATGCCACTGCTATCTCAAGAGCATGCATTGAAGTTATTGATACTCTGATATGGCCACCCTCATCAGCCAGACATAACCCCCAATTGAAAATGTGTGAGATGCTATTGACCACTCTATTGCAACTCCACCCCTACCGCAAAATCTGCAGTAACTGCATGTGAACATTCAAGCTGAGTGGAATGGATTATCACAGGACACCATTAGGGACCTCTACAACACTATGCTGAGAAGTCTTGCAGAAGGTGTTCTCAAACATGGCAGCACGACATCATGTGTGTGTAGCACAATAAATATTGCTCCTACCTGTAACCATTTATTGTTACTTCTGCCTTCCTTCCAAACAGAGTGCAATCCTGTACATGCACATGCATAGTAATGACAGCTCACCAGACAGTAACCAGGGCCAGGGCTGTGCAGTAACTCTCATGACTATAAAATGTAAACATTACCACAGAAAAAACTGAGGAGCACACTACCTAAATAATTTTAAAATAAATATTTTTGTGCTTAGTGATAAAGTATTGGCCCTAACACACATAATAAAACAAGCAGAGAAATATAAAAATATTTAAAAACGTAGCAAACTAATACTAGACAAAAAACATGTAGCAACAAATACAAAGATTAAAGAAGAATGAACCAGTAAATATGTGTGAAACAAAAGACTATGAATAATCACAAAGCCAGGGGAGTAGGAAAAACTGACAGGCAGGAGGTTGTGGTGGTAGGATTGGAAGTGGTAATATGGTTGGTGGTAGGAAGATTGGAGGCTTGTGTTGAGACAGGTTTTCACCCAACTACCCTAGGGCACCAGCCAATCAAGTTATTCTCGAGACTCCAGTTGACGTGAGACTCATCTCAGGGTGCATAGTAGCCTGGCCTAACATTCTATTGATCCTGACATCTTAACGCTGTGTGTGGTAGACAACTGGTCTAAAAGAGTCTAAAAGAAAATGGTTATTCATGAGAGTAAAATTCTAGAATAAAATATGTACCTACGCATGTTTAAATCCACTGCCTACTGCTGTATTAAAATTGTGTTTTAAAACTCCAACTAAATTTCAAACATCGACGAAGGTGGCGCCAATTCAAGCTAAGTCATGTTAAAAGTATCAGTAAATTTTGCAAGAAACATACGTTTCCAAAAACAATTCCATCCCTTTTTCAAATTTTGTCTGTAATACACGACGACCGGCCTAAAATACATTTGCATGCATACTAACATTATAATGGCAAGACCAAAACATGTACAATTATGTCACATAGAAAACCATTTTGATTGTTTACAAAAGCATTTGAAAATTTTACATTTTGAAGGAGCGATAATTTGAAAAATAAATTGTGCACTGGAATAATATTTTGCATGGTAGTATTCTATACGGTAATTATTTTAATGACATCAATAAGAGTGTAATTGATTTTCCAGGAAAAATCCCTATAAGTGAATGGGCAGTCATTACTTTGATGGTGCTGGGCACATTTTAAAAATAGCTGGCTGGGCATACACCCACCACATGACCACGAGTGGTCAGGATAGCACTCTGAGGTATTTTGACACAAGTCATTGCCTAGGGGGAGAGTGAGGGATAACTTGCATCAGAATGATCCAAAAAAAATGACAACATGATGTGAGCTAGAGATCACCAATGAAATGTGAAAAACATGAAGACACTGGTAGTCTGTCGTGACATTTCAGGAACTGCAATCCTTCACATCCTCCACTAAGAATTAATAATGTTTTTACCAACTTTTTGGCTACTTTCACAGTGGTAATACTTTTCTTAAAAAAAGTTTTTTAAAATCATTTTTATTCTTTTTGTTAATGGTTATCCTCATCCTTACTTGTTAACATAGACATTGGAGAATTCTTATTAAACTAAAAGTATATGTAGTTTATTACATCATAGCTATAAAACTGTTCACAATATGCAAGATGCTTTGAAAGTTGTTGTTTGAGAAAATTTATGAATTTTTCATTTATGTGCAAGAGCTCTTAATGTGCAAGTGAATCGTGAACAAACATGAGGGCTATACAGTTAATTATTTATAGGCCAATATTTTATGTAAATATTTAAATTGCAACAGCAAATTAATAAAAAATTATTTCTCAGGGAACATTGCTTTCCTGAATTGTGAGGTTCAGAGCAAACTTCTCTTCTGCCCCACTTTACATGTGAATATGTGTACTCAGTAATGATTAACAGAAAAATTCCTTACACGTCAATGAAACTATTAATGTAGTGATACGGAGAGTTGAAGTAACAAGACATTCTATTTTGTCTTCTAGGCAAGATGGCATAGATGTGCACCAGGTATCGAATGTTGGCGACACCAAGAAAATGTGCGTGTCTGGCCAGGGGTTCCTCGGCATCGGGAACCACTGGCTGGGCCGTCCCACTTGTAAGGTGTCTGCGGGGCTGACCAGGTTCAAGGACATCGTGAAGGAGCTGGGATATATCAAGGAAGAGGAAAAACTCCTCGAGCAACTGCTTACCTTACTCAAGTGGGACAAGAAGTAATGCTGAGGCAGTGACAGCTTGCAATCAGCCCTGGTAGAGGCTAGGGGTGGGGGTGGTGGTGGTGGTGGTGGTGGTGGTGGTTTAGAGTGGCTAGCAAACAAAAGTCCTCTTGGTGAAAATGTTTCCTTGCAACCTGAGCTACGGTTGTCACACACTAGAAAATTGATGTGGTGTTGGTATACACTTGGTAAGCTACCAATTTAGAGCAACTGTAAGGCCTATGTATAATAAGGGGAAATCATATGAAGCTCAGTTACACAGTTCCAGGGTTAAAGCTTGGTAGTATGGCCATTTAAAGTATTTCTGTTTCAAGATGAAAGAAAGGTTAGTTCTGACTGATTTCTACTCAATACTGTCTTTTCTGAAACTTGGCCACTGCCACAACACACAAAATATTATTGTGGCTTGGGTCCACTGTAAATATTTCCACCAAGAAAAATGGCATTCTCTAGCATCTCATGTGTATATGCATGTTAGACAGGCCTCTGCTTGCATACATCTTAGTTTGTACATCTGACATAGTTAATTCCAAGACATCCAACTCTTTAAAATTAACATCCAAAGTATGAATACACAATTTCATACCTTTGACATAAATAATTGTCTGCTGCAATGTTCTTGTTCTTAACAGTTGCTTGGTTTTGTGTGTCTACATGTCATTAAAGTAAGCTAAAACAAGAATGTGAGGTAAGCAACTGTTACTAAGAAAACAATTTTGTACCATTGTTTAATGTTTTTGTTTTTTAGTTTGTTATTGATGCATGCGCTACTGCTGCTACTACCGTTGACTACTCCCTCAGGGCCTAGAGGTATCTACCATGGCGAATAATACTGTTTTTAGTAGGCCGGTGGGGCATGAGGGAGTTATGGATGTATTGGGCTGTTTGAAGGTAAGTTTATTTCGGGCCTGAGGGGAGTCAAACCCCAAAGGAAGCGAATGGATGTTGCTTTCTGCCCAGGGAGCTCTACTCTCCTCACTATCAGGGTCGCCAATATGCGGGATACCAGCGATCCCAGGAGGTGGAATGGAGGTGGTGATTAATTGATTGTGGAAGTGGGGTATACATTCTGGCAGGGGAGTACTTTGCAGGATGGATGGGTTGTCATGAGGGGACAAAATCAGGGGAAGGGGTGCAACAAGGCGTTTAATATCTGACTGGGCCGGGAGTCTAACCCGGACAACCTTCCCAGACGTTAGCTTCACTGTACAAAATCTCGGGAGCTCTGTGCCTTCTGGGTGTGTAATCCGGATCAATCTGTCTGAGTTGAGCTTGACTATGCTAGTTGTTGTGGGAGGCTGCCTAGCTGCGGTGTCCACTGGCGAAGTGTTAACTACCAGTCGTAACAGTTTAACTTGGTCCTCGTAACTACTAGTAGGATATCCGGGCCAGCAAGCACCCAGGTGGTGATCGAGAGGGGTGGTTACCTCTAGCAGTATTAGGGGGAGAGATAGGCAGCGGGATGACATTGTCGCACGGTGGGCGGGGTTCATCCTGAGACGTCGCACTTACTGAGGTTTCAGTTCTGTTGGCTTGGGATAATGTGCTGCGACGTTCCCTAAGTCGCTGCCTACTCTGGATACCTCGCCACTTATTGTACATTTAAACCACTGGAAAATACACAATACCAAGTTAGGAGGAACAAAATGTAACTATTTATGAAGAACGGTACACAATCAGTTAAAATAACGGAAAATATTAACAACTCCAAAATCCTCTGACAAAATTTATAGCCATACAACCTTACAGCGGGAAAGAAAACATAGCAATGCAATCCTTACAGTGTGCTTAATTAACTGGAAGTTACTCAGGGAGGTAAATTACGATGCACCAGCTCATTGTCATGGGAAGTTGACTGGGGTATAGGATACCGGGGTCAAGGTTAGGTTTACCTGATGATGGAGCTGTCTCTCAAGTTGTTACAGGTGGCAGGTCTTCAGTGGAGTGCGCCGTGTTGCAGGTCACGGAGAGGAGAGAGAGTCCTCACAGACTGAAGAGAGCCTTGCTTCAAGCTGAGGAGAGTCTTTGAGCAGACTCGAGAGTCCTTGGTAGGATTAGGTAGGAAAGTCTTAAGCAGACTCAGGTGAGGGAGTCTTTAGCAGAATAAGGTAAGAGAGTCTCAAGCAGACTAAGGTGCAGGAAGTCTTTGCAGACTGAGGAGGGGAAGTCTTTGCAGAATGAGGAAAGCTCGTGTCCTCTTCGGCCGACGAGCCCGGCGTCTCTGCTGGAGCTGGAAGCTGAAGTCATATTTATACAAAATTTTCTCGTATCAGCAGTTCTTCGGGGTGTGGGGGGTGTAACGTAGCCTTACACACGGGGGTGCATGAGCGCAGCTCATTTCTTATTGCCCCGCGTGGAGGCGACGACAAATTAAAACCCCTGTCTTCAAGGCGGGCTGGTCGTGATGTCACAAGGCCACGGGGGTGCTGTCATCTCTCGGTGTTGCAGGCACTTTTTCCAAGGCTAAGTGACGAGTAGTAGAAATTCACATATCTTTATATATTTTGCAGAGGTGCCTTTTGTATGCATTAATCTGGACGGGCAAAAGGGGGATTGTAATTACGCACATAATTTACAATGAAGTATTTGGCTACCCAAGCTTGTGTGCTTTCCTAAATCGATACTTTTCAGTCAATTTGCAGCTTATATATTTCACCCCTGAGCGCAGGTGGCTCGTAGATGGGGCAAAGTCGTCCGTAGAGTGTGCATCCGCACAGCGCAGCATGTTGGCGTGCGTTATTATAAATATTGTATAAATACAATCTAATATAAAATTATAAAAAACCCTTAGTTATTTTTTTTATTATGGGTTGTGATTTTAGCAGCTATTTTTAGCTTTCTGAAAAAGTAAAATCAATTCTTTATAACAGGTCTGTGGTTCAGCTTTGATACTTTCTACATCAGTATGCATTCTACACTCTTCTGGAGCATTAAATCACATAAACTGCTGGATTTATGCAGTGCCCATTTATGTTAATGTGGACATTTCTGAAGACTTGCATAACAGTTAATAAGATCTATGTAAACATCCTGACATTAAATACAAAGTGTTGTAATGTTATAAAACTACAGTTATCCTGGATGTTCGAGAATTGTAGGCCATCATTTTAAGGGGTGGTAGGGCATGCCGAGATATTTTTATACAAAGAACACATATTGAGATGGGCTGGAGAGGAGCAGACGTCAGTTTCCAGTCCCTGCGTGTCAGTGAACAGCTGATCGCAGCGCATAAACAAACAGAGATGTGAAGCATGGCTTACAGGAGCTGTTCAAAGTGACATCCTCCAACTTACAAGCAGGCATTAACGTGGCCAACCAATTTGTTATGCACTCTGTCAAAATACTGTGTGTTTGTTGAATGTCAAGGCAGGCAACAAGAATTGTTGGAGTCAAGTCATCCTCATGCACTTTGATAGCTACGCGAGGTGTTCCCTTGAATCGCAATGAAACAATCACATCCGGGAGAAAGTCGGTCAGCTCTACCTTGCTCCGCACTGCACCTGTGTACTACACTCAGCCTGTACGTGAGAGGCCCAGGCAGTACACCAAATTCAAACAGGGTGCGCATCATTTGACACCTGTAGCTCTGTAAGGGGGGTGTTTCTGGACACATGTTCCTATATGTCAAAGTGTTTGTCTCTGCATGCTACACCGCCCCTTAAAATTATACCCAAGAATTTTGAAACACTCAGCACATATGACACCAAAGTTGCACTTGGAAGCTATACCTGTCAGAGAATACTTTTCTTTAAATTTAACATATGTATATTAAAAAAATAAGTTAGATTATCTCATGTGCATACACACTTAAATTTTTTTATTTGAATTTGTAAGAGTATACATGGTTAGTAAAAATGTCGTCGGATGTTGAAAGCTTTAAAAAATTGTACAAATATGTAAACCATTAAGGTGCTCAGTTTCTAACAAAATACCGTAGGAATTCAATTCTTTTGTACGGGACACATAAATATGTAACACAAAATTGGCTGGAGGTTCATCTCAAAATAATACATCAATATATATTATGGTATTTAGTGATTTTTTAAGTATGGTTTGTGCCTTTGAAGTAGGAGCTGAACCACTAGTTTGTTGTAAATATTACAGAAATATTTAAGATGGAATGTTGGGATAGTGTTTAACTGAATGAAGATATGCGACCAATCTAGAACTCGCCATTAAATTTTTTTTTAATACTTCCTAATCTTAATTGAAATTAAAACTTTATGAAATAGATGCATAAATTATTTTTAACAATAGATTATGGATTATGTCAAAATAAATAAAAGCTAGCTTGTTTAATTCCCTAACCCCAACATTCTTAAAGAATTCTAACATAGTTTATCAAAGTATAAGTAAAATATCAGTTGGTAACACTAATTACATTGTGTGTTTCACAAAACAGTAAACATGTAATACACGTTCACAAAAAATCTCCAGTTAATGATCATCAATATAAATTTTAATTTATTTTAAAATTAATATCCTATATAATAAGTAGACAACATCTTTAATACCTCTAAGTCCCTTGAAACTCAACAGAAGTTCTTCAAATCTTGCAGAGCGAATCCTTAGGGTAAAATACAGGTCAAGTTAGAATTTCAGCATGATAAGATTACACAATCATTACCTTTTACCGTAAAAACTTATTTTTTAATTACTTTTTCCTTATGAAAAGTTTTGTATTAATGCATAGAGAATATTGCATAGAGAAATGAAAGTACTGAAATATCATTTTGTTTAATTTACGTCCCCTTCAATGTTGAGTTAATTAAGTGGGACCACAGTGGCTCACTGAATAGAGCGATTCCAAGTGGGGCCTTAGTGGCTCAGTGGATAGAACTATGTTAAGTGGGGCAGTTGTAGCTTAGTGGACAGAACTATATCAAGTGGTGTCACAGTGGCCAAGTGGATAGATATATATCAAATGGGGCCTTAGTAGCTCAGTGGATAAAGAGATTCCAAGTGGGGCCGCAGTGGCTTAGTGGATAGAGCGATTCAAAGTGGGGCCGCAGTGACACTGTGGATAGAGAAATATCAAATGGGGCAGCAGTTGCTTCAATATTGAGTTAATTTCACATCATATAGGTATCTATTCAATATATATATATATATATATATATATATTTTCAGTCTTTGTATGATAACTAAATTTATTAACATGGTAACTGTTCTAGCCCCATGACAATACTAAAAAAAGGCATGGACTGGGTCCCCTAGTTAGTAATATGAAACTACATATCACATTTTTGTTTGTCTAGAGAAAAAACCCTTATACATTCAGTAATTAAAATCCTTCTCTTATAAAGTAGGAAATATCTTATTGCATCAGTATGCACTTCTTTTCATACTTATTTCATCCTTCTCTCTCTCTACCATGGACAGCTTCTTTAAAAAAGATTCAGTAGGTACTGAACTCTCTGCACGTTACCTTGTTAGCATTTTTCAGTGTTGTGGTGTGTGTACTGTACAAGGGTGGATCAATAAATAAGATTCGGTTGTAACAGGTCTTTGCATGCTAGGAGAATTTATGTACTGTGTGGGTAGACTTCATAGCATGCTACCCTAGCTGAGGCTGTAATGGTAATTGCTATGATTTTGTGTGTTCAGTGCGTATGCTATAAGAAATGAAGAGAGAGACGTCCCCGGAATTGAACAGTCAATTGTGTCACACCAACCCTTAAGCACCATACCTGACTGCAGGGTATTTAAAGAAGAGCAATGCAGCCCTCAGCAATGCTATGGTTCCTTTTTGGAGGCAAGGGTATAGTATGCCTTGCTAGGTTAGTCCTGCTCATTCATCTCTTATTTGTCCTATGAGACGCTGTTGTACTGTAGAGATGAAGCCAGGGTAGTTATAAACTGAATGTTTGGGCATCTCACATCAGGCAAGGGACATGACGGAACACTGACTGGGTCGTCAAGATGGATGGGTGGAGTTTCCACAGCTAGTAAGGACAAAAAAGGGACAACTAGATCATAATTTGTCCCAGTGTCAGTATACTGCATTGTGGTTTGCATGTCCTAATATCACGGGAGTGTTGGATCGTGCATAGCATGTGTCTAAGCATGGAAGGGGCTAATCCAAACAACCAAGGAGAAGAGCGAGCATACCACGGACTGCATATCACTGAGTCACTGGAATTCTGGATTGTGCTCTACACATCTCGGAAACAGTGGCATGGTGATCATGTTTTGCGCATCCTGGAGTCAGTGGTGTGATGGGTTGAGATTGAGCATCTTGGTATGGAGGGCCATGCTATTGCACACCCTTGTGCCAGTGGAGTGCTGGAGTGTGTGGAGCACATCCCAGAGCCTGGTATGAGTTGTCCGGGCAAGGGTATGAGAGAGGGGTAAGAAGATTGTGTTTGCATTTTCTGGTGCTGGTAGCATGTTGGATTGTGCTCTGTATGCCAAGTGTGATTGAATTGTTAAATTTTACGTAGCAAGTAGTATAGGAGTAGTTTAGGAACCATCAGGGCTGGTAGGTTACGGGGACACTACTTAGCAAAGAGATACTAGTAGGAAAATTCCACAGATTTCCAGGTCTCCTTATGCCCAAACATCAGCGACCACACAGTCCTAATTACCATCATCACAGAGGCTAAGCCTGAAGAACACTGAAGAGGTGTTGTCCTGTCAGGCAACATGTCAACAATCTTGGACTTGGGCAGTGACCACCAGTGAGGCCCTGGATCTGTCCTCCCTCACTACCTGAGAAATGAGATGCTAGTTAGCCCATGTCCATCACAGGTGATACGACAACAGACACAAGTTAAGTTCCTGGCAAGGAGGGAATAGGAGTTAACCTGCCAAGGATTGTTGTCCGAGACTATCCGGCAATCACCGCCTACAGAACTGACTCACAAGAAGGCTCCGGGACTAAAAGTGAGTTACTGTGATGGACTCAATTGAGGTAGACTCAGGGAGCAGTCAACCTGACTATCGGAGAGAAGGTGCACCCCTGGCTTGAACTCTAATTGACCCTCAGGAGTTCCCAGAACAGTGAGCCAGGTATTGGTGCTATTACTTTTAATTTCCTGCTGCACATAGCAAAGAGGAATATGGAAAAGAGGGGGGGGGGGGGGGGATTGGAAACTGGAGAAGACGTCACCCAGACAGCAATGGAAAAACTGAACTGGTGTGAAGGAAGATGTTCATAACATTTGTCGCCGTCGGGTGAGACACGAGACGGACGACACAAATACTTACTGGTAATTTGGGTGCCAGCGGTGCTTCCCAATCACCGCATTATTGAGACTCAGGGTTCTCAGGGATGCTGTGGGTTCTGTATGTCCATCTCACCCATGTGTACTTACAAACACGTAGGCAATACTAAACTTTTACTAAACATCACTGAAAATAAACACTGAATAAAATGTATGTTGCTAGGACACTGTCACTACTGAATAAAAGAATTAAGTTCACTGTAAACTTTCTTTTATTGATATTATTCATACATATCAACGTGCCAATGAAATGATTATCTCTGTCATGACTAGCCAATTCAGCTTGGGTGTTCCCCATCCCATAATTAATCTAGCGCACGCCTAGATGGATGATCTCACTGAGGTGCATGAAAGCACATCCTTCACAAGGGAAGAGGGCTGACAGCCGCTAGGGTGGACTGATGGTTTTTCTCTGAAGACAGGACACAGTGAATTACAAATGAAAACCCTTAATACATATTAACACATGTGATTACTCGGCATCACTAATGCAAACTCGTCGGGGCTCGCCCCCCTCCAGTACGTGGGTGGTGACGGCCTATACACAGAGCCGGCTAGGACAGGAATAATTGCACCGTACACTAATTACAAAATTACATAGACCCTTGAATGGTATATGAAATGAGATGGGACACGAGATGAATATTCACAATAAACACACACACAAGCATGAAAACAAGTTTAGGTGGCGTGGATGCAGCTGGATGAAGTTCGTAGCGGACCACGTGATGCAGGTGAAATTGCAATATTTGGAGTGGAAAGCAAACTAAATTCAGATAAAATCTTATTCTTGTTGAGAAAGTGATTCTCTCTATGATTAGAGTGGTTACAGGCTTGTAACATGCCTGATGGCGGTAAAATCAAACATTAACGTGACAGCGTGGTCAAGTACAAAAAGCATCAATTTACATGAAAAATACATTGAACCATGAATAAAATTGACATAGAATCCTGAAATAAATAATTGCAAATATGATGTTACATAAATAAGCTCTTAAAACGCAATGCTGGCGTATACAAAGACTTTGCTTCGGTTGGCCATGTGGTTACATGTGATGTTACCATAAAATATTCAAACACGAAAACTACCCTCAAATACATACATAAAAACAAAGCTCTTAAAATTGCGTGTAGCAATAATGCAGAAGTTACAATGAAACGCCATAAACATAGGTGGATGGCGTCTGATTCAAGTTGTTCAGGTTGCGTGACCTCTCCGACATCTTTCTCCTCCTTCTCCTCGATTAAGTTAAAAATGCCACAAGTGCGCAAGAAATTAATATAGCTGAAACATAAGGTTGAAGAAAATGTCTGGCAAAAAGTATGCAAGCAAAGGTTAACCGGTAAACTAAATAACTATGGAAACCTAAATCAGTGAACAAAAGTTGTAGTGCGTATGTGACAGTTTCTTACCGCGCCAGCTCTCCTCGACAGACTGTCCAGATAAAAACGTCACACGGACCTACCATGACCGTCTACGGGGTTCACATAAGCGGAAGTGCTATGCACACAGAGTAAAATATTTTATATTGAAAATAAAATGGCCCAAATTAAATAAAATATTGTTTTACATTTCTATAATATTCTTATGAATTTCAATATTATTTTAATGTCTCTTTAGGACGGCGTTCATGCCGGAATATTAAGTGTTCTTAATCTCAGTGCCACTGGCACTTTGAATTTTATCACTAAACAATTGAAAATTAGTTCAAACACACTAAAACATTTTAAGACATATTAAACATTGCAGATACAAGAGATCACATTTTACACTGGAAAATAACATTTATACGAAAGTTCAAAATTATTGACCTCTTTGCACACGAGTGGGACACGTGACACGTGAGCACCGTCATGAGCTCTAGCGCCGCTGGCTGTTAGCCAGCGTCAAACGACCCCTCCCTCGAAGGCCAAGACGGTGCGAACAATCCAACATTGCTCTGGCGGGCTCTGCCCGGCTGGTTGCAGATTGAGGGCAAAGAAAACATGGCCTCGGGGTCGTCGGTTTCTTCTGTGTTTGCAGGGGATGGGGATGTAGGCAGGAACAACAATGTGGGTACGTGTTGGTGACTCGGCTCGCCTCTTGCGAGTGCTGTGTTGCGCTCTGTTGACACTTGATGTCACAGTCACTGCCCTACTAGTATCCCCAAACCCTTTCAAATTCACTTGCCCTTCTAGGCTCTCCCCTGCGGAAACTGGAAAGCCTCTAAAAGGCGCCTTGCCTCCACAAGTGGTATCAAGATTTACGTTTACACTTTGGTTACAATCAAATTCATCTGTGCCCTGGGGAAACCCCTTAAAACTCACTGGCACTGGTTATGTTGACATTTACATGTGCACTGATGTTACCACTTTCTTCGTGTACACTTTGAAACCCCTTAAACTCGCTCTGATTCGTTGTGTTTTTACATGTATTAACAGAAAAACCCAGAAACGGTGTTGCGGTTCTGCTTGTTTTTACCTCTTCACTACTAGGTGTTAAGTGTTCAGTCGGTGCAAAACCCTTAAATAACAGTTCATTACTTTGGCTGGGTGTTCCCGTGTTAGTTTTGTTGTTCTTCTCAGTGTCTGTGTTGTTGTTTTCCTGTGTACTCCCTGGTGAAATTCTCTGAACTCGCTGCAGTTCTGGGCGTAACGTCATCTCCTTGCCACTCTTCCCTACAGGCGGTCGGGCTATCCGTAGGTCATCACGGTGCCGTTTCGTGAAACGTCTGGGTCCCAACTTCACTAGGTACGTGGAATTTCCCATCTTTTCCATCACTCTCACTTGCCCTGTCCATCTAGGTGGCCATTTCAGCACAGTACTTCCTCGCCCCAGCCGATAATGGGTTTTCTCATACATACACGTACATCCAGGGTACAAGTTCGGGTGGCGGCCTCTTGCTATCCGGTACCCACACATTACAATAACTGAACTGGTTCACCCTGGCTTCTTCATGTATTTGCGCTTGGTGTTCGACGATTTGTTCAGGTGATATGGGCGGGTCTTCGCGGGGTGCTCTGGGGGCACGGAGTTTGCGACCTTGTACCATTCCGGTGGGTGTTTTACCGGTTGCCGCATTCACTCTATTCCATAGGCAAAACATTATCTCCAGAATCAATTCGGCCCATCTAGTATGATCCTTGCCTAACCGGACATGTAATTGGATTTTTACATCCTGGTTTTGTCTCTTGGTTGGGTTAGCATGGTAGGCTGGGGTAGTACGGTGTTCTGTTCCCCACCTGATACAGTACTCCCTCCATTTTCGCCCTACAAACTGTGTATCATTGTTCAACAAATACTCAGGATGTCCCCACCTCGGGAAGAACTTGTTCTGCATTACTTGTGCCACCGTGTGCGCACGAACATTGCTGACGGGAAATGCCTCGGTCCAACGGGTGAACAGATCCGTGGTAACAACAAGAAATCTTTTCCCAGTTTTCGTATGTGGGTACGGGCCCATGATGTCGATAGCTACGGTTTTGAATGGCTCGGTTGGCAGCCTTAGCTGTTGTGAAGCGTCGCCGTCTGCTCTCCGCGGCTTATGGGTGTTACACATGACACAGCTCTGTACATATTTCCTGACATCTCCCTGAATCCCTGGCCAGTGAAAACATTTCTGAATGTTCCTTCGTGTGTGCTTGGATCCTGGGTGTCCATGTTCCAAACTGTTGTGTACGTATTTTGATACAAGTTCCCGTTTCTCTCTTGGTACATACGTCCGCCATCGCGCACAATTACCACGTGGTTTGGTTTGTATTTCCCTGTCCACTACCATCGTGTTCTGTGTAGCATGTGGCACAGTGTTGTCGCGTTGCGCGGCATCTGGGAAATTTTCTTTTGCAGTGCCTACCTCTTTTAACACGTCCCGTACATTCAAGGAGACACGTTCACCAGTCTTCCTACTCTGCACCGTCAGTTACTGTTAGATTGGGGCAAGGATTCCTGGACAAGGTATCCGTGAGCTCGTTGGTTTTTCCCGCCACGTGTTCTACCTTGAAATTGTACTCCTGCAGTAACAGTGCCCAGTAGGCAAGTTTGCTTTTCCCGTTATGCATTCTGTTTAACCATACAAGGTATCGGTTGTCAGTTTTGAGTGTAAACTGCATTCCTAGCAAGTACAGTAGGTACTTCCGCAATGCATGTACAATGGCTAAACATTCTTGTTCGTTAACGTGATATTTACGTGGTAACTGATGATATGTTTTTCCCAGTGTGTTCCCTCCTGATACAGCACGGCCCCAATGCCTTCTTGACTGGCATCTGTTTGTACAACAATGGATAATTCTGGGTTGAATCTAGACAGCAGATTACAGTTCTGAAATGCAATTTTAATGTCTTTAAATGCTTGATTGGCTTGAGGTGTCCGGACAAATTTACACTTCTCACACAACAAAGCAGTTAATGGTGCAGTGATTACGGAAAAGTTTGAGACAAATTCCCTTAACCAATTCATTAAGCCAAAAAACTTCCTGACTTGTTTACATGATCTGGGTATGGGTTTGTTTTGAATGTCCCGTATGTGTTGTCATTCTGGTTCGTGTCCGTTTGCTGTTACATAATGCCCTAGAAACTCCATTTTACTCATACCCAACTTACACTTTTCCACTTTGCACGTAAGTTTGTTACGTTCGAGCCGTTCAAACACAAGGCTCAAATGGTGCAAGTGCTCTTCCCAGCTGTTAGACCAAACAAGTACATCATCCAAATACGCCATCACAAAGTCTCCAGTGAATCCATCCATTACATTAACCATTAAGTTTTGAAACGTTGCAGGGGCACACTTTAAACCAAATGGCCTGGCAACAAATTGAAATCTACGTCCATCTGGGGTAGTAAATGCTGTTTTCTTTCTGTCCTGCGGGCGGATAGACACTTGCCAATATCCAAACTTTAAATCAAGTGATGTGAATACTGAAGCTTGTCCTAATGTTGACAAAGTGTTTTTCATGTTTATGACTGGTGGCGGCATGTTTACGGTGATTTTGTTAAGGAGTATGTGTTGACGTGTGAAAGTTCGATCTCGGGGATTGCTATGCCTGTCCCGCTTGCACGTCCTGCTCATACAAACACGCTTCGCGCATAAACTGTTCGACACTTGTCCTTGTTGCCCTTCTAAGATACCGCCTAATGTCCTGTGTTGACAACGCCACAATGATTTCTAAAACGCTGCGTGTCGGCTGACGTGGGTTCAAACGCTTGAACAAGCCTAGCTTACATTGTATAAACTCCTCAATAACCTCACATTCATGTTGCTGTTCATGGTAGAGTAGCGCTTGTGCCTGTATAGCATCTCCGTCGGTGTCGAATCGACCTAGCACTCTCTCACAGAACTCCTCCCATGTGACTCGATAGTCCCTGACCAAGTTCCACCATGTGGCAGCAGTTCCCCTTAACCTGCTGGCAGTTATCTCAGTCCAATCATCCCTATGCATGCAATGCCTATGCAATTTTTCTTCGCACACTGCAAGGAACGTATCCAGGTCTCTGAGTCGTGTCCTGCGAAAGTTGGCAGTAATACATTGTGATCTGGCCCGGTTAAGTCCTGTGGGGTGTACATAACAACTACTGGCGGCGTGGGTTTCACCTCTGGTGTTGGCGGTGGTGCGATCTCAGCACAGTTCATCTTACGGCACTCGTCACAGTTTATAACACAGTCGTGGTAGGTGGTAAACTTCGCAGGCCCTATGCATCATAAATGTGTCTTTCCTACACTGTTGGCACTGCACCCACTTGGTTCCCGCCCCATTACATCCAGTGCGCATGCACAGGCGTTGCTCTGACGGCGTAGAGGCATTGTCGGACGTGCATTGACACAAGAGTTGCTACCACATACTTCCCTCCATCTCCCACAATGCACGCATCGATCAATCGGCATGTCTAAGTAACCTGTGCTCGCGTTCGCGGGTGTCACGGTTGCCGATGCGGATGTCTTGAGGGCTTCCCACGGTCGATCAGGCATGATGTCCGCCATCTTCTCGCAGCTGACACAGATGAACACACTTGGCCCCACTTGGGAATGCCAATTGACACCGTCTGGTGAGACACGAGACGAACGATGGCACAAATACTTACTGGTAATTTGGGCACCAGCGATGCTTCCCAATCACCGCACTATTGAGACTCAGGGTTCTCAGGGATGCTGTGGGTTCTGTGTGTCTGTCTCACCTGTGCGTACTAACAAACATGTTAGCAATACTAAACTTTTACTAAACATCACTGAAAATAAACACTGAATAAAATGTATGTGGCTAGGATTTTGTCACTACTGAATAAAAGAATTCAGTTCACTGTAGACTTGTTTTTATTGTTACTATGCGTACACATCAATGTGCCAATGAAATTATGATAATCTCGGTCATGACTAGCCAATTCCGGTTGGGTGCTCCCCAGCCCGCAATTAGTCTAGCACATGCCTAGATGGATAATCTCACCGAGGTGCTTGAAAGCACAGCCTTCACAAGGGAAGAGGACAGACAGCCGCTAGAGTGGACTGACGGTTTATCTCTGAAGACAGGACACGGTGAATTACAAATGAAAACCCTTAATACATATTAACACGTGTGATTACTCGGCATCACTAATGCAAACTCGTAGGGACTCACCCTTCAGCACGTGGGTAGTGTGGTGACGGCCTGTACACAGAGCCGGTTAGGGTGGGAATAATTATACCATACACAAATTACATAAACCCTCAAAAGATACATGAAATAAGATGGGACACGAGATGAGTATTCACAATAAACACACACATGTGTGAAAACAAGTTTAGATGGCGCGGATGCCGCTGGATGAAGTTTATAGCGGACTATGTGGTGCAGATGGAATTGCAATATTTCTTTGTGAAAACTGCAAATTAAATTCAGACAAAATATTCTTCTTGCTGAGAAAATTATTCTCTTTACGATTTAAGTGATTACAGGCTTGTAACATGCCTGATGGCAGTAAAATCAAACATTAACATGACCGCGTGGTCAAGTACAAAAGCATCAATTTTCATGAAATTACACGGAACCCTGACAAAATTGAACATAGAACCCTGAATAAAATATTGCACATACAATATTACAAAAATAAGCTCTCAAAACGCAATGATGTTGTATACAAATACTTGGCGTCGGTCAGCCACGTGGTTATACGTGATGTTGCCATACAATATTCAAACATGGAAAAATACCCTCAAATACAGACATGAAAACAAAGCTCTTAAAATTGCACGTAGCAATAATGCAGAAATTACAATGAAATGCCACTAACATAGGCGGATGGCGCTTGATTCAAGTTGCGTGGGTCGCTTGACCTCTCTGACATCTTTCTCCTCCTTCTCCTCTATTAAGTTAAAAATGCCACAAGGGCAAAATAAATTAGTAAAGCGGAAGCATTTTGCTGAGGAAAATGTCTGGCAAAACGTACGCAAGCAAAGGTTGACCGGTAAACTAAATTGACTATTGAAACGTACATTAGTGAACAAAAGTTGTAGCGCATACGTGGCAGTGTCTTACCTCGCCAGTTCCCCTCAACAGACTGTCCAGAGGCAAGCATCGCACAGACCTACCATGGCCGCCTACGGGGTTCACATAAGTGGAAGTGCTATGCACACAGAGTAAAATATTTTATTATAGAAAATAAAATGGCACCAATTAAATTAATTACTGTTTTACATTCTATAATTTTCTTATGAATTTTTCATATTATTCCAGTGTCTCTTTATGACTGCATTCATGCTGGAATATCAGTGTTCTTAATGTCTGTGCATGGGCACTTTGAATTTCATAACCAAACAATTTAAAAATGACAGCAAACACTTCAAAACATTTTAAGACATATTAAACCCTGCAAATACAAAGACAAAACACATTTTACACTGGAAAATAATATTTATGTGAGAGTTCAGAATTATTGGCCTCTTTGAACCCTGCAGGACATGTGACACGTGCGTGGTGAGCGCCGTCATGGGCTCTAGCGCCGCTGGCTGTCAGCCAGCGTGAGTTTGATAACTTTAATGTAAGGATTATTTATGTTAAGAATTGTAGAAATGAGATCTTTCCTAAAGAAAATTGGAATCTAGATATTGAAAGTGGCCTTTGTGATAAAATATTTCTTGCTTGTGATAAGTTTAGTAACTGAAAATCAAAACTAGATACTCTATATAGAAATAATGACATTATTATAAACCAACTGTAAACACTCAAGGTGATAGCAATTACTATTCATTTTTGGAGGTGAAGACCATTATTTGGTATTGATTGTTTATATAGAAAAACAACTGTTGTTAAAGATAAAGCAAATATAAAAATTAGTGTAGATTTTAATTAAGCTGTTGAAGCAAGATTTGTAATGTTGTTTTAATTAGTCAAAGGAATCTAACTTATGATTACTTGAAAGAAAATATTACTGAAGATATGTACCTTTTTAAAATCAATAAATGGAGGATGTAAACGATTTTACGGAAACAACAAAATTTTTTGATAGTTTAATACAAACTTTTAGATCTATAGTTAAGTTGTTTGATCGAATAAAAAAATCATTTTGTTAAACCAAAATGAAATTTTTCTCCTAGTGCCAATTTTTATTTGTAACATTTTTATTTGTGCAGAATTTGTGTGTCATTTTTTCTTTTTTTGCCATCTACTTTTCCTCATAATAAATTTCTTTCTTTGTAAATAAAAATGAAAACGCCTGTGTTACAATATAGTATGACAAATTTTTTAAAGGTTGTAATATTTAAATTACACCTTCCTATACATTAGAGAATGCTTCTGACGAACTCAAAGAATTAGTTTTCAAATTTCATCTAAATCTACAAAACTTACAATTATTGCTCTTAGAAAACATTGACAATAAATATGTACTTCATGAAATAGGTGACGACTTTGAGAAGATAGAAGAAGTTTTTAAAATGCTAGTACAGCTTTGAATATTGTAAAGAATAATAAGATAATATTTACTTTGATTTTAGCTTATTTTGCTTGATTTTGGATTAAATTTGATTGTATTAGATTGCTCGCTTGATAAATTAACGTTTCTAGAAAACATGAAAAAGTTGCTTGAAATCAAGACATTTACTTGATTTTGGCTTAAAATTTCCTGTTTTTTAATTTACACAACAAATCGTGCTCGGCAATTTGTGAAAAAATTGAAAAATTTACTTGTTTTAGCTTAAAATTACATGATTTTGGCTTAAATTTCCTTGTTTTTGAGGATCTAAAATTAATGCTTCTAGAAACATGAAAAAGTTGCTTGAAAATGATAAAATGTCTTGATTTTGAACTTAAATTGCTTGGTTTTTCATTGAATTTCAGATTTCGAGTTTTTACTTTTTCTTATACTTTTGTTAAAAGTAGCAGGAAATATTTATGTTAGTTTTTCATGTTATTTTGATGGAAATTGCCTATTTAAGTGAGCTCTGCTCACTCTCCCGTTTCCTATCTACTCAGAGTGTGTGGTGGAATAAGGTAGTGATAATAGTTGAAATTTTGTTTATTTTGTTTAGGAAAAGAGTGCTAAAATCATTAAACAGGAATAAATAGTAAATGAAAAAATTGTGAAAATATGTATTGGTGCTATAATAGTATAGTATAAGCATTATGGAAAACATTTGTTTTTTATGTAACACAAAAGTTCCAGTTATCACAACAAAATATTAGATTCTGTACATAAGTTGAAGTAAAATCTTTAAAAATTCACTCACCACTTGTGCGGCAGCAAGTTTTATTTGACAAGTTATTCCATAGAACCCTCCATACCTGCTTGCGTGCTGGCTCGGGTAACAGGTCTCGTGGAAGCTACCGCCCAAGCCTGTACGGAAAATTTTATTGTGGCACACAGGCTTTAAGTATGGCTGATAATGCCATAATCTTAGTATTTTTGAGTACAAGTACAAAAGTATTTTGGTATGTGGTACAACATCCTGAAAACTAGGCCCAGTATTTGTACCCAGAAATTGGTTGTGTCTAATATTGCTGTGGCCCAGCTTACAGAAAAATCCAATGCATGATGCAATAGGTAATAAATAGCACAATATACTACCTGTTTGCAAAAAAAGGCTTGACACAAATTTTATTTCTTGAAATATTTTCATTATAGCATTTATAAAAATTAATAACTTTGAAGGGTTGTGTAAAAAATAAAAACTTTAAAAGTACCATGCAAGAAAGTAGGACGTTTTAAGGACTTCTAAGGACTATATGAACTATGTAATGCATTAGTACCTTACCAAATTTCTTACATACATTTTACCCAATATAGAAATTTCATTCCCTCTGCTATAAAAAACCTAAATAAAAATATTTGAATGCATATTTATACAAATGTAATAATGAATCAAGAAACAATGTTAAAAAATCAAAACAATGTACAGTAGAACCCAATTTTGTGACTGTCCTTGTTTTCCGAAAATACTGTTGCAAACTCTAAAATAACCAATTTTTACACTACAGGTATTTAAAAATTTTGTTTAAAGTGCACATGAAGTTTCTGTTTGTTTCTGGTGTAAAACCAAAACGGTTTTTTTAAAGGAAATATTTATTTAATTTATAGGTAAACATATCCCGACTAAAATTATATACCAGAGAAATGTGTACTTGACCTCTCCTTATTGTTGAAAATGTTTAAATAGCATAAGGTGCGAAAATTTGACACAGAGCAAAGTCCATTTTTAGTAGTTTCTTGCAGGAAAATCAGACAATTTGTAATCAAAATATTAATTAATTTCAATCGCCACGTCTTTTAAATAAACTGATATTTTGGAAGGGAATATATAACACCCCTTTGTAGCAGAATAATGTGTAAACACTGAGCCCAAGTGCCATGCAACTCACACCAAGTGCCAAGTAGAATATTGAGGGAAAAATCAGAGAATGAGGTTTTTAGTGTTTAATTACTGAATGCCGTAAAAAAATCTTAATGGCAGTATTTATTTGAGCTATCTAAAAATCACTTCAAATGGTAGATGTCTACCAAATGAAACTACTGTGTACACACAATCTTTAGTTCCCATGTTTTTCATAAAAGAAAGTGCAAAGTGAACATACACATGGCTTGGCGGGATTAGCTTATGCTGTCCTTGGGTGAACTTGGAATCTTCAAACACGATATCATTTGTTTCCCCTCAAGTGGTTGCCTAGCAACTAGTGTGGTGTCTTTGCACCCTCCATTATGTGACCAACTGGATGAAAATAAAGAAGCTTATAAGAGAGAACCTGGGCTGCTTCAGTGTGTCAAATTTTTTGACAGTTCCCCAGAATGTCCTTATAAAATTGCCACTCTTGTAATAACCATACTTGTAAAATCAGAGGTTGCTAAGCATTAAGCACAGATATACACTTATAAAGGTGTAGCAGGGAGAGAGGAGTGCTTGAAACGAAGCTTCTCTTTATGTATTTACAAGTCAGGCAGGTGGTGTAACTTACCAGGTGTGTGTGTTAGGTGCAGCTGGTCAAAGGTTTTAACTGTTTTTCACCAATTATTTTTAATTTAAAGATTGTGGCCAACAAATTAATGGTAGCAACACAATCTTTATATTTTATTTTTGCAAGATAGCAAACAAATTTTTTTTAAATAAACGTTTAAGACTTATTGCATTTTTGCCTATAATTTGTTTTTATTTTTTCTTACATTTTTGTGATATTTTTTTTTTTTTTTTTTTTTACAGATCCTGAAAGTATGGTTATAAAATCACTACTGTGGCAAAATCTGCAGTTTACTGTCTCTGTCACTACATTTTAGAAGCCAACCAACGTTTAAATATTCAGCAAAAAAGTTGTAAAGTTGACAACATTGGTCACTGGTAATATAGCTAATAAGTCTAGGTACACTGAATGTATAATGGAGTTGAAACATGTAAGTCTTGAACCAGATGGACTGTTATAGGCATTACCCTGACCCAGTGCTGGCATCACTGGCGCCTAATGCTCCTCTAGAGAGACTGGAGATCCTCAGCTCAGTGTTCATCAACAAACCAGGAGCTGCCTATGGTACTCGGTAAGCTTTCTGACAGCTATTAAGATTGTGGTGACTTTCAAACTTTTCTAGACATGGGAAAATTTCTGAAAGGTCTTCACTTGTGTATGAAGCTTATTACTCTCATTTAAAATACATCATGCACATTTTCATTCAGGTATATCTTACATCATGATATTCTGCGCTTGTGCACTCCATAGCCAGCAAATACAATGTGTCCCAAATAAATGTTTACGCTCTTTGAAAATGAATAACAGAGAAACTGTCAAAGAAAATCTGATGGGCATTACTTGTATTTGATGCTATAAGGAACAATCATCTGCAATGCTGTAGAACAGAACAATGGACAGTAGTTATTGTTTCCATACGAGTGGATTCACAAGCGGTCACAATTGTCTCTCTCGTACATTGTCTGTGGCTTTGTGGTGCGCACAGTGTTCTTCAGCCTTCCCCACAGATAAAAATCTAATATCATGATGTGTGACAGACCGGCTGATTTGCTGCCCTTGTCTCTGGGTTTCTTATGTGATGCTAGCCTAGTCGCGTCTCTGAGTGGTTACTCGTCTTGGGGTACTGCTGCCTGACCGGAGTACAGCACCGGTCTAGTAGGCAGTCGGCTTGGCACATAGTCTCGCTTGGCGAGCTTCACCCTTCATGGTGCAGGCTTAGGTGGCGGTACAGCGGGATGGCATGTCTGTATGGCATGTTGTGCTACAGCCCCTGTTCCCACAGCCCGGGTAGCGCTCGACTGGGGGGTAGTGTTTGCATGTGAGATGTTGGGTGTTGGTTTTGGTGTGCTAGTGAACTCTTTGCAGAACAGTACATTCTGCACTATAGGCTGGTATCCTTCCGCAACACGGGTCGGTGGCTCAAACAGGTCAACAGGCATGATGGTGGGTACTGGTACGGTGAGCCGTCGTAGCAAAGCAGCCTGTTCACACGGACTCAGTAGCCCGAACCCGCAGGGAAGGATGCGAAGCCCCTGTGGATTCTTACAGATAGCCCTCGCCTTTTTAACCTTTCTCTCAACACCACCCCTATGAGTGTAAGGCATTAGGTGCTAATTCTAAGATCGGGTCTGCAGGTGGTAAGCAGTTGACGTGTCAGAGCCCAAGTATAGGTGCCAATTGCTGCCGCCAACACCGCACCTCACTCTTGACTTCCCCACCTGAGGTGAAGAAGACTTGAGCTGCAAAGTGTTGGGGTTGCAGGAACTGCACAGTGTTGTCCCAATGGGGTTGGTCTCCCTAGCACCAGAGTGTACCCTCTTGGCCTCACAAAGTGAGTGGTGAGAGTAGTCCACCCCAACCGGTAAGCCGATCCCACCAGGAGCGTACCTAGTGTCATGGCTCTACCGTTTATCATACCTGGGTGCAAGGAACGGGTGGCCTTCCAATAGTGGTGAGGTGAGTGTCCAGGGTCACTGGTCTCCCCAGACTCGAAGAAGTTCCCCTCCTCGGCCCCACGGAATGAGCGGTGAGGCGGGTGCAACTTCAAGCTGGCAAGCCAATTTCCAGGGGATGGTTTCCTAGTGTCATGGCTCTAACGTTCACTGTGCGGGGCAGAGAATGGGTGGCCTTCCAAGAATGTAAGTTCAGAATAAGCAAACCCGGTCTCCTGGTGGCTCCGTCAGCTCCATTGATAACCAGAGGAAGGAGGTCGGAGTGATACTCAAGAGATCAGGTAAGATCAGTGTTTATATACAGCAAAGGAAATATACAAAGATGGGGGAAGTACTACTTTCTAATCCACATGGGCTTGGCGGAAGGTAAACACCCTAGCGTTAACAGGGGAAGATGCCCTGTGCAAAACTACGGGAAAAGGCAACAGTTGGTGCGTGTAGCTTAATAAAACCTAGGAGCGAGCTCTACTCTCTGAGTGTATGTAAGGGACAGAACGTGTCTCAGTGTGTTGCTGGTGATGCCTCTGGTTCTTCCTTCGGTGTAAGTTGGAGAGGATCTTCGACTCCACAAGGAAGCGGTGAAATAACTGGAGAGGTATGAGACTCAGCGCCAATAGCTGGAGCGGTGAGAGCTCAGGAGAGGAGTCAGATGACTAGATCGAGAACTGAAGCAGAACTGATGAGCCAGAGGCCGGGATGCATTTCCTTTTATACTCCTCTGCTACCCTTCCTTCACTAGTATAGGACATCTGGAGAGGGGGTTAGCAGGTGGAAGCCCAGCGCCTAGATCCATGGTGCGAGTGGCATAGTGAAGATCGGTGGGATCTAGGCATCTTAATTGTGGTGGCGCATCCCGCGGCACATTGCTGTACTTGCCACGGTTCTCTTGCATGATCCCGGTGGCTCATCGGGTGACAAAAATTCTTTTCAAGGGACGTCAGTCCCGGCCTGGTAGATACAAAAATCTTGTAGGCTGCAGTGGCGGTAACTCAACTCTGTAGACAACTTCCAGGGATGTAGTTGCACTGATGAGTAGCAGTGGTTTATTAATATTAGGAAAGACATCATGCGTCAAACATTAGATCTAGTGATCTGGTTGAATACTAAACATCGGCCTATCCATCTCTCAACAAATGTTTCATCCAGTAGTGACAGTACATCTGTATGGAAATGTGGCGGTGTCTCTTGCTAGAAAAAGCAACCATCATCTGGTTATAGTTGGTGAACAGATGGCACAATGATTTCTTGCAACTTGGTACAGTAACTTTCACCTGTAACCATTTCATTGTAGCATATAGCACCACACTATAAACTCAGGAAGATTACCTGTTTTCTCTACTAACATGTGGCCCTGTAAATACAGTTGTAGCAGTTGACAGTTACATTTAATTTATACGTCGCTTCATCGGACCAAACCATAACACCAGTAAAAATGTTTGTTGTATTTTCACATGTTCACAACTCATTCACAAAATTAGACACACCTACTGGATCATCTTCATTCATTACGTGATGTAACATGGGAATAAAGGGCCTCCACTTTATTTGCTTTAATATGTGATGGAAATTTGATTTACTGACACCTGACTCACACATAGCTTGCTGTACACACTTTTATTTCATGTAAACTTGTGAATGTGTGCAATATAGCCCCCACAGTTTCTTCATCCACTGTCATTCTTTTCCTGTGGTTCCATCCTTCTTCGCATCACATAGTTCCATTCCTCTCATACTTGTCAATGTTAATCATGCCATTGTTAACGCAAAAGTGCGGTATCAAACTATGCTCTCCATCGTCTCTGCACCTCAATCATGTTCTCACATTTCCAGTAGTGCTGCTGCTCATAGCTGCAAATAGAACTGACAACAGCAGAATGCATACACATACTTCCACACACAACAATGTCCTTATAACATCAAATACATGTGTCCCATTAGATTGTTATTAATGTACAAAGAGCATGAACATTAATTTGGAATACCCATTATTTCTACTCCAAAGTGGAAAAAAGGACTTTCACTATTAAAAAAAGTTAGTGTTCTAAAATTTACTTTCCAAGTTGTATATTCCTCTCTCTTATTTAAGGACAGCGGTGGCTGAGTGGTTAGCCTGCTCGCCTCCCACCAAGGCGAGCCAGGTTCAATTTCCTGCTGGGTCACCGGATTTTTGCATGAGGGAATCGTGCCAGATGATGCCGTTGGTCAGCGGGTTTTCTCTGGGATTTCCCATTTCCCCGCCCTTTCATTCCAGTGCTGCTCCATACTCACCCCAATCACCCTCATTGACTCAGGACCTTGCTGTTAAGAGCCGCCAAAATCTCTTCACTTACTCACTACTCTCTTTTATTTATGAATTTGTACTCATGAAAACTTTTTATTAAAAAATACAAACATACATACTGTATCCAAAGACGTCTGCATTTAATACTTCTTAGAAAGTTGCCAGCCATGGACCAATCAGGTGAATGACATCAGAATGGCCTAAAAGAATAGTCTTCAGTAACAGTAATAACATCACAGCGCAATGATAAATGTATAAACAATAAGATTCAAACCCAAGAGTATTTCTTATAAGTTTCGGGTGCATACATGTTTTTAAAGATGCATCTATCTGACAGTGCAGTTTACTGCAGATAAGAACCATGCTTGAACTGCAGCTTTCTGTGACCATCTCAGCTGTCAGCACAAAAAAAATTTTTTTTTTCTTGTAAATTCAAAAGGGAAAAATATTGGATAGCAGTATTTATGTCTAAATTATAAAAATAAAAGCACAAATAATGCTCAAATGTAGTTACACTGAAAGATACCAAATATAGTATAGCCTATTAATACTATACCATAATTTAGGAAGGCCTATCACATTTCCAATCAATTTTAACAGCCTTTGTTAAATTTCATAAGTTGCACCCTGATAATGAATGTAACTTTATAACCATCTACTCTGAGGACATAATGTATTTTTTCTTTTATCACAGGACACATACCATAGTGCTGATAGATAATAACAACAAAGTTGACTTCTTTGAATGGACACTGGCACAGCCTATACAGCCAGGCAACCATGAGTGGAAGAAACAGCATTACACCTTCCAGCTGGATTATGGAAAATAGTTCTATGGTAGACTAAATACATACATACTACATCTTGCTATGATATTTGGTTGTGTTCTTGAAAACTGCAACTTCATAGAAAACAACTTTGAAGCAATAAAATTTTCCCATAAAAATGTTAGCCTATGTTTAGACGATCGGTTCCTTGGTGCTTCAAAATAACAAAAATTTCCATAGTTTGTATACTCTATGAAAAATTGTTGAGATGCAGGTTACTGCAAGTAAATAAAGCATTCATACTTACATTGAACTATTTATAAGTTTGACGCCGTCGGGTGAGACACGAGACGAACTATGACACAAATACTCACTGATAATTCGGGCGCCAGCGGTGCTTCCCAATCACCGCACTATTGAGACTCAGGGTTCTCAATACTTACAAACATGTAGGCAATACTAAACATCAGTTGGAATAAACACTTAATAAAATATATGTGGCTAGGACACTGTCACTACTGAATACGAGAGGTAAGTTCACTGTAGACTTGTTTTTATTGATATTGTTCATACATATCAATGATTATCTCAGTCATGACTAGCCAATTCCGCTTGGGTGCTCCCCAGCCAGTAATTAACCTAGCGCACGCCTAAATGGATGATCTCACCGATGTGCGTGAAAGCACAGCCTTCATAAGGGAAGAGGGCCGACAGCTGCTAAGGTGGACTGACGGTTTTTCCCTGAAGACAGGACACGGTGAATTACAAATGAATACCCTTAATACACATTAACATGCATGATTAATCGGCATCACTAACGCAAACTCGTCGGGGCTCGCCCTCCAGCATGTGGGTAGTGTGGTGACGGCCTATATACAGAGCCCGCTAGGACGGGAATAATTGCACTGTACACTAATTGCACAATTACATAGACCCTTGAATGAAACATGAATTAAGATGGGACACGAGATGAATATTCACAATTAACACACGCATGTGTGAAAACAAGCTTAGGTGGCGTGGGTGCCGCTATATGAAGTTCGTAGCGGACCACGTGGTGCAGGTGAGAGTGCAATATTTGGAGTGGAAACGGCAAACTAAATTCAGATAAAATAATATTTGTGTTGAGCAAGTGGTTCTCTTTACGATTAGCATTGTTACAGGCTTGTAACATGCATGATGGTGGTGAAATCAAACATTACTGTGACAGCGTGGTCAAGTACAAAAAGCATCAATTTACACGAAAAATTCATTGAACCCTGAATGAAACTGACATAGAGCCCTGAAATAAATGATTGCACATACAATGTTGTACAAGTAAGCTCTTAAAACGCAATGATGGCGTATACAAAGACTTGTCTTCAGTCGGCCACGTGGTTATACATGATGTTGCCATAAAATATTCAAACATGAAAATTACCCCCAAATACATACATAAAAATAAAGCTCTTAAAATTGCATGTAGTAATTATGCAGAAGTTACACTGAAATGCCATAAACATAGGCAGATGTCGTCCAATTCAAAATGCATGGGTCGCATGACCTCTCCGACATCTTTCTCCTCCTTCTCCTCGATTACGTTAAAAATGCTGCAAGGGCGTAAAAAATTAGTAACGCGGAAGCATAATGCTGGGGAAAATGTCTGGCGAAAACGTACGCAAGCAAAGATTAACCGGTAAACTACATTGACTATGGAAACCTAAACCAGTGAACAAAAGTTTTAGTGCGTATGTGACAGTGTCTTACCTCGCCAGCTCTCCTCGACAGACAGTCCGTCCAGATACAAGCGTCACACGGACCTATCATGGCCGCGTACGGGGTTCACATAAGCGGAAGTGCTATGCACGCCGAGTAAAATATTTTATTAAAAATGAAATGGCACAAATTAAATTAGATATTGTTTTACATTTCTATAATTTTGTTACGAATTTCAATATTATTTTAATGTCTCTTTGTGATGGCGTTCATGCCAGAATATTAAGTGTTCTTAATCTCAGCGCTGCAGGCACTTTGAATATTCATAACCAAACAATTAAAATTAGTACAAGCACTTTAAAACATTTTAAGACATATTAAACACTGTAAAGACAATATAACACATTTTACCCTGAAATTAACATTTATAGGAAAGTTCAAAATTATCGGCCTCCTTACGCACGTGCAGGACACGTGACACATGAGCGCCGTCATGGGCTCTAGCGCCACTGGCTGTTAGCCGGCATCAAGTTACAGTTGTTAATTAAAACATCTTTGGGTAAAATTATTCCCAATCCCAGAATTGCTACAGTTTGTTCAAAAATTGCCGAGTACAACAGCATGCAGTAAAAATGATTTCAGCACCATAAAAACAACTTAATAGCTAGACAATGACAATATAATAGCAGAAAATGCCTTGTTTTTGAATTTACTTGCCAAGTGCCCCTAAGCTTACTTTGACGCCTTCAGCCAAAGACATCAGTTACATAGTGCACAACTAACAAAAGTGCAAAAGTTAAATGTTACAAATAACTTACTTCATGTGTTCATTAGAGGTTATAAAAACAACAAAACTACATAATAAGAATGTTAGAATTCATAACTGCTCATGCCATCATGAAAATTTCGAGCATTGTGGGGAATTGGTAATGAAGGGATCAAGCATAAAAGAAAAACATGTTTGGCAATAAGTTCAAACACAGTTCTAGTCATATAGTACCAACAACTTGTAATGATGCAGTTTGTAAGACGTCTGCGACATTACAAACATTACAGTGGAAGAACTTGATAGCAGGAATTCTTGCGTTAACTATGCTTAAGTGATAATCTGTTAAAAGTAAATTAGAGGTATGTAATTTTTATGGTGAAGAATTATTGTATGGTTTACGGCACAGTCAAATTTAACTTTATATGTTCTGTCAAATACAATAAAGTACTTACTGCAGTGCATTCATGGGAATCAGTGAAGAATTCAAAATTACATCTTCTGCCAAACATAATGTTGTATTCCTTTCCTTCATACAACACACCTGAAAAGTATAAAATGAAATGCTAAATAACATTTTCTTCATTTTGTGAATTAAACTCACATTATGTATGTATTATCTGTGTGATGACTGTAACACAAGATAAAATGTAAATAAAATTTTTGTACTCTCATAAAATGTAAATAAAAAATATTTTATTAAATTTAAAGTGCTACCTTGCTTTAATAGCACATTACTTCAAACCTATAGGAGGTCGTTATAGTGCATTCATGCAGACACAAATACATTTAAGTTCAGAATGTCATATTTAAAAAAAATATATTTTAAGGGAATGATTACATTTGAAGTGTTTAATAAAATGTTTATGCCTGATAACATCTCTAAAAGAGTAGATAGACACTACCTTATATCCCACAAATCTATAAAGGGCAAAAGGTAAGTGTGACTTGGGAAACTACTGTATGTGGGAATAACTACGAGGTCTTATTATATTAGATGATTATGATAACATGGAGCGTTACAGTACTAATTAATAGCTAGAAGTGATTCATATTGGTAAGTAGGGAGTGAGGAAGGCTATACAGCGGGAAGTTATTTTTATAGAATATCTCTACCACTGTATTCAGCCATAGCTCATTTTTTGGATCTCGTTCCATGTCAATCTTCATGGATAACAACAACTTGCCATTCTATGGATTTTATGCTGACCCTAGGATGCATATCTCTATATATTTTATATTGATTACTGGTAGAAAAAATAATTTGCAGAAACTTTATTTATCTGGCAACCATTCTGATAAAATATGGAATAATTATTGGGGATGGATCGCTATTACGTTTTCTCGATACTCAATACCAGTTTAAATACCAAAACATTCTCACGATACTCAATACCGATACTTTTCTTGATACCAAACTAATATTGTCATGAACACAAAACAACTTGGCCATGAAAATTGCTCATTTTACTAGTGTCGTTGACACATACTGAAACTATATAAAAACCCACATTACACTGGAAACAAATGGTGGATGGCCTGTAACCCAAACATCCTTAACCAATGATAAACCAACACAGTCTCCTTCGATTATATAGAATCACGTTTCCATAGTAAGAGCTATAATCTATCTTTAAGGAAAATTATAGTTCAGTACACATTTATTTTGTGATTTCTCAATTTTTTTTTCTTATTTTGCGACTTCAAGGAAATTACTGTAACGTTAAATAAATATAGTAATTTTCTGATACACCTGCCGTGGCCTAGCCCGCAGAATACGCTGGCTCTAGCCCGCAGAATACGTGGGCTAGGACACAACGGGTGTATCAGATAATTATGGTATTTATTTATGTGAATATTTAATAATGCAGTTGCATCAGGTAATCATGGAATGTGTGGCATGTATAATAACCACACCAATTTGCTCGCTCATGCCTATCGGCACTTGCTAGCAACTCTCTACCTGCTTTTATTGTACCTTTATATACCATAAATATGATTAATGGATAAAAATGAATGAAATGAAAGTTTTGGTGCAGCTTATAATGTGGTATGTATTAGGCATAAAATAACTACTTGAGTTGCTCACTCGCGCGTATCGGTGCTCGCTCGAAACTCTCGGCCCATTTTAATTGTATCTCAATAATGCACCATAAATGTAAATGTAGTCAAAAATCATAATTGTTGTATGTATGGGTTGCCTGAAAACACCTCAAGGTGCTCACAGCTGTGTGAATATAATGCTATGAATAAAACATGCTACATTATGGTACACTTGTACATTTAAAATTTAATAACTGAAATAATTATGGTATGCATTTAAAGTTACTTTTAATATCTTATAAACCATTGGACCTAGGTCAAATTTTATGGGTGCGTTGGAATGCCTGCAGGATGCAGATTAACTTGTGGTACACCTTACAAAAGTATCGTACACATTCCAAAAGTTATGGTACACTTGCACCATAATTATGGCATAAGAAAATGTGTGTAGAGTCTATTCACGACTGGAAGAGACTTTTCTGAAGCCCTGCTAAATTTATACTTTTGGTTATTGATTACATATCCTTCCGCTACACCTAAGCATAAACCCTGCCATGTGACCTACCTTTATATCAAATGCGTTTTTTACTGTTTACAGCTGTTCAAATAATTATGTTACAACTTGGCGGGAAGCACAGTAGTATTTAACCTCTTGTTAGTGATGTGTGTTGGGTTATTTAGTTAAAAGGATCCTTAGTTGAAATAAATGTTAAAATGAATGAGTAACCAGTCCAATGGAAAAAAACAATAAATTCAAACACGCAACTCGTGTCACTAATTTTTTTTGTACGTAGCAGCAACAAACTTTAAAGATAGTGGTGAACATGCACACAAATAGACGTACCGTATATTTTATTCTGCTCATATTTTTTTTGCATAGGTACCTATTTAGATTTTACTAGGTTTATTTAATTATTTATTTACAATTTCTGGCTAGGCCGGGGGGCATAGTAATTTGTTGGGATTGTGGCAAACATTCAGGTCACAAAAAAGTAACATGTTACACAACTGTGTTTCAAACACCTAGGGCGAAGTTATGATGTGATAAATAAACAGATGTATAATTAACCTAACCATAAATGCAATTCACGATTAAAATGTATAACTTACTCACGTCCAATAATTGCAAACACACAAACGGGCCAGCGTTAACAACCACGAAGCAGCCACACCCTTTCAGTCCTTTCACACATAGTGGTTGACACATGTAACAGTAAATGTATTCCTACCGTAGAAACACAGATTTATCACATCGTAACTTGCCTAGGTAGGTTTAAAAAACACAATGTGTACACACTTGTGGTAATTTGAAGTATTTTTCGAGTAAGTGTTATTGAGCACACAGCAACAAAATGCCATGTTATGTTGCCACTTGCCAAGTCTGCCAACCTTAGATTTGTAACTCTCCCACCATCACATCAAGTAGATTAAAGTAAATATTCAAATATTAAAACCACTCTGCAGTTATAAATTACAAATTAAAAAATCATTATTTTGCTGTAATAAGTATGAAATATGCTAACATTTTAAACATATATAATTTATTGCTACTACTAGCGATGCAAAACTTCCCGATGGAGGGAGGGGGAGAGACACACACACGCACACACAACCTCTGTCCAGTCGACAGTTGCTTCCTCTGTCGATAAAACAAACACCGTGTCACTACTGCCTACGCACAATATTTTGTGCTTTTTAAACTGTAAAAATGGAATATGTTACCATCAGGATTACCTAAATATTTAATTATTTCAATAAGTAACGTTTAGTTTACAAATAGCATACCAAAAACTAGGTTAAAATTATATTTTAACAGTGAACTATTCCTTACTAGCCGTTGCCAACACATTGCTGCTCTCACTGTTTTTAATTTGTATTTAATACAAAATAATTATTAAAAGTTATAGAAGATACTAAGTTACAGTTTAATTTATTCAAGAATACAGTATGTACTGTGCTTTAAAGTCAATCACAGTGTTATATATTTGTGGAATACAAGTTATTGAAAAACCAAGTTGACATGTTATACTTGGGGTGTTATTTCAAAGGTTGATTTTCAAAAGTTTCTTCCAGTCTTGAATAGACTGTATACAGATTAAATTATGGTATGCTTTTCAAAAGTATCGTACACATTCCAAAAGTTATGGTACACTTGTGCCATAATTATGGCATGAGAAAAAGGGGATTTTAATTTTTGATATTTTTGGATATTCTCATGCGATACTCGATACTATAAAGTATCGAGGTATCAAGGATCCAATCCCTAATTATTATGACAATAGTGGTAGTCAAAGACAGCCAAAATATGTGTGAACAGAAGAACACTACTTGTGTTACAATAGTTTTGTTAATTTGGTATGCTCTTTCTGCTATTGCTCGTTGAGGTGGAGCAGAAAACACAGGGTGAGAGCAAAGACATTACTGCCAAAAGTTCAAAATATAAACATGTTAATATATTTACGTGCTCGTTGATGTGGATGGTCTACGCTTGTGGTTACAGAAGTCTTAATCCAGTTTATTTTGCTGTCTAACACATCTTTTTTTCTATTGGCAATACATTTTTCTGTAGTTGACATACCAACAAAGCCCTCATTCTTCATACAAGTAACAAAAAAAATCTGTTTTCCTTTCTGCACTTTTCCATTACGTTGATGTAGTTTTCAGCTCTATACAGTCGCTGATGGTGCTTTAAGACACACTCTATATCAGAGATCTCCTGTATCGGAGAACTTAGTCACAAGGTAAAAAACTGTGACCCACTACTAGAAACTTATGTGAATCTTTTCAATAGAACGGTAAAAGTGTATGATTGCTTTTGCCATAAGAATCATTTTGATGTTTCGGTTCTGGCCCCCACAAGAATCAGACCATAATATCACTTCTTTGACCTCCTCCTTCAAATATAGACTGTAGTGTAATCTCAAGCAAGAACCAATTTCTTGTGCACTTTTTCCAGCTTCACCCTCAAAACAAAAATAACAATATCCCTTACCATTTGAACTACTGTATATTCCACAATTGTAAAGCCAGAGTGGCAATGTCTTTTCCATGTCAAACGAGGGAATCTCCAGGGCAGGGTCTTCTTGCACTCTCTGTAGGTCTTTATTGATGACGTCTCTTGCTAACTCTGCTTCCATCAAGTGAACATTTTGTTTTTCGTTGAGTTCATCTGTCTGCTGTTTAAATTTCGTTTTTGGGCTAGAAAAAAAAGTCACAGGTATTGCAAGTTTCTTTCTACAATGGGTTTATATTCTAATTGAACTTAGAATAAAATAATGCCTTATACTTCGAAAATGAAACTGGTTCTGAGACTACGCTTTTATACAAGTTGTACATGACATCAAAAGTAGTATCATTAGTCAAGAATTCCTGGTTGGTCTTTTCACTGCAATAGTGAGATTTGTATTTAGGAAACTTTTTAATGTGGTCAATTACTTCATTTTCTCTCAAACTTTAAATGACATTTTTTTCCTCCACAATATCCTCTCTTATCCACCACTTGTTCTTGGATGTAGTTTTTCTTCAAATATTGGTTTACACTACAGCTCAATATTCTTAGCGTTTGGAGAAAGATAGTTTCGCACACTGGCTTTCCAGTTTAAGGATGTGTTCATTAATTTTTCCTTACTTCAGATGCCTTACTTCTTTTCCTAGTAACTGGTCTGAGTGTAGTTTTACCAGTCACAAAAAGGCATTTTGCTAGGTAGTTATCAAGTTTCCAGAATTTTTCATATTCCATTTTTCGTTCCTCTTCACTAACTTTTTCATAACAGTTATTGTTGCAATTGCAGTGATAATAATGAAATTCTATTGAATGTACTTCCTTGCCTCTTTTGATTAATGTACTCCTTGTTTGTTACCTTATTTTGTGTTTCAGGTTCACTGAAATTTAAGGTCACATCTAATATTTTACAGGCCTTTTACATTTTGGCACAAGTTTATTAAATACTGCACATCAGTGAATCTATAAACTTCAATATTACCTACATCTTGTTTTTTACTTTAAACGACAGTGAAACTAACAACATTCTTGATTTGTAATCAATGTTTTTTTATCTCTTGATACGTGTTATGGACTTGTGGTAATTACTTGCTTTATCCAATGTAATGTTGGTGGCATTGCCAAGTAGCAGTATCAGTCATGGCGGTGTCCTAGGTGGTGTTTGTATAATGTAAACCTTATCATGAACGAGTATTAAAGAAATGTGTGCTATCTCCTTTAATGAACAGTTGGATTTGTTCAGTTCCTTCCCAGTACACAAAAATGGCGACGAGGATACGTAAGGAACTGTACACGCGAGCGATATGTTAATTGTTTTGCTTCGTTCGTGTATTGATTACACAATGTAGTTGTCCTTCGCGAAATACGATCATTCCCACCTCGAGACCGGGGCTGAACATCTGGAAAGATTTCAATTCTGGCTGGATTCGAAAGGGCAGATTATAGATGATCAGAAACTAGGACTTTTGATTGAAATGTTGCACGATCATACCATTCGCAATTTGAAGGACTGGATTACACCGAACATCCTTTGAGATCGAACATACATCGAGCTCATCAACGTTTTGAACAAGAATATTGTACCTACAATCAACCCCATGGTCTGCTACAATACATATGTACACAGAAGGCAGCTTCCAGGTGAGAAGGCAGTTGTTTACATGCTTGAGTTACTGAGGTTGGCATCTTCCTGTAACTTTGAGGGCATGACGGCGACAATTGTGTTGTACCAGTTTGTCTGTGGCTACGCAATGAGATTTACAAGCCAAATTATTTTCAGAAAAGTAGTTAACTGCGACGAAGACTTTAAGGTTGTTCAGTTAGTTGAACGCTTTGAAGAGAATGTCATTGAGGTTAGGAATTCATGTGTGGAAGATGTACACATATTTCATGCTATTCCATCAGGTAGCCGGGTATTTCGCTTCCCAGTTTTGGTTCCACATTCAACAAAAAAGTTACTTGTTTCAGATGTGCTGAGGTAGGCCATACTGCTGCAAAATGTCCCCTGCCTAGAAACAGCTTAAAGTGCCAAAAATGTGGTAAAGTTGGGCATGTTTCAAAAACTTGTAAGTAGAGGGACAAGTCAGCGTCGCAGTCTGCAGAAGCTGATTGTGAAAATATTGTTGACTCTCCCACAGTTCCCTCACCAAATGTGGATTTGTCATACTTAGGTGTCCATGCCTCATCACTCCACGATGAAGGCTTATTTCTGTTATCTGATCGTGCTTCGAGTCTGCATATGAAGCTATATTCTGTACGAGTGCAAGTCAACAATGTTCTCATGCAAATTGAGATAGATTCTGGTTGTTCGAGGACACTTATAAACCTCGACACCTATACTGCCATTTTTGCAAACTCCCATCATGGCCCTGTTTTGCATCAAGTGCCAGTGGGACTTCGAACATGGGCCTCACAGTCTTTGACCGTTATTGGAGAATTCCAAACTGTTGTAAAATACAAACACTTCACTTACAATCTTCCGGTTTTGGTCGTGGATGGTGTTGGACCTAACCTTCTTGGTCATAACTAGTTTCAGGCCTTAGATATTTCCATTCAAGGTGTGTACTTTCTGTCTCCAGACACATCCTATGCTGGGATGTCTAGTGAAGTCTTCTCACACACTATCATGAATCTTCCTGCAGTTTCAGCTCATGGTACAGGCTGTTATAAGGGACCTCCCTTCACATAGATATAAACTCTGACATGGTTTGGGGCTTGCGAGAGGCATACAATGCTAGATTACCTTAATGATACTGCAGATCGCCGATGTAAGTGGATTGAGATTGTAGTTTCCCAGGGCGCAAGCTTTTCAATTACTCAGAAAAGCACGAGGATCTCCTCTCAGGGTCATTACAGGTCGACAGCCTGTGGCGGCATCCCCTCGCAGCATACTTGTTACGATATATTTAAGAAAGTCATGGCAATATTTTACACACTCTGAACACGTGGTCTGCGACCACGTGGTTACACTTGCTGGTTAGAGCCAGTTACCGAGGTGAAGGTTCTTTATGTTAAAATAAGACACGTGGTTTGCAACAAAGAAATATATTACCAGACAGATTACACGTGGTAACATATGATTTCCCAGTGTCTGAAGCGGGCCTGGCACACGAGGCCTGCCAGGGGCCTAAGTGGCGAAAATGGCTTAACTAGCAGGTGAAAATTTACACGAAGAAACACTCCGGGGTGGCGAGACGATGAAGAGGAGGGTCAGCACATGGGAGAGGAAAGCTAAGAAAAAGGTTCAGGTAAAATTAAAAGTTTAAATTATTGACACCCTAAATGATTAGCACAACTTGATGATGCTTCCGTGGCATGCGGTGCGGAGCGGCGCAAGTCCGCCCTCGAAGACCCATTGAAACAGGCTAAAGATGGTGGCGTGTAGGTACCGTTAGCAACGGACACCTTCACGCCAGCATCTCGAGGGAAATGTTTACACAAGACAAAATGGAAAACACTTCACATAAAAGACAACTGAGTGTAGGAAAATAATCAGCAGATTATTTTACGTGGATCAAAGTGTCGGAGTTCTTTAGGACAGTCTCTCGTCAGTGTTGCTAAGCATCTCTGAAATATGCATAACACGTAAAAAGGCCAGAATGCGCGATCAGAAGACATAAAACACTATAATAAAATATAACAAAAACAAAACATACATTTAAACCCTTCTCAAACAGCAAAATTAATTAAAGTGAAAATTAATATATAAGGTGTTGGAAATTTGTTCCGTGAACTTTGCAATATCACTGCCGGAACTGCAAACGTCTTTGAATGCTTATTTTCCTTAAAATGTGAAATCATTTACCAGCATTTCAAAACAAAATAACATACAACATAGCACTTGGAAAAATATCAGAATAATTAAGAGCGTCTCAGTTCGTGTACGTGAACACACGAGCACCACGTGGGTGAGCACTCATCATGAAAATCTAAATTAAGGCAGGGATGCAAGGAGGAGATAATACTTCCTCTGGCATGCATTAGGCTCTGCTTTAAGGGGGTCACACTTTTACACAGAAATAAACAAGATAGGCGCCAATTACTTTGCCAAGCGGGTCTTTAGATGCAGTGAACAGATCCCTAGTTTGTTAGCATACCACACTACACACACTGATGCACAAGGAGCGATTCATGCAGCAGTGAGCACTAGTGATGAGAAAATCAGTGACTTTGCTGTCACAGCCGTACTCGTGACAGTGACGATGCAGTATCTGTGACATTTATCGGTGACTCACGGTGACATGCATCGTGCCCGTGGTTAGCGAGGCGAGATGTTAACTGCTCCTACCAGAGCCATGTTATTGACTGCGCTAAGCGCAGCGGTGACAGGCAGGCCTGTAAGTGTGGCGGTGACAGGTGACTCCTAGAGCCAAATTATAAAAAAATTAGCAAACCAGTAGCTTTCAATCTTATGAAATTTTTTTTTTTTTTCTTATTAATATATGTTTTTATCTATCAGATCAGTTGCCCCGCGTCTGCAAACCAGCCTGTATATTTTGTAAAAATAAGTGTTAAAAGTTTTTTCCGTGTGAAGTAATTACAAATTCGGATATTCATAAAGGCAGATATGAAGAGCGTTTATTTTCTACAAATTAAAATACAATACTGTTATTGTTTTTTCATATAATTATGACTGCGACCAATATACACAATACTATTGAATTATATGCAAACATTGCTTTAGACAAATTTTACTGTTTTCTGATATTTATAAGCATAACAGTTTAAAAATTTAAACAGAAATTTTCTCTTTTATATCAAGGTGATGCTCCTCACAGTGCAAGTAGAAATATTTAAAGAAATTCGACATATTATTGCACAGTTATTTTCTTTAAAAGATGTGATTTCCAATACGTGAACCGTTTTAACATTATTATTATATGATATACCGAGATATGTTATATTTTAAATGGTATTTTATTTTGAAACTATAGTTTCCACAAAGTTTTTTTTACTACATTTTCGTCGGGTATTTTCCTCCATGCTACGAAATAATAATAGTGTTTCTGACAGTCGGATATATGTGACAATTGCTGCAGAGATATCAGCACGCACTCAGTACCTGGAACAAAGCTAGACCGTGTTAAATCAGTGGTGCCTGTGATGGCAGTTTTTTCAATAGAAGGGTTTGGAAAAATATAGTTTGGTGATGTTGAATTGGCGGGCGGGAGGGGGGACTGCATGCGCAGACGCCGGCACCAGTGACAGTATCTATTAGCACTCTTTTCGACATGGAATGGAAATTGGGTCTGAACTCTGGTGACACGCTGTCACTGATACTTTGTAAACCACATCACCGGACAGGTGACTTGTGAGTCACTGATCCCAAATCACAGGTAGAAAAATATCACCTACCACTAGTGAGCATTATCGGGCTGCCTCCCGAGTGGCTCACAGAGCGAGGGCAACGTCAACTCTGCTATTGTTCTTGTGTATCAGCGAGCTTGATACACAGCGAGCATTTGCCCTCACTACTAAGATGGAGGAAGCTATTGCAGCAAATGTGAAGAGAGGGGTATGGATTCCTGTGAATAACACCGGTCTCTGGGCCTCTGCTATTCTGCCAGTACTGAAGCGCAACTGTACCCTTAGACTTTGTGCTGATTACAAAGGCACGGTGAACTGTGCTTTATCTTCAGATACATACAAATCACCAACATTGGATCAAGTGTTGTCAGAGTTGGCAGGTGGTTGCATCTATGGAACCATTGATTTGGAAGAGATTTACACTGAGATTCTGGTGGATGGAGACACTTCTCACATATTGACAGTGAACACTGTTCAAGGTCTTTACAGTGTTACGCGGTTACCCTTTGGTATTAAGATTGCGTCTTCTGCATTTCAAAGAATCATTGATGGTTTGTTGGGACCTGTTAAAGGTGTTATAGCATACCAAGACAACATATATATATATATATATATATATATATATATATATATATATATATATATATATATATATATATATATATATATATATATATATATAAGGTACAACAGTAGCAGAATACCAGGCTAGGCTTCTTGCAAGTTTTGCATATCCTTGGTGATGCTGGATTCAAGGTTAATTCTGACATGTGTGTGGCAATCTGCATCTATTGAAGTTCTGGGATTTAGGATTGATGCTGAGGGTATCCACTGCTGCTATTATAAATGCTCGCAGTCCATGTACAAAACAGGAACTTCAGTCCTTGTTGGCTTTGATCTCATTTTACGGTGGATTCTTCAAGGACAAGGCTGCCATTTTAGAGCCCTTACACCGCTTGTTAGACTCAATATCAAAATGGGCTTGGATCACAAAGCACCAAGTGGCACTTCAGACAGTTAAAGATATGTTAACCAGTCACCAAGTATTAGCCCCTTACAACCCTGACTTACCCCTGGCTGTTACTGCTGACACTTCACCGGTGGGGGTTGGTGTAGTGCTGGCGCACATTGTACCAGATGCTCAGCCTGGCAAAACAAGAGAGATACCCACTGCCTACGCTTCTCGAACACTGTCTACCACAGAGCAAGCTTCCTCACAGCTAGACTGAGAAAGACTTGTGCAATAATATTTGCACTTAAAAAAGTTCACCCCTTACTTTTTTGTTGGTTTACAATCATTACTGATCACAAACCCTTGCTTGGCATATTTGCTCCCGACAGGCAAACACCACTACATTTATCTCTATGAATGTTGAGGTGGACATTCATTTTGAGTTCTTTTGACTATGAGTTATGTCATAAACGTGGTACAGCAGTTGGTCATGCAGACTATTTGAGTAGACTGCTTCAATCAACTCCCGGTGAGGATGTATTTCCAGAGCCTGCTGGTGTGCACCTCCTTGAAGCTATAGATCTGCACTTGTTGTCGCCATGAGATATTGCAAGGGCTATGGACAGTGACGTGGTGCTTAAGTCAAGATTTACATACATCAAGGATGGACAAGCATAGTACCCACTGAGTTACTTCCATTTTACTCCACGAGAGAAGCTTTGTTATTGCACTCTGAATGCATCTTATGGCATGAGCGTGTAGTGATTCCATCAGCATTGCAAGAGACAGTGTTAGAGCTAATTCACTCAACACATCAAGGTGAAAACTACAGTAAGGCCATGGCTTGGATCATTGTTTGGTGGCCAAACATAGACAGTGATATAACGAATAAGGTGAAACTGTGCCAGGCCTGCCAAACAGTGGCTAATGCACCTCCAAGGTCAATGGTGTGTCCATGGCCTTAGGCTGAGAGAGTCTGGGAAAATAGTGCATCTGGATTATGCTGGACCCTTCCTTGGACACTATTTGTTGATTGTGATGGATGCATATTCTAAGTGGCCAATTGTTAAAGTCGTGTCTAGTTTGACTGCTGCAGTCCTCATTACACACATGCATTATATCTTGGCAGATTTAGGTAAACCCTTGGTGATAGTGACTGATAATGGATGGCAGTTCACGTCTGATCAGTTTAATGAGTTTCTTCAGAATAATGGTATACTTCACCTGTATAACCCGCCCTGGCACCCTTTCTCAAATTGTTTGGCGGAGTGTACAGTGCAAACAGTTAAGAAATTGTTGTTAAAATTCTCTGATCCAGATATCCATGTTCGTGTTGCTCGTACTTTATGGGCTATGCACACACATCCATCCTCCTCTACTGGCAAAACCCCTGCTGCGGCAGTGGGTAGGACATTTTGCACTCACCTTACCCAGCTGCACCCTGCTCTCGAACCATCTAAACCTGCATCAGGATTCTCTTAAAAGTTTAAAGTGGGAGACTTGGTCTGGATGTTGAAGTATGGCGTGTGTAAGTCCACTTGGCTACCAGGTGTGGTTTATGGTCATTCCGGTGCTCGAGCTTACAACATCAAGCTTGACAGTGGTGCAGTAGCCAAACACATTTCCAGTGATGACGTGCGTCACAGAGTTGCTCCAGAGCTTGCACAACATGTTTCTGAACCATTTGTTGATGACAAGTCACAAATGCCTGGCAGTGAAGCTACTCCAGAGTCACCACAGCTACTTCACGGCACCACTGCTCAACACATGCCTTTTCTCAACTGCTGCAGGCTGCCTTTCAGGAGAACCCTTTGCCAACGATGCCTGCAAGTTAAACTTCATATCACCATTCTGTTTCTACGTTGGTGGTTGCTGCTGCACAGCACCCAGCAGATGACAGGCCGCTGCCGCTACTTAATTCGAAGGACAGGGGCAGTTCTACAAAGGTGTCTGCATTACCCTTCATCAGGATGGTGACTCTGCATTGACATCATGTACTGCCAGCTCACCACCAGTGTCTCCATGCAGACACTTCCCTGATATTCACCATCCACAGAGGACTCCACCCCTTTCAGAGTTTTCATGAGGGCGAGTGCGCTGTCACCAGCATCTTAAGTGGTCTCCAGATCATACTATTACGCAGTCTAGCTGGATATCTCGACCCCCCTCAGTGATTTGAATAATGGTTGACTTGTTCTTAATGACTGAGTGCATCATGCAGTGCTAAGTCACTTGCCAATTTTATTTTGTTTTATTATTTTAATAGGCCTATACAATGGCTAATGATTTGATTGTCAGTGTTAAATTGTCAAAATATTGTCTTTTGATATTTGAGTGGGGAGAGGTGTTATGTATGGACTTGTGTTAATTACTTGCTTTATCCAATGTAATGTTGGTGGCATTGCCAAGAAACTGTATCAGTCATGGCAGTGTCCTAGGCGGTGTTTGTATAATGTGAACGAGTATTTAAAAGATGTGTGCTATCTCCTTTAATGAACAGTTGGATTTGTTCAGTTTCTTCCCAGTACACAAAAATACATAACAACAAACTGTTTTCATACGCTTTTTAATTCATAATTTCTCATGCATTTGGTCCGTTTGTGCATAACAAAATGGTGTGTTATAGCAAAATTATGGTTTCTATGGAACTTGGTCTGTTCATGCATAACAAAATACATGCCCAAGCTATGTGGCACTTGGTCTTTTCGCGGTTTTATGGCAGCACAGAGCACTGAGAGTCTGCATGTTTTTTTTAAAATGAAAGGTTGAGTTATGTCTCATTAGATGGTGTTGAAATCTCTATTTGAGAAACAGTGCAGCTTGGTCCATTAATGCATAATATGGTCTCAATTTCTATTTTCCATCGTGTCCACAGTCTAAGAAGGGGAGGTTTGGACACTTACCTGATAAACCTGCTAAGTTAATGTCACCATAGTTCGCGAGGTAGCTGCTGCAACATTACATGTCTTGTAGATGAATGTTGCTATAATAAGGCATTGTGTTGTTTATGTTAATTATAGTTTTAATATACAGATGAAGCAAAATAATAATAGAGTTTGTAGTAAAATGCAATTATAATCATTGGGAAGTCGATTGAGGGAGTCTTCAGTAGTGATAAATGCTAATAAATGTACGTATAAGACATTCTTAAACTGTGCGTGCAGTCATCATTTATGTGTAGGCCATGTTTTAGTTTCAGACCTCGTATTGCAAACACGCATAACTAGGCCTGTGCGAATATTGGAATTTTCAAATACCATTTCAAATAATGGAAGAAAATTGTACTCCAGTGCCAGTGAACTGTGTTTATTTTTATCATGTTTATTCGAGTACCTTGTTGGTGTTGTCAGAAATGTTATCGGTACTTAGTTAATTATTTTTATATACGTTTTCATTAAGCATGACTGGTTCCAGGTACCGTTTTTACATACTCAAAGTAGGAGGTTTTAAGTTTGTTGGTTTCAGGAAATGGGCAAAGTGTTGAGTTTACTGAATGATTATGCAAATATATTATTTCATATCAGTGATGGACAAACATAATAGTGAAGTGTTCATGCAAGGATTTCCATATATAAAAACACCTGTTCAAGAGGTTGCGAATCACAAACAGTAAGTAAGTTGGCATGTTTTGTAAATAATGAATTTCGAAACAGTTACTATTATGTTTGAAATGCATGTGCTTTAGAAAGGCAGCACTTTCAACTCTTTTGTCTTGTAAAAATAATATTTGTTTACTACGCATGTGTTGTACAGCCAACGAGTGTAAGGCTAACATTGGTAAAAGTATGTTCATTGCTGGATTATTGTGCAATTCATCATGACACACTGTAAGTCTGCGTGTTTTGTAAATAATGTATTTGTAAACCGTTACTATATGATATGCACGTGGCCTGAAAAAGTAGCATTTTCAACATTTTTTGTGTGTAAATAATATTTGTTTATTTGCCTACAATGTGAATTAAACGAGTGTTGGCCAAAGTGTGTGTATGTGTATTACTGCATCTGTACAAATATGGACAGCGAGATATATATATATATATATATATATATATATATATATATATATATATATATATATATATATATATATATATATATATATATATATATATATATATATATATATATATATATATATATATATAATGTGTAAAGTTAGGGATAGTGTGTGCGAGGTTAGGGAAATGTGTAGCTGTACAACTGACGAGTGGTAGGTCTGAAAAGGCAGTTGATGCACAATGATGAGCACGAGAGCATGTAAATAAGCAAGAACGAATAAATAACAGATGGTGGCAGCTGTGTTATTTTTTGAGGCTATATGACTATTGCTAAAGTAATTTGGTTGATCGGCCTATTAGATAAGAAATGGCAACGTGCATGGCGGCATGCGGGTGCGTCAAGAATGATCACTAGGACATGGTGTTTCAAGTTGAATACTAGTCGCCTATAGCATTATGGCGACTTCGGCGCATTTCCAGATTGTGCCGCCGGAAAAATTTGATTTCCGCACCCCGGTGGAATGGGAAAAATGGATAAAACGGTTCGAAAGGTTCAGAATAGCAACAGACCTGCACAACAAATTGGAGGATGTGCAGATTAACATGCTTATATATTGCATGGGACCTGAAACGGACGAGATGTCCGAGTCCTTCTCATTGCCAGATGCCGATGCCAAGAAATTAGATAATATTTTTTTTATCATGAAAAAATTATCTATGTAAGAGACAAGTTTTTCAAACGGTGTCAACAGGAGGGGAAACCAGCAGATGGTTTTATTAACGACGTTTTTAAGTTGGCTGAGTCATGTGATTTGTGGGATCTCAAAGATGAGCTAATAACTACTGTGTTAGTTACAGGCGTGGCTGATGATAAATTGTCAAAAGCACAGCAAATAGATCAAGATTTAATATCAAAAAGGGCAATCAAATGTATCCAGCAGGCGGAACTGGTACAACAGCAGTTAGTACGTGCGGAGACTGGTACATTAGAGGTGGTGCAACACGCCAAGCGGCTGCATAACAAATGGGACAAAAGAGTTGCCGCTAAAGTTGCGGGAGAGTGGCTACAACGAGAAGTAGGGGGTAGGGATAGTACCAACAGTAAAAATCTGGGTTCTAAATGCTCCAAATGTGAAAGCACACCAAGTCACCACTGGTCAAAGTGCCCTACCAACAAAGCAACATGTTATAGCTGTGGAAGATTGGGACACCTCGGTGGGTGCTGTGCACATGGAGAAGTGCAGGAACTTGGCGAGCAGCATCAAACCACATCACAGCAATCTCAAGACTCTCATCAGAACTATTACATGGGAGAAATAGCTCTGGAAGTTTGCTTTAACCCCTTGGTATGTGCAACTGAAGTTGTCTGGAAGGGAAGTTTATTTTAAAATAGACACAGGAGCTGATGTTACAGTAATTGGGGAACATCTTTGTCACAATCTCCAATTGATTGCCAGCCCAACAGGAAGAAAGTTATTTGGAGCAGGCAAAAACAATATTGAAGTAGTTGGCACTACCAGAGCGACGTTAACATACAAAAATCAAGAGATTATCCAAGAAATCTTTGTAGTAAAAGGGAAACAGGTGCCATTACTGGGTCGCCCCGCAATAAGAGCATTTGGCATTGTTAATGTGAAACAGGCTGATTAAGTCACAAGGGAAGAGTACTCTGTCACGAAAGATGTTGAACTGAAGCGCCCGCCCCCTTATTGTCCTCCTGAAATATCAAATAAAGAGTCCCAACAACAAAAATAAAACACGTCGGAATGTTAACCTAGATTTAATACACGACATTGATTACTGGATGGAGGTTGGCTAACATATGCCGGAGTTTCCACAGCTTCCACGAGACATGCTACATGAGCCTGCATACAAGTAATTACACTCAAAATACCGCGATTTTCTGTTCTGACTTCACCTGATAATTTGTTTTGCACCCAGGGGTCATACAGTGATTAGGCATTTTAACTATTAAATTAAAACGTTTACCGTATTTGCTTTTGCATTCAATCTAAAGAGAAACAAATCACATGTTTCGCATTTCGTGAAGAATTCGTTTTGTTACGATGCGTGGGATGTAATTAACTGTGAGTTCCCGCCACCATTGAAATAAAGAATTTAAGAAAGTAAATGGAAACTATGGAATCAAATAACTGATGGAATGATATCTAGACAAATGCGAGATATGAAAATTCATAATTCATTCTTTGCAAATATGCAGTTTTAGAATTCAATTGAAAAAATATTAGTTAAATTTCTCATAACAGGAAAGCTTAATCTTGCGTATTTCCCTACTATAGTAAACAATACACTAACTTTCTGCCAAAATATCGTCCCAGTTTGTTACAAAATACTTTTAATCTCGTATAAATTCAAATATTGTAACTAAATAATCATTCACACTATCGCGAATTTGAAAAAGTAAATAGTAAGTATTATAAGAATAACTTGCCGTTGGGGTATTGTGAACTCTGAATAAATTTAATACGAAATTCCGTAGAGCTCTGACGTCATATCTGTCATGGCGTGTTCGTCGAGCTATTGTGACTCAAGCTTTATAATTATGCTTTCAAATAAATTGAAAGCGAACAAAAATCTGCACGTTTGTATTTGAAGAATTGTCTTAAGTTTCGTTAGATAAAATACTTAAGTTTTGAACAATGCTATCTTTCATGTACACAATATCGCCACAAAAACTATTTGCCAAAACTGAGCCAATTTGACGTGGCCAATGACAGCGCTGTGCGCGAAGCACTACTCTCAAGGCTACACATGTTTATATTGTATGATTTCGCGTTAAGTTCAAGTGCTCAGTTCTTGTGCTTTTCATGTATATCCTTCGTTCGTGCGTTCGTTATATTGGATGTCACGCTCAACGGACTCCATTATCTGGTAAGACAGCAATTCAACAATAGTTTCACAATCTCAAACGAGAGGTAGATACATTATCGTTAATTCAATGTTATCACCAGCCATTAGTGGTTGGCGATATTTTGTTACCTGTGATTTGGGATCAGTGACTCACACGTCACCGTAAGACCGGTGACGTAGTTTACAAAGTATCAGTGACAGCGTGTCACCAGAGTTCGGGCCCAGTTTCCATTCCACGTCGAAAAGAGTGCTAATAGATACTGTCACTGGCGCCGGCATGGCAGGGAGTAATGGTAGATACGCATGCGCGTGAATCTCCGCACTCTGCTCTTTTTTATTTGTGAAACTGTCCACGGGAATACGGCGCACACGCTCTGCGCAGCTATTCTCCCTTGCCCCTTTTAATAAAAAAAAAAATCCCTTGAACATGCTGCGCGGGCAGTCTCCCTCCCCCCACCACGAAAATTTAATATCACCAAACTATATCTTTACAAAACCCTGCTATTGAAAAAAACTGTCATCACATGCACCACTGATTTGACACGGTTTAGCTTTGTTCCAGGTACTGAGTGCATGCTGATATATCTGCAGTATTTGTCACATATCCAACTGTCAGAAACGCGATTGTTACGTTAATTTTGTTGTTCGAATATTACTAATTATTTCGTAGCATGGGGGGAAATACCAGACGAAAATGTAGTAAAAAAAAAAACTTCGTGGAAACTAGTTTCCAAATAAAGTACCATTTAAAATATCTAGGTATATAATATAATAATTATGTTAAAATGGTTCACGTATTGGAAATCACATCTTTTAAAGAAAATAACTGCAATAATATGTCGAATTTCTTTAAATATTTCTATTTGCACTGTGAGGAGCATCACCATGATATAAAAGAGAAAATTTCTGTTTAAATTTTTAAACTGTTATGCTTATAAATATCAGAAAACAGTAAAATTTGTCTAAAGCAATGTTTGCATATAATTCAATAGTATTGTGTATATTGGTCGTAGTCATAATTATATGAAAAAACAATAACAGTATTGTATTTTAATTTGTAGAAAATAAACGCTCTTCATATCTGCCTTTATGAATATCCGAATTTGTAATTACTTCACACGGAAAAAACTTTTAACACTTATTTTTACAAAATATACAGGCTGGTTTGCAGACGCGGGGCAACTGATCTGATAGATAAAAACATATATTAATAAGAAAAAAAAAATTTCGTAAGATTGAAAGCTACTGATTTGCTAATTTTTTTCTAATTTGGCTCGAGGAGTCACCTGTCACCGCCAGACTTGCAGGCCTGCCTGTCACCGCTGCGCTTAGCGCAGTCAATAACATGGCTCTGGTAGGAGCAGTCGACATCTTGCTTCGCTAACCACGGGCACGATGCACGTCACCGTGAGTCACCGCCACCTGTCACCGATACTGCATCGTCACTATCTCGAGTACGACTGTGACAGCAAAGTCGCTGATTTTCTCATCACTACCAGCCATTATTATTGGTAATGTTTACAAACCGCTGTGCAAATTAGCAGCGGGCGATAATTATCGAAAATAAAGATCGATAGTGTGGTTACGATACATCCGTATTTAGAATTGATAAATTTTTGGCCGATATACCTGTTATCGATTTTTAAACATCCAAAATTTCTATTGATATTCGATGTCCGAAAAAAAAAAATACTGCTTGGAAATGTATTTGTGCCAGCCATCAACATTACCACGAAAACAATTATTATTTGTTGGTAGTGAAATATAGAACCACATGTTTCAATTTCAACAGTATCGTGTGCATTATTGTGATCACAGAATAGGGTATCAAGAGATTTTAAATTACGTACTGTATAAATTGTGTTTGATTATACTTAATGTGGGTTTACGATTGACGTATAAGTGTGCTGTGTGCTTAAGATATGAGTCAATGTGTTCAAGGGTATTAGTTTATGACTGTCATGTGCTTGTCTTGATGGGTCGTGTGTGTTCTTGGTGTGACACTTAAGGTAGGTTTACGATTAAACTTAAGAATTATACTTAATGACTCGGTGCACACCGAAAATGAAAAAGAAGAAAACTTGCAGTTTATGATTGAATTAGCAACAGGTATAGCCAATCAGAGTCATAAGAGACGAAAACAACCGACATAACCTGGAAATATGGACTATAGTGGAAATGATTTACATGTGTTTAATTATTTGTGTTTACTGCTTGTGTAATCGTTTTGAAAAACTCGCGATATCTTATAGAAGGGGAAGGCGATGCCAACTTGGGCATTTACATCAATAAATCTGAAAATGTTAAAATGAAATCAATAACCTCTCCCAAGAAAGAAAACATGACCATGAACTGTTCTTTAAATTAAGAGAATACTGTCTCTTGATTAAAATAGTTACTTCCATAAGATTTCACAAATCGATATAACCTAAATACAATATGTAAATACAGTTTCCTGCCATAAACAAATGCCACTGGGCTCTGATTGGATGCTTTGCCTTTACTTGTACTTAAGGCATAAAATATAATCTCTTAAGTCACACCAAGATCGCACACGACAGTCATAAACTAATCCCTTAAATACCTTGAATCATATCTTAAGCACACGACACACTTATTCTGTTAAGTCAATCGGAAATCCACCTTTAAGATATTGTTTATCTTAAGTACAAGAAATAGATGAAGTAGCCAATCAAAGACCAGTGACATTATTTGTTGTTGGCGGAAAACGGTATTTACATCTTGGATTTAGGTTATGTCGTATTGTGAAATGGTGTACAAATAATAATTTTAATCGAGAGACAGTATCTTCTTAATCAAGGAACTGTTCCTGGTCATGTTCTATTTCTTGGAATATGTTATTGAATTTGCTTTAATTAACCTTTTTAGATGTATTCATGTAAATGCCCAATATTGGCGTTGGCTTTCCCTTCTATAATATATCACGAGTTTTTCAAAACGTTTATACAAGACATAACCACAAATAATTAAATATATGTAAATAACCTTCAGTCTTGTCTATATTTCCAGGTTATGTTGGTTACTTTCGTCTCATACTGTTCTGATAGGCTTAGACTCAAAAGTTGCTGATTCAATTATATACTGCAAACATTCTAATTGTTCATTTTCTGTGTGCTTATCGAGTCGTTAAGTACAATTCTTATTACTTAAGTCTTTAATCTTGAACCAACCTTTAGGCCTACATTGTGGGCCGTGGTTAAGTTTTCCATTTACAACTTACATCGAGACCCTGTGACCACCCCATTAGCAATCAATCGGCCTGCCCACACTTGAGCTTCACCACGCAGATCCCCGCTAGGTGTCAAATGGCACCCAACATGGGGCTAATTCGGACTTGTTTTTTGAATGCCAATCTCTTGTCTGTCAAGTGGCGCCCTTCTGTGTGGCTAATTCGGACTTGTTTTTCGGACGTCAATCTCCTGTCTGCCATGTGGTGCCCCTCTGTGTGGCTAATTGATGGGCCCCATGGGTGACCAGTTGTGGAACCACCATTTTCCATCATTGGGGAACGTGAAGCGTGAGGAAGCTGCTATCGGCGTCTGATTCCAGGCACTGTAATGGGAACTTTTTCCATCCCACCACTGGTTCCACGAATTCTTCTGGTTCTTCGCGCCGTGTACTGCAGAGGGGTAGGAACACTGTTTGACTGGCCCCGGCATCAGCATCGACAAACAATTGGGCCATCTGTCTGGTTCTCCCTGAGGGGTGCGGCTGTGCTGGATAACACAGAGTCGTCTCCTCCACCTGGCAGTGCTCCTCCTCGAGGTATTGCTCTTACCTCTTTCTCGATACCTCACCTGAGAAACTCGGCAGCGGCATCGCCATCGAGATTCGCCCGGGGTGGTACTCCTCCAATGTCCTGCTGTGGTGGATATGGTGCTGATCCATCTGCTTGAGGTGGTGGTGCTCTTCCCTCCTTGCTCGTTGCTCATGGTAACTCGGGACCGCCTTCGCCATTGTGGGGCAGAGAGTCGTTGGAACTGACTTAATTGTCGATGGAACCTGGTGTGAGCCAGATGTCGTCCCGATGCACTCTCACTCTACTTATTCCAGTTCGGACTGCGTAGGTGCGCCCATGATGTCGGATTATTCGGTGTGGGCCGTTCCATGTAGTTGCAAATCCAGCGAAAAAATCCTTGCGCACATAACATTGAGACTTGTTGACCTAATTGTAACACTGGTCGCAGTTTTTGGCTGATTGGCAACCATTTGACAGTATAGCACTCTTGTTGTTAACACACCTTGAGCATCAGCTGATGGCATTTTCTGTGTTGTGCATTGCTAATGGGCGCCTCGTTTTTTTTATTCCGCCTGTAGGCAGCTGGCCTCATCCAGCAGGCGAAGGTAGGTTACACCCCAGTAAGATCTTGGCAGGTAACTTGCTGGTGGTGGGGTTTACACACCGATGGATGGTGTACAATACAGCGGGCAGGTGTTCTGCCCATACAGCGTGCTTATCATCCATATGGAGCTGTAAGTGTACTTTCAGTTCATGATTCCTGTACTTTGTGGGGTTCACCCTGGGATGGTAAATTGACATAATGTGTTTTACCCCCCGACCAGGTACACAACTCTCTCCATTTTCCCCCATGAACTGTGTGCCATTATCAGTTAAAAGGTTTTTTGGAAAACACCACCTTGGGATAAAGTTTTCGCTCAACACATGCACAATATTTGTGGTAATCACTCTGCTTGCCAGGTACTCTTCCACACACCTCGAAAAACTCTCTGTCCCACAATAACGAAACGTTTTCCCCCTGCAGTTTTCTCTGACAATAACTTCCGAATTAGAAGAGTGTGACAACATATCTGCTAATTGTTTCTCTTTGCATGGCACATGTTCTACAATGAAATCGTATTCTTGCAAATATAATGCCCATCTGGTTAACTAGATTCTTGCCTTATACATACAATGTAGCCACACAAAGCACCAGTTGGCCATTCTCAGTGTGAATCCCTGGTATTCGAGATATGCTGTGTACTTTTTGATGGCCCAAATGACAGCCAAACACTCCAGTTTGTTCACATCATAAGGCTACTCCGTCTGGCCGAGCTTGGCGCTAGCTAAATCAACCACATTCGTAGATCTGCTGTCATCAATCTGGTACAATGTGGCCCCTAGTCCTTCTTGGCTTCCATCGGCTTGTAAATACAGATGCTGGCGGGCATCGTATCTTGTAAGTGTTGGTACGACCAGAATTTATATTTAATACTGGCAAATGCATTTTCGTTTTCTCCCATCCACTGAAAGCACCGTTGTGGCGAAAACAAGTTGGTGAACGGTGCAGTTATTACAGCGAAATTCTCAATATGTTATGTTAGCCAATTTATTAAGCTGAAAAAATATTCTCAATTGTTTCCATGTGTATGCTTGTGGGTAGCTGTCAATCAACTGCAGCTGTTCTGGGTTGGGTTTGTGCCACTCCTCATCAACCACACGACCGAGAAAATCAATACTGGTTCTTCCTATGTGACATTTCTCCATAATCCATGTCAGGCAGTTAATTGTTAAGTGCTCTAAAATGACTGACATGATGCAGATGTTCTTTCCAAATATTTGACCAGACCATGACATCCAAGTATGCACAATGTGTATTCGCCAATGTGGCCATCCAACACATGTACCATCATTGATTGGAATGTTGTGGGGGCACACTTCAGCCCAAACGGCTTGGCACAAAATTGTAAATGTCTTTCATCGGGCGCTGTGAATGCAGTTTTTTTCGGTGCTCCAATTATACTGGCACTTGCCAGCAACCACTCATTAAATGTAGGGATGTTAAAATTTCGCCTGGTCAAGGGAACCCAATGCATCCTTGACACTTATGAATGGCGGGAGCGTGCTGCGCATGACTTGGTTAATGGGCCAGAAGTCCATGCAAAATCTCCAAGTCCCATCTTTCTTAGGTGCAAGTATGATTGCCGAGTTGTACGGGCTGTCTGTCGGCTCTATTACCCCATCATTCAGCATTTCCCATATCTGGCATTTAATTATGCACACCTGATGTGGCAGATACCCTCGTGGATTGGTACGAATTGGCATGTCCTCTGTTAGAGGAGTTTTGTGCTCTGCAACTGTAGTATGTTATATGGTGCAGTGTTTTGCAAAAATGCACCTACGTTCATTAAGCATGCATTGAAATTTGGCCTGACGTTTAAGCAGAATTTCGTTTTTAATTTCCCCTAGTGAGATTTCAGGTAGGCTACCTGCCGGTTGGTGGTCTATGTTGTACACAGTGTGCCGTTCTTTTGCACCGAAACGTATACAGCGTGTCATGTGCTTCACAATAGTATTTTGCTCTGACAGCCACGGGAGTCCTAGGATATCATCTTCCCTATTGTATGGTGTAATAATGACTTTCATTTTTTCTCTATGTCATTCACTCTGTCATGGTGGCTTGCCATTGCGTGGTACTACAATGTTCGTTAGTAGCTAGCCCAATCACATAGATGGTACCTGTAACTACCTGTTTGTTCACACAGTAAGGGTGTAAGAAATATACGACACTGTGTTATCTATTAGCGCATGGCACTGTTGATTGTTCACTGTTACAAGAATGCAGATGAACTGTGATTTTCTACTACTCACCTGATTGATAAGTGCTTGCTGTGGTAGCAGGGTGTCCATAGTGTCTGGCACCTTTACCGCTGTGACCCACTTCCCTGCTTCGTTTACTTGCTGCCTCCTTTACTCAATCCAAGTACATATTGTTTGGACGCTGGCTGTGCCAATGGTACACTTCCTTTGGACAATAACAGCATGGATATAGTGGTGGTTGATTCGGATTCCACACACTGCATCCCCTTATTGTGCGAAAGATAGTTACTTTTGGTGGTGGTTGTTCCCACTGTGTCCAACACAATTCTCATCCTTTTGCTTGTGGCGACATCGTACTATGCTCTAATTGTAACGTGGTTGTCCGTGTGTGCATTCCTGAATAACTGCGGCATGCAGGAGATGTTCAAGGGTATCGTTTAATAGTGGGATTAAAGCAGCACGAAACTCTGGTCGCACTGTCTCAGCGACAATTTCCAGCACCTCTCTCTCTGGCAGATTCGGATGAAAGCTGTGAACCAGGTGGATTTTTTTTTCTGATTGTGAATGCAGTCAATAACTCGTCGGGTTGTTGCTCTTCCAGGGTCAAAATGGTCTGTGCCTGTAATGAGGTGAACACCCCCTTAAAATGGCACTGGAAAGCATGGTAAAACTTTTCCCATAGTAGTTTAACGAGTACCACCGGGAGCATGCTTCTCTATTGAGTTGTACTCCAAAACAGCTTGCCCATTCTTCCCTGCTCAAACCATACCTAGTCAAAAGAGAAATACAGTCTGCTAGGAAGGTGATTGGGTCCTCTGCTGACGCACCAGCGAATGTTGGTAGAATCTGAAAACGGGCTGGGATCTTAGTGTTGGCCCTGGCAGATTTGTGTTGTGGTTGAACTCAGTGGTTCCACCTCCCGTTGCATTCTCAGGTGTCTGTTGTGTAAGAGGTATAACTCCAAAGTGGCTGGGTTGACATGGTGTCACTGACTGAAATGTTGGGTAGGGCATTGTGATTTGCAGTAGTAATGGTTGGAATATGTGTGTTGGATATGTTACTGGTAGATATGGGCAGTATGGAATGCTACACTGCTAGTGTAGCGAGTGGAAAATTTACTGACGAACTGTTCCCACGTCATTTAATACTTTGTAACTGTCCGCTTTGTACACGTGTCACCTGTCAGTTGGGCACCTACGACACACAACTACTCTTTGGCAGGCACACCATAACTCTGTAATCTCTGCACATTTTCGTCTACAAATGCCCATTGGTATTGCGAACCCTTTCCCAAAATGTTTGGGAGTATGTGGAATTTCGCTGGTGTCATCAATAGAATGGCGTAGGAATAGTTGAGGGGTGTGGCACGAATGCTAAAGATTTCGCGACTGGCTACAGTGCCATGATGTGTAACACACTTGTTGCTGGTGGTAGTTGTTTCGAATGCCTAAGTTTGCTTAAGGTGGTCACTTCACGTTCCCTCTCAGTTCGTGTGTGTTGTGTGGTCGTGTCACTCGCCTCGTTTTTTTGTGCTGAACAGTCCTGACACCGAAATATCTCTGGAATTTCCTCCACTCAAGACATGCCATACACAGAAAGTGGCATCTGTACTTGTAGTCGCTGCAGATGGCCATGTCCCCAGTTGTTTGCCCACAGTTCGGCAAGTCCCACATCCTCGCAACATTAAGATTTCTTGTTGCAGCATAGCCTGTGGATGTTGAGAGGTTACTATGGATCCGTCCGTAGGTGATACTGTACTGGCTACAAACTAACTTTCTGACTCATGCACTGATAAGCTCCACCATGTTGAGGGTAGTCACCAAGTAGTTATTTGGACAATGTGTACAGGCCGTTTGATTTTGCTCTGCCCCTTCATGTCGCCATCATTTACAAATTTATTTGTACGTTCAGTCTGCTGTCTGGTTGTGTAATATTGGTGTTGATGTTGTTGAAGTATGCACTGGGGGGGTATCTACACATGCTTGCTGTGGCCCTCTCATTCGCATGCCTGTCACGCACTTGGACAGTTGTTTATGATGGTGTCTGTCATGGCTGGTGCAGGGGTCAGGGTGGGCATGAGCTCTCTTCCCCCCTTGCAGTGCATGGTGTGGCCGACCGGGAAAATTCATGGAAGCAGTGGAGGGTGGGGAAACATCCGTGTTACAGTTGCCAGAATGCAACACCAAAGATGGTGGCCGTCTCGCTCTCCATGTTTGCCAACGACGGCAGTTCCATGACTGGTAACCCACATGGCTGCTGAGTTTAGCCACATGCTGGGGCGCCAAATATGACATTTATGGGGGTCACAGGGTCTCGGATAGGTATAAATGTCCGGAGGGTGCCAGCTAACCACTCGAGGGGAATCCACTTGGGTTAACACCAGACTCTTGAGGTAGGGTTCGGTCGAAAAGCCCAGGCTAAATGAATCTGTGTACATTCATCTGAACATGATTGAAAGAATCGGCAGTGGTAGACAACTGAATATGTAGTGTTTCTTATACACTCGGGCCAGCATGAGGAGGCTTCCCAGTGCACCTACCAAGGTCTGAAATAGCCCTTCATTAATATATACTGGAAAAATTGACATCGGAAGAAAGCTAGTGTTGCTTATCTACTCGGACCAGGATATTGAGGCTTCCTAACATGATGTTTTACCACTTACATAGAACTTCAATATAATATACATATACACACACTGACTTAAATCTCGGGAAGCTAGAATAAATGTACTTTTTATTCAGAAACTGTGATACGATGGTACACAATATAAAAAGGAAGCTGGCATGCGACACGAGGCCATGCATTAGCCTAAGCTGCACAGTAACATCTAAGGATGCGATAAAAATAATAAGATCTGATATGCCGGAGAGGCGGCGAGTCTGCTCCGGATGGGATTTATACTCTTGAGGTGCACAATGAAAAAGAATTAAATGCTCCAGATATACTACATGTCTATTGCTGTTAAGTGATAAGTGCTAAGATGCTTCACCTCCGAGCTGCGCGAAAGTCGACCTGTCCTGATGCTCATTATTCCAAGACTGACTGGGGTGGGAGACTGACCTGGTGACCGACACCTGCCAGAGCAAAAACCCTTGATAATATAGTAAAATGAATGATCTGAGGTACAGCACCCAAGTAAAATGCATGCTGTGCTCTATAATTAAACTGAACACAGAAATACAGAATAAAATTAAGTGAGACTAATTTTTAAGTTTTTCATAAATTTTGCAATTTGATTATTTATGCTAGTTGGAAAAGAAAAAGACTCATAGGAATTTCAAACACTCAAAAGTTATTACATGGCATTAATTTAGAGCACTGAAATTAATTTATAATTTATTAATAATTTAAAAGTAATTTTTGTGTTTCACAGTTTGAATGGCGCACTTCATACAACAGACATCAAAATACATATTTAGGACATTTATTAAAATTCTGTAATAAAAGTTCTTACTGTCAGTCACCGAGTTCCCTTTTTATTATGTTAACAATAGAGTTATTGCTTTTGCGAAATAATGCAGGATTGATTGTATTGCGCCACATCCATTTGGAGCCTATTATTTTAATAAGGCAATTAATTTTAATACAACACACTACATGAAGTTCTCTGATTAAAAGTATTTACTCCTTGTGACATTTACAGTATTTTAACTGACTCTTTGTAACTGCTCTTTGGCTGATCGCTACACGAATAGCACTCTGCTGCAAGATGTTCTCACTTACACCAAAATATGGTGTGCGTGGGTCGATAGGGTTTGCAGCACACTGCGGACGGCATCATGTTTTTCCATGATTCCTGTAATAATTACAGCTTTTACTCTACAGGCGCAACACACACAAAACTGGCACACTCGGTACTGGGCCGTGACCTGTTCATGCATGAAGAATGCAGACGTGTATCGTAATGTATGGCATGCGTGTTCCAAGGGCCGCACTGGTGCAGCGGCTATAGGCCGATGATGTGGTGACAGTGGCCATGCCAGACCATGCAGGAGTGGCTCACATCAAAATAATATATGTAATAATAGTATGTTGAGCAAAACTACTTCTCTTTACACTTTTGGCTCGTTTCGCCTGTTGTAAAGATAACACTTGATTTAAGGTTTTTCTTTTTTTTTTAAAACCAGTAATAATGAATTCACAGTATTTTAAGATGTCGGATTATGTGTCTTGTGCGACTGCGATTTTTAGAACCGGTTGCACAAAATATTTTAATCAAATGTCCAGTTATATAGAGTAATTTAGTTATAAAAAGTATTGTGATCACACTCGCGAACACATTTCATTTTTATAGCAGCAGCAAGCGGAGTTGTGACCACGATTTTGTGCTGTGGAGTCACATCATGACATTGAATTGATCGAAGTATCGATTAGTAAAAGCCTACAAGGATGGCTTCCTCACTAATAGGCAAATTCATAGTCAGATCTTATTCTGAAGATGATCCAGAGATCTTCTTCCTTGGAGTTGGTCTGAGGTTATTCCAAACTAAGGGTGGGCTAACTATGACCATGTTCCATTCCCTACACTGATACGACCAGTTGCATAATCACCATTGTTGTTCAGTTTCTCCATGTATTTAATGCTGTGCTGGGGAACAGAACAGCTTCTATGATCTATTTTCGGTGCATAATTTGAGCATTTTGTTTACGAATGACAAGACAAGACAACTACATATACGACGATGGTAAACCCATGATTCTGTTGTACAATTTGACATGATAATGTGTTTACACGTTTCATATAGGTAAATGGGACATAATAAAATTAATCGGATATGAAATATTTAACAGCCACCATGAGTACATATTAACCTCAAAGTCGTACACACAGCAGCTTAACATGTCCCAGGTTGTCATTCCAACCTGTTTTATTTTCCCCTAGTTATGGTTTCTTGGGTTCTGTTTACTTTATTTATATGGGAAAAAAGGAAAGTGTTTGATTTAGGGAGGGAGGTGGGCTTTAGATTGTCTTTCGTGAGACGGCATTGTTTTGATGGAGCAATGGAGCAATGGAAAATTTTGCTCGTATGGAAATAGCATTCAAATTATTGTAACTAAAAAAATTCTAAGTTCGATGAAAAAACAAAACTTGATACAAACATCGTTCTTCGTATTTGTACAGATGCAGCAATACACACACCGCACACACACACACTTTGGCCATAGTTAACCTTGCACTCATTGAATTCATGATAGAGGCAAAGAAACAAATATCAAACACTACAAAAGTGTTGAAAGTGCGACTCTTTTTATTCCAAGTGCATTTCAGTAATTATAGTAACAGTTTACAAATATATTATTAAAAAACATGCAAACTTACTGTTAGTTAAATTCGCAACCTCTTAAATACTTGTTTTCGTATGGAAACCCCTACAAGTTTACTTCACCAGAACACATTTATTCGTCATTAGCAGTATATAATTTAGTTGCAGAATCATTCAATAAAATCAACACAGCGCATGTTTCGTAAAACCAACAACCTTGTCCTTGGTCGCCGCCGATGCTAACCTCCAAATATGCACATTTCTGACATTTTCTCCACCACTGTGACGTCAGCGCATGAAGCATTTGTTCTTTTTCCTCGTGCAGGTTATGCGTGAGATAGGCCAGAATTAGAATGAATTAGGAGGTGCAGCGATGCGCCTGTGGGAAGAGATTGGAAATACTTCGATGCGCATATTTCGCATTGCGGAGCTAACAGAACATAGCATATATCGTAACCCCGACTAGAGTATGGGATCATAGTAGTACACTGTTTCCAGGTGTACTATGATTGCACTACAGAGGAGATGCAAGCACTTGGTCGGTGCGAGGGGGGTAAAGTATCGGGCAGCTGAAATACGAAAAATGTTCCGATATGCTAAGTAACTATTATAGTGAAATGATAAGTCCAACATGGTGATGGCTGCTCGAGTGCGCGAAACGCGAGCTCTGACGTGATGCGGCACATCCCTCGCAAAGATGAACGACTACTGATTTTTTCTCTGCATGGCGTGGCGGGCTGGCACAGCATGTTGCACTACTTCCACGCATACAGTATTTGCAAATGGGATGCGGACCCTGCATGCCAGTTGTTACATATTGCTTCTAATATTAACCCTGTAAATAATGTTCATTATATTAAAACACTGCACTCCGTAGATGAATTGGAGATGAAAGACATGTGAATGAACATTACAGAAAATTACAAAAAGACACTTTGAAAACACTGAAGGCTTTAGGGCTGCGAAGGCAGGCGTCTTTATTAGTTGTGTCCCCTTGCATAAACCTACCTTGCCTTGGACAAATTAACTTAGCAGAAATATTTCAGGGTCCACTCTCAGATTCCTCCACCACGCACACGTGGTCGCACTCACTCTGCTCTGCACCTGCATCGTTCCTTGCCACATTGCACTGCACTTCGCCCGTAGAGCATACATAGACACTACATTATGGAACTTTTTTGCTGTAGGAAAATGGGCTAAGGAGAAGGGGTTAATGGGGGCTCATATCAACACACCTTGGTAGTAGCATTTTCTACACTCCTGAGTGTAGGACAGTATCCACGAAAATTGATGCTGTAGAGATTATAACGACATGACAATTGCTTTGAATGTTACAATAAAAGGCGAATGTTGCATTTGTTTGCATATATATTTAGCCACAAAACTGGAATATTTGAGGCTGTAGTTGAATGGCATGAACTAATGAATTATGTCGGGAATTTTATATGCAAATTTTTTGAAATTTTGAAAATTAAGATCATTTTTGATGGAGCATGACATCGCCTAGTAAAGTGAAAATGAATCTAGCAATGTTCTGCACTGAGTATAGTTATGCCAGTATTCATCAGAGTATGTTTAATGGGTAAATACATATGCATTTCGATAATTATAAAGCATCGCATCTTTTAAGGGGAATTACCTAAAATATTTGAAAACTGCATTTCTGGGCTTACAGAGTATGCTGAAACAAGAAACTATATATGCATGTTTATATTATTTTTTTTACTTTAACGAAGGAATTTGATGAAATACTTTTCAGTTGGCTGGAATAGTAGGTGAACTAATATTTTTGTCACTTTTTACATTTTACTATTGAGATTTTGAAAACTTGTTGTTACCAGAAATTTATTATAGTTTAATTTCATTTGATTATTACTTCTATCTGTCTCAGAATTTCTGTTTTTCATAATCCTGCACACTATCTTTACTTGAAAGGATAACAATTATCCATCATAATTAAGAAGAAATGCTTCCCCGCATACCAGTGTAGCTCAAATCTGGTCCAATACTAGCCCTGATAGATTCTACTGACACCACCAGCTTCTTAAAACACGAATGGGCCGCAGCCTCAGAAACCCACCTCCATCCCTCCACTCATAAAGCCCAGCTGGTGCAAGAATGGGTTATCATCTCCCTATGAGGGAAGTGTCACATTGGGGACTTAAAGGTGGAAGTGGAGTATCTATTGACCAATGATCTCGGAGAGGACCTCATACTGGGACAGGACTGTTTCATACAGCAGCAAGCAGTAATCGATGTTGAGGCAAAATGAATATATTTAGGGCAGGCACCCTGCCAAACACTATATTGGGCGAAGAAAGGCCAAAGCACACCAGTCCCACTAGAGAGCTAGAGTGGCGAACTCCAGTAAGGGTTCCCAGAGAAATACAGCAAACAGCTCAAATAACTACTATGGATTTAAGCCATTGTATTTATGCCCAATGGAAACCTCACCCGGAACTCCAGTGCCTGCCATGATATCATGTTTCAAGAACACCAGCACATTTACGTAAAATGAACAGACTTATCAGATTCTAAACAAAATGTTGTGGAGCAACAAATGGCCGAAATGAGGGAGGCAGATCTTATAGAACCCACCATATACCCCTTTAACTCCAAGATAGCCATAGTGAGGAAGAACAAGATACTTCACTTTTGTGTTAGTTACCAACCCATCAACAATCAGACGCTTAGTGCGGCACCACCAGCTGTCAACTTACATAAAACCCTGAAGGGTATTGGGAAGGCAGGGATATTTTCTACCCTTGACCTAAAATCGGGATACTGGCAAATCTAATTAATATGGTTTCCAAGCCTTCGACAGCTTTCACCACTTTCACAGGGGAGTGCTACCAGTTTAAGGTGATGCAATTCGGATTGAAGAATGCACCCAGCACTTTTCAGCTGATGATGACACAGAATGTGTGAGCGAGCCTGATAGGAAAGTTCTGTTTTGCCTAGCTCGATGATATCATTATATTCTCTTATACCTGAAAAGAACACCTACATGACTTAAGACAGGAACTTGAATGACTTCAGCTACACAAACTTACTGCAAAATCGCCTGTTGCCATTTGGGCGAGTAGCAGCTGGAATATCTCAAATATCAGGTGTCGGCAGATGGAAATGAGGCTCATCCTGAGAAGGTACGGCAATTTTTTAAGCCAAAGCCCCAAAGATCCAGAAGCAATTCTGGCGATACCTCGGCATATTAAATAGGCTACAAAAATTCATACCTCATTTCTCCTCCCTGTGCAAGCTGCTCACCGTTCTACTTAGCCCTCGGAGAAAATTTTGCTGGTGAGAAGACCAAGAGCATGCACTTACCACATTGAAGGAACAGTTTACTTGCACACGAAAACTCGGTAGGCAGAACCCCAAGTGTCCATTCATACTCAAGACAGAGACTAGCAATTTGGGAATAGGGGCAGTGTTATACCAATAACCACAACCTGATGAGTGATTGATTATTTCATATGCAAGTGCCCAGCTGTTACCTTTCGAACAGAAATTCCAAACCAACGAACTCGAGTGTCTGGCCATGGCATGGGCTGTAAAACACTTTCGACCTTACCTGGAAGACCAGCCTTTTGCCCTGCATACCGACAATCTGTCTGCAATGGCTGGACTCAGTAAAAGAAGACAAGACCAAACTTGCCAGGGAGCTCTTCTCCTGCAGGAATTCGATTTCAGGGTGGGAATACTGTCCTGGGAAAGACAAAGCTTTCGCAAATGCTCTATCAAGAGCCCCATTTGGGGGCACTATAAATGAAAATGATCAGGGCCCAGAAAGGATGCTGGTGGTGCTACCTACACCCAACCCAAGGGACGAAGGGGAGGCAGTATGTCTGCAACAGATTGAATATAATGTTGCCAGTCTCTGTAAGTTAGTGCAGGAAGCCCAAATGGGCCAATACAGCCATCCAGGCACCGGTCCAACGACTCCACTACCTTGTTACAATACCATGACAAGACTGGTCAGGCAAAGATGCTTGTTTCTCCTTACCCATCGACTACACACTAGTGAACTAGTAAGATGACTGGTGAATGTGGATAGCCCCCAGCTCCTTGTTCTATGAGCCTTACGACAGAAGGTCTTAGAGGAGTATTACAAGGCTGACCTGACGGGACATCCTGGTGCAGCCAAAACACTATGGGTGATCCAGAAGAGTACACCTGGGAGGGCATAATGAAAGAGATGGAAACATATGTTGGAAATTTTCACCAATGGAACACCGCCAAAGTACACCAACCTGCAGGGCCTGCAGGACTTAACTACGGAGACCCCAAGAACCGTGGAAGATGGTGGCCATGGATCTGATGGGCCCATACCCAAGGAGTACCAAGGGGAACTGCTTTATCCTAGTCGTCACCGACCTCTTTTCTCGATGGGAGGAGGCTTTTGCCCTAAGAACTGCCAAGACACCAAACATAGTCTGCACACTCTAGAGAGAGAGTTGTTCTTGCTGTGGGGGTACTCCAGACAGCTACCGAGTGACAGTGGTAGACAGTTCACAGGGACCCAATGGAAAGCAGCCTGCCAGAGGTAGCAAACAAAATAATGGACTATGATGCTCTCCCACCCTCTAAGGGAACTCTACAGAATGGAGCAACCAAGAAATCAAAAAGTATTTATGCCTATGGCTGCAAGACGACTATCATCGATGGGACGAGCACATACCATACATTCTATTCAACCTAAGGAGCAGGCAAAATGAGATGATGGGCTGTAGACGCAGCAAACTACTACATGGGGCTGATCTCCAGAGACCAAACAAATGGGAGATCCCAGCAGTCCAGGCCACTATAGATGCCCCCCAGGAAAAGAGGACAGTCAATGAGAGGTACAACAAAGACCCAGAAAGCACAAGATAGCCAGGCTCGGTACTTACAGCAGACATTAGGGGCACAACAAGCTGATGTCAGCCAGTCAGTACTTAATGTAGAGATCAGGTGTATTGGCAAACACACCCGTTGTACTCTCAAGGTGCTCAGTTCTGTGCTGGCTTTGCTCCTAGATAGTAGGGACTCTACAGAGTGATCGACAGGCAGGGACAAGTATATACCCTGCATTCCAGCTAGGGAAAAACTATTAATGTCCGCCAATATGAACTGTGGAAAGCAAGCCATGAAGCCTCGCTGACACCATCACAACCCAAGGGAAATAGTATGAACCCTGGAAACACCTCAGAAGGGGCTTCCAGCAGCAGAGAATCGCCCCGGATGGAAGCCGATGAACCCGCAATACCAACTGCACTCCTAGGATGGGAACCCCGTACCTGTATCAATGGCAACTACGACCAAGATCCCAGCTCACCAAACCTGCTAGATACCACTCACCCTAAAAGTGCAGTGTAGCACAGGGCCTTGGTTTGAATCAGCGCTGGGAATGAAGCCCAGCATGCTGGCTCGGGGAAAGTGCAGTAAGTGCTCAACAAATAGATGAGACCAAAAGGGGAGGGGGCAAATTGGCGTGCCGATATAATCCATCCAGAGGCTTCGTCTAACTAAAGTGTAATCAGTGTACATACATGAAGTCACCTCGAACAAGCGACTCGAAAACAACACCCGAGCTCTATGGCTGCCGATAAATGACAGAAGGTATCATACTTAAATCACACATGACCCGCATTTAATATTTTTATTCTGAAATGAAGCCATTGACAGAAGTTATTGTTTATTGTAATGCGGATTTACTATTTTGTACTTGTTATATATTTTATGATCTCTAACCATTTATCACGAGCATTCGTGGCATGAAGGCCCATGTCTATAGAGGCTTGCCTGCTGCGAGGCAGTACAGCAACATGTTCCAATGGATCTAGATTAATAATTAATTTTCCTTTCCTGTTCGGGCTATTTCTCTCACCTTTAGTATCAGAAAAAGCAGGGCAATGTTGGTATTGCTGACACTTTCTTACCTCGGACGAACATCTAACACTTACAATTAAGGTAGGTTAGCACGATCATCACCAGAGGTCTCAACCTGTTCTCAGGTGAGAAAATTAAAAAAATATTGACTTTCACTGACAGTTTGTAGTGATTTCTGGTCGCCTCCTCTCCTTGTCCTTACCTCGAGTCTTGCTCCCTTCGGGGTAGCGGCTCAATCTCCTCCCCACCCTAGGTCTTGCTCTCTTCGGAACAGTGGCTTAATCTCCCTTACTTCGGGTCTTGTTCCCTTCTGGACAGCTGCTCAACCTCCTCTTACCATGGGTCTTGCTCCCTTCTGGACAGTGGCTCAACCTTGCGATACCCTGGTTCTTGCTCACTTTTGGGCAGTGATTCAATCCATTCCCCTTTTGCCCCGACCCCAGCATTCTACGCAAAGCGGCCAGGCATCCCCGGGGAGTACTCCACAGATCTGGGGCACATTAATGCTTCCATGCTCTCATGGAACTCAATCTGTGTACAGGTATGAAAAATTCGTCTAAAGGAAAGTTAAAGTGAAATATTAATTTGCCAAAATACCTAAAACAAAAATCAAAGGAAAATAAACATTTTAAATGTAATTCAAATAAAACTTAGATTATTTTTAATGTTTTCTTGTGGAGTTAAGAGTACTGTGTACATTTTTTTTTTTAAATTTTGGTATTAAAATGGTAATATCAATAATGAAAAGTGTTACTAGCGTGTTTCCGGAATTATACCTGTGTTTTTGCAAAGGTTTTGTGAGAACTCGTCATCTGTGGGATAGTTTCGGAATGCCGCTACGCTCGGCATCTGCAACATTTTGTCTCTGGTCATTCAGTTATTAATGTATAATTAATCCAGGATACATTTTATTTTTCTGCACCTGGATTCAGCCACCCATACTCCTGTGGTTTGCATTGTAAGGGTCGTAGTTTCACCATAGATACACCTGTTAGCTTCGTGCTGATTTTTGCTGCACGGCCTACTGGGTGGATTTGTGTTCCGGATCTGTGTGTAATTTCCCCATAGTGCTTTTCTTTTGTACTTGCAATGAAGTAGTGACATATCTGGTGTTCTGCACTGGAGAAATACACGAGTGTTCGCATACACAACATCCCTCCCCCCCCCCCCATTTTGCCTTTGTTGGCATTTAGGTGCACAGGATCGCAGTGACCAGCTCATCAAAACAGTTTTATAAAGGCATGCAAGCCAGTCTTCAAAAAGCCTGCATCATTTACATATGACTTAATTAAAGTATAAGAGAGTCTTTACATCTCCCATTATAACACAACGAACCATGAGGTAAGGGTGTCCTGAGGATGAATCCGGTCACACAAGGAAGGGGGATAGTCGTAACTAGATGAATAGAGCACTGAATATACAAAATACTACATTTATTATACTCACAGCATCTATACATCTATCACTACTCTGCAGTTTTCAAGTACAATTAACAGACTCTACTGCATAATTGCAATAACTATAATTAGTGTGCTCGTGACTCTGTGGGAGTCTTAAGGATTACACGAAGACCCTAACTATGCACGACATAGGGCGCCCTACTGGGATTATAATTATTACCCTCGCTATGTCTCGTCGTCGTCAACATGCAGACCTCCTCAACAGTGGCAGCGGCTGGAGTCGAAGTAGGACAACTGGCCTAGTGGTCCCTTCTGGAAGTAGTTCCAGCGTTCTCAGGAATCAAGATGGCCACGAGCTGCTGTTGCCTCAGCCTTATATAGCCCGGCCTCAATACCTTCCTTTGCAGGGGATGTTTTGCAAACAGCCGGGCTGGCCCGCCGAGGTTGCACCATCCTGGACTCTCGCACATCGCTTGCCAGCCCTCGCTAATGGCGACCATGCCAATATGCTTGTGCAGTCGATCACACCCTCAAAAGGAAGAGTCTTTGTTTGTTATCATCGCCATTTAATGGTTGCGGGTAATCAAAATTCTAAAATGTTCTCGCAATCCTGTTCCTATTCGACACCATTATGGCCTTAACTCTGTTGGTGTGTTCCTACATAATTTTCCCCCTCGCATGCCAATTTATCACTAGGCAAAGATTTACATACTCCAAATTATCACTTCGAAAATCCTTTGGATCAATAATTTGAAGAAAATTAAAATTGATTTTGATATTTACTTTAGCCGCAAAACTTTGCTTAAGGGGACTCTTAAACTAGAAGTTTGATTTTTTACAGGTTTGAAAAGGTACATTTGCATTAGAAAACCCTTTTCATAAATGTATTTGGTGAACGACAATTTTATTTAATGAAATACCAAGATACGAGAAATACTAGGTGTCCGAAGTTAATGTTTAAAATCTTTGTCTATTAATAACAGTAAAACTGTTATGAACAGTATGATTAGACTTCATGTATTTTATGCTACAAGGACGACATTTGGTGTGGGCAAGCACAAGTAGCCATTCGGCTGTTTCCAGTTCCATTTGCAGTCACAAGCAGGAGCATTCCTGTTGTAGAGGGCATGATAGAGATTAAAAGTGTTTCATTCAAACTCTCTAAGTAGATTTAATAGTATTACTGGAAATATGAGAGCATAATTGAGTTGCAAAGATGATGGAAAGCAAAATTCAATACTGCGACACTGTAACATTTATCAATGACACAGTGATATGTCAAGTTCGAGAGGTATGGAACTGTGTGCGATGTGAAGAAAGGGCGGTGCGACAGGAAGGAACAACAGTGGACGAAGGAAGTGTGGGTGCTGCGTTTAAAATGCACATATTACCCTAGAAAGTCCAAGACCATATGGCAAATTGCATGTGAGTCAGGTGTGTGTCAGAAAATAAAGTATCCATGGAATTGTAGAGCAAGTAATGCAGAAACCTTACATTCCAGTGTTACTTCATGTTGTAAATGAAGACTACCTAGATAAGCCTGTCAAATTTTATGAGTGGGTTGTGAATACATGCAATGACAACAAACATTTTATGGCCATTTTGACAACGCAACAACAGCCGAACATTACAATACCATATTGCAGGGAAACATTGTGCGAGTTGTTCATCAACTATATCTAGATTTCGATTACTTTTCCCAGCAGGGTGGTGCAGATTCACTTTATCATAGAAATGTACAGATGCTCCTGGATGAAACATTTATTGGGAGGTGGACAGGTCGGCAAGGAAGTGTTAATTACCGACCCAGATCTCCAGATTTAACACAGTTAGACTTTTATCTTTGGGAAACTCTGAAGAATGATGTGTATGTCACAAAGCCATAGACATTGGATGCTGTGAGATATGCGAATGTGATAGCCTGTAAATCCCTTCTGTTTGATGTTCTGTTGTATGATCTTGCAGACGATTTCTTGCTGCAGATGGTGGACAATTTAAATATTTGTAACTGTTATTAATGTTAACATATGCCGAACAACATTTATAGCATGATATACAAGCAGTCTCATCAGATTGTCTTTAATAGATTCTTCTTTAATTGCGTTCAATGAGCAAAAACATTAATTGGGTCATTTGGTATATCTTGTAATTTTTTGTGACTAGAGATTCACTAGAGATTAGTTTTGTAGGGTACGTACATTTTTTTCCATAGATTTATTACCTGATCCAGCAAGTATAAAAAAGTATACAAAATGAGCTTGACGTGTGCTCCGCTACCCTCACCCTAACCCTAGCTCATTCACCTCGTTCGCCGCATACACCACCCATCAAGCGTATAGTTCCTTAGTGCCTCGACCACATCAGTGGTGTGTGTTAAAGGTAAAGGTAAGGTAAAGTGTAATATTTTGTTGTAGTGTTTTATTTGTTTGCTATATATGTGTAAAGTAGTCAGTGTTTTTCAGGGTTAATTAAATATGTTTGTTTACATCCAAGTGCCAAACACTGTGTACTCCTAACCTATGAATTAAGGTTATGAATATGTGGACACCAGTATGCATTGTCCTACACACCGTCATATATTTTTCAAAGGGCATTGTTATGTTTTGAAGTGCTATGTTAATTTTTGTACTGTATATTAAATTAGTGCACAATTTGTTCCCAAATCATCGTACACAATGCACGATGTGCACGAGATGCACATACACGGTTAGTGAGTGGAAATACCACCACCATATAATCTTCAGTGTACAGTGTACTTGCATTAATTTTAAGAGGGATTTTGTTATTATTGAAGTGAGGTGTATTGCATGTGTTCTACATAAAAGATGTTCCACGTCTTTATTGAATCCTTTGTATCACGGTGCTATGATACACATTGTATTTTTAATTCTAGTGATTTTTATTTAACGTGCAATTCGCACACTGACCTTTAAATTGTAAATTCTGATATAAAATAATACTAAGCCAGTAGTGGCCAGTCATAAGTCAGCTCAGAGCAATGCAAAGACCACACCAGGAGGGTAGGATGCCTTGTGCATAAGGGTGCAAACTTAAGACTTGAGCACATGGCAACGTTACCCTATTTGCTTCATTTTCATATTTGCAAATTGTTTAAAAGGTTTTCAGTGGTAACAACAGAATATACAATATCAAATTAGAGACCTGAGATAATAGGTTTTAAAAGGGACACATAAATTAAGACATACAACGCGTACCAAGTTGGAGAATGTGAATACTACCTAGGTTAAGTAACCGACTAATGTGACATCACAAGTCGCATATATTTTTATAATTTAAATTTATACTTTAATAATTTTATGAGTCTTATGTAAGTCCAGTGTTTCACTTCATTACGAATCATATATCTCCAGTCATTTTATTTGCATACAGCAAAACATTGTGAATAACAGGATTTTATCCCCGGGCGGGAATGGTTAGCCAGTGAGAGGGCTGCGTGCCATTGCCCAGTCAGTAGCGTCATCGCCTCACCACCAAGTGGACACACGGTTCGTGTCCTCCCTGGAAATTTACATTTAGCATAGCCATGTAGTATATCAATAGTCAGTTCATATTTTTCAGGAACATTTAAGATATTTTTGCATCCGGGGAGAGGGCTACTCGGCAGCTCAGTCCGTTTTTATTCGGCTGGGACATCATGTTCACGTAATTCTTTGTATGGCGTTCATGCCGTTTTGTCTGCACTAGAGCACCATGCTAAAGTTGAGTTTATAAATGTAAGTGCCTCATACAAGGAATCAAGATGAATTCATTTGATCATTGCAGAATAACGTTAATTTGATTTGTTTTGGCAACTTCTCGGCCATGTAACCGAATTATCGTAACGTAGAAAAGTCTTGGCATTGGGATGGTCTCAACAGTTCCCGAAGAATTTTGGATGATCGTATCGAGGGAGCTAAGATATCCTCGACTAGACCAGGTATTTGGATAATAGTGCATAGGACAACTGCAACAGTGACATTCGAGCACCAGGGGGCCACATTTAGGGCGAATGGCCTACGACCCCAACTTCATCATCATATTCTCGACTGAGTGAGGACTGGTGCCTCCTGACAACTTGAACCTATAGCATCGAACATCATACCCTACAATCATTCCCTGATGCCCAATTTAAGATCACATAGAGCTATTCTATTATGGCAATATCATATAGAAAAATAAAATCTATGAGCAATGGAGTTTTATTTTTAAGTTTTCATTTTTTGAAGTTTGTAAAGACAGGCAGAGAGATGAAATTAAATTCCTCTCTTTTTAGACCGTATATTACATTTTCATATCCGATTCTTCACTATTTAACAGAGCATTTCAAAGTTGTTTTAACATCGTACATTTTTAACTAGGCCTACATTCACACTGTATTTTGAAAGTGGTCTTTTCAGAGTAATATATATATATATATGCATGTAATGTTCTTAATTTTTAAAATGAGATTTTCGTCGATATCTTGTGTTCTTGTAGGGCATGCGGAAACGACCTGTTTATAGTGTGTGAAATATGAGTTTTGAGTTTTGTTAAAATTTGTGTTTATTCATGAACATTGCACATGAGCAATCATGACCAATGAGGACTTCAGTTATGTAAAAATACTTAAACTTTTATGTGAATCGTGTTATTAAGATCTATATCAACTGTCTCGAATACTGTTGCTAAATTTATTGTTGTTATGATTTTCAGGAAACAGGTGCATTGTATTTCTATATACCAACCCTGATGCAAAAGCTGGTCAGTTTCGGCTGATCCTAATTGCCAACCGGGATGAGTATTTCAAACGACCTGCTAAACAAGCTCATTTTTGGGAAGAGAATCCGACAGTTATTGGAGGTAATGCTTAAACATCATTGCAAATTATGTTTCACTTTTCCTGAGAATGAAATGTGTGCTAAACTTACAAGGTCAATGCGGTGTCCGGTTAATTAATTTTGTTTCTAACTCCGAGATTATATTCCAACATACTTTTTGCCATAAAAATTGCTGCACGCAACAGGAGATATCAAAATAAAATAAAATTTGGCTTAAGCAATGGGAACTATTACACATATAACTAATCACAACACTGAGGGAAATGTTCTGTTTATTCGGACACATTGTACAGTTGAAAAATACCCTTAGTACATTATCCGCTTCTCTCTGCATAGATACACAAGGCAGTATGGTCTGGCAGGAGAGAGAGTTATAGACACTTATAGTAACAGTATCCTGTAGAAGATTGTTCTATAGTCTGTTCACAGTTTCTTCACACTTTTTGAATCAAACCCATGCGTGACTTGCTTGGTTGTTTCCTAAATATGTTGTACATCACAATTTATTTATACTTCTTTTAGTGTAAAATTATCTTGCTTTTGATTAAATTAAATTTTTATATGTTTAATCTTTAAATTATAATATTTCATTTAAGTAGTAGGGCAGTGTTCCCTCATTACAAGGAAGCCAGGAGCCAGATATGGATTTTGGCCATCATCTTGGATTCTGCAATTTTAGAATTTTTCTCTCAAAAGTGCTTGTTTTTACCCAAAAATTGCTTCAGAAATCAATTGTTTTACCAAAAAATCAATTATTATTCCTAAAACTTTTTTCATTAAAAAATTAATAAAAAAATATTTTAAAATTATTAAAACATTCCGCCCACCTGCTGGTCCCCACCCGCCATATTTGTAGCCAGTACATAACTTTTTACTTAATATTCTATTATTCCATATTGTTTTTCATGATCTATCATTTAACCTAGTCTGCAATCTTTGTTGGATTTGTAAATATTTTACAATTTTTCCCAGTGCAGGAGACCGGGATCAGTGACTCCGAGCCATAAGAGCTGGACCTTTGACTTTTTCACTCCAAAAATCCAAAAACATTCCAAAAAATTATCAAAAATATTTTTTAAATATTCTAAATAAAATTTAAAAAATTCTAAAAATTAGTAAAAAATTCCAGTCCCCAGATACTATTTTACCCTAACAATTTTATGTTCCTAACCATTACGAAAAGCATCGACCACCCCTCCCCCCTCAACAATAAAGAAAAATCACAAAACACCTAAACAAAATTAACTTTAAATGTATTTTTATAATGAAACATTTTGGATGCATGAGTATTGAGTGTTATACCGGGTGCCCAGACCTACAATGCCTGCCTTTTTTTCTTGAAAACAGTGCGTCTGATCTTTTGCGGATAAAATGCTTTGTTGGCCAACCCTTAAGGACGAATTGAATGGTGACCACTATAGTGTCTATAATCTGCGGTAAACGAGAGGAAACAAAGGTAACGTCAGAATTTCAAATAGGCAGATGGTACTAAGTTAGTATTGTTGAATAAAGCTCGCGAAACTGAACATCTTTTGTCTGAAAAGTTTAACAGTATGTTTTGCTGTTGTGAAAATATTGACATATTCTCTATCTGGCACACCTACATCGCATCGTGCCACACCATGCCAGCCCAAACGAGACGAGTGGCAACTGTTGACTCTAGATAGCAGTACTTTCGTTTCCCCTCTGTGCCATTCATCATGTCGAATAAGAGGCATTTTGATAGCGTGTGCACTGTGAAGCATTTCTAGCATGGTTTTTACTTTGTTTCTGTTATTCGTGCAGTAATGTCGTATTCAAACAAAGATGCATTTGGCATGCTTATGGTGCTCGGCAAATATCGCCAGAATTACCAACAAGCAGAGCACATTTATGCAGGGAGGTATCAAGATCGCCCACACTGGTCACTAGAGATGAGCTAAACCAGTATCTCTCAGGAACATCCCATACCTGTTCCTAGTCGATACCTACTATGGAGAATACCTGTTATGTGTAAGCAGTGTGCTAGGCCGTGTTGTTCCACTATCTCACCTTGTTCTCGAATATTTGTTATTAGCCATGTACTGGCTGGATTTTTTTTCTCGCTACCTCTATGTAGTGCATACTCTCCTGGTAGTTGGATTGTCTTAACTGCCTTCTGAAACTATTGAAAACAATTTTTAAGCCATCAATATATATATATATATATATATATATATATATATATATATATATATATATATATATATATATATATATATATATATATATATATATATATATATATATATATATATATATATGCACATAAACACACAGTACACACAAGGAGGTTAAGTATCAGGAGGTATACCTCTTCATGTCTCATGTTCTCCTGGTAGGACAATGACAATGGCTATTTCCTGGTGGCTGTTACTGTCACAGCGTGGGGGCATAAAAAGAACAGCTAGAGGCCTACTGAGGAAAAATCAATTATAACTTCTAACAGAACTTTGGATGTTTTTTTTCGTTGCCGAAAAATCGTTTAAAAAAAAAAAAATCACATGCAAAATGGGCACTGTGCGAATGGGGTTGTTAAATAGCTTCAAAATGAAGTTAGAAAGAATTTTTTTTATATTATAATATTCTCGCCCGTTAATACTATTTGGATGCAGTATTGGATACTAATATTAGACAACAAGTATGACGAAATGATATTGTACATGTGTTGAGTAACAAGCCAGTATGTGTGATTGTTCCTGCTTCAGTAACAGGCAGGGATGACAACAGGTATTCCCAGAAACTAGGCATAGATATCGACTGTTCTCGCCCAATACCTGTTGCTGATAACAGGTGTTGAAAATACTCCCTGTCTCTACTGGTCACGACACATTTTTCAGCGACAGGAAGCACGGATTCGCAATAGTGGCCATGTGCAACAAATCTGCATTCTTAACAGTCAGGTCAGAGGACATGTTAGAGACGATAGAAGTGCCGATATCCTTGCTGCAATAAATATAGATCCACATATTTCTACTCAAAGAATAGCACTGGATTCTGGGGTGAGTAGAAGTACCATCTGGAGAATCCTACACCACAGTGGTTTACATCCCTACCACATGCATGTCCATCAGGTATTAAGCAAATATCATTTTCAGGCAAGAGTATCCTTCTGCAACTGGTTTTTACATAAAAATCTGGACTTCCCGACTATCGTACTGTAGACAGATGTAACGATTTTCAAATATGATGGGAATATAAATATCCTTCAACACCATCCAGACCATACTCCGAATAAGTGAAGAGCAAAAACATGCATCAAAGCATGCAACAAAACACAGATAATACACAACCACATCTTCTGCTATCTGCTATGACCCACCTTCTCGGATGATGCAAGTTATATATTGAATGGTCCAGTAGATCTAAACAACACATAACACTCAAGACCGAAGATGGTCAATATAAAAGGGGTGGATCTAGTTGCTCTTACCTGTGTTTTGTGAAAAGAGGATAACAACTTAGGCCGAGTCCCAAACTCTATCATTAATATGCAATCAATAATCTTACATTGAATTACATTAATATAGATATTTGTATGCTTAAGCACCGATTAAGCTTTCATCATAAAAAATGAAACAGGGGAAATTAAATTATGAAAGAACAACATTGTGCACAATGTAAGTGACCAATAATTTAATAGCGCCTTTATTATTTACATATACACAGGCCTAATTATTTGTGGTTTCTGATTGTGTAATCGTTTTGAAACACTCGCGATATCTTATAGAAGGGGAAGCCGATGCCAAAATTGAGCATTTACATCAATAAATATTAAAAGGTTAATTAGAGCGAATTCAATAACCTCTTCCAAGAAAGAAAACATGACCATGGACAGTTCTATAAATTAAGAGTGTACTGTCTCTCGATTAAACTAGTTACTTTCATACGATCTCACCATATGACAACTTAAATTGACATGTGAGCGGTGTTGCACATGGAATTGACGAGGGGGCGGGGGGGTGTAGGGTTATGTGGATAGGTAATACTTAGAAGTTTCAGTTCTCCGGTGGGCGCCAGTACTCTATAGTGGGAGAGCACGAGTTGATAGTAATCCTCGGGGTTATTTGGCCGCCGGCCAGTTGGCTCTTCCCCCAGTGGTCCTCCTCTCGTAGGTTATGTACTGACGATTTACAGAAATATACTCCTGAATGCGTGGTATAGCGAGGGTTGACGGCCACCCTCGTAGACCATCTCACTCCCAAGAGGATATCCCGGCTTCCTCACGCCAACTATGATTTATGTTACTTTTACAATAAATGGGTTACGCAGTCGAGATGCGACTGAATAATAGCTGGAGAATTCTCATCACGTCATTTTTATTCCACTCAAAATTACAAAAGGGGCACATACATTATTGGTTCGCCGTTGTAGTGGACGACCACTGAAACTGTTGAAAAAGTGTGAAACTTACATGGTTTTACAGGTGAATTATAAGTCCACCGGCTGTGCAGAAAACAGACCGGTGCACGAGACAGTGCTCGCTCCGGGCGAGCAGAAACAAGGTTCCGGTAAATTACATTTACAATAAACATAATTGCATTATGGTTAGGTTAAGAAATGATGAAGGCCCAGAGTGGCGCGGACACACGGCTGTCTCGCTACACGTTCATGACTACTAACATGGCGTTGGGCACGAGGGTCTGTGATTGGCTGCTGCTGCGGCCAGATATCATGTGACTTATGTGAATATTATATATGGACAAAATATGTGATGAAGTAATGTGACACAGCTTAATATTAAATAGAAAAATGGTTTGGGCATTCAACACTCATAAGTTACATTCTTATAAAATAACTATCAGTGGTTTTGGCCGTTGTGGTTCAGGGTTGCCATATCAGCATTCTAACCTACAATGTTTTTATTTTGTAGCGGTGGGCGCACGCCCCACGGGAAGGCTCCCAATTACAACTTATTACTCTGGTATACTTAATTCTTAAGGCAAAACAATCACACATCAAAAACACTTGAAATCATTTTGGTTAAAAATGTGTGGTTTCTCGCCACGTTGTTGGCCTTGTTACCATATCTATTGTATATAACATCTATCAGCTGGGCGTGGTGACCTCTGTTCTGGCTAGCATGTGTCCATGAAAAAAATAAGCATCAAGTGAACAAAAACATACCTAACCTAGCATAACTATGAACAGTATTTGCCACGGTACTTTCATGTCACAATTATTACAGGAACATGGGGAAATAAATAATACAAATACACAACATAAACATATCAACTTTCAGTATGACACTCTAACCTCTCGACTGTCAATAGGAATGTTGATATTACTCATATGACACTAACACTGGCGAAAGAACAGAAACAATTACACTATTACACTTTAAAAATACAATACAGAACACAACCCTGCATAAACTTGCGTGATACTCGTGCACACTATGCATAACATGGAACACTCGTAAACACTGAACAATTGGTTGTACACACTTAACACTTAATATTAAAGAGGACTTAGAAAAACACAGATACACTATACTTCTGCACCTATGGCGCACAGTGCTTTACTAGCACGATGTAGTGCCTGTTGGTGCTGCAGGAAGGGAGGCATGGTGAACGGGCTCCCTGAAGCAGTTCTTGTCAAACCCCTCCGGAGGCTGTTCACTCGCCTGCTCGTTGCTCCCTCGTTGTTTACTCGCAGCATCTGGTGGGCTGTTGGAGGTCTCCATGCAGTTGCAGATTGTAGCACTGCCATTGTTCTCTTCTCTCAGGTCTTCTTATCACTCGCTGGTATCGGCACTGTAGGGCTGGTTGTAGTAGGCACAGAAGTGTGCCTGCAAGCCATGCATGCTGTACGCTGTGTGCGGTGAATTCGTTTGGCGAGTCCAGGGGGGGAGGTGGGTGCAATGCCCTCTTTCTCTTTCCCGCTGCTCTCAACTCGAGGCGGGCGGCGTAGTTTAGGGTGTGAGGTGCTCCTGACATTCCGTGTGGCTGTGACCCCTGAGCTCGGGCTTGTAGGCCAGCTGGTTGGAGCTGACCGGTGTGCTGGTGACATCACAACACACTCGGTGACATCACGGGTGGCAGCATATGTCGTTGATGGTTGTCTCGTGAACAGTAGTCGTATTCCCCGGTGTGTACCTCCGAGTCTCCTGCAGACAAGGTTGAGTCTCAGCAGGGCTACACATGGTGCAATTCTGTCACTGTGTTTACGAAGCGATGAACATGGCAATGAAGCGATGATAAACGTACTGTTGCATGGGCGGCGAGGCAACACATCACACAGCATTGTTACATTCGGCATGATGAAGTAGCAGTGGAGGGAGGGGTGTGAAGGTCTCCCGCCTGTCACAACATGGTGAAAACACGGAGAAGTGAAGGAACAGAATAAAGAGGGGAAGTAGGAGTGACTAGCCACCCCTCCTCTGTTACGTATCCAATCGATGAACTTGGTCGGAATGTAAACAATCACACATGGTTGCATTGTGTGTGCTGTCAACTCCAAAACAGCAGGCGTGAATGGTGTCGAAATGAAGGTTTTTGTTGGGAATGTTATTTGCATTTAAATGTAACTATATTCAAATGCTGATTTAAGGCCTTAGTGGCCTGAATACTGATTTTATTTTGACGTGTGGGCATGTGCGTTGTTGCAGTGCAAGATGCAAACACTTTTACATACTGTACATGGCACACTCGGGGCACACTGTTCTATTACACTGCGGTGCCCAATTTCACATAACTATCTACTTGATCGTTGCCTGTCTTTTCGCGATGGGCGTTTTGATCGTTGCCTGTCTTTTCGCGATGGGCGTTTTGAACGTTGCCTGTCTTTTCGCGATGGGCGTTTTTGTTTTCTCCAATGTGGCCGGAGTTGCGCATGTTGTGCATGCCTCGCACACACACTAGGCGTCGGTTTTACTGGGCTGTTGCTGTGTACACTTGGTGTGAACATGATGCTGTTTCTGGTGACTTCACATGCTGTAGGTGATGGAGTAATCTGAATGTATGGACACACAATTATCATTGCTGGCTGGGCAGTAGTAGCCATGCACATTGGAGTTTGAGGTGGAGTGGTGGCCTTCTCACATTCCATTTCACACTGTGTGTAGGTGTCTCTCTTAGGCGTGGCTTTTCCCGCACGATTCTGGCACCCCCTGTGCCAGTGGTATATCGTCACTGTGCAGTACCAGCATGGATGTGGCGTATGTGATGAGGGCATTGGTGTTCCACAGTCCGCTGCAGTGTTCTGAGGTGTTACTGTAGTAGGTGCTGCCAGAGTTGACCCGTTTTTGCTCGGAGGTGCGGCAGCTGCGGCCGGTATTGATTGGGCTGGCTGGCTGGCTGCATGGCTCCTTGGTTTTTATTCTTCATGGTGGATGTGGCGGTGTATTGTTGCAGGTTACGTTCAGGCAGTTTGCTCTCGGTGTTGGGGGCCGGTGTTGCGTCTGTACCAACACATGATATTGCTTGCAGTGGGCATTTTTCATTCTGGAGCGATTGGAGTGCTGTGAACATTATGCATTGTGGCATAGATGATGATGTTTGATTGTGGTGACCAGGATACGGTTGCGGTTGATTGGCTGTTATCCCCACAATGAAATGATGGAGTTCACTTGGTGTGAAAGCGGAGAATGGTGTGTGTCAATATGTAGTTTACTGCTCATGCTTGTTTCTTGCTGACTCGGGGGTGGAGCGGTATTGACTGCGAATGCTGGTGTGACATGATTTTCCCCGGGAAGTGCCAGTTTCTCGGCGGCTGTACATTGGTCGCACAGAATGCGTCCATTGTGTATGTCTGCTATTTCCCACTTTTCTTCGATCGCGCATTCCACGTGGTACATGTACGAGCACTGCCGGCAGGATATTATGTTGTTTCCATTTCCTGGGCATCTGATCTTCCAGCTGTAGGTCGGTATTTCATTTTGTTGCCGCTGTACTGCAGTTAATGAGGCGGGTAGGAATGGATAATTGCAGGTGGCTTGATTCATGGTGAATAGGCTCGTGCTTGCATGTTTCGGTCTTTTAAAATGTTGGCACATTACAGCTTGCATGTCGAAATAAAATCCCATGTTGGCCGGATGGTGGTGTGGATGTGCGGCACGGTAGTAGCTGCTATCTTTGCCAGGCCACATGGCCTTGTGGGTTGCAGCTGTCACCCACATGCATGGTGCGGTAGGGGAGGTTCTGCCTGCTCAACACGGTGCAGATGAAGGGGAGTGGCAGGTGCCTCACTCTACTCTGCTGGGCTGTTCCATGATGGCATGCCTCCTGACATCACAGCAGAATTGGTGTACAAGATGGCGGATTGATTTGTTTTTTGGTGCCAAAATCCCTTTTTCTGTTCTTCTCGCCCAATTTTAATGTTTCTTGTCTCGAAATGTTGCAGATTTTCCTTAGAATGTTATAGGAAGGTGCGACAGTAGCGAAATGAGGAGCCGGACCTCAAAGGACTTACTTTATTTAAGGACACATGGTCGCACGTGGCTCACACAGGTTTCCATGGACTCTGTAAAGATTGAGGATTTTGGAAAATAGTTTTAGGTACAGTGATGGTTGATTGGGTTTTGCCGGGAAAGGATTAGCCCTTAGTTGCGGCGCCACTTGACATGTGACCTGTGTTGCACCTGGGGTTGGAGGGTTATGTGGATAGGTAATATTTAGAAATTGCAGTTCTCCGGTGGGCACCAGTACTCAATAGAGAGAGAGAGCACGAGTTGATGGTAATCCTCGGGGTCGTTCGGCCGTTGGCCAGTTGGCTCTTCCCCCAGTCACTCCAAGCACAAAGCAAGCTCACACCGGAGGAACAGCAGGTAAATGAGTAATTGACCGCATTCATTGCATGGAAGATATATCTGCGAATCTAAGTGATCATAATTCTAAACATTTCTGACAATACCAGGAAAAAAACTCAAACAACAGTTCAGGACCCCCAACCATCAAAACCGGGATAGTAACAACCAATAGGAAACGTGACATGACAAGTGCGGGAAACAATGGCCATAAGTGGGATAAAAGCCAACTGCCACTGCGACCTTGCTAATACTGTATACTCACAATTTATCCACATACATGTTTCTGTCAAAGGTCAACGTCGTTATTGCGCAGATCGACACTGTGTCCTCACACAATTTTTTACAACCACACTTTGTGAATGTTAAAGATGTCACGCCCACTAACCATGTGATTATACTAGTCACTAACCAGTACAGTAGCAGAGCACTAGGGCAAAAAATGGTTTCTGTAAAAGTGCGAAATATTGAGACCATAACAACATAAATAATTACACTGGAAATCAGAGAGGATGCAATTCTTGGAGTGCCGTGGTTGATGGAGCAAAACACTATTGTAGAGTCCATGGCTTGCCGAATACATTTTGCCATAAAAGAGTGGCACACTGTGTACAACTCAAATCAGTGCCCAGCTGATAGTATACCCACTGTCTCCTTAGGGAAATCGATAATGAGGTACCATGCGAACACCAGGCAGCTTTCTAACGGTTGTTAAACGAACGTAGAGACGTTTTTGTCATGCATGGCACTTTGCATTGTATGACTGTTGCGGAACATGATATCATGTTACTGGGAGAAGGGCCTATCTGTACACCTCCACGGATCTATCTGCCGCACCAGGGATGCATTATTAGGCAGCAGATTCAGGAAATGCTGAACGATGGTGTAATTGAACCTACAGATAGCCAGTTCAACTCGGCAATTATGCTAGCACGAAAAAAAAAGACGGGACCTGGAGGCTCTGCATGGACTTAACCTTAGTTAATCATGTGACATGTAGTGCACTCCTGCCATACATCAGCATGGAGGAAGCAATTAGTTTGCTCGGCCAAACTAAAATTATAACCTCACTAGTTTTGAAAAGTGGGTATTGGTAATAAGTCGCTGTTAAATTAGATGACTATGGGAATACAGTTTTCAAGTCCCCAGATGGGAAAAGATTCCAATTTCATGCAATGACATTCGGACTTAAGTGTGCACCCACCACCTTCAAGACGACGATAGTCCAAGTACTAGACGACCTCATCGGCGACTGTAGGCTCGCATACCTGGATGATGTGGTCGTGTGGTCAGCCACATGGGAAGAACATCTGCACCACTTGTCTGTTGTTTTGCAGAGGCTAGACATAAATGGATTAATGTGCGCAATGGGAAAATGTCACATAGGGAAAACCATTGTAGATTTCCTTGGCCTCATGGTGGACAATGTGGGAAATACATCACTTCCAGATCAGCTGAGTCTAATTGAGAAATATCTGCCACAGCCCAATAAAAAACAGCTCAGAAAATTTTTCGGGCTAATCAACTGTCTTCGAGAATATATTGAGAACTTTACTATCATCACCGCCCCACTGACTGATTCGTTATCACTGCAACAGCATCTTCAGTGGACTAGCGACACTGAAAAGGCATTCACAGAAATCAAACAGAAATTCAGATTGTGTCAGACACTAGCCAGGTATGATCCGAGATGGCATTTATACATGCAAACTCATGCCAGTGAGGAACACCTATGACCCATATTGTACTAGTGTCACAATGACAGAAACCACCACGTTATTGATTTTGCCAGTGCCAAAATCGGGCCCACGGAGTAGTGATACAATGTAATTGAGCACGAATGCTTGGCCGTCGCCTGGGCCATTAAGAAGTACAGGGCTTATCTGGAATACCAGAGATTTACACTATGTACTGATAACTGGTGCTAGTGTACCTGCACAGTATGCACGAGGCAAGAAGTGAACTAACCAGAGATGGGCACTACTTCTGCAGGCCTATGACTTCATTGTGGAACATGTTCCACGTATCAACTGACAGATGCTGTTGTGCTCTTCCGGAGCTAATGTATGATGGTTATTGGTTTTCTGGGCCACCAGGAATGAAAGGTTATATGGATAGGATTGATGGTTGTTGCTGTTTTCTGGGTTGGGCGCCATTGCTGAGAGCACAAGAGATTATGTGGGTCGTGGTGCCGACGGCCCATGTGGCCGTCCCTGATGAGCCTTTGTATTTTGATGAAGATGATGAAGTTGTAACTAGAAATCCACAAAGCCCAGGCTAGTGGAAGGTGTACAGCCCCTTTCAGACACATAATTCACTCCCATAAGTTTGTTCCAGGCCACCTTATCGCCCTACGAATATTTCCCCATCTCATGAAAATGGATACACGGTCGTGAAGCAGCCGAAGAAATAAAGAACTGCATTGTCGATGACACATCATTTTATTTTCGCGATTCTCTTAAGTGAGGCACTTACATTTATGTTCTCCTGTACGGCTCGGAGAGCTCCTAAACAGCGAAAAACGGCACGAGGCCTACATGAAAATTTAAGTGCTTGCTACATCCTGACCATGTAGCAAACAGTCTGGGTTGTGAGGTGGCATGCTCTCCGGGGATGTTACATGATAAAAATTTTCTGATAGTTTAAATTAAACACTATTTCAGCTACATGGTCGGCACAAAAGATGAAGTCCCGTAGAGGTCGTACACGATGTCCACCTCACATGATGATCGAGACGCTACTGATGTCGGGTTGGCATGGAGATCTCTGAGTGTTAGAGCCCTTCCCGCACCCCTATGAAAAAACATTTACTTATTAAAAAATGATGATGGCGAATGGCATGAAATGTATGCCTGCAATGCTGATGGGGTGAGGTTACACATGTACACATTTAATTTTATTACAAAAGCATTAAAAATAAAAAATATATAATATAAAAACATGTATCACATAACTCATAAACATGACACGTAACCTCAAATGAAGCCCTATTTCATTGAGGACTAATGTGACCTGTGGTGTAGTGTATAGTAGAATGAGCTGATTATCTCATTATGCCTGAAATGAACTAGTGTTTAATTTAACATAAATATATTTACAAGTATATACACGCTTGTTAATGATAATTAAAAAGTAGGATCATCTCGCCACGTGCTGGGTACGTTATGGAAGCCGATCTGTGTCCACATCACTACACAACCTCTCCATGACAAATACTGTACAACTACTGCCCAATACTGACCATAAATACTAGATGTCAAAAGAAATAAATATTATGTGGGAGCTCGGGTATGCACAACATAATAAGCAAAACATAATTAAACATTATTTACACTCTGCGCTGTAGTGGTAACATATGCGCTGTATTAATACGCTATATGACATCATGCATGGGACAGAGGATTCTGGCATATTACATGTATGACATGAAAAAAAAATTATCAAATGAACCCTTATTGATACGCTGTACAACGTGAATTATGCACACTGAAATAATTATATAATTAAAACATACATTGGACACTTGTAAAAATGTAAACAAACTTTGCACGCACTAAATGCTGGATGATGAACACACTACACTAACACATTGCATTGCACATTAAAAATATTAAAATCATAAATTAAACAGGCCATTAAAAAATACGAATACCTGACAATGCACCACATACACATACACACGTGCGCGCGTGCACACACACGCACGCACATGCACACGCAGAACACTCTTCGTGCATTGCACTGCCCTACCGCAGGCGGTGGGTGAACTGTTGGTGGTTGCGGGACGAATAATCTCGAGGGGACATCTCGTAGCGGCCAGAAAAGGCCACCCACAAAAGTTACTACTTAAGCTTCAACGGCCACATGGTAATTTCCAGTTAAGCTACGACGGGATGTGGATTAAGAGAGTGTTGTAAGCACGCCATGCTGACCTACTGGGTGAGGCGTATAAAACGGCCATAGATGCCACCCCCTGCCTCCAGACGCACTTCACTTGGCACTTCGGCACTTCGCCTTGGGCTTTCGTCGCGACAGGCAACAAGGCAGCACGCTCCTCGGAGAGTTAGATACTTATAGGTTTCGAGACATCACGCCTGTGTACTCTGGTCGGCCCAGCATTGCAATTCTAGCTTGCTGGGTCACCTTGAGCCTAGCCCATTCAGGTCAGCGGTTAGAGCACACTGCATCGTTTTAGGCACAGTTTATAACACAAAACAACACTTTCTCGTGTTTCGTTCCATACCTGCTTTCCCCCCTTTTCCCTTGCGGAGGGGATGGACCGTTGGGGGGGGGCATGCGGGTCGACTGGCCATGCGGGAAAAGGTCCCACCGATTCCGACTTCCTCCTTCAAAACCCCGGCGTTCTTGAAATGCTCCAGGCAAACTCAAACAGCCCAGTTTCCCGGCAACTCTCTCCTCAAGGCGTACCAACCTACGAGGACTTGATAGCACTCAAAATATCGGCTCAAACAACACCACTTAGCACCCCAGCCTCCTCCCGCCCTACAACACCTGCGGAAGAAGTAAGCATGTTTTTGGACACTGAATTCTTACAACCAAAACAAAGGGGAAGTAAAACCACGGGAAATAACCAGACAAAAACCGCACAGGAGAACAAGCATCTCCGACAGGCGTCGTCTGAGGCGCCAAAACACATCATCCCGGTACAAAACTGGTTTTCACTTTTGCAAGAGGTCGGAGACATGACAAGTAACTCAAACCCCGGCTATTCAAGCCAGCCACCCGTCCTCACACAGCCGGATGCTTCAAAAGCACAACATCAAAGAAAACAATACCGCACAGTCGTTCCCGATACTTCAAAACACCACCTTCTTACACAAAAGCTAAGAACCATCAGCAAAGACAGTTTCTCTCTCCTACTTACCAGGCAAGGCACTCACATCATCGCCACAAACCCAGAACACCACAATGCAGCTAAACAAATGCTCTCAGCGAATGGCTTCTACTTCTCATACAGTCAGGTCTCCGAAGCCCCACAGAAGGTGGTATTCATCCTATCAGAAACATTCGACATCACAGAAATAAAAAAAGGATCTCACAAGTGCTGGTTATCAGATTTTGCATATTTATCAATTAAAAAAAAAAGATTCCACACCCTAGCAACCCAGAACAGTACACACTGGAGCCGCAACATTTTTTCTATGTGACAGCCGCGCAGAACACACATCTACCCCCATTTCACAAGGTCACAAGAATTAATATGACTATAGTCCACCAACACTTCTACAGAAAGAGACCACAGGACGTGGCACAGTGCAAGAACTGCCTGGCCTTGGGGCACACCAGGAATTTTTGTGCCATGCCTATCTCCTCCCCACACTGCACCCAGTCACATCCTGCGGGTGCCTGCGCACAAACCACTGCTCCACCCAAGTGTAAAAACTGCTGAGGCGATCACTCCGCTCTATCAAAAGCCTGCCCTAAATTCCAGGACCTGGTTCTGAAACGACAAGCATCCAAGGACGCAACAACATCTGCAAAGCCAATTCCAACTCCTGTTTCGTACAGGGATCAGGCCAGAACATTCACATCAACTAAAGTTCAACCCCAGATTTCCTATGCGCAGGCACTCAGAAAATCCAGACAAACCACAACTCCCACACTTGATGCCTTAGCTCCAGCAATAACACAAACAAAAATCCCGTCTCGTCCACTCCTGCGAGGCTCGCTCGGGGAAGAGGGGAAGCGATGCGGGAACTCCATGAATTCATGGCATTCCTTAAGTATTGCAACTTCCAGGCCCTCCTAGCGCACTTCAAACCCTTTATGTCTGCTGCCAAGCAAATCTCCGACCCCCAGGAAAGATCAATATTACTTCTCGAGGCTTCGTCGACGTATGTCTGTTCTTAGTGTGTCTTCATGACCTGGAAATATACCTTTCCTTTCTCTAGACCTAAACTGGAACGAACGCGAAATTACACAACAAAATTACTAAGCTACAATGAGTGACACAATTTGTTATTTAAAATAATAAACTAACTGATAGCAGCACTTTTACTGCATTCAACTTACTCTCAAATAAATGCAAGCCACCAATTAACAGTATTTTGCTTTAAAAAACGACAAAAACTCGAATACAGTGTAATAAATATCACAGCTTCTATTAATCTTAAAAATTTATCACAACCAAACTAGTCAAGTACACTACACAACAAACAAATTATTTATTTAAACTGCTAAATGGCCGGATTACTTAAATCGAAGCTCCAACTCACGTATATAATTTATTTCAAAGTAACTTTCCAGCAAAATCAATAAATATAAGAAACTTTTAATTTTCCCGATGAATTACAATCAGAATTAATCATAACAACAACAGTGCTGCCATTTCTTGGTCGGCGAAGAGAGGCCCCGCCCCCAGGAGACTAGCAACCAATCAGAGCGCTCTAGCAACATTTCCTTGAAAATACAAACATTGCGTATTGTTTTCGGCCTTTTACAACATTCTTTTGCAACTGCAAGTTATTAAAAGCATATATTATTAACAAAATAACAGTTTAAAAACTAAAAATACTCACCATCCTCTATTACAGTCAATATAATACCCTTCTACGACAAAACTAAACCCCAAAGCCGACCAAAAATTCTCTCTCTTTAACAAAACTAGTTCCTGCACAGCGTGTACAAGCCATTTGCTTGCTGTCACTCGCCCATGCAACACTCGTGTTAACACGCAACAAGCTTAATTAAGTACATCAACCACTCTCCGAATCTTAACAGAAGTTTCTCTAATTAAGGCCCAATAATTCCAATTATTATCGAACACCATGCAAATTAATTTTCAATCAGATACAGCTACACTAGTTATATTTACCACTATGTTAAGTACAAATTTCTTCTCCATCTTGTTCCTGATATGCCTTGCAACTTAATCGTCTTAATGATAATTCTTAGCTTCAATTGGCAATAATAACAACAAATTAATTTTAAATTGAATTTTCAACAAGACCCGATTCTATTAAAAATTCTTGCGAATTTAACTTCACCAATTCCTCCTCCCACCCCCTTCAGGCAGGTGGCGGGGGGATTACAGAGAAACCAGGAGAACTCAGCATTGGGAAACAGGCTCCAGGCACTACCCTGGAGCTCTGAACAAATTAAAATTGCAGCTTGCTGTATTTTATTTACACATTACAATCCCATAACCGTATGGGAGGAGACAAGGGCCTTGGTCTGTACCTCCCCCGCGCTGAGGGAGTAGCGTCCCTATGATGATAAATCGTCGGCGGCGGCCCTGCCTCCAATGACTTGACGCTTGAGGTACCACGACGTTAGTTGTCGGAGCTGGTAACCTGAGCATCACGACACCAAGGCCTTGAGGAGCTCTGAGGTCTCTCAGTGTTAATTGGTGAGCATAACTTGAACTAGCAGTTAGGGCGCAATGTTTCCCTTCGAGACCCCGTCGTCCCATTAAATACTAATTAATATTGACTGGCAAGGTTAGGTACTTGATTATATATTGTAACTTAATGGCACTGAGCACCTGTGAGTAACTGCAATCTGAATACTTGTTCAATTAACCATTCGTTGTAGCGTATATCAATTCCATAATGTTTAATGTTTAATAAAGTAGTTGTGTTGTGAACTTGCTGAAGTTGTCAGTGAACTAGTAGAGCTACGCCCCTATACATGTACGTCTATCCCGCGCTAGTCTTGATAGCAGAGTGCTTGAAATATTATTGGTTCAGTGGTCAGGATAGGATAGGAGCTAGAAAGGGGAGACGTAACAACATGGTAAACGTCACGTAATTGTGCAGAATGGTGTGGAGTTGGAGGAAGTAATGCCATCGGACACGCAAGAGCCGTTCCAGGAAGTGAGCGTACAACCATGGGCGTCAACACCAGGGGAGACAGGGGAGGGATTGCCCTGCCCAAATGTCTGATAAAGGGGAGGGGGGGAGCAAGTGGTGTTAAATCTCATCCCTTGATTATGATAGTTTTTAAAAACTCATAGCTGCATTTTGATCAGTTTAATCAAATACTTTTCATTCATCTGTAAGGATTCTTCTCTCATTTCTTCACATTCTATTACCCTGCAAGTAGGCAGTAATATTCATCTGACATCATGTTTCAAGTATTCAAGTGTGTGACATTAACAAAGTCAATAGTACCTCACCTACCCTTATTCCTGAAAGGCATTTGTACAGTGGCATTTCTACCTGCTCGTGTCCCCTGTTCCTCTCCATCACATTATTTCTTTGATCTCTGCGGCAATCCATTAGCCCCCATCCCCCGCCTCACCTTTACCCTGGCTAAGGGTGCTTTGATCTCTTAATACTTTGCTTGCTTTGTGCTCGGCCAGCAAGAAACTTTGTGAGTTAGTATTCCAGTACCCGTACTGGAGTGAAGTCGTATAAATTGAATAGCGTGTCTTAGCACTCTGCTTGCAATGAGGCATACAGATTAATTTAAGAATACAGCAAGAAGGTGCCAGAATATTACATCATTCTTCCAGCAATGTGAAGATATAAATAGTAAGCAGGCCAATTATCTTAATAATATTATAAACGCGCGAAAGTTTGTATGTTTGTTTGTTACTCAATCACGTCATAACGGATAGCCAGATTTGGATGAAATTTGGTATAGGGGTAGATTATATTCTGTTTTAGCACATAGGATACTTTTCATCCCGAAAAAAAAAAAACAAACAGTTTCTTAGGAAATATATAAAATATGCCACCAACCATTTGAATAGGCAATGGTTAGTGATCTGTTTTTTTTATTTTGGGATGAAAGTACCCTATGTGCTAATCCAGAATAATATAGTAATAAAGAACAAGACGATAGTGCACTTGGTCATTATAATTAAGGTTTGAATTTTGCACGTGGATGGAGCTGCATGTAACAGCTAGTATGTTTATATATTATCATATTTTATTAACAGAACTTTAAAATGCAAATGTGTCGTTGAATTATGAATGTATTAATTTTTGGTTGCTTGTCCTAAAGATAATGAAAAATAATTTAAATAAATATTATTTGCAATAGATTATGGTAACCATGGTTCATGTGCTTATATTGGCTATGGCTATCTTAATAAAAATTCACATTCAGTGAAAAGAGTGGAACTTACAGTACTCAATTGTGTTTTCTGTACAGTATTATGCTAAGATTTTCTCTTAAAATGCGGGGTCAACTAGTACTTTCAATGCAGTACACCGCGATATACACTACAGTTTACATCATCTTTCATAAATGTGTGCAATTTTTAGACTTAGCTATCATTAGTCATGTCGTGTTAACATGCTTGCTTATTGGTGTTGGCACTATTAATTTAACAAACCAAACTAAAAATTAAGTAAATTTATATGTTGGCACCCAGGCAGATATTTTTACTTACAACACCGCTTGTATTAAAATGTGTTGTAACCCTTTTTTGTATTTAACACAGTTATAAGTACAATATAAAACATATGGCTTAATTGAGGTACAGTATACGCACCGAGAAACAGAATCCATGAAGCATTAGTTTAAGGACGTCATGGACATGCTTAAACAAAGCATCATTACCTCTTTTCCATTAGGAACTGAAAATGTTTTTGATACCACAGACAGTCAGGCAAAATGCTTTAAGCTATAAGACAGTGGTTTTGGTGATAAAAAGTACGAGGCTAAATTCAATGCATATTGCAGTAAAGTAGGTACTTAGACTGTAATACAGATAGTGTGTGCTGTTGTCAGACTCTCTACACTATTACGACGTTTAGAAGATAGTTTCAATGAAATTCTGTGTGTGTAAATAAAACATTTTAAGAAATCTAAAACCTTGTATTATCGTAAATTTAAGAATTTAAATGATTACTCAATTAAATTTGTATGCATCTCTTATAAATCATTTGTCACACACACACACCACATATATATATGTGTATGTATAAATATACTCGTAAATAATGACCCGCAGTCAACGAGACATTAATTCCTACATACGTCCTACATTGACCTAGCCTTGCTCCCCACCCCTTGAAGTTGATGCAGGACGACGTCCATGCGTACAACAGCTGGATGCAGTAAACAATTAAGTCCTGATTAGTGAACTATATCGTGAAGTAGAGCAGGTGCAGCTAGGATGTGCAATCACACAAGTAAAGGAAGATGCGTGCGCAGCAGAATGTTGGGGGTTGACACATTATTGACGGTCGCCTAGAAATTTGTACACTTGGCGATTCGCAGAAATGGCAGTTGTTTGTTCCTCTGTGTGCACGAGAGAGAGAGAGAGAGAGAGAGAGAGAGAGAGAGAGTGACAGTGACAGCTTACGCACATAGCAGTACTGTAGTGGGACATCCAGTTACTGACTAAACTATATGCAATGTGAGGGAACATTTTTTTGTCTCGGCCTCACAAAGCATGTACGTCAGCATGTGCAACAGTGAACTAAGATTAACTTGTTCAAGGCAATGTGTGCATATAGAACACAACAGCAGCAGCCACACTTACTGCAGAGACAATTTCAAACTGTTTGTCTAGACCTTATGAGGACCCAGTACACAGGGAAAAATTTGCGAGAGTTATGTACCTGGTGGGGGGTAAAGCACATAAAGAAGACAATTTACCATCCGCAAGCAAACCCCACAGAATGCCACAATCAAGAGCTCAATGTTCAACTCTGGCTCCGCATGGGTGACCAACACACCACGTGGGCTGACCACCTGCCCGCCACCCCAGGAGGGGGGATGTACCATGGTGGAAGGTGTGCTAGCACCTCCAACAGACATGCCACCTGGTGGGGTAAGAAGTCCGATGTAGCCCGCTGCACTGACACTATGCAGGGTGCATTCGACAGTTGACCCACCTACAAGTGCCGCTGTTCAGCCACCCATGCCATCACTGGTGCCAGCAGTTCCTGTGGCAAGTCAGCCCATGGAAACTACGACGCCCATCGTCGCAGCGCCCAGAACATCAGAGGTGTCCACCTCCCCGATATGACCCGCACAAGGTGACACTACGGTATCCCCTGTTGCTAAGTTGATGGCATCAGAGCAATCACAGCGGGGGTGTCAACCGCTGTTGAGTACGTAGGGGGGGGGGGGGGGGAGCCACAGCAGGGAGGCGGCAACATGATAACCACCCCTCGGTCATTGCCTACTCTGTTCGCCCCCGGCGGCAGCAGGGTCGATGTGACACCAGTGAGAGCAGCAACGCAAGTAGCGACAGCAGTGGAGGCAGCGGCACATTGGCGGCAACAAACGCTCCGACCGTGCTGCACACGCGGGGATTCCACTGCGTCCCACACCACAGCCCAACACACTAACATTGACAGCTGCTCCAGCAACATGAGAACCAACCAAGAGGTATGTGCGCATACCGGCCATGACAGCAATGGAGGTGGGAGCCTGCATGCTGAAAGTAGTGCCACCCGGCCTGCAAACTGTCTCCTGAAGAAGGGGGGAGGGGGTGGATTTTGACGTGTACTCGCATCCCTCATCTGCAGTCTGTTTGCCCATCTGTGCACCTTGCACCACCACATGTATCTTTACTCTACCAAAACTATGAGTGTAACAGTATGGTGTGTGTAGGAGTGTGCAAGTGGGGAGTGATGTAGTGCAAGTTAGTGCGATGTTAAAATAGGGCACCCCACAAAAGGGCTTAGCAGCTGACACTGCTACAGCCCTAATTCAGGGGACACCAGATACATCCCTATAAATTAATATGAGGTGTTATTGTTTTGTTATATGTTTATTGCAAGAGGCAAGTTGTGTTCATTTCACATGTGTTACCCTCATTTCATTCCATATCATGTGCAAGTGTTTGTATGTCTTCTAAAATGATGCAAAGTATTTTTACTGATCATGTTATTCCAAGTGTTTGATGTTTTTTTAAATTTTAAAGGCAAATGTGACATAAGCTAGTTCTGGCGTGGCACGCTAACTCGCCAGGGGAGGTTTGTGTGGCACAACGGAATGATCAGTATCGTCCGAGATTCGCGAGTGCATGGCTGTATCTGACACTCACTCCAGTGGCCTGCACCATTTTTGCACCAACCATATTAGTATGCAATAGTTTTAATCAATCACTGGAACCTTTTTACTGTTAGCCAACGGAGACGCTTGCCCTCCTGCTCTGTAGTTTGCATCACTCAGGGGAGCGTAATATTTCACTTTAATTAGCTCTTTCGGCTTCGTACCTTTGTGCGCACTGTAGCCTTCCCGGCGGGTGTATGTCTGGCAAGCAATGTAAAGTTTCTTCAGACAGGAGAGAGTTCATGTAATATTCATGGAAAATATACATGTATTGGAATCTACACGTATCATTTCAGTGTGATGCCTTAGGGTATTTCAGGACATGGGCCCTTAAAATACTACCCGACAAAAGTGTTACCTCTACATCAAGTGTTTTAGTGTATTTAATTGATCTTGCTACATGTGTGCTACAACTAACCCATTCAATAAATTCCTGTGTACCAATCAAAATTTGCCACCGTTTAGTAAAAAAACTATTTAACATATGTTATGTATTCATATGAGGGGTACAGCAACCAAGGAAGATTATGTCCCGGTGATCTGTCTACAATACATAGATCTTCAAGACTCTATAGCTCTACCACAACTTTATTGACATCACACTGGTGATGTGAGGTGCCAACCAGGTAACAATATTTCCAACCATCTCTAACCTCAATCCACACCCCCCTTCAAAATCGACTTTCACCCAGCCTCACCTCACCACACAGCATCATACTCATTGTTTCTTTTTTCACTTAGTTAAACAGTTTTTGTTCTTCTAAAACAAAAATTAGTGTACTAACTTTTCCTTAAAAACAGTTTATTATTACTTCATCTTTAATAATTTACTTTTCCATTTCTTCATGAAGTTAAAATACCATATTTCACATTGTTGAGATTAGTGGTTCCTGCCTATGGTTGTCCCTGATATCAAAATACATCACTCCAATAAGTTCCAATTTAACCACGGACACTCCCCCAGCCCCACAATATGTGGACGTGGGGAGGCACCCCACGTAATTATGTTACAGGGATGGATACTCACATACCATAGATTCGCAGTCGGAATCGAACTAACACCTTCCATGCAAGTCAGGCATACTAATATAGCCGTCGGGGGCCGCAGTGGCTGAGCAGTTGAACTGCTTGCCTCCCACCAAGGCGAACTGGGTTCAATCTCCAGCCAGGTCACTCCCGGATTTTCGCGAGTGGGAATCGTTCCAGACGATTACGCTGGTTGGCAGGTTTTCTCAGGGATCTCCCATTTTACCCACACTTGCATTCTGGTGATGCTCCATTCTTCATCTCATTTCACCCTCATCGGCTCTCAAGACCTCGCTGTTAATATCCACCCAAATCTCTCAACTCAATTTGATATGGCCTTCCACATTATAGGTAGAGATATGGATGTGTCAGTTGCAGGCCGGAACATACAATGTCAGTTCGGGATATGAGAATTCTACTATTTTTATTGCAGTTTGCGATATGGAAGTGCAGCATATTTCCATTCAAAAGTCAGGAAATGGAACTGAAATTGTATGGCATAGAACTTTATGGAGTGCCATGTTGCAGGTCGGGACATGGAGCCTGGCAGAGAAGGTGGTAGCTGGTTTGCCGTCTCCAAGAAAGGCAGGATCTCCACTTTGCTCAATGTGGTGGGTGGTACCTTTGTGGACATGAGGAGTCGCGGTTCGATAGTGCCGGAGTATTTGACTGCAGAGACCAGTACAGCAAATCACCTGTCCGATCTGGAAGCCAGAGCGCATGAATTCAGCTTGTTCAACTTGCTGGCTGTTGATGTGAGGTATGCACAGGATTTCATTTTCATTCTTCGTATAATTTGAGTATGCTCAAGTTCATCTTTTATCTTAAAGAAACTAGCATACAGGGTTTTCATATTAAATGAATCGATTTGTCACAGAATACTCAATAAATATAACATAAGTTACTAGCAGCTGTTGAACAATAAAACAAATCATAAACAATGTATGCATCCATATGAAGGAAACTGGAAATCACGTATAGTATATGTTTTAAATATATTCAGATACAATCATATTTAGGGAAACAGGCCTAAATCCATTAGTGTGTTTAAAATCCAGAAATTCATCTACAGAATAAAAGGCTTCATTTACTAGGGGTTGCCTTTAACTGGTGTTTTGAATAAACAGAATTAATTAGTCTTATCAATTCTTTGTAAGGAAAGAGACATGTTGTTTATTAGCTACACCACCATCAGATCACCTCTGTGCCACTTGAGGGCAGCTCTGCGCCGATCAGCCAGTGTTCCACGTGGGACTATTTGCTGACCCAATTAACATAAACTCATACTAAAACATGATACACATATTTTCAGAAATAGCCAACTGAAACTGCAGTTTATTCAGCTATTCTAGAGAGCTTCAAAATACATTTCGCAATATACAAGATATCTTGAATGTTTGTGCATTCATTTATTAAGGAGAGTGAGTTCCAGTGCAACTAGCTATTTATTTAGTAAAACTACTATTTTAAACATGTTGCAACATGCAACACAGTTAATAAACTAGGTTGGAGTGCACATTAAATCACTGAAAATGATATCATACTCAAGCATATATGGGAGCACAACAAAATTTATTAATTCCATATGAATTTTTAAAATTAAAATTGATTTGGTATCGTGCCGAAATGCTCTAATACACATATGGTCACCCTGTTGCAAATACCTGAGGAAGTACAATAATCTATATTCATTTAATTTCGGGTTCTTCCGTTTCCTCCACCCTTGTATTCCAGCACTGCTCCATAGTCATCTCGTTTCACCCTCATGGGCCTCAAGACCCCTTCAGCTGCGCGGCAAGGGAATCTCAGAAACTATGAATGCCAGTGAATGTAGTGGCGAGTGAGAAATTTGCTGTTAATTGGTGCTGGAAATATTACAAACTTTAGTGCAGTTTGTACACTTTAACACAGAAACAAAAGTACTGGAATGGAGTAAATTGTTACAAGCTGGTATTATTCTGTTCCACAAGTCCATGCACAGGGTAACCACATGGGGATGCACGATGACCAAGATACATATATGAATTTAATGAGAAAAATACACAAGAACAAGATCTATACGATAGGAGGGAAAAGACTGTTAGAGGACATTTACCTGTGGACATGCGTAACTCGGTCATACAAAGCTTCAGAGAACTGGGTTGGCTGCAGCCTTCTGCTGCCAGAGATCAGTTAGAGTAGTACACTCTAGTTTATTGGCTAAATTTGCCGTACCGTACGTGGACCACGTGGATCACTTTGAGCTTACTTCTAGAAAGGGATAAATAATGTGGCCATTACATTTGGAACATTTTCACTAACGTTCTATTTTTTTAATGTCTGAATAGTACTCAAGGCAGTGTCGTGCCTAGTTGCGCGCAGAGTGCGTCTAGTCTCCCCAGCCATATACATGTTGCACTTTCATCAGCACTGATGAACAGAAACTGGCTTAATTAAGGCAGAAAAAGCCAGGCACACTGAGTATACATGACACAACATAAAATGCATCTCCACTGAAAAATTCTCTCCAAGTTTGTCATCTTTTACTACTAAATTTGTGAATTCATGTCATGTGAGATACACAGCGAAATATTTACAAGGCATTTCCATATTTCCGTTCTGAGTTTTTATTTTTCAAGAGTGACTAATTCATACACTTATTATTTAACGGAATATTGAAATAGTTACTAAAATTTGATTTAAAAACCATGTTTTTGAAAATCTGTATTTCTTTCAGTAGTATGAGGGCAAGACAGATGCCTATTTTACCTCCCTTAGATAAAACCTTGTGAACGTGTATTCAGTATCAGTGAACAGTAAAATGTTTGTGTTCCAAAGGAGATGCTAAACTCGTAATTTCTATAGATCGGCTGAAGAGATACAGCAATGTTGAAGAGTCAACAGGTTGTGTGTTGTTGCAGGAGAGACGGCATAGACGTGCACCAGATATCGAACGTCGGTGACACGAGGAAGACGTTCACGCGTGGCCAGGGGTTCCTCGGCATCGGCAATCACCTGCTCGGCCACCCCACACACAAAGTGTCCGCGGGGCTGACCAGGTTCAAGGACGTGGTGGGTGAGCTGGGGCGAGTCGAGGCGAAGGACGAGCTCCTCGAGCAACTACTTTCCCTGCTCAAGTGGAACAAGAAGTAATACCAGGGCGTCGACCACTCGCTGGCGGCCCTTTCTGTCACAAAGTACTTAAGTAAATTGCATGGTTGAGAATTTGGTAAAGGGAGATACATGTTAATGAAATTCAGTCTTTTGCCATTTCTGTTAAAGATAGATACATATATACCACCAGGGACTTTTTTGAGCAGAAAAATACGTGCTTCTTTGCTACCGAAGCCTTTTGTAACAATAATGTATAGCCCTAGCCTGTTTCCTGGAAAGGCGAGAAAAAATAATAAGTAAATAAAAAATTAGTGAAAAACAAATTGTCATATTTGTCTCAATACAGATCTTGAGAGTATCATTTCTCATACCTGGGTTTTTGTTTCAAGTTTATATCTTTAAATTTGGCTTAGAAAAACATAATTCAATCAGCATGTTCTTCCCTTTACTCAAATTCTCAACCAGGCAACAGCATTGTGGGTTCCTCCTGCCTGGTGCTTGAACTGCTGTCGCAGAGTATTTGAAATCCTGTTTTTTTTTTTTATGAAACTATTAAATGTGCCCCTAGTATGTTAACCTACGAAAAGACATCATACTCCAAACGAGGACAGTATGGTACTAAAGTTACCATGCATGTTGTAAATATTATTTTAGAACCCTCCAATGCAGTTAAAAAGCTGGTTTTTCAAACTCTTGTATCTTAAAAAACACTAGCTGGGCACGAGTCAAACCACCTGGGAGCCTTCTAGTGAACTTTGCTACAGACTTTTCAACAATAGAATGAAAGGTTCACCACTGAAAGTCCCATAAGCACTCCGAGAACACTGCACGCCAGTTCAGAGCCCCGCACATAGTGGCGATGACGCTCTTGTAGCACGTGCCAGTGTAACCTTCATAGCTCCTGCGCTTCTCGGTCAAATAAAAGGAGAAAAACGATGTAGGCAGGCGGGATCCTTATAGAGGTGAAACAGCTTCTTGTATCCCGAACTCCGGCCGCACACACCAACAAAATGGCGACACTTTCTAACAGAATGCTGGAATGCAGTTAGTCTTTCAGAACCTGGCCGGTAGCCAAGCCTTTCACAGTACGTAGTAGTCAATCAAAAGGGCCATTCCCAAGGCTCATGTAACTAATCAGAGAATGGGTATGCCAGTAGTAAACGAATTGCATCCCATTTCGCCTCATATAGAGGCTCGGCCAGATGATGGTTTAGAGAAGCTAGTGAACAAGGATTCTCATTGCTGGAAACATTACACTGTAATCCGTACTGAGGTCATTACGTGACTACTGTCAGTATTTTTCGGAATGGTAATATTGTTTTGGTGTACATGCTGTAAACTATTGCTTCTGAACACAACCAAATTATGTATGAGGTAAAGAAGAGACATACGGGCATTACTTGTGGGATTCCAGGTTCGTTCTATAGGCAAACAACAATATCCTTGATTCAAGCACAGCCATTGGGCGTTATTTTAATATTAAAGTAAATATTTGGCACTTTTTTTTTTTTTTTCGTAGACCACATAATCACATCAGAACACTGCACCTTGGGCCACTCATAAATGTTTCCAACAAGGAAAAGTTGTAAATGTTCTATGACAGAATTTGTGTCTTCCAAATATAAAAAAGAAGGAATAGTTGTAAAGAGGATTACTGCAGCTTTAATCAGAAAATATTTGTACAATAGTGTTCTGATTACACATAAACTATATTATGAATTGCTATTATTATTATTATTATTATTATTATTATTATTATTATTTGGTGTTTCACAATTAGAATATAGAATTATTTTAGCACTCTTTATGAAGGAAATATATCTTATAAGCTCACCTTTTTATTGTTATTTACTTACAGATCATAACCGATTAACGTTGCAAAAGTTGGGCGACAGAAAACATATTACAACATATGCCTGAAGCATTTATTGAGAGAGGTGCGTGCCCTGAAAACACGAGTTTTAAACAGAATTTCGTTAACACATTTCAGAAAATATGTGAGATCAGTCAGAAAATTCCAGTATAAAGTTTCTATGAAATAAGGGTGTTGATTCGATTCGTAATACCTTCCCTCTGTCGTTAGTAACATTAAGGAGTATCCCCTTGTTATTGTTCACAATTGTGTACCTGTTGGATTTAGGTTATTAATAATCATGTTCACATGAACAAAATTTGCTGCCTTGGTATAAATATCTCAGGCCAATGGTTCTTGTGAAAATACATTTTTGGGTGGGTATAAGTAATGGTGTTATGGGGTTTCTGGGGCAATGTATTTTAAATATTGGCTGCAGCAACTTGTGCAGCTGGACAGCTGCGGCCATTTTCCCAGAAAATTTCCCCTTTTCACCTTAAAATAGACTAAATTTTCCTTTTCCCCTCAAAATTTCCCCTTTTCCATCAAGATTTCCCAATTTCTTCTAAAAATTTCCCTTTTCTCCTACCAATGTCCAGATTTTCCCAGAGCAGGCAAAAGGGATCAGTGACCCAGGTGACCGGGACCAGTGACCTGGGGATCAGGAGAGCAGGTCTCATGACTGTTGCAATTTGCTTGTCAGCTGATGGTCTTCGGCTCGTCTTGGACGAGCACGGAAATCTTTGGCTCGACTTGGGGGCTGTTCGGAAGCCATCGACTCAGGTTTGTAGAACGTATCCAAAGGTGATCTGCATTTACACCCCTCTGATTCGTCAAGCATATGTTTGTTGCTGGTAGCTATATTGGTTTCATAGGTATAGAGCATGCCAAATCACAAATTTTTATATACAAGAGGAATTAAAAATTTAAATTTAAATTTTAAAAGTAATTATTTATTTACTTATTTATATTGTGTTGAAATTGTACTTCTGTTATTGTGAAACCATGCAAAAATCTTTCAACTACATTTCCTGTCTCCTCTTTTAAAGTCACATTATTAACTGCTCCGACAGTTTTGTTGGTATAAGTATGAAACTCTGTACTTTTTAAATGTGTGTTTAGGTGAGTAAACCAAGCCCATCACATTAGTAGCGACCACATGCATGATCATGTTATAATCATGGTATGAATCAGCATTTTTATAGGTTTAATTGGCATTAATTTAAATATCCATACTACCATGCCCTAGACACTTGGAATGTACAAGGGCAGCTAGGGCAATAATCATTCATGCTCTTCTCAGGCACCAATCCTCACCAATCATTCACCAATCCACAAAATCATTCACTAATACTCACCAATCATTCACCAATCCACTCACCAATCATCACCAATCCACACAATCATTCACCAATTCTCAGCAATCATAACCAATCGTTCACCAATCCAACCACCAATCCTCACCAATTCACACAATAATTCTCCAATTCACCTACCAATCCACCCAGTCTTTCACAATCTTTTAACCAATACACTGGTTTGTCGTCTGCGTCTATCTATACATATTGAAAAACTATTCATCAACTGTCTCCGAAATTGGTTCATGTAGACGGAATTAATGTTTGTGTATGCAGTCAACTATCCATGCATTTTTTTATACTTAAATATTCTATATATAGATCTTAACATTTATAAGCCAGTGCTCATAGCACCACTTTAAAGTTACGAGGGATAAAAGAATACGACACACAAAACAAATGCACAAAACAAAAATTTATAATAATAATTTATTATTATTGCGTAATTACAATTTCAGAAGAAAGCAGCTCATCAAATCATCTAATGTAACCCCGATCCTTAAGTTCTCTAACGATCGAAACCACCTCTTACATGTTCGAGTAATCCCCACATTTTTGAAGCTGAAGCAAATATCTAAGTCTGTCAACAAGTTTATTCGGATCTTCGGGAAATAGGTAGTCAGTATAACCGCCGTCTTCTGCCTTCTTCGCATCACTTGTCGAAGGAAACTCGAAGGTGAAATGTGTGGAAACGTCGAGAGTACCACCATCATCTTCAACACTATCACTGCCGTCGTAGTCTTCATCAATGCTGTCTTCAAGATCGTCTTCACTTCCTGTTTCATCATAAATACCAAATTTACTTTTATTTGTAGCAGGAGTTATCTGTTCATCAGTATTTAGAACTGATAGTCGTTTATTTTGAAGATCGTCGACTTCATGCGAATGTCTTTTCAAGTGTACGTTCCGCACAAACCGACTCAATCATTCCATCTTTAGCATATACAGTGTTGCCATAATTGTCTGAGGAAACAGTACCCATCGATGTAGCAGGAGGTATTGTTGGCAAGACTTGCTGGCTCCCAGTAGACGAACCCTTGCAGATCTTTCTATATTCCTTCAATGTATCATCTTGCAAAAGCTGCATGTGACCATTGTTGTAATGCTTCATCTCGCAAAAACGTCTCTTCGTACAGGCCGTTCTCTCATGTCGCCGAGCATTTTGACCATGGGTGAACACTCGATCGCAGAATCGACACAGGAGACAACCAATTAGCGATGGTACAGGTCGTGGTTCCATGTTAGTTGAGGTTTAAGGCAGACCTTTGTTTTAGCAATTCATCTTCATAGTATGATGAGAGAGCGCATCCAAAAATGGATGTTAACGTTTCAATGTCTGAACATCAACTAAGGTATCTGCGTATCTCAGCACTGTATTTATACTTTCTCCCATCACTGAACAAAATTACCAAATTTTTTTAAGTCCGAGAGAAAATTAATGTATTTTTATGGTTCCAGGCTTCAAAATCGGAGTCCTACACAGTACCTCGCCTTTAGTGATTGCTTAAAATTGTATATCAGTTGCGTATAAATACTGCAAAAAATTACCGCATTTTTTCTATGTTGGATAGAAAATTAACATATTTTATCATTTCGGGACTCAAACCATGACCTGTACCATCGCTAATTGGTTGTCTCCTGTGTCGATTCAGTGATTGAGTGTTCACCCATGGTCGAAATGCTCGACGACATGAGAGAACAACCTGTATGAAGAGACCTTTTTGCGCGAAAAAGCATTACTACAATGGTCACATGCAGCTTTCGCTAGATGATACAATGAAGGAAGATAGTAAGATCTGCAAGTGTTTTGTCTACTGAGAGCCAGCAAGTCTTGCCGACAATACCTCCTGCTACATCGATGGGCACTGTTTCCACAGACAATTATGGCAAGACCGTTAATGCTAAAGATGGAATGATTGAGTCGGTTTGTGCGGAACGTACACTTGCAATACGTTCGCGTGAAGTCGACGAACTTCAAAATAAACGACTATCAGCACTAAATACTGATGAACAGACAACTCCTGCTACAAAGAAAAGTAAACTTAGTATTTATGATGATGACTACGACAGCAGTGATAGTGTTGAAGACGATGATGATACCCTCGACGTTTCCACACATTTCACCGAGTTTCCTTCGACAAGTGATGCAAAGAAGGCAGACGATGCCGGTTATACTGACTACCTTTTTCCCAAAGATCTGAATAAACTTGCAGACAGACTTAGATAATTGCTTGAACTTCAATAACGAGGGGATTACTCGAACTGAAAGGGGTGGTTTCGATCGTTAGAGAACTTAAGGATCAGGGTTATATTAGATGATATGATGAACTGCTTTCTTCTGGAATTGTAATTACAAAATAATAATAATAATAACAAATTATTATTATAAACTTTGTTTTGTGTGTCGTATCATTTTATCCCACACAACTTTAAAGTACTGCTATCAGCACTGGCTTATAAACTCTAAGAATTGTATATAGAATATTTAAATATAAAAAATGCATGGGAAGTTGACTGCATACACAAACATTAATTCCATCTAAACGAACAAATTTCGGAGACAGTTGGTGATTAGCTTTTTAATATGTATACCTAGATAGAAGCAGACGACAAACCCATGGATTTGGTTAAAATATTGTGAAAGACTGGGTGGATTGGTGGGTGGATTTGGTAGGTGGATTGAAGAATGATTGGTTGGATTGGTGAATGATTGGGTGGATTAGTGAATGATTATGTAGATGGGTGAATTTGGTGGATGGATTGGGGAATGATTGGGCTGATTGGTGAATGAATGGGTGGATTGATGAGTATTGGTGAATGGATTGGAGAATGATAGGTTAGGAATGGTGAATGATTGGGTGGATTGGTGAGGATTGGTGGAAGGACTGGTGAATTATTGGTAAGGATTGGAGTATGATTGGGCAGATTGGTGAGGATTGCTGGGTGAATTTGTAGGTGGAATGGTGATTGATTGGTGACGATTTGTGTCTGAGAAGAGCACGTATGATTATCTTCCTAGCTGCTCTCATACATTCAAGTCTCTAGGGCCTGGCTGTATTGATATTTAAATTAATGCCAATTAAGCATATAAACTGCTGATTCATACCATGATTATAACTTACTCGTACATGTGGTCACTACTAGTGTGATGTGCTTGGTTTAGTCACCTAAATATACATTTTAAAATACAGAGTATCATACTTATACCTACAAAACAGCCGGAATAGTGCATAATGAGACTTTAGGACAGGAGACAGGAAAAGCAGTTGAGAGACTTTTGCATGGTCTCACAATACCCAATGTAAAATTTCGACAGAATATAAATAAATACTTTTTTAATAAAAATAAAAATTTTAAAATCTTATAATATATAAAGATTTACGATTTGGCAAACCTATGCCTAAAAAACCAATATGGCCACCAGTAACAAACATATACGTGAAAAATCAGAGGAGCATAACTGCAGAGAACCTTCGGATACGTTCGACAAACCTGAGTCGATGGTTTCCAAACACCCCCTGAGTCGAGCCAAAGATTGCCGAGCTCGTCCAAGGCGAGCCAAAAACCACCAGCCACCCAGCAAATTGCAGCAATACTGAGACCTGCTCTCCTGACCTCCAGGTCACTGATCTCGGTCACCTGGGTCGCTGAAATCTGACCTGGGTTGCTGATCTCTTTCGCCTGCTTTGGGAAAGACAGGAAAATTGTAGAAAAAAGGGAAAGTTTTATAGGAAAAAGGGAAATTTCGAGGGAAAAAGGGGAATTTTCAAGGACATTTAATTGATTTTGAGGGGGGAAAAAGAAAAATTTTGAGAGAAAATGGCTGCACCTACCCAGCCGCACAAGCCGCTGTGGTTGTCAATTAAAATACATTGCTACAGAAACCCCATAACACCACTACTGCTGTGGTAGAATGCCTGGTAGCTATGCAACCTGTATTCGTTAGCTGGCCGGCCCGGGAACTGTGCATACGCTGGTATGTATGAAGGCAGGTAATACTAACCACACGACACGGCCAGCATGACTGTTGTGAACCTGCTGTCGAAAAACCTGTGTTGTTCAAGACTGGTAGTGTCACAGTGTGTTTAAGCGTGACAGACAGGTGCAGTACGAAACCATACTCCTTACAGCTCCCCAATATTCACTTAGCATGTGACACTACTAATTGCAATAGTAGAGTAGCAGCATAGTTGTATGCAGAGAAGTTTTCACAATGCTATCATCCCAGGAACTCAGTTTTTCAATGACTTCATCTGTGGCTTCGGAACACTGGTTCACTGCTAGTAAAATCGACGTAAAACTGTGCACGGAGCACCAGAACACTTGCATTTGAATAATACATTTAGAGAGCCATGAGTGATGCACCTTTTACCAGTACATTGTGACGAAGCATAAAATTAATATTACACAAGATCTCAATTCGCAGTGGTATTTATTACATAATAACCATTTTACAATCAAATCATTACAGTTCATCAGTACTGCACGAGATGGAATGATTTTACTGTGAAATGGTTCTTGTGTAATAAATACCACTGTGCCTTGAGATCTTGTGTAATATTAATTTCGTACTTCGGCACAAAATTCTGTGCTACTTTGCTTGCATTTCACAGGTCTGCCATTTGTTTGCTTGTTTGTTTTGTTGCATGTTCGATATGGGGGAGGTAGGTTTTATATATCGGCTCAGCAAAGAAGAGCTAATCTATTTCCTCCGAGATTTGGACCAAGGGATCGACGAGCGGAAAATGGCTGCATAGCTGAGGAGGATGGCGGTAGACTTGTGACGCCATCGACAGCACAGTTTGCCTGGTCCTTGGTCCATCGGGCAGGTGAAATACCTGGGGAGTGTCGACTCAGGACTTTCCCAATTTTCGAAACTCTTTTATGTTTCTCTCCAACAGATTCAATCCTTATCCTCCTTGGAACCAGTGTTTGTTTAGCAGTTCCTTATAGCAGTTGCTTGATTAAACTTAATTTGAATTCAGTGTTCAGGCTAGAAAGCAATTACAGTCAAATGCCGAGGGCTTGTCTTGCAATTGCTGTAGAAGGAAATTGCTTCAGTGGCTGGAGGTACCTTTGTAGGCTTTAAGGGGCATATGGCCAAAGTTTTGTTTCCTCCTCGCGTAAGGAGATTGTGCAAGAAGGAGTTTGTGGTTAGACATCAGAAGTCCAGGGAAAACCTCTGAGTTTGTGGACTTGGTGTTCTCCTATCGCGAGGCCTTATGTTTGCCGATGGGAGAGGAGGAGCTGGTTGAGATTGTTCTTGAGAACTTAACTCCTGAGGTACGTGCCCAATGTGTCATGGTTTCCCCTCCATGCAACCTGTGCGAATTGAGGCAATTTACGGTGGAAATTAAAGGCTGCTTGACAGTATTCTCTGGTAGTCGGGCTGGAGTCGCCCCTCCTGACGATGCGATCAAGGGTCGTAGTTGTGTTTCGTCCAGCCATGTGGCAGTTATTGAAAATAACCCACAGCCTCGTAGTTACTTGCACTGTTTCAATTTTTCATTTGGCCATGCTGCCAAAGATTGTCGGGCGGGCAGGCGAGCCTTTCATTAAAGAAAATGCTTTAGGTGTAGGCAACCTGGTCATATCTGTAAGGATTGTCAGCACTCGGGAAACGAGGGCTGAGTGAGAGGAAACATGGTCGTTCCAGTCCTAATTCAGTGAGTAACTAATGCTGGCTATGTAAGTGTTCAGTCCTGATCATCATTGGTGGGGGTAATTTACCCATGTTAGTAGATACCGGGGCCACACACTGTATGATACACTGTATGATTAGTGCCTCCTTTTTGAAACAACTTTTAAATTGTAAGCTCATTACCAAGGGGGATGTCCGGTGTTGTGAGGAGAGAAGTTTATGTGAGTGATCAAGTTGTCGACCTTCATTTTAAGATTGGATGGTTCTCGTGAACTCTTGAGGCCTGGGTCTTATCCCACCTTTCTCATAAACTTGTTCTATAGTGCATCTCACTCCTAGATTGCAGTAAAGTGTGAGCGACGTGCACTGTTTCCAGATGGCTAGAGCTATCAACAGTCAAGAGGTTGTGCTGTGTTGACAGAATAAGTTCATGCGTTCAAAATTATGTAACAAATATTGTCAAATTGTATAGTAGTGTATAAATATAAAATTGTTTGTTTAGCTACCCACGGAAATCTAAGAGTGAGACATACTATAGATCTTGAATTTCTCAGGAAATCCTGAGCATCGGTGAATCTTGATTAAGGATACCTTTTGTTTGGTTTTGTTCCAAATATTAGAATAGGGTTAATATATACTTCTGGAGTGGAGCTGTTCTCCTCCATAGAATATTGTCAAGATTCAGACATGAATTTTTATCAACAGCTGGATGCCTTGAAGCACGAATTTTAGAATGTTATCACTACTTGCATACGCAGATGCGACGTGCTTTCTTATAAATTCTCCATTACCGATGACATCCCGGTTAGAGATCACCATTTTAAGTGCCCTGTGCATAAATTGAAAGCATTCAGAAAAATCATTGATAAGTTACTGGATGCTGGCATTAACTTCAGACTCTACTTCAGACTATTGCTCACTGGGATTCCTTATTCGGAAGGAGGACAGTGAGAAGTATCACCTAATGTTGAACCATTCACTTGTAAATCATAAAATTCACAAAGATACCTTTCCATTGCCCACCAAAGATTGCGCCCTTCAAAATCTAGGTAAAGCCCGGGTATATTCAGTTCTAGATCTCAACAATAGCTTTCATCAATGTCTTCTTGATCTCTCTCTTCGGTAGAAAATATACTGCTTTCAGCACTCCATGGAGCCAGTTCGAGTTCACTCGGATTCTGATGGGCTCGAACTTTGATAGCTAGGCTTTGTCTAGAGTTTTTGATTTTGTTGTTCCAGACTTCAAATTTAAATTTGTCTTTAATTATGTGGATGACATTATTGAAACCCTTGATGCCCATGTGGATCATCTGCAGCAGGTCCTTCTCAAAATGCGAGAAGTGAGATTGACAGTAAACCCCGAGAAGGTGACCTTGGTGTCTGACCAACTCAGGTTTTTGGGATACCTCTTATCAGAAGGCAGGTTAATGATTGTTCAATAGCATGTTGCCCCGGTTTTGAACTTCTCGTCCCAAAAACATCAAGGGAGTACAGGAGTTTTTGGGAATTCTTGGCTATATTGTCCGATTCATTAGCAGATTTTCGGAGCTTTCTGCCACCCTGAATTTCTTGAAGAAGAAAGGGGTCGATTTCATCTGGGTTTCTTATCAGGAGAGTGCCTTTAATAAACTTAAGGAATTTCTATCTTCTCTACCAGTGCTCTATCTCCCTGACTTTGAACGGAGGTTTGTCGTTCGGGTGGATGCCTTGTCATTGACTTTTGGTACTGTGCTGAGTCAGCGGACAGAGAGGGGTGCAACCTTTATACTGACAACCAGTCCCTCAGTTGAGTGCTGGCTCATCCCCACAAACTGGGAAATCTGGGACTGTGGATATTATGCCTTTCCCATTTTCATTTCAAAATACATCATGTTTGTGGGTCGGACAATCATGTTGCAGATGCTTTGTCCTGCATGTACGTCCCATCTGAGTTCGAGACGGAGAATTTGGCTACTACAGAAGGATCATTTGATCTGATCCAAGGGTTTCTCATGGTTTTTTTTTTTAAGTTTGCACCGTGCTCAGGCAGAGGACAGTTTTTGTAAACAGGTTTTGGTTGATTTAATTGGTGGGCTTTCTATTCCCTACTTCTCAGAGCAGTGCATAGTGTATTTCACAGGAACGAATGGCAGGACAGGGATCACAAGATCCTGGTACCCGAAAAATTGAGGCCTGTTGTTCTGGCTTACTTTCATGATTCTACCTTTGGAGGCCACCTGGGGTGGAGAAAACTTACCAAAAAATAACTGCCCAATTTGCTTGGCCGATGTTGAGAGCTGATGTTTCGGGATATATCAGGTCTTGCGATGCATGTCTGCACTGTAAATAGCCTGCACGTACAAACTATGATCAGACAGCCATGCAGATTTGCTTTGGCTCCCTGGACCACTGTGCATTTAGATATGTTTGGGTCGCTCACTAGGTCACGGAAGGGCAACATGTGGATTCTCAATCTTTTAAGACACCTTTACTAAATTTGTGATTTTGATCCCTCTCAGGAATATGAAGGCTTCTTCCATTGTCAAAGCATTATGAGAACAGGCCTGGAAAGTTTTCAGTGCTTCTTTTGAATTTGTTATGGATAACACACCTATTTTTCTTCTGTTGTTTTCAAAGACATGTGTTTTAAGTGGGCGGTAAAGCACTACCCTTCAAGTCCCTATTTCCCGAAGGGAAATCAAGTGGAACACTTTAACAAGAACCTCAAGGCTTGTTTTTCTAAATTCCACAATAAAGACCACACCCTTTGGGATGAGGATCTTGAATTCATTGACGTTGGATTCAACTGTGCTTCCCACGATTCCACTGGTGTCCCTCTTTCACTAGTCTTTCTTGGCCATCCTCTTTCACGTCTTTTTTTTTTAACATATGGAAACTTCCCCTGCTCCCTTCCCTCCTGAGCGATGTGGACCGGGACCGCCTGCTCGGCGAGGTTCACCAACATCTCACTTCAGCTAAGCAGGCCGTCGTGGCTAAGCTTGATAAGACAAAGAGTCCCCGTAATATTTAAACCCGGCGATTTGGTTCTGTGCTGTAGCTTCACATTGTCAGACTTAGGGAACGACATTAGTTTATAGCTTATTCCAAAGTACACAGGTCCGTATTGCATCACAAAATTATTAGCACCCAATAGAGGTCAGTCGTCGTTCCAGGTTTAAGGAGAGACATCCACAAGTCGCATGTGTCTCACTTGAAGCCTTATGTGGCCAGGCAATGTTATTATTGTTATGATTTAGTTTCATTGTAAAAACTCTTTGTCTCCATTTACCTATTCCTTGCATCCTTCTCTCTTCCTTTGATCCTTTTTGTTGGTGTTTTCAAGCCCCCTCCCCCTTTCCGGCCAGTTGAGTTGTGCATGGCTGGAGCCATCTTTGGATGGAAAATTCTTGGTTCCTGATGAGGTGTTTTTGTCTATGTCCGCTCCCTCCCTCACAGTGCTCAAGAGGATGCCTGCTAACCCATGAAGATACACACGGCTGGTGCTGAAGGTTGGTTCTGCTGTCCACCGTCCCCAGGGACCCTTTGGTCTCTGTTTCGGCTGTACTTCATAGCGGCTTGTTGTTCTGACTGTTTATGAACTGTTTTGTCATGAATTTCTTTCTTCCAGTGTGCAGGAACAGTTTTTGGGCAGGGTTTGAGACAATTTTATTTTCCCGCATCATCTCCCTGACTGTTTGAGATATCAGTGGCCCCCTGCTGCTCCTCGATTGCCCCTACCCCTCCCGTGGAGTCAGTACCATGTTTGTTGGCTTGTCACTTCTCGTCTCGCCTTTGTCTGGTCGCCTGCTCTGCTGGCCTGTTTAGCTGTGGGCTGTTTGACGCCCGTCCGTCTGGGATTATCGTCAGCAATTTCTGCATGGCCTAGCTTGAGAAATGTTTTGTGGCAATCAACACCTTTTACCATCGGATGCCTGCCTTGCGATGTTACATAATTATGATGTAATAATGTGGTGTGCTAGTAGAAGCTACAATTTAAAGTAGTGTAAAGTGTTTCGGGAACAGCAATATCGCCTTTTCAAAATTTCGTTTTCAGCCACCCTGTTAGAAAATTGTACTTGGCTAAGGTGGTGGCATTTAGCTGATATAATTGTTTTCGATTTGTGTCTGGTAAAGGTTGTGTAGTTACCCTAGGTGATTTATGGTCTTTAACATGACTGTCGTGATGAACTGCGTAGAGCAACGAGAAGTACTTTAGCAGGTTTTAATTGTGTTTTGCGATTTTGTGTGCAGCTTACAAGAGGTTAGCTGCTTTAGTTGAGTTATTGCTTTAAGATCATAGAATTTTGAGTATAGGATCTTTCACTATATATTCTTTTAATATGTATTTTTATTGGGGCTTTGACTATGATAGGGCGTTTTATGTCGCCCGCGGTCCCCATTTTATTTAGAGTAAATGAGTTTTAGCTTGGCAGTTGGAAGCCGATGTAGTTTAGTTGATGTTTATGTGTTTTAACCTATTTGGTGCTAAATTTTCACGGAAATATTAGAGTACTTGTTAATACAATAATCGTACGGTGGCGTGCTATATTTTATTTGGGTGCATTTTGTAATTGGGAACGCAATTGTAGTAGTGAAAGCAAGGTGGTTCCGCACCTTAAGTTTAATTGCACAATTGAATTGTACCTTCTCAGAGTGTATAGTGTTACACAGTAAGATTGAATGAGTTTTAACTGTGTTTTCACCTACTGAGGTTAGGTCCTGTATTATCTTAAAACCAACAAGAGTCTTTTGTCATTTAAACCAGATTCGCAAGTTCAAAGGTGCTTCACTGAGAGCAAGCTAGAATTATGGTTCAGATGGTCGGATTGTGAGCTGAAGTTATTTTTTCACATTAGCAATGAACCATTTTTGACATAATCGGGAATACCTCTTGAATTAACTTGTAAAATGATGTTTGCATTCATGTTCCTGGAATTGAATGTCAGTCATTATGATCCACGATTATTGATCATTAAATGATGTATTGATGAAACAAGATATTGTATGAAACACTCTGATATTTTATGTACTTTGTTGCATGGTTTGTGATTTTCAAAAATTTATGGAAGTCAGTGTTTTATTATCATGCAATGTTTTACTAAGCCAAATTATTTATTATTAAATATACTTCAGAGTAACATCTTTAAAGTGGCTTACTGTGCTTGTTGATTTGTCATTTCCTTGTTTGATGCTCATGCAGTACTGATGAAATGGAATGATTTGATTGTAAAATGGTTATTATGTTGGAGTAGTCATAGGACAGTGTGGCATATTATCCATGAGCAATTGCTGCAGTATCACCCATAACATGTACAACATTCATCCCTGAATGATTATCCAAGATGACATAGGTTCTGCTTGTGATTCTTGCAACAGCGTGTTGTGGTACTCACCTCGCACCTTTGGCACTGTAGCCTGAAGAAAATCCACACACAACGTCTGTTTGTGCACATCATGTCAGATGCTCAATCAATTTGTGGTATGACATCGACAACCATTTAATAGGATCTGCTGTACTTCCTAATGGTTTGACTGGAGCATTGTACCATGAATTTTTGTCTCAGACACTGCCTGTATTATCGGATGACGTACGACTTCATGTTAGACACATGTGGTTTCAGTATGATGTTGCTCCAGCACACAGCAGTGCTGATGCAAGGGCACACCTGGATGTAATATTTGACAACAGATGGATTGGCTATCGCAGCCTCATGGGATGGTCTACGCACTCACCTGACCTAATCCACTTTACTTTTTCCTGGGAAGGGAAGGGAAGGGAACACTTTAAGAGTTTGGTATATAATACTACTGTGGATAGACAAGATGACTTTTTGCCATGGCTTATGGACGCCTGCGACGTCATACAAAACATGCTAGGAATGTCTGAAATAACCAGACAATCCTTGATATGGCATTGCCAGATTTGTATTGATGTACAAGGTCACCACTTTGAACAATTACTGCAACAGGTTCTGTTAACTGAATAAATATTTTGGGAATATCAAGGTACGAATATTAATTCCAATTCTTATACGAATATTAATTCCAATTCTTATACGAATATTAATTCCAATCGTTATGTATAATGTACTGTGCGTGCCGAATGTTATATAGCTTCCAGGCATTTTACTGTACCTTTCCAAAGATGGCATGTTTTGATGAGAACTGTTGGCTTGTGACAGTTGCATCAAGGCAACCATTTTTGTTTATTTGAACATGCTTATTAAAAATTTGCCATTATATAAAACCAATGGTTATGTAATTTTGAACAATAATAAGAGGGCATCTCCTAGTTACTAATGACAGAGGATGATATTATGAAGCAAATAATTACCCTTTTAACACCATCATTTAACAAATACTATATTGCAATTTGCTGTATGATCTCACATATTTTCTTAAATTTGATAATAAAATATTGTTAAAACCTCATGTTTGCAGAGCGTGGTACCTCTCAATAATTGTTTTAGGCCTAGGTGGTAGAAAGTTTTCTGTCTGATTTTACATAAGGAATCATCTTCCAAAGTTTGTAACATATTGTCAGATGCAACCTGTGTACGTCGCCTGTCTGTGCGCCTGAACTCGCTGAATACCATTGTGTCAAAGTTGCAAAGTTTTTACAAACATTTTTGCTTGTCATTTTCATGGTTTCTGAAGACCACTATGAAATTATTTTTTTTATGTGTACTACAAGGGCCTGATTAATTAGATTCACACATTTTTTTGAGACCTTGCTTGAAATATGATAATCTTTGTATAGTTGAAATTTATGTAGTGTCTCCTTAATTTTCCTGGGTCTGAGGAGTCAGACTTTCCTTTGTATTTTACATATTTTATTTTGTCCAGTTTTTTTTCCACACAATATGTACTATTTCTTCTTTTTTTTTACTTTTTCGGACATTTGCAGATTTTTTTAAAGGTGGCCCGAAAAGTGACTTTCTCCTTTATGTTTGCACCATAAATGTATTGTACAAGTGGTATTTAATTTTTTATAGAGTTAACTACACTGGTGATAACATCTTTTTTAATGTACAATGGCGTCCACCCACCCACACACATGCATGCACACACACATGCACACTCTCTCTCTATGGATGGACCAAACATTTACTTTCATGTAATGCTTTCCATCATTTCAGTTCCAACTAAGTAGCTCATTCCAGTAAAATATTATTTTTGAAACAGATAACTGTGAAACATTTCTTACCTGTACCAACGTTCTGGGAAATAACTATTACGTTGTTCAATGTTCCAAAGCTTGGCGTTCCAAGAAATAATGTTCTTGCATGCCCACAGTTGCAAGCAGAGATGTTCCAAAAAATAACTTTTATGCATGTGCACTGTTGCAAACTGCGATGTTCCAAAAATAACTTCCAAGCATGTGTAATGTTTAATTGCCTGGTGTGGTGGGGAGAAGTTGAACGTTACAAGCCAGATGTTCCAAAAAATAACTTTCATACATGCGCAGTAGTAAAACCTTGGTTTAAGTGAGGCAATCTAATACATTAAAAAAATAATGGCATAAATACTGGAACATGTTAGGCCTACTCGAGTAACATCTTAACAAGTTGTAACAGTTTAATATAACCATTACGTTAAATAATGCCCATCCCTAACACACACACACACACACACATACAGAGAGATAAAATAGAAAAAGAGAACATGCACGAGTGTGAGTGTATAAGCCAGATGGACCGTCTGTCATAGGCACTACCCCGATCCGGTGCTGGAGTCACTGGCCCCTGATGCTTCGCCAGAGAAACTGCAGAGTATCAGCTCTGTGTTCATCAGTGACACGGGAACAGGATACGGTACAAGGTAAGTTTATATTCATAGTCATCTTAGAGCTCTGTCATTAACTGCGGGTCTTTGCCATAGACTAAAGATGAGGTAGACGGCTATTGCTGGCTGCGCACAACCAATCTCAGTGTCACAACATTGAACTGCTGTTCTGTCAAAACGACTAGAATAAACCGGCATGGATTGGATTTGAGGTTAGAATTCTGTTTAGTAAACAAATGCTTTGAGGTGTTTTCACATTCTCTCTCTAACCAATTCATTATGCATTTTGATGAAATTAAAATTGGTTAAGGTATTTTATTGACATAAAAGTGTTTTTCTATTGAAAATTTAGATGTAAACAAAACATTCATCACTGTTGACAATGTGACTTTGACAGTTGTGTTTGTTTGGGGTAGGTCAGCATTGCGTACATGCACAGAAGACAAATAAGCAGTATACCTCATCTTTAGTTTGGTGCTACAGAAAACTTAGTCCTTCCTGCAGGTCTTCTTGAACCACTGTTTTTTTTTCTACGCTGTCTGCCAGTTCTCTTCTCACTTCGTACATGTTCTTCAGTCCCCTCAGTATAAAACTTTAAACTTGTGTCACAGTTTACATTAGTTCTAGTTTGTGAGTAGAGTCGCTTCAAATGATGCACTGAGTATGATTGGTGTCACTGCCAACATAATGGTGATGTTGAAATATTCCCTGTGCATCTACCATTAAAATTTTTGGTCTTTGCAGTCGGATTGTGTTGTATGATAGTTAAACAATTTCTCGTAAAGGTAATCCAAACACCGAACAATTACTGACATTTCCTGCTGGCTGTAAATACATAATTCTGGTTCTTTGCATAGTAATTATGAATGCCCTCCTTTTAGCCTACTTTCCGAAGGAAAGAAAGGCGTAAGAGATCACCTTCCTGTCTGTGTCTGTAGGTGTACTCCCCTTCAATTTTAGAATGTGTGAACCGAATTTCACCAAACTCGGTACACATATATTACTAAGTCAGAACACCTGACTTTTATAGTTTTCGACCTTGCTGGACATGTAATTTAAAATGGGTGGCCATTTTAGAACTTAGGGTGGTATGGCATATCTCAGAAATTATTCAACCTATTTTAACCCTATTTTGTATGCTGACAGCGCAAGTTGTAAGCATTGAATTCAGAGGCTAATATTGTTTGTCCGCAATTTTGTAAGACAGCACCACATGAAAAAACAAAACATTTACGTTATATCTTGAAAACTACTTAACTTATTTTCGCCAAATTCGGCAGATAAGTAATACTATTAGCCAGACATTTAAAAAATGGTGGTCATACAAATATTTTAGGTTTATTTGGTATTACTAACATACCGTTAGACCAATTTTAACCAATTTTTGTACGCTTACAGTATCTACTACATTCATCACATAAGCCAAACAACAACCACTTTTGTCTGCCATTTTGGAAGATAGCATCACATGAAAAAGTAAAGCTTTTATGATATATCCCAAAAATTACTCAATAAATTTTCTTCAAATTTGACAAGTAAGTAATCTTATAATAGACCAAGTAATTATAATCAAATAAACTTTATTAGGCACTTATTTTTTAAATGGCTTCCATAAGAATATTTTACATTTATTTGATTATGACTACCATACAATTTGGCCAATTTCAACCAAATTTTGTATGCTGACGGTATGTATTACAAGCACCATATAAGTTAAATAACCACTTTTATCGGCCATTTTGAAATATAGTACCATAGTGAAAAATAAATATTTTACGTTATATCTCGAAAACTACTGAACAAATTTTCACCTAATTTGGCAAGTATGAAATAATATAATAGGCCAAGTAAATATGAGTAATCTAACTTTATTAGGCACTTGTTTTCAAAATGGCGGACATATCAATATTTTTAGGGTCATTTTGTATAACTACCGTTTCATTTGACCAATTTCAACCAAAGTTTGTACATTGACAGTATCTGTTACAAGCATCAAATAAGCCAAAAACAAAACTTTTGACCGCCATTTTGTAAAATAGCACTAAATAGATTATTCAAGTTTTTGTGTAATTTCTCTGGAAACAATCGACTGATTCCTACCAAATTTTGCAATCAAGTAGTACTTCCGCAGTTGATATGTACCAATATGTTTCAAATATGTCAGATACTCGCTTCAAAAATGGCAACCATCTAGATAGTTTAGAATAGTATGCTATATCTTCGAAAATATTTAATCAATTGCAACTTAACTTTGTATGATGGGAGTTTATATAACCCAAATCAAATGTGTCTACACAGAGCCTCTTTTGTCCTCAATTTTGTAAGATAGTGCCACATGAATAAACAAAGGTTTTATGCCAAGTCTTGAGGAAACAATTTTCCCATTGCTACCAAATATGACAAACATGTACTGCGGTAGGTAATGTTAATTGATATGTTTTAGGTATGTCGGACACATTTTCAAAACGGAGGTCATATAAATATTTTTATAATATGTTTGGAATATCTATTTAACAATTTTAGTCAAACTTGTTATGCAGACTATCTACTACAGACATGGTGTACAGAGCCTCTTTTTGAACAATTTAATAATATAGCCCATTTAAGAAAATAAGGTTTTTATGCCATATCTCTGAGACCAAACAACAAATTTCCACCAAATGTTTCACACTAGTAGCATTATGGTAGGCCATGTAAACTTATGTGTTTTAGTGGCCCAGTCACTTATTTTCAAAATGATCGCCCAGTAAATATTTCAGGTTAGTGAACCCTATCACTCAAATCATCAGACTGGTTACATCCGAAGTTGATGCTCAGAATCCTACCTCCGTGATGCAGTTTATTGCAAGCTAGCTTAATTTTAAGAGTTTTTCTGAATTGGAATCTTGGGTAAGTCACTTGTGTGTTTTAACTGTCTTTATACTGTTTCACATGTTTCTGGTTTCATCTCTAATGATATTACTGTCAATGAGACGTCAATGCATACGTACCATCTAAGCTTTCAAGAACTTTACTGAAATTTATTAGCACCTTTGTGGAGGAAAGTAGGCTCATTAATAGTCGCTTCTTGTTTGTGTAAGATAAGATGTTAACTAGTATAGGTAAGTCTGTAGCACATGCACACAGTTTTAGTGGTTTCAGAATCTCCTGCCCTTTGCATAGTCTTCCACTTTTCTTTCTTCCAGCTGTTCTTAAGATTTCCCATCTGCCATTTCCCTTCCAACCTCGGCCACCTATTGCGTTGAGTATCTCGACTCATACACATTCACAATTTTAAGCCGTGTTTTTTTCTGTTACGCCCCTTCAGGGCGTAGAAGGGCTAAAGGAAGGCAAGGGGAAGGACGCACGCCATTAAAAAAAATCAAGGAAGCATGGACACAAAAGTTCCAAAATCAATACAAATATATTGAAGCCCATCTATACATAACACCAACAACTATTTTGCAACTTGATTTGAAACATATCAATTGCTTTTGTACATTTTTGTTGCTTGCTACCAATCTGTGAACTAGGGGAAGGAGAGAACACACATGCACTGAAACAAACAGAAAAAACAACAATATTTACATATCCTGAGAAATCACCTACCCTGAATGAACACTTGTGAAATCCCATTAAAAAAAGGTAAAATGACTCCCTGAGTAAAGCAAGCACCATTACAACTTTAAAAGTAAAAGTATGCTTGATGATTCACTAAAAAGTACAATACCATTGGGGAAGGAGCAAAAACCCTCATTACACTTAACCATGAGCATAAAGGCACGCCATAAAATATCCACTAAACTCCTTGGCATTAAAACTCTTTTGGCAAATCATTTTCCAGGAGACCATTCCTACACCACGCCAAAAAAGGAAGGAAGAATCCACCTCTTACTAACACCATATTGAAAATTCACACAATCAAAACAGTGAAGAAAGACTTTTGAAATACTTAACTTGAGTACTATGCATATTACGCGAAAACGCATCTAGCATGCTGAAGCCCCGAAGTACGAAGTGGTGTAGACATGATCTATCGTCGGCCAGCCCACGCAACTCGAAGCAGAACACTGCACACTTGCTCGGGCTGGGGACGAACATTTATACGGGGAGAGGCGTATGGAAGGTGCCAGAGTGTGTGAGGCTGAACTCGCCAGTAGTAGCCACCAGACAGCGCTCGGCCATGCCAGGAGCTCCGTGCGCCTCTCTTCAGTATAGCTCAGCGCTTGGAAGCCTTCAGAAGTGCGCCACCCTGAAAAAAAGGGGGTGGGGGGGTGTGAAGAAAAACAAAGTACTTTTTTCTGCAGTAAAAATATTGCCTCTTCAAATAGTAACCCCTCTTCAAACAAAATTATGTTTTAATCTGGGCTACCAAATACAGACGTGGCGAATAACCAAGCAGACCTGCTAACCAAGTTCATTAACATCATGTAGTTCTGTAAACACACCAACCCCATAATAGCAGCATTTAATCGTACTCCAGAAAAATTTAAGCATCACACATTTCACCAGCTGGCGGGACGAAAAATAAATTGTTCAGGCAGGACAGTTTTTTGGCAGGACAGGAGTACTCACAAAATTGCTTGAGTTTGCTAATTGACACGCGTGTCAGACTTGAAGCAGGGCTTCAATTATTCTAATGGACCATGGTGGTGTAAAGGCTATACAAGATAAAGTGATCACTTTTGAAATGAACCTTTAAAAAAGTTACTGCCCCTACATGAAAATATTTTAACGGGTGCTCTGAGTGACAGTCGTCCAGTAACGTTGGTAACAATGGATAGAAAGTATTTCCATATCTTAAGATCGTATAAAAAGTGTTAAGTAACCATTTGTGATAACTTAAAATTATTTCTATCACTTTCTGTTTATTTAATGCATCGAAATGTAAAAATGAACAGATCTGTAAAATATTTACTGTTCTAATGATTTCACAGTTTCATTTGACCGACGCATGAGTAAAGTGATGAGGCCCATGTCAATGTTAAATTTACAAAAGGCGGAGGCATACACAATGTGTATACAAGTAGATGTTAAGCAGGGGTTTTAAAAGTGCTCATTTTAACGTGAACACGCTATATTAGGCTGACTACCTTCCTCCAAGGCAAACAGGATTCGATTCTCAGCGGGATCACCCGGATTTTCACACATACGGAAATGTGGTGAACGTTACCATCGGACGGTGAGTTTACTTGGAGCACTCACGTTTCCCCGCACCCTTGCATTCCGCTGCATTTCCATCTTCACCTAATTCCATTCACCCTCATTGGCGCTCATGGCTTTGCCAATCAAAACCTCCCCTCAAGGTTATTTCCCACACTTTTGTCTGCTACGTACTTCGTAATAAGTTGAAAAATAAATTTTGAGATAGTTTTTTGCTTTCCATGCTTAACAGTATTTATTTTGCAAGTAGCAGCAAGATTTTATGGTTTTATGTTGAGCTTAATTTTGTTAAAAAAAAAATTAGATTTCAGTGTTATTATTTTTATAATTAGGCCCTATACTGTATAGTTAACAAAATTCATATTTAAACATATATTTACGTGAAAATTGTAATGCATAGCATTTAAAGACAAAAATACAATGAAAAGTTTTTAAAGGGACTAAAAACAAAAATTAAATAAATAAACCAGGAAAATTTCTTCAAGTGTTTACATGCTAGGTGCAAAATTAAGTAAACTTACATAGAAGGTTAAAAAATGGTTTTACTGTGATCAAGAGTGAGCACTTTATTAAATATATAAGTAACAAAGGCATGCATTTGCATTTTAGGTGTTTAACTATTTTCTTTTACAAATGTTGAAATTTCTAGACAATGTGTACCTATTTCCTTTTGGTCACTATTTTACTTAAATATTCAGAATATAACTTTTTGGAAGAAGTATTTACAGATTTACTGATAAAATAAAATACATTTATTAATTTAGTTTTATTTCATGTCTTAACTTAAATTTCGGTGTTCTAAGGCATATTGACAAGCATTTCAGCGCTATTTCGATTTTATCGCTATTCGTTAAATAATCTTGCCTCTACATATAACATATTTCAAGGCTGAGCAAAAGTTGCGCAAAAATAACTTTTAAAAAGGTTTTGCAGTTATACGAAATGGATGTGTTGTATTAATGCCAACCACACCATGAGACTGTAACAGTGTTGACCTGGTGAGGTTATATTCGGCCAATGGTAGTGGAGAAAATGGTGGAATAACACCAATACAAACACTCCTCCCTAGTGAAGTGAAGTGATTTGGGTGGCTCTTAACGAGGTCTTAAGAGCAGTTGAAGGTGATCGAATTGAATATGAAGGAGCACAGAATGTAACAATGAACACTTTGTAAGTTGAGCAGCAAAGGAATTTAAAGTGTGACAAGTATAGCAGTACTAAATTTTTTAATTATTTCTGTCTGTCCGAGGCGTACAGGAAACATGAGTTAGAGTGCACATGTCAGCCATGCACTTAACATTTCTGTGACATGACAGTGAATGGCTGGTTTTTTTTTCATTAGGTTGTCAAACACACAGGGATTTAATTAAGAGTAGCAAACATTTCACATGAACATAAATGCTTTATAATTCTAATACGTTTCTTATGAACATATTGCTACACAACTATAAGATGATAAATTCCGGACAACTTTTCAATTCTTAGAGCAGTTCCTTAGCAATTGTTATGGGCATGCATACGAGACAAAAATATGTTTACCTCAACTTTATTCTTATGATCTGAGGTATCCAAAGCTAACGAGGGGTATAAATGCAAAACTCACTTTCTCCATTTTTTGCATGCAACTTTAGGCGATGAGCGAAAAACGCATTACAAGCGCTACACATTTTACAATATGGCTGTGTCTATACAAGTAATCAGTACGGATGATAAGTACTAATTAAGGCAAAGAGGAAAATAGATTAACAAGAAATGTAAGGAAAATTACTTTAAAGTTTGGAGAATGTTAGTTATGCAATGGAATTGTGGAGAATGTAAATGTTGTACCTACAAAACATGGATGTTAGTTTCGAACATAAAACTATTTTGTTAGCTGTTTTCCACAATAAAGAATAAAGCATAAGATATCAGGTAAACATACCTCAGTTCTAATAAAAAATTGCCAGGAAACATAAATCAATATTCAAACTGTTTGAATAACACAGACATGCATTTTGTTTGCCTGCTGACATTTCATTTAACGTACGAAAGTGTTCAAACTATTCAAATAACAAATGGAAGTATTTAGTAGCTACTGACTCAACATCTCCCCATCATCTTCTTCATACACAACATATTCAGCAGTATCTATAACATGGCGATAGAAGTTTATATATATATATATATATATATATATATATATAATATATATATATATATATATATATATATATATATATATATATATATATATATATATATATATATATATATATATATATATATATATATATATATATATATATATATATATATATATATATATATATATATATATATATATATATATATATATATATATATATATATGGGACCGTTTATCTTTTCTCATGTTTTACATAATTTAACATTTGTACAAAAAGCATCTTTGGAGTTGTTACTCAGAGGATATTCAGCGAACCCTTTAGCAGCATATCTGAAACAACAATCATTAAATATTTTCATTACTTTTACAATATTAAAACTTTGTAGCCCATTGTCATTATAGTTTATCCTTAACTCCTTTTATAAGCCTGAGCTCTTTCCCATAGTTGGATTATATGCTTTGTCTTCTAGTTTTCCCCAGTTACTGGTGTCACGGGCACATCTATACTTCGTCGAAATATACCTATATTTCAAAAAAACAATTAAAACTTTGTGTAAACTAAGATTTTACTAACACAACATGCACTGAACTTAGGTAAACAACATGGTGATCACATGATATTACCAAAGTTTTCTATTGGTTGTACGGAAAATGTGCTATGCTGCTAACATCTAAGAGGATAATGTTATATCTGCAATTAAGTTGAACTTTTTCCATGCAGACTACTTACTTATATGGTGTTTTGCTCCCATGGTCTTAAGCACTAATTCCTGTGAGGTGGCGAGTCCATTGTCGAACTAGTAGTGAGAGCATTTTTTAACATGTAATGCTTTTAGTTTTTCGGATTTACATAAAGAATACAGTATTAATTTTTAAAGTAATAAACTTTAAGAGCATAACTTATGTTCTGTTTTGTTCATTACAGAGCACACACAATAGTCCTGATTGATAACGAGAACAATGTGGACTACTTTGAATGGGCAATGACAGAGCCTATACAACCAGACAATCCTCGATGGAAGAAACAGCATTACACCTTCCAGTTGGACTATGGCAAATAGTTCTGTGGCGGATAATTTAAATAAAGCGCTGTTCGAAAAAACTAATCGTTTTTTCATGGTTAATTGGGCACTTTTGGAAGCCCTGGTTAGGAACCATTTTCCTTCACATTTTGTGTTCTTCCGCTATATGTAAGCTTAATATTGCCATGGACCGTCACACTTTATTCTTGAGTCATCCAAGTGAAAACGAAGGCATTTCTTGAAAAGTAAATGTGTTAATAATATGAAAATTAGTGCTCTTATCCATATCAAAAATCTTAAACTTCAGTAGCCATAAATTAACATATTACACCCTCAGTACGCCAGGTCGTTGAACTATTTGTATTAATTCGTTGGCAACTTAACTTAGAGCCTGATTGCTAGAGTGTGCTCTAGTATAGCCTATGTGTAATTATGACTGAACATCGTCTGCCCCAAGCCAGTGGTAACTGACGAAACTTCACAAGTACCTACTACTTTCACAAATCATCAGGATGTCAAATAGTTTCATCCACATTGCTGTACTCATTAACAATCACCCCTGCAGAGTATTCATCAACACCACATCATCTCATAACTTCGTTCGAATGGACTTCATTAATGTCAGCACCATCCAACCTATACAGAAAATGGTACATCTTGGTACCCACCAGCACACCGGTGCGATAGCAGGTGAGGCGAAAATCACAGTACACGTCAGAGACATAGAAACAACAGCATCCTATGTGTCACACTATATCAGAGAAAACATAATTTTAGGTGTACCCTGGCTCACCGAACAAAACACAGTAGTTGAACCAGCTACCCGACGCATTCACATCAGCCAGAAAGAACACTGCACTGTGTACAATTTGAACCTGCACCTGACGTGAAGCTGGGTGAACTAGATCATTCGGTGCCATCAGAGTATCAGGATGCAGTACAGTGCCTCCTCGACAACTGAAGGGACATCTTCACAGCCGCTGACCCATTACGACGCATGACTGCAGCTGAGTATGCAATTCCACTCACAACAGACATGCCAATTTACAATAATCCACGGAGGTATTATCCGTATCAACAACGCATCATAAAAGAAGAGACCACAGAAATGCTCCAGGAGGGCATCATTGAATCAACCAAGAGCGAGTTCAACTCTCCAATCACCCTTGCTCCAAAAAAAGACGGAGCATGGCGTTTTTGCATAGACTTTTGTCGGCTGAATTTGGTGACTAAAAGTGCTCCGCCGCCTTACATTCATATGAAAGATACCTTAAACAATTAGGCAAAGCAAAAGTCATGACCACCATAGATTTGCGTAGCAGATACTGGCAGGTACTGGTTCGCCCAGAGGATCGACACAAGACCGCTTTTATAGCACCCGATGGCAGGCGATTTCAATTAAGCGCCATGACATTCAGATTGATATGTGCTCCATCAACTTTTCAAGTAGTTATGGCGCGAGTACTAGATGGCTTCATCGGGGAATTTGTCCTTGCCTACCTGGATGATGTGATAGTCTGGTCAGCATCATGGGAGGATTACATTTATTATATATCATTCGTACTAAAACGACTCGCCATTAATGGATTGAGCTGCACGAACACCAAATATCACATTGGCAAGTCTGACATCCAGTTCCTGGGACACGTGGTAAATGAGCACGATAGCCACCCAACAGAAGAACAGTTGAGCATCATTGAAAATCATGCCATTCCGACCAATCGTAAACAACTCTGAAAATTTTTTGAACTAGTGAACTGGCTGCTGGAATGCATAGAAGGATTTACTATTATTACAGCACCATTGTCAGAACTCATTTCTCTCAATGTACGCTTCAAATGGACACCAACATAGCAGGACAGCTTCGACGAGCTGAAATGCAAATTCCGAGAATGCCCCGCCATAGCACGGTATGACCCAACATGCCATTTGTATATGCAAACGAATGCCAGTGAAAAAGGACTGGGCGTTGTCCTATTTTAGCTCGCTGACAGCGGCGCGAGACAAATCATCGACTACAGAAGCACAAAGTTCGGGACAGTCGAAAGAAAATACAATGTGAATGAGTGGGAATGCCTCGTCATGTTGTGGAGTTTTAAAAAATATCGCAAGTTATTGGAATTTAAACGCTTCACACTGCGAACAGACAACAGATGTTTGCTGTGGCTGCATATCATGCGGGGAAGTCGCAGTAAATTAACTCGTTGGGCACTCTTACCCCAGTCGAATGATTTCGAGGTGCAGAACGTGGTAAGAGAGGAAATCAGCTTGCTGACCAACTATCCCGCTCACCAGGCAAAATAATGGTATGTGACAAAGAGGAATGGGAAGACATCCTCGCCGCCATGAGACACGTAAGAAGCCACAACAATACAGTGCAATACAGTGACAGTGCTACCAACCACGCCCCCACAGACATCATTACGCGACACGGTCATAACGGTGCAAATGACGTGCCCCATCGCAACAAAGTGATGGGAAGTGTGCATGATCAGACAGTGGACAATTGGCGGATAATAAATGACTGCGTACAAACATGCGCAGGAGTAATGATGAGTGACATGTGGCATGTTTACGTACCAGCAACAGCACATGATGCAGTTTTGTCCCACACACATTTCATCAACTTGACCGGCCATCCAGGTGCAGAACAGACATGTAGAAATGTTCTCAGGTATTTCTACTGGCCTGGCATTACCACACACGTGCGAGCATTTGTCCATGTGTGTGACTGGTGTAACCGTTTTAAAAGTCGCTGAACTGACGGGTTGCAACAACACCAACCTTGTGAGCCAACTAATCCTTTTGAGACAGTTGCATTGGACCTCATGGGGCCCTACCAATGCACACCTTTAGGAAAGTGGTTTATCATAGTGGTGACTGATCTTTTCTCATGCTGGGTAGAGTTGTATCCAGTGTCAAATGCATGCGCCCGTACCGTGGGAAAAACTATTGAAAACGAGTTTTTTGCTCGCTGGGGCTACCCGCATATTATATTAAGCAATAATAGCTCGCAATTTACAGGGTGTGTTTGGGAATAATTTTGCACTAGATGGGGCGTCCGCCGTCACATGACTGCTGTATACCATCACCATGCAAATACTACAGAGAGGAGAAATCAATAACTCAAGACACAACTGTCTCCGTGTGGGCGAAAATCATGCCTCATGGGCAGAACATTTGCCAGCAGCGCTCTTCACGCTGCAAACACGGGCTAACCAGGCCACGGGGAAGATGCCGGCTCAGATGCTCCAAGGTCGCGAACTACCTCTCCCAGGAGAGTTCAGGAACGGGGCAGGGGATCGTGCCACCCCTCCCACTGCAAGGGAGAGTAGGGAGGAAGAGAGGGTGTGAACAAGAGAAGAGACAAGGGAGAACCAGCACCGCTACACTGCACAGTGGGTACCTCCTTCACCCTGCCTACCTCCACAGCTACAACCTGACCAGCTCGTGTACGTCCATACACACCCACAATCAGCTGGCCAAAAACAATTTTGTGCAGGCTTCATTGCTAAATGAAGCAGTCTTTACACCATCATTCAGGCAGTGGGCGAATCCTGCTACAAAGTAAGAATCAGTCACAGCAGAACAGCGACCCATCTGCAACGTGCTGCATCTCACCAGTACTGGTGTCGCGACGCCCGGCATCGGATCGCCCTCGCCAAGAAGATAAGGGGGAAACGGCTCAACATCATCCATCAACACCAGAAAACAAACATCATCACAGCAGGCGAGTACGCCGAGCGCACCAATGGGAAAAAATCCAGATGCCCAAGCGTTCACCGGGGATTTGACTGCTGGTACCGCCTCTGCAGATTCCAGTCTGTCAATGCTTTTGGTCCTGCATCAGCTGTCATCAGAGATGTCTCCAACAGCGCAGCAGGTGGGCCATCTGAGGACAGCCGTGGTCGCCAGATGATTCTCCGCCTGCCAACGTCGTGAAGCCTCCTGGATGCCATGCGTCCCCAGTGCCATCATTGGGTCCATTGGCCTCTGAGTCGGCCCTGTCTGATCAGCGGGAACATTCCAACCCATGCCCTAAGCGACACCCCCTTTGCCCGCCCAGCACATGTAGCAGCAACAGTGACGAGTCGGGGACTGGAGGGCATTCTTCTCCCCCTGGCGCACCAAGAGGGCTCGCACAGTACGACGAGCCATGTGCACGGCCTGCAGGCACACATCGCCCAAAGCAGCCGAAGACACGATGCCACCATCATCGAGAGAGCAACAGCCCGGACATCAACAACAGTCAACACGAGTAGTCAGCCAATAAAACTTGATGGAGACCTCCGTCCGCCAGCCGTATGCTGTATCTGAGAAATAGGCATCGCGCAAGCGAACAGTCTCCAGAAGGGGGAGGGGGCAGTTTGACGTTTGCCACGCGTTCCCCTCAAGACCGTTCATCCCGCACCGCCTGCAACTTCATTCACCGCCCGCGTGAGAGCAGTGCAATACACCAAGAGCATTCCACGTGTGTGCATGCACGGTGTAGTGTGCCTGTGTTTTTCCGGTGTAATTATGTAAAGCGTTTTTATATAGCCGTTCTAAATTTTGGTTCCTTAATATTTATTATGTATGCAGCACAGTGTCCTTCAACTTGTGTTTTATGTACCGGTAACAGGTTTATTTATATAAGTGTCACATGCCATAAACTTATTTTATTTGTTTTGTCCATGTGCATTATTCATGTTTCACGTGCTATTGAGTGTCAGGAAAATTATTGTGTACTTAACATTTATTGTTTACATCAAATATTTATTTTCAGTTTTCTTGAACAACATTAAAATAAGGAATTACGCACTGTGCCTCCGCTTACAAGCGTGTCCATATTTTTTAATATAATATTTATTTCATATGAGTGTTCACTGTATTTGTCTTGTAATTTTGGCCAGTGTTTTAGCTTAAGGTTATGTGTTAACATGAGCCACAGGCCGGTTGATGTAGCGCAACGGCCATGTGGAAAGGTAACCCCACTTTTCGCATATCAGCCAGAAGTCAACACATCCGTGTGGATATTTGCATAGCCCGTTAAGTGCCCGGCAAAATAAATCACATGAGCCTAATAATTCATTGGAGCGTGCAACACAAGCCATGCCAGCCCGCATTGAAAAAGGGCCTGTTTTTAGGTTAAGTCATATGTTTACAATTTAAGTCACACACACGCACACACACATTTTTTAATTCAGTGCCAGTGATTTGTGTAATAAAGATAGATATGTGTTTATGTTCTTTCACCCCATCGGCATTGTACACAGTCATTTCATTCCATTTACAGTTATCATTTTATTTTAATCACCATTTTTTCATGTACCTACACGCAATAAAACTCGGCCACTCAGCAAATTCTGCACAAACCAGCCATCAGTAGCGTCTGAGCATCATAGTGGGATGGACATCCACATGCGGCCCCTCCGGCCATCAACTTTTAAACTAACCATGTAATTTCCATAGACTTGCTTTAGTATACCGGAATCTCGTTAGTTAGTTTTTCATCGGAGGGAGTGCTGTCCACAGTCCATCTTTTATATGGCTGGACCACAACACACTCATAGTTCCCTGTAGGCTTCGCGCCATCTTTATACCACATAGTGCTCTTCCACTGAACAGAGATTTGTATTTTCAGTGCCTCCTCGGAAGGAATAAAGGAATAAATTGTGTTGTGGAAACGATGGGATGCACACATTTATTTCTCGGCCATGTCACCTTCTTTAATAATTTTTATGTAATTATCAAGGGCATGAAGTTGGCCCAGAACAGCCTTTATGGGAGTGAGGCAAGTGTATGGAAGGGGCTATACATCTTCCACTAGCCTAGGCCTTTGGATTTTTAGCTCTCATCAGCAACTGCAACAACTTAATGGAAGATCATCTGAGGGATAGCGACGTGGACTATCGACCACACGACCCCAATCATCATATTCTGCTCCGCCATTGAGTACTGGTGCCCAACCTGGTAAACCATGCAATCATCGATCCTATCCACATAACCTGCATCCCCCAATGGTCCAGCAAACCAGAACCGTCAAATTGACGGGCATATGTAATTTTGCCGACACTCGCGTGAAATGCGGAAGACCTAACCAAATAAACCTAACTTCACAATAGGTTGAAGTTGTTTCTGTGATCTTGTATAAGTGTTGTTAAAGTGTAGCCCCCCCCCCCCCTCAAACTGAAACATATTGTTCAAGAGTAGCCAGGCATTATGCACCGAGCTAGAGTCCTAGCACTAGCAGGGGAGTAAATCCCCAAAACAGTGATTGAATGCACTGTCACTGTTTTTGTATGTATAGAGCGTGAAGCGCACTTGCAGCCACGAAGCTTGTAGTTTACCATAAAAACAAACACAAGGTGTGTGTGCCAATACGCAATAGTGCATTGGCACATACACACTATTGTGATTCAATCATATTGTGAAGCTACATGAAGTTTGATTAGATCTTCCTGCACATAGTACAGGAAACCAAATTTGTTTACATAAATTATGCATAATTATGTTTTTTACTCTGCAATTTCGCTGGTGTTCATAACTCTCTTCACTGTCATATTTGTGTATTCTGTTGATAATATTGTGAATTGAGGTATTGTTCAGTTAGGTCTTTTTGCAATTTAACTTATTTTGGATAAAATATTACGATGATGTTCATATTTTTTGCATGTTTTACCCCGCAATTTCCCTGATCTTCATAGCCCTTCCAACTATCGTATTTGTGGCTTGTAATGATAATATTGCGAATTTAAGTATTGTTTGGTTAGGTCTTCTTGCAATTTAATGTATTTTCTTGATAAAATAATACAGTAAAGTACTTATTTTTCGCACATTTTACCCCACAATTTCCCTGATCTTCATAACCCTCTCCACTATCGTATTTATGCCCTGTATTTATATTGTGAATACAGGTATTGTTCGGTTAAGCCTTTTTCCAATTTAACATATTTTCCCTCCCCACTATTGTATGTGTGGTTTGTATTGATAATATGTTGATGCCCCTAGTAAATTCGTGTTCTGTGTAATTGGTAGAGTGGAATTATACCATTTTACGCGAATATTTCTTTTGTTAAAAAAAAAAAAGCAGCCGTTCTAAACAATTGCCGGCACACAAAAAGATAAAATAGTTTCAGGTGTTTCAAATGTAATTACTTTTTTTTATAATGTTTTATGATGTAAGTTACTGGATTTGCACTGAATGAAGTAGATTAAAAATTAAAACAATATTGTAAAAACTAAATACATGTATTCTCTGGTTCCAAAGAAGTTAAAAATAATGAAAGGAAAGAAGAGAACACCAAAAAAGAAAAGAAAAAAAAAAAATATATATATATATATATATATATATATATATATATATATATATATATATATATATATATATATATATATATATAGAGAGAGAGAGAGAGAGAGAGAGTGTGTAAAATTATTATTATTATTATGTTTTTGTCATATCTCTCCAAAATGTATCTCTGTTATATTTGCTAAATGTGTCTACTGACAAAATATGTTGCATATTTTGAGCAGTCAATTTTTTTTTAGATGGTAAAATTGAAGAATGTATAGAGATCAGGGAGGTAGAACTGGGATCACTACAGGAGCATGAGTGGAGGTGTGAGGAATGTGCTAAGGGAAAGGGTTTAGTGGCGGTGGTAGGAAACAAATACAAATTAACTTTAGAAAAGGAATCACAAATAAGTGGAGGTGGAGGAAACTGGATTTGGGATATGCTGAGGGGAAGCTTTGTAGAGGGTGTGTCAGTGACATGGATGGAAGTGGCTTAGGAGGAGAGGTGGAAAGGAGAGATGGTAGAATTGATGAGCAGGAAAGAGAGGGAAATGATGCATAGGATTGAGAGAATTAAGGAAAAGGACAGGAATGAGATGGGTAAGAGTAGAGTAGAAATAAGGGTGGAGAAGTCGGAGGAGGAGTTGGAAGACGTAAAGAGGGTGCTAAGGAAAATGCAAGCTAGTCCACAGGAGGAAAAGCTGAGAAGGGAGGAAGAGTTAGGCAAAATGCAAGTAGGACTGCAGGAGGAAAGGCAAAGGAGAAGGAAGGTAGATATAAAGGTGGTAAGATTAAGGAGGATAATAGAACGGGATAAGACAATAGGAGACATAAGACAGCAAATAAGGTTAGAGGAGTAAGAAATAGTAGCAAGGGATAAGGTGATAGTAGTAGACAGGAAGCAATCAGGAATAGAGGAACGGGAAACAGAAATCAGGGAACAGGCAGTGGTGGAAAGTAGGAAGCAGTATGCTGAGGCTTGTAAGCATGGGATTAGCAAAGACCAGCAAGCAGGACAAAATGGACAGTTCAGGGCCAGAGGGGAAAGAGGGCTGGTCAAAGGGAGGGAAACAAGGGTGTTGCAGGAGGCTGGAGCCGGGGATCAAGTAAGAGACAATGTAGACAAGGGGAGACAGGCGGGTGGAAGAGCCACATAGCAGGAAAAGATTGTGGGAAATGAGCCAGACGTAGTTTTTCTAGGCAGCTCTGTTGTAAAGGGGGTGGATCTGAGGGAAGTCAGGAAGGAAATTGCGTATAAAGCAGTATTTGCGGGTGCAAAAATCAGGGATTTGGAGGAAAGGGTTAGTAGTATGAGAGGTATCAGAGTGGCAAAGGTTGTTTTAATTCATGTAGAAGAAAATGACCTGGCTCAAACAGCTGCAGGGCAGGAGGTAGAATGGGACCTCAGGAGATTGCTGAGGAAAGTGCAGGAGAAGTTCCCAAGAGCTGGGGCAGTAGTCAGTGGCGTGCTGGTTAGGAAATGATTAGTCTACAGTAAGGCAGTAGATGCGAGTGAGGTTTATGAGAGAGTATGTAGGGATTTGGGGGCTACATTTATAGATAGTAGGAAATGGGTAGGCTGGGAAAGTGTAGGGAGGGATCAGATTCACCTGACAGAGCAGGGAAGGAGGATTCTAGGTGATCTGCTTAATAGGGAAGTAGCTGGTTGCATGGAGAGGGTCAGGTTCAAGCAGCAATTGTTGAAATAGCAATCAGTGAAAAGCAAGGCAACAGAAGTGGAGAGAAATGGAGACGATGGCATTGATGAGGCTGCATGGGGGGGGGGGGGGGGATAGGGGGTAAGCAAAGTAGGAGGGTAAAGTTGAGTATTAACTTAAGGATAATGGTGGTGAACTGTAGGAGTGTGTACAACAAATTGGAGGGTTTCTGGGGAATGGTTGAAGGATACGGGGCGGATATAGTGGTAGCTCTGGAGACTTGGTAGACTGAGGAAGTGCTGGACATTGAATGTAGGCATGATAAGTTCACCATCTTCAGAAGAGACAGGGATGGGAGAGGAGGAAGAATAATGGTGTATGTAAGGAAGGAGCTGAAAGAGGTGGTAGAATTGGTTATTGAGGATGTCGAGGTAATAGAAATTAAATTAAGTGATGGTAGCAATAGGAAGATTATTTTGCTGGCAGCATATAGACCACCAGGACAGGGATGGCAGGCAATTGAGATGATCAAGGAGAGGGTTGATAGACTGAAGGACAGGCAGTGGGCTGTTGCAGCAGGGGATTTGAATATGCCAGGTGTGAAATGGATAGAGAGCGGAGAAGGAATGGATAGCATGATGCAGAGAATGGCATCACAGCTAGTCAACAGAGGATTAGTCCAGGTAGTAGAAACACCAACAAGATGGAATGAGGAGGGTGTTGGGCCAGTGCTGGTTGTGGTGTTGGTCAGACCTGGAAATGCTGTAGTTGATGCAATATTATTGGATGTTATAAGCGACCATCATATACCGGTTGTGGGAATTGGTATTGGCAGGATGAGGGAAGAGCAAACTGCAGAAAGGTTGGTGTGGCAGTATGGGAGAGGAGACAAGAAGAGGGTAGAAATCTTCCTGAGAGATAGGTTTGAAAAATAGTCTGTGGAGGAAAGTGTGGAAAAATTATGGAAAGGAGTTTAGAGGAATACTAGACGCTATGTTGGAGAAATTTGTGCTAAAGGTAAGGTTATGGACTGGGGGAGATCCGCCATATTATGAACAGCGGATTTTAAAAATGAAAAGGAATTGTAGAAAATTACATGCCAAGTGGAGAAATGAAGGGATGATAAGATCTAAGGAAATTATGAAACCGATGGGTAGGGAGCTTGAAAGGACGTTCAAACAGGCAAAGAATGTATTTTTGGGGAACATGGTGGAAGAAGGAAAAAGCAAGGAATGGGGGAAATTGTTTAGATATGTTAGGAAATCAAGGGGATAAGAGGAAGGGATCCCTCTGCTAAAAGGAAGGGATGATAGGTATGTGACAAATGACCAAGAAAAATCGGAGTTGCTGCAAGGTCAGTAATCGTCAGTGTTTGAGGCAAAGGGGTCTTGGAATAGGGGGGAAAATCGTGTTCGGGGCGTGTTTAGTAAGTTCAAGATGAGGGAGTGGGATATAGAAAAGTTAATTAGGGGTTTGAAGAGCAGTAAGGCAGGGGGACCAGATGGGATAGGAAACAGCGCTAAAATTTGGTGGGAGAGAGTTTGTGAAATATTTAGAGGTGCTCCTTAACAAGTCCATAGGAGAGGGTAAGTTACCACAAGCTTAGAAGGATGCGATGGTGTACCTATACACAAGTATGGAAAGGATAGGGGAGGTCTGGTAGCTATAGACCGGTGAGTATCACATCGAGTACGGGAAAAGTAATGGAGAGGCTGGCGGTCCAGTATGTGGGGAGGGTTATGAACAAGAGAAATTGGTTGGATGAGTTATGGAATGATTTCAGGAAGGGATACACAGCTGAGACTCAGTTGGCCGGGCTATTAGATGATCTGGTACAGGGGAAGCAAGTGGATGCCTGCTTCATAGATTTTGAGAAGGTATTTGATAAGGTGCCCCATGGGACATTTATGAGGAAAGTGGAGGAGCTGATACCGGACCGGAGGGTATTGGAATGGATAGGGGACTTCCTCAGGGAGCGAAAGAGGGGGGGGGAAGAAATATCGGAAGAAGGGGAGGTTATGTCAGGGGTACTACAGGGAAGCGTGCTAGGCAACGAGCTATATAGTAAACATAGAGTGGCGGAAGCGTTTCCAGACTGAGGCCACTCGAACCTCTGTCCGCCATTTTCATTTCAGTCAAAACATAGGTCCGTGGTAGGGTGTAGCAGTAAGGAATATCATGCATACATACCCAACATAATCGACAAATAAAATACAATTGGACATTTACACGCACTTGCTTGCCGGAAATAAAGTGTAATTCACGAATTTTGCTTTGCAAGGTTAAAGAGTGCATAAAACAAACAGCTGGGAAGTTGTATAGTGTAGTGTTGTGGATGCTATTTTTGTGAAAAATTGTGTTAATATCAAACCAGCCTGCATGCTTGAGATTGCAGTGTATAAGCCTACACATGGGAGCATGTACACGATTTATGTATCCATTAATTGAGTTTTCGGAAATATTAAAGGTACAATGTGCTGTGGTGTTTCGGCTCGAATCTGCAATGCAAATAGTTTATATACTACAGCAGTTTGGCGTCAAGCCACAAAATTGGCGGATTGACCTTGTAATCAAAATAATTATTTTCATGTATTGAGACAAACATGGAAATTATAATTTGTGGGTGCTCACGGAAAGCAGGTTCCGGTAAATGTAAACATATCGTCGAGGTAATGTAAAGCAGAGGTTTTTTTTATGAAAAATAAATAAAAAATAACGGAAAATTGTATAAATCCACTCTATTATTAATACAGAACACATATTTTATGAGGCGCATCAATATTTCACCTAATCGGGAGGACTATGAACTGTAGGAAAATTGAGAGGTAAAAGTTTATAATGAAAATATACATATTTTGTATTTTTTTTTACCCCGCAATTTCCCTGATCGTCATTGCCCTCCCCAGTATCAATTTAGGTGTTTTATATTGGTATGGTTATGTCTTTTTGGCAATTCATGTATTTCCATGTGTAAATATTGTTATAAAGTACATGTTTTCTACTCGTTTTACCCCACAATTTCCCTTATCAAAAATTGTCATAGGCATATTTCAAAAACCGTTCTGTACAAATATCCACAGTTTAGGTCTCTAACAATATTTAGGTCAGCTTTATGACGTTTTAAGATTGCATGAATTGATAATAGTTTGTACGGTTATTTTTAATTAACATATTTGTTTTCACTACATAGCACATTATACGTAATGCAAGTCAGTATTTTGCCGCGACTGCGTTTAACACTGTTACAACTGCGAGTTAAAGAAATGTAGTATTTATTCTTTTGTTATTGATATTTGTTGGGGTATTTCTTTAAAAGGACGGCCTCAGTTGGAGTAAATATTAGAATAAGGAACAACCTGTCAAACGAAAAAGGCACATTAAATTCCAGCACGCAACTCGTATTACTTATTTGTTGTCATGCAAACTTAAAAGATAGCAGTTACCATGCACACAAATAAGCCTACGGTTACTTTTATTCCGCTCATATTTCTATATATTGCTACTTACTGTTTATTAGGTTTATAATTTATTGGGCTGGGCTTAGTATTTCGCCAGGATTGTAGCAAATCACGTTACACGACTGTGTTTCAAACACTCAGGGGAAAGGTACAACGTTGTGATAAACAGACGTGGATGTAAATAACTAACTTCGTCATAAAAACAGTTCACAGTTAAAACGCATAAATAATGTACATAAAATATTTGAAATCACGCACACACAGAGCAATGCCACTTTACACACATCTGTTAACGAAACACATGTAACAGTATATTAATCTTAAAAACCTAAACACATCTCATTCACGGTAACAACATGACAATAGGCATCAGCTGTCAATGTTTTGACTGAAATTAAATTGGCGGGACAGTTTGCCGATGGCTTCAGCTAAGAGCGCTGTAATCACTCAGTCACCCTCTCTATGTTTACTACATAGCTTGTGGGTGCTGGGTCCTTTGTTGTTTACCAAAATGGTAAATGACATGGGTTTGGGAATTAGGGGAAAAATAACATTGTTCGCATACGATTGTGTTGTGTATGCAGAAGTGGGAAGGGGGTGGGGGAATTGGCAGGCGGACATTGAGAAGATATGGTTGTGGACCAGGGAAAATAAAATGAAGATAAATGTAAGAAAAACTAGGGTAGTCCCGTACGTGGAGGTGGAGGTGCGAGAGCTGGAAAAGGCGCAGAGAAAGGCAGCAAGATGGGTGAAGGGTAGATGGAGAAAGCAGGGACAGGATGATGAGGAAGAAGGGAACTAAAGGCCATCAATGATGATGAAAGAAATGGGGTGGAGCTCATTGAAGAACAGGAGGAAAGTTGAACGGTTAGTCAGGATGTACAGGGTGGTGAATGAAGAGGGAGGATGGGGAGGGCTACACTGCAAGCTAAGTAAGGGGGTGTTTATAAGAAGAGGAAACGACAGTGAGCTTCAGAGGGTGTGGAGGAGAACGGAACGGGGGTAGGCAGTCCATGCTTGTGAGGTCTGTGAGGGAGTGGAATGTGTTGAGGGAGGAATTGGTATCTGTGAGAGGGGTTGGAAAGTTTAAGAAGGGAGTGGAATAGGAGTTGGTTGGGTGAAGGAGAGGTGAGAGAGCTTGCCACCGGGCGGTAGCCTAATTGTGGGTGTATGTATTTATTATCATTATTATTATGGAGTAGACCAAAAACTTTGCAATAATTTTGAACCCTACAACACAAAACCATCATTTTTGCTTTGAAAACACAATAGTTTGTATGTATATAAAAATTAACTAAATAAGAACTAATTGTGTTACATACGTGTGGTTAGATTTGGATATGCCTACAAAAACAATGGTAGAAAAATAATAAATGTGTATAATAAAATTAATGTACATAAATCACAGTATTGTAAGATGTTTACTGGGAAAAATACTTCCCACGCAAATATACAATTATACAGTAGTAAAAAACAAAAGAAAATTAGCATTGCACTTAGAAACATACATAGCTTCCTGAAACTATAGCTAATTTGTAAGAAGTACGGCCGTGGTCAGAAGTGTTCAAAACTTATTAATCAGCTTCTAATAATAATATCCGATGGTAGTAAAAAAACACACATTTTTGTTCACAAAACTCGCCTGAACTCTGCTCCTCGCTCTGCCAGAGCGCCAATAGCCAAGAATACTAAATCACAGGATACTACTAGCGCTATCTGTAAATAGCGCGCGGTGTTAATGTGAAATCAGTATAAAAGGTCTACAAAAGGTAGCAGCACCATACAGAACTGGGAAATGCGATTCCCAGTAATACTTTCTAGAGATGTAATCAAATAATGTAATTTTGTGGGATCATATATTCCCAGTGACCACGAAAGGGTCTGAAACAATTTTCTTACACAGAACGAGGCGGAATTCGACCGACAACCTTTGTGAGGTAATTCCTTATGCAAAATCAATTGTGGAATACACAGGACTCTTTATACACAAAATGAATATTGGAAATAAAACCTCTCGAAAATTGAGATTTTAAAACGCATATTTAAAAAATATCAGAAACCAAGTGAAACTAAACGACAGTTATCGGCATCTCCAACGTAGAGCAAACGCTAATTAATTCCTCCCTCGTACTAAAAATGACAGGGTTGGCATCCTATTTGTACAGGTAACTGTTTACCGATAGTAATTGTGCAATTTTGATATTGTTTCATTAAGCAGTATTACCTAATCGACAAAAATTACCCTTTTGTTGCAACTATCCAGGACCCACCGTTTCTCGTGTAAAATGCACACAAAGCTATGGCTGCAGCAAAACCGCGCCTAGCACTTAGGCAATACTACCTACATGCGTGTATGGTACGCTGCTGGGTCCACTGCAAAGACGATGACGTAGAACATTTTTAATGCTTACAATGTAAACCGTATGTGCTATGTGTTAACTAGCTTACAGTAATGAAACTGCCCGTTTGTTTCTGGCGACAGTCAGCATGCGATTTCCTGCAGGAAGTGTGATATAATGATACACAGTTGGCTATAGTTATGGTTTACATGTTAATATTTTATTTTTTTTTTCATATTTAAATTGAATTAGACTTTGTTATTTTATTTTACATAAATTTTGAGCCCCTCCAGAATGTAGTCATCAATATATTTACAGTTTATTTATTATTCTCTAGTGATTATAACCAAGTGAAACATAGTAATTTTCAGAATTAATATTTTTTTAATATTATTGAGTTTGTCACACATTTGCAATCATATTTTACGTCGAAACGAATGCTGAGTCAATTATTGGAGTTATTACCTAGTTTTGGAAGCCACCTTATATTTTTCTTTGACATATGTACTCAGTGGCGTATTTGGATTGCAAAGGAAGGATTATGTTAATTCGGTTTTGTTTTTGCCTTGATATCTTTATTAAAAAAAAAAAAAAAACGACAATGAGTTAGTAGGCCTTCGTTGGAAAAATTCGTCTTCTGGAACGAGGAAGAAGGCGTTCGTATCCTGAGGTTGTGGAAGCTGGGACGCACGGTAACTTGCGCCTCTAGCCCGGGTAAAAGTCCAGTGAAAATCGACGAGATGAATGCGGTTAAGATGTCAGCAGAGGCGCTGCCCCAGCAGTACCGGAACGAGCGATATGGAGTTGTCATGAAGGGAGCTCTGTAAACAACTACTGCCGTGTCTGAATTGACAAATTTCGTTATTTCGTTACTTTTTAAATTCGCAATTTGGTAGGTATCAATTCGGACTTTGTCGACAATCACTTGTTTAGCACAGTTTTACCAACTCGCTTTTACTATTGTTAATCATGGATTCGAAAAACTAACTAAATTATTATTACTAAGTGAGGGAGACTTGCCATTGTATTCCATATAACAAAGATGCAGGGCAACTGTAGTGATGTACATTCAAAGGCTCGAGATCACACACACACACACACACGCACACACGCGCACACAAGCTTACGCACATAATTAAACATAATGAAATTCTAGCACAGGGCTAGCACCGGTAGATGGATTTACTGAATGTTAACAAGTTCCCGCATAGATGATAAGTAAAAACGCCGGTTCGTGCGCAGAACAACAATTCTGCCATCTTGTGTCCAACAGCTGCGTGGACCAAATTTTTCTTTTGCGGATTTCAAGACGCGCTGTCTATCCACCGTCAGTGATCCGGTAATGACGAAGGGCGTGTTCTTCAGGGCTCTTTTAGCATGGAACACCATGGAACGAAACTGGTAACTCGCAAATTTCACTACGATCGGTCTTCTGCCTTCTTTGACGGCCTGGGCAGCAGATCTGATTGGCTTGCCTATTCTGTGTGCGCGGTCGACGGCACTTTGTTCGATGTTGATGGTCAGAGTTTCTTACGTTATTTACAGAACCGCATCGGCCACATTTTCGCCTGGTTTTTCGGCAACGCCATGGAAAAGAAGACAGTTCCGTCTGCTGTGCTGTTCGAGCTCGTCTATTCGTTCCTCCTGGCGCAAAACACTGCCGGAGACGGCTTGCAGTTCTTTACGTATGATATCAAGTTTCTTCTGGAAGTCGACCGAGAAGGTGGCGACTTCTTCTTGCATTCTGGGGACAATCTTCGCTGTTTGTGGATTTAGGTCGCTCCTGCACAACAGAAGCGAGGCGATCCTTTAGCTCCCTCAGCTGTTGGCACACCTGCTGCTCGAACTCTACCAGCCGCTTCGAAACTTCCTTGGGCATCATGGCGTGCTCAAAATAACCTTGTAGTGTTTGTTGACTGAATTGTTCACAACACGAAACCAACTCCAGTAACACATTTAATGGCAGTGGAAGCTATTCACTGACCTCAACACGCGCTTTTAATATTAAATTTGCTATGACTGAAAGGCCAGAATTATATATCTTACCGGAGCTACCCGAGAGTGTGCTATTCTCTCTCTCCGCCATTCTTGGTATAGACCTGAGCTCCGTCTGAACAGTGAAAAATTATAATTTATAAGTTAGTTTGACCTTGACAAATATGCTCCGGTTTACGTAAATAGCCGAGTGAGTGTTTTAAAACTGTCTGAAGAGGGTTTAGGAGCTTTACAACTTTAAGTATAACGCAGAAATATAAGGTATCACCGCCATACTAAGTGACCGTTGGTCCAGCGGTGGAGTGCTACAGACGTTTCCTGTTAACTACACATTTAATACACCACTTTCTTGCTGATCACACAGTGCCTGAAATTAAGAACTCGTATTTTACTCTACCGAATTTTGACATTGCTAGCCAGGAACATTTTATTCACTGTAGACGCATAGGCAGATTTCTTGTAAAATGTAACATGTGAGTATGATTACTATTACAACATTAACCAAACTTTCTGCACACTAAAACATTTTAAATTAGGTACGGACTTTTAAAAACTGCGAAGACTTTAAATATGGTTGCCAAGCACACACACATAATTGCTATTTTTGACAGACTGACAGAGTTTTAAATTTAATATTCTAGTATAGCTGCTGCGTGGTATTTGTAAATATTCTGTGGTTACAATATAACGTTGGAAACATTATTTAAATTGAGAAAAGATTTTGTTTGAATTAAACTCAACTTCACCCTTGGACTTCTTTGATTGGTATGCTGGTAGTTAGTTTCCTTATTATTTCCCAGCAAATACATAAAGTGTGACATATGTATAGCTGCGTGGAGGCGGAGATAAGCCTGGATGCAAGGAAACATGCTGGTAAGATGTAAGCCTGTTGATGTTTTTGCTGTGATTTTTAGTCTTTTGCAGTGTGTGTTCTGTCACCTACACATTCAGTTGTTTATTTGCAAAACTTACCTACATGTAGCGTAATAATTACATATAAATATCTCTCCATTTGTTTTCACATACATTAAAGAACCATAATTCACCACAACAATTACTGATGCAAATCTTTTTGCCTCCTACTGCGGATTATTCCTACTTATATAGAAGCTCAGTGTAATTAACGAGAATATGTGAATTCTGATCAAATGTTCAGTGTATTATTTGGAGATAATTACGAAATTTTGTTTGTTACTTTAGTTTCAAATGGTAGCTTCAGACTTTAACTTTTAGAAAGGGCCTGGTCCTTGTTTCAAATCAAATCAGTGTTCCAATGAGTGTAAGTTAGTGGTCTTAAACAGAACTAGTCACAGGCAAGATAATAAAATTGAGCTGAAGCAATTTAATACACCCAGTGATTTCAACACGAGTAAACGACTCAAGACACTCGTGTTTCTCGAAATTTTGGTATTCAGGGCCCAATAAGTAGTACTGTATGAAGTAAAGGTATACTTTCACTGTACCATAGTAAAATCTGACAGCAGGAGGTAATGTTATGTCCCATGGTCATGACCTTTTTCTTTTATTCAAGTGATGTGTAGAATTATATAAAATATAATTTTTTTTCTTCTTGTCATTAAAATATGTGGATCATTTATGGTGTTCTTGTTGTGTTCTAGTGCTTATTGTGTCTTCTTATCAGTGATAAAATATACCTATGTTTTCCAGCAATGTTTGCTATTTTCATGCATGCAAATAAATAGTGCGCTAGTTGTTATCACTTTTAATAAATTTAAAAGTACATATAACTATATCCATATTAAATAAGTTTATTTACCTGGAAATACTTTAATTGCTATTGAAATGGTATCCCAGAAATCATTGAGTCTGTTATTTCTATTAGAAAGACATGTCGCTCCTAGGAAACTGACTTTTTTTCCTGCTCTGGCAATAAAACTCTCGTTCTCTTTCATTCCTTTTTGCTAGAAAGTATAAGGCCCTATAATACTTTGATTAACTGCACAGAGTAGGTGTTGTGGATAGGTTGATTTTGGCTAGTTTTGTATACATGATACTAATTACACGGCAAAACGTAAATGAGTCAACTCCAATAACACTCATACATAATTACACTCCCAATTTCCATTCCACTACTCAAGTACAGTGTTAAAGGCTGTTCACGATAAAGTGAGCACTTTTGAATTCAACCTTACAAAAATGTCACTGTTCCTACCTGCATATATTTTAACGGGCGCACTGGGTGACATACGCCCAGCACAGTTGGTAACGGTGGAGAGAAAGAAGTTCCATGTCTTAACGTCTAATTAAAAGTGTTACGTAACCATTTGGGATAACTTAAATTTTTCGATCGCTTTCTGTTTTTTAATGCGCATAATTGTAAAAATGAGCAGATTGGTAAAATATTTAATTTACTAACAATCTCACAGTTTCACTTGACCGACGCATGAATGAAGTGATGAGGCCCATGGCAGTGTTAATTGTACATAACGCGGAATAATACGTAACGTGCATACAAGTAGATCTTAAGCAGGGGTTTCAAACGTGCTCACTTCACCGTGAACAGCCTATAGTATTGAGTACGCGCTTGGAACTGTGTTACTGCCGCCGAAAGTTTCGTATCCGTTTTACTCGAAAAAGGTGGGCAAGTGCAAAAAAAAAAAAGACCATTTTTGAATTAGGCCGTGCTGCTCAATAAACCAGCATCAAAAGTTCATAATTCCTGACGGCAAAATGTTTTCCCTTTAAAAGAGGCTGGCTACCCCTGTTATTTTCATTACGAGGGGAGGTATTAACGAGAGTTTGCTCTTAGATTGAAGAGCCCGATATGAAAAAAGAATTTTCGGAGAACTGCAGTTTAATCTCAATTCGTTTCCGATATTTAGCAGAAAATACAGTTTAAAATCTCGATTTTTGAGGGCTCGTGTCGTTTTTAATATTCAATTTCGGTATAAAGTGTCCTGTATAATATCTATTTGATTTTGCATAATGAAACACCTCACGTAGTTTCACCCTGTGAAACAATGTACAACGTTTTTGAGATACAGGCCTAGCGATCTGAGAATGCTAATTTCTGATTGTGCTTGAATGACTTCAAAATAATATTCGCAACACGCGAGATGTCTTGAAAGCTATATTCCGTATAAAATAGATAGTGAACATGTACGTACAGTATTCATGTTAAAAACATATGAGTGGCTGGAGGGAGGGGGAGGGGACGATGAAGATCCATCAAACCTAATTCAGAGAAAACCTAATTCAGAGAAAACCCAATTTAAAGGTTTCAAACCTCTTGTCATAGACAAAAATTGCGAAATTGTACCAGTGTACCTACACCATATTGTTGGTCATGATGATATCAGTAAACACACAGATTACCATTTGTAGTATTTATTTCAAACTCCGAAAAAAAAATTTGTAAAAATATGCTGACTACAATATATTTTGGGAAGACGATGACAGTACCAATTACGGAATGACGAAGGTTCATAGGATAAATAGAAGTGTATCCATATTTCTGGAATAGCAGTTACAAGTGAATTGGATTTTGCACTCTTACTTATATCGTTTATATAATGTCACTCGTTATGTCGTGTAGGCTCCGGAGGAAATTATATTCACTGATATCTTCACGTTGATCATTACTTAAAATTGCAAGTCTATTCATTAATTTGTCTCAAAAGCAAAATACCTTATATTGAAATAGAGATATCATCTTCATGCACCTACGGTGGAATTAGATTGTCATAGAACATTGGGGTTCCTTTAGAGACGAATTTCTTTAAGTTCTGCATATTCTTGAAGTTTTCTTTAGCCATTGGTATTTGCTCACTATACAACTGTCCAGCGTGTTCAGATTCTTCTAATCCTAAAGCAGGCATAGCTGGAATTTTGTTTTCTCATGCTACTGTAACAACAGGCTTAGTCCAGGCTCCCTTGTATTGCTCACGGTAAGGAATCAGACGAGGTTCTCGTCGGCTAACTTCCAGTTCCTTGACTGACCTGGTGGCGAACGGTCGTTTCTCTTCGAAGTTATGTTTTAAAAACTCATTAAAACCACGGAACAATGATTGTTCATATTCAATAACCCTGAATGGCGAGGGTTTCGCCCTGGCATTCATAAATAGTTCTGCCCCCCAATCATTAGATATTTCTATGCTAATTATAATTAACGGGTTCCATGTTTCTGTCACATTTCATGTAGGAATGACCACGTTATTTGTGGCTATGTTTGGTGCACTCAGATTTTTGTGGTAGTGCGTGCAGATGGTTCCAAAGGTTTTGGTTTTTGGGGGATTAATACTAGCATCATTTATCTCTTATAAAATATGTCTGCAGAACGCAGAGGTAATTCATGCTGGATATTTAGTTATTTTATATCACTTTGCAACTTACGAATCTCTTCTCCATTCCTAAGGTTACCTAGTTATTATTTTCAGTTACCGCTCACTTATCTTATGCTCATCACAAGTGTTGCACGTATCTGGTCTTGGGGTACCTAGGAAAAATCAATATTATATTTCGTCACAGATATCTCTTTATAAGAAATGTGTGTCACATTAGTGGTTGGGTATTTCTCGTTGAATACGTCACGGAGTTTTTTTTTACATTTAAGGTGTCATGCTGGATTCACATTGGCGCGACTGTAAATTGCGGTTGCAATGAAAACACGGCGATGCGACGCGATGCCAAAAAACCAATATTTCGACCACTCATGGCTGGAAATAATAAACAGTTGTAGAAGGCGATCTGTGCGTTCACGTGAACAACTAACAACACAAACAACCACATGAATGTTTATGTTTGGTAGTTTTAGAAAGGCGTGGGCCTAACTATGTTTTTGTACAGTTTACGAACGACTGCTCTCTTCCCAAAATAAACAATGTCGTAATTGTATCTGCTCTCTTCGCATGCTATTACAAATGTTACCCACTTGGCAACAAACACGCATTTGTGTTAAAACTCCATTGCTAACGTTATTTACCTTGGAAAAATAAGAACAACTGTGAATGCCATTTGAGTCATTTGTTCTTGATTCTAGGCCAATGCAAGTTGAAGTGATCAAGCCACCTAGATGCTAGTTTTCATCGTTATAGTCTTTCATGTTATTGTTTAGCAACTATCTATCTTCTAGCCACGGCACTGATGTTTTCGAAACACTTGAAACTAGTACAGTGACAAGGAGACTCCAACTCATGTTTCTGCCTAATAACCTCTTGTTTACATCGCTTCAACTTCCCAACTTCTACTTTTTTTTTTTTTTGTTGTCTACACGTCATTAACTCTTCCAATTCATTAATTTCTTTACCCTGCTCCATTTCTTTCGTGTGAAAATTATATTCTCGACATAATAATACTCACTTTATGTTCTCGACATGATAATACTCACTTTATATTCTCGACATAATAATACTCACTTTATATTCTCGACATAATAATACTCACTTTATATTCTCGACATAATAATACTCACAATATTCACAATAAAACATACGCGACACTCTCAAAACAAACTGTAAATGTTCAGAGAACTAAAGAACATGGAGAAAAGACAATAACGTATTGCTACCAGTGCTACCAAACATAATTGAACCCCGATCGTTACTACCCAATTCATTGGTGACACTCATCATATTTCCCCATGACAGCATCTTTAGACACATCCATATCTCAGTATAGGCCGTTCACGATAAAGTGAGCACTTTTGAAGCCCTAGTTACTTTTTTCTTTCAACCTCTTTATATCCGTCCACCACCTGCCATGTGAATAATACACACAGTGTATACATTCATCATACCCAAAACCAAAAGTTCGAGGCCACAATGAAATGTATTTATTGGTTGTTATGCCTGATGAAACAGCTTCAAAAAGTGCTCACTTTACCGCGAATGGCCTATACCTTTGAGACGGGTCGTCTCGTAATTGCAACTTGCCACCCTGCCCGATGCCACTACAAAACTCGCCACGTTCCGTCCTGTGCCGAGAAATACGCAGTTTCTTCACAGCAGCAATTTTCGCTGAATCCTTGCGGAAATCTACGCATATAGCTGTAATTGGAATTCTCCTTACCTTGGACTGCATACCAACTGGATGTCACGTCGATCGATAACCCGGCGTAAGGGACCGGTGTAGATGATAAGCTGATGGTGCGGCAGGTCAAGAAACGCTGGTGAGCAGCGCGGCTGGCCGTGACGCGGTACCTCTACAGACTGGACGAGGCAGCCTGAGTTCCGCGAGTCGCCACACCAAGGCGCTAGTGTGGCCAATAGCGCTTTGGAGTGCCACTATTAAATTGATGGCAGCGCTACTGAAGCGACCCCCCCCCCCCCGGAAATAAACATTAAATATTAAACACAGAAATTATGTGTTTGGTGGACTTGGAAATTATGTCGTTTGAGCCCCGGGACTGTGGAGGGAGTAAATATAATTTTTATATAAATACCCCGGTTAGCTGCTTGCTCAGGGAGATGCATTTCCTGGGACTTTGGCATACGTTAAGTATGCATCTTGTATTGTTAAGACCCTTGAGGTCAGTATGCAGAGAAGGGAAATTTTGTGTCCCGTTTTCGTAGCAGAGATTCTAAAACTTGTAATTTTCAAAATGCTGGATATTGTTAGCAACTATGAAAAGACAGTTTGAATTTTTAAATGATTATAATATTTTCAGCCTTTAGTAACGAAAAAATGCCGGAAATAAAGTGTTGTTATGGACTTTTAATTTTTACGTACTCCAGAATTAAAGATTGCATTTATGATGCACAGGCTGTTCAGAAATTATAACTGTGATGTTATGTCGTCAGCCTTAAGAAAAGTTAAGCTCCAGGATTTTAAGACAGTAACGTTTTACTGGTTTATGGATATTTTATAATTTTGGGTAAGCCATATGAAAGTTTGTCAGGTTAGTAAGACTTATGATACTTTGCACGTAACGTAATTTTGCTAGAATGTTCCCCGATATTTTATGAAGTTTTATGGGAACAATTGTATATTGCTTGTATTCAGCCAATGTATAAGGAGCAATGATATTATATTAAGTATTTATGCTGTTAGCTAAGTAAAACTCAGTATTAATGGCTGTGCGTATGCGAAGTAAAAACAGCCCAGTATAATGGAAGTTTTTTATACAATGTTTAAAAGAGTGGTTTTATATCAATTTTTATATATCGATCCATTTATGTATTTTTGATAATGCTGTTTCTAAATACAGGTGTTTTTTTTTTCTCAAACCGACTCATGTTTCTTGTGTATTTAAAGTCACGAGAAAAATTTAACTCTACTGCTTTAAAACGCTTGTTTTGGTTTTGTGTTTTGCTCAATTGTGTCGCCCTGAAAGCGATACAGGGCGTAGCACATTCAGCGTTCTTTGCATCAGTAGCTTCATCAGTCGAAAGCTTATTATTTTTCTCAATAGATGGTACTACTGGCCTGAAATTTACATTTTATGGAACTTCTCTCTCCCCCCCCCCGGCCCCACACGCCAGTCCTACATGTATTTCAAACACTGTAACATAGCTCGCAAGACAGTCTTGGAGGGGGTAGGCGATATGGACTGGATGCTAATTTTTTGCATTTTGGTAGCTCCACCAAAAGTAGGCACATGAAAATTTCGCGAATGAACTTCACGAAAAACTGGACATGCAAAACAGCATACAGTTAAGTTTATTGAGACACGCCGTGTACGTTAATCAAAGACGTAATCCCATGGTACCAGGCGTGGAATGAAACTGGCCATTTACCGGAGCAGCAACCAATGAACAAATAGCCGAGGTTCGAGTGTGAATAGGATGTGAAGTCTAACCGATATGTCACGGAAACCGCGGAATTTTCCCGTTCCTTATCACAAGCTTTCAACTTTAATCCTTGCAATTTTCTTTTAATTTTGAAAATTACTTTTTAACAAGAATGAATGCATTTTTTTTTAAATGTACCGAACCAATTGGTATGACACCTGAAAATAAAAAATCATAAGGGGTTTAAGCTATCATGTAGAGGACATAGATTGCCGTTAAACTGTTACCTGAGGTATTATAGCTAAATTAGTCAAGGTGTAAACATTACAGTTTTGGCACAATGTATTTTGAATGAGACAGTAATTGGGTATAGCCTGTTCACGGTAAAGTGAGCACTTTTGAGTCCCTAGTTACTTTTTACTTTCAGCCGCATTTTATCCTTCAACCAGCTTTTTAAATAAATATTGCCATTTGATTAACAAACACAGCGTGTACATTCCATCGCACTCGGAAGTTAACGTTTAAGACTAAGACGAAATATATTTATTGGCGATCATTCTAAACGAGAGAGCTTTCAAAAGTGTTCAATTTACCGTGTATAGCTTGCAGCGGCTTTACTACTCCAGTTCAACTCGAAATTGCTCGGGTGTTTACGGGGAGTCTTCGAGTATGTTCGGTTGTTTCCGACAGTCACATTCTCAGGTGATGGTGTTCATGGTTACAGATTCCATTATCGTCCAGGATGATGGAAGGCGGTAATGGGGAAAGAGAGGTATAGTATAGTCAGGGAGTTCGGGCCGCATACTTTATTTGGATGAACCATCGATATTGTGTAATTTATAAATGCAACTTTTAACAATATAAGTATTCCTACGATTAGTCTTCCAGTATTAAGCTGAGAAGTTACAAAGGAGTAACAAAAAGAATAAATGTCATAAACAGCCAGGATCGCACAGTACATTTTGATTGTATCATAATGTTGTTTTTGTACACCATCGTGCGTACCTAAAATATATTTACGTCATTACAGAAAATGTTTTTGAACATGTTCGGCTATAAACACCCTCTCTCCCAGTTCTGGTAAATTAATATTTTGTAGATCATTTTAAATATATCAAATTAAACCAGGGGAGAAGATTTATTTTGCACATCTAAAGCACATCTAGCTGAACAGCAAATCCGTAATTTTGCCCTTACATATTTAGTTTCATTGAAGTCACACGATTATAACCCCGATACTTATGAATACTTATCAAAGAGATCGTTATGAAAGAAAGTCCCAATACAGTTATTTGGAATAGGCAAGCACACATACTCGAAATAATTGTTTAAATCTTAATCCTCACAATACTGTATTAATTTCGTTATTGGAACACCGTTCTTGACACTACCTGCTAGATTTTGGTTCGTGGGTGGCTTGGAAAACTAAAGTCTTTTGAATTTTTCTTTCTTTCTTGGTATATTTTTAGTTTTGTAGTTTTAAGCAATTATCAATTTGTTTGTAGTTTTCTGTGTATGTAACTGAAGGAATTGTTCTACAGCATTCTGGCCGCTTGATTTTAATTTTCAGTGCAAACAAAAAGTATTTGTATGTATTATTTGTGGCAGTAATCGGTGCAGTTATACGGGAAGTGACAAGCGAGATAGTATGACTGTAATGGCATACGCGTACGAAACAAAGCGGAAGAAGTGTAGTTCAGTTGGCGGTATGTAAACAGGTATGGCAACGACGCAAAAAAAAAAAAAACAATCCCATGACAGAGGTGACAATGAGACGAAAACAGCTGAAAGTAATTACAAGTTTCACAATCTCGGAAGATTAGTCGATTAACGGTGAAAATGAGAAAGAAATAGGAGAACGTGGAAGGCAGCTGGAGGCATTCTATTACAGCATTGTATGTACAATTGATGTGGAGGAAGGAGAAGAAATTCAAAACACGATATACAGAAAGTACTGATATATTGTTGCAGGTAGTAGAAACGTGGGCATTATGAAGAGAGGCACGTACAAAATAAACATACGCAAGATGAAGTTTCTGATATGTCAATTAGGAGTGACAAGATTGGGAATGATGAGGAATGAAAACGAGGGATACTAACGGAATAGTCCAATCAAAATAGGGCAAAAACAGTCCAAGGAAAAAAAAAAAAAACTAAAGGAGAGATGGCTTAAGTGAGTGAGAAGCGTATAGAAGAGGAAGTTGACTAGGTTCAAGTGATAGAAAGACGTGACAGGTGGAAGGAAATGTCACAAGTTGGACTGGCAAATAGTTTGAAGGTGTAGATGACGATAGTGATAATTAGATTAGTACTCTTGGCTTGCCCCATTTCTATGCTATGTCAATAAAGACGAACGTCCTACTTTGTACCAATGATAACTCTCTACCATACAGAATGTAAAAATGCTTACCTTACAGGCAAACACGAATGAACAAACATAAATGTGTCAAGTTGATATAACACTGTAGTACAATATTGTATGAAAGTAGCTGTCGCAGATTCCCGAGTGTATATATATAGTATAATCATGCATTGTATTCCTTGGAGGAACTTAATATTTATTCTTCAGTGTGATCACACCTTTACAAAACAGTTTTTCTCCAATATATTTGACGGATTCAAAATAACTTTAGGATTGCATTATTTTTGCTTACATTTCACCAGACTTCTTTTATAAATAATATCTTCTGAAACTCTGGCCTATATGAGTGAGAAATCTCTGGCTACAGTTAATAACAAAACAGAAACGTTTACAGTACACTATGGAGGGCATATCCAAATTCTGCAATGAATTTGTCGAGTGACAACCACATAAAAAATATTATACATCACAAATGAGTTTTGTCCATGTCTATAGGATGGAGCTTATATAACTCAAACTAGACCTAATTGTTATATGCAGATAAGAATTTCAATTCTTAAAATGCTTGGTTGGATTGGTACATCTACTGATATAAATTACGTCAGGTAAATATGAAGATTTGTAGTGTGCCTGTGTTCGAGCACTTCAAAAAACGTAAAAAAAGGGCATTTTTTTTGTCTTTTGGAGTATAGTTTTTTTGATAGTTTCTTGCACGGACCAACTGACTAAAATACTTCAAAGGACCTTAAATGTCCCTGTCTCTTGGAATACACAATAAAAATAGCATCTCTTCTTGCTGCTTCAGCCTCAAAAGCAAGAATGAATATGCAGATGTCACTTTTAGTAAAAGAGGGTAGGCAATTAAGTTAATGAAAATAATTTTGTTGTTGTTTTACGATTTATTCATATCACACACATTTTACACAAACTGAAATAAATTACATTCACCAAATTAAATAATTAATAAATACTCACACACAATACTTAAATAAATACAAATACTTAAATAATATAAAAAATGTGTATAAATTAACATAGTTAATACTGATACATTCCACATGAAATACTTTAACTACCTTGTGACAAGTAGTACATAATATTGCAGAAAGTAAAACTCAGTTTTTCTTCCTTCAAAAATTAAAATCGGAATTGGGTCAAATGCTGGATGAGAATAAAATTTGCAAATCGCAAAATGTACAATTAAATTAAGACAAAGGACAAAACTGAGTTTATTGTCAACAAAAATTTCTGAGAAGGTTACACAGATTGTAAACTTCAAATATAGTTTTAACACGTTCAAAACATTTAATTCACATTTATATAACAAGATGTTACTAAACTGCTACAGCCAACATATTTCTTCTTGCAGGTGGCTATGGCCACATTACACAGTGGGAACTATGAAATAATATTTAGGTAAAGCTGTTCCCATGTTAAAACACTATATTTTACACTCTAAATTCGGAATGTTTTGTGTATACAGTAAGTTAAAGCGAATTTACTTTGGTTGTATGAATTTTTCAAGGTATGCAAATCCCCTCCATCTTGAATTTATGTATATTTACCCATAACTTATTTTCCAGATCCAATATTTAAAAACTTAGCTCTTTAGGGAGCACGAAACAGGATTTTTAAATAGTTATTGTGAAACTCATCGTCTTAAGCTGATGACACAGCAGTCACGCCTGTAATTATAATTGAAATTACAGGAATTTTAATTCTTTTTTATGCCATGTAATACAATACTGATAGAAGTCTATATGTAAACAACTTCAGAAATTATGTTAAGTAGCGATGCTTAAGATTAATTATTTACGAAAGGACAAAAATAAAAGTCAAGACAGAGTGGTTGTTCCCCCGTTAACACAAGGCTACAGTTACCACTGGAGACTTTTAGTTCCCTACAACTTCTTAGAAAATAATACTGCAGGTTTCTAAACACCTGAAGTACCTTCTCTCATTAAGGTACTATAAAATCGTCGATAATAAGAAAGAATGACAATTTGAGGAATAATAATCATCGTCAAGGATATACATTAATATAATCGAAGATGCGGGCTGCATCATCTCGTGAAGCGAGGTACTCGTCATTCGAGCGCATAGCCGAAGTGAAGTTGGCAGTCGTGATTGTCGTGAAGCAGACGGGCGACGTCCTGCGACGTCACTTCGCAGGCGTCTTGCCAGGAGACGCAGAGTGGAGAGAGACAGGGAAGAAGACAGCAAGAAAGATAGAGAGACAACAGGAACCGTGGTGCAGATGACGCGGCGGGCCAACGCGTCAGTATGCGTCCCACTGGTAAGGCCTCGACCTCTCGATGTTGAGCAGCAGGTCGTCCAAGGACTCCTCGCTGCTGTCCTGCGGCCTGGGCGAGTCCACCACTTCCTGGAGGGGGTAGGGTCGCACCGAGCGTCGACGGCGGCCACTACAACAGCAGAGCAAATAGCTTCCTGCATCCTCTGCACTTGACCACCCCACTCTGGAGTATTTCCGAATATAAGGCTGTTCACGGTAAAATGAGCGCTTTTGAAAGCCCTGCTTAAGATCTACTTGTATGCACGTTGTGAATTCTTCCGCCTTATGTAAAATTAACATTGCCATGAGCCTCATCACTTTACCTATGCGTCGGTCAAGTGAAACTGTGAAGCTATTAGAAAAGTAAATATTGTACAAATCTGCTCATTTTACACTTCGATGCATTAAAAAATAAGGAAAGCGAGAAAAATTATTTGCGTTATCACAAGTGGTTATATGGAACTACTCCCCCCCCCCCCCTCCATCGTTACCAACTTTGCTGGATATATGGCACTCATTGCGCCCGTTAAAATATAAGCATGTCGGAGCAGTGATATTTTTCTAAGGTTGATTTCAAAAGTGCTTTCTTTATCGCGAACAGTCTTTCTAAACATAAATAAAATAGCATTGAATGTTGTATTTTTTTCAGCACCAGTTTTAATAATGAAAATAAACCCTTGGTTTTGTAAATTAAAACTGAATAACATATTCTTAAGGTTTTAGATCCCCCAGTTATGCGCAGAAAATATCAAGACTATTGAACATCCAGGAAAACGAAGAACTCCGAACCACTTACAAAAATTAGCATGCACAATGTTTTGAGGGAAAAGTACATCTGGAGATTTTCCGGATGCTACTATTGTTCTGGTCATGCGGTTAGCAAGCGTGAGACCTGCACCGTGGTGCAATTTCCTATTTAGTGCGCTCGTAGTTAAGATGGACATACATCATCATGTTTCTTTGCATCATTGTGTGTTGACTTCGTAATCAAAAATTAGTAACTTCCATCTTCCCGAAAAAAAAGTTTACGTGGCAAAGCGTGCAGACGAACGTGGCTGTAGTTAACTGGTTCGAGTCACCTAGTTATTAATAAATAAAATTACTGTAGCTCAGTCGCAACTTCTTGGGTATGAGTTGCTGCTATGGTGTCATACTAGTTCGAATAATAAGACTGCAATCAGAGAAGTGTTGAACATCATCTTGCCAGCTGGATGAGCATAAAAGTTATTATTTTGTTTTGCAACAGAGGAGCAAAGTTAACGGCGTGAGCTGATTAGGCGAATGCGCGTAAGTAATAACAACGTTGCGTCATTTCATTTACGGCACGGCAAACAGAAATTAAGATATCTCTATTCAATAGTTGCTATGCAGCTCATAGAAAGAGAGGAAGTATAGAAATGATTTCGTATGGAGTAGAGATGATAAAAACGTGCTTTTTATTTATCAAATTGTCAAAAAGATCGACATATATATTGTGTGCATAACGCATGGCTAAAATATATAACCTTTATGATACACAATCATCCACTTTTCGCCGACGCAAATTACTCTGTTATATTACAAAGCGTCTATTAAGCTAGTAGGACTAAATTATAACTTGCGCATCCTAACCGGTTGATACTGCATTCGATTACATAAAATTCCGAACACATTACTTAAAGGTTATTTTGCACGTTATTTCGAGGTAAAATATAGTAAAAAAATCAAAGACCGGTTGGCTTGTATATGCTGGCCGAACAGGCATCGCAGTTCCTAATACATGATTTACGGAAAACAAAATTAACTGAGCGGCCTTAATTATTCTACATTATTTAGCCAGATAAAAAGCGGAAAACAACTTTGTTCGAAACGAAATAGCCTAGTTTCTGCACATAAATCTCAAGAAAGCCTTTGAATTGAATCGTTGCAAGTTATTCTAGTGCAGTGGGCATCACTTGAGCTGCTCGGTCATGACATCGCGGGAAATGAAATAAATACACGGCCCTTTCCTGGATAAAGTCTGAAATTCCGTTCTTCCGCACACTTGAGTTCCAGACACGGTACTCCGAAGAGGTTAACTGTTCCGCACAGCTCCACAGGTTTAATAATAGCCTAGCGCCTCTTCGGCCTTCATCAAGGAACTTGATGAAGGCCGAAGTCCAGATCTCGGCAGTCGCGCCAAAGTTCTCAAGTCCCTCGCACGAGAGTTCAGTTCTAAAAAAATATCTCGGAAATGCGTGGAAGAGCAAGACGAGCAGTTACACAGGCTGCCGCGACGCGAGGCCCGGACTTTGGAATACATTCTTCCATGCCATCTTGTTTCCACAACGGGACACAGAGCAAGTAAGGAGACAGGAGTCGACACTTCCATGTTGTAACGATCTTCTTATTTGGAAGTCTTTTTCAGGGCGGTGCGAGGGTGGTAGGTGCCTGGATTAATACCAAAAGCACACGCGCGTTACGAAAAATAACGACCTGGTATGACAAAACAAAAATAATAAGTTTTTATTGATTATTTTGTGACAAATACGCTTAATTGAAGTAGTTAACAATCACGTTGCGTCCAATGTTTAATAAAATAACTTATTTACAAAAAATAAAAGTTTATAGCTCTTTCTGTTATGAGGCTATTGCTGGGTAGCATTTACGGCTTATATACGACTTGCATTATTATTATTGAGAGGTTCTATAACGAAGTTTTAAAATCACGTAAATAGAACCTACTTGACTAACGTTGCCGAATGCTGTTTTCGGCAATAAATAAATATACATGTGCTGTTTGTGTTAGCTCTGTCTCTTAAAATATGTACGCTACCTCCAAATGTGACAAACAGAATAGAATAAATCTTCCACAAGCAGTGCAAAGAAACGTATTGGACGTTTCTAATCGTTTTAGTAAGTTATTAAACCAGCACCTAAACGATATGTAGGTTGAATCAGTATGTTTCAGATACAAAACACTCATAGTTTTGACTCAAAACCGCTATGTTCCATAAAATCATTAATTCTAGTGGTAAAATGTCTACGTTGGTATTTACACGGGCACTTAACTCCAAATAACACGTTTGTAAGCCTACTAAAATAATGCTGTTTTTGGTTATGTAAGGTTCTGTATAATTATGTATATTAAAATATTGCGGCAAGCAGTTTACAGTAAGTTACAAACTGAAGTAGTAATTAGTCACTGTTTATGAAACCAGGTGCCTACTGGCTGAAAAGTGGAGGTGTTACCGCCTACCTTCTTGCCCTCCCCCCCCCCAAAAAAAAAAATCGGTGCCTATGTCCGTACTAACTTTCGTGGCATAGTTGGCTGTCTGAGACGGTCGGCCTTCCGCTTCAGAGTCATCGGATCGAATTCAGTGATAACAACGCATGTCCCTTCGAACGGGGTTTTATGAACAAGCGGTAAATATATTTCTCAGCTTTAAAAATAAAAAATACCTTAAATTCTAAGTAATGCTGCGTTGTAATTTTAATTTACTGGCGATGTATGAATTACCTTTACGAGTAATGAAGGGAAACATTATTGTTCGTCGTACAATGTTTAAGGAATTCCATCCCAAACAACGGCTAACTTATTTCATGAACAGGTATAACACATGTGAAATTACACCAAACCAAGGATATTTAATTGCCATCATCGGAATGTAGGAGGGTTTATTTCAGGGGAACTCTCGAACAAACATACGTCCTGGGCAACTGGAAGAAAAATTAGATACACCTATGTACAATAAGTGGCGTCGGGAAGGCAGTCTAGAGGGGTTAAGTCTACAGGAATTTCTGGAATGTTTACTAGTCTGTGTGAGAGTTTTCTGTTGCATATTAACACTTTCACTCCATGCCGGTAAGATGGATGACTTGTGCCGGGTTCCACCATCGTGATTCGAAATCTCGATCCGAGATCAGCAGCCATCGTCAACAAATGTAGTTTGAAAATATGCTTACAGATAGAACTACGTTCGATCGTTTTCTTGGTAAATTAAAACAACATTATACGCACTTGAATATTATTCAGTAAAATTTGTACAACAATAATTCACTAAAAAAAAAAAAAAAAAAACCATCACACATATAGTTCTATCTATAGTGAAAAATACGCCTACTTCTATGACGTCATATATTACGAACCAATAGCAAAATTTGTCTCATACTTAATCTCGATCTCTCACTTTGGAACCAAGATCGGCGAATCGAGGATCCAGAATCACGAAATTTTGTTGGTGCAACAATTTTACATTGGAACCAAGATCAAACAGGATCCTCGTTCGGAACTATATTCATTCGATCTCGGATCGGGGAAGATGTTGGTGCAACCGGGCATTGGATGTGGCTTGCTCAGTGAAGAAGACTCATGCATGCCTTATTTGGGATTCGAACCCGTGTCCCCTCCGAACAGTAAGGCGGGTTCGCAACTATGCCGCGGAAGTTGGCTTCAGGGGGGCTGGGTGTCGTGAATGAGATGCAATAATGAAGACGGAGGACGGACGGTACGTTGCGTTTAGTTAGACAACTGTCTCTCTACTAATTTGGCTTCGTGTCTGATGCATTCAACAAAAACCCTCCTTCCCTTCCAGACCTATTACCCCACCACGTTTTATCGTCGCCTTCGTCTAAGGAAGCACGAGCGACCGCCAATTTGTCGAGCGGGCTCGTGGTGATCCGTCGTAACTGGATTATACAGTCTGTGCCTCCCCCCTCTAGCCGCCGAACAGTTCTTCCAACGCCTACTGAATTGCGAAGAAGCGCCTAATTCGTCGCCCGCTAGTCTTAATTCGCAGGCCGGGAGGGCATTCATACTTGTGCGCCGCCTCCTACGATATTGGATTATCGGCGCTCCGCTGCGGCTGGCAAGAACGATTTCTGCGTCACCCAACATCCCCTCTCCCCCTCGACCAACGAAAAAATACCAGCACGATACTGACGGAGCCGTGACGGCTCTGTCATTTTGCTGGCTGTAGTAACGCCAAATTTTTTGGCGTGTGGGGCTGGAGTTCGTGGTACAGATGGCCGTTTCACCTCTGTGTTGTTCAAGTGTCTGTGGCTGGCCCACGGCCGTAGAAGACAGGTATGAACATTAGCTTGAAAAGTGGACGCCCTTATTGACCCATTTAGTTCATGAACCCAGCCGCAGAGCGCTGCTACCAAAGTAGTGCTTTTTACATGGCTAGCATATGGAGGGGAAAATGACATTCATATCTCTATGGTGTTATCCCTATACCAGCAATGCTAACAACACTAGTTTGCTTATAGCAATCTGCGGTTACTGCATGAACTCAATTAGTCAATAATGGGGTCAATTCGCTAACATTGTTAGATAGGCGAGAGTCAAGACCTATCTTCTACGGTCGTGGGCTGGACCGCAGAGCGGAAGCAGAGGAGCTGGGGTTTACAAATGTATTAAAACTCAAGAGGCTCGGTGTTCACGACAATATATTAAAACATGCATTTATTATTAATACTTTTCATTTAGTTTAAATTATGATGCGGAAGTACTGCCCATCAAATACCACATACAAATTTTATTTGACATTACCAACCTCTGAAAGATCTCGTAATGCATATATTGAACTGACTTTCATAAATAAAATTAATTGATCCTGAAAGTTGTAGGATTATGCCACTTCTCCATATAACTTGCAGATAATAAATATAAAATCAATTAGTCTGTAATAAACGTAATCTTCTAAAACAGTTTTCTGAGGGAGTCTTGTTATTTGGGTTTTCACTTTACGTGCAATTGAGGTTTTTCTACTGCTGTTTTTGAAACTTATTAAAGTTACGCTTCCTTTGGTAACACCTGTTCGGTACGTTTCTGTGTTGACCAAAACTTGCGCTGGGAACGAAAGGTGGAGCAAGCTGGCTGGAACGTAAGCGCCGACACGTGGGATGCGAGCTGTGCAATATGCGTGTTATCTCGGAGACCTCAAAGGATCACGCCGCTGTTACACCATGTTAGCCCATATACGACAAACTTATCTTATCTACTCGGGAATCTCCGGATCACACGAGTCGATTGTCTGGATGCGCCCGTCGCAGATATTCGCCCGTAAAGGTGACGCGACCGAATTAATCCGTGGACGTAGTATCAACAGGATGTGTTTGCACTGATGCAATTAGGGAACGCGCCCTGTGAGCCGTATGAACACATTCACATGCTGTCGTAGTGAGTGACACGTATTTACACCCCTTTTAATTGCGCGCAGGCCTTCTCGACTATAGGCTATTCACCGTAAAATGAGCACTTTTTAAAGCCCGACTTAAGGTCTACTTGTATGCACTGTGTCTGGTCGCTTTCTGGAATTCGCCGGTTTGATTCTGAAATGCTGCCTCCCGTTCGTGGTTTACTACCGGTCACCTAGGAAAATAAACTCGCAGATATTTACCGCGAATTTCACTGAACCATTTGATTTGCTGTTAACATTCACGTCACTTTCTCAACACAAAATTAAAACAAGCTATCTGACTGACAGTCATTCTCTTAGTTAACGAAGTGTTAACAGAAATACGAATGTCCTGGTCAGGGAATGGATAAGTAAGCTTCCATACGCACAGCAAGGTAAATGACGGGAAAAAAAGGGAGGTAGGGTGATTTAGGGGGGCGGGGTTATGTGCTAGAAAGAAAATGAGCACAACAAAAACTGGGCAAAAATTTCGTATAGTTTCGACATTTAGATGACCTATTACACCCAAGTGGCACACTGTAACTTAATGGGGCTTTGTTAGGGCATTTTTGTCTGAGCCATGAGCTAATCGATTTGGCTAGACTTTCTAAGCGACACGCTTTTAACCCTTGCGGGTCGATGGGGGATGAGGAAGGCGCTATCTAACTCATCTAAACGGAACACATGTTTATGATTTACTTGCCATTCGAACTCGTGACCTCTCTGACGGCGCGAAGGTAACAACTCAGCAACACGGACCTCATAAGTCATAGATCAAGTTGTCACTTCCGCAATCATCAGGTTTCACAGTGGCTCACTGTTTTATTTATTTGCCTCAAAGCGGGTCCCTTGTGGCCGCGCACGTAATGGTGTCGTGTCGCGTCCATGTGGCGAAGAAGTCGAACCACCGGCTTGACACAATTCATGACCAGCCACGTGGTTCGAGGTCCGTCATTTTATTTAAAGGTTGTTCACGATAAAGTGAGCACTTTTAAAATCAACCGTAGAAAAAAAGCCACTGTCCCTGTCTGCATATATTTTAACGGGCGCACTGAGTGACATGCGCTCAGTAAAGTTGGTAATGATAGATGGAAACTAGTTCCATAACTTAACGTCGAATAAAAAGTGTTAGGTAACCATTTGTGATAACTTAAATGATCTATTTGGCTCTATTTTTTTTATTGCTTCCAAGTGTGAAAATGCCCACATTTGTAACATATTTTCTTTTCTTATAACGCCACGGTTTCACCTTACCGGCGCATGAATAAAGTGATGAGGCCCATGGCAAAGTTAAGTTTACATAAGGCGGATGGATACACAACGTATATAAAAGTGCTCATTTTGTTGTGAACAGCTTATAACCATCCTTAACTTTTAAGTTTTTTCGCTGACGGAGAACTGCTTAAGGTAAATATCCTTTCTTAATAAGGACGACGCCTCATATGTCGGAAACGCTGCGGACCTTTCCGTTGGCTGGCGGGATTACCTCGTACCTCGGTGTGCTTAAGCCTACTCTCGCCCTTACAATCTTTCGCCGCTCCACCTACATCTCACTTCACTCACGGACGCTAAAGAAGTCGGCTGGTAAACGATTTCCATAACTTCGAACTAGACATGCTTCTCCCCTCCCCCCAGACCAAACTCAAGTGCGATGTCACCCTAGTGGCGGGACTGGCAGGGTCCTATGCCGGGCCAGTAGTCCTCCGAGCGCGCTAATGGTCGAAGCGACTAGCGGGCTTCTGCAGCAAACAAATCACTTAGCGGCGGCGTTGCCAAACCGCAAATGTGTCGCGCGTGGCTGTCAGTGCCGCGTACAAACGACCTCCTTCCTCCCCTCCTCCGCCGTTACCCCCCTCCCCCCTCCTTGTATACACACCGTCACAGGGCCGGCTACTTCTCACCTATATTCTCCACGCCGAGGATGTGTACGTATAAGTATTCATGCCACAGAGCAGAGATAAGTACACCGAGGGGAAATAGCGTGGAGTTTCCTTTGACGTGGGCGTACCCACTCTCCGATTGGCTCTACGACGTTCTGGGAAAAGGTTATCGCGTCTGACTGGCTACTGCATGCTGCGAGAGGTTTCCTATTGGCTGGGCTGCCGCAGCTGGCGAGTGAGTGGGTTACCGGGCGTTGATTGGTGAACGGCGTTCCACCACGTTGCCGGCCAGTGACGCCATTTCGTTGGCGTGTGAGGTTGGAGCTCGCGGTGCACGCAGCTGTTTAACCTCTGTATTTGCAAGTGTTCTGTAGCCCTACGTTGTTAGTGCATGTAGTTCGCGGGTGTTGGTATCAACCACTGTTGATACCAACTATTGAAAAAAAAAATTCCTGCCCGTGACTGCATAATATGCTAATTATAGTTTAACGTAAATACTGATTGTAATATCTACGGTAATAATGGCAGTGAATCACACGTATGGTTCTATTAATCTATACATAGTTTAAAAAAAAGTCGTCCGGCAGCGTATGTCTGTGTATTCGACTAAGGCTTCTAAACTACTTGGTGGATTTTAATGCGGTTTTCACCATCATTTAAAGAATTTCTCGAGGAAGGTTCACGTATACAACACATTAATATTTAATGTAAGGATAGTAGAGAAATGTTTACATTTTATAATAAAGTGGGGAAAAGCCGCCTTTCGGGCGTTTTCATGGCTTACGCTGACTAAACCATAAGATATACCCCACATTAATGTTCTACGGAATTGTAGAACTCAAAAAGGTCTACAAAAAAGTCTCCGACAGTATATATTTATCTTTTAAGGATAACCCACAGTAACCATTTTTGTCTTTTAAAATGTGATTAAAAATAGGGGTTCACTTACGAAGACTTTGTGAACAACCCAGAATTAATTATATGTTAATAACCGTAAGCATTTAGTGTACATAATTGCTGTAAACCTATACAACGCCGTTTTTGTAAATCGCACCCGAGCGAGGCTGGGGCGGATCGCTAGTAAGAAATAAAGCGATCACCCATCCACATATAAACGGCGCCGAAACGTTCTTCGCCGCGGATATTTTACAGTGTGAGGAAGCGGGGGATGGAATTATTTCTCGTCTAACTCAGCTGTGTTGTTAGTTCTTGGCACTGACATCGATTAAACGTTATTTCCGTTGCATGGTATTTTAAAACGGGTAATAAATCTCCAGCACTCTTTACACCCGCCATCGTAGCTGATGCCTATAGATAACAATGGGTGTCGAGTTTGCTCCTGGATGATTATGAAATTTAAGCCTCCCTGGAAAAATGGGGAGGAAAGGCCACGGGGTCTCTCTCAAGTGGTAATTACAGTGGAAAAGAGATTTAATTGGGACGCTGGAGATTAATATTTCGCCGTTGTCCCAGCGCTGGACCGCAAGATGTCGAGAGTCAAAATGTGCTCTCAAAAATAAAAACAAATACCCCTGAATGGTATTAAGGTCCCCGTCTACCTGGCACTAGAAATGCGCTGCAGTTTGTTTGAAATGCCCGTTTTTCTACAAAAGTATTAAACACTAGCTGCTATAGCCTGTTCACGGTAAAAATAGCACTTTTGAAAGCCCTGCTTAAGATCTACTTCTAACCACGTTGTATATTACTCCGCCTTATATAAAATTAACATTGCCGTGGGCTTCATCACTTTATTCATGCGTCGGTCAAATGAAACTGTGAAATTATTAAGAAAGTAAATACTCTACAAATATACTCCTTTTTACACTTCGATGCATTAAAAAACATAAAGCGAAACAAACAATTTAAAGTTAACACAAATGGTTACCTAACACTTTGTATTTGACGTTAAAATATGGAACTACTTTCCATCCATCGTTACCAACTTTACTGGGCGAATGTCGCTCAGCGCGCCCGTCATAATATATGCATGCAGGAACAGTGACTATTTTTTAAAGTCTCTAAAGTGCTCACTTTATCGTGAACAGCCTTTACCCGCGGCTCCGCCCGCGTGCAAACTATAATAAACAGACCACCAACCAGTGCCTACTCAAATGGTTGGTGGCATATTTGATATATTCCTTAAGAAGCTGTTCGTTTTTCCGAGATGGAAAGTACCCTACGTGACAAATTTCATCCAAATACGTCTAGCTGTTATGACGTGATGATTGAGTAACAAACAAACATACAAACTTCCGCTTTTGTAATATTATTAAGATGAGTCCAGCATGCTGATTTACGAACAGAACACACTTCAGCCGAGGTTTGTTGAGTGTTTTCAAGACGTCACACACACACACACACACACACACACGTTAGTAACCCCTTTTGAGAGAGAGAGAGAGAGAGAGAGAGAGGAGAGGAGAGAGAGAGAGAGAGAGAGAGGAGAGAGAGAGAGAGAGAGAGGAGAGAGAGAGAGAGAGAGAGAGAGAGAGAGAGAGAGAGAGAGAGAGAGAGAGAGAGAGAGAGAGAGAGAGAGGAGAGAGAGAGAGAGGAGAGAGAGAGAGAGAGAGAGAGAGAGAGAAGAGAGAGAGAGAGAGAGAGAGAGAGAGAGAGAGAGAGAGAGAGAGAGAGAGAGAGAGAGAGAGAGAGAGAGAGAGAGAGAGAGAGAGAGAGAGAAGAGAGAGAGAGAGAGAGGAGAGAGAGAGAAGAGAGAGAGAGAGAGAGAGAGAGAGAGAGAGAGAGAGAGAGAGAGAGAGGAGAGAGAGAGAGGCTTTTTCGAATTGCTGTAACTCAAAATGCACGCGTCCGATACACACACAACCACTCAAGGAGCATGCGTCGAGCCTTCCTAGACTTTCCACAGATAAAATGATAGGGTCACGGCTGACAGTCCCGTGGGTACTCGGAGTGCGACGAGAACACCGCACGCCAGACGAGACGTCGGATGTAATAAAAAGAAAGCAGGCGAGACGGTCCGCACACGAAATACGCAAAGAGCGTCCGACGAGGGAAGGTAGGGAATTCGGGTGAAAACGGCGTTATACAAAGCTACAAAGCACTATCGTCTGCTACGATCAGCTCAAGCGCCACCCGCTCGAAGCCGTATCGCGCAGCAGTCGAAGGTCGCTGCGAATTGGCATAAATCACTGGTATAAAAAAAAAAACGCCCGCGAAAATTTCAACATGCTTCCGAATGTTTATACAGCGGTCCCCACCGATCTGACTGTGCATTATCCGATATTTGTACAGTTATGTCGAGTAGTGTGAAATATGCGACTGAGTACGAACACAAAAAACTTCACACTGAAATCAAGTTAAACATAATTTTAAAATGAAATGACTTTTTCATGCATTTGGACTTGGGACAAGTTGATTCCGTTCACGTAGTCCAATAACAACGGCTTCCGCCCTCAAAGTGTCTCAAAATGCGAAATTTATAAGAAATTGACATCTGTGACGAAAACCATATCGTCGAAAAGATTAGGAAATATAATCACATCAGCTACGAAGAATAAAAGTTTGACTATTTTTCTACCTAACGTGTTTAATTCGCGTGTCTCATTGCTCGACCAACAAGAGCTATCGGTTGGAATTCCCCCCCGCCCTTTTTTTTTTTAACGCAATTAGCAGAAAAAGTGCTAAGCGTTGCAAATTGACAAATGTATAATTGTATTGTACTTGGGATTTTACAAGTCACCGTTCAGCCTAGTCACGAGAAGCTATGATGGTGCATAGCAAACACTAGCAGCACAAGAGCATGACATCAACGCAAACAAGCGGACTTGGTGACGCAATAACCTTTTAGAGTACTCGGTGGAAGTTTCCTGCCGTGTGCGCGCAATTTGTAATACTTAGATGACTTTGCAACTTATATTACAAATCTTTTTGCAGCATTATCGGAAGTTTTAATGCTCTGCAGCAGTCTTACTACAGATGCCTTGAAAGCGCAATAGGTAGAGACCTGCGAAATTCGCCTTATTATTTGCGGACAAGTTAAACTTCAAACACGTGTACCTTTGCAACATGTTTGTCATTGGACCGTACTTTATTTAACACGCCCCGGGTAACTCTGCACCTATAAATGAACGCTTCTCAACTGTGTGCTCCAATCACATGCAGTTCAGTCAGAAAGGGCGTGGCTTCGCAGCTATACAGCAGCCAACGGAGAAACGACGCCGGCTCGAGTGTAAACAGTACTGTGGAGTTCAGCCTGATTCCAAATAATAACACGAACTCTGCATGTCCCTCGTTAGTGAATGGACTTCCGCTGAGGAAGATATTGCTTCGATCCCGGGCTGGAAAACTTGCGCGGGGGTGTTATCTCCTGTATCTTGATATGGGTGTTTTCTCGGGGTCTTTCTTTTCCTCTACGGCACCAATCCTCCTTTGCTCTAACTGCACCCCCTCCCGCTTCCTATCTACGAGGTTGGCTGACAACACATGTGTGGCCAGCTTCGCATCACATCACTTCCCTCTTATTGCATCCAAGACGCCTCTTACGTGACTCCGGGTTCGAGTCCCGGATAATTAACAAATACACGTGTCGGTTTTTAGATGCGAGTTTAGGTAGTTACGTTAGCAAAAAGTCCCTCATTAGCCACTTATGAAGAGGGGCAAATGCTGTACACGTTAAAAAGAGAACTTTCAAAAATTTTTAGAAAAAAAAAAAAAAAAACCACTGCCCATAAGTGCCACAGTATACACTAGTAAGGTGGTTTTAAGTTAAGTTGGTGACGGTATAACAAGTTCTAAACATCTGATGTATTGCGAGTATGACGTTTAAATTTATGGCCACTGAATATAGCGTTTCTTGTTTTGTTCATATTAGTTTAGGAATTTGCACCTTGGTAACACGTTTATATTCCTTGCACAGTTTCACTTGAATGGCTCATTCGAGCAAAGTGGTTAGGGCTACTGCAGTGCTAACTTTTATTATGGCGGAAGGATACAAAACACGGAACAAAATAGGCCCTAATCCAGGGTTTCTCAAAGGTGCTCTATTCACCGCCAACAAGGCTATAATAAATGAACCCAATATGAAATGTTCGCGCCACGCACACCGACCAGTTATGGTACTTACATTTCGTCGAGGTTGACTCTGCCGAAGCCGATCGGCACAGTTATCATCTGCCCCTTCATCTTCGACATGCCAATGTAGGCTTCCAGCTCGGCCAGTCGCTGGTCGGAGGTTCGTTTCCTTCTGCGCACACACAGACAAAAAAAAACACGCGCCGTCAGACAAACTAGCGACTGCTTTGGCAACACTACTACACTAGGCGTAGTTCCAAGACGTTGCTCTGAGAGTAGAGTAAAGTAAAATAGAGCAATAGCTGAGGAAAGCAAGAGTAAACGTGGTTTTGGAACGAACGTGATGTAAAAAAAAACATTATGTGTTTATAAACATGTACTGGTTAAGAAACCGATGTAAATTCGAAAAAAAAAAAATACTGACCTCTTGCTCAGAAAATTCTCTCTTTTGTAAAAAAAAAAACTGTTTTATATATAATAAGCTTTAATTACTGCAAATTAATCATAATCATCACGTCTAAACACATAACCTTTGTTCTAGTTAACTATTTACCCTTCGTTACTCGTTGAGAAATTCGTGTAAAAGTTTTACTCTGGCAAGACGCTCAGAGTGATTACTCTGCAGTCTTTGGGACACTGCCATGAGCGAGTAAAACATTTACTAATGTGTTTTATGAAACCTGAAGAGAAAAGTTTACTCTCAAAGTTACGTTTTGGAACGCTGCCCTAACATGGTTAGAAAACTAAACACACGTATATTTGTTGGTTTGAAATATACTCAAGTATTCTGTAGTCAAAGTGCTGTCCGAAAACAGGAAGCCGTAGGTCAAAATAAAATCATTAGGAAAAACAGTAAAAGTAAAGGATAAATTAAAACACTACATTTCCCAGATAGCGTACAGTTGTGGGGGTGGAAAGTGTTGTCCAGCACATGATTGGCCATGCAGAAAGGATGACGACAGGGCGTCTTGCGTCATAGCGGGTTGCGAGCCGCAAGCCGCCAGCTCGGCGTGTGAGCGAGTGGGAGAGCCGATGAGGGTGAAGCGAGGTGAGTATGGAGCGGCTCCGGAATGCAAGGGCGGGGGGAAGCGGGAGATCCCCGACAAAACCCGTCTGCCAGCGGCATCGTCCGGCACGATCCCCACGCGCCAAAATCCGGGGGTGATCCCGACCGGGAATCGATCCCGGCTCGCCTTGGCGGGAGGCGGGAAGTCTAACCATTACACCACCGCGGCCTCTCATGCCGCGGTGTTGAGCTGCACTCGCTGGATAACAAGAAAACTGTAGGTAGGGCCCCGAGTATTTCTTGGATTGAGTTGGCAGCAAGCTAGGCTGGATAGCCCTCTGTACACTCGGTATAATATCGTTTACTTATTGGTTGCCGTGATCAAGTGAGGCCTCTGTACAGGACTATTAAACACTCACTCACACTACTGCTCCTTGCTTATTACTGGCTCACAGTTAAACAAGACGTGTCTAAACAACTGTCGTCCAATCACTACAGTAGGAAAAAAGAACAAATGTTTGGAGTCTAGGTCGTCTCCGAATGAATTCGCGAAATACTCGTGCTTCCAGAGTCTGTTCACGGTAAAATGAGAACTTTGAAAGCCCTGCTTAAGATCTACTAGTACGCACACTGTGTATTCCTCCGCCTGATGTAAAATTAGCATTGCCATGGGCATCATCACTTTATTCATGCGTCGGTCAGGCGAAAATGTGGAATTATTAAAAAAGTAAATGTGTTACAAATCTTTTAATTTTTACACTTCGATGTGTTAAAAAAAAACAGGAAGCCAAAGAAATAATTAAGTTATCACAAATGGTTACCCTAACATTTTTTATTCGACGTCAAGATATGGAACTACTTCCCCTCCATCGTTACCAACGTTACTGGGCGTATGTTATTTCTTACACACATTAAAATATATGTAGGTAGGAGCAGTGACCTTTTTTCTAAGGTTGATCTCAAAAGTGCTCACTTTATCGCGAATGGCCTTTATTGTTATTGTCTGTTCGGGACGTGGGCAGCGTCTTTCGCGCCGCGATAGAGATAGGTAAAGTCGCAGCTGACGGTGTAACGTAAATACTTACGGGAAAGAAGAGAGAGGAAGAGGAGGAATGTTTGTTTGGAAAGATGTGGCGAAGGGGCCACGAAGTGTGGCCTTGTGCTGGGATGACGGACCGTGACGTCATCCATCGTCAATGGAGAAACCATTCGTCGAGGTCACCTGTAGTAAAGAGCGCCACTACCGTTTCCTATTTCTGAGTCATAACAATGGACTTTTTTTTAGCATCGGAATTCTCAGGAGCGCTCTCGCGTGCTCTCGCTGAATCGCGCTCTCACGTCATTATGACGTCAGAGAGAACGCTCTCTGGCCGTCTCAATTCGTCGGCGAGAGCGCGAAAGCACAGAGAGAAAGCACGAAGTTGTATACTAGCTGACGCTCTCTCGCACTCTCTGACCACGCGCCATATTTGTTTACGTTATTCCAGTGTTTGAATAAGGATACAGTAGCTTCGTGGGACAAAACCACGTCGCAAATTTAACTGCAAGTGAATAATTTTAACTGTTTTTTTTTTCTCAACAAAATAGCTTAAGTAACACACTTTTATAAACATAAAAATAACGATTTCTGACAGTCTCGTATTTTTTTGTCACTTTGCAGCAAAATGATGTTAATATATAAAACAAAAATATTAGTATTTATTGCGATGATAATTATTACAATAGTGCTATAATTACTTGTAAATAATTCGAACACATGTAAATTATTTGAAATAGTTACGAACGCGATTTTAACTTAGCAGCATCTCCCGCCTTTTGGCATCAGCTATGCCTGCATAACGTCAGAGAGGCACGAGAAAGTTGTCCGAATTTCACAGAGCGTGAGCACGATAGAGCGTGAAAGAGTGCTCTCTCGAAGGAGTTCTTCTTCAAATTTAGACACGGCCTTAGACTGATGATTATCACGCTGTCTACGCCAATTTCTTTTTTATTTAGGTGTTAACGTCTCGTTGACAGCGAAGTCACTGGAGGCGGGAGCAGGTGCTCGGAAAATCCGGACACGCCATTTGCGGAAACAGCTCGGGTCGGGTTGTGTTTCGTCTGCACGCGTTCGGGGAAGCGAGCAGAGGCGACCTTCGTGCCTAAATTCCGGACGCGATTATCTCGCGAGGCCGTGCCTTGCACAGTGAATCACGCCGCCGCCGGCCGTCGCGTCGACGAGATAAAAATAGAATCCTCGTGGTGACTGACTGGTCTGTTTGAACCGCGACCCCCCCTCCCCTCGTCACCCTTCTCTAAAACCTTTCCCGCGCCGCCAAACACAAATACAGCGCCGTGTACGCGGCGGACTCGCGCTACAGCGTTCCGACGCGTTTCGTCAGCCGGCCGCGGGCGTTTTGGGACAGAACGGGACGCCGCGTAGCGCGGGAGCCTACAGACATCACACCTTCGCCCCCCTCCTTCATCTCCATGGGGCGTGAATGCGCGAGTGTGAGTATGAATATAGCTTCTTACACAAATGAAACCTTTTCGCGCAATTTGACTTTACGTTTCCTTTCCTCTGACGAAACCACCAATACACAATACAATTTGTAATGTTACAGTTTACACAATTGAACATCGGTTTCGTAAAAAATGCGTATCTTTTATGTAAATAATTATGATATTATCCAGAAATGTATTTTACGTACCTTTTTAAAAATAAGCTTAACATTTATATTAAAAGTTTATTTCAAAACTAAAAATTAATTTGTTTACTTTATTAAAATATGTCAATTCATATATTTCTTCTACACATAATATTTGTTTGCCATTTATTTAAGACCAGCTTTGTTTAATATACCGATATTAAAATCGCCCTACAATAAAATAACACACTTTCCACATAATCTTTGTTAGATTCTTGGCAAAACGGCTCCTTGACTTTGAATTTATATTTCAACTTTTCGAAATCGTAAAGTTAAGAGTGCTTGACTTTACCTTTTGACAGTTTCGTTGTGCCAAGCTCCATAAGAAACATGCCGAAAAGTAAAGTCAAATCGTAAAGCCAAATGTTAAAGTTTTCAATTGTGTGAAGGGCCTTAACTTGCGAGGTTTATAGCGCGTTAGAGGCAAGGAAGCGCGGGACCGATAAGGACTAGACTGACACGCGCGCCTCATGCCCCTTCGCTTATACGCGCTAGGTGCCGAACTGGCGTGCAGTGTTCTCGTGGTGCTGCGTGCACCTATGGCGACTTTCAGCGGTGACCCTATCATTTTATCGGTGGGAAGTATGTGGCAAGGTTCAATGCAGGTCCTCGTAATAGTTTCGCGTGACCCCGACCAGTATATTACGAGATACAGCAGTGTGGAAATAAGCCCGTTTTTAGCTATGTTGCGACGGCTCGGGGATAGTATTTATAATGTGCGTGATGTATAATGTGCGTGATGTTCTGAGAGTATTACACGTATCTCGCCTAAAGTGTGTTTCCTTTTCCTATATTGGTAAAAGCTGTTCAAGATAAAGTGAGCACTTTTGACATTAACCTTAGAAAAAAGTCACTTCCCCTGCCTGCATATATTTTAATGGGCGCAACGAGTGACATTCGTCCAGAAAAGTTGGTAACGATGGACGGAAAGTAGTTCCATATCTTAACGTCGAATAAAATGTGTATGTGACCATTTGCAACAACTTAAATTATTTCTTGCGCTTTCTGTTGTTTTTTTTTGTAATAGTACATCGAGATGTAAAAACGAGCAGATTTATAAAAAAAAATTACTTTTCTAATAATTTCACAGTTTCACTTGAGCGACGGATGAATAGAGCGATGAGCCCCCCCCCCCCCCTCTCGGACAATGTTAATTTTACATTTTGCGGACGAATACACAAAGTGCATACAAGTCGATCTTTAGAAAGGTTTTCAAAAGTGCTCATTTTACCTTGGACAGCCTATTTCATTGGGACACGTTTAATAGTTTTGTAAAAAAAAAAAAAAAAAAAAAAAACGCGGATTTCAAACACACTGCGACGCATTTCAAGCGCGAGTAGGCGGCGCCCTTAACATCGAGGTCTTGAGAGCCGATGGGGGTGAAGTGAGGTGAGCATGGAGCAGCGCCGGAATGAAAGGGCGGGAGGAAACGGGAGATCACCGAGAAAACCCGCAGACCAGCGGCATCGTCCGGCATGATCGCCACTTGCGAAAAATCCGGGAGGGACCCGGCCGGGGACAGAACCCGGTTCGCCTTGGTGGGAAGTGAGTAGGCTAGCCGCTAAGCCACCGCGGCCCCTGAATGGCGAGAGACACACGTAATTTACACAACTATTCAAAGACCCTGTTTTGAACATTCCTACAGACTTTCCGTCAGTAAAATTACAGGGCCACCGCTAAAAGTCCGATAGGTACACCCAGCACGACCAGAAAATTGCACGCCAGTTCAGAGCCTTGCGCTTAGTGGCGGTTGCCCACTGGAAGCGGGTAGCAGTTACGCCCTTATCGCTCTCCCGCTTCTCGGCCTCAAAAGCGAAAAAACGCTCAAGATAAGCCGGAGCCTTGAGGTGACGGTATCCTTGTCGTCTTGTGTTTATTTACGTCTCTTTGTAGCCTACCGTGTTCGCTCCCGGATTTTCGCACGTGGGAATAGACGGGTTTTCTCGGAGTCCTTCCGTTTCCCCTGCCCTTGCATTCCAGCGCCGCTCCATCCTAGGGTCTCATTCCATGTCATGTTTAGGGACGACAGGCACCTACGGGTCCCAGCTGAACAGCCCGTCACTCGGAGGGTGTTGCCTAGCCCTGCCCCCCCCCCCCACCACAAGTTCGCATTTATTTATATAGCTCACCGTTAAAGTTTAATATTAAAGTTATAATATTATTACGTACGGGACCATTTTACAGAGTTTCTCAAACCAGAATGGACAATTTAAGAATGCATTTCCTTACGCGAAACTGAAAAAGAATGTTTCCTTGGAAAGGAAAGGGCATGGGAGTTATATGCTAACCGTGGTAAAGTGAGCACTTTATAGGACCCTCGCAACAGGCATTAGCCACTAATAAATATACCTTATTGCAACCCATAGGCGTTAACTTTTGAGTGTGTGTGTGTTTATTGGTCACATAATGATGCTCATAGTAAAAATCAGCAGGAAGATAGAAATTGGGCGAAAGTAAAAATTTAGAAGGGCCTTAAAAAATGCTCACTTTACCGTGAACACAGCCTATGACAAGGTTTAATGCCATTCCTAACCAGACCTCACAGCGAAATATTTAGATCTTCCCCACAGCCCGGCGGGCCACTCAAGTAATCCAGCGCCTCAGCATTATCTGCAAGTTAAGGCAGCGGTAGATAGCGCTTCCGGCGCCAGGAAGTCATGCGAATCGAATCGAAGGATATCCGCTCAGAGCAGAAAGTACCCAAGAAGAAGGGCCGGGGAGGAGATTTGTTGTCGGACTACTTTTATAGCGCTGACGATACCGACCCAAGTACTATGACTTCCGGCCGTCGAATGTGACCGCCGCACGGCTACTCAAGATCCCTCACGAGCGACGTGAACAACCTGCCTAGTCAGGAACACGCTTCACCTCATAGCTAAAGGCTGTTCACGATCAAGTGAGCACTTTTGAAATCAACCTTAGAGAAAAAAAGTCACTCACTGCTTCTACCTGCATATATTCCAACGGGCGCACTGAGCGACACGCACCCAGTAAAGTTGACACAATGATTGATGGGAAATAGTTGCATAACTTAACGTCGAACAAAACGTGTTGGGTAACCAGTTGTGATAACTTGAATTATTTATTTCGCTCTACGCCTTACTTTATTGCATGGAAGTGTAAAAATGGCCAGCTTTTTAACATATTTTCTTTTCTTATAATTCCACAGTTTCACTTGTCCAACGCATGAATAAAATGACGAGGCAAATTACAATATTAATTTTACATAAGGCGGAGCAATACACAACGTACATACAAATAGATCTTGAGCAGGACTTTCAAAAGTGCGTATTTGACCGTGAACAGGCCATAGGTACTTGTTTCTGTCGCTAATACGCGATACTTCAGTTCCATAGAAAAAAAAAATCGTGGTAGATCCGTACTATACTGCAGTCCTCGTGGAAATCAAACGGCTAGGACGACATACTTCTTCAGTGCCCTCCGAACGTAGTTTACCGGCTCTGCCTCGCGATTTGACTACTTCAAAAACTGCTTAACGATTCTGCCTCTTCCGTACTTCAAAAACCGCTTCTAGATCACAGAATTTCGCAGAATGCGAACCCCCCCCCCCCTCGCGAACTCAATAGCCGGCCGAAAGATTTATTTCATAGGTAGATAAACTCGTCTTTTTTTTTTATGGGCACATGTTTTTCTTTCAGAATTTAATGAATTTCAACACGAAACTGCGTTTTTTCAAAGCAGCCATGTTCCAGGGACATTACTGCCAACATGGCAGAAAATCTACTTGTTCAGATGGCATTCGAATGTGCGTATTACAAAGAAAACTATGCGAAAAACTGCCTTTCAGTATTCGCCATTTTATTTGCCACGCAGTGACATTGCGGATTCCCTATGAATGTTATTTTCGAAGCGGAAAGATAACAAAGCTTTTTTTTTTTTTTTTTTTTTTTTTAAGCGCGTGGACAAACTCGCACGCGTCTCCCCCCTTCCCCCCCCCCCCAACATCGTTTTGAAAAGCGAGTTGACATTTTTTTGTTCGCCCGGGGTGAACTCGAAGCGACTAACGCAATAGACGGGCACATGCCAGGGAAAAACAAAGGTCGCTTTGTGACCGCTGGGCGAGCAAATAAAAGTCGCGGACTTCATGTCTGTTTATTTGCACAGCTTAAGTTCACACGTTTTGAGCATCGGGGTATAGGGAATCCACTGCACACACTACAGTGTACGTGGTTTGTAGAATCGGAAGTACGGCAACAGGATGTGAAAAAATGGATACAGACGAAATTAAAAAAAAAAAAAAAAAAAAGGCGTTTTACAACCACACAAAATATGCAAAAGTTTTATATAGGTCGCTGACTTAAAAAGTGCTTATTGATTTCAAGCCTTAAAATTTGTACCATGTAAAATTTTTTTACAGAGGAGAAAATTTTCGTGGAAGCATCCTACCTTAAAAACCAAAACAGAAATGTTGAACAATATAGTATGTGACATTATGTAAGTAATAAATCTTCGTGATATTCAAGGGAGGCAATTTAATATATTAAATATCCGAGAGGCAAAAATAAAGACAAGCTACGTCAGCTTCATGAAGATTTTTGCGGTAAACAGCCAATATAAATAATATATTTTAAGAAACGCATGAAAAGTATAAGCTTTTGATTTCACTTAATCGTGGTTTGCTTTATGTTACTGAACTCTAAGCATAAATGTAATCATTTCTGTTTTTGTTTTTTTAATTTATTTTCAGCAAAGCAAGATAAGCTGACTGAAGTTATGATCTACAATACAAATTAATTATTCTTTTAAAATAGCTGCCAAAATGATGGAAGAAAAAGTTTAGAATTGAAAAATGTAATTTTTATACTTAAATCAGAGCAAGCGCTTAAATGAGGCTTTGTATGAACTGCACGTTAAAAAAAAAAAAAAAAAAAAAAAAAAAAAAAAAAAAAAAAAAAAAAAAAAAAAAAAAAAAAAAAAAAAGGTGATTTTACTTATACTGGTTAAGCTAGGATTTACGACACACACACACTGTACCTAATGTAGCAAGAAATGGCTCGAAATAAGTGAAAATGGCTTTACTGGCAAACAGTGTATCGGTGGCTGTATATCACTTATATGATGCGATGATCACTCAGTAGAAGTGAACCCAGCGACTCCGAGGCATTGGTATTATCAACCGGTAGTAGTATGGATTGACTGATTTCCAGTGTCTGTTTTTTCGTTGTAAGTACCTCTAATTCCGATTTGGAATGTACGTCTGGTCTTACACAAGGGCTTATTATCGATGTAATTTTAAGCCCAACAAAACTTAAGACAGAATCGAATGTACCAACGTGCAGCGACACAGAAATGGGAGACGAACATAAGAAATACTTCAACGGTGTCGTTTTTTAAAACATGCTAATGTTCGAATGAGATCCCTGTTACGTGTTCCAGACCCAGCAGAGACTGTCATACTGATCAGGAGGATAAGTAATAACATCTAACTGTGCTTAACTTGTCCGCAAACAATCTCGGTTAACTTCCCGCTGCAGTGAGATACCGCGTAGAACTTGGCGTGTTTGCCATGGACACGTGTCAGAGAACATAGGCTATAGGCCCGAGGCTTTTCTTGGGGAAACGATAGTTCAGAAGCAGTTCAGATAAAACGGTCGCGTTACTGCTTTTCAGTACCTCACGATCGCTTGCCTGGGGACAAAAGCTTTCTGCAGGCTCTGGAGACGATGGTTATTACACGCGCTCAGCAATAAAGACGGTATTTTCATGAACGCCAAGCCTTTGCATAGTCCTTACAGTTCGACCTTTTGATGGGGTGCCACGTCTTCACTGTGCATTCAAGACATGATGGTGCTTTGCACCAGAGCAAAAACTGTATTCTATGTCATTCTATAGTGGCAGTAACAGTGAAAAGGAAATGTCATCGGCACCCGCAATTTAGAATATCGACTCTCGAAAGATCGACCCACTTAGCTGGCTACTAATGCTGCGTAAATATCTTTCGTTAGCTTTTGTTTTGGTCACTGTTATGCTAATTGCGTTCGCGCCATTTGCCTAACTGGGTTGACCGACAAACTTCTTGCAATCCAGGAACTTCGGCAGTTCACGGTTAAATCCTCGGTCAGTTTCCTACGTAGAAGAAGATATGCAGACTTGTCGCAGAAATATTCCATGCTGCGACTTCGGAACGATGCAACATTGATCTACATATAGCTAAATGTATTATCTGATCACTGAAGATTATTGCCTCGATGGTGTACCGAATGGTAGTTAAGTCAAATAGGAAGCGAATGAAATGAGTGAAGAGATTTAGGTGGCTCTAAACATCGAGGTCTTGAGAGCCGATGAGGGTGAAGCGAGGTGAGTATGGAGCAGCGCCGGAATGAAAGGGTGGGGGAAATGGGAGATCCCCGAGAGAAACACACGGACCAGCGGCATTATCCGGCACGATATCTACATGCCAAAATCCGGGAGCGACCCCCCCCCCCCCCAGGAATCTAACCGGGTTCGCCTAGGTGGGAGGCAAGTAGTCTAACCACTACACCATCGTGGCCCCTAAAATAGGTAAATTGAAGCAGCAAATGAGATGAGAAAATTTGAAAATGCAACCACATTTTGCCATGAAAAGTTGGCGGCTGTAGACAGTTACTTTTTTAAGTAGAAATTGTTATGGTCTGATGAGAACCATGCCAGTAAAATCACAGACAAAAAGATAAAACGTTCAACGTGCTTTAATTTTCTGCCGAGAGAGGTACTAAGCTCTTGGGGACAATTTAATAAACAATATTAATTAAAAATAAACATTCATTACGAAAGCAAGTAAGTTGCGTATATGCGTGGGAAACGAGCAAAACATTTAAGTAAACATTTTTGTAACATTACATACAAGTAGAATCATACATATACTGTCTCACAGCGATATCACGTGAAAAAAAAAAAATTAAGAATAGGAAGCCGATAGCCATCAATGTCGGTCTTTACAAAATACAGAAAATTTCAGTTTTAGATACGATGAAACGCAATGTGTATCAGAAACTGGAATTTCACGCAGAATATGTGGATATTTAGCAGGTAACCATGGTGGCTCAAGCAGTAGCAAACATTTTACGACTCACTAATGAAGTATGAAGAAAATCTGCAGCAGGAACTTCGTGCTTAAAGAAACTGAAAATGTAGGTTGCAATCATTTCCTTTGTAAAAAAAAAAAAACGCTTGGAAAATTGCTATTCGGTAGTCACTTTAAAATACTGTTAAAAAAAGTTACTGAAGCTCTATACCATTTTCAAGCATCGGTAGAAGGGTGACTTAGAAGATTACGCGACAGCATTTGATACACCCAGCACGTTCTTGGGAGTGGTTAATTTCGCGGTTCACTGGACACTATCAAAAGCCCTGCTTCTAACTTTCCTGTTTTCAGCGCTCTGAATGGACTAAATCCATCAGCAGATCTGGCTATGTGAAATGTTCAAGAACATAAATGTTGTTACCGTTAAGCCACGCAGTCCTTTTTTAAAAAAAAAAAAAAAAAAAAAAAAAAAAAAAAAAGGGGGAACCAACTTTAGTGACCAGAAACAGAACTCTTTCTCAAAATTCTCTACCAACACTAATGTCGTCAGCTCTTTCGTTGGTTTACCTGCCGCTGTCAGTACGGCTTCGTGTAAGGACGGCAACGGATCAATCGTAACTCTCTGCATGTATAGGCTGTTCACGGTACAGTGAGCACATTTGAAACCAAACTTAGAAAAAAATCACGGCCCTACCTGCATATATTTTAAGGGGCGCAATTAGTGACATGTGTCCAGTAAAGTTCGTAACGACGGAGGGGAAAGAAGTTCCATATATTAACGTCGAACAAAAAGTGTTAAGTAACCATTTGTGACAACTTAAATTATTTCTTTCGCTTTCTGTATTTTTTTTTATGCATCGAAGTGTAAAAATGAGCAAATTTGAACAATATTTACTTTTCTAATAATTTCACAGTTTCACTTGACCGACGCGTGAATAAGGTGATGAAGCCCATGGCAGTGTTAATTTTACACAAGGCGGAAGAACACACAATGTGTATACAAGTAGATCATAAGCGGAGCTTTCAAAAGTGCTCACTTTATAACGTGAACAGCCTTTACCAACATACCTATTTTCTCGCGGTTTTTATTCACGCCAATTATAGATAAAATAATATCATTAGGGGCATTCGTTTTTCGCGAAAAGATTCCAGGACAAGTTGTGTTCCAAAACACATTCGTTTGGAACCGCTTTCGTGATTGGATCATTTGAACTGTTATGCATCTCATCTGCCTGTCCGCGAATCACGGACATTCAGTATCGGAGAAACGGTTCACTCACGTAGCAGTCAGTTTTCACACACAGAGAAGCTGGCAATAGCCAAAGGAAGACTGCAAGTGTGCACATATAATATTGAAGTTTAGCCTCCGCGTGAATCTTTTCGCGGAAAAAAAAACAAAACAGGTGGCCATAAATATAATCTATATATAAAATATAATTAAAAGTTCAATTTAATCAGAAATAACGTTAACAAAATTGTAAAATGCTTGTGATACACGACGTGTTTTGGAAACGACGAAGTACGACACATGCAGGGTGATTTTCAAAATGTTTGATTGACCGCGTGTGGACTCGGGACTCACCTGTAGGGCAGGCCCTCCGCCCGCTGGTCGGCGACCAGCACGACGATGAGCAGCACCACCGCCGCAGCACGCGTCGCGAAGGACATGTTCATCCTGTCGGTTCCTAGAGGTCGTTCGAGTGCGTCTCCTCGTGCTTCTTTCGCCACACCTGCCGGTCGGACGCGCTGCCACTTGTTGAATGAAGTCCGGGGGCTCGCCGGCGCTATACTTATACACGGCCCGGCGTTGCGTGAGAGGGATGGGCGCCTGGAGGGGGCGTGGTTACGCCTTCCCCTCCCCCTCCCCCCCTCCAGGGCCACAAACAAACTTCCCGTCATCGCTCCCCACTCCTCACCGCGTCGGCTCCTCGCTGGGACGCGGGTGTAATCGCCGTGCAGCCAGGTTACGAGGAAGCACCAGCCGGATTTCCCCACATGTACTCCCCGTCATCTAGTACCCGCAATGACAGACATGGACTAAAATGGAAGATTTTCCTGGGCCTTAAGAGTCCTGTGCACTGAAATGTTTTGTGCGAAATCGTTGTTTGCGCCTAAACGCGCGTCTCGGTAAATACAATTTCTGGAAATACGAATATTCCGCCAGAAAGGATAAAAAGCTATTGCCTATGTCGCTATATTTTTACATTTATCATATTGTGTGAATTAATGGAGGAAAATAATCGTGAAAGTCGCCAAATATCACATTTTTAAAGCTTGCCTAAGAAGTTTCTTTTAGCGGTAAGAGAAAAGTACGATTATACGCAGGTAGTTTGATCTGTGTACTTTCATCGCGTGTAATAAAACCCCGCTGTTACAGATCCAGTTTACACAGTAAAGCGTTAGAACGGAAACACTGTTCGCCTTGCGCGTAGGGGCGATGAGGCGCTGTGCGTGCGTGTTCGTGTCGCACGTATCGCTCCCTCGCTTCTTGACCTTGGACGCGCAGGAACATAGGACCCTTAAAAAGTGCTCACTTTAGGGTGAGCAGCCTATAGTCAGGGACAGGTGTTTTTTTTGGCGAAAAGTTTTATGGTCATGCTATACTCCAACATCCGACGTCCACAACCACGATTTCCTTTGGTTATTGGCCACGTGTCTACGCGAGAAGACATGTTCTTATTTGACTGGGCCAATCGCAATAAAGTACACCCTAAATCTAAATCAGTGAGAATTTCACTGTTTCAATCAGCCAAACGTATCTGACCGATACATCAGTCACTTCAGTGAATTTAACTGATGAACCAGTGAAGAATTGCCATATCTCCTTTGCTGATTGATTCAATGGCATTTCCCACTGATTCGTTAGTCATTTTTTTTTTCACTGTTTACTCGGTGGTTTATTTTTGACTGATGGACCAGTGAAACATCTGAGCAACTTGGCTCTTTCTCTAATCAGTGAAACTGCGTGTAAAAATGGCCGTCGAACATCGTTTAAAAATTGCCGTTAAATAACGCGTAGTAACAACGAATAAACGAACAACACTAATACAAAATACTTTCTGATATGCGTTTTGTCTTTCAAAACGTCATTTTACGAGGTAACATGAGCACACAGCCTTTCGTTCCGTTCGTACGTCTTTCAGTTCGATTCCATGTAATCATCACAGCGCTCTGTTTGAAGGTTTAAACTGCATTTGATGTGGTGAAAAGAGTGCACTCATATATACTATTACCTTTAACAATCATAACGGTACCAATCAAACCAAACACGAAAATTATGAGCATACAAAATTCAAACCACGCAATTTAGCGGAACTATGAGACATATATTTTCCTTCTATAACTTGGCACGGCAGCTTAAATGGCAAGTCAACAGCCTTGAGCCGAAGGGTGCACGATTGCAATCCTGGTGACCTGCGGAGTTTTTTTTTACTTTTTAAAATTATGGTAAATTGCACAATATAAATGATTAACTATCGTAAATACGCTTATTCCACGTAATTATTTGCCTACAGTCAATAAAAGCAATATTTAATTCGCTACTAAGGTCGGCCGTCACTTATTCAATCAGTGAAATTTTTTCACTGAAACAATCGGTGGTTTTCTGCTGATTCTAAGTGGAGTCGTTTTCACTGATTAGAGTAGTTGAATTTCACTGCGAAACAGTGGTGTCCCGCTGATTCGAATTTAGGGTGCATTCCGATACTGAACGTCCATGATTCGCGGGCAGACACTCGAGGAGGCACGAGACATTAAAAATCATCCAACCACAACAGTGCATATGAACAAAAGTGTTTTGGAGTACAACTGGTATTGAAATCTTTCGCGAAAAACACGCTTCCCTACCTATAGTCAACTTCGTGACACAGCCGTGTTAAATCGGCGCACCTACAGCGGCACACCCGTATCGCGTACGTTGGGCTGAGAGTGGAGGGGAGGCAAACAAAAATAAATAATCAATGTTCGGGTTCTTACGTCGCAAGGTTGTCACATGAACTCCAAAGATGGCAGGGCTCCATGCTTTTAGTGGCCTCTAACGACATGACCGACTTGATGGTCATAAAACTGACTCCTGCCAGTTGTACGGCGCGAGCGGTTAGCCCGCTCGCCTCCCACCAAGGCGAACCTGGTTCAATCCCGGCCGGGTCACTCCGTGCCACACGATGTCGTTGGTCGGCGGGTTTTCTCGGCCATTCATTCCGACGCTGCTCCATACTCACATCAATCACCCTCATCGGCTCTCAAGACCTCGCTGTTAAGAGTCGCCCAAATCTCTTCTCTCACTTCAGTCGCACACGCCACCAAAATGGCGTCGCTAGCCAGCATCATGTCGGAACCCCGTTCGTCAATCAGCGCCTGGTGACTTACTTATCAGCCAGCAGGCCAGCCAATAGGGAACGTTTCGCAGCACGCAGTGGCCAATCAGAACACAAGGCATGTATACAGACCCTCGCCTAGCCATCCAGAGAATGGGTACGCGGACATCAATGGAACCGACATGTTATTTCGTCACCATGTCATTATCTACTCTGTGGTCTGGCCTGGAGAATGCTGAGTTGGACTGAGAGGCGTTGAGCGCCGGTAAGGGCGGGTTGTACTCCGAGAAAACTCGCCGTCCAATAGCAACATCCGCCACGTTTTCCACGTGCGGAAATCTGGGAGTGACCTAGCCGGGAATCGAACCCGGTTCGCAGCGGTAGAGGAGGCGAGTAGTACGACCACTAGATCACCGCGGCCACCTCGCCCGGACATAGCGTGATATTAGATGACGTAGGAATGGAGCAGTAGTGGAACGAATGCAAGGGAAGAAACAAGAGTATCTCGAGAAAACCCACTCAGGCCGTTTCCAAAATGGCAAATTTTTGTTGACAAAACGATCACGTGACCCGATTTTGCATACAAAAATTGTGACGTAGTATTTCGTAATTTTGTATTTTTTATTTAGTATGTAGCGGACGTTAACAAAAACACAAAATGACAAAATTAGTGCCATATTGATTTTTACCTTCAAAACACATGTGCAAATGCGTAAGTAAAATGTATTTTAAAACAAAAACTGTTCGTAAAATATCTTACATATTTTCTTATTTTCTTACTTATTATCATATTCGTAACATTGCAGTGATGAGTGTAAAAATATTACGTTCATTTTAAGCAATAAATTGTCATAAAAATATTTGCCACTGTTAATATAGACAAGTGTTGCCGTGAGTGCTAAACAAGTGACTCTCGGCAGCGTCCCAATTGAAACTTACGAAATTACAAATTACAAAATAGCGAGTTTGTCATTTCGGGCATGGCCTCAGTACAATCTTAATACATAGAATAGGCCACCGCTGCCAAAGCAATAATACATAGAATAGGCCACCGCTGCCAAAGCAATAATACATAGAATAGGCCACCGCTGCCAAAGCAATAATACATAGAATAGGCCACCGCTGCCAAAGCAATAATACATAGAATAGGCCACCGCTGCCAAAGCAATTCCAGACCCGCAGAAGTCTGAACCCAAACTTGTGTACGTGTGTACGTATAGCCACACGACACGTCCGCGCCACAGAGTGAAAAGTGCGCAGAGACGAAACGGTGTGTCGGTTTCTTTGATGTGTGCGCAGCCATTCACTGATAGGCTGCGCGAGGCTCCGGGGACTGACCCTTGTGTCTGACTGGCTACTGTGAGCTGCGAAAGATTTCTTCTGGCAAGTAGGATACCAGGCTTTGATTGGCAAGCGACATTCCGACATGGCGCTGGATAGGGACGCCATTTTGGCGGCGCGTGAGGCTGGAATTCCGGGTATAAGTGGCCGTTTCACATATGCATTCTCAAGTATGGGCTGTTCACGGTAAAATGAGTACTTTTGAAAGCCCTGCTTAAGATCTACTCGTATACACGTTGTATATTCCTCCACCTTATGTAAAATTAACATTGCTTTGGGCCTCATCACTATATCCATCCGCCGGTCAAATTAAACTGTGAAATTATCAAGAAAATAAATACTTTAGAAATATGCTCATTTTTACACTTCGATTCATTAAAAAAACAGAGAGTGGAATAAACAATTTTACCTAACATTTTTATTCGACTTTAAGATACGGAACTACTTCCCATCCACCATTACCAACTTTACTGGGCGAATGTCACTCAGTGCTCCAATTAAAATATATGTATGCATGCAGGGGCACAGTGACTTTTTTCTAAGGTTCATTTGTATAAAGTGCTCACTTTATCGTGAACAGTCTTTACTCTGTGTACGCGCCGCAGTGTATAGAAATCACGTGACTTCATAAGGTAGAAGTTCAGTCCCACATGCCTTTGAACTCTTCTGAGGTAGAAACGTCACTAAACACGTGACGGAAACATGCGACACTAGCGTACTTGAAAGTGGCGTTATCTCGAGCCGATTCTTGTCGCCATCTGGTCCTTGAGATCGGTAAACTAGTGTAATAAGTCGTGTGCTACACTTTCGTCTGTGCAACGGTTACTGTTTGACCTCAAACGACGTTTACAAAATAGTACCGATGTGACACCTCATTGCAGTATGTGATGCTGTGGATTACATAGAGCACTGATATATATAAGTTTGAACTAGTTTATGTATTAAATAGGAAACTATTGCGTTACATATATTTTTGTTCAATTTGTAGATATTGCTCGTAATGTTATTTGAAGTATAGAAAAATTTATTAGATTTCCCCCCCTCCCCCCCCATAATCTTATGTGGAAATCACACATCGTAATTTTTTAACACAGTATGAACCTAGCTGTAAAAATTAGATAACTATAGCTAAAAGCGATTGCCTTAACTTATTTTAATATGTGTTTAACGAATGCTCCAAAAATTAAGGCAAAGCCTCAGTTCAGATTCAGAAACTAGAACAATTTCCGTATGTATTCAACAGTTCTTTTGTTTCGTGATTCCAAAATTAAAACTGTACGAAGTCTCAAGATAAACAGTAATAATTCTCGAAAATCGTTAGAGAACCGTTTCAAATTTAAAATCAGCAAACTAAAATGCATATGATATGAAACTGTAACTAAACAAAAATTTTGTTATGAGAAAATACATACTCCAAGAATATGTCACCAACTTGCTTTTAGTAGAGCCACGAGTATTTCGCGAATTTATTTCGAGGCGAGGTATACTTCAAATATCTGTTCTTTTCTCCTACTGTTGTGGTTGGACGGCAGTTGTTTACACACTCCCCGTTTAACTGTGAGCCAGTAATAAGCAGGAAGCAGTAGTGTGAGTGAGTGTTTAACAGTCCTGTGCAGAAGCCTCACTCGATCACAGCGACCAGTAAACAGACGATCATGTCCCGAGAGTTAAGAGAGCTGTCCAGCCTAGCTTGCTGCAAACTCAATCGGCGAAATACTCTAGGCTCCAACTATTAGATACATAGATAATGTGAGTAGGAAAGGAAACACAGTCGTTAATTTTAATAACGTCCCGTTTCAAACAAGCAAAACTAATACGGCAGCAATTGTGTATTTTGTATTTGGTAATTGTCATATTCGGAGTTAACAAACTGCAGGGCCAAATATATATTTAGTTGCCCTAACAAAATATATCGTTGAGCAAACAAAATTTGAAAAGCAAAAAATTACTTTTGTTCGTCTAGCAAAATATGTGTTTGAATAAACAAAATCTCTGTTTTGGGCCAAAAAAAATTAGACCGTCAGCTAAATATTTTGTTGAATCAATTGTATATATTTGTTTGGCCACTCATTTGACTGCCTTCGTTCGAAAATACAGCTAAAAAGTTTGTTTGTATTTTTTTGTGTCAATTAGGATAGTAAACGTGTTTGTTAGTGCATCTATAGAGGCTTAACAATCGATCGTATAAACACATTAATAAAACAATGCGACAAGAAACTAACAAGTAAAGCTGTAAAATTTGAAATATTCGTTTGCACACATTGCTCAATATTTGCAGTATATCTATTTAAAAGCTTTCCGGCGTCGTCAGTTGTCACATTAGCTGATATTACTAAGGCGCAGGTGATTTAGGTTCGAAACAAGGTCGAACTTGTAAAACTTTTTATAGCCAAACAAATCTTTAGTTGCACCAACCAAACCTTACAGTTTGGGGCAACCAAATGAGAACAACAAAATAACTTTGTTTCAGCAACAAAATATTTCATTGCCCCTATACAAGCAAATAATTTGGTCCCAACAAACAAATCTTGTTCGACTCAACAAAACCCTTTTCTGAGTGCACGCTGGCTAAGAACCTGCGTATCCCGCGTGTTGAATAGTCACTTGTATTCTCCTCGGTGTGCGGATGATAATACACATACACTATAAACTTGAAACAGCGAAAATTGAGCCAAATCAGTGAAAACAGCGAGAATTGAGCTACTGGCAATCAGTGCCAGATAACTGATTAATATAGGGATTGAATTTAACTAATTCATTTGTGATTTTCCTCTGAATGTCAAGAATTTCACTGCTATAAATCACCTGTCCCCAGTTAATATGTTTGATTCGCCGGTCAGCAGTAGCTTATGAACTGACTTCCAGTGAATGTTATTTCACTGAGTGATATCATTGATTCGGACTTGGTGCGTACGTAGCAATGTGAACGTGTATTCTGTTTCAGTATGCCGAAAACTAATGAAATTGATAGTAATCTACCTGGCTAAACCAGTGTTCGAACTGTTTCGTAACTACAGAACTATGACAGTTCTTACGCTCCTTTGTGGAGCACAACAGTGACCTTGACAGCACAGCAATAACGAAACGTACATATACGGCAGAAATGAAGTTTCTAAGACCTAATTTCCGACGGGCAAAGATTAACGGATATCTCGAAAAGTTTACTGAGAGAAACTGGAGACAATCATACAAGACGTATCAACCATGTTGCAAGAATGGACAACAAACGATTTGCTAAAATTTTCTAACTATATATCTCTAGGTAAGCATTTGAAACCGAGGACGTCCAAATTAAAAAAGTTGAAGACGATAATAACTAAAAAGAAAACCAGTGTTGTGCTGGAGTTTGCGTAATCAAAATAAATAACGAGTAAATAAATTCAGTCTGCCAACTGAAAAAAAAAAAAAAAAAAAAAAAGTTAAACCAATCGTACACAGCTCAGCTACTTTTAGTTTTTGCGAGATCATGCTGACTTCGTTTAGTGACATGAGGTTGACGTCGTTGGAACATCCAAGTAATCTCCTTCTCTCCCCCCCCCCCCTCTTTAGATAACTTCTCAACGGGTCACTGTTTGCTTTCTGAAACGTCTGAGGAAGGGGACCCCCACTCTTAGCACAGCCCAGCTAAATTACGTTTCCACGAATCTGTGGCATCGCCGCGGGATGGATGTGTCTTCCACGGTATAGCACGTGAAATCTGATGGCACGAAATACTCACATTGCATCATACACGCTCAACGATTTCCCTGGCGTGTTCGAACTAGCCGATTTTATCGATGGGTTAGTCACTTGCTATCAAAACCAGTTTATATTCATACATACAAAGAGACACACTAAAAGAGCGAGAGAGCGAGAGAGATAGAGATAGAGAGAGAGAGATAGATAGATAGATAGAAAGAGAGAGAGAGAGAGAGAGAGAGAGAGAGAGAGAGAGAGAGAGAGAGAGAGAGAGAGAGAGAGAGTTGCCTGAATAGTGGAGTGGAGAGATTTGGCTCTTATCATCGAGGTTTTCAGATCCGATGAGTGTGATTGAGGTGAATATGGAGCAGCGCCGGAACGAAGGGGTGGGGGAAACGGGATATCCTCGAGATAACCCGCCGGCCAACGGCATCGCCCGGCACGATTCCAACATGCGAAAATCCTGAATAACCGGCCGGGGATTGAGCCCGGATCGCCTTGGTGGGAGGCGAGCAGGCTAACCGCTCAGCCCCCGTGCCCCCATTTGCAGGAACAGATTTCTTTACCCATAACTGGGGGCAGGTTTTTTTTTCGCGAAAAGATTTCAATACCAGCTGTACTCTCAATTGCATTGCTCGCGAATCACTGACGTTCAGTAGAGTAGTACTATATTACGATTAGCCCAGTCAAATAAGATCGTGTCTTCTCACGTATACACGCAAGTAGTAGGGGCGTACCGGTTCTAATTCACCTGGGATGTATTTCCGATTTGATTGAAATGGCTAGTCCTTAATCCGATCATAATCCGATAAAAAATTGAAAGGGTTAATCAAAAAGGGTTAACTTTATTGGAAGGGTAAAATTTAATGAAATGGTTAATTTTTTGTGCGTTTGGTGCAAGAGTCGGATAAGTGCCAAATTTAATAGTTTCTTTCTTTCTTTTTGTGGGTTGGGGAGCAGCTCTGGTAGATGTCAGAACAGTGACTGGCACTCGACTGAGATGGGAAGTGTTGGGGACAGGGTATATATGTGTAGAGTTTTGGTGCAAGAGTGTGCTAACTGTAAATTTCCTTTCTTTTTGTGGAGAGTTATGGCACGACCTCACGAGAGCTCTGGCACGTCCTCACCCTTGGAGCTTTGGCACACGGCTGAGGTGTGATGTGTTCGGGACGGGGTATATATGTATGTAGAGTTTTGTACAAGAGTGGTCTAAGTGTAAGTTGTGTCTCGTAGAAGGTGTTGGTAAATAGGTGACTTTGAATGATGGGATTTATGTGTTAGTAATGACAAACGATTAAATAGATGACTGTTTCCAAATGCAATTAAATATTAGAGAATTTCAGAGTGTTCTACGTATGAATAAATTACACCCATTGAACCGCAAATTTCAAACGACTACATGGATAATAAGTTGAATTACATGACTCTTCAGTATGAAATTAAACTTAAAGAGATGAATTAGTCTACCCCGAGATGAATGCTAGCAATATAATTTACACGAGAGAGAAGTATAACACAATTACGTGAGTTTGGAATTAACGCTCTACAACAAAATGTCCCTATAAATCAAACTAATACAATAACAAGATATATGACGCCTCTCGCACATACCTTACACATCCTTCTGCCTGTGAGACTGGTGAGGAAGAACTTTAGAAACATAATCCACATGTAAAAAGAAATTAATTTATTAACACATGTAATAAAATTGCAGCTTTCCCAAAACACATCTGTCCGACTGCGAGCTCAGTGAAGCAATGTTTGATTATAGAATTAAACTCTGAAATTTTAAACAAACCAAACATTTATAAATAAAACACGCAATTAAATGGCTCCCCGACAACACATCCATCCATCTCGGAGGTCACTCGATGAATGAGTGGATGATACCACACGTGCCTGCTTATATACGTGTTTTGCGGCCGGTATCTTAAAGGCAACTGAGCAGAAATTTACGTCTGACAGAACCTGTATCCCTACCAAGCTACTCTTAATGACTTGATTCGCCCTACAAGTACGTGAATGTATAAAAGTGAATTATTTAAAAATAGCATACATGCTACAATGTTTTCTGTAAAGTCTGTGAAATTAACAGCACTTGTTAACACAAACACTAGTTGAAAATGGTACGAAGTTTCGTCAACTGAGCTCAGAAACGTACTTGAAACAATTATAAAAATAACGAACGTACTATATTGGGCTATCACATGAAAATTTATATTTTCCGATAAATTAAGAAACTTATAATGTTTCACACTACAGTTTACGAATACTGTAAACGAGTTTCAAAATAATTAAGTTGCATCGAAGCGTAGCTCACACTCTTACAAGTAGAAGAATTCATGTTTGTGACAGAGTTGAATTTTATTTTTATTAAAAAAACACTTAAAATATATTAAATTTGTGTTTGTTTTCTCTACCAGATCTCACCATGTGGGATCATGAACAGGAAGTCTTGTAATCTCTGTGTATGTAATATGAAATATTTTTTTATGTCCTGTTCAGTGTAGAAGTAAAAGTCTTAGCTGGAGAAACTTTTTTTGTAGGCAAGGATGGTCAGAGGTTTTTTGTACCTGCCTCTGTAAAGGTATTAGGGGCTCGCTCTCAAGATATCTGCCTGGGATGTCACAAAAGTTGGCCAGCAGGACATCGTATTTCCTACACCAACCTTCAATTTAAGCAGCTGGAGTGGCTCATTTCTATGCAAAAACTTATTCATTCCAGTGCAAGTTTCTTTCGTGACAGATACTTAACCTGTTACCATCAATGTTTAGATATTATCGAAAAAAGTTAGTGACATCAGGTATTAAAAAAAATAACAAGACACACACTATTTATTTTTAACATGTAAAATTTTATTATAAAATATTCTTTTTATAATCATCCTTATAAGGAAAATATTTACAATGCCACCCAAAAACATTCAATTTACAACAAACATTTGTTTAAATCACAAATTTTGTTTTACTAAATAAAATACTTTAGGGCAAAAACAAGATTACTTTACAAAAATCATAATTTTCTGACATTATGAAACAAAACAAGTTATTACTTACTAAAAAACTTTTTTTTTCAAACAGTCTTAAGCTTCTTTAAAAATCAAGTTAATATTGACATACACACACATAAAACACAATGTAGCATATTTTATATTAAAAAAGAAACAACTATTTACAACAAAAAATTATGATTTCACATTTCTTTTTCCCAAATCACGTTATTATTGACACACACTACAACACAATTTAAGAGATTTATATACAACAAAAACAGACAAATTAACAAACAATCTTCAAAATTAGAAAAAAAAAATTATAGAGCATTACAGAGGTAGTTTCTTTTGTAACTATTTACATTATATACAACTCTCTTGAGCAGAGAAAAAATATGCGCACTTAAGGCATTCTTTTTCGTTGTCATATCCGAATAATTTATTTTTCAGACACACACACACACACACACCAAAGAGAGAGTGTAACACACACACAGAGAGTTTCCAATGTGAATTTCATTTTATTCTTTGATAAGGGGTAAAGATATCGAAGATAGTTTAATTATTTATACTATACTTAGGGAATAGACGACAGCATTATTGGATTTTAATGCAACAGAAGTGATGCAATTAGTTCTCGATATTTCTAGTTGGTGTAGTCAGTTTGCAATGATGTTTGTAGTTGGTGTAGTCAGTTTTGATAATGTTTGAAGACAGTTGTGATGAGTGTGGAACAGGAGGTGCGTGTGGTGGCTGCAGATGGACGTCATTGGCAGTGTGGTGTTGTGAGGTCTATAAATTTATTGTAATTCTGAAACTATTATATGGAGGAAGAAAATTACTTAGGTATTCTGTAGTGCCCCCAAGGTAAGGTTGATATTCCATCTGCCTTAATGTACCGCTTATCATCCATACCTGACAACACTACCTTTGTTATACATTCAGTGTAGACTTGATAACACGCGAAGGGAAGTGATATTCGGTCCCCAGAACCCTTGTGCAATTTTCGAGGCATTCTCGATAATACTCGTACCTGAGTGATTGCAACACATTGGGTTTTACACCCTTCGCCTTATGTATACATTGCTCATTCGCAACAATGTATGCATAAAGCTTAGGATGTAAACCCACAAAGTGTGTGTGATTATGCACTCAGCACATTTATCTTTCATCACCCTGGTATGGCCTTTGTTCTCGTAAGGGAATTCGTGCAGGTTATCGAGCACATAGTTCGATGTATCAAACCGTGCCTTTAAATCTGGGGTAATTACTTTATAGATATCATCACAAGTAACAGAATAGACAAGGGAATCGGTGTCACAATAGAGGAGGTGCAAAGCCGGTGGATGAAATTTTGTATGCATGTACTGATAGTGAAATTGGTATAGAGTTAATTTTGAAAGGTAGAGAATGGCAACACCAGTGTACAAGGGTTTGTTGAACGCAACAGAACTCTTTGACATCTCGATAAGGACCAAGTTTTCATTGGTAATTTGCCGCACCTGGGATATAGGGCCACCTATCAACTCTGCAGCCCCATAGATCGTGTCACACCTCGAAACGACTCTGATGTCTCTTTCCCGGCTGACATTGTGCAAAATTGTTCCAAAAACTGAATTATTCATTAACTGAAAAACGATTTTTCGAATTTGTTAGCAGACTGGGCACATTTCTCAATGTTAAACTCGATGTACGGAGTCATCTAAGCCTTCTGCTCAAAGTGTGAAATGCGATGAACAGAGTCAAGTTTGACCCCATATATCACATACTGCCTCAATGTTTCCCCATGAATAACATATTTATTCCATGGTGCAAGTGTTAGAAGAAGTTTATCAATTCGGGGGTATACCATTTTCTGGGGCCAAAGACAGATCAGATAGTTTATCATGATACTTTTCTGGAATAGACATCAACTTCAGCGAAAAAAACAAGTGTCTCTGTCTTTCATCGTGTTTGCAAAATCCCATTAAGAGAACAGGTAAGACTCAATCCACTTGAAATTGCCGATCAAAGCTTGGATCGCATCGTATGACTGTACAGCCTGTTGACATTGAAATAGCATATATATTTCGATGCCACACTGGGGTCGTAGTCCTCACCCATGTAAACATGGTTGCCTTCCGCACATCTTTTTGAAACCTGGGTAATGCTGCCATTAACCCCGCATTCTACAAAAATATACATATCTGGGTCAGTCAACAGCTCTAGCCACGCGCATGTCATTGACAATAAAGCATCCCATGAAAGAGATGTCCTGAAATTCTCAAAAACATCAGCCAGCAAACAAGTGTCCACACGTAAGTAATGAATGGTATACTGCAGCAAGTTTATGCAGTTGAACGTATACCATGCGGCTTGGGCATGAGCATAGTCCTCATCACAAATGCCTTCGCCTCTCATCACATTATGAAAAGCATCCTTCGGTGGGAGTAACTTGCACATCAGAATGTCCCTTCTGTTTTGCCAACTCAAATTGGGTGTTGTCTGGAAACATCGAGCAGGCGATACTCAATTGCGCAGGTAACAAATTGCCTGTCAACATTTCCAGAGAGGCACTCATGAATTGGAATGAATCAATAAATCTTAACTTGAAATATTGCACCTTTCCATTGCAATCAATCCCATTGAGAATCTGTTTTGTGATACATTTGTATTTCTCTATGGTCATTCCAGTCACTTGAATTTTTCCAGGATTTTCAATTACCACCGTTCTGTCGTGTAACATTATGTGACATTCAGCCAAGGGCTTTATAATAAAGTGAGCATCGTAATTCTGCAGGTTATTGAAAACATTGACAAGTTGTCTTTTGGGCAGTCTGAAATTCAAGTTGCACTTATTATGTGCATTGCCTTTGATTTCACCCATCATATGGTCATGGTCAACCACAATATCAATGGACCGAGCTTTTCTTTACAAATGTGACAACTTTTCTGAGCCACCAACCTAGCTTCATCAGCAGGGTTTTTTTTTGGCTTCATTGGAGCAATAACACTGTAAATTCCTGCAACCCACTTTGTAAGTTCAACTAATTTATCAACTAATTGATAAATACAATCCCTACCCACAAACTTGAAATATTGAGACAAAGCTGGATTGTATGAGCAGACCAACGAAATGCTACAAGCATATGGAATACGTTCGTTGATGGTAGATGTATTACGTGTTTCATCATTAAGCAAGCAAATGGACATGGGTTTCAGGCAACTTTCAATGTCGCAATAGGCGACGAAATCCAACCTCTGCTGTTTGCTGTAATCTTTAAATTCCAATTACTTGTTCTCAGTGGGGAAAGTACTGCGAACAGCCTTTTGTTGCTGACAAAGAATACTGTGACTTGCGAGTTTCTCCTCAGTTCTAAAATACTGAAGACAACACTCGCAAATAAATTTCTTATGAGCATGTTTAGTCAGCTGACTACCAACAAGCAGGGGCACATTTCTAATGCATACGAAATGCAAATGACGGTCATTTTCACTCGTGCAAATCGCAAAAATATTTACGTTTTTTTTCATGGGTACTACAACCCCACCCTTTTCGCAAGTTTCGTCAATTATATTGCTATCATTGTCTACCACACAGTAGACATTGATAGAAATAGAACTGTTCTCTTCACTTGCGAATATCATGTACGACTACAGGGGCCAAAAGATCTTCGATATTAAAAACCTGGTGAGGTTTTGGATATTAAGTAATTCAGTGGGAATTTTGTGGGGCAGGAAACAGCGCTGCTATTATGGCATAGTGGAAACACATTCTCTCTGGGCAGTCTACATCGAGACAAGCTTTCCTATTTGCAATAAACTTCGGCAGTTTAGTTTGCGCCACACCGATGGCGAACGGTCGATATTGGGTCACATGGACGTCCATGTATGTCAACATTTGCAGACTCCAGCCAGAACCATGCACACTAAACTACTCAAGTCTGTTTGTGAAATAAGGAACAATATTATCATCATAGATTAAACACACATTGGATGAATGCAGGACAGGGAGTGCTTTGCTTTGAAATAAAAGGTTTCTGTATTGCCTTCCTCCGCTACGAGGGATTTCAAATACTTACCTGCTATGGTAACTGAATCTCTAACTGGCCAGGGTGATACCATTAATAAGCTTAATAAAGGGATTTTACACCTCTGCAAAAAAACAAGAAAATTTTGCATCACTGTCAAGCCTATCGTTAAGCATCTGCACGGCATTTAGTCTTCCCGCGAACATCGTGGCCAATAACTGGTATGCCAGGTCTGGTGAAGCTTCCAGTGAGGCTTGGGAATCGGAAAACGAATTATTTTCCGGCTCTCTTGGAAAAATATCTCTAACCGATTTGAAAGTCGGTTATGAAATGGCTGGAGCACTCTCCGAATCACAAGAATCTTCCTAGTCTGATAGAAATAAGTCATCATTCTAAGTATGAACCTTCTCATGTTTGGGGGAAGTGGACATGTTTTGACCTTTGGCTGTAAACATTCTCTCTGTAAGTGAATCCGTGCTCGAATCGCTTAAGTAGAGATTATCCTCCACGAGATTAACTCGTGTCTGCTTAGGCGAAGGGACACTATCTCGACAGCTTGTTTGTCTTTCCGTCTGTGATTCCGAATCGGAATTGCTTACGTAAAGATCTTCAAGTAAGATGTCAATACTGGATTGCTCGATATAAAAGATACAATACCACAATAAATAAATATATGTTGATGGCTTGTGCTTCTGAAAAAAAGGAAACACTCTTAATAACTCTCACACACACAAACACACATACACAATATAACTGAAAACATAATTTTATTGCTGCCATCCTAGACAAAAGGACAAAATGTTATTCTTAATTTCAAATTTTATGTTTCTTGGGTTTCAGGTATCTAGCAGACGAAGATAAATGAAACATAATAGGGAATAGACAGGGCAAGGTCTCGAACGCCCGATGGGCTGTGGGCACAGCGAGGGCGAACAGTGTAAGACGCGAGCGTTGAACAAACCAGGCCAGTCCATGCACAGAGCTGACAAGACAAGATAATGGGAAAATTAGTTCAGTAACCTACCGCTAGCCCCTGCGTGCACCACTGTCTGGCCACTTCCCCTTCCCGAACCTGCTCGACAACTCCCGCCCGTTCGACATTCTCCCTTTCCCCTCCAATGACTCATCATGTAGACGCTGAAGCCATCACTGCATGAACCTCGTCTTTCACAAGATTTACTTTTCTGCCAAGGCGTGCAGCTTTTGTTTAGAATATAACAGCGAAGTTTAAACTCACACTATTGCATTTCAGTTTAAGTCCAGTTTAAACGTTTTTTTTTGCGAGAGAAAAACTTTACATTTGAAAATGTGTTAAATTTTTTTTTAAATTTCACATTATAAAAATCATTAATGAATAATACACCATCAACAAAATATGTTCTAGTACACCGTCAAAATCATTAATGAATACACCATCAAAAAATGTGTTCTAGGGTACACCATTAAAATCATTTATGAATAGTACACCACCAAACAATGTCCTAGGGTACACCGTAAAAACATTTACACTATAAAAATGTTTATAATAGTTTAGAAAATAAGTTAATAACGAAAGTTTTAGCAATGGTAATTAATCTGTCACACTCAAAACATTATAAAACACATCTACATTTTTTAAACAAATTTTTAAAAATAGTTAAAATTCAATTATTTTAAGCTTTAAAACTAGACTTTTAATACTTTTACAACCATAAAAACCTACATATACATTCAAGTCATTTTACTTAAATTCAAAATTGTAACACTTTTACAACTATACGATCCTGCACGCTTGCATTTTAGAAGTCAAATTTTCTGAAACTTTAAAATACTTGAAAAATCTCTCTCTCTCTCTCTCTCTCTCTCTCTCTCTCTCTCTCTCTCTCTCTCTCTCTCTCTCTCTCTCTCTCTCATTTTTTTTACAGAGTAATGGCAATAGCTTCTGGATGTTTTTCACACACTTTGCGAATATTTAAACAGTGAAAAGAGGGGTAAGTACATGTTATTGACACTGCCTTATTCCATATACTACAATAGTTACTAGTGGTTGTTCACCTGTATATCTCTCTCAACTCTGCTAAATTAACTCAAATGTACATAAAAATTACATCTGGGATTAAATATTATCACCTTTCCCTTGCACTCACACACACCTCTCAGTCATCCACATATATGAATTAACATTAACTAAATATTAAAAACTTACAGTTTAAAAAATTCTATGAATATATCACTCTCAGGATAAATTTTATATTACTATTTTAAAGACCAATCATTCTATTTGATAAAAAGTTTTACTATTTTAAAGACTTGTTTTACTATTCTGAATACTTGTTTTACAATTTCAAAGGCCAATTATTCAATTTGATAAAAAGTTTTGCAATTCCAAAGACTTGTTTTACAATTCAAAGATCCATCATACAATTTGATAAAAATGATTCTAAAGATTTGTTTTACAATTTCAAAGACCAATAATTAAATCTGATAAAAGTCGAATGAAATTCATGCAATTTATTCAAAGTTTAAAGAAAATGAGAAAAATTTTAAACGAAATACCAAAAACCAAAAATCTTTACATTAAAAATTATTAACTTACTTACACACTTGTAGCAAAGATGGTGGTTGTGGAACAGGAGCTGAACCCAGGTTAGTCGAGCTGAAAGGTAGGCCACTTTGCTAGGTGTGCATCGGGGTTCCTACCCCAACAGGTTAGCAGGCGGGTGCTCGCAATCTCCTCCAGAGTTCCATGGGAGTCTACTCCAGCAGGCTAGCAAGCGGTTGGGCGATTACAGTCCCAAGCGAGCTCCGCGGGTGACTTCTCCAGCAGAAACAATGGGCAGGCAGGTCCCTTGGTCGCAAAACCCTGTTGCGGTACAGACAGACACAGGTAAACAGCGAGAGGGCAGCCAATGGTCTTGAACTAGGCACCCTAGCACCACGGACTGGTTCACAAGGCTGAAGGTTGGTACAGTTTCATTCACTGGAGGAAAGAGGAGGTCTTGACCACATGAAGTTTCAGCAGCAAATGAGCTCCAGTGGGTTCATACCCTTATTTATACTCTGACTGCCCTCCCTTGTGGCAAACATTAAAATAACACTATTAGCCTGAATTAGAAATCAAATAGACAAATGACACATTTTAAGACATATTGATTAGATTTTAAACAATTTTATTGCAAATTTTAAGTATTTAACGCATTTTAGGAATTTTAGTGTGGTTATGCTGAATTTCAGCATTTATATCTGAATTTAATGTGTAATTGTTCGATTATAAGCCATTAGGTTTGAATTACGTTCTTATTTAATGATTTCTTACATGAACAATTTTCATTACAATAGAACATTTTCAAGAGACAAATTATAAAGCCATAATTAACTACAGTATGACACACAAATCACACAATTATTAAAAAAATACAGTTAGATACAAAACATAATGTCCAACAATTATATCTTGCTCTAAAACAACTACAGGATAACACAAAACGTTCAAAACTAGCAAAATATATAATATTTTTCTTTAGAAACAAATATTTTTTTTCTAAACTGTTAGTAACTTCCATGAACAAAGTTGTCATACATTTTCTTGATATTGGATCCAGATCCCCTTCTTGACCTCTTTTGTCAAGAAGTGAGCATTTCTTACACCCTTGTTTTAATCTGTATGTTTGTACACAAACACCTTTACAAGTAGGGGCATGTAAAACAAAGCTTTCAACCAAATCGAGATAGGATTCAACATAATGAGAGCATACATCTTCGATACTAGATGGAAGAGTTGTGTTTGCAGTCATATGAAACACTGGGCATTTCTTATTGTCACCACACTGTATGAGTTCGTGACCCTTTTCAACTCTAGAAGAAAATTAAATTACTTTCAAATGAACGATATTGTCGCAAGTGTCTGTAAATTCTCACAAAAGCCCGTTGAACCATAGGGTGTAAGTTGTATTGGATTTTCCTTGTTTGACACTGGCGTAATGATTTGCAGGATGAAAATACATCATGTTACTACTATGACATCTAACACTCGACTGAGAAGAATTAGCTGGGAACAATGTATGTATACTGATAAATTCATTCTCTCTCTCTCTTCCCCCATTCTCTAAATTTGTAAGTTGAAATGTGTTTTAGGGCTAAATTTTATTTTTGCAAATTTTATTGCTCGATGAACATAACATTTTGATGAATCACAACCCAGTATGAGAGGTGTAACAAAATATGTTTTTGTATAATGATATACAGTATGAAGATTATTATCACATTCTTCGAAATACTGATAGGGCAAAACAGTGTCTGTATTATAAACAAGATGTTTCAGACATTTTTCTTCCTCACAATTTAATGTTATAATGCATTTGCCCATAAGTTTGTGCCTATAATCTACTCTGTGTGGCGTGTACTGGTTTACAAGACATTCAGAACTGTTACAATTAGTTAAATTGCAATCATAACTATTTGGTTTATTACATGCTGTAAAAGCTTGACTGAAATACGTACATTTGAAATTAATGTCTGACTCAGATTTTCTTAACAACAAAATGTGAATATGCTATGCTATAAGTTACAGAATACCTTTAGTAATAAATGTATACTTGCAAATCTGTGAGAACATTATTCTGAATTAGCCACTTCACATGCATATCAATTACACATGGACAGAAAAACTAATCCTCTTTGTTCGAAAATAAAGTTGTGGATGTCCCAGTCGCAGGTCTCCTTCCAATGAACGGTGATTCCCTGACGAGGTCTGGCTAGCTGGTGGTCTATTACTCCGTATCCCCGTTCCTCTTCTATCTCTGTGCTAAGACTGGCAATCATCAAATCCTCTAATGTTATTGGCAAGTCACTGTCGGGGCGAAGATATCTCACAGCACAATCATTGCATGCTATTCCTTCACCAAAGCAAATGCTGCTGAGACTGTTGTCGAAAGTGTAGCACTAATGTTCTGTATCGTTGCAGACATATCATAGTACAGTTTAAAGAAAACTCTTCTCTATCCTATTTGCAGGATTTCGTATATGTCTGCAGGGTCGAAGATGCTAGCCATGACAGACGATTTTATACTGGACACACTCCTTTATATAGTCTGCCAGATGTTCTTACTTTGAATAATGTTGCATTGCCACATGCCACAGGAAGAAGTTAATTCTTGGTCACCGATGTACATATCATGTTGGCTGTTGTTGCATTCTTCTGTCCAAATTGCAGTAAGAGAACAGCAACTACACTCCTTCTGAATAATGTATTTGATTTTCTTGTAGGACTTGCATTTGACGATTTAAGCACTTTGAGCTTCAAATTCTAGTTTACCTTCATTACAAAGTAGTTTTTTTGTCAGGACATAAATTATATAAATGACAATAATTTCGCCTATATCATACATCGAAAACTTTTAAAGTTTCTGTTGGACTGATTAACAAGAAACACCAATGTTCATCTCCGTTGCACATCTGTATCTGTAGTGGACTATCTTCATCTTCAATTCTAATCCACACTTGCCTATATCTTGGAGTAACACTAGCATACTGAAGTGATGAGTCGAACCTCTCCATCGTAACTGAAGCTCTGGTGTATGATTCTCTCTCTCTCTCCATATAGACCAATGTTCTTCCAGATTGTGATAAAATTAGTTCTTCAATGACAAATTTGTTAGATAAAATTTACAGACAGAAACAATGCTGTTCCAAACCTCGTGGTTCCATATTCCACATGGTGCTCTTAAAAGGCAGCTACTACCTTGTATTTGCATGATGTGTTCCTTATTATTATACGTCTCAGTCCATAAGGTGTGGGTGTCGTAAAAGTCTCTAATCTATTTATATTTTATTTGATGAAAACCTGGTTCTTTGGTTATTTATGCACGCGATTTTTAAAACATAGTTCCCAAGAAGAACGGGACAGTTTGCTGTCAGATCACATATTAAAAACAGGACAGCCTTCTTCTTCATCATACAATACTTGTTCTGTATACAGGCTTTATCCGAAACTTTTTGCGAAATTCCATTGTTCATCTCCGTTGCACATCTGTGTTTGGAAATATATGTTGCCTAGAGACTGGAACCATACTTTCTTGTGTCCTCGAAAAATACTGGAATATGTCTTCTCTGGGTCGAACTTCTCCATTTTTTTTCGAAATCTTAAGTTACCTGGAACAAACCACATTTTTAGAATATTAATATCTCTACACATAGGTAGGATGTCGGTACAAATATTCTCTTTTAAAGCTTTACTTTTAAATTGTGAGCAGAATGTTTTCTCTGCACAGTGATTTGTATTATAGTATTTGACAATTGAATTAATACTCAAACAGTCGTGGTATCTTCTGATATTTATTACTTCTGCATTGGTTAAAGTTTTTAAAATTTCCTTATGCATTTTACAAGCACATATATTGGATAGTCTTTGAGTAACACATCATTTACATACTGAAAACATTTTTCATAAGCTATGTCACCAGAGTCCCATTTCAGGTTGTGGATATCGTAAGTCTGTTCCCGAACCATCATTTTAACTTCAGGTTTTTAACTTTACCAAGGTCTGGGGGATTTAAAGCATTATGCTTTAGAGTCATTAGCATCGGTTGCATAAGAAATAGCAAGCTACTTAATTACAAAGGAGTTGTCTTGGTAGACTTCGAAACCCTGCATGTAACACATCATTTTTATGTTATTTCTTTATACACTATTTACAAAAAACTCTCTCTCTTATGTAAAATTTTATAAGATGACAGTGCTCGCCTCAGAATTTACTTCATTGACTCCAGATGAGTCCATTACTATATCTGGAATGATTCTAGCTTCAAGTAGCTGTTCCAGCCTGCCTGATATACAATCCCTCATCATATGTTGCAAGTTCCCATCATTAGCACAAGCAGGCATGCAAATAGGATACAGTATCCTCATCATCTTGTAAATGCTTTAGTGAGGAATGGATACACCAATTTTATTTAATGGCCCACAAAAGAAATCATAAATTCTTTCGGCAACACTCACAGTTGGGAACATTCTAAACTCAATAAGGTTTTCGCCTTCCCATAAGCTAAAATAGCATTGAATGCTTCAACGCATTCAGAGTCACATTTGTCACAGCAGTGCCCTTAATGCATTGTACCTGTTACGAGCTGATGCAGAGATGATATCCCCTGTATATTCTATGTTGATGAGGATGATTTAGATGTAGCAAAGTTGTAGTAAACACCTGTCCTTGTAGTGAATGCCTGGTGTTTTAGTCGACGTGATGGACACCTGTTGTTGTAGTGAACGCCTGGCATCGTTCACATTATCAATGCTTAACGTTGATGACAATATTTCCTGTTGGTGTAGATGCCTGCTGTAGCAATGGATGCTTGGCATCATTCTTTGTGCTACTGCGATGAACATGCGCGCATATGAAGTGACCTTAGCAGATGCCGAGTTAAGACTGAGAAAAAATTTATTTATCCCTCCTTATATACTGTAAGGATTCAAATTGGCCGCCATTTTCCCATATATTTACAATAATTTGGACCTTATAGTAACAAAGTAAGAATAACGTTGGAAATCGCTATATTACAAATACAAAAAACATAATTTCCGCCTTTTTACGCACTGTTTCGTTAAACTTATGTCAGAAACTGTTAAAATATTAAATCAATTCAAGTATATACATTTTATGTTATACGGAATACATTTTACTGTTGGAAAGTTTTTGGTTAGACATAAAGAGAGGGATCATGTTGGTTGAGCGGTTAGCATGCTCGCCTTCCCGGGCATGTCACACCATAAAAATTTTTCGCAACATGTGGAATTCGTGTTAGACATTGCCGCTGATACAAGGGTTTTATTGGAGATCTCTCCCGTTTCCCTACTTGCATGCAACCTGGCCTGGCGCTGCTCTATACACACCTCACTTCACCCTCAGCGGGTCTCGAGACTTAACTTTTGCTTGATCCCCACATACTCAATTCTCGGCTATTTGCCACGATGTTTTAGAATGACTCGTACCCGTATCTTTTGTAAAAAATAAAAACATGTTGCTGTAGTCGAGTGCCTTTCCCAAATAAATTTTGAAGTAATTATGACTTAATGTAGAATATTAAACTGTAACGAGATTATATTATGTTTCCTATGTGATAGTACTGTCTAAAAATTCTGGGCTAAGAAAAAACTTATGTGAAATACGTATTTTCGTCTGCTAGATGACTAAATATATGTCTTGTATTTCTGTGTGATTTTTTTTCAAATAATATTTTGCTTGATTAAAATATACACTTGTTGGAATGTTAAATGTGGGGATTACCTCGAGGACTAAAGAAACTTTATTTCAGGGTTATAAAATTTCATCAGCGGGATTTGTGAAATTTTTTAATTTGCTGGGAATATGCCAGCCTCTTGCATGACCTTGGATCGGCAGCGAAGGCGGGCTGTGTGGACATGCCAGCTGTCTAGATATTCGAGAAAAAAAATGCATTTTGGTCTGGGGATGCATGGCCTTGGAGAAGAAACAAACTTTTCGGGCACAGACAGCTTCTGGAGTCGGGGTGTGAGGGATGGTCTAGGTTCTTGACCTCGGTGCACGACTCTCTCATGAGAGGTGGAGGGTAAGAGATGTCTACAGGCTTGTGGAGGCGATGTAAAGCTCTCTAGCCAGTCGCAGCCATCTTGCCTCAGTGGCACAAAATTGACAATTGAGGAAGACGTGATTGATCCCAGGACATGTCGCTCTGGCGAGGGGTGGATGTGGGAGGTGGGGATGGGGGTCAGGGAGCTCGGGAGTGATGTAGCAGTATCTAGCCACTTGTTGCTACCTTACCTTAGTGGTGAAAAATTAACAATCGAGGGCAGAGGGATGACTAACCTCAAGGACAGAGTAGCATGCTCTGGCGAGGGGAGAGGTGGTTGGCCTTGGGCAGAGTGACACGGAGGTTTCTTGAGGTGTTCTGCCATCTTCAGTTGCTCATTGAAGCTTGAACTAGATGGATGTATATTTCAATACTTCTTTCATATACACCGGGCTCTGGAGTGTGGTAGCCACGAATTTCGTTCAGCGATATTATATTCTCAGGAGTTCAGATTTCGTTCATAGTATCCGTAAACTATAGTGTGAAATATTATAAGTTTTTTAATTTATCGGGAAATATTAATTTTTGTGTGATATCCCTATATAATGCAATCATTATTTTTATAATCATCTCAAGTACATTTCGAAGCTCAGTCTACGTTCATTTCACAGACTTCACGGAAAACATTTGTAGTATGTACATTATTTTTAAATAATTCACTTTTATACATTCATGTACTTGTAGGACGAATCAAGTCGTTAATAGTAGCTTGGTAGGGAAATAGGTTTTGTCAGTCGTAAATTTCTACTCAGTCGCCTTTAAGATGGCGACTGCATTACACGCATATAAGCAGGCGTATATCATACCATCCACTCATTCATCGAGTGACCTCCGAGGTGGATGGATGTGTTGTCAATGTGCTCCTGGAGCCACATCATTACATGTTTTATTTTGAAACATTCGTTTTGTTTAAAATTTCAGAGTTGAAGTCTATAATCAAACAGTGCTTCACTTAGCTTACAGTCGGACAGATGCGTGGCTTACGTTTCTAAAGTTCTTCCTCACCAGTCTCACAGGGAGACGGAAGTGTAAGGTATGTGTGAGAGGCATCATATATATCTTGTTATTGTGTTAGTTTAATTTATAGGGACATTTTGCTGTAAATCGATAATTCGATATTCACTTAATTGTCTTATACTTCTCTCTTGTGTAAATTATATTGCTAGCATACAGCTCGGGGAAGACTAATTCATCCCTTTATGTTTAATTTCATACTGGAGAGTCACATAATTTAATTCCACTTATTATCCATGCAGTCGTTTGAAGTTTGTGATTTGATGCATGTATTTTATTTATATGTAGAACACTCTGAATTTGTCTAATGTTTAATTGCATTTGGAAACAGTCATCGTCTATTTAATCGTTTGTCATTACTAGCTCATAAATCCCATCGTTCAAAGTCACCTATTTACCAACACATTCTATGAGACACAACTTACACTTAGACTACTCTTGCACAAAACTCTACACACATATATATACCCCATCCCCAACATGTCACGCCTCATCCGTGCGCTAGAGCTCCAATGGTGAGGATGTACCAGAGCTCCAGCGAGGTCTTACCAGAGCTCCAAACAAAATGAAAGAATATTTATCCTTACCACACTCTTGCACCAAAACTCTACACATCTATACCCTGTCCCCATCATGTCACACCTCAGTCGAGTGCAAGTCGTCGTACTGACAACATCTGCCAGAGCTGTTCCCCAACCCACAAAAAGAAAGAAAGAAACTCTTAAAATTGACACTTATGCCACTCTTGTGCCAAAAAATTTAACCTTTTCATTAAGTTTAATCCTTTCAATAAATTTAACCCTTTTTGATTAACCCTCACTTTTTGATCGGATTAAGGATTAGTCCTTTCAATCATATCGAAAATCCATCAATTAATCCCAATGAATCCCAGGCGAAGTAGAACCGGCACGCCCCTACTGCTCACGCGGCCAATAACCAAAGGAATCGTGGTTGTGGATGTAAGATATTGAAGTATAGCTTGGCCATAAATCTTTTAGCGAAAAACACCTGTCTCTACCCATAACACATCTAGCCTTTTATAACTAACAGCAATCGTATGAGTTGTTGGTATAGTCTATGCGCGGTTTCTTTACACTGTTTGAATCAAACCTTTGAAAAATCAACTCATTTGTGACGCGTTTGGCTGTTTCCTAAATATTACATGTACAACAAGCATTTTGTATTTGAGCTAACATAAAAGTACCTTGTTTTTGGCTAAATTTAACTTTTAATTATATTTTACAAAAATAATATAGTATTAAATTTATAATTATTACAAGAGACCTGCAAAATTCTCGTTATTATTTGACAAGTTAAACCTCAAACACGTGTACCTTTGCAACAGTGGACCCTACTTTATTTGACACGCTCTGGATAACTCTGCACCTATAAACGAACGTTTCACAACTATTATCTCCAATTAGATGCAGTTCAGTCAGAAAGTGCCAGGCTTCACTGTCATACAGCAGCCAATGGATAAACGACGCCGGCTCGAGTTTATACAGTACTGTAAAGTTTAGCCTGGTGCCAAATAATAACGCGAATTTCGTATGTCCCTCATTATTTGGTATTATTAAAACCAAAAGAAAAATATGCGTGTTGGTAGTACCTAGCAAGACATAGGGGCTGTTATTCTGCAATATATCATTAAAATATGTGCGCACGAATTCGGTGCGTTATCTCTTTGTTGTAATTTCCTATAGTTAGTTAAGCTTCGTTTGCACAAGGCGGAGGAATATCCTGGAATCAGAACTTAAACAGGGCTACAACAAAAAGTTGTAAGTAACCGTGACTGGACCATACCACATATATGTGTATGTACTGTTAACCTAAATAGTAACACAAACTCAGTTATCTACTGTTGTCCTGTCCGTGATTATACCTGCTCCTACAGAAGAATTCTCTATTCCTGAAACAAAAGAGTAGCTTTCTAAAAAACAACACTCCAGCAACTTCTGGGTTATTTCCGCAACAATTACAACTGTGAAAAAATAACAAAATATTCCGATGGTACTACAGAAGAATGTTTGCTCCAGCATATATATTTCACACGAACCTACGAACTATTGTGTTCTTAACCGTTCCTGGCCCGTAATAATAATTAAAAAAAAAGGCCAGGAACGGTTAAAAACGAAATTGTTCATAAATTCGTGTGAAATACATCTGCTGGTGCAACCATACTTCTGGAGGAGTACAAACACACTGCAACGCAGTTAGAGCGCTGCATCAGGTATAGGCAGGGGCCTTAAGGTTGAAGTAAAGCAAATGCATATGGAGCACTGCATCTGACTTTACAATGAGAAGAACTCATAAAAAAATAATACAGACGCCATAAAAATTGTCAGAAAAGTGCGATTTATTCTGTGTAAGAAAGAAGAATTGATATATTTTGCAATATTATAAAACATTTTACTGAAATATACTTTGTAAATGTAAAAAAATTATAGGTTAAAATAGTATATTTTTAACATAATTTAAGTATATTTCCTTTCTGGATGCTCCATTAAGCAGAATTTACAAGAAAATCTGTTCCAAGAATGAGCTTCATAATATTTACTGTGATTGCGTATAAAAAATCATTTTAATATCGTATCATATCAATCTTATAATTAACTTTCTTACGTCAGTTTCAGCCATAAATGTTTGTGACAAATGAACGCACATAAAATCAATTATAAAAAATTATTTTCTACATTATTATCACAATTTTTTTACACACAAACACAGTAAATATTATGACGATCCTTCTTGAAGAAGTTTCTCTTGTAAATTCTCCTTTCTGAAGCATCTAGAATGGAAATATTCTTAAATGGTGTTAAAAATACAAACTATTTTAATCGATTATTTTTTTAAATTTAAAAAGTATATTTTAGTGAAATATTTTTTATAATGTTGCAAAATATATACATTCTTCTTCCATATACAGGATAAATCGCACTTTTATGATAATTTTCGTGGTGTTTGTACTGCTTTTTGTGAGTTCTTAACATTATACGTATAGTCACGTGCAGTGTTTCGTAGGCAGTTGCTTTACTTCACTCAAAGCCCTGACCCGAGGCGCCATTCTCATTCACCTCTCCGCTTATCAATTACGTGAGCATCCCTAGCCTGGCGTAGTGGAGTGTGCGATATTCTGACAGGCAGGTGACCTCTTCACTTCGTGCCATCTGGAAAAAAAAAAAAAAAAAAAATATATTAAATGTTAGTGGCTACAAAAAAACTTTCTGATTACGGCTTTACAACGCTGGAAGAAGAGAACGGTCTCCGGTTCGAGAATGCTTACCTATACTCCAAATCACTCAATTATACAACCGAAATACCAGGGATTGGCACGAGTTCTGCAAGCTGTGGATGGCGTGGGTTGTTTCCCATGCAGCGATAACGAAGTTGTCGTACCTCCGAGCGAAGCACTGCCAAATTCGATGTTTGTCTTCGACGACATTGCCTCTGAGAAACAAGCTTGAATTAAAGAATACTATAGCATGGATCGACACACGAACGTTGCCTGTGTGTACCTCGGCCAGACTTATTCGCGCGTACCCAAACAACTGCTTCGCGACGATGCAATCATGTTGGTGCTGTTTCGCATGGACGATACGAATTTACGTCACGTTTACGATGGTCATGTTAATACGCACATGCCTCTAACAGATTTTAAAGATATGTGTGCCTTGTGGTGGAAAGAGAAATGTGGATTTTTGACGATCGTTAAGGACTGTCTGCCACATAGGGGAAGGTACAGGCGTGGGTTCGATCAGTTCATCGCTGTCTGTCGAGAGGGTTCGTCTATTGGGAATCAGCAAGTGACGTCATCAATACTTCCTGCTACATCTATGGGTACCGTTTCCGCAGACGATAATGGCGCCACAGTTAATGCTAAAGTCGGAATGAGTGCAGTCCAGTCGGTTTGTGCGGAAGGTACATTTACAAGATGTTCGTGTGAAGTCGAAAAACTTCAAAATAAAGGGTCATCAGCTATAAATACTGATGAACATACAACTCCTGCTACACAGAAAAGTAAACTACATATTGAGGATGCAACAGGAAGTGAAGCCGATCATTAAGACGGCATTGATGATGGCTATGACGATAGTGATAGTGTTGAAGACTATGATTATTGCCTCGACGGTCCCACACATTTCTCCAACGAGTTTCCTTCCACAAGTGATGCGAAGAAGGCAGAAGATATCGAGTATACTGACGATATGTTTACCGAAGATCCCAACAAACTTGTAGACAGGCTTAAATATTTGCTTGATATGCAACAACGTGGGGATTACTGGACCTTGAAAGAGGTGGTTTCGATCATAAGAGCACTTAAGGATCGGGATTATATCAGATGAAGTGATGAAATGCGTTCTTCTGAAATGTATTTACAAAATTAAAATAAATTATTATTATTATAAAATTATACGTTGTTTCTTTATTTATATGTGTCGCATCCTCCTGTTGGTCTTAAGTTTTTAATAACAACAATATGTATTTAAAATATTTGATAAATTAAGCATGTAGTCAAAGTCACGCATAATGCACGTAGCTATACCAGTGATTGGAAAAAATATTATTTTTCAAAAATTAGGATGGAAAATTGCAATAGTCGTCACCTACTAAGATGATAGTCCTCTACCAAGATGGCAGCCTCCAGTAATGTATAAACAACTGACGAACGAAAAATCAAATATGGCGGCCTCCAGTAACATATACACAAATATGGCAGCCTCCAGTAACATATAAACAAATATAGCTGCCTCCAGTAGCATGTAAACAATGATGGAAGTCGAGCGAAAGCGAGAGTCAATCTCCAGTAGCATGTAAACAAATGAATGAAAAAATTAAGATGGCGGAATGAGTAAGTATATGTGGGGGGAGTGGAGGCGATGGAGTCAGTCGTGTGCTGGGGATGGAACGAATGTGACTAATGGTGGTGCTGGGAAATGTGAAGTAAAAAAGATATATAAGTTTTTTAATAAATCATAATTATTTTTTATAATTTAATTTTAATATTTTTTGTAATATTTTGAGATTTTTTTTTGCGAATTTTGTCGTTTTTTTTTTTCACTTTCAAGGTCAAAGGTCATATGTACTGATCCTGGTAACCTGACCCCAAGGTCACCCGTGTCGCTGATCCCTGTCAGCATTCATGGAAAAAAGGGTCATATCTGAGGAGCCATTTAATATTTAAAAAATAATTTTTAAATAATTTTTAGTAATATTTTTTTTTCGGAATTGAAAAAAATTTCTGTTTCTGAAATTTCTAAATGTTTTTCCAGTGTTTTTTGGGGTCGAAGTTCCTCGGGGTTAATGTCAAGGTCAAAGGTCACATAGGTCAGGGGTAAAACGTCTATGACATCCCAAATGACGGTCGGGTGACGTAACAAGATGGCGGCTCCCCCGAATCCTAATCCTATCCCTGATCCCCTTATGCCTGAAGGAACAGTTCCCTACTACTTCCGCATTAGCGTTTAGTAGTTGCGCTTGCTTATCTTTAACGTGGCTTACGTGTAAACATTATGGTAATATCCATGCATTCAGGAAACAAGCATAACAACAAACGTTGTGGGTAGTTAATTAAAGCTTATTTTGTTCTTACAATCAACAGACTGTAGGGTAAGCGAAGACCTAAAATATTTTCAAAGGATGTTGACAAATATTTGAGGTCCATACCATTTAGCTTTATAACATGACATCACACCTTAAGCCCTCAACAGGATATGACACATTTTTGCAATGGCTGCTACCACAGTATAGGCTGTTCACGGTAAAAATGAGCACTTTTGAAAGCCCTGCTTAAGATCTACTTGTATACACGTTGTGTATTCCGCCGCCTTATGTAAAATTAACATTACCATGGGCCTCGTCACTTTATTCATTGCATTGGTCTAATGAAAGTGTGAAACTATTAGAAAAGTAAATATTGTACAAATCTGCTCATTTTTACACTTCGATGAATTAAAAACACAGAAAGCGAGAAAAATGATCGTAAGTTATGACAATTGTTACCTAACACCTTTTATTCGAAGTTAATATACGGAATTACTTTTCTCTCGATCGTTACCAACTTTAGTGGGCGCATGTCACTCAGTGCGCCCGTTAAAATATATGCAGGTAGAAGTAGTGACATCTTTATAAGTTTGATTTCAAAAGTACTCACTTTATCATGAACAGCCTTAATAACTCATTCTCCTGTTAAAACTTGGCCGCAGGGCGTTAAGCCATCCGAGCGCCACAGTTTACGAGCCACCATTATATTTTCGAATCTCTAAATTCAAAGCGCTGGACATGCTTCAGAAGAGCCAAGCTAGCAGAAGCAAATGCGCCGTCTGAATCATCCTTGGCAAAACAAAATATCTGTCCTCTGGTGCACGTAATTTAATATAAACTGTGATTTCGCCATCCTACGAAAATACTGGCAGCGAGTTATGAAAAAAAAATATATATATATATTTTCATTTCGTGTTTAAAGTGTCACATCCAAAATTAGCGGCAGCTGATATCAGTTTGTTTTCTTTATAGGAAGTAGAACACATCTATGCGCAATGGTAACACATTTTTGTTCGTAACAGTTGCACATAATCACCTGACAGACGCATGTATCGACTACTAAAGGCTGTGCTGTGCACTTTGCTCTTCATTTTGCATCCTTTCGCCACAAGTGAACGTTGCTAAGGGCTTGGTCACTTTATTAATATATCGAATAAGAAAAACAGTGCAACTGTTAGGAATATAAGTCAGTTAACAATGCACAAATGCCTAAAATAGTGTGTACAAACCTAAAAAAAAAAAAAAACCTTAGTGGACATAAATTAAAAAGTTACATTCGTGATATAACGTAAAACGTTTACAACTATTTTTATTTATTTGCTACCAACTTAACTGGAAGTCTGCTTTCAAGTGAACAGTGTTGAATATGTACTAGTAGGTAGTGTTTTTTTTTCCTTTCAAATGTTGATTTAAAAATTGCCCACTACACCGTGAAAAGCCCTCCAGTCATCATTTCCACGACAATGCTAATTTAGCCACGCGGAAGAATCATACAAAACTGGCAGACAGTATAAACCACACATTGTTCTCGAAAGTACTCAATTAAAACATGAACCATTCACAGCAGACACGAGCCACTGCGTTGTTCGACTGCGGGAACGCGAGATAAACTGTCAGTGCAGTGACGAGAGCAAAACAAACAAACGTTGTTACCAGTCGAGTGCCGCTGCGAAATTTTATTTCTTTGCGCGAGACCTGCGTGTTTGAATTTTCCCGCGTGCTGGGATATGGCGGCCGCCAAGGTTTTGTCAACTTTGCTCCCTGTCTTTGGCACGATTGTGAAAGCAACTGAGTTGTGTTAGGGCTGTTCATATGCACAACGCTTTCACAATATTTGATACCTTTGTAAAATTGTATTATAGTCACACAGTGGAAGTGTAAGAGAGAGAGAGAGAGAGAGAGAGAGAGAGAGAGAGAGAGAGAGAGAGAGAGAGAGAGAGAGAGAGAGAGAGAGAGAGAGAGAGAGAGGAGAGAGAGAGAGAGAGAGGAGAGAGGAGAGAGAGAGAGAGAGAGAGAGAAAATTTAAAACCATGTTACGAGAATTACAGGATCTTAAAAATTTTTACTTTTGCCAAGCCAATATAGAAACCACTTAATTTTGACGTTTGACTACTTAAGTTTTAAAAACATTGTTTTTGGTGCCACCAGAATTGCATGAAGAAATTCCGCGGGTTACCTTTCCGTTGTGTGCTGTTTGCTCATCATTTTCTTTCCAGTTTCACATAATTTAAATTTTAAAAATTGTTAGAAGTCAAACTTGAATTGCTGCCGAGGCAAGTGTTGGATTTTGAAGAAAACGCTTCACGAGGTTACTCGACATAAAATATATTTCAGCCGAATTAAAACTTCGAGTTTAAATCAATTTCTTACTGTCTGGCTTAAAATTTGTAGTTAAAAAGACTCACAATTAAGCTTAAAAATGTGTCAAAAAGTAATAAAAAAAAAAAGATTTGGTATTTTGGTCAAATTACAATCGACATCAAAACACAAAAACTAAAAATACTCTCAAAACTTACATACAAATTTTAAACACTCAAACTCCCTGATACGATTTTGTAGTGACAGGTCCGCAGCAAAGTTCAGTACAGTCCAGACTAGTTTCGCATGTGTTCGGTTAGTAAGTCTTCAGCTGCACAAGTTTGCAAAGGATGTTTGTATCTTTGGTGGATTGCAATGAAACAATTCTCCTAGTATGCACGATGTTTTGAAAGAACAATTACTTAGTCTTCTGAAATGTGTGTTCTTTTCGCAGATAAACACGAAGGAGCACGTTTAGCAGTTTTGTACATATAAAAAAAAATGTGCTGCAACCACTGAAAATAAGTTAAGGCACCAGGAATGTTTAACGTTATGTCATAACTAGCTTTTGTGATTTGAATGCGGGCCTTAAAATCTCTGGTCTGCTTATCCAACATAAGCAAGGTACTTTGTAGGACCTCAGTTCGGAACGAAAAATTCGCTCAAATTATGATGACTCATTAAAAAAGAAGACAACTGGGTACCTAATGGGAATTATACATATGTTTGTGTTTACAAACACTATAGTCAATAAGTCCGTTGACTGGCTTGCGCCTCGAGTGTAGGCAGCCACGCATCACGGCGACGTCCAATAAATCCATTGACTGCCGCCTGAGTTTAGGCAGCCACACAACACAGTGTCCTCGGAACTTGTTGGCTGTACTACGCGTGTATAGGCTGTTCACGGTAAAGTGAGCACTTTTGAAAACCCTGCTTAAGATCTACTTGTATGGACGCGGTATCTTCTTCCGCCTTATGTAAAATCAACATTGCCACGGGCCTTAGCACTTTATTCACGCGTCGGTCAAATGAAACTGTGGAATTATTAGGAAAGTAATTATTTAAAAATCTGCTCATTTTTACACTTCTACACATTAAAAAATTAGAAAGGGAAAGAAATAATTTAATGTATCACAAATTGTTACCTAACACTTTTTATTCAACGTTCAGATATGGAACTATTTTCCATCCTTAGTTACCAACTTTACTGGGCGCACGTCACTCACTGTGCCAGTTATAAAATACACTTTTTTCTAAGGATGATTTCAAAAGTGCTCACTTTATCGTGAACAGGCTTTATATACATGAATATAGATGAATATATACAACAACGTACGTATTACTTATGCTGATCGTTGTCAAGTTTCCAGGCGATAACAATATAAGCATTTACCGACAGCAATCCGGGCAAAATTGGCATTTAGAAGGAAGAGAATAATTAATACGTCAGTAAATGAATTCAAAAAGGCCTCAAGTAAAGCATCGTGGATACAAATGTATACATTCATCGTGGATACAAATGTATACATGCATCGTGGATGCAAGACCAAAAATCTGATTGCAGAATTGCTGTTGAATAACATGGAGTGCAGACGGATGGCCTTTCTGAAGTCGCTAGCATTTTTAATAAACACTTTCTTTCAGTTGTTATTTCTCCGGTAGATAATAGCTTCTCCTCTATAAATCCCATAACTTTATTAACAAAAGCTCACCCTCACTCTTACCTTAGTATAGAAATTATTGAAACATCAGCAGAAATATGTAAAATAACTAATTTGCTTATCACTAAATTCTCATATGGTTTTTATGAAATTAGTAGCAAATTACTAAAAAAATGCATTCACTTAGTCATATTTTTAACTCTTCATTAAAGTCTGGAGTTTCCCTGACCGTTCAAAATTTTCTTTAATTAAACCCCCATTAAAAAAGGTGATAAATGCCTATTAGATAACTATAGACCAATTGCACTATTCTAAAATTTTCAAAAAGGTTTGAAAAAAAAATCTGTATAAAAGGCTTATTGCCCATCTCGAGCATAACAGTATTTTAATCAATTTGCAATATGACTTTAGATCAGGATTATCAACTAATCATGATATATTCAATCTGACGTCCCGTATTCTGGAACAGTTAGAAAGCAGAAATCATGTAGTAGGAATATTTTGTGACCTATCTAAAGCTTTCGCCTGTGTGAACCATAAAATACTATTAGAAAAAATTTAATATCATGGAATCAATTACAGTTTCCATGACTTGATTTTTTTTTCTATTTAACAGGCCGATCTTAGAAAGTATTTGTTACTGACAAACATTCAGGAACACTTGTATTCTCAGATTCAGGATATGTTCAAAATGTGGTAGAGGAAGGCTCTGTCCTGGGGCCCAAAACAAGGGTTTTTCTATTCGCTGATGACACAAGTATACTATTAAACAGCAACAATATAAATGATTTATCAGCTATATGTAATAACTGTTTCTTTGAGCTTTCTGAATGGTTTTCGGCTAATAAATACAAAAAAAAAAAAACTAAATTTAAATAAAACAAATTTTTAAAAATTGCGTACCATAAATAAAACAAAATTACAATCTTTCAATTGATAATAATGCTCACAAAATACGAAACAGCGAGTTAATAAAATACCTAGGCATATGTTTAGATTATTCTCTTGATTGGAAAGAACATGTCAGTATTCTTTCCAATAAACTAAGTACCGCCAGTTTCACAACTCGTCACCTGGCCTCAGTGGTATCACCTGTAGAACTTAAAGAAGTTCATTTTGCTCACTTCACTTTCATGCAATAATGTCTTATGGCATTATGTACTGGGCTATGGCAACAAACAGCGGCAATGTTTTTTTTTTTTTGCTTTAAAAAAACAATTGGGATAATAAGTGGATTGAAACCTCGAGATTCATGTCTGCAGTATTTTAAAAAATTTGGCATTGTTACGTTCATATGACAGTATATTTATGCATCCCTTGTGTTTGTTACCAATAATCATCACATATTTCTTAAAAATAATATAGTTCACTCTCACCTACAAGAAATGCTCAAAACTTTCATATACCAACTAATAATCTCAAACTTTTACAGAAGGGAGCCTACTGTTCGTGTATTTTATTATTTAATAAACTACCACGTAATCTAAAAAAAATCTTAATCAAAATAACACCATTCAAAATTAAAATAAAGAGTTTTTTTTTCTTTTTTTTTAGTATGGAATGGGCTTGATTCTTATGTTTTATAGGTTTTACCATAGTATATTTTACAATTTTTTAAACTTTTAATTCCTTTTATGTTTGAGTACATTATTTAGGGCCTATTAGTTTTAAGTTATTTTGTATTATCTATGTAACCGCATTATTTCATTGTACACTTAGATTGATGTAGGCTACATTGTATTGTATTGTATATTGTTTTGTATTTTGTTGTAACATATCTACATCCCTAGACTTTTAGGGCTGCTATCGGATATTATGGAGCTAATAAATAATTAAATAAATAAATAAATAAACTTGCCTACAGATCACCTCCTTCAACGTAAGGCTGTATTGATGCAAGCCAGTGCCTGCGTGCTACATTACGCCTGTATTATTTCGTTAGTAGTTGTATCTGTTATTTAGTCTCGTAATAATGCTAAATTATGCAGGTCCATGCAGCTTTAAAGCGTGGCCTGAGTTAACTTACTTCTGATTTGGCAAGTGAAGTATAAAAGTCCTCTCACAAAGACGCACTGCTAACATCCCAAGTCGTAAGTATGCACATAGGTTACAGATGTCTACGCGTCAATCTTTTCTCGAAATAAAAAAAAAAACAACAGCTGGCCCTACAAATTAACGATTTAAACCTTTGACGGGCTATTCATTGATTATTCAGTCAAGCGGCTTCTAATTAGGGGATCAGTATAATGCACTGGAAATCAGTTACTGGTGAAGTGTAGCTAAGTCACAGTAATTCAGCATAATCCACTATTAAACCAGTGAGTTTCAGTTACTGAAATAATGAGGAGAATCTCAGAGGTTCCATCCCGGTAGCTTTCACTCAATAGCACAAGTGCGTGTGTGTGTGTGTGATTGGCATATGCATACTTGGTATAGGTCATAGAATATATATTTGAAACAAGGTGGAGCATGAAGTTGCATGACAGGGCAATGAAATCGAACATTCTTCAGATTAGATGGATGGTGCTGGCATGGAACGACAGAGCATGAGATGTTTGTAAATGGTGGCCCAATCCAGTTGATATTTGCACAATTTCCTCTGGATTCCACCATATTGTGCAAGTGCCAACTGTATTGTGCAAAACACATTTTTGAGGGAAATCTTGGTAGTTTTATAAGGGAAATTCCAGAAATTCTCAGGGAAATTCTGGCAATTTTAAGCGTTTTTGAGGGGAAAAGGGAAATGTTGTGGGAAATAGGTAAAACAAGGGAAACAGAAATGGCCGCCATGGCTCCCCGGCTCCCCACCAGGACGCCAGTTGCCGCATAAGGAACTGTTTCCTACTACTACTAATAATACTTCATTTTCAAGCTAACACATTATTTTGAACGCCGAGACAGTTTTTTTGTACCGTAAACGTAGCTGCATATATTTCTAATGCTCACTTACACGGCAGGGCAGAAGATATGAACAAATAGTGATGCACCCGATGTTACTAGCAGTAAATGTTAGTAAATCATGCCCACAATAGCTTCACCCACATGGAAGTTATTAACGGTTCTTACCTTGTGCAAATATTTAAGATCCAGCCTTTGAAATGTGTTTTCTGCAGAGAACACTGGGAATAAATTGATTAAAAAAAATCGTAAATAATATTAACTACCTAAGTAGGGGTTCATTAATGGTTGAAAAGTGATCAAGCTAGAAGTTTGGCGAAAGCACAAAGCACCCATGACTCGTGGGGCGTATAAAAACGAATTTCGCCGTGAAGTTTGTCGGTTTACAACACACGAGCTCGCTATTACACACAGTTTGCAGAAGGCGCTGATAAACGTAGTTGAAGAGATAATCCTACTTAGCGGATGACGTAGGGTCGTCGTCGAGCGCGCGCGGCGTTTTGCCCGACAGCTATTTGTTTGGACATGTTTTTTTTCGGAATCCGTGCGAAGCGAGGCTCCCAGCGAGCTTTCGCCTTGGCCGCAGAACAGGCAAGCGCGCAGAAGTGGAACGGCATGACTGCCGACTGGCTACACGGGCGATCTAGGGCGGAACTTGCTTCTCGGTGGCCACGCACTGACTGATACACCGGGGAATATATGCACCTACATAATGAAACGTAATTTTACGCGTATAACGAAAATAACAATTCTGCATGCATGAGCGATGTACGTACATACATTAGGTGCAGTATATAACTTCCTTAGAGAATACCCAACAAAAATAATGGAAACTGAAAATGCTTCCAGTGAAATGGTATCCGTGGCAAGGTCCACGTTGTAAAAGTGAACTGTCAAACAGTTCTTACATTTCCCGTGGTAAAACTATTAAATCACAAATTTGTTATATATACATATAATTAATAAAAATAAAGGAAGTAGTTCAATCAACACATAATTATTTATTTACCTAGTATATTCACCAACTTATTATTTACAAAGTCGTGTTATCTTCGGCCATTTATATATTACTGCATTATTGTTAACATTTTCAATTCATCATTTCAAAGCGAAATAAATATTAGCTTTCGGACGTTCTGCAAATTAACTGGAATATTTTTAATTCCACTGAATGTGCAACATAGCCCCACTCAGCCATACTGCTCGAAGAAGGTGACATGGTTTCTACGTAAATTTTTCTTATTCCCTGACGTAACAATCGGAAAATAAGTTCAAAGGAATATTGTATGCAATTGAACTTCTGGGCATCAGGGCACGTAAGATGATGAATATCTAGTTCGACATTTTAGACAATATTATTCCATTGTAGTAAATTTCTACAGGTAGCATAGTTGTCGTGGGCGCCACCTTAAAATACAAAAAATCCTATGTTCGAATCCCGAATAATACTCCTCTGTACCATTTTTTTGTATGAATTTAGTCTATTTTTAATCATATGCCGATTTTATCTCCCCCTCGGTCATTTCCATAAAGCAGCGGCTTTAATAACCAATAATTTAAAAATCGTTCTGTGTATAGGCTGGTTACATATTCGTATTTGAGTTGAAGCGTTTAAACAAAATCGTACTTGTTTTGGTCCTTTCGCCTAAAGCACCACCTGGTATTAAAATGTGAATTCGTCGTATTATAAATTTGCCATAGTGATTGGTTTTGAAAGCAGTCTTATATGCCATGAGCTGATATATTTTGTACGAATGCTGTTACGAGATGTTTGGCAATGCGGAGATAATGTTATGAAAATGCTGCTTTACACGGTACTGTTTACGTAGCCATTCATCATTCGCTTGTTCTCAAGCATGACAGTTACTGGACACCACTTTGTCTACCTAACCGACGAGTTTACATTCACGGCAGGCGGCCACTGCTGGTAGTTGCAGAGATCGCCACCGTACACCAACAGCAGCACAGCCTAGGCAAAATTTACAATAGTAACAATCTTCGAAAACTATTCGTCCTATCTACACAAAACAAAAAAAAAAACATATTAAAATGGTAAGTAATGTCTAGGGCTTTACAAAATTTCGTCCTTCCAAGTCTCCAACTTTATATTATACTAGCAGCCCGCTATCGCTTCGCTCAGGTTTTATGGAGTTATTAAAATACATATCTATATATGGTTTGTAAGATTTTTACTTTATTATTGGAAATAGTTTTATCGTCGCGTTAGTGTTGGTTTTTTGCTAAGATGTATTTTTACTATGTTTTTCCAAAAACTAATGTACCTTTTTCTATGATGTATAAAAAAAATCAACGATTATCACAAAAATATTGTCGTTTCGACAATTTGCGACTACCCGTGACTACTTGCGACTACCCGTGACTACTTGCGACTAGTTGCGACTACCTGCGACTACTTGCGACTACCTGCGAATACCTGCGTCTACTTGCGATTAGCTGCAACTACTCTTGACTACCTGTGACTACTTGCGACTACCCTTGACAACCTACATCTACCTGCGACTACCCGCGTAGCTACCTGCGACTACTTGCGACTGCCCATGACTACCTGCGACTACTTGCGACTACCTGCAACTACTTGGGACTATTTGTCACTACCCGTAACTGCCTGCGACTACCCGCGTGACTACCTGCGACTACCCGTGACTACCTGTGACTACCCCTGACTACCTACGACTACCCGTGACTACCTACGACTACTTGCCACTACCCGTGACTACCTACGAATACCTGCGACTACTTGCGAATACCTGTGACTACCTGCGACTACTTACGACTACCTACGACTACCTGTGAATACTTGCGACTACCCGTGACAACCTACATCTACCTGCGACTACCCGTGACAACCTACATCTACCTGCGACTACCTGTGACTAATTGCGACTACCCGTGACAACCTACATCTGCCTGCTAATACCTGTGACTACTTGCGATCTCTTCACTCTTTTTGAATCGAAACCTTGAAAAATCACCCAATGTATGACGTGTTATGTTGTTTCGTATATATGCCATGTATCACAAACATTTTATACGTGTGTTCATAAAAGCACATTATTTTTGGCCAAATTAAATTTTTATTTATTTTTATTTACAAATTATAATATTTTACTTATAAGTAATATGAATAAAAACAATGAGATAGTATGTTAGTTGGTAACGGCTAGTAAGAAATAGTTCTTATGCAAAATATTTTTATACAGAGTGCGCACGAATGAGTAATTTTTCTGTCTTAGTTAAGCTTTGTTTCCTGGAAGTATAAATTTAGCAGGGCTTCAGAAAAAAATGCGAAGTAACCGTGAATGGATTATATTCATATTTCGTCATAAGTTTTTAGTGTGATTTTAAGTGTGCGCCTAGAGGAAGAGGGTAGGCTGTGATTTTACCCTCATGACTCCCTGCACTGTTAAAAAAAAAATTCCTTCATTTTACAGAAACGCGCTGGTGAAAATTTATCCAAAGGTGTCCGTAAACTCTCCGTAAACTTATCGACACATTGATTTTCAAAAATGGACTTGCCGTAAAATTCACGGAACCTCTCAGTTAATTCCCTAGTTAATTGTCTGTACTTCTAGTTTAAATCATTTAAAATATATATTTTATTTTAATTTTCAAAATGTGGGTGTTCTATTTTGTGTAAAAATATTTAAAAAATAAAAAAATATTTTATACTTAAGCAAGATACGAGCCCGGGTCAGAAAGTTGCAAGCCCACGACCCTAACCACTTACTTACAACTCTCTCATGGTGAATCTGGTATGACTTTTGCATTTCTATATTAGTCACATACTCGAATTTTTTAGTTTCTATTAAAGTTGGTGTATTTTAAGTGTTTCTAAGTGTTACAGACCCCTATTGTTACTTTTTAATGTTTGAAAGAACAGGTCTTAGAGACTCGGATAACCTTAACTGCCGCAGAAACAATAATTTTCTGGTTACAGTGGCGAAGAAAGCTTCGTGTAAACTCGGCATTGTTCGTGTCCGAAACCCGAAGTTATATAAAATACGGAGATTTTCAGTGTTTTGTATTTACGCACTCAACTCCGTTTTTGCGTCATTATGGATTGCGTTTGCGTACATTTACTGTGTATTTTCGTAAATATTTCCGTATATGCACGGAAAATTTTAACAGTGTGGTGAGTGCGTGACGGGTGGTATCTTGCGTCATAGTGACCGAGGGGGGTTGGCACCTCTGGATTAGCCGTTGCCTTAACACGCGCAATTCTCTGTGTTTATTTACGTATTCCAACAGATAACCATGGACTTTATTTCGCTGTGTTTTATACCATAGTCAGGGTTTTATGCGACACACGCCAAAGCTCTGCTAGGCATATTAACGACCGGCCCAATTGTTCGTATCTTTGGGTCACGATGCAAAATAGATTTCGTACGGGACCTCGCATGATAATTCTCATACGAACATACCAAGAAAAGGCCCACTAGAAACGAGTCCAGAGATCAAACTTGCAGGAAAAAAACTTCCTTGCGTAAGAAATATAATTAAATTTCACGTACACACGTTTTTAAGTACTGGCTATAAAATCAAACAGGTCATTTCTTGCATTCATCCAACAATCTCACAACACTACCTGAACTCCACTCTACTTAAAAAAAAAAAAATAATTTTTTAGAGTCCATCACAATGAATATTTTTTGCCTGGTTTCTCTTCGCACAGCTGTATTCTCTGTTCCTCTTCTGCCTCTCTGATTGATATAAATGATGCTCGGAAATTCCCCTTACAAACTTCTAGGACTTCTACAGGGGACTGAGTAGACTTTCTTTTAAATAGGAACACATGTCCAGAGACGTACCGTTTCCGTGATACAGCCATTTCAAGTCAAAGGTGTTCGTCGGTGCAGCGGTGCAAGAACCACGTGCAGAAGTTAACGCGTGGTGCAAAATCGGCTGGACGCAAAGCCTGTACCCTTTGGAGGTGGCAAGGAGCCGAGACATTGCTCTTTCCCTCAGCGGAAGTGGGCGAGTGATACGCCTGATTTGAAATGGTTTTAGCACGGCAAGGGTACGTTTCCGAACATGGGTTCCTATTTAAAAGATCGTCTACTCAGTCCCCTCTACAAGTCCTAGAAGTTTGTAAGGGGAATTTCCGAGCATCCTGTATAGTTGACCTTATAATTAGAATTGCATGACCGATAGGCATACTCGTTCCGTACAAAACTCTTCTTAAAATAGGACATGCTCTGTCTCCTGATTTCGTACGAGATATACCTTGCACGATTTATTCTTGCACGAGATTTAGCATGATAATGCCATCTTGCACGGGTTTAGCAAGTATTTTTGCGTCGTGTAAAAAGTACTTTAACCCTTTCAGGCCCATTTTAATTTGTGGGTTCAGGTATTGCAAACAAAATGTTTTATGATACGTGCTGTACGTAAGTCGACACAACACTTGTTTCGTTGTCACATCCAATGATCCGTAGGCTATATGTTCGGCTACAGTTATATGAACCAATTATGACCTAGATAAGTAAGACGGTTTGCGAATAATTTACCAACATGTAAGATCATTGGTCATTGAGCTTCACAGTGTGCAGTACAGACCAAAAATTATGTATAGGCTGTTCACGATAAACTGAGCACTCTCGAAAGCACTACTTAAGATCTAGTTGTATACAAAATGTGTTTTCATCGGCCTTATGTAAAATTAGCATTTCCATGGGCCTCATCGCTTTATTCATGCGTCGGTCAAGTGAAACTGTGAAATTATTAGAAAAATGAATATTTCACAAATATGCTCATTTTTACACCTCGGAGCATTAAGGAAAACATAAGACGAAATAAATAATTTAAGTTATCACAAATTGTTATCACAAACTTTTAATTCGACGTTAAGTCATGGAACTACATTCCCTCCATCGTTACCAACTTTAGTGGGCGCATGTAACTCAGCGCGCCCGTTAAAACGTATGCAGGTAGGAACAGTGACATTTTTCTAATGTTGATTTCAAAAGTGCTCACTTTATTGTGAGCAGTCTTTACACGTGCTGAATGTAGTACACAATTGTGTACATTGGGACTGACTGGGTTAAGGAGGCGTATGTGTTTCGTTGCAAGTTGTTGTGTATGTTAAAAAAAAAAAAATTGGTCTATTTTGTTGTAAATATATTTTTTCAAGACAGAAATGAAGGCAATATTTTGTTTCCTATTAGTACATTTCTTTATTGAAACATAAGTGTGGTCATTGATCCTGACATATGACGGAGCGTTACGCCGATGCTAATACAGTTCCAAACAAAAATTTTGTTCGTGGCAGCGCTCAGGATTCAATATTTACATACGCCTGAAAAAGTGAAATGATAAAGTCATAGAGTCTGTTGAACATGTAAATTTAAGCAAACGTCTCCATTGGTGTCTGACCACGTGTTATGGACAGTTCTGAAGATTTACTTTGAGCCAATGTTAGACACGTATGCAGAAGTCGAAGATAGGTGTACCTCATCTTTATTCTATGAGTGAAGCCTGTTTCCCTTTATTTTTTAAGTTAAAAGTCTCTTATTTAAGCTAAAAATATAATAATTTTTTTTTCAAACTATCTGGCATTTTAATTGAAATATTATCGAAATAATGTCAAGAAACCGTAAAATATCCTCAAGATATAGAAAAAAATTGATTCTTAAACAGCCTTAATGAGAACTGTACTTGAGCGCAGTTTCAGGGATTGTGAAAGAACGTGGTGCAAGGGGGGGGGGGGGGAGAAACTCACGAGCCTAACTTTATAATAGTAATGCTGCATTTCCATAGGGGCATATTAAACTAGTTTCTTCGATATCGGTTTAAGTTATTATTTCTCTATGTGATATGTGAAAACCATGATTATCGGGGGGGGGGGGGGAAATTCGATTGTCTGCTACGTTTAAACGTACCGCGCACATATATGATAATTTTATTTCAATTTTGGCTGTCATGTGTTTATGAAGTTATTTTCCCCATTTGTCTGGCCAACGATCACTCTGACGGTCTGAGACTGAATCTTTATGATTGGTATGCAAAGTGCCGAGGCTAGTTAAAAATACATAATTCATTCATAGGATCCTACGGTTTTTTGGAAAATATTTTAGCTTGAAATTTTTTCGCGATTTTCCTGTTTTTATAATAATATGTTGTCACGTATTGTAGTTATAAATTATTAATGTTATTAATTTAGTTATTTAAGATAGATATTATGATTAATATAATTCTATATTATTGAATTTGCTATTATGGACTGTCCGAAAACTTTCCTTACATTACGATAAGTAAGACGTCCAAATTTATTGTTATATTTGCATATTTTTCAACCTGGAAAAGTACTATTCTCGAGAACATAAAAGTCAAAATTAGTGTTTTTGAACGATAGTTTATAGCAAACTTAGGCGACAAGCAATTCTGCACTCTTCAAAAACTTAACAGAACTTGTTTCTTGAACAGAATTTATCTCCTGTTCTAGCTAAAACACTTGCAAATATCGATATTTAGTTTTACTTTAAAATGTAAAAAATATTTAATAGTATTTAATCGGTTGGGAAATCATGTAAAAGCATGTACGAGATGTCAGTGATGATATAACGAAATTTAAGTTCCATTTGGCCAGAGTCAATTTTGAGATCAATATCCAACGGAAGGCCGCACATTGGCGCCGTATACAGTACTTCACGAAAGCGGAGTGGGAATGGAATTCCTAGAGCGATACGATGGCTTTTCTGGTTTGTTTCTGAGAACAATATGGCACTTATGACTCGTTGGATGTTATCAGTTACGCCAGGCGTGACAGTGAGGTGCACGTGTAAACGCGAACTAAACTTTCACAACTGTCAGAAGACTGCCGAGAACTGATTGCAGTAAATGACTTGCAAAATTTTGCACTTCTTTTAACGTCGGAGATTATGATCTTGCTCGGAAACACGTAACATGCATGTTTACGGTAAACCCGATCAGCGAAATGGGAATTCATTTGTTTCACGTCTGGCAACTGGCTATCCAAAGTAACACACAGACAGTGACCTAGGACAACCGAATTCGCCGTAAATCAGTTGAAATATTATATTGGTTGACCTCTGAAAATTAGCTACCGAAGCATCTGGGGAGACCATTATTGTTGTTATTGAAACTGATGAGATTCCTTTGTTTAAGTTGTTTTATGGCTTTTGTTTGTTTCATACTGGGATGATGTAAACGAGTGTTGTGGTATTGTCCACTGTATGCGCTATTACGATTGTAACATGATATGTAAACTACTTTTATTTAATATAACATCCTGGAGTATGAAATATGTCAAGATTTGTGTGAGCAGTAAACGCCAAGATTGCCTTTTCGCAAACTCATTATTGGTTCTCAGAAGGTTGCAGATTATTCTTTCGCTCGTGTGTAGATTGCGTGTTATTGTCTCAAATTCACCCAAATGGGTTTCAGATAAACCATGGTCCAGCGGCAAGGGCGACAAAAACGTTTCTTCGCCTAATTATACGCAATTTTTAAGGATTTTCTAAAAGTTGTATATGGAGAGAACTAAACAATATCTTTTCAATATCAGATAAAGGAAAATGCGTCGAATCCAGTTGACGTGTTCCAAAGTCTGTCCCGGAATTAACACAAGAAGTTTCTTGGAAGAGCGATCTGCCAAAGAAAACCTGCGGGCGGAGTTGGGCGACAGGACAAACGACCCTGAAAGCTGGCGGGACGGGATACAGTCGTAAATGTGGTCTCAAATCGTGATAGATTCGTATCTTTCTCAGACGCTGTAGAAAACAAACAATTTTCAAAGAAAATGAATAACAACAATAGACTCTTTGTCGTGTAGACCGCAGCATCTACGGTTTCCACGAAGTTTTACGTCATTAGATGTGTTGAGCAACAAGCAGTTCGACATTTATAATTTTTCTTTCTAACGTAAACACTGTGTGCAGTAACATCTCCAGCAAAAAAAAAAAAAAAGTATATTCTACAGTGTTTGCATAATTGCATGTTAAAACCACAACTTCACTTTTTGGAAACGCCAATAAAATAAAGAAAATCACTTACAAAAAAATCAATAAATAAATGGGAATGGGATTACCTTAATTCACCTAAAATATATATTTATCATAATTTGATCTACAAAAATTTAGTGACAGCGTCAAATAAAAATTATGCCTCTTGTTGCTAATGCATAGCAACGTAGTTATTTGGAAAAATATCAAACAGAGACGGAGCAGGAAAAGTGCCAAAAATCAGCAGATATTAACATTGGTAGAGCTAGGTATTTTCCAGTGCTGCCACAGTAAATATAATTGACTAATAATATCAATTTTGCATATTTGTTACGAGTCGTAAGGGGCGAAGAGCTTGATAAAAATAAAATAACGAATTTAATTGCTTAATTTATTTATAATGATATAAAATACACACAACTATGATTTACAGCATAAGACTGCCTATATATACTGTTTTACATAACTGCTCGCAATATTTAATGCCAAACTCAATTCTTATTAAAGTCCCCCATCACTGCGTTTGTACAAGCTACAGTTACTTAAACCTCACTTATTAGTTACGCATATACGATCAAAATGACCTTTTCCGTACCTTACCATCGTTCCAAATGTCTGTTACTTACGCATCCAGTCCCATTTCCCCACGGTTCAGCCAGTCAGTATCCTTCTCTACTCCCGATGCTCGCAGGCTACGTTCACTGGTCGTCGCGTCTTTGCTCGTCGCTCCAGTGGTATCACGCACTTGGCACTGGTGGCCGTCCAAGACTCCAAAAACTCTCGGCACGGAGGCGCATCGCGGCTTATATAGCTCAGCTGCCCTGACCCAGAAGGTTTTTGCACCACGAGTGTCGCTGAAGGGGGAAGTGGGGCGATGACCAGAAAATTCACGTTACTACTATCAGGGATGGGGGCAGCGCGAGTCTCGATAGCCTATCGCGGCACGCGTCAATGTGAAGCGGCGTCTCGCTTCTCTGGTCCTGTGATGCCATTGAAACACTGCGTTTTGTTAACCCGAGGAGGGACGGTAAAGGAAAGAAAAAATTATACAGGAAAAGGAAAGGAAAACTCTTATATGCTGTTCACTGTAAAATTAGCACTTTTGAAAGCCCTGCATAAGATCTACTTGTATACACGCTATGTATTCTTTCCCCTTATGTAAGATTAACATTGCCACGAGTAACATCACTTTATTCATGCGTCGGTCAAGTAAAACTGCGGAATATTTATGAAGGTAAATATTATATAAATCGGTTCATTAGCACACTTTGATGCATTAAAAAAACAGACAGCGAAAGAAATAATTTAAGTTATAACAAATGGTTACCTAACATTTTTTATTTGACATTAATATTTGGAACTATTTTCTATCTATGGTTACCAACTTTACTGGGCAAATGTCACTCAGTGCGCCCATTGAAATACATGCTTTCAGGGCAGTGACTTTTTTCTAAGGTTCATTTCTAAAGTGCTCGCTTTATCGTGAACAACCTTTACACCCCCGCATTACCCAGCAAGGGCACATGTGCGGAGGTGATAAGAAATTGTGTCCGGCCTTTGGTTGGCAACGTAATGAAAAAAAAAAAAATGGGAAGAATGCAGAGAGGCTGCATGTGACAATAGTATAAAACATTTCATGGAAAGAAGATCTGCAGGAAATATCAGCGTGATGTCACTTTTAAAGCCATTGTGAATGTTTCTCTCCTTTACAAACCCTTACAAACCAAGTAAGTTATAGTATTCATATAATTTGCACGCAGTATTCACAAATTAATTCTTTCAGGCTTTATAGTCCATATACCGAACGTTGCACAGGAAATGGATGGGTACTGTAGGCAGCAATGATATTCAAGAAGGGATCTGTAACATGGTAAGAGACATAATTCGTTTTTTAGACTATACTCCGTAGTCGCATAAACAACTGCAGTAGATAGTATATGCTTATCCAGGTGCACTTCGTAAATCCTGAATAAATTTAACAAAAGTTAAAAAATTAGTTTACTGGAAAATGTTATAAATAATTCAAGAATCTAATAACATGAAAATTTTAAAATAAACATGATCAATTAAATAATTTTAAGCACAAAATATAAAAAATATATATTTGTTTGAAAATAATATATAAAAGCAAAAATCTTTGTGTGTAAGAAAACCAACCTCAACACCATCTTTAATCAAATGCTCTTTTAACTTTGAGCAAGTCCTTCAATTCGCAGGCATATTTTAAATTTCTTAAATACTAATAACAGTTTTGATGATAGTGATAATGATTTTAACTACAATGATTTCAACGATTATGAAAATAGTGATATAGTGATTTGATTATAGCTTTTGATTATAATGAATATAATGATGACAAAGAGAGTGATAATAATGAAGTGGAAGCTGATGCAGCCTCGGTTGCACATTTTGACAACGATAATAATTATAATAATGAAAGATATAATGATGAGTGATAGTGATGATAAGGAGTCATGTTTTGATTAATTATGTCTGAAATTATTCAGAGAAAAATTTTCTTCCTGGCAGTAATTATTAAACATATATTATTAAGATTTGCATCAAAACAAATTTTATATATTGTTGAAAATTATATTTTTAAATACTTACTTTACTAATGTATTAAATATATAATCCAATTATGAATTAAAATTATTCAGAATTAATTTGATTATATCTTTTTTTTTGTAAAACTGCGTTAAACATGCTATCTAATAAAAAAAAATAGCAGTCGAAAGTTATATTTATGTACTGAAAGTACAATAACCTTTTGCATAAGAACTACTTATTACTGGACATTACCAATACACCTACTTTCTCACTGTTTTTATTTATATTAATTATAAATTGACTTATAATTTATGGATGAAATATAAATAAAATATTAACTGAACCAAAATTAAGGTACTTTTACGTTAACATAAGTACAAAACTCTTCCGATACGTGGCATATTTAGGAAACAATCAAACACACCATACAAGAGATGATTTTGAGAAGGTTTGATTCAAAAGGAGTGCAGAAACCACGGATAGACTATAGTGAATAGCTTATAATTCTTTATTCATACAAAACTCTCTTAATCTTTATTCTTCCTCACATTTCAAAGATAATCAATTATAATTATTTATGAATTACATTTTTCAACTTTTGAAAAATTAAATTAACTTTTTTAAATTTTTGTGATATTGTTTTCTTGATTTATTAAAGTTTCTTTTTAGAAAATATATTTGTTTAATACTTTGTTAGATTTATTGAGAGTTTGGAAAGTGCGCCAGGAAAGGCATATACTATATAGTAGTTGCTATCAATAACAAAAAAACACAATTTTATTGATCCCATTATATAACATATGTTTAACTGTTGTTGGTACAGTGACAAACATAAATGTTGTTCCTTACAATGCCTAGAAACACATTTTCTATTTGGCCCTAAAGAGTTAAGCAGTAAATTCATATTCATTCTCTCAAGGCACAATTTTTTTACAAAGTAGGCCCCTTACAAAAAAGAAGAAAAATAAAGAAATAAATAGCATCACGACTGAAAATTCGTAGTACTAGTGCATGAATACTGTATTTCACTGATCATCACGAGCACCTGTTTTTCGAGAAAATATTTCAGGACAAGTTATTTTCCGAAACACTTTAGCTCAGAACCACTTCGTGATTGAATCATTTGAATTATTACGAATCTCATCTGTCTGCCCGTGAATCGCGGACGGTCAGCATCGGAGAAACTTAATTCTGATTGGCTCACTCATATAGCAGCCAGTCTCCCCACAAAGACATGTGGCCAATAGCCAAAGGAAGGCAGCAAATGTGCACATAGGATATTGAAGTCCTATCTCCGTGTTAATTTTTGCGGGGGAAAAAAAAAAAAAAAAAAACCAGGCAATAATTGCAAGAGCGGGGCAGGTAACTGAAATAAGTAATTCAGTTTTTGAACTTACATGTTGAAAAAAAAAAAGATTGGCTGTCATTAGAAATGGCAGCATACTTCTGGGAGGAGGCGGAAAGATTGGGGTGGGTGAGAAGGGCGGATGAGAAGGGCGGATGAGTGCACCCCAAAAGCAGCTCTTCCGACCCAATCATTCTTAAGTGTGAAATGTTACTTGGAAATAAAAGTGAAATAATAAAAGAATATGATATTCATGTTGTACCATCTGCAGCCGTTTTCATACCGTTTGCACTCTTTTCGAAAATGATTTCTTTCTTATTCTATTATAATATCTACCCTTAGCACAGAATAACTCAAATTCCGTGGACCACAATTCCATAATTTTTTAATGGCAAGTAAGTAAAAATTACGAAAAAATTAAACTATCAACATACCACTAAGCAAAAAAAGAAACTTTTCTATTGATAAAGCAGTACCGTCTACATTTACACCCGTGGAAATGCATCGAAGAACGCCTAATAAACATAGTCAAATCCAAAAGGATTTTACAACACAAATAATTCGCGTGTAGAAGGCGCTCTGTAATTGGAAGGGCATCACTCGCCTACACCGGTCTGCAGTCAAATGTCTTACAGCAGGTCGTCTGACAACACTACGAGTGCAGTTTGCTGTGCGATTACGTTGCGGGTGTATCACAGAGTGCGTTTGCAGTGCCTGGAAGACGACGACGAGTATCAATTTAACAGTTAAGTGGCTTTGAGCTTGGCTGTATAGCGGGACTCCGAGAGGGTGGCTGTGATTTCCGCAGAGTTGCCACGCACTTTGGGCACGACGTGCCAGTGGTCCATCGTTGGTGAACATGGGCGACAAAGGATTCCCGCACAGCCCTCTTGTCCCACCGGGGCCACCTCGCTGCAATGATAAACAACTGGACAGAAGGATCGTTTGGGCCACCCTGACTGACAGAACAGCAATCGTACTTACAGTCAGATACATTGTCCCTCCCCCTCCCCCTCACGAGACAGCACCGACAATAAACAATCGATTGTTGAAGGTAGGTTTATGCTCCTGTTATTATCTGACACTTTTAGCATGATATAGTCTGTTCACGGTAAAGTGTGCACTTTTTAGGCCCTCTCAAGAGACATTAACCAGTAATAAATATACCTTAATGCAGCTTCAGGTATTGAATTCTGAGGTGGCGAAATGTATACAATGTGTTTATTAGACAAATTGCAATGTTTATATTAAACAACAGCAAGATGATGGAAATTGGATGAAAGGAAAAATTTGGAAGGGCCTTAAAAAGTGCTCACCTACCGCGAGTGCTCATCGTCATAGTGGTGTCGGCAGAGAGAGGCGAATGGAGAGCGGTGTGTTCAGGGTTGAGAGTCTTACCTGCCTTGGACAAAGTGATGACCGTGTTCGCGTTCGTAGACGTGCGGGGGTGTGACGCAATTCCTCGTGCATCCGTAGTCGTCATACCGGACCCAAGTTTGGGATTATGGTGTGAGTGGCCATAAGCTACACATCCCGCATCACCTCTGGTATTCGTTCAGGGGAGCATGACGAGTGCGTCGTACATCCGTGACGTCAGTCCTGCCCTCCGGCCATATTTCTCAACACACTGCAGGAACCACGTGTTCTACACGGTGTATGCATGCTACCCTGGCCCGCTAGATATCCATAACTCAGCCCCATAAATCATGTGTAGGGTGGGATGGGAGCCCCCCCCCCCTCCCCCGGTTATGACCATTGCCCAGCTACGCCAAGAAATATGGCTAACGTGAGACATTCAGCTTTTGTACGATTAGTTACATGCCGTTAGGGGTGGTTACACCCCTTATTAAGGCGTCCGCCATGTGTTGTATTTAATGTTCTGGATGTCTCACAGACTATATGTTTTTATCAGTCTCACATACCACTTCCTTCTTCTTATGCATCAACTCAGTAGCAGATATCGATGGCTTAGAATGAGAACCTCGTATCTCAAATTTTTAGGCGAAAATAATTTTTTTGATGCTTTTGTTTGGAAACTGGAAACTTTGGATCTCGCATTTCTCAATGCTCCAAATGGAAAAAAAAAAAGTGCATATATTCTATTTAATTGTATGTCTGCAAAATTACACGAGTTTTTTTTAACCAAAATAATAAGATATCATTTTGCCCAAGATGTGAGATATTAGATTTTAATTTCAAGCCCGTGAGAATAAACTTATGTGTATTACCACGGGCTGTTCTTAGTTGCATTTTCCACCAGTTTATAGATTATATAAGTAACAAAGATTATAAAAAAGTTGCCTAAAGAATAATTTAAAAAATATAGAAAAAAAACACAGTGTGAAATTCGAGCAAAAGTATCGGATAAACAAACATTCCAAAATCAACTTAAAAATCAATTTTTAAAAATTATCTGAAATTTGGTAGTATATTTTTAAGTGGAATCTTGTTTCCGCTACAATGATACACGCTATCATTTTAATTTACCCGTACTTATCTGGAAAATTGTTATTGTTATACATGGAAATATTTTCTCCCTAAATTTCAAACAGCGATTGCATACTGAGGTCAATTTATAAATTACATATTCCATCGACAATATATAACAGTAACCATGACAAGATCCTGTATTACTTATTTTACCAGAAATATAGTCTTAAACTTTACAAGCAAATTCAGCAGATTTTGAAATTCGTAAGTTCCTTATGAGTTTCTTAATTACTTTTGTTTACGTCGATAGCATAATGTTAAGTCACGCAACAAACTTGTAATCTCATTTAAGTAGATTTGAATTGATTAACTTTGTGGCAAAGAACATATTTATTTGGTATTAGCAAGTATAAATTTTAAAAGCAAATGAATTTTTTAAAATGAATAATGTTAAATAGAACACAATCTAATGATTTTAAATATAGTACACAAATTTTATACACATGGTTTAACAATTTTTGTAGACCAAACTTTTCCAAGACAACCTTACTGTGTGGTGGGTAGCTGAACCAGGGACCCGGATTCGATTAGGAATTCAAGTGATCGGTGGGTTTGGCTCATTTACCGCAGAAGGCAGCGGCAAACCTCTCAGAATAATAGCAGGAGAATCAGCTGAGGCCTAACGTTGTCAAGACTTTCCAACTTTGTCCACTTTTCACAACGTTATTATTACTTCACAAAGGTAAATAAATGCTATACGAGGAAATGCGAGACGGGGTTTTTAATAAAATACAAGAAAAAATTATTTAAAATATACATAGCTATTATTTGCAAAATAAAACTGTCTACACTTACTGTTTGACAAAGGATGACCAAAAGCTAAAAAGGCTATAATTGTTCTACAAAATAAATTTGCTTGAAAAGTACAGTATTTATTACTGAGAATTATCCATATGCATCAATTTAGGAATGAATAATTAATTCAACTTTTCAGCTTGCGTTACCATTATTATTTCAGCACATTTGTCTGCAGTCATGGGCGTATCCGCGGGGAAGGGGGGGGGGGGGGGGCTCAGGGGTCCGACACACATTTTTAAAACCCTATTATCAAAATGTCAATCATTATATTAAAACATTTCTCACAAAATTTGTTGTTACCAAAATGATACGGTATCATGTATACATGTGAAATAATTATACTGTGTTACCTTTTTAGTGTAATAAAATATGACGGTGATTACCTTACATATGCGAGAACATTAATGCTATATTTACAGATTTAACATGTAAGATATTTAAATGACACGGTGATGCAACTTACATATAACTATTGCGTTGACCTATTGTAAACTAGTGTGTATATGTAAGCGGGTTTGCATAAATTGTTTCTATCCTCCTTTCATTTTTTATCCTTCCACTGCGACTTGTGAACGATTAATTTGTGACAATACTGATACACATAAGGACCCCCCCCCCTTTTTTTTTCCCTGAAAAAATCCTGTATACGCTCCCGTCTGCAGTGGAAAATGTACGTAAAGTTTTGAGGTAAAAATAAAACACAGCCTCCAGTTTTGCAACATGAAAAAAAAAAAAAAAACTGTAGTCATGTCACGCTTTCCGCGAGAAATGATAAACGAGGATGCGTCCTAATTTAGCGCAGTCCGGAATGGAGCAGCCTACGTACGCGGCCCACTCATTCATATTTGCTGTCGCAAGCGTGACTGTTTGTCATCGCTCGGTAGGTGGGGCACCAGGCGCAGTCCCCCCCTCCCCCCCACAAGGTCGTCTCTATCTTTCCTTCCGCCGGCCATTCAACTCTTCAAGGTCCGCTCTGAAACAAGCATGCCAGGCTCGTGCGAAGCGATGACCTCACATCGACGAGTCGACGCAATTCATAGGCGCGCGACCTATTAATTTATTAATTTTAGCACAGCGCGACCCTGGTTACAACTCGACTCCGCCCTCACTCATTTCATATCCCCCTTCATCAAACTCACTAAAAGTCCACACCCTACTTTTCCCCCGCCGTAATCCAGTGGAAGCAATGTATATTTTCGTCCTGCGCGATTAAGCGGGAAGAGCTTTATTCAAGTCCCCTGGTGTTATGCTTGAAGGCGTATCAGGGGACGGCTTACAAACTAACTTACGACCTGACTTAAACTATAGGCTGTTCACGGTGAAGTGAGTACGTGCGAAAGCCCCTGTTAAGATCTACTTGTATGCACGTTATGTATTCTTCCCGGCTTATGTAAAATTAACATTGCCATGGACGTTGTCACTTTACTCATGCGTCGGTGAAGTGAAACTGTAAAATTCTTAGAAAGTAAACATAATATAAAACTGGTAATTTTTACGCACTAATGCATTAAATAAACAGAAAGCGAAATAAATAATTTAAACGACCTAAAATGGTTACCTGACACTTTTAATTAGACGTTAAGATATGGAACTACTTTCCATCCATCGTTATTGACTTTACCGAGCGCATATCACTCAGTGCGCCCGTTGAAGTATATGCAGGCAGGGTCAATGATTTTTTTCTAAGGTTGATTTAAAAAGTGCTGACTTTATCGTGAAATGCCTTTAAGACGCTTGCTTTACCTGGGGTTCGAACCCCAGAACCTCGCGCAGGGCAGGCCGGCGGCGCACCCACCAACTACTGCGCGGGAGATCTGCTCGTCCTCCGTGACTATCTCACAGCTTTCCCCAGTGCTCTCTCCGCTTTGCGTCGGTTTTGCTGTGCCATTCCATCTAGGCCCTTCCTCTGTCGGGGCGTGTCGACGGCTACTATTGCTGCCACTGACACCAGGCACTCCTGCTCTAGCCGCGATGCCTGCCGCCCCTTTTAACATAACAACTCTGACCTCAGGCGTACAGGGCTTACCTTGGGACGCATCCATGCTCCTGCCGTCTTAGCTACTAAAGGCTGTTCACGATAAAGTGAGCACTTTTGAAATCAACCTTAGAAAAATGCCACTGCCCTTGCCTGCATATATTTTAACGGGCGCACTGAGTGACATGCGCCCGGTAAAGTTGGTAACGATGGGTGGAAAATAGTTCCATATCTTAACGCCGAATAAAAAGTGTTAGGTCACCATTTGTGATAACGTAAATTATTTATTTTGTTTTCTATTTTTTTATGCATCGACGTATGAAAATCAAACGGTTTGTAAAATATTTACTTTTATAATAATTTCACAGTTTCGCTTGACCGACGCATGGATAAAATGGTGAGGCCCATAGCAATTGTAATTTTACAAAAGGTGGAAGAATACACAAGGTACATAGAAGTAGATCTTAAGCAGGGAAGTGCTAATTTTGCCGTGAATGTCCTATAATAGTCCGTTCATGGTTACTTCCAACTTTTCTGAGGCCCTGCTGAAGTTTTTCTTCCAGGATATTCTTCCGTCTCATGGTAACAAAGCTTAACCGAGTGTAGAAAATTACACCAAAGGGAAAGTGCACCGCAGTCGTGAGCGGCCTGTGTAGTACTATTTTGTATAAGAACTATTTCTTACTAGGCATTGCCAACACACCTATTTCATTTATGTCTTTAATTCAGATTAATTACGAATGAAACATTACAATTTATAGATAGAATATAGGTTAAATTTCAATGTGACTTAAAATAAGATGATATTATATTAACAGAAAATAAAACGATTGTGTTACATTATCTATTTTGGGAAAAAAAAAAAAAAAAAAAAAAAACAATGGCGTCATAAATTGGGGTGATTTTTCAAAGGTTTGACTAAAAAAGTGTGAAGAAACCGTGCATAGACTAATATGCATACTGGAGCGATGTTAGACGTACAATTTTCACGGTACTTGTACGATAATTAACTCTCAAAAGTACAATAAAAGATTATCAGTTTGTAGCGCTATGATTTATCTGCGAATTAGAGGTTGTATTTTACGGGCTTTCAGATGACCCTACAAGTAAAAATATAGGGCGTTTAACTCTAGCGACTTAGGTGGTCATGCCACTTTACATCCTCTTCCAATCAAGTGGTGTGTGTAAGTTGCATCCAAGACTTAAGTGTGCTGATGTCCGTCATGGTACAGCATTTCTTTATTTTGGCTCAGTGGTGCATCTTCCAGTTACTCTGTTAGGCCAGCCTCCAAAGACTAGAGAAGCGGCGCGACTGAAACGCCTAGGAAAAATGTGGGGACCACTTATCACGTGGCCTCTAATGCCCGCCCAAATGTTCACTGAGAACTAATGATCAGAGACCCGTAAATTTCGCGAATTCATTTGAGGACAAGTTAGACTTCAAACACTTGTACATTTGAGTTTCTTTTCCAGTTGGATGGCAGTTTTTAAGCCACTCCTTGGACGAATATAAGCCAATTACTAACCTGCAAAATGAAAAGGGCCAAATTCCGTGCTACATGATCTGACGAAGTAAAACAGGAGCATCAGTTAATGAACAGTCTAACTGATTCTCGAGTGAACAAAGAATTGTGGAGTCTTGCTTGTTGCTTAATGAATCCGCGGAATTTCCGGGACTGTACTAAGTAACTATTTCGGAGCTGTGCTTCACGAACGACGCTTGACGATTGATGTGTGCCCACACGTGCTTACTGTGAATAATGCTGTGTGTTCTTATAGAAACAAGCGTTCCCTGTTTCCTCATTCAGGAGCAGTGCTCAATACTGTAACCGGTCCGGACGATCTAGCAGGCAAAGTGACTGTACTGGCTGGAAGTGGTACGTATATGGTCTTTCCCGACGCAATACGTGATTCATCGTAGATTGCGATGTGTTCCAGTCTAGCAGCAGTACGTCGCGTACCGATGCATAGCTGAGCTACGAAATCCAAAACATCGTCCTGAATCCCCAAATCGGCGTCCGCCGCGGCAGCGTCCCTTTGTTACGCGTACACCTCCTATTTCGCATTGGCGAGTGTCCAGGGTTGCGCGCGGTGACCAGGCTAGGAGACGGCGACATTTTTCCTTCTGACGGCGAGTGCAGAGTTTGAGACCGGCTGAGTTCCTTTCTTTGACGCGCCCCCTCTAACTTAACGTAACCTTCCTTACTATCATTTATTAAATACTCCTCGAGATTTATCTGTCTACTAGCAGCCCGCCATCGCTTCGCTGAGGTTTTACAGACTACCCGTGACTGCCCGCGACTACCTGTGACTACCTGCGACTACTTGCGAATTTATAATATTAAGACACACTTGGTTTTACTCTACACACTAGGCCACTGCGTCCCCACTTAAATCGCTCTAGCCACCGGGCCACTGCGGTACCATTTGATATATCTCTATCTACTAAGTAACTACTGTCCAATTGGAATAGCTCTAATCACTGGACAACTACGGCTCTTGGGAAAGAAAGGAGGACAGCCCATAGACAATAAAGAAACGAGAAATGACGGAGCTGTAGTTTCAAAAATGCTTTTTTTTTATCGTGTTGTGTACCTATGTACATCCCTGATATCCATCATATATTTGGAACCGTTTGAGATGAAACAAAGACTAAGTTAGTCTGGGTGTTATTATCTATAGATTCCTGTAAATTTCATGTCAATACGTTCAGTGGTTTTTATGTTAAATCCAGTCGTACAGAAAGACATACAGATATGAAAAAAATTTAACAATTGGATATGGCTTAGTAATCGATTATCCTATTTGAAAAAATAATTAAAAGTGGAAAATTCGGAAATCACAGACAGACAATTCTAATTTATTTATTTGTATAGATAGTTATAATATGTACCCCTTTCCAATGCCTAATCTTGTGGGAATTAAAGCACAACACATGTTTTCCCAAAATCACTCCAGGCGAAAGCGAATATGGTTCCATAATACAAGCCATGGCCGATTCATTCCCCGTTCCTCCATTTCTTAGCAACTTGCTCCGTGTCTAATAACTTCACTGTCGACGAGACGTTACGCCCTACCAGCCTGTTTACCTTCCACTAAATCTGAATCAGTGATTTCAATCAGTGGAATTATTCTTTCAGAAACTTCAGTTCATGAGCTGTTCCTCCTTACTGGCGAATCAGTGGGATGCACTGAGGTTTTTAGTGACGGGCTGGTGTAACGCATTAGTAAGTCATTGTTAAATAAGAGAAGAGCAGGAACTAAAATAATGAGTAGAATTTTAATGATTCCAGTGGAGCAGTTTCAACCATAGACTAAAGATGACTTAGACCGATCTCGCTGGCTGCGCACGACTAATCTCCATGTCCCAGCATTGAACTGCTTTTCTGCCTACACGTCTAACAAAAATGGTTTGGATTGGAATTGAGGTTAGAACAATGTTTGGTAAACATGAGCTTTTGAGATGGTTTTATACTTCCTCTAACCATTTTGTAATGCAGTTTGATTAAATCCAATTTGGTAAAAGTGTTTTATTCATATAATAGTGCTTGCCATTTACAAAATTAAGATATAAACAAACACGTTCATCACTGTTGACCATGTGGCTTTTGACAGTTGTGTTCCATCGGGGTAGGTCAATGTTGGGTACATGCGCAGAAGACGAATAAGCAGTCTACCTCATCCTTAGTCTATGGTTTCAACAGAGTGCTTGTAGGGAGTGTGGTTGTCACTGTCGTGGTGTGAGGGTTTTCTCGGGGTTCTGCTTATTCTCGCCGCGTCTTCATCCTGCCACTGCCACGCCTGACCCGCTGCTCGGGCTGGCCGAAGCCACTAGACTCTCCCTGGGGAAAGGCTCCTGGCTCCAATCGGTGCTAGTGTCGTGGCAGCCATTTTATTGACCCTATGTGAACAACATGCACGTTTACGTTTACATGCAGGGCATCAAGTCCTCGGTCGGGCAGACTCCCCGTCGCGCAGAGCACAACTGAGCAATTAAATACCTCAAGTCTGTTCACGGTTAAGTGAGCACTTTAGAAATGAACCTTAGAAAATTGTCACTGCCCAGGCATGCATTTTAACGGGCGCACTGAGTGACGTTCGTTCGGGTAAAGTTGGTAACGACGGAAGGAAAGTAGTTCCATATTTTAACGTCGAATAAAAAGTGTTAGTTAACCATTTGTGATAACTTACAATTATTTCTTTCGCTTTCTGTTTTTCGAATGCATCGAAGTGTTAAAAATGAGCAGATTTCACAGTTTCATTTGACCGACGCACGAATAAAGTGATGAGGCCCATGGCAATGTTAATTTTACATAATGCGGAAGAACACACAACGTACAATTAGATTTTAAGCAGGGCTTTCGAAAGTGCTCATTTTACAGTGAACAGTCTATAGTAAAGCTGGTTACGACGGACGGAACATAGCTTCATGCACTAAAGTTGTATTAAAAGTGTAGATAAACATTTGTGAATATACTGAAATTATTTACCGATTTTTAAATGCACGTGGGTGTAAGAACTAGCAAATCTGTAAAATATTTACTTTCTCAATAATTTCGCAGTTTCACTTGACCGACGCACGATTGAAGTGATCAGACCGATGACAATGTTAATTTTTACATACGGTGAAAGCATACCAGTCGACTGTTCTAGTGTCGCATGCGTTTCCTTGGCACGTTTTCCAGTATATCGGTCGGGAAAGGTGATTTCTAGCTACAGTAAATGTCTACAAAAATAGTATTCTTGATGTGCGGTGTATTTCAGACATAACTGGAACGTAGTTCAAGAACGTCTTTTAGTTGAGAGGTTTTAGTGGCTTAACATAGAGGTCTATAGCACCTAAGAGGGTAAAATGAGGTGAAAATGGAGCAGCGGTGGTTTTGCAGGGCGGGGGAAATGGTACTACCCTGAGAAAACCTGCCAGCCAACCGCAAAGTTCACCATGATTCCCACATACCGTAAAACTGTCCGACACTGCACCATATTTCTATACTTGCAATATTCGTTCCCTTGTATTATTTCATAAAAAAAAAAAACAATATAATTTTCAAACCTTCGTGTGTTCACCACTAGATCCTGTAAATTCAAAGGACACCCGCCCAAATATTTTTAGACACATACATTTTTATTATTTTTATTTTCCGTGGTTCATAGTCAACCGGGTTTACCTGACATTGCACAACAGCTTTTTTTTTTTTTTTTTTTTTTACTTTTGGCGAAAGCCAGAACATTAAGTTAGGTGCAAAGTCAAAATGCAAGGAAAACCCTTGAGGCTTTTCATTTGGCACTTTAATTACACTAAGAAAAGAAAAAAAACTTTAAAACAGTAAAAATCTTCTTACTACACACTAATATAAACTGTTTTAATGTTGTGGCTACAGCAAAAAAGTTGACAGGAAAAAAAAACAATTATCTCACTTTCAACATTCAAGGCAAAAGTCTTCAAAAGTAGCAAATTAAGTGTTTGAAAAAAAAAAAAAAAAAAAAAAAAATAATAATAATAATAATAATAATCTGCTTTCCAAATATTAAATTCATTCTCCAGTTCGCTTACAAAATCTAATCTTCGTTTAGTATTAAGTTTGGGAGATTCTGTGCCAGCAAACACCTCCCAAGTACAGCTGCTGGAGTAGGCCTCTTCCGAGGTTTCATATTTTTTACCGTTGATGAAACGGCAACTGTTTCCCTCAAAACAATTTGATTTTATCAGGAAATAAGGAACTTTCACTCAAAGCAACAACATGCTCATCAACAAGTTCTTTGGTTCCCTCCACTGTCGATGAAAGTTGTTGGTTTTCCTCTTCTTTCACTCAAAGCAACAACATGCTCATCAACAAGTTCTTTGGTTCCCTCCACTGTCGATGAAAGTTGTTGGTTTTCCTCTTCTTTCTCCTCGTGTTCAAATCGTACAGCTAACTGCTCCTTAGTTTCATCTTCAGAGTTCGCATTTGCAAAACCTCAAATTTCCTACTCACTTTCTTCATACTCATCAGAAATCAAAGATTTCCTCAGCTGTATGCTTTTGTTCGAAGAATGCCGAGCAGAACTTGTCGGAGCACCAATATCGTCAATTGCAAGCGCATCTCCGTCCACATTTTTCCCAGGCATCACATTAATCTTCTTTCGCTTATTGGGTTTTGATAACCCGGTCCGTTCTTGTCGTTTACTTCTCGAGTGATTCAACGAAAGGAGATTGCGAAGATAAATTTTCAGCTTCAGGATTGTCCACAAATTGCATTATCTTATCTTGCGTAATGAACACGATTCTTCAGCTTTTAAAGCCTGCTTTAAGGTTTATCACAATTTTTATTGTTATAGCATCGCACAGCTTTTTCAGCAGCTACGGAAAACGTTATTTGTCAGTTGTTGAACCCTTGCACCCGAGTTGGTTTCTTTCCTTCTCAACAGGAGATTGCCCGCCAATGGCTTCCAAAGGCTCTAAAACCTGCTTTGTCAAGGGGCTGTGAGATATATATGCGTGATGTTCGGTGGCAGGCAAATTCGAATTAGCCTATATCATATTGGTTTACCAGTTAAAGTGCGGTAATTTAAATGTGGTTTGCAGTTTTATCTCCAACTAGCAGTTTTCTTGCCAGGCAATTCGCGAAGATGATTAGCACCAAATCTCTGATACAAGCAGTGAAGGTTGCTCCATCGAACCACACAGAGGGAGTGTGATTACATTTGGTGCCATCCGATCTTCCCTGGCACCAAGTAGTCCACAGCTGAGTTGATTTATACACCACATATGTTGGGAGAATTTATCCGGCTGCACTCCCACAAAATATTAAAGATACACTGTAAAAAATAATGGGAAAATTACCTGCCAAGCGTAAGTCAATATTCGCAAACTTGTGGGGGAAAAACAGTTTTCCTTACATGAAAGGTAAAATTGCCGCACTCTGGAGCAAAATTCACGTACGTGGTCATGGAAAGTCGCATACATGGATGACAAAATTACCTTACGACGCGTGCATCTCTTCAGCATTCTCAACAGCTAAGTGGAGGGATGGACGGAAGAAACAATCCTGCAACACGCACTTGATATACAATGTTGCTGCAATGTTGTCGTCGTGGTGTAACGGCTAGCGCATCGACCTATCGTGATAGTATTCCATGGCTCGCGCCCACCCACCAACAAGTGTCGGGGATTTTAGTGTTGAGGTTCCAGTTACTGTTCGTCAGATTAAATAGATAATAAAATAAATAGCAATACTTCTACTCCGGGATAATTTTAAATATAATTTCATTATACAGTATAGATAATTTTCCCTTACTTGTATGGGATTTTCCCTCACTTTTATCAGGTACTCTTCCCGTGCAATTAGGGAATAGTACTTTACTTGTTATGTAAATTTACTCTACATTTAAGAGGTAATTTTACCTTACACGTAGAGGTTATTAGCTTCCCTTAAGGGAAACTAATTACATGTAAGGGATTTGGGTGAGTTCGCAATTTTATGTAGATATTTAATTCCACGTCCTGTGATGATCTTGGACTGGCCAGGGTCGTCAGCAAAGTTGGTTTCGCCGAAGTTAAAAATACGAGTTTCAGGTACCTCCTTCAACTCTTCTTCCAGATTACTGAAGTACCTCTGTGCCATTTCTTGCATCAATCCTGCACTCAGTTATTTAAGGTTAGCCGCGATCCTCATTGATATATATTTAAGCCTTCCAGGAAAACTGTTCAACCAATGGAGGGCAGGATTAACACTCTCCTTGAAGGGAGCCTCGGTGGCTGAGCAACCACTCAACTCAACTCAACCCTCATCGAATCTGCTGTCTTTCCTCCCAATATTTTTCAAATAGTGAGCAATAACAGTCACCAAGTCAGATGTAGAAACAGGGAATCCGAAGGAATGCACACATTCCCAACAAGAAAAAAAAAAGTTTTTTTTTTTTTTTCGGTGGAGAAAACAGATTGGCCATCAAGATTGCTCTGATGTTGGTTCTTAAATTTATAGTTTATATTTCACCTGGGAATCATATACTCCACCTCTGCCTCTCGTTGAGTGATGCTCCCGACCCTGATGTATTCAATACATGCGCTCAAGGTATATCCTCAGTATAGTCCTCGCGCATCCTGTTGCCTGATTTTTGTAGATACTTTGTCGGCATCTTTCCTGATAACCTGAAAATTTCAATGTTCAGTATAAAAAAAAACTATATTTATTATTTTTTTCCACGCAAGTTAAAATAAAAGCACTGCGAATTTTCATATATGTCAGTGTTTCACGAGATCAGCTGAGAGGTGAGTTTTGCACCACGAAGTTAAATGGTGCAAAGTCATTCCCAGTTAAATACGCAACAGGTTACTTTCAAATCGCAGTGAAGTTGTTCTGTCTGAGGTTAATTGTAAAGCAACCCCGAAACGTTTCCTTTAAAACGGGATTTAAAAAATGGAATAAAATGAATGGAGTATACTTAACCAGGGTTCAAGTAAATTATTTCTTGACATTGAACACCTTTTCGCAGAGCACCCAGCACCCGTGTTATCAAATTGCAGGTTACGTTACCAGCTATAAATTATGAGGAAGGTAGGAAACTCTTATGATTATGATACAGTGTTGCCACAGCATTCAGAGATAAATAAAACATCCCCTCTAACTGCACAAAAATCTCTCCTTTATGCCAGTATAACTTGATGCACAATCAGGGAATTTTATGATACGAAAATCCGGGCGGTAGTTCCACGCGGAAATCTTATCTGGTTCGGCTTGGTGGGAGGCAAGTAGTCTGACTACCTCACAACGCCCCCCCCCCCCCCCCAACGAGGAAGGTGGGTGCCTCGAAAGCACAAATTAACTATTTGGTAAAATTCTGAGACAAGTGAGTGAAGAGATTTTGGCGGCTATTAACAGCGAGGTATTGAGAGACGATGAGGGTGATTGATGTGAATATGGAGCGGCGTCGGAATGAAGGGGCGGGGGAAATTGGAGACCGCCGGGAAGGCCCGCCGACCAACGGCATCGTCAGGTACGATTCCAACTTGCGAAAATCCGGTGACCCGGTCGGGGATTGAACCCGGTTCGCCATGGTGGGGGGTGAGCGTGCTAATCGCTCAGCCACCGTAGCCCCTCTGAGACAAATGGATATAGGCTATTCTCGGTAAATTGAGCACTTTTAGAAGCCCTCTCATTTAGAATAATAGTCAGTAAATACATTTTATTGTAGCCTTAAATGTTAACATTCGAGCTCGGTGAAATATATACACCGTGTTTTTTTACCAACACGGCAATATTTATTTTAAAAAGTGGCGGAAGGATAAGAGACTGCTGATACTTTAAAGTATCTAGTGTCTCAAAAGGCCCACTTTACCATGAACAGCCTATAGGTTCAAAATTACGTAGGATAATTATTTAAATCTCTTTGGAAAATAATATTTAAATGCGTACATGCAGGATATAACCCGCCGTATAGAAGACACTTTTGAGCGGGGTCCACAGGTAACGGACGTGCTTGACTGAATGGTATTAAATTAAAGCCACATATAAACAAGCGACATGGTGCAGTTAATGTATACATTATCGTACCCCCAGAAAACCAACCGGCCATTGGCAGATTACTTCTTCCGGAAAACCTAACTCGCGTCCACCGGCGGATATCAAACATGAATCACTACTTGCCAACATTCAAGAACTTTTTTTTGTCTCCACGTGATGCAGTGATGAAATCATGGAGAACATACGACTGTATATGATATAAACTCTCCAATTTCAGAGCAAGGGTTAATATCCCCGGTGAGCCGCGACACCGGGGAGGAGTCCCGACTACTGTCTTGTGCCCGGCCGCCGGAGTGGTGGCCACTCTGGGTCATAGTAATTCCCCGCCACTAAGGATGTGGCTCCCAGGAAGTGTGACTGGCCCTTCATTGGGTGTAAGGCTATGCCCGGTGAGGTCTTCTCAACCACTTGTGGAAGGGAATTCCTCTTGCCACTCCATTTGTGAGATAATGTCGACCATGAATAACCCGCAAGTGCCATGGGAAGTAAGTGGTAGCACAGGACGATCGGATTGGCCCCACCATGAGGTTCTCTCTGGTGACCCGATCATATTGTTGGACTCGTGCTGGTAGTGGTTGACTCCGCATGCTGGAGGAGGTCTGGAGAGATTCCCACTCTCGATGACGGACCGGGCGGTGAGCGGCAACCTGCTCCGGTTGTGCCCTGGAGAGGCACTAGGGGTATGGATAGAACCCCGGCCAGACCACAAGCTTGGTCTCTGAGAACGAGGATCTCAGAATCTCTGTGGTAGAGAGGGCGAGGATGTGCAGACGTACCAGGCTTGGGCTTTGGGTCTGGCCACTGGTCGCATTAATCTTGTCCTTCTTGCGTTGAGAGGACGTGATTCTTCTTCCCCACCTATCGGGAGGCCGAAGCGCGGTAAGGCCGTAAGGCTAAGAGCGCTGCGTGAGAATACAAAATACACGAACGAGAGGTCCACTGTAACTGTCTCCACGTAAATTTCAACAATTACAGCGTTGCTACTTGGTTGATTTCACTATCGTACATTCTTGTAGCAACTGAATAGTGCACTGATCTTGCACCTCCAATGAAATAATTCCCACAGAAAAAAAAAACTGAACTAAGGGATTTACGGTTTTAGTTAGCTCTACAGCATATCCCTCGCAAACAAAAACCCCATAAATATTTCGCAAAATATAATGGTTTTTCTCGGTATAAGCTTTCAAAGATGACCAATGGGAATTGTACGAACTGCCACCCTCACTGGATTCCAGAGGTGAATTAGATGCTATCTGTGGCCAGTCTTATGGCTTAGTCATTTCCTGAAATCCAGGTATTTGCCATTTTATATTCCTAATGATGTTAAATTTTTAGAGAGTGCAACAAACATTTATGCGACACAAATATTACGTAACTATCTGTAGAAACAATATATTTACCCTTTTCGAACAAAAATTAAAAAGCCAAAGTAATTTAAAAACGGAGAAAATGATCTGTCAGGTACTATTTCACATCTTTCAAGCCAGCAGGGCTATTCAATTAATTTTTCAACCTGGCCACTTACAAATAGTTAGATTGCTGGATGGGTCACACCAACTCAGTACGAAATTGTGGCGCACTTGTTTATTGTCACTTTATTTACAGGCTATTCAGGGTAAAGTGAACACTTTTGAAAGCCATCTCATTTGGAATAATATTCAACAAATATATTTAATTTTAGTTTTAGACGTTAACTTCCGAGTGAGGTAGAATATAAAAGCAGTGATTATTACTTACAGAACAATGCTTATTTAAAAAGGTGGTTAAAGGATAAAAAATGGCTGAAAGAGAAAAGTAACTAGCCCTCAAAATTGCTCACTTTGCCTTGAACAGCCTGTACACCAGAAATGTTTATAAATAAATAAATAAATATATATATATATATATAAAATACTGTTTGTTACAAGTTTTACGTTAGTGAGACTTACAGCTGGCGTTAAATTAGTTTATTGTATGCAAAATTATATATATATATATATATATATAAATGTGCCGATAAAATATTTTGTCCATGGGCCAGTCTGAGGAGTATGGCGGCCCGCACATGGCTGCGGGAAGCTAATTGATGGCCGTGTTTCAAGGAATGGATGTAAACATTTTTTAAAAGAAAAATATACAGAAAGTTACAAATATTTAAGAGAAAACTTGAAAACATGAGTCGATAGCGAAAAGGTGTACTCTTGATACATATCTGCGAATGTGCATATAAACTAGGACTACGAAAAGTGAATGAATGAAGTTATTTGTGTGGGTCTCAACGTCGAGGCCTCGAGAGCCGATGAGGGTGAAGCGAGATGAGTATGGAGCAGTGCAGGAATTAAAGGGTAGGGGAAACGGGAGACCCCTGAGAAAACCCGCCGACCAGCGGCGGCGTCGTCTGGCACGATTCCTGCATGCGAAAATCCGGGAGCGACCCGGCGGGGAATCGAACCCGGTTAGCCTGGGTGTGAGGCGAGTAAGGTCTGTGAAAAAAGATTTTCCCGAACGTCAAGAGTTAAAACATCCTTATCCTATGTAATAAGTAGATCTCTGTCTGTCTGCCTGTACGTCTTTAATACCTCTAAGTCCCTTGAAACTCAACATAAGTGCTTCAAATTCTGCAGAGCGAATCCTCAGGGTAAAATACAGGTCAAGTTCGAATTTCAGCAAGATCAGATTACTCAATTATTACCGTTTACCTAAAATCTAAATTTTTAATTACTTTTTCCTTGTGAAAAGTTTAGTATTAATGCATATAGTCTATTCGCGGTTTCTTCGGTATTTTTAAATGAAACCTTTCAAAAATCTCCCCATGGATGACGTGCTTGGTTGTTTCCAACATATATTACGTATCACAAGCGTTTTATACTTAAGTTAACATGAAAGTTACTATTCGTCTGTTAAATTGAAATTTTATTAATATTTTATCTATAAATTATATTGCTTCATTAATAAATAATTTGAATAAAAAACAGGGAGAAAACATGTGTGTTGGTAACGCCCAGTAAGAAATAGTTCTTAAACAAAATACTGTTACAACAGAGTGCGCACGAATCCGGTGCGTTGTCCCTCTGGTGTAATCATCCATACTTAGTTAAGCTTAGTTTGCACGAGGCGGAGGAATTTCCTGGAAGTAGAACTTTAACAGGGCTTCAGAATAGGCCGAAGATACCGTGAATCAACTATAGATAATATTGCATAGAGATATGAAGGTAATGAAATATCCTTTTTGTTTACTTTAAATGTCTCGCTTCAATGTTGAGTTCATTAAGTGGGGCCACAGTGGCTCAGTGGATAGAGCGATTCCAAGTAGGGCTTTAGTGGCTCAGTGGATAGGACTATGTTAAGAGGGGCCACAGTGGCCAAGTTGAGTTAATTTCACATCATCTCATTATTACCTACATATATCTATACAATATTTTTTTCAGTCTTTGCATGATAACCAACTTTTTTTTTAACATGGTAACTGAAAACACTTTCACGGGCTGGGTTTCTAGTTTAAAATAAAGGGCAATCCATGAACAATTAAAGTCTTTGTGTCTACTACGTTACGAGTTTTTTACGTTTTGTCCTTCGAATAATTTACTGGTCAAACCCAACGGTCTGATTTCTCAAGGACAGTCATGGAACATCTAGTTAAACGCTCACCCTGACCTAACTAAAATTCAAAGAAGTGCACTGTGGCGTGAAAATTCCCCTTCAGTTTTCTCACCAGGAAGCAAATTCCTCTCATCCACTAGACATTCACGAGCCACGTGACAGCGCGCATGCGTCAATGCTGATTGCTCTTGTCACAGGACTCTCGCCGGAACTGAGGATGCGTGCAATCACTCCGGCAGGATGCTGGGGGGGAAGAAAATATGCCACGCGACGGCGGCGGCGGCGGCCGCGCGGGTCTGGGACTTGCGGTCCCGCCGAATACCTCACGTCGGATGCGCCGACCGAGTCACGCGCGCCGGACTGCAATACGCATTTCTCCTACTTCCCTTCCTCCTACCGCACGTGATGTACTCAAAATACGAATCAGTGGCTGATTCATCAGTCGCTTCAGTGAATTCAAAAAGTTTGTTCTCCTCCAGTTATTGATTCAGTGACATTGCAAAACTGATTCATCAAACATTATTTTCACTGTCTTTTGGAGTGATAATTTTTTTTTCGGCAGATTGATCAGTTAAACAACGCGTTTACAAAATGACCGTTAAAGGACATCTATCAATTGAAATAACGCATCAGCTAATAAAACCAATAAAAAATACTTTTTAAACGCCAGTTTCGTCTTCCATAACACAATTTTACAAGGTAATATGCACATTCAGGCTTTCATTCCGTTTTTATGTCTTCCATAACACAATTTTACAAGGTAATATGCACATTCAGGCTTTCATTCCGTTTTTATGTCTTCCATAACACAATTTTACGAGGTAATATGCACATTCAGGCTTTCATTCCGTTTTTATGTCTTCCATAACACAATTTTACGAGGTAATATGCACATTCAGGCTTTCATTCCGTTTTTTATGTCTTTCATTTCGTTTTCACGTAATCATCACGGTGCTCGGTTTGACGGTTTAAAATGCATTTAATGCGGTGAATTGAGCGCATTAATACGTACTATTTATTCTAACAATCCTAACGTTACCAATTATACTAAATACGAAATGGAAGTAAGGGCTTACAATTTAAAGCTACAAACTTTCGATGTGTGTGTGTATATATATATATATATATATATATATATTATATATATATATATATATATATATATATATATATATATATATATATATATATATATATATATATATATATATATATATAACACATATATTTTTCGCTTTTTCGTCAACGGTGACTATGTAGTTCAGATGGTGACGTAACGGTGTAATAAAGCGACATGGGCATGGTGAAGGATTGTTCCCGACCATCTGCAAAAATTCTTTACTTTTTTAAATTGTGTAGTAAATTGCGCAATATAAATATCGGAAATATGTTTATTTCTCGTAACTGTTTGCTACAGTCGATAAATAACCAGAAGTTACTGATATAACTAATAAGCCTACTTTCCTTAACATGGGTGCAATTAATTTCTTAGTAAGTTATTAAAAGCTCATTTGGTAGGTGGGACTTGGATTATTTTTGGAAGCAATAACATTAGAAATTAAACCAGAAATTTACGCAACAGTAGTGACACATTTACAAGTACACGCGTACCTTACCCAGGATTCGAACCCAGAAAACCTCTTACAATAAGCTGGCATTCAATCCACTGCATTACGGAGTTCGGATTCGGAGCATCAACTTCGGATTTAATCTGTGTAATGTTTAGAATGGCATGTTCTACTAATATTAAATATTTACAGGGTCGTCATTTTGAAAATAAGTGACTGGGCCTCTTAAAAAAATGTAAGTTTTACATGCCTACGATATCGCTACTTGTGTGAAGAATTTGGTGGAAATCGGTTGTTTAGTCCTTGAAATATGGCATAAAAACTTTATTTTCTTATTTAATGCTATGTACAAAAAAAAAAACATCTGTATATACAATGCTTTTAATATATACTGTCTAAGTATAAATTTTGGTTGAATTTGGTTTAATTGTTTAATATATACGTAGCAAACTTATCTTAACTATTTTTAGAAATACAGTCGTCTTAGCCATTTAACTCATGTAAGTTTACATGGTCGTCTGTAGTATTTCTGGTGTCCACAATTTGGTACAAATTAGTTTAAATGTTCCATTGTTAAAATTTGGCGGGAATTGGTTAATTGGTCCTCAAGATATGGCATAAAACCTCAATAATTTCCATGTGGAGATCTTCATAAAAGGACAAAAATTATGAAGTAGCACATTCGATTATTGTACATTGCCAATATACAAAGTTAATTTAAAATAGATTACGGAGTTTCGAAGAACACTGAACTAAATGATTTTATAGCCACCATTCTGAAAGTAAATGTGTTATGCTTTTTAAAAATATACATATATTAATATGTCATACTATAGTAAAACTTCTCAAAGTTTGGCAAGAATGGTTTGATTGTTTTACCATAAATGAGATAAGAACTTGATTTTTTATTGGAGAGGCTACCTTACAAAATGGCAGACAAATGAGGCTCTGCACAGAAAAATTCGGTGGCTGTAGTAGGTACTGCCAGTATACAAAATTGTGTTGGAATTTGTTTCGTTAATAAAGTATACTGAGCTAAAACATTTATATAGTCCACCATTTTCAAAATACGTGACTGATCTACTTAAGAAATACCAGTTTACACCACCTGCGGCAGGACTATTAGTTTGCCAAAATTTGGTAGGAACGTATCAATGGTTTCCCGAGATATAACATATAAATTTATTTATTCGTGTTGGCTATCTTACAAAATTAAGAACGAAAATTGCTCCGTTGTAGGTGCATTTGATAGTTGTAATGACTACTGCCAACATACAACGTTAAGTTGGAATTGATTACATGGGTTCGACGATACAGTATTCTTAGCTAATATTGAATATGTGGTCGCCAGTTTGAAAATAAGCTTCTGAAATGCTTAAAACATACTACATAACAATATTTGCCTCGCGCTCCTTGTTTGCCAATTTTGATAAGAATCAGTCAATGGTTTCCTGGGATATGACATAAAAACTTTATTTATTCGCATGTGGTATCTTACAAAATGGTAGACAAAAGAAGATTCGTGTGGACACAGTTGATAGATTCTAATGTCTACCTAGCAGCATATAAAGAGACATTGGAAAAGATTACATTGTTTCGACGATATAGTGCTTAAAGCTAAATCAGCTAAATGTCAGCCATTTCCAAAGTGTCTGGCGTATTTTAAAACATACAATTTTACATAATATGTCGCAGTACTTCTTGTTTGCCAAATTTGATAGGAATTGGTCAGTTATTTTACAACATATGATATAAAAATTGTTTTATTATCATGGCACTGTATTACAAAATGGCGGAGAAAAATGTTCCGTGTTGATAAAGATGAAAGATGTTTTATCTACTGCCAGCATACAAAGCTATGTTGAATTTGATTAGATCTACTTAGTTTAGACGATATAGCATCCTAAGCTAAAATAATCTATATGGCAGCCATTTTTAAAATATGTATCGCATATGCTTGAAACATAACACTTAACATAATCTGCATCAGTACTGCTTGTTTGCCAAATTTTATAGGAATCGGTAATTTTTTTTACCGAGATCTCACATAATAACTTAATTTATTCGTATGGCACTATTTTCCAAAATGGCTAACAAAATAGTTATGTTTTGGTGTATATGATGCTTGTAATAGATACTTTCAGCATACGAAATTTGGACGTAACTATATTATCAAATAAACCTGAAATATTTGTAATAAGTATGTAATAAAATACAATAATCACTTACGTTTACTTGGTTTATGATAGTATTTATTACCTACCAAATTGGGTGAGAATTGGTCCAATATTTTTCAAGATATAATTTAAAATATTTTTTTTCATTTGGTGCTATATTCCAAAATAGCGGACCAACAACAATATCCATCTCAAAATATAATTTCATACACGATGCTCTGTGAGTATACAACATTTGGCGTAAATCGATGGTTCCCGATATACGACATATAACCCCAAATTTTTTAATGGCCACCATTTTAAAAGTAAGTGCCCAACTGGTCGAAAACTATAAAAGTCAGGCGTCTTTACTAAGTTTTATATTTGTACCAAGTTGGCTGAAATTCTTTTAGGGCGTACAAAAATTAAAAACTGGGGACACACGCTAAGACTCACACAGTAACACAAGCGGGAAAATGATTTCATAAGCTTTTCTTTCCTTCGGAAAGTAGGCTAAGGAACGATATTTAATATTCCGCACGCAGTCGGCCGTCACAATCAGTGCAAATATTTCACTGAAACAATAGTGGTTTCTCACTGATTCTAAGTGGAGCCATTTTTACTGATTCGAGTAGTTGAATTTCACTGCGAATCAGCGGTTTTCCACTGATTCGAATTTGGAGTGTAGTATGATAAATTTTAAGGCTCGGCTGCACCCCTTTTGCAGAAATTCTTCGTTTTCGCGTCAGAATGTCCGGATTCATAGTAATTACTGACATTGTACGGTTACCTATAAAAAAATTTTAATTTTCGGTTTGTTTAATATTTCCTGCGTAATTTTAACTGTGTGTTATCTCCTCATTGTAAATAGTCGAGAACATATTTACTACTTATCAATAAAGCTCCTGCCTTTTTGCAAGCAGGAAATAACACACTGTGAACATTATCTACAAAAGTATTAATGAACTAGTAAATTGTAAATTTCTATAAACATTTTAAACAATATATACGAAAAGAAGAATTTCTGCAAAAGAGGGCGAGGCCGAATCTAAAGACTCGCGCTGGGACTTTTCCTTATTTGTGCATGAATACCTCGGAAATAAAAGCATTTAAAAATGGACTACGGATTTGCGTGGGCAAAAACGAACGCCGCCATCTTGATATGCCTATGACGTCACAATTAATTATGGCCTTCGTTGTTTACATGAAATTGCCTTATCGGGTTAACGCGTGCATTTGGAATTGTTATTATATTTTGTTGTGTCGGAGGATTTTAATGTTATTGCTGCTTCGCCGAACCCCGGCAAGTAGTAGTTAGACTGACGAAGTGGCGTAAGCGCCAAATTCGTCAGTAGTGAGATACATCACTTAAGGATCTCTAATGTGTATCTATGACCTGACGAAGTGGCGTATTTCCATCTTGTCTGTATTGCTGAAGGGAGAAATCGTGTTATTGGCGTAATTGGCATATTACACGATTCTTGGACACGCGCAAGTGCCAATAACTGCGTTTACGCCACTTCGTTAGTTCACATTTGTCTCTTAAAATGCGATTAAGTCGACGCGCAATTTGAATATCAAAAGGTCTTTCTACCCTATTCTCCTAAAGTTACACATTGCTCTATCATGCCCTAGGTAATCAATATACATTTAAACTTGTGCAGTATGTGTTAACTATGATACTTTCATCTGCGTGATTTGATTGTGACAGATAAGACAACAGCCAAGGAACTAGCGAAAAACATCCATATTAAGTTGCTGCAGCAGTCTTTGATCCGCAACAGGTTATCTATTTATATATTTCTATAGGGGGTGCAGTGTTTTACATGCGTCGTCTTTCAAACTACAATTTTACCATTTAGAATATTGGAAACAAGTGTTGCTTCTGCTTCTTGTGGCACGAGGCGATCAGTAAGAGGGGGTCTTGTGAAACAGCTACATGCCTTGCTATCTTCCTTCACATTCTTGATCAATATGGAATAGAGGAATTTCATCTGTTCTCCCATGGAGCTGCTGGGCAAGAACAAAATACGCATAGTCATTACAATGCTCCTGTATGTCCTGAGGCAGTCTGTCAGCTTTCGTGCAATCACCCTCAACTTCTATGAGGCAAACCATGGACAAAGCGAAGGAGATTCTGCCCACAATGCAATTTCAGCAGCCATCACAGCGTGCTATCACTAAAGATCGTTAAGTTATTCTAAACGTTGGTAAATGTTTGTTTTCCCCCTCTCCCTTTACACCCACCTCTATTATAACATACCTTTTACACCATCAAACTAGATTAAATATAATAATAAGAAAACAAAGAAAAACAAATGAAAAACGAAATGGCTGCTATAACCTCAAAATGGCGGAACTGATAACAGTCTACAAGCTTATAATGTTACCGGGCGCTGCCGCGGAGTTAACATGTAGATTGTTATCAGTTCCTCCATCTTGAGGTTATGGCTGCCATTTTGTTATTCACCACCAATAATGACTCTTGCACGCCGTGCTGCTCCACATCAAGTTCGAGAAATACAATAAAATGAGTTCTTAGACCATAAGAAAGTCTCTGAAGACATTAGAATCAAAACTATAAAAACCTTCGACTCAGGAAAACCACTCAAATGGACTGCGATCTGTGACGTTTTGGTGTCAACAGGTGATGTCAACTGTATTTACATCAAATTAAAGTAGTCATACTGATGCTACCTATGTGAGGATATCTCTCAAATGCGAAGCTTTGGACTCCATGAAACACGCTGTATCAAAACTCAATGTTACTCCCACACCTTTGGCCTACGAAAAGTACAAGGACTTGGTCACTCTTTGTGTCTGTCCCAATACTGTGGTTCGTAACCCTGTGTATCAGCAGTTCTACAAAGGGCTACCGCACCTTGCACAGCCCTCGAAGACATCTGCTACAAGTAAGAGACTTTTCAGTGAAACACTGTTGAGCTGTGTCAGTATTACCTTCATGACAAACACTATAACTAGTGCTATAGTCTAGTATTATACGTCATATTTCACATTGTTACCTGTAGTGTACCATTAGCGTGGGTAAACTGTCATTGTGTTGTATTTTTCTTTATTAGAAATATTAATTCAAAGCAGATATAAATTGGCGTAACTGCCAAGAATTATACATACCTACTTGTTCAGGACAGTCGAACTGGTGTATCACCATTTAGGCCCTTTTTTTAATGTGAAATGGCTGCAGCTACCGAACATTTCATACTGGGGCATAAACACCAACATATTGTACTATGTAATGGCCCATTACTTTGCACATTGCTGCATTGCTTATTAAACCGGAGGAGTGCATTCGATGTCACTTTTCTTTAAAATGATCTCCTGTAGAATTGTCTATCTGACATTTGCGCCACTTGGTCAGTCTAACGACGAAGTGTCGCATAGTTCTACTAAGTGAAAATACAACGAGACGTACTCCTGATATACCTGCGAATAGTTTAAGTGAAAAAAACAAAGCGTGAAGCGTGTCTAAACGTAGTAAGATCCGTAAAACATGAGAACCCAGAGTATCGTCACCAGCATCTCATGTGTTCTAGTGCCAACACCTCGACTGTCCCGAATCCAACCCCCAAGAACAGCTCAGCAGTTGGTGAACTAATAAGAAAATTCTTTCTCTTAAACAGCTCAAACCTCCTCATCCATCAAAAACCAGAATAAATTAAAGGCGTAGAGGAAAATCTAGGATACTTTGCCACAGGAATCCTTTCACACACCCAGTGAAACAAGAAACGTTTCTTATTTTATATAGTAGAAAATTTCTAATATACAACTTTCAGATTTATTACAGGAACAATATAATTTCTTTAAAATCCGTCCTTTTTCTTAATGCAATTTGGACCTAAAAATATACCAAAAAAGGCGGTATAAACAGTTACATAAGAATTGTGCCCCAACGCGATATAAAGCTTATCACACGAGTATAAACAAACCTTATGGCGATTACGCAGGCCTCCTATGGCAGATAAAATGGCGTCTGCCTTAAGCTACTTTCCAAAATTAAAATCGACGACCATCTTATTTAAATTTCTTACTGACTTCATACTTGTATATCGGGACGTCTCACATGATGAATATGCGTCAGGCAAACCGGATACAGTCATGGGATGCGGTGATTCTCTTCCGGACTAATATCCGTCCCTAATATTCTAGCCAACGGGCTGTGGTACAGCGAGGTACAGCCCAACGTGGTACTACTCAGAATGTCGTGGAAGGCTATCTAAACTAAATTAAATCGAGCACTACTAGCGCCTCAGACCCTCTTCTTCTCTTGCCGGCACCCCGACAATTTTCTCTTAGTCTAGCTAAATATACAAAATCACTCGCGAACTGCTCTAATATCTAAATTTAAAAAACCTATCGGGGCCGTAACACTCGTTACGTCCCGCCTTACATCGCAGTTGAACGCCTTTTCCCCTTCTCTAGCAATAACGTAGCATAAATGTATCGCTATGTAACGACCAATCACAAGGTGGCTGCTTCCTCGTGCAATCAACAGATTTTGTTGCCCCTGGCAACGGGCCTCAGTCTATAACAATTATGGCTGTCAACCAAATTCCACATAGCAATAAACAACTGAAACTCTTAATATATATAAAACATTTAAGCACAATATTCTTAATGCAAAAATAAAGAAAAGTAATTATTTTGAGGCGAATAGAAATTAGCATGTCATAACAACAAATGGACAATAAAATATCAACAGTAATAAATTATCATGTGTTTGAATAAAAATGTTTGGATTCGCATTAACGTCTCATTTGAATACTGATAGTGCAAAACGCAGCTGTTACAAAGTATTTTTTTTTATCATTTAGTTTAACTTACATATATATATATATTATTTTGATTTAACGTATATAATTTTTAAGTATTTCACTTTTTAAGTAAAATTTTAAGTTTCAAAATTTTTATTTATGTATAATTCTTAAGTATTTGATTTTTTTACTATTCAAATTTAACTTATGTAATTTGTAAGTACTTTTTATTATAGTCATAACTACTTTTTAATAATTTTGCTCATATCTACACACGTATTTATTCTAGTTTTTACATGTTAAGTATACATTTTAATTTTTACAGTTTTTTATTTACGCATAATCATTTATTAAGTTTTTTGACATTCCCAGACTTATTTTTACTATTCAGTTTTACATATGATATTCTTTGACTAGACCAGACTTAAGTATTTTATTTACATGTAGGGACTTTGTTATTCACACTGAAATTAGATAAAATGTATACACCCTAAGTTGAATGTGGCACGAAAATAAGTTGCTTCAGCGGTTGCCGACATCATCGAGTGTTTGACGTGCGAACATTGCATTAATACTCACCGGAAAAAAAAAAGTCCGCGCACGTAAAATCCTTTTGAGAGCTCGCTAATCTTTATCTGAGCTGCTCATAGAGTTGTTGTCGGACATTTTTAGACATGATAACTAGAGTGACTTGCATTTCCCATTGAAGGTTGCTATCAAGTTAGAACTCGTGACAAATTATGTTCTTGCGTAAATTCCCTCGAGTCGCGGCTTTGCTCATTGTCAAAAGTGAAACAGTTATTCAGCGATAAGGGTGCCTTGCCTATTTCTAGATAACAGATGATGAACAATGATGCCGTTATAAGTCAAAGTTGCAGTGACTTTCTCACACGCCTTGTAATGCTCTCTGCCCTTTCAGCCGTCTTCGGTAAGTAGAGATAACATTTCCTTATCAACCGCACTCTCTCCAACGACCCACCGCTCTGGACCGGTTCGCTAATTAAGGCGCCCGTCTAATCTTAATATATTTTCCTCTTTTGAGGCGCGGTAGCGTAGAAGCGTTAAGGGCGACACAGGCACGCGCGTCAGGTGTTCCATCACCGCAACGGGCAAGTTTACGAACTGGCGTGCATACTTTCCGTCGGAAAAAATTTGCTACGGGACTTTAAGGTTGAAGTAAAACAACTACCTATGGAGCACTGCACCCGACTGTACAATGTGAAGAACTCAAAAAATTAGCACAGACACCATACAAATGTCAGAAAATTTTTATTTATGCTCTATATGAAAGAAGAATATATGTGTTTTGCAAAATTATAAAATATTTGAACTAAAATATTCTTTTTAAATGTAAAAAATTAATCGATCTATATAGTCCGCATTTTTTTTACAATAATTAAGCACATTTCTGTTTTCGATGCTTCGAAGATTTTCTTGCTAATTCTGCTTTCTGAAGCATCCAGAATGGAAATATGCTTAAACTTGGTTAAAAATACAGACTATTTTAATTGATTACTTTTTTACATTTAATAAAGTATATTTTAGTAAAATATTTTATAATGTTGCAAAATATATACATTCTTCTTTAATATACAGCATAGATTGCACTTTCTGACAATTTTCATGGTGTCTGTACTATTACTTTAAAGAGTTCTTCACGTTGTATAGTCGGATGCAATCCTGCAAAGGCAGTTTCTTTACTTCAACCTCAAGCGTTTACACTATAACTTAATTTGTGGAAAATGGTAGCACGGTTCAATGCAGGGTAGCATACTAGTTTCGCAGGAATTCACCCAGAATATTTTCAACTGAAACATTCGGACATACTATGTGTGAAAAAGTTGCGTGTACAAGTAATATTCACTTTAATACGAGCATCCTGAAAAAACGCGGAAATAATTGTGAGACCGCGACTTGTGACTGATGGCTCGTGAAATTGAATTTTGCCACGCTGGTTGAACTGCCCGTTTTACGTGGCTCGAGGACGAGTATTTTAAAGTTTACGTGCAGTAGCAGTGATGTACGTCAACGGCCAGTGTTTTTTTGCGATATTTCTTCGGAGCCCAGAACAAGTAAGTTTTAAACATTTCTCTGCAACATGTCTTGTGCAGAATTTATTGCGAACGGTGTTTCAGGTGGCTAGAGCGCTGGAAACATGCCCGTACTTTTTCACGCTGAATATTCCCGAGTGTCAGTGCGATTCTACATGCTAGCGGGTGCAAGAAATCCGCGCATGCTTGCGCGGAGGCCCCGAGATGAGCGACCCGTCAGCTGCTCTCCTTTTGACGGCGTAGAGAGGGCCGGAGTCTACAGCGAGCTGACACCGGGCAGCAAGGACGTTCCCCGACGTGGCGAGGTGGTCGGCGATATGTATTCTGTTCGAATGCCAAATTTAAGGTATGAGTTATGCTTAAGTGCCGTCGTCAGCTTGTACCTGCGGAGTCCGTCATTTTTTTTTAAACACTTTTCAAGCACGTCAAGCGCCGCGAAAACGATTCTAGTTTTGTGGTTTTAAAATTAAATTTTATAGGCACTAGTTATTGAACGTTCCCGCGTGGGATAAAAGACGTTGAACTTAATTAAGGCGTCTGCCTACGCAATACGTAAACTGAGTGTGAAACATTTTAATATTTTTATTGTGCGCATTTACGAGTAGAATCAGTGCCTGTAAACAGTCGTTTTGGTGCAAAATAAACCGTGAATCAAAGACCTTGGAACTTAAAGAGTAGAGAGACTTTATTTGTAAATGACCCCCCGATTTACGAAAGACTTGTATTGCTGTAACATGAATAATAGTATTTCGATTGTAGTCGAGATCGCTTTCTGCCCCGTAGGGGTAGTTTAGGTAATATTAGTGTGTCGTGGAGTGAGGTAGAGATTGACACACCTTACACCCCTGCGGGGTAGAAGGGCGTCTCAAAAGGTCTCCGTTATATCAAATCACTACCTGCCGATTTGTCACTTCATATCAAGAACTTTCGGATATTTTCATTGAGAATAATTTTTAGGGGGGGGGGGGGTAACATAACTCCTTTGTAATCACTAGGGAGAACCGATTTTCACGAAAATATTTCTCGAGTACTTGTACACTATTTCAAAATACTTAAACTCAAATCCACTTTTCTGATTGGACGATTTGTTACGTGTCTTACGCATCTGCCCGCGAATAGGAGACGGAGTAATCTAATTCCGATTGGCCAGCCAGGTGATGAAATGAGGTGATGAAATATATTATCTCAAAGCAACGCGACCAAGTGAGTGAAGAGACTTGGGCGGCCATTAACACCGAGGTCTTTATAGACGATGAGGGTGATTGCAGTGAATATGGAGTAGCGCCGGAATGAAGGGGCGGGAGGAAACGGGGCGATCCCCGAGAAAACCCGCCGACCAACGATATCGTCCGGCACGATTCCCACTTGCGAAAATCCGGTGACCCGGCCGAGGATTGGGCCCGGTTCGCCTTGGCGGGAGGCGAGTGGGCTAACCGCTCAGCCACCGTGGCCCCTGCGACCGACAAGCAAAGGGAAACTGATAGAAGACGAATACGAAAATGAAATCTAGCCTGCTCAGAAATCTTTTCGTGAAAATCGTATGTCCCTAGTGTAGGCACGTTTTCGTCTCATATATATATATATATATATATATATATATATATATATCCTAACATATGGACTTTTACCTGTACACACAACTAAAACGCGGAAATAGAGAGTCACTCAGCCATAAATATCAAATTCAAACGATGCTGCAGAGTTTTGACGTAACTGGCGAAAAATCGTACGCCCGAATAATTGTTAGTGAGAGGAAAATTTTGATAAGTACTCGAGGACAAGATAAAATGAGGTAATAGTTAAAACGTGCGTTAATTTAATTAGATCTTCAACCGGGCAGAAGCTTACGTAACTCGCTCTGCGAGACTTTGAGTCGGTATCAAAACTGCAACGTGCGAGTTGGCGCAGTGACACACTGTGGATTCGCATTTTGGAGGAAGCGGGTTCGAGTCCCGCTCCGGCCACCCTAATTCCGGTTTTACGTTTTTTTTTTTTTAATGAAAACCGTTCTGTTGAATACTGCGATGGTTCCGAAATACGGACCCTGGAGGGAAATACCTACCCATTAGCGAACCTACAAGGAAATAAGAGCCAAATTCTGTAAAACTGGGCAATTACTGGAGCGGCAGCTAAAGAACATGTTGCCAGGGGCACCTGTTTTTCGCGCAAAGATTTCACGACGAGTTCTGTTCCAAATCACTTTAGTTCAGAACCGCTTTCGTGATTGGATCATTTGAATTGTTACGCGTCTTATCTGTCTTCCCGAGAATACCGGATGGTCAGTATTTCAGTAACTGAATCCTGTTTGGCTCACTCATGTAACAGTATGTCTTCACACAAAGACAAGTGACTAATAGTCAACTGAAGACCGCAATTGTGTACATAGGATATCGAAGTCTAGCTTGCTCGCAAATATTTTCCCGTAAAACAGATGACCCTACATATTACTGCCGAGGTTCTAGTATACAGAGTAATTTTAGAGTACAGCGTATAGGTCGTTGGACTTGTTAAATATTTTTCTCTCTCTAATTATTCATTTATAGGGAGGATTATTAAACAGCGATACGAAAGAGAAAATTATAGATTCCTAACCTTATTTCTCTCACGAGGCAGACAAACACAAAGAAACGAAATATCGATGAAAATAAATGTTTTTCCCCGTGAAGATTTACGTGCAGGATAGACTTCAGTATCTAAGTGCACACACGCATCATCTCTTTGCTTATTGATAGAGACCCGAGAATTTCGCGGGTTCTTTTCTAGACAAGCTGGAATTCACACACTTGTACGTTCATGTTGCTTTTGTAATTGGTCGACGTGTTGTTTGACCCCTCCTGGAGATGGATGAGCCAATAACAAACATGCAGTAAACAACAATCAACCAATACACAGTTGATATCTGTACGAGATATCGCGAATTTTTTGAGGTCTCTACTTACTGATCGCGTGTATTTTTAAGAAGACAATTTCTTCGCCGACGGCACCAGCCACAGCTGAGTTACTCCGATACTGAACGCACTTAGAGCGCTGGTAGACGCACGGGACGCGCGGCAACTAACGTCATCCACTCGCGAAAGCGAATCCGAATTGACGTGTTTCGGAATACAGCTAACCGTCGAAGCTTTCTGGAAAAACGCGTGCACTGTCTATCGCTCGCTGGCTGAACGATTCTCTAGTAAGGATCCTTTGGCTAACTGGCTGCACCAAGTTGAGGATAGTAAGATATAGTCCATTCGCGGTTTCTTCACACTTTTTGAATCAAACGCCCATCTGAAAAGTCGCCCTATGTACGACGTGTTTGCTTGTTTCCTAAATAATCCGTGTGTCACTTAAGGCTGTTCACGATGCAGTGAAGAACCTTAGCTAAAAGTCTCTGCCCTCTGTCTGCACATATTTTAATAGGCGCGCTGAGTGACATTCGCCCAGTAAAGATGGTAACGATGGATTGAAAGTAGTTCTATATCTTAACGTCGAATAAAATGTGGTAGGCAACCGTTTTTGATAACTGAAATTATTTCTTTCGCTTTATTTTTTTTTTATGCATCGAAGTGTTAAAATGAGCAGATTTGTAAAGTATTTACTGTTCCACTTATTTCACAGTTTCACTTGACCGACGCATGAATAAAGTGATGAGCCCTATGACAATGTTAATTTTACATAAGGAGGACGAATACACAACGTGCATGCATCGTTCATAAACAGGGCTTTCTAAAGTGGTCATTTTACCGTGGATGGCCTATAGTATTTTATACTTTGGTCAACATAAAAGTATCTCTTATTTTTTGTTAAAGTGAACGTTTACTTATACTTTATCTGTAAATTATAATATTTCATTTATAATTAATATTAATAAAACATGGTAATTGGCAATAGGTGTGTTGGTAATGCCTAGTAAGATATAGTTCTAACGCAAAATTGTATTGCACTGCGCGCGCACGAATGCGGTGCGTTCTCCCTTTGGTGTAATTTTCTTGACTCGGTTAAGCTCTGTTTGCACGAGGCGGAGGAATATCCTGGCAGTAGAACTTTAACAATGTTTCAGAAAATTGTGAAGTTACCGTGAAAAGCCTATACTAGTTTGGCTGCGTGCCGGGCGTGTTTGTGACCAGGCGACGATTGTCGAGCCACGTCCTCCCAAGGACGAACGGGGGCCGCGGTGTCCGAGCGGTTAGCACGCTCGCCTCCCACTATGGCGAACCGGGTTCTGTCCCCGGCCGGGTCACCGAATTCTCGCAAGTGGGGATCGTGCCGGACAATGCCGTTGGTCGGCGGGTTTTCTCGGGGATCTCCCGTTTCCTCCGCCCCTTCATGCCAGCGCCGCTCCACATTCACTTCAATCACCCTCATCGGCCCTAAAGACCTCGCTGTGAAAAGCCGCTCAAATCTCTTCGCTCACTCACTGAAGACGAACTTGACAGACTAAAAGGAACGCGTGGATGTCTCCATCAGGGCGGCTTAAGAAAAATTCATACTGATGTTAACATGAGTTTCGTTACGTAAACTTTGCGTTAACATTATTTACACAAACTAAAATAGTAGTTGTGTTCACAGTGGAGTTAAGACTGCCTTGTCTTTAAGCTACCAAATATATCTGGGCTATGTAAAAGGCTCGTGTATTTGTCTGTGTGTGTGTATATATACGTATAAACATATAGTATAGGCTGTTCACGGTAAAGTGAGCTTTTTTGAAGCCCTAGTAACTTTTTCTTTAAGATATCTTTTATTCTTTAACCACCGTTCTAAATAAATAATGCAATGTAAGTAATGAATAGAGCGTATATATTACACGGCGCTCGGAAGTTAATGTCTACGGCTAAAATAAAGCAAATTTATTGACTATTATTTCAAATGAGAGGGCTTTCAAAAGTGCTCACTTTACCGTGAATAACATATAGTAAATTATACACACGAACACTTGTTTCATAATTTTTAAACTTATGCTTATATGTGCCCATAATAAACTCATCACTTACGTGTTACACCTAATCTACCGCCTATTACGGACCATGTATTTTCCTCAAGTTTAGCCCTGGGTATCTATAATATGTGTATCATTCAAACACGAAGGCTTACGCACAAATAATTAATACCCAAAGTTCGAAATTGTACCCCCAAACAATATAAAATTCCAACGGGAGGGGACCACGGCGGGTGGCTGAGCAGATAGCCTGCTCACCTCTCACCAAGGCGAACCGGGTTCAATCCCCGGCCGGACCACTACCGGGCTTTCACAAGTGAGAACCGTTGATTTCAAAAGTGCTCACTTTATCGTGAACATCCCCTACTCTGTGACACGTTTACAGACATTCAATGAAAACAAGAAGTGAGTAATGTGCATTCCTATCAGTACCTATTGGTTCAATATTCATTCACGCCACCGTTTTATTTGCCCCACGTTACGAAAGACACGCTTGCTGTCCTATACAATTTTATTATCGGCCACAGGCGCCAAGGGGGAAGGGGTAGAGGGCGGTCAACCCCCCCCCCCTTCCCCACACACTCTTTCTAAGAAAAAATAACAATTTATACTCAAATATTACTGCCTTTGCCGTGAGTATTTATATCTAGAGACGTGTAAAATTCTGGTTATTATTTGAGGACATGTTGAATTTGAAACATAGGTACCTTTCCCAATACGTTTGTCATTGGACAATACTTTACGTGACACACCTGGTTGACTCTGCACCAATAAAGGAACACTTCACAATTGTGTAGCCCAATCACGTGTAGTTCAGTCAGAGAGGGAGTGTCTTCACACATATGCAGCAGCCAATGTAGAAATGACGTCGGCTCTAGTGCATACAGTACTGTGAAGTTCAGCTTGATGCCAAATAATAACGCGAATTTTGCATGTCCCTAGTTATAACTAATGGTATAACTACTTGTCTCTTTCTTTAAAACTTTAAGTGCGTACATATTTACTCTCGATTAACAACAGCAGAAAGTGAATCGCTTATATTCGCGGCTGCTTAACTAGCGGTTCTGTTGGTTCTCACAAAACTGGACACACTTACTATACTATACAAAATTCATTACTGGCCGAGTTGGAGGTGCCTCAATCATGTGGTCTATCTTACGTAGAATAATACACACTCCATCCTGTTCTTTGAGTGCTTTACATTTCGGGCGTTGCTGACGTAATATTACGTTTTAGATAACCTTATGAAAACAGTGGGCGAAGTAACATTTCATCGGTGTGTCTTCAAAGAATGCAGACATCGCAATGTCAGTGTTACGGCAAACACCATACAACTCGGTTGAATTCAGGTGATGTAATATTACGTCGGGCAGTACCAAAGTGTTAAAAATTGAGACATTTTAATTAAAAGTATTTACTTAACAAAGGCAGTAATATTTGGGTATAAATTGTTATTCTTTTCAATTTTATAAGAGTAAAATATTTACAGTGTGTGTGTGTGTGTGTGTGAAAGAGAGAGGAGAGAGAGAGAGAGAGAGAGAGAGAGAGAGGAAAGAGAGAGAGAGAGATTGTGATGCGATTGACATGAACGTGGGTATAATTACAGATATATTTCAGGAAACAAACACACTGAAAGAAAAATATTATTGTAGGAACCATAGTTCTGTAGCCGTTACCCTCCAAGACTGTTAAAATAGGGGCAACAGTCGGTTTGATTGTGGCTACCCTACGAATATTGTTAAAGGTATATGGTAATCCCAACAGAACATATTGTAAAATGTCAGTGCATCACAAATCAGTGACGTCACTACTTTCTACAGAATAGAATGTTGCGATTAAGAACGACTAGGGTTCTGACTACAACCCAGTATGGTATTTCTTACAATGCTGCTCTGATGCCGCTACAGAGCTGATTGTGCAGCCAGCAGCAACATATGGTAGTGTTAACAATCTGTTTTGTTGCCATGGTTGAGTAGCATGGTGTCTCCAGGAAACATGTAGGGTAATCCTGACTATCTGTTCTGTTGCCTTTACTGAGCGGTATGGTATCCCTAACAGTCTTGTGTGGTATATTGTAACTCCCTCGTCGGCTCATAGGATTCGCTGCTATCTGTACTTATTCTTCAGAACTTGAAAAAATTCCTTGTTAAAGCAGCCAGCCTTGAACTGCCGGACCTTGCGTTGGCAGACGGATGCTTTAGACCGCCCGGCTATTATATCATTTATGAGATTCGTGTTTTAAAAGCATTTATTTAAAATTGTTAGATTTTTTAAAGCATATAATGTATCATTTCTGCAGACGAATCTCAACGCGACGTATTTACATATGAAATAGCTTATTTATTTAATAAAATAATTTTTCCTTTCTGTTATATATATATATATATATATATATATATATATATATATATATATATAATATATATATATATATATATACACTCTCATTTACATGTCCCGAAACCAGTATGCAGATTAACAGGAGTATTGTTTTGTACTTTATGACACCTACATATTTTGCATATGTTTAAGCGCTTATTTAATTTTATTTAGAACACTTGCAATGTTACATATTTTATTTCATGATTTTTAAATGTGTAATATGTGTTAGAATCCACCATTCTTTTCAAGTCTTGTATGTTAATTTATGTTACTTTATGGTAAGTAAGTACATTATTCTGAGCATTTTGGCTGCTTAGCTTAAGTATGTTACTTAATGATTTTACAGGATTTTTCAAGTATCAGAATTTATTATTTTAATTTTAGCTCTGTTCATTTTCTTTTATATGCAGTTTTATTTTATTTTGTGTTAAGCTACATTTGTGATTTATTAAACCGGAAGCAGCTGAGCTCCATTGACAGGACTTGACGATGAAGTTGCCGGGACTCAAGGGCTTCTGGGTACGGATCTGTAGATCCAAGGACGCTTGTTTGATCCCGAGATTTCTTGGGCGAAATCCCCGGCGTCGCCACAATTGAGATAAGTTATTTTGGTACCCGAAGTTAGTTTAATCGAGGGCTGGCTTGGCAAGTTAAGGAGAGGCCAAAGCCTAGCTTATTTAGTTCGGATTTGTTAGTGGACGCAGTCGACGAGGCGGAGTTTACACTGACGCCACGACGCCATGATGGTACCGTCAGCACTGCCCACAGATTAAGGTGACGCCACCTAATTTTTTTTTTTTTCACATAGACTTATACTTGGTAGCATTTTATGCAAGTTTATTATTGCTACTGAAATGTTAGTGACAGACGATATAGTGTTGGAAGACTTAGTTGAAGTACTGAGTGTCACTTATTAATTCAGCAGAGTGGTCCTACGCTACCCGATTTGAGCTAGTTACCGGAGCAAAACTTAAAGATTTTACAGTGATTTGAATATAAATTGGGAGTGAAGAACTATTTTACTATATTTTTATTTGGACTGAACTTGGTTTGGAGAACATTGAAACTTTGGCTAACTTTGAAGAAATTACGAACCTGATTTAGATATCTGGGAAAGTGATTTGAACTTGTAAAGCTATAGATTAATGGAGCTCACTATATAAAACTTTGTTAAGAGGCTCTAAGACTACAGACACTTTTATTTGGAAACAGTATAATTAATCTACATTTCATTTAATCATTTGAAAGCAGCATTATAGACATTTAATTTCATTTTATTTTCAATTTAAGTAATTCTTTTGTTTAAATGGTGGTAATATTTTAACGTTTTTATCTACCTGCAGAACATAATTTTTACTTAATTGATTTGATTTTCACACACAGTTAAACAGTTTTATTCTGATTTTAATTTATATTTTATGCTTTCAATGAAATATAATTAATAATATTTTGTTTTCTTTTATTGGTAATGTTGAACCACGCAAGCTTTATTTTCTTTTACAAAGGTAGTTGTCCAAATAAAGTGCTTCTTAATAATATTGAGAGTTTTATGTATTGTGAATGCCAGTGCATGTGAATGCCCTTGCAGAGTTCCTGAGACGACCAGTACACCGTTGGAGAGTAAGTTCTAAAGGAACAAGGTCAAAGATCAAACAAACATTCTCTCCTACACACATATCTCTCGTCTACACATTGGCAATCTAGTCTCCAATTAGCATTCACACCAAGTTCACCAATTCTCTACAGTGGCTGCACTAAGTCATCCCAGTTTCTCTCTCTCTCTCTCTCTCTCCTCTCTCTCTCTCTCTCTCTCTCTCCCCCCTCTCTCTATATAATACAACATTGGGTGTCATCTGATATACAAAATGTTTTTACGTGTAACGTTTGTGTAAACAGGTCTTCCTTCCACAACAGATAATTTGCAATAGGACCTACCAATAAAAATATGGCGTAAGTTATTTCATTTTATGTCTTGTTTGTGTAAGTGATATACGTCTTTGCAAAACAAATAGGTCATTCCAGAACCCTTTTTGTTATTATTACGTTTAAAGCCCATCATGGCGGTGTCTGCCAACACATTAAAGGGTGTAAAGTTCGCTCACAGATTTTCAACAGCTCCATTAAAAAAAATATTACTTCATAATAGCAACAATTTCGAATTTATCTTCTGTAGTGTCAATTATGCTATTTTTACAATCTTAAACAATCAGAGGTGCTTTTAACAGTCCGCAAAATTGCTGTAATTTCCATACTTGTGTGTTAACGCTACAATTCCAGAATTCTATTTCGGTAATCTTTTAACAAAACCAGAGGGCGCCACTAACAATCCGCGACACTGTTGTAATTACCATACTTGTTTGTTAACTCTACAACACTATCGCTATAATCTTAACAGAATCGTAGGGTACCTCCAAGAGTTCACAACACTGTTGTAGTTACCATACTTCTTCTGTAAACTTTAGAAAAAAAAATAAACGAAGTGATTTCTACAGAACACTCTGTCGCGGCTACCAAACAGCACTGTTCGGTTTACAATATCTTATTCTGCTATAGTAACAATAATGCGAGACTGTGTTTACAACTATATGTGTAGTTTCTACTAAAGAAAACACTGTACATGCTATATAAAATATGGTTTGACAATATTTAGATTTGATCTGCTAACAATTTGGATTGCAAAGTATTACCGAATATTCTGTTGCTGGTACTAAAGTTTAGTTGTCGCTACAGGCTGTTCACGGTAAAATGAGCACTTTTGAAAGCCCTGCTTAAGATCTACCTATATGCATGTTGTGTAATCTCCCGCCTTATGAAAAATTAACATTTGTATGAGCCTCGTCACTATATTCATGCGTCGGCCAAGTGAAAATGAGACATAATTAGAAAAGTAAATATTTTACATTTCTATCTGTTTATTTTTACACTTCGATGCATTTAAAAAAAAAAACAGAAAGCGCAATAAATAATTTAAGTTAACACAAACGGTTACCTAAGACACTTTTTATTCGACGTTAATATATGGAAATACTTTTCCCTCCATCGTTACCAACTTTACTGGGCGCATGTCAGTCAGTTCGTCCGTTGGAATATACGCAGGTATAGGAGGAGTGACTTTTTTCTAAGGTTGATTTCAAAAGTGCTCACTTTATCGTGAATAGGCTTTACCATGAAATGCCATTACAGAACTGTTCTGTTAAATTCTCTCTGCTGATTTCTTTCAGCGGAGACGACGTTAGTTGAGTGGCTCGCTTTCAGAGCAAGTGAAGAGATAGACTGTGCTCCCACAAAAGTACCCTTTCATGTGTAGCAGGATATACAAGTCATCGTGTTCACTTAAACAATAACAGATATGATTTCTGTAAACAAAAAACTATTACCAGTGTACTCTAGTGCTCTTATAAGTGTTTGATAAACATCGGCGTAATTAAACATCGGCGTAATAACGGAGCTATCTCGTTGTGAGTTTTTTTTTTCCTTCGAGAGAAAATACAGTTTCATACCAACTTTGCGCGAACAATTCTCAGACGTAGTCCTGGGAAGAATCTTTTCCTTCGACAGCGGGACGATCGTTTTGTCGCACATTCTTGAAACAATGCGCCCCCACATCTATACTTCGTTCGCGGTCACTTCGAACTTTTCCTGGAGCACTGCCAAAGTTATACTTTCAGGAGATTCTTCCGTATCACAGAGACTAAGCGTAACTAAATATAGAAAATTACAGCAAAGGAGCAGCGCACCGCATGCGTGCGCACTCAGTTTAATAACATTCGGCTCGAGAATTTTTTCTTGCTAGGCAACATCGACACATCCTGTTTCCTCTCTGCTCGTATTAATATTTGTTATAGTCGAAGTGCCATAATTCCTATAAAAATATTACCGAAAGTCAAATTTAACCATAAGATACATTTTTGTTAAAAGACGCATAAAACACGTGTGATACATGGCATACTTTGGAAACAATCAAACTCGTCATATACAAGGTGATTTTTCAAAGGTTTGATTCAAAAAGTGTGAAGGTACTGTGAAATGGCTTTACTCACGATTTTGCATTCACTTTCGTAAACACTGTGTCACAAAGTAGCTGAGTACATGTGGTCGTATCGTTTCACTGATTGGCTGGGCGAGGTTCTGAGGATGCGGCTGAGGATTGGATACACTGAGAGAAAATCGAACAAAATATTTGTTTGTATAGGGCCAAATATATATTTAGTTGCCCTAACAAAATATACCGTTGAGTAAACAAAATTTGAAAAGCAACAAAATTACTTTTGTTCGTCTGACAAAATATTTGTTTGAATAAACAAAATCTCTGTGCTGGGCCAAAAAAAAAAAATCAGACTTTCAACTAAATATTTCGTTGAATCAACTAATATATATATATATATATATATATATATATATATATATATTTGTTTGGCCACTCATTTGACTGCCTTCGTTCGAAAATACAGCTCGAGAGTTTGTTTGTATTTTTTTGTGACAATTAGGGTAGTAATCGTGTTTGTTAGTGCATCTTTGATTCGTAACAATGGTATAACACATTACTAATAAAACAATGCAACAAGAAACTAACAAGTAAAGCTGTAAAACTTGAAATATTTGTTTGCACACATTGCCCAATATTTGCAGTATATATATTAAAAAGCTTTCCGGGGTCATCAGTTGTCACGTTAACTGAGGAAGCCCTGCTCTCATAGCTCAGAGGGAAGGTGGCCGACTTGTAGTCGGAGCGTCGCGGGTTCGCTACCCGGTGCCTGCGACGCGGCAGATCTTCAGTTCGCTTGTCGCACTGGGAATTTGTCAACAAGTCGGTCTAACTTGAGCTCGTCAACTACAACAGCAAAGGTGGCCGACTTGTAGTCGGAGGGTCGCGGGTTCGCTACCCGGTGCCTGCGACGCGGCAGATCTTCAGTTCGCTTGTCGCACTGGGAATTTGTCAACAAGTCGGTCTAACTTGAGCTCGTCAACTACAACAGCAAAGGTGGCCGACTTGTAGTCGGAGGGTCGCGGGTTCGCTACCCGGTGCCTGCGACGCGGCAGATCTTCAGTTCGCTTGTCGCACTGGGAATTTGTCAACAAGTCGGTCTAACTTGAGCTCGTCAACTACAACAGCAAAGGTGGCCGACTTGTAGTCGGAGGGTCGCGGGTTCGCTACCCGGTGCCTGCGACGCGGCAGATCTTCAGTTCGCTTGTCGCACTGGGAATTTGTCAACAAGTCGGTCTAACTTGAGCTCGTCAACTACAACAGCAAAGGTGGCCGACTTGTAGTCGGAGGGTCGCGGGTTCGCTACCCGGTGCCTGCGACGCGGCAGATCTTCAGTTCGCTTGTCGCACTGGGAATTTGTCAACAAGTCGGTCTAACTTGAGCTCGTCAACTACAACAGCAAAGGTGGCCGACTTGTAGTCGGAGGGTCGCGGGTTCGCTACCCGGTGCCTGCGACGCGGCAGATCTGCAGTTCGCTTGTCGCACTGGGAATTTGTCAACAAGTCGGTCTAACTTGAGCTCGTCAACTACAACAGCAACGGCAAAAGAAAATTACTTAGGCGCAGCGCTCGGACGCAGTTGATCTAGGTTCGAAACTCGGCCCAAACTGTTTAATGTACGGGTAGCCAAGCAAGTCTTCAATTGCACCAACCAAATCTTACGGTTTGGGTCAACCAAAAGAGAACAACAAAATTATTTCGTTTCAGCAACAAAATATTTCATTGCCCCTACACAAACAAATCATTTGGTTGCACCAAACAAATCTTGTTTGATTCAACGAAACCTTTTTCTCAGTGTGTAGGGTCTAGCCTGCAGGTCATTGAACTCACGAATTTTTCAGGTCTCTACTTATGGTTAGAACGTTTCTTTCTTCTTTTTTTTTTTTTTTCGCGAAAATATTTCCTCGCAGGCTAGACTACTTTCGCCGCGTTCTGATACTGCTGATTTTACTGGTTCATAAATCCCAGTAACGTCAGATATAGTTCAGATACTACTGACGAGCACTGATGATAACTGGCACTCGTTTCCGCGTGCCGCTCAAGGTTATTTATATGCATAACCTCCTTGAGTGGCACCCTACGCGAGGCTGTATTGATTACTGAAAGCTGTATTGATTACTGATGATGCAGAGGTTATGCAGTGTCAGTGAAACACGATTTTTGCGGGCGATTCTAGTTGTCTTAGGTTCTCTGATATATTGAAAATGTGCGTATGGCAGTATCATTAAATACAAAATAGTCCTTAATGAAATTTCGAACACAAACAGTACAGAAATAAACTCAAAACAGAGTTACATGTTGTTAGAAAAATTGCCTTTCTGTAGTCAAACAAATATGAATAATTGTTTTTATAGGTGTAAGAATTCTTTTAACTCAAGAGAAAAATAAGTTTATTCTTAAATTCATAATTTAATTCCTTTTATATAATTTTAATGAATACTACTGCCGATCGTTTCGAAACGATGAAGTAACTGACGGTCAAAATATTTACTGTTTACTTCCGGCAGTTCCCTTAATGCTGACGAACACTTATGAACCATCAGTGATTTCAGAGCTCATCAGCAGTAAGGGAATGCTGCGAGTATCCTACCCACACAACTGCAAATTTCCTTTCGTCATTGGCTGCGTGTCTATGTGAGAAAACAATTGTTTTTTCTTCTTACCTGACTGGGCTAATCAGAATTAAGTCACCCCGGCACAGAACTTCCGGACGGACACCTGAGAATCATGGTAATTAAAATGATCCAACCATGAATGTGGATCGGAATTAAGGACTACAACAAATGGAATATTTTCGCGGAAAACAGGCGGCATTTACTAAGGCATAGAATTCGCTATAACGTTTGTTGTACTCACGTCAGTTTAATTTTATCGATTTCTGCTTTCGTCAAGAGAAGTGATTTAACATGCTCGTAATATATATATATATATCTTTGTTAGTCGTTAATGAATGGCGTCTGTAGTAAACTGCAACTACAGGTAGCTGAAGTTTGCAAGTTCTTTCGATGGCAGGCTAGACTCTGAGCTTGTACACCCATGTCCCAAGTGTGCCTTTTATGATTGCGCCACAGTGGCTTCATCCAACCTGCTCAACTCTTCAGCTAGTAATAAATAGGAATAAATATGCGCAACCAAGTTGATAAAAAAAAAAACCCCTCAGTAGCCAATGAATAAAGAATTGTGGCTCGAGTGTTTTAAAGACTGATAAATTTAAGTTGCTGTCAAAACAATTCTCCAAATTCACGTAATTCTAAATATGGCCCTGTTACAGAAATTGCACTGTGTGCAAATGTTTGAATTTTAACTTGTTATCAGTTCAATTTTATAAATAAAAAAACAGGAAAATTTCAATAATTCAGTGACGTGTATGCTACAATCCTGCAGTCCTGTGCACAAACAATTTTTTTCAATGCGTGGCCAGTTTTACCGAAAGTCGTTAAGAGTGAGATTCGTTTTGCTTGTATTTTTTTTGCATATATGCTACCGACTCAGGCTCATTCAGGGCGTTTTTTTAATTATAACGTGGTCCATTTACAAAATTCTGAAGAGTATACGTATTTTAAGTATAAGCTACACTGACATTTTTTTTTTTTTTAGCTAATTTTTCCGTTCCTTACTACTACGTACTCTCGTATCATTTAAAATAAATCTCTATCGGAAAATAAATCAGATTGATTTCATTTTTGGTAGATAAATGTTGAAATTTTTTTTTTTTTTACAATGACGCAAACACAATCCCAGAACGTCATGGAAGGCACAGTTATTTCCACCCCCCTCCCCTCTTTCTAACATCATCCCATACGCAAAGCCGACAATTTTTTATGTAGATGGGAAATCCATAGTATTTACGACAGGTCAGGTGTATAAAAAAAGGCGGGGCTGCCTCTTGCACGTCCGAAAACAGCTATCGAATGTTCAGTTTCGCTACGCAGGCTTGTCTAATCAGCGTGTCTAGAAAAAAGGACGAAAAGTTGTTTCACGCGCCTGAAACCTGTTCTTGACGTTTATGCTCTCGTTTTATGAGCCACGGCGTCATGTTTAACTACAATTTCCGTTGCCCGAGCAGTAGAGAAAAGCCGTTTTAGTATCTGCATCTATTATTGACCCTCCCCTCCCCTGGGAATCACGCGTCCAAGGTCATGAAGCGAGGGAGCGATACGGGCGACAGTAACACTGCACGCCTAGTGTCTCATCGCTCCTACGCGCAAGGCGTGAAGTGTTTCCGTCCTGACGCTGTACCGTGCAAATTGGATCTGTAACTGGGAGTTTTATTACACGCGATGATAGAACATAGATTGAACTAAGCCCGTATCTTTGTACTTTTATCTTGCTGCTTAAGGAAACTGCATAGGCAAGCTTTAAATGTGCTATATTTGACTGTTTTCACGAATTTTTTTCTCTCCAAGAATACACTTAATATGACAAAAAAAATAGGGCATAGATAATGTTTTTCATTTTTTCTGACAAAAAGTTGTGTTCGCAGATCATTTATTTACCAAGATACGCGTATACGCACAAACAACTATTTCACAGAAAATGCGGGGGTCCATCCCGCTCTTAATAGACTTGCCGACTTTTCGTGGTGGAAACACTTGCTGGTTGCGTGGATTTCAACCTCATCGCAATTACACGACAGTAAAAATTTAAATATGCTATTGGCTGCTTCACTCTTGAGAATACATAGCACTAGAAGAACGGGCAGCTCAGAATTCTATTGCTTTAATGCTGAACATCGACAGTTCACGTGCAGACAGCCTAGAAGTCGAGGACTAATATACAGAGTCATTCAAAGACCCATGACTCAACTGGAACGTTTAGAAAAATTTACTTATACCACAGTTTTTTTCCGAACATTTGCCACCTCTAGATGTACCACAATAATAAGAGATTTCTGCGAAAATATTTGTACACTATGTGAACGTCGAAATTCGATAACTTTGTTTAACATCTACGGTCGGGCCAAATTTTTTTTTTTTTGCTCGGTAGCTGTGCTGCTGCTTTTCACAGGAATTCTTCATCACCACAATGCGGTCCTGAGTGATCCTGTCAGGCAGAGGCAAATGGGACCTATTGCTAGAGCTAATGACTTTTCGCGAACAAATTTGAGTACAGGGTAGACTTCAATACTATAAGCACCCTACAGCATTTTGTCTATTGTGATTGGTTGCTGTCTGCCTTGAGAAGGCGCTTTCATATTTGACGGGCCACTCAGAACTCGGCAACATCGTCACGGCTCCTGCGTGATTCGTGTGCAAGCAGTTAACACGCGTCGAAAAGTAATTCAGCCAGTCGAGATAGGTAAATGGCCCTACAGTGTTTGGAAATATAACTTGTATTGGAATCTTTTTCGCGAAATTTCACTACTCCTACCAATTACAGTGTGACGACGCCGCGCCGCAATGATCAGGGGCGTAGACAAGGGAGATTGGGGGAGGGGCTGGGGAGAGGTCCGGTTCAACCCCTTTCTCTTAAAATATGATGGACACACTAAAGAATAAGAAATATAGTTAGTTTGAATCAAATGATATTTTAATTAAATATAATAGTAAACATAATTAAAATAAAGAAAAAGGTGTCCACGTTTACAGGTGTTCTTCAACTGAAAATATTTGTGTGCTTTATCGATAAAGAAAATTATAATTTACAAAAGAATCGGAGTCAGGTTTTATATATATATATATATATAATATATATATATAATATATATATATATATATATATATATATATATATATTCTACAAGTGTTTACGAAGGGTATATTGAATCCATCCTACAATCAGATTATTCTGCGAACACGCTTGCTGTAATTCTCTTTGAGTGTTGCCGTTGTCATATAACATTACTTATATTCTGCATAGTTATATAAGTATACGGAGTCCGCCGTTATTTTAACCCGTTTTAACCCCATGACCGTGTGATACATGGGAAAATGTTTATTAATGTTTGTTGTCTCATTCAACCTCCTATACGAGTTTATTTAATGTTATTCCTTAGAAAATAAATAACTGAGCGTACGATAAAAGAGTTTTCAAAACATATCGTGTGGCCGAAAGAAACAGCTAATTATGAAATACTTAATTCTACATGAGGAATTGATAAATACTATCCACTAGAATCGCTTATATTATTGCTGCACTGAAGATGGCCTCGCCTTTTAACACAACGTACCATTGATAGACGTTTGTTAGCACATCTGGCGAGTTCTGTGCGGAAAATGAAGTATAGGCACAGAGCAGATAAATACAGAGACGGAATGGCGTGACGCTTCCTTTGATGTGGGCGTTTCCCATTCTATGATTGGCGGCGCTAAGCTTTGGGAATGGGTCTTGAGTCTGATTGGCTACTGCATGCTGCAAAATGTTCCCTATGGGATGAATTGCCGGCTGGTGAGTAAGTTACCAGATGCTGATTGGTGAACGGCTGTTCTAACATGTTACTGGCTAGTGGTGCGATTTTGGTGGAGGAATAAGCGGCTATTTCATCTCTGTATTGTCAAGCACTCTGTGCTATAGCAAAAAGAAAACTGCAGCATATAATAAAATGTTATTCGCTTTGCTGGTGCATGTCCGGTGATCTGGTAAGCCAATTCATCTTAAAAAAATTATCTGGATGTGGCTAATAGCGAATGAGAGTTGCCGACAGTGTGCAATAGAAAGGTTAAGGACTATGTCAGCAACTGGAAGGTCAGGAATGAATGTGAACGTGCAAGTGACCATAGACTTATTGTGTATGAATGGCGAGAGGATAGGATGCTTCATTCCAGACATTGTGAGAGAAGTCCGATTCGTACATAGGGCAGCAGACTGGCCAGTATTGGATAAAGCCCTGCTGTGTAACTTTGGAAGGAATGTGGAATTGCAACAAGAGGGAATACAAGAATGAGTGATTGCAATCACTCAAGCAATAAAGGAAACCTGAGAAGAAACTCTTTGTAAAACGAATCATGGAATGCCAAATCTATCATGGTGGGATTTGGAACTTGAAAACGAGAGAAAAGAAGTGCGAAGGGAAAGGTGGAAACTTCGCTGACTCAGAGGTGAAGAGAGGGTGCAATTAGCAAGAGAATATAGAAGGGAAAAACAGGCTTAAATCAACAGGGTCGGTTCAAGAAAAAGAAGTCATGGGCAGACTTTGTTACTCAAGCTGGCAATGAGGACTATTTAGTGTGGCATACAAATAGGCCTCAAATAATATGGAGAAGGCAACACCTCTACGAAGCGTCAAGATAGATGGGGAGACTTGCACTGACCTCCGCAGGTCAATGGAATTTCTGCCCCACACACTCCTGCCAGATGACTCTCGAGGATGGGGGGGGGGGGGGGGAGGAACACACCAGGAAGAGACTGGAAATTGAGGAAATCCCGGATGTAGCAAATTCATCTGATTTCGATCAGGAAGAACTGGATGCAGTGATGTACCAGCTGAAGAATGGGAGGCACCAGGCTATGATGGTCTGGGAGCAGAAATAATAAAGATAACCTACTCCAGGATCAAGAAAGATCTGCTAAAGCTTTATAATGATTGTCTCATAACTGGCGTGGTTCCTGCCCCTTGGAAACAAGGAATTCTGCGGATCTTGCATAAAGGCAATGGGAAAAATCCAAAAGATCCAGGATCATACAGGCCTCTAATATTGCTTCTGGTACTGCGCAAAGTCTACGAAAAATTAATCAATAGGCGACTAATTGACTTAGAAGCTGAAGGAAAGCTTCGCGAAAAATAATATGGATTTATAAAAGGCATGGGAACCGGTTTCGCTTTATATGTAGGGATAGGAAAATTTCGCTAATTCATTTCGGAACAAGATAGACGTCAAACACGTATACAGTGGTCACCTTTATAATTGGATCACAGTTTATTAGACACGCCCTAGACGCCTCTGAGCCAATAGCAAACTTACAACGAAACAAGTAGCGAATCTCATACTGGCAGGCGTGAGGTAACACTGGGGCAGCAGTCAATGAACAAACATCTGAGGCTCTTGTGTACACAGGACTGTGGAGTCTAGCCTACAGGTAATTGAACTCGCAAAATTTTCCTATCCCTACTTATATGCCATGCAGTATATCATGAGGTCTATTGCAAAATATGTATCTGGTTCATTCCTGGATATTAAAGGAGTATTCGACAATGTCTGATGTTCCAGTTTAGAATAAAGTCATCTCTATTTTCCTCCATGTAATTTAGTTTAGGTCGTTTCTTTCTTCAAACTTAATAACCATGGATCTCTGCTACCATGTTGGAATTGTCTGTTAATTAGAGTCATACATTCGCAAACACTGCTTTCAAATACTTACTTATATTTATTAAATCACAGTTTTACAACTTATTTCATCACATACAAGACTCACATTGTGATGATACGAATAGGAAACCACAAACTATCATCACCCTGCTAAGCAGTAAAATGAACTTTTCTATTCAATTAAATTATTTTAATAGTAATTTCATAAATAGGAATAAATGTTGTATTGGCCTTTTAATATACATTTTATTATACATTTATACGGGACACCTCTTAAATCAAATATAGCTCCGACTCTCTCAGTAACTACTTGGGCTCTTAAAACAAAATATCTTAAATCAATTGAAGATAATTTATAATTACTTTTTGATAAACTTACTGCTCTTCATGATGAAAAAGAAACCGAATAGGAATAAATAATATATAGAATAACTCGAAATTCCAACTGAGTCTTTTCAACTTTTTAATAGCAGAACACAATTTTCATAACAACTGCTTCTGAAAAACAACAAAATATAACATATATTACACAGTCCACTCTTCACAACCTATTCAGATATAAAGCAAAACACAAAAAAAATGTTAATAGTAAACACATTATATTAGTACAGAAATCACTATTTTAACACTTTCATATAGTGTTGTAAAAATATAGCGAGTTTTATGTAATGTTTGAACTCGATGCCTGATAATTCACGCTGACCATGAAATACTCTACACTTATCAGCCCGTTACGTGAAAGCCAGACCACCGACAACAATTCGGCAGCAACATTCACGTAAAATTTCTGTCGCTCCTCTACATTCCATACGATTTCATCCCCCCATCTATCTCTTCAAACAAACAATTTCAAAGCACCTTAATTTTACACTGCAACTTTTCAGTAATTTTGTACAAACGTTCAATAAATATTTTTTTCTTAAGTTGTCATAGTTATTTCTTAAAAAAAAAGCAGCTAGTCGGTGATGGCAAGGAAGAAACTGCGTGGCAATCCGCAAAATATGAAACAGTTTGAATGTACGGTTTCGGATAAACGACGTGATAAGTGTAAACGTTTTTCGCATGCTAGGAGCGTCATTTTCCTCGCGCCGGCTCTTCTTCCAGTACTATCTCATGGAATAAGCTCCCCCTCCCCCGGCAGCAGACAGCGCCACACACAGCATAGCAGCAGGGCCTCTCCCCATGTATGTATACTTCATATAAACTCTTTGGCCTTGAAGCCATGGATACTCTGTTATGGTCAGCCGGGGGTAGGGTTGTGTGACTCCTGGGTAAGGCATTTCTTCGGGATTTGATATCCCTGCGGTGTAGTAGACAGGAGGAAGGTCCCGGGCATAATAGGCGGTGTGGTAGTACCATGCTATAGTATGCCGAGCTAGGTATGCACCGCACACAACCTGCACAGGGTGGATGAAGCGTCTCTTATAGTCTCTGTCCACTCAAGGCGACCCAAGGCTTCTCGGGCCACCTCTGTTAGTCGCTTCAACAGATTGGGCAACGCCGCCCATTCCCTATTGGTTGCCAGAGTCCTCGTGACTGGCGAGGGGTATCTGCCATAATGGTTGGACCGATAGCTAGTACCAAGGCTCGCCGACTTGGCGGGGTGTTGACCCACTTAGTGCTCAGGCCGTTGGGGCCCAAAGATTTTACTTTAAAGAAGAAGTACAAATACATGGAATGGAGTGTGGTTAACCCCCCCCCCCTCCTGTACAGGAAATTGGTCACGTAACACCTCGGTGGTCGAGGGAGCAATGGCTTGGTTGCAGTGCTGAAACTATGGAAAATATATAACTATATATGATATCAACTCTTCATTTCAGAGCAAGGGCTGCTATCCCCGGTGAACCGCGACCCCGGGGAGGAGTCCCGACTGCTTTCTTGTACCCAGCCGCTGGGATGGTGGCCATTCTGGGTCATAGCAATTCCCCGCCACTAAGGATGTGGCTCCCGGGGAGTGGAGTGTGACTGGCCCTTCATTAGGTGTAAGGCTATGCCCGGTGAGGTCTTCTCAACCACTTGTGGAAGGGAATTCCTCTTGCCACTCCATTTGTGAGATAATGTCGACCATGAATAACCCGCAAGTGCCATGGGAAGTAAGTGGTAGCACAGGACGATCGGATTGGCCCCACCATGAGGTTCTCTCTGGTGACCCGATCATAGGGTTGGACTCGTGCTGGTAGTGGTTGACTCCGCATGCTGGAGGAGGTCTGGAGAGATTCCCACTCTCGATGACGGACCGGGCGGTGAGCGACAACCTGCTCCGGTTGTGCCCTGGAGAGGCACTAGGGGTATGGATAGAACCCCGGCCAGACCACATGCTTTGTCTCTGATGACGAGGATCTCAGAATCTCTGTGGTAGAGAGGGCGAGGATGTGCAGACGTACCAGGCTTGGGCTTTGGGTCTGGCCACTGGTCGCATTAATCTTGTCCTTCTTGCGTTGAGAGGACGTGATTCTTCTTCCCCACCTATCGGGAGGCCGAAGCGCGGTAAGGCCGTAAGGCTAAGAGCGCTGCGTAAGAATACAAAATACACGACCGAGAGGTCCACTGTAACTGTCATGGTCAGCCGCATCGCTATACCTATTCCCAATTGTCCCCAAATCCCTACCCAAGAACGAAACGTCTCCGCAGAAGAACAGGACGAAAAGGAAGAAAGGAGGTACACCATCCTAAGAAGCGTCTGAAGACTGAAAACTCTGACAAATCCCAGAAGTCCATAAGAAAACTTCGTCGTTTTTTAAACAAGGAACTCCCTTTTTTCCCACACAAAATCGAAATAAGAGAAAACAAAAGTAACCCTATCAGCCAATAAAAATCTACCTCAAACCAATATTAAGCCATTATAAACACTGCTACCAGAACACCAACAAAAACAGAAAATATTAAAAATTATTATTAAATAATACGAACAAAGAAAAACACAGAAGGCCAGTAAACAGTAGTAAGAATGGCCAGCATAATGATAATAATAGAAACAAGTTTTAATACGTGGGCCGCTGTGTTACGAATTCCCCTCCCCCGTGTCGCAAAATCTGTGGGAACTACGAACGAATATTAAAACTTCATGGGATGGACTATCGCAGGACGCCATTAGCGACCTCTACAACTCCATGCCATGACGTTTGACGGAATGTGTTCGCAAACATGGAGGCCCGAAGTCGTCGTAATGAGACGCCTATGCGTAGAGCAATAAATATTGTCCAGTTTGTCATCATTTCTTGTTCTTGGCAACTTTTGTCTTACTTCCAATAGTGTTGCAATCGGACACTTCATTGTGAGTGCAATTACTTGTCTGACGATGAATGTGTGTGTCTATATATGTTAATTATATATAAATGAATACATGCATATGAGCAGTACACATACAAGTACACACATGTATATTAATGTCAGGTGGTGTACTGCAATTGTGTCATGTAGCCCTAACTTTACCCATTTCCCAGATTATGTATACCGTGGACCAGAATTCATGTGCCAGACTCCGAGGGCTAAAAGGGAGGTGCGAAAGGAAGAGATTGATAAGGAACCCGGGGTTGCAAACCATCCCTTCTCCCCCAAACATGCTCGTGAAGTCACAAGGGCGGGAAGGTAACAAGCCTCATTCAAGGTGCAATCAACGCGTGTGTTGAAGTGGCCTTGGCTGCTGCTGGCAAAACAGTGCTATGCGTCTGCAGTTGGTCCGATAAGCATGGAAGGCTTTACGCGAACTGAGTTGGCCGACGTGAACCTTGTGCACGGCAAAACCCACGGGCGGCGGATGCGTTGTACTGGATGCGACATCCATCCCTCCCGTGCGACATTCGTACGGCTGTATCTACTGGCGTGTGGAGAAGTGTTGCAAGGTAAGCTGGTGCTTGCTCACCGCTGTACATTCCCGGTGCGTAGCAACAGCCAGTGACCACCGTGCAGCTCTAGAGAAACTGAATGCATTCCGACCACTCACAAGCGAGCTGCAAGGGACCCATTACACGCATCCTGTGACGTCAGCTGCCGAGCTATGTTTTTAATGGCGGGAGTGTAAAATAACAAGCGACAGGGTACAGCACAGAGCCAACGCCAGCTTACCTCGCAACAGTTCACCACACTCCACTGGCTGTATCAAAAATTGCAGCAGACAGGCTCAATGCCACATTCCCAGGGCCAGTGGATTGGCAGAGGTGGGCCAGTCCATAGGCCGGCTGGACATTTTTTTATGGTGACATGTGAAATCCCTTGTATACAAAACGCCTGTGGTTGGTGAAGAAGATCTGGTCCCGCGTGCCGTGGCAGCATATGATTCTGTCTGTGCGCGCCATACCTGACATTTTTGAACAGGTTCAGGCGAACATGGTTCGTCGTTGCTATGTGTGCACTAAATTTGCTGGGCTCCGTTTCAATCAACTTTTATAAACCCTCTTCTCTGATATTAATAAACCATTTACTACGTACACGTATTTCCTGCCTTAAGTCTATCTGTAATCCATTCCTTGTTTGCTACGCACACCACTGGTTGTCAACACCAGGTATAATAGGCTATTCGCGGTAAAATGAGCACTTTTGAAAGCCCTCTCATTTGGAATGATAGCCAATAAATATATTTCCTTCTAGCCTTTGACGTTAACTTTCGAGTGCGGTGGAATGTAGACACCGTGTTTATTACTTGCATAAAAATATTTATTTTAAATAAATAGGTAAAGGACAAAAATGACCAAACGGAAAAAGTAACTAGGGCCTCAAAAGTGCTCATTTTACCGTGAACAGCCTATACATGTATTAGATCTAATGACGCTTTTTGCCTATCTGCTCCTTTAACTTCCCTACGTGTTTGGGGGAGAAGATAAATTTTGCGACCCTGGGTTTCTTATATTAATCTCGTCCATTTAAACATATTTTAGACCTGTTGGTTTGTCATATGAGGTATGGTTCACGGATATACACGATTGTTAGTAGTAGGGGCGTAGGGGTCCTGAAACAAAGGTATGCCGCCTTTTATTAATTGGATTAACCATTTGATATCAAATTGATTATATTAATTATTAATCTGTTCTTAATCCGATCAAAATAATTTAGTCCGATTTTAATCCCATGAAAATTCTTTCGTTAATCCTTAATCCGATCTTAATCCTATTAATTTTTTCGGATAAAATGTGATGAAAATTTGATTGATTGATCCAATTAATTTAATTGAATGAATTAATCAAAATTTTTGTGACAAGTGTATAGTTTGGTGTACTTTATTTTCTTTCTTTCTTTTTTGGTTGGGGAGGAGCTCTGGTAGATGTTGATGGTCGGAGCTCTGGTAGATGTTGACGGTAGGAGCTCTGTCATTGTACTGAGGTGTACGTGTGTTGGGGAAGGGGTGTATATAGGGGAGCGATGTTGCCTGCACGACGACTGGCACTCGATGAGAGGACAGGTATATTGTATAGGGTATATATTACTTGAATTTGGTGCAAGAGAGTCATAAACTTTTTTTGGGTGTTGTAGACGATGTTTTTGGGAGATAGGTGACTTTGAAAGATAGGATTTACGTGGTGTATGTTAAGTGTAAACGAATATTCCAAATGAATAATAACAGTACTGACGTATTACACAAGAGAAACTAGGAGTCTTTAAACCGAATATTACTGAAATATATTTTAAACGAACACAAGTACATGAGTATCCTGTATGAAATTAAGTAACAAGTTCTATGTATCAATATAAATTACACAACTTGAAATCGTACAAGGAGGATAAGAAACACGTCCATTCATTTGAGAAGATGGTGCATGACTGAGCTTGCTTGTGACTAATGCTAGGTTGGGAGAGGGTAGCAGCACGACACATCCATTCAGTTCGAATGTCTTTATAGAAATGTAGAAGTGTTTAAAGGTACCCCAGATATGGAAAATAAATTAAATGATTTTAATATATGTCCATCCGGCTGTGAAGTTGTACTAGCGTGTATTTCTCTGAAATTAAATTCAATTTAAAATGAAATTTACCCCGTATGATTAGATATGCATTTCGAAATTAAATAAACTGCTGATGTTAGAGAAGTATAACGAACGAACACAACTACATGACTGTTGTGACGCCTGTCAGTTCTACACGTACCTTAAATGATTTTAATGTACATCCATCTGGCTGCGAGGTGGCTTAAGGAATGACTTTAGTATAGGACTGGGATGTGGAGTGTGGTCACTAGGCAAATGAACCAAAAGAGAGTTGAATATACAACGACTGTTTCCAAATAGGTAATTACCCATGAGAGAAATTGTAATATGCCAAAAGTATAATGAACAGACCAGAAAATGAATAAATACATGTTTCAAACGGCAGAATGAAGTGATATAAAATAATTAAACATTTTGTCAATAGAAGTGTCCTGTTTACCGGTTTATATTTCCCACTCAAGCAAGTTACTATCCAAAAAAATTTTATCATGTCTTCCTCAATGTAAAAAGGAAAACAATTACGCAAATACAGAGAAAAAACTTACCCCAATACCATGTAATACTAACACAATGTCCTTCGAAGCATAGGGAGACTTAATCTAGCAACACTTTATAGAAATGTAGGATATTTTAATAAATCCAGAAACTTCCTCGAAGAAAAACTTTTTAAAATAACGAACATACTACATAGAGCCGAATAATGTTAACACAAATTTCGTTAAGTCTGGGAAATTCGCTGCACTTGTTAACACAAACAGTAGTTGAAAATCCTATGAACTTTCGTAGACCGAGCTCAGAAATGTACTTGTCACAATAAAAAAACTTATAAAACAATGGACGCACTATATCGGCTTAAGACACGAATACATTTTCCTGATAAATTATTAAATTAAAACTTATAAGAATATTTCGCACTGTAGTTTACGAAGACTGTGAATGAGATCTGAACCCCTGAGTATATAGTATTCGAAGAAATCGAGAGGTGAATTCTGGTGTAGGCTGGATAGAATCCCCAGCTTCGCAGATAACTTAAGCCTCGATCGCGCCAAGCATTGCCTTGAGCAGTGAGATCGAAAGAGCAGAGAGTGATGTGTATCCAGGGCGAGGCTTGTGGTTAAACAAAAGATGGCGCTGGTCAGCGAAGATGGTTGAAAGCTCCGGTTCCCCTCCCCCAACCTTCGCCCTAGACCACAGCGTGTCTTCAGGTATGTACCCCCTCCCCTGACCCACAGCCCAGAATGTGTTTTCGGTCAGCTGGAGCACTGCCTGCCCCAGAACGTGCCTTGTTCAGATCAAGGGATAGCTGTTTGTGTGTCTACCTCTCCTCGTGCAGCAAATTGTTTTCTCTTCAAAAACTTTTACCTTTTTGCAAAACTGCCCTCTATTCACGAATTTGAAGTGGAACTGTCTAGCTGCCTCATTCCCATGTGTTCTCCAATGTTGTACTTTCGCCTGGCTATTGAGCTGTCTGGTTGTGTGAAAGAAATAGCTATTCTCCATCCTCCCCCCTGACTCGTCAAACATGGAGCAGGCCAGCAGCCTTAAAGTTTTTGTGCCAGAGGATGTTAAAAAAATTCTTGCATTTTGCATCTCAAATGTCTGAACGTTTATTTCCATCTAATAATTATTTAACAATTTTCAATGAAAAATGTATTCCCTTAACATTAAAAGCTATATTAAAAAATAATAATATCCATATATATGTAAATGTCTTTACGGAACTACAATTTATCGATTTCGAATTACTTTAGCTTACGTGATAAATTATTTTTACACTTCTTCTATCGAAACCTATCAACTCTTGCATCGCATAGCTGATGAAAAACCGAAAGATTATATAAAAAAATCTTAGATGAAGTTTTCAGAAAAGCGATTATATTTCTTCCAGTGTTATACTTTCATTTCCTTCATAGCATTAGATTCGCTAATAATAACATTGGCAGCCAAGCCTATGTATAGGATGTTCTAACCCATTCTGAATGTTTAAGGGAAACTAAATGATAGTCTTGCTAGGAACACACAATGAACACCAACCTAGGTTTTCTCCTATCTCACTCGTCCTCCTCTCTCTCTTCAACTTTGAATCCGATTGTTAATGGAGGATCAATAACCCATTTCCTTTCCCCTACACATTGTTTGTAAAAACTTTGCAGTCTACCTTGCAAAGACTTCTTTCTGGTAAAAATATAAGCGAAGAATTAAATCACTTTGGAAAACTATATATTTATTCTCATTAAAAGCAATAATTAAATTCCAAATTTTTTAACTTAAACAATTTCCCAAGAATTATGATATTAATTTTTAATAAATGTAATGAATTATCACTTAAATGCTAATCCAATGAAAGATAATCCAAACAACAAGCAGATTGATTGCACATCCAAACAACATTGATATCGATAGGTTTATTAAATAAAATAACACATTAAATATTATTAAAAATATTTTTATTTTGTATCGTAATCTTACAAACATTGTACTACAACCTCTTAAGATCTTTATTCTTGACCCACGACTCATGTGCTTTTGAGAAGCCCCTCCATCGAACCAAGGACATATTTTTCCCTTTTAATGATTTTGTAAATCAAATATTCATTTGGAGAACTAAGTTTTTGTAATTCATGTTCGTAAAATCCGCCTTTTATAGGCTTTCCATAATATGTTTCGAGGTAATACATTCTGGGAAATGATTGTCTAACTGAAATATTTTTAAATATTTCATAAGACCAATAAACCTTAATTTTTTTCTCAAAGATTCCTTTCTGTTTCGAGATTCGTATATTTTCACTTTTCACATTATTATCAATGGTTTTCATAAAAGTATTGTACGTAACTTCTTCATGTGCCATCCTGATAGTGCTATGATATCTGAAATTATAACATTTAGGTATTTTAGGTAAAATATCCACCCATTTGTAAATCCCTTAAGACGTGAAATGCTTATATATTGACTGCTTAATCGATTTGTTGTATAATTTCACAACACTGGCTTTAAGGTTTGAATATGTTGCATAGTAATTAATACCAAACATTATCTGTCATTAGTTTCCGGGATGGCGCAGAAAAAAAATTGGTTCCTCTGTTGGTTTGGAGCGAATTTGGTTTTATCTCTTTCAAAATGGTCTTCATTGCATCGCTAACCTGTTTCCAAGTTTTGTTTTTTAAAGGTATACGCCAACCATATTTGGAATAAACGTATATTAGGGTTAAAATATATTTGCTTCCCTTATTGTATTTGGAAAGCAATGTCATTTCAAAATAATCGACTTGAAAAAGTTCATTTAAGCCCTTAGTAACAACTCTTCTTCTAGGAAAATTTATTCTTGCTGGAGCATGAAGTTCTTGAGCCATATTACTAAACTTCATTGGCGGCCTCCAGTAACATAAACAAATATGGCTGCCTCCAGTAGCATGTAAACAAATGACGAACGAAAAAATCAAGATGGCAGAATGAGTATAGGTGAGGGAAGTGGATGCGAGAGAGTTAGTCTTCTGCTGAGCATTGTGCTGGGAGGACCTCCGGAGATGTAAGTTAAAAAATTAAATTATTTTAAAATAATTTTTAAAATAATTTTTTAATAGTTTTAATAACAATTTCTTTTCATAAATTTTGAAAACGATTTTCTTTAATATTTTTTAACGATTTTTCAATTTTTAAATTAAATTTTTTAATAATATATTTTTAATACATTTTAAAATCGATTAAAATTTTTTTTTGTGAATTTTTTGAACTATTTGTGATTTTTTTATTTTTCATTTTGAAGGTTAACGGTTAAAGGTCAAGATCAAAGGCCAATGACACTGATCCCGGTCACCTGGCTGGGAGTCGTTGAACCCAGTCACCAGAGTCGCTAATCCCTGTCAGCATTTCTGAAAAAATGGGTCATTTCTGAGGATCCTTTTAATGATTTTTTAATTATTATTTTTTTATAATTTTTAATAATTATTAATATCATTTTTTTTAATATTTTAGAATTTTTTAGAATTTATGGAATTTTTTGAGGAGTTTCTGGAAATTTTTAAAGGTGTTTTGAGTGTTTTTTGAGGTCAAAGGTCCTCGGGCTCAAGGTCAAGGTCAAAGGTCACACTGGTCAGGGGTAAAAGGCCAACGACATCCAAGATGACAGTCGGGTGACGTAACAAGATGGCGGCTCCCCCGGGTCCGGCTCCGATCCCAATCCCCGTGCGCGTCAAGGAACTATTTCCTACTACTGATCATTTTAACTAAAATCATTCAGCTTCCTTAATAAGCACTAGGGACACCCTAATTTCGCGAAAAGATTTTACGACCATTTGTATTTCATAACACATTATATCAGATCCACGTTCGTCATCGCATGATTTACGTGTTCCACGTCCTAGGCGTCTGATCGCGAATCAAAGACGTACAGTAACCTGATTCTGATTGGCCAGTCAAAGTAAATTAATGTCTTCCTACAAAGACACGACGCCAACAAACAAACGAAAACTTCTGACTGGTATGTCCGCGGGGTATTGAAATCTAGCTTCTGCAGAAATCTTTTCGCGAAATCCCGGGGTCCTTAATAATCACTTAAAAAAAATTGATTCGTAAGTTTTCTTCGTATATTTTCGCAAGGAATAACCTGCTGGAGTTTGTGGGTGTTGTTAAAAAAATCCTCTATATATGTAAGTACACACGACGAGACACTAACTGTTTTATAACTGAATTAACAGTTATCTTCAGACAGTCCATCTGCTACTAGTTCTCAGTAATGCCAAGACTGTTTGATTACGTGTGGTTACGAGCGAGTGTTTGTCATCTGTCGCAGTCGGTCATTCATCACCGTTCCATAAATAGGCCCCCCCCCTTCCCCCCCCCCACATTGTTAGATGATCTTCAGAGGCGAGCAAAACACTCTCACTACGTAAATAAATATACACAGAGACGACATGTGTGGCGATTACGTTGGTGTGGGAGCATCCATTTCCTGAAGGTCCGCACGAGGCTTTGATTGGCTTCTGCAGACTGTGTCACGTTCCCCATTGGCTGGGCTGCCCGCTGTCGAGTAGGTTAAAGGCTGTTCACGATAAAATGAGCACTTTTGAAATCAACCTTAGAAATAAGTCACTGCTTCTACATGCATACATTTTAACGGGCGCACTGAATGACATGCGCCCATTAAAGTTGGCAACGACAGAGGTAAGGAAGTTCCATTCCTCAACGTTGAATAGAAAGGGTTAGGTAACCATTTGTGATAAGTTAAATTATTTCTTTTCCTTTCTGCTTTTTTAGTGCTTCGAAGTACAAAAATGAGAAGATTTGTAGAATATTTATACTTTGCTAATAATTCCAGTTTCACTTGGGCGACGCATGAATAAAGTGATGAAACACATGGCCATGTAAATTTCACATAAGGCGGAAGAATACACAACGTGCATACAAGTAGATCTTGAGCAGGGCTTTCAAAAGTGCTCATTTTACCATGAGCACTCTATACCTGGCACTGATTGGCGAAACGTTACAACATTATGCTGGCTATGCAGTGACGTCATTTTAATGGCGCGTACGAGAGGAGTTCGCGGAATGCGCAACGGTTTCAGTCTCTGTATTTCCAAATAGCCTAACATTGAGTTCCATTTTTCATTCAAAACAATGGAACATTTTTGATTTGATTCACTATTAAATGAAGACTTTTTACATCATTGCATAACTGATACTTTCTGCATATTTAACATTCTTCCGCCACACGTCAAAATAACTGCTGTGCTCCTAATAATGGGCAGGCTATCCGTTCGTTGACAAGGTGGAAACTGGAAAACAATTAGTTTACCTTAAAAATATTTGCAATTCATAGTAGATTACACTTGAAATAACCGACTTACAGTATTCAATCATGCAAATGTTCTTTTTTATATAAAAATAAGTGAAAAGGGAAAGTGCGTGCTACTATGGCCAGCATTAAAATTCAAAGAATGCTTTAAAATTAAGTACTACAGTTTGCATGTACTGTGATCAATAGCGCCATCGCCTTGTATATTTGCAGTTCTGACTAAACTGCAGAAGAAACGTCCCGTCACAAACACAAGTGAAAGCACGTAGTCTACATATACATCAGGCAGCTGGAATAAACAATTTCTTATCCTCTATATAACATCCATGTGTTCTCCTCGCTGTACGGAGAATACCCCGTTTAAGTTGGCAGTGTAAGATACTTAGTAGCCCACTATTGAAAAAAACTAATTTATAAACGAAAAATAATATTCATCATGAACCACCTTTAAACCTTTTAAGAATACACTATATGATACGCGCATGCACAGTATAATGTATCTGAAAAATAAAGTGGGAATAAGTAGTAATATCAACAATAGAAACAATGTTTAGAACTGAATGAGTGTGGATTATTATCGCGAGGTTATTTACGAAGCTGGCGAATTACATTTCCAAACGCGGCATAAGAAAAATATTTTGGGAGGGATGTGCCTGAACAAAAACACCACTCAAGCAGTAATGGACGAAATAGTGTTTTCCAACATTAAGAAATGGTTTTCTTGAATCCAACAAGATTTGTTTGGTGCAACCAAAATTTTTGTTTGTATAGGGGCAATGAAATATTTTGTTGCTGAAACGAAATTATTTTGCTGTCCTCATTTGGCTGCCCCAAACTGTAAGATTTGGTTGGTGCAACTAAATATTTTGTTGGCTAAGCGCACAGTAAACACTCTGGGCCCATATAAAAATATATTACCAGCTCGACCGAGTTCCGATCCTAAGTCACCTGCGTCTGAGCGCTGCTCATTAGTAACTTTTTTTTTTCTTTTTGACCTTCATTTGACGTTGTTGTGACTTTTTTTTTGTCGTTGACAATGATTTAGTGAGACCGACTTGGACGAATTCCCAGTGCGACAATCGAGCTGAGCATCTGCCACGTGGGAGGCGCCGGGGAGCGAACCCGCGTTCCTCCGACTACAGGTCGGCCACCCTGCCCCTGAAGCTATGAGGGCAGGGCACTTCAGCTAATGTGACAACTAATAAATTCGGAAAGCATTTAAATAGATTTACTGCAAACATTGGGCAACGTGTGCAAACAAATATTTCAAGTTTTTACAGCTTTACTTGTCAGTTTCTTATTGCATTGTTTTATTAATGTGTTTATACGATTGTTAAGAATCAATAGATGCACTAACAAACACAGCCACTATCCTAATTTTCACAAAAAAATACAAACAAACTCTCGATCTGTATTTTCGAACGAAGGCAGTCAAATGAGAGGCCTAACAAATATATACAGTTGACTCAACAAAATATTTAGTTGGCAGTCTAAGTTTTTTTGGCACAACACAGAGATCTTGTTTATTCAAGCATATATTTTGTTAGACGAACAAAAGTAATTTTGTTGCTTTTCAAATCTTGTTTGCTTAGCAATATATTTTGATAAGGCAACTAAAAATATATTTGGCCCTATACACACAATATTTAGTACGATTTTCTCTCAGTGAAGATTGCTTTTTGGGCATGACTTTCAAAGTTTCTTTCATCTGACAACGCGTAGGCCTGCGTATTATTAGCGGCACGAAGTGATATACCATGGGATCCTAGCATAAAATTTCGGGTATAGGAGTTTCCCTGATAACTGCCCACTTAAAAAAAAAAAAAAAACAAAAAAAAAAAACCCAAGATTTTCACTTAATTTTTGTATCATTTTCCACTACATGTAAGGTTGACATTGCCATGGTCGTAATAGCTCTGTTCATGGGTAAGTCAAGTGAAAAAGTAAATTGTTAGGATCATAAATGTGTTAATAATACGCAAATCTGTACACTCATGTGGTATAAAGAACAGCAACTTGACTTGCTATACATTTAAGTGTAACTCTCACAATACAACGTGACGACTTGAAACTATAAATTTCTTAGGCTGTCTTGGCTTCCCGGCTGGAGCCGACGTCTCGTCATACACTGCAGTAGGCATCTTCAGGCTAAAGCTCCTAGCAAACTTTGTATCTCAAACCACTTCATATGATCGTTTTCATAGACTTTATTACAAAAATGCAATATAGAGTGCAACCATTGTGAACCAAATTCATTACCCATAAAGAATGTTACTAAAGCAAATCTTTCAAAATAATCTATTCTACCAGCTAGTATAATGTTCTTATATTATAAGGAATTTTATGAAAACCACTAACCTAATAAATTAAATATATCAATGGATTACTCTTATTCCTGGGGGAAAAATTATACGATTACTTATTTAATGAAACATGCATTGTCTATTAAACTACAAACGTTAATTTCATAGCAGCCTGTATTATCAATGGCTTCAAATTATTTGATCTTGCAAAAATGTAGATCCTATCGCTTTTTCGCATACGAAATGGGGGTTTTTTTTTTTTTTTAACCAAACAATACAGTACAAGGGGTTATTTGCAACACAGTATGGCCATCATTTGCTGTACAAGCAACATTGAAAGTTCTGTATGAAGTAGCTACATATATCATTTTATTTAAGCTATATTGTGACCCTTGTTATATACCCCCTTAGATGATATATAAACTCACGAGCATGAATATGGTTGATTAGGGTAGGAATCTATGTTATTTTTAAAATAACTCCCAATTAACAAATATAGATGATTTTACTGACACCTTTCTACTGTACAACAAATGTGATGTGATAGAATAGGGGTTGATTTAGGATAGACGGAGGACAGGGCTAGATGGAACTAGGGCTATGGAACGGGCAAGCTCTCTCACCCTAGCTGAGCGGCACTCACCCCCGATCGCCGCTCTGAATCTGCAGACCTCTGTAGACCGTCGCCGACTGACACCTCGGCCCACTGCTGTTCCGAGCACCACACCTCTCGTTCAGGCCCACCTTTGCCGACATACTATGTTCCCATTGGCTCTCCCATGTCGCCTGGGCGAGGTTACCGAGACTATCGATGATGGAATTGCCCCAATCTTCTATGTCAGCCAGACCAAAATTTTCTGCTAACTACTGTAGCCCACTGAGCTTTTCGCCGTTGCGCCACTGTCCTCGTTATCTGCAGTTATAGTTTATAAAACAGCCTTGGCCTCATTCCCGCCGTGTTTGGACTCGTGTGAGATGTAGAAAACGTAACCCCTGAAGTTGCCTTCTGCAATGTATGGAGAAACGTCGATTCCAGAAACCAACCAGACGCTGCTCCAGCCCGGAAGCCAAGACAGCCACCATATAAATGACTGCAAAAGCCTGAAAACAGGTATTTTACTTAATTCGATGGAAAATCGTCTGGGAGGCCGCATGCCAGGGTGCGGGGTTGAATTTATGCAGTTAATGGCCAATGATATTTTCAGAAGTTGATTTCAAGAGTGCTCACTTTATCATGAGCAGCCTATATTTGTGTTCCCGTTTTACGGAACAATTTTGAAAGCACCATATAGAAGATAATTTTCTGGCAATTTTGTATCCCTCCACCATACACGAAATTAAGGTCTCCTTGGGCCAGATTTTTTTTATTCAAGCATCGATCGATTGTAGAACTGTGAAACTGAAGTGACGGAAATTAGTTGCTGATATGCCAATTCTTACTGTTAAACGCGGTAAGGAGCAGGGACTTTGTTCAAATATTGACAAAAAATGATGAGTAAACTGCACACAAGTTGCTCTCGTTTAGCTACAGTTGGTAGCAAAGTGCGAAACATCATGACAGCTGTAGAAGTGGACTCTAAGAAACCATGATCCATACAACTAGCAGAATTTCTGTAAATTTTATTGGTAGCTGCGTAAACATAGCACATAGTTCTATAATTGGCCGTTGCTGGCGCAGTCGAGCTACAGGAACTCCTTTGTATTCTAGGACTTCATCGTGCTTTTTGGAGCAAAAAAAAACCGTTGCAACACCCGAAAAATTGATTTAATAGCAGGTTAACCTTTTCAGACCCACTTTGATTGAGCTCCTCTTGTATTGCAAGCAAGTACCCCACCCCTGCAGTATTTTACTTATTGTAAAATAGTACATCTCTCCGCCGCCGTCGCCACCGCCGACCCTCATACGCCACCGGAATGACATGTGTGTCGTGAGACTGGGAGCCTTAGCTCCCATAACTCCCAGGGTGTTTGTAAGAACAATTGCACCCCGACGCTTGGACTAATCATAGGGTCCGCGGCGGGGGCCGTGTTAGTGTAATTCTACGGCACCGGAATCACATTTAGTTTTTTTTTTTTTAAATATTTGTCGTTTATTATTATGTAAATTTACGTGTTTGTGTTGTCAGCCGGGGGGGGGGGGGGGAAGCTCCCCTCCAGCCTCCGATCTGGAGTGCATGCAAGGGTCGTGATGTCTGTGTGACGTGTTGCTCTGTTGTATGCAAGTGTGCTAATTAATCTCGCGTGTGGTGTGCAGGTGAGTCCCTAGTCTTCCGGGAGCAGCCCTCATGGTACGTTTTTTAATCGTTTCAGAGTGTTGTGACATAAGAAAAAGATCCAGTATTAGTAGCATAGAATACAATAGGTGGGGCCCTTGGGACCAGAGTTTTCCAGACTCTAATCAAAGCAGACCCCCCCCCCCCCCGGTCGTTCTTCCATGAGGATCGTCTTCTTCCCGACTTGAAACAGACTATCAGGTCGGTGTGTCATAAGTAAATAATAGTGTTAGTAACATAAAAACCACTATATGTTTTTAATTATATTAATTAATTTTGTTAAAATGCTTTGGTGTTTTGTATTTCTTGTATTTTTATATTTTATTTTATTATTATTTTTTTATACATTATTTTAATTTTAATATTATTATAATTTAAAAATCAATCTACTTTAGAGTACTCAAAATATTAATAAATAAGACTAAGCGAGGTTAAGTTAATTAAACTAAGCTAAATAAAATCAGCTATGTCATGTCGTATTAGCCCCCCGACCTCTACCTCGACTGGCATTTGTGTCTCTCGACCTGGGAAACGAGTGAATTCCCACATAACCAGCCTGGGCACAGCGCCCTAAATGATAAATGCTGTGTGTTTACTAACGATAGTTTCAGTTTAGGGAATTTTTATAATAATCCTCAACTATTTGTTTGTTTACTGCGGTAAAGTGACGAGTGCTGTGAGAAGCAACATCTGCTTCTCGTGTAGTGTTGTCAAGGTTCTCGCCTGTGTAATTATGGACCTAAAATGGTCCAAAAGTGTTGCGAATTGTGTTTCTCGCAGAAAGGCAGCAATCCTGAGAAGATGGTCACGTATTCCGTTGTGTTGTCCCCTCTTCCGTGTCTTTTTGGCTTGTCCGTTTGTTGTTGTGTAGGTGCTTGTTCCCTGTGTGTATTTCCCTGTTTAGTCTGTATTATCCCTAATTGAAGGGGAGGAAATTCAGGCTTTGACTGAATATTTGGTCGGGTATCCTGTCTTCTGTTTCGTGTTTGTTTGTTGGCTTTATATTCTAACCTTTGTTTGCGATCGTTGATCTACTATTGGATCACTTCGCACTGTTTCCCTACAGCCGAGTACCCAGCTTTCTTACAAAGTGCACACGACTACTTTGACTTGTCTTGTACTCTTAATGGGCAAGTTTTCAGCGTATGATTTCTTCCACAAAGAGCACACAACGACTGAAGTGTGAAGTAGTTCTGTGTGTGGCCCAATGCACAAAATCTCCCATACTGCACCACATCATCAGTGCGGTGTTTGTTCAGCTCTATACGAACTGGCATGTAGCCTAATTTGCGTATTTTTAGAATGCCTAGCTTCTCCCGAGGCAGTACTGTAGCCCCAAAAACTGCCGGTGAGTCAGCTGATGTTCTAAATTACCAGACATTCAATGATGTGAATCCATACTCTCTAAGCTCCTTAGATATTTCTTTGGTATCTGTGTTGTGAAGTAGCACTTTAATGACTATTTTCATTGGTCTTTAATTTTTTATGCATTTTTGTAGTGAGGAACTTCGTTTTCCCCAAGAAACTTGCAAAATGTCCCGTGATTTTCCTCTTCACCAACTATACTTAACTGTTGTCTGTTTGTGGGTGTAATTTTTTCGAAAGAGCTTCGCCAAGTTTGCTATTTAACCACTTAATTTTCGAAGTGTCTGGGATATATACTGTTGGAGAAAGTGATTTTTTTCCGTGTGTTTTGTTGTGTTACTACTGTGCTTTTACTACTCTCACTATCCTCTAATGTGCTTACTTCTCCAAAAAGGGGAAAAGAATTATTAATTGGAACTGCTTCACGAGCCTGTGTCATTTTAACCGGGTTTGATGCGTATTTTTTTGTTCGGTCTGTGAAAGTCTGTATGTTGTGTGTTGTGTTGTGCTTTGTACGAATTACCAGAAGAAGGAGCAGGCAATGCAGTAGTTACCTTTCGGCCATGCTTCTTTCCTCCGACGTTCTGTCGTTCAGCTGCAGACATCGCCCAGTGGGATTGTTGAGTCGCAAGCGACTCGTCTACAACCTAAAACCCCGGTGTCTGACCATCTCCCTAGAGGAGGGAGACAGGTTAGGCCTTTGGTAGGCTATCCTCCCAGCACCTCCCTACACCCGTTATAAAACCCCGAGAACGTGATATATGGCGAGCGTGAAACTAAACATCCATAACGAGTAGCAGTAGCGTGTTTTAAGAGAGTAAGTTACTTAAAGATAAACATTACTTATCTTATTAGTTTCTCTTCATACTTTCACAGTTTATTCATACTATCTGAATCAATCCTTTGAAAAATCACCCCAGTTTTGACGTGCTACCATGTATCACTAATGTTTATGTTTTAACTTTTACTTAGCTTATACTTTATCTATAAATTAAAATGTTTCGTTTATAATTAATATGAATAAAACAGAAGTAAGTGTGTTGGTAATGTTTAGTAAGGAACAGTTCTCGTGCAAATTATTATTAAACTGAGTGGGTAGCGTTTCTTATTGGCGTCATTTTCCAGACGTGGCCAATATTTATTTGAATGAGGTGGAGGAATGTCTAGCAGGGCTTCAGAAAAGCTGCAAGTAACAAGGATGGAGTGTACTGCTCCTGCCATGCATGACTTTGTTGTAGTTATACACGGTCTTGTTGTGCACTACCTGTCAAAACAACACATGTGAAGGAGGCCATAGGCGATTTAGGTAAAACTAAGAAACCATAACAGTGATCCGAAGTGAAATGTACAAACTATTACAGCAATGTGAAAAGACCATCAGTAAATGTGGGTCCAGCAAACCTCAGGGAATTCCTGGGTACTTATAACAAACTACAAGCGGACTCCGCCTCTAGTGCACAATGGGAGCCAATCACAATGCATTACGTCAATCCACACACGTGGTGGGCGCGAAAAGTGGACTGCGGGCTTCGATACAGTCGGCGAATGTCAATGGGTGAGGTCAGCTGCTAGACCTGGTGCAGCGACGTCCTATCTCGGGGCGGTGACGCCAGAGTGTGAGACTGGGTGAGTTCACTGTCTAGCATGCGCTCTCTCTCTCTAATCTAACTTTCCTTCCTTTCCATCCATTCTTTCGTTAGCCTCATGTTTTTATGTTTTCTATAGGCTATTCACGGTAAAATAAACACTTTTGAAATCCCTGCTAAGATCTTCTTGTATGCAGGGTGGGTAGTCATCCGCCCTATGTAAGATTGACATTGTCATGGGCCTCATTATTCAAGCATCGGTTAAGTGAAGCTGTGAAATTATTAGGAAAATAAATAGTTTTACAAATCTGATAATTTTTACACTTCGATGCATTAAAAAAAAAAACAGAAAGCGAAATAAATAATTTAAATGATCAGAAATGTTTACCTAACACTTTTCATTCGACGTTAAGATGCGGAACTACTTCCCCTCAATCGTTACCTTCTTTACTGGGCGCATGTCACTCAGGGCGCCCGTTAAAATATTTGCGGGTAAGGGCAGTGAGTTTTTTCTAAGGTTTGATTTCAAAAGTGCTCACTTTACCATGAACAACCTTTAAAAAGTTTATAACTGCCTGAAATGGACAGTAAATACTTTATATACTCTTTCTATTATTCACCTTCTTCTTAGCTTACCCTTCTACCAAATACCGTACTTTATTTACATCTTCTTTTATGAGTGGGCTTAGCTCATAACAATGATGGAGGCACCAGGAGCTTTTAGTTGTTGCTTAACGTCGAAGTCTTGTGTGGCGGTGAGGGCGAAATCAGGTGATATTGGAGCAGCGAAGGGGAAGAAGGGGCTGGGGTAACGGGAGTGGAGGCTGTTCACAATAAAGTGAGCATTTTCGTAATCAACCTTACAAAAAGTCACTGCCTCTACTTGCATATACATTTAACGGGCGCCGTGAGTGACATACGCCCAGTAAAATTGGTAACGATGGATGGGAAAGTGGTTTTGTATTTTAACATCTAATAAAAGGTGTTAGGTAACCATTTCTGATAACTTAAATTATTTCTTTAGCCATTTGTTTTTTAATGCATTTAAGTGTAAAAATGAACAGATTTCTAAAAAAAATATTATTTTTTAACAATTTCACAGTTTCACTTGACCGATGGATGAATAAAGTGATGAGGCCCATGACAGTGTTAATTTTACATAAGGTGGAAGAATACAAATGTGCATAAAAGTACATCTTAAGCAGGGCTTTCAAAATTTCTCATTTTACTGTGAACAGCATATACCTGAGAAAACCCACCGGTCAAAGGCAGCGTCCACCATGTGTCCCACATGAGAAAGTCCGGGTAACTCCGCCAGGATCTAACTCTGTCCGCCTTGGTGGTGGGCGAGTAGCTTAACTGCTTCCATCACCACGGCCACTACAGGGTTGCGGACACAGGGACTAAACTTGTTACATTTCAGACAATTGCACAAATTACAATTAACATGTTGGGCGCCGTTTTCAATAAAATGAGATATGTAAAATTTCTCAACTTTATAACATTTTCTATTCAACTATCTTCCTTCTCAGCATATTCAAACAATTATTCATCAATCTTCTCAAATACAATAAAATTCAATATTCCTTGTCTTCAGTTATTACTAGAGACTTGCAAAATTCGCGTTATTATTAGAGGACAAGTTGAACTTCAAACACGTGTACCTTCGCAACATGTTTGTCATTGGACCATACTTTATTTGACACGCCCTGGCAACACTACGCCTATAAATTAACGCTTCACAACAGTTTGCTCCAATCACATGTAATTCAGTCAGAGTGGGCGTGGCTTCACAGCTCTACAGCAGCCAATGGATAAACAATGCCGTTATGCACCTCCTCCCATCCCTCCACCACCAGCTCAGAAGGCATCTTTGTCCAGATCAAGGGCTAACTGCAAGTCTACCTACCTTCCCTCGGACACAGAATTTTGAACTCACCCGAGCTGTTTTCAAAACTATGCTCTACCCATGAACTGTGGAGTCTGCGGAAACTCTGCCCTGTCCGCTTATGTGAGACGAGTACTGATTCCCCCACCTGCCCCTTCCCTTGACTCGACATACCTGGAGCTCTTCAGCAGTCTTCAAACCTTTATGTCAGGGATGTTTGAAAAATTCTCGCATTTCGAGTGTCAAATCTTGGAAAGTTTATTTCCATCAAATAAATATTTATGAAATTTTGCTGAAAAATTATTCCCTTTTCATTAATAACTATATTGAAAATAATAACTGTAGATATGTAACTGTATTTATGGAAATGCAAATTATTGTTTCTGAATAACTATCGCTACTGTGTTAAATAATTTTTTTACACCTCTTCCACAAAATATGGCATATCGAAGTGAAAACTTCTATAAATCTATGATGAAATTTCCAAAAAGTAATTTAATTTCTTCCATTGTTATTATAACCTAATTTAATTCTATTAAGGAAATTAAATTATAACAATTTTTTTCTAATACCAGAACCAGTGGAAAAAAACATGAAAGTCTTGTTAAGAACATCGACTTAGGTTTTCTCTTATCTCATGTGTTGACCTCCCCTCTCTTTCAAATAAAATTTTTCTATCTGATCGATAACACAGGATCAATAACCCCTTTTCTTTGTCATACACATTGTTTGAAAAAAAAGTTGAAGTTTCCCCTAAAAATACTTATTTCTGGTAAAATAGAAGTGAAGAAATTAATAACATGTCAGACTACTCCTTTTTTTATATTCATCGCCATTAAAAGGAGTAATTCAATTATAACTGTTTTTAACTTAAAAGATTTTCAAAAAGAAATATGATAATAAAAGGAAATAAATGCAGAGGATTACAACTTAAATGCTAATCCTATGAAACGATGATGCAATCAACCAGCAGATTCATTGCACATTCAGTTGCACATCCAAACACCCATTGCTAACAATAGGTTTATTAAAATAAAATAACAGATCAAATATTATTCAAAATATTTTTTAAATTTAGTATCATAATTTTACAATTGTGGTATTGCAATATTTTAGTATCTTTATTATTAACACACATGTGTGCTTTTGAGAAACCACTTAATCGAACCGAATGACATATATGTTTTTTCCTTTTAATGATTTTATCAATCAAATACTCATTCAGAGAAATAACTTTTTTCATTTCATGTTTGTAAAAACCTCATTTATGGACTATCCATCATAGGTTTCTAGGTAATACACTCTGGGATGTGTTTGTCGAATTGAAATAATTTTAAATATTTCATAAGACCAATTAACCATATATTTTTTTCTCTAAGTTTTCTTTCTGCTTCGAATTTCATATATATTCACCAACTTTAAACTTTTATTCTCTTGTCGATGACTTTAACATTATTGTAAATGGTTTTCATTAAATTATTGTCCATGACTTCTTTGGGTGCCTTCTTGATAGTTCTATGATATCTGGAATTTAAAAATTTTTACGATTTCAGGCAAAATGTCCACCCATTTGTAAATCCCCCTTTATGTTAAAATCTTGTATATTATTTGCTTAATCGATTTGTTGTATCGTTCCACAACACTGGTTTATGTTCCGAATATGTTGTGTAGTGATTGATACCACATTTGGTCATTAGTTTCTGGAATGGTACGGAAAAAAATTTGTATCCTCTATCGATTTGGAGCGAATTTTGTTTTCTCATTTTCAAAGCGGTCTTCATTGCATCGCTAACATGTTTCCCAGTTTTGTTTTTCAAAGGCATAGCCCAACCATATTTCGAATAAATGTCTATCATGGTTAAAATATACTTGTGTCCTTTATTGTATTTGGAAACCAATGTCATTTCACACAAATTGGCTTGAAATAAATCATTTAATCCTATAGCAATAACCCTTCTTCTAGGATATTTTATCCTGGCTGGAGCATGATGTTCTTCAGAAATATTATTAAACTTCATTGGTAATATAAACATCTTCTTTCAACTCTTCAGTATTATAAACAATTTTGTTTGTATGTGAATTATTACCAGATTCTCTCGAAGCGATGAGAAGGTTTAATCTATCGACAAATTCATTAGGATTGTTACAACATACCGGAGAAAACCAGTTGCCAATTTCATCTTTATATATTCCACTTCCGACAATATCTCCTATTAAATGTAGTTTCAGATGGTTTTCATCTCCTAAATGGATATTCCCATTTGTATGATGTAGTTCTTTATATTTTTCCAAATCTGTGTCGGACTATCCATTTGGAGTGTTTAAAAATAATAATTGAAACAAATCTTAAATCACATCAGTTATATAATCACCTATTTCAATTCTACTATCAGACAAAAATGTAACTACCGAATCTGCCAGAAACAATGTGTTTCCATTTCGATATACACCAATTGTTGAATTGCGCATAGGTGAAGTATGTTTTAAAGCTAAATAATGAGGTTTTAAATTAGAAAGGGGTTGCTTTTCTTTTTCTTGAAATGCTCTTCTTTTTCTGATTTACTTTCCAAAGGTGTTTTTGGATTAGACGAATTAAACACAGGATGAAATACATCCATTCTTCTCGTAACGTGATCAAATATTTCTTTGTTTAAAACATCCTGTTCCACATGGGCTTGTTTGGCTTGTAAATATTTCTCCTTCACAGCAGATGTAACGTTATGTAATTTCGAAGCAGAGGCAGATATGTTTGATTATATTACATCAAATTTCAGCTATTTATACATAAATTAAGTCATTGCTTTTCGAACTGTTGCAGTAGGTCCACTAACTGGTACACTAGATCTATTAGTTTGTACTTTTTCAATCTTATCGACTTTACTTAAAACAGCATCTAATTTAACTATAGTTTTAAAACTTAAATCATTAATCAAATAAGTTAATTGTGTTTCCAAATAATTATTTTGTTCTCTCATATATGTTTGTGTAACTAAACCAGATTTTTTATTAATCAATTCATCACTTACATATTTAATTATTTCTTCCATTTGTATTTCAAATTGTTTTGTAATATTAGCACTTACCACTTCATAAATTTCAAGTCTTCAATTATCTTGCATTTCTGCAAGTTGTGCTGAAAAAAATATGTTTGTTATACCATTAAAGTCCTTACTAAATCCATTCAACTTTCTTAAATTATAAATTCATTACTCTGCAAATCATTACCAATATGGGTTTTAATGTTTACAACTAAACTAGTGTTTTTTATAAACATTATCAAATCCATCAACTAATTTTATTAATTTCTCTTGAAGATTGCTCGATTGCGATTTAAACATGATTAGTGTTATGGCGTTTTATTTACCCCATCAGTATCTTTCATAGCCATACCCACATTACTTAATATATGTCCATTCAAATCACAATTCCCATCGCGATTTTTATTTAAACAACTGTTCTAATTATTATGTTTTATACTGCTGTGTCCAAACTTTGAAATACTCATTATTATTGCTTGGGAAAAAAACTGTCAAATCCAGACCTATATATGCCTTTATATAGGGGAAGCAGAGGTATAATAACCAGAAAACCATATTTGTATTTACAATACTAGAAACACATAACTTTAGACTTTTAACATGTCATATGCCCAAAACATGATTATCATAAATATGTTGTAGATTCATATTGTCCATTTTAAACACAATCATATTTGCATTATCATGCAAATTATATTTTGTAATAGGTGCATAACTTTGTGATAGATAAAAACAGTCAACATTTGAATGGCGACCAAAGCTAAAATATTGCTGTATTTCACCCCACAGTTCACACCAAACAACGTCAAAAATAAATACAGAATTGGGTAATGCTTCATTTGGAGGCATGATATCATCTTTATTTGTAAAAGGGAAATATCACATTCCTTCAATTACCGACAAAATGTTGCTAATTGTTGATATTTTACTTGTATTGTTTTAGAAAACACATATATGTTTACAGATTTATGTCCATTTGGATGTTTCAACAGCGACATAATAACACACTTTTTCCACAACTTATATTTGAAGGTAAAAGAATGCCATGTTTCTGTTCAAATATGTTTTATTTTGTATTTACAATTATAGGAAGAAATACATTTTGTTTTATAGCCTTCATTTTTACAGTATTATGCAATGTAACCTACTAATGTAAAACTATAAATGAGATGCTATTTATAGGCTTCCGTTCAGTTCAGAATAATGCCTCGTTCTAAATGTAAAAAAGGGCGAGGAGTTTTGAATACAGTGATTAATAAATTACCACTTGAGTTGTATTTACCGAAATACAATTATTGTGGATCTGGTACTAAACTTGCAAAATGTCTGGCACAGAACTATTAAGGGACTATTTCAAAGAAAGCCATATAGCAGATACAATTCTAGCTGATAATGCTGAAAGTATCTACATCAACTGGTGAAAAGCTTGGTGCTTGGGTTGTTGACATAGTCATGCACGCAAATGTTAAAAAAGGCATGGGTTTAAAAAGTAAAACTACATGTAAAACAAAGACATGAGGGATAATTATGTTCCTATTTTCAGCATTAACAGTTCTTGGATCAATCTTCGGAGGAGTTTTGGCTGTAAGTAGAGCAGTCAAATCAAAGGGCAAAGGAATGTATTTGAAACCCTATTGTGTTGTACAAGGACAAAAAACTACAACCAAGAAAAAATGCAGAATGTCCTAAATAGTCTTCCAAAATATGAATTAACAAACAAAGACATTAATGTAGTTGTAAATAAACTTGGTATTCCCTTTTTCTGAGGTGTGTAAATGAGAGACAAATTACCAAAGAAATCAAAACTTGGCAAGTGTATGATTGTTAATTTAGATTCGGAACAAAACGAAGGAACACATTGGGTAGCATTAATTGAAAATGTAAATCACTTATTGTATTATGAGAGTTTTGGCGATTTATGTCCTACAATTGAAATACGCAATTATTTTAAAAACACGCAATTAAGATACAAATACAAAATTGAACAATTACAAAATACAATCAATTGTGGTCCTTTATGTCGACATTTTTGACTATAAACAGGATATATAAGTAAATGTATTTGTAAAACATATTAGTAATATGCCAATTACGTTTATAATAAGTGGAAACTTGTCGCAATTGAGATCGATATATTTCCCAGCTTTGGAGTTAGAGGGACAATGGCAAATAAGTCTACTCGAATTCGTTTCTTACAACAGCATACCAAACATCGATATAGACAATCAATCCTTTACATCAACCTTGGTGAAAAAATGTATAAACTTGTGATACTGGTACAATCTTATGAGTTGGATGTTTTAGAAATGTTGTTTTAAGCGACATTACCTGAAAATGCACATTTCCAATCACATGGAAATCCAAATACGTTAACTAGTATGATGTATAGTAATGTCGATATCGATTTCACAGAAGAGAATTCAATTGTAAATATGCTAGGTTACAAACTGAGAGTATATCCAGCTAATCAATTGCACAAATCATCAAAACAGGTTAATATATTGTCGGTTAATGTATGTCATATAAATGTTAATATTGTAGGCAGTTAATATTTGAATGGGAAACAGACAAATATGCTACACGAATTCACGTGTGTGGAGACTCCAGGATAAAAATAATTGGAAAACAGAATACATTAATATATCTCCCAGTAATAGTAAATCTAGTTGATGAAATAGTTGTTAAAATTGTCGATCAAGACAGTAAATTGATTCATTTTAGAAACAAATAAATGACTGTCCATTTTCATTTTAAAAAAAGCTATATAAACAGTTGCATTCCATGTTTATAACAATCAAAAGGGGTAGTATGTATAACACCCAATACATACATAAAGTAGGTGGTTCTTTTAAGAAATGCCACTAAGGAACATATTTCGAAGGAAGAAACTATAAAACGACATAAACGCATGCATAAAATTCTCACTTCCAATAAGTTAACTGTAATGTTAACACGAGGCAATGACTAGTTTTGAAAGGAATTAGTATGTACAGTTAATGGAAGACGTACTTAATGCTGAAGAATCAATGAGTTATGAAGATGCAATAACCAATATGGAAATACATGTGCATGAATCATTCCGAACAGGTCCATATACACTTCCATCGGAAATAAGGTTTGCTATACAAAATTACACTTTTTATGCATTACCATAGAAATAAAGTTTAAGGTTTAAAGTAACAAGTAAAAAGACAGACAATGCAACTAATCCAGTAACTATAGAATACTTAATTTAATTGATAGAATTGAATATCTGCTCAACGGTGTTGAAATAGACCAAACACAAGATGTGTGAATTACTTCCATGATAAAGAATTATTTCTTGGAACTGTAAACAATCTTTATACAGGGCTTAGAGCTGGGTGGAGCAATGCGCATAATTTTACGTTACAAATAAACCAAGGCAGAAAATACAAAGTTGTTATACCATTAAGTTTGGTACTTGGCTTCGCTGGGGACTATAATCATGTAATATTAAATGTTAAAAATAATTAGTTATTCTATTCAGTAATATGCATTTGAACACCATGTATGATACAGCTAATAACGAGGAAGGTGTAACATTCATATTAAACACTGTTGAATGGCTAATGCCACATTGAAATTAACACTCGTGAACACAAAGTTTTTAAAATATATCGAAAAAGGGAAGAATCTAGATATTGAATTCAGATTGTGGGCTTCGAAGACATTTCCAATGTTACTGACATAACAAAAGTCATTTGGAATGAGAAATCAAGTTTTTCATCTGAGGAAAAAACAATTTGAAATTATTTTATTTTCAAACAAATCGACAAAACCATCGAAAAGCTGATCGATGAGTATTCGATAATTGTGATATTTAAAATATTAAACTGTATTTAAACAGCCAAGCTCATCCCTATATGGATTTAAATTTGAACTTTGAAAATTGGGAATTCCTTATTAGCTACGATATGTACTCAAACTTCCAGAAAATGTATTATAACAAAATCAGCTCACTGGTCCTAGAACATGAATCATTCTAAACCAGAGGAATGTTATTTGTATTTGATGTAAGCAAACAAAATGACACAATTACCAATAGTATAATTGATTCACAAATTGAAATTATTGCAAATACACCAATTCCAGCAAATACACAAGCTTATGCTCTGATAATTCATGATAGATTAGCAAGTTATAATGTAAGAGATAAGCTGGTAAAGATAATGACTTGAGTTAGTAGACAACAAGACACAGCTACAATGAGATGTTTTGCAATATACAAATATTTCAATCTCGAGATAAATTTATCATTTTAGAATTAACTATTACTGATATGGAAGAACACACAACTGTTTTCACCTCCAAAGCACCATTTGACTGGAAAGATCTAACTCCCAAATACAAGAAAACTAATAGATGGGTTACCAACCATCACCACGATTTAAAATGGGAGAGTGAGTGTATGGATTATGAGAATATTGAAGATATTTGCAAACATTACCTGAATAATTGTGAAATATACGTAGGTGGGCTCGAGCTAAAACACTTTTTAGAAAGTGCGTGAATCAGGAAAGTAACATATATTAAAAAATAATACAATTGCCCATCGTTCAAACAATTACGTAAAACACACAGATCTAATTCAACATTCTTCCCTGCAGAGGAAAACTCTAAATTAATGCTAACTTGGGCAATGATGTCTGACTGGGGTGAAACAGATTATGATGATTCTCCTCCTGAATCACCCGTAGATATTAGTCGAGTGATATGGCACTATTTGCAATGAGAGAACTAATGGTTTAAATTTAATATAAAACATATTTTATTGTATGTAATCCAATATTTCTTAAAGCTGGATCAGCAAGACAACAAAATCACCTGTACATGCATACAGATATCGAAGTGTAAATTGAATACCATCAAGTTATTAACGTGTTGGAGTAAACTATTTCAAATGGGTTTCGGGGAAAAAAATTGAAGCATTTTGTAACATCCTACAGTATGAAAATGTACATAAATTTGTGAAACAAGCTGTTTGTATATATTTGTTATTAATAAATAGGTTTTGATATTGATCGAATTATCTCAACACACACACACACACAGAGAGAGAGAGAGAGAGCAAGAGAGAGAGAGAGAGAGAGAGAGAGAGAGAGAGAGAGAGAGAGAGAGAGAGAGAGAGAGAGAGAGAGTTTTTAAAAAGTTAAAATGTGTTTGGTTACTATCAAACTTTGTTCATCCACACATATGAGTATTGTAATGAAAAATTTAGAAGTGCTCAATTTTTATAGATGCTTAAACTTAAATGAATCGCGTGGAATATTTCCGATTAAATATTATTAGTGGAATAATTTATACTCGCTTCGAATTGGTATACTTATAGCATTTGCTAAGGTCTCCAGATGTGTAAAAAAAACATTACATTTAGAGCTATACAGGTATACCAGTGCTACTAAGCTTTGAGCAGAGTTACAAACAAGCTTTGAGCAGAGTTCAAGTTCTAAATTCAATGTCTTTCCCATGCTACCAACCACAACTGAGGTCACAGAGGGTGTATGCCTGACACCAATAAGCCTCACAGAAAGCACTTGACTTTTATTATACTCTGGAGACAATTCAGGTGCCTACCTTTCACAATGCAAGTTGCCAAGGCCGTCCTCATCCCCTGGTAGGGAATGCAGCTCAGGTCAACGATTTTAACCATCGAGGAAAGCAAGGCGATAATGCCTTCCTAGCTGAATTAAAACTCTTGACCAAAATATTGTGGTTTATACTTTATAAAATTATTTTAATTCACTTCCCAACCTCCATTATGCAGGAAAATTTACAGAAATAAAAAAAAACACAATATATATATAAAAAATGAACTATTATTTATGAAACAAATTTTACTTCCTCATACACACCAACCTTTACAAAAAGTTTTTAACATCTTATAAATATAATTCTAACCATAGTGAAAACATGATCGTACACATTAACGGAAGATGTCTATATATGTTTAGTGTAAATATGATTAACAATATACGCATTAAGAAAACAGAAACATATTTACTTAAATTAGTTCATAAAACATAACACATTTATAACTTCAATATGATTTATTGAAAGTAAATATATTTTATGCTAATTTAAGGCTGCAGAAATACTAGGTGATGTTTTAATATTACATAACATTATAGTTCTTTTTATTAAAAAGTAAATACATTTAAGATTTCCAAAAAAAGTAAATAATATAACCTTTAAAAGGTGTAACTAGTTTTAGAGAAGCTTAAAAAGAAATTTTTGTAAGTGTTATTGATTTTTTATATGATTGTAGCACTTTCTTTTTCTATAAATTATATATAGAATATATAATTTGTATAGAATATATAATGTTAGAGATCAACACACTAATTGAGTGTGTTGATCTCTAACACATTCGCTATTCGTTTTAATTGATTGATAATTAAATAGTATTTATTTGTTATAAACATAAGTTATTATTGTGATAAACAAACGTTATTCATTTATTCGAGGAAGAAACTAAGGAGAGAGGTTTGTCTATGAGGTTGGGAGTGAGGGGTTGAAAATATTTGAAAGTCGTGGGTGCAGGAAGGAAAGGTACTGGGTGTTTGGTCTTCTGATTTCTGGTTGGAGGGGAGAAATCACGCATCTCAAGCGTTTACCTGGGAATTCGAAATTTTTATAAATAGGGGTTTAGCCTCTACACCCCCCCCCCTTCCACTGTTTCCAGTTGTTTGTCAGTGCGGTTCGCCTTACCATGTCACGCTCGTATGGAGATTATTTTCTTGGCTTATCTACCCAAGACTTTAACAGAGAACTTGAAGGTTTTAATTGAGATCATTTTAATGATTTAATGAACTGTTCAGATCCTTTGGCAACAAACTGATTCGATTTTTTTGGAGAATGACGACCAAGAAAGTGGATCTACACTACAGCCATTGCTCTTGTCAATGCCTTTCTTAGAGCTGTCACAGTCGCCTCCGGCATTAGGACTAAATACGGCAACACCTTCGTCATCGAGAAGAGTTACAGCATCGCCTCTGGCATTGAAACCTTCAGCGATGCCTTCGACGTCGAGAGTACAGCGACGCCTCGCATCCAGACCTACAGCGACGCCTTCGCATCGAGAAGACTATTGACGTGCGGTAGCGGGCCTACACGACGCCTTCGACGCGAGAGAGTACAGCATCGCCTCCAGCCGAACCTTCAGCGATGCCCTCGTCTCGAGGAGCTACAGCGACGCTTCGATGCCGAACTACAAGTAAAAACCCATATGTTTGTTGCACTACAGTAATTAACAGTTATAACCTTAAATAATGCACGGGAAGATATGTCTAACAACAGCTTGTCCCAAGAGTTGGAAGAATTTGTACACTTCAATTTTATTTCTTCACCTGCTCCAAGTCTACCATCTCCTGAGTTATTATCACCTGAATCACTGCAACGTAAATTAATTTCCCCACCTCCTCTTTCGTTCATACCTTCACCACTAGAAATAATATATAGTCCTATATTATCACCGATATCACTCCCTTCACATGCTTCACCACTACCACCACCACCTATTGTTTCTGCAAAGAAACGCGAATTCAGCTTAATCTCTGATCTCTAAATGGAAATTTTTATGTAAATTCAAACTTACAGTGATGAATGGATGATTTTAATGTAAATTCGAAAAGTACAGTGATGAAGTGATGATTTTAATAGTTTCTGATGCAGCATAATTTGATATTTTTTCAGTTTAAATTTGTAATGATCTTCAGATGTGATATGGTGACAAGGTTTAGTGATATACTAAAGGAATTTAATGATTTTTACTTGTAGTATGGTATATATTTTATTTTATTTTATTTCATAGTGTAATCATTGGAAGTATAAAGTTGTCACATAATGTCAAAATTTTTAACGATTTTAATAAATGTTGAGATTTCATACGTAAAATGATGGGAAGTTTGTAATAACTTTAGTAAATTTTTAAGATTTAAGACGTAAAATGATGGAAAGTTTGTGATTATTTAACAGTTTAAGACGTAAGATGAACTTTTGGTTAATAAGCTTCTAAGCTTTCAAATGAAAATGGTAAAAAAATGTTTAATGGTTTTCAATCATGACATGATTTTGTTGTGATTATTTAACAGTTTTAAGATGTAAGATGGAGTATTGGTTAATAAGCTAGTATCGCTTTCATACGTAAATGGTAAAAAATATTTAATGATATTCAGTCGTGACATGATTTTTTTGTGACTATTTGACAGTTTTAAGATGTAAGATGGAGTATTGGTTAATAAGCTTGTATGGCTTTCAGTGGTAACATGTTGAAAAAGTTTGTAATTAATTGTATGATTTGCGACGTCACATGAAGTGACGATTTTTTTAATTTGTATGTCTTTCATACATTTAACATTTTTTCAAAAATGATCGTGCAGGGCTTTTTTGGCAGATTGATTTTGCTTGCAGATTTATCTCAAATTTACTTGATTTCTGGTTTAGTTTGCTTGGTTTTTGACTTAATTTTGCATATTTTGGCTTAAATTTACTTGTTAAAAAAATGGTAAATTTGCTTGATTTTAGTTTAAATTTGCTTGATCGTGCTTGATTTTGGCTTTACTTTCCAAAAGCTTAAAGTGAGGCTTCTAGACAGAAAATTACTTGATTTTTAGCTTTATTTTGCTTGTACACCCGACCGGGTCACTCCCGGATTTTCGCAAGTGGGAATCGTGCCGGGCGATGCCGCTGGTCGGCGGAATTTCTCGGGGATCTCCCGTTTCCCCCATCGGCTCTCGAGACCTCGCTGTTAAGAGCCGTCCAAATCTCTCAACTCAACTCAACTCAACCCAAGGATGCAGAGGCAAAACTACCGCGTCTTTCTTGCGAAACTCCTACCGCATGCACCAGCAATGCAGCTTCCCTCTCCAGAAACGTGGCGGAACCTCGTTCGCCGATTAACGCCTGCAGACGTACTCGTCACACGGCGTTCCAACCAATTCGCGCCCGTTCCCGGAACCTTGCGTCAGGTAACAAAGAGACCCCGAGAGCCCTAACAATACAAGGCCCGCCTCGACATTTGCTGCTTGTGTACCCGCTTGTCCCGAGTGTTCCCACCTTCTAAATGACTTGCAGGTTTTCAAGTACCGGGTCAAGAGATTGCGCGGTGCGGAGAATCCTGCAACCAGGATGTCCCGTCGCCATTCGGCATGAAGGCGGGTTTACGATTACAGACTGAAGAATTAAGAATTGTACTTAATGACTCGATAAGCACAAGGAAAATTACTATAAGAAGATTTCCAGTTTATAATTGAATTAGCTACTGTTAAGTCTAGCCAATCAAAATCTTAGGGGACGTAAGCAACCGAAATGACATGGAAAAATTGATAATTGAAGTATATTTAATTATTTGTGGTTACTGTTTGTGTAATCGTTTAAAAAATCTCGTGAAATATTATAGGAGGGTAATCCGATGCCAACATTAGGCATTTACATCAATAAATCTGAAAAGGTTAATTAAACCTCTTTCCCAAAAGAAAACATAATAATGAATTATTCTTTAAATTGAGAGGATACTGTCTCTCGATTAAAATAATTACTTTCATTTTCATACGGTTTTACAATACGACATAACCTAAATACAAGTTGTAAATACAGTTTCCCGCCAACAACAACTGTCGCTGTGCTCTGATTGGCTACTTCGTCTTGACTTGTACTTAAGATACAAAATATAACCATTTCTTAAGTCACGCCAAGAACGCACACTACCCGTCAAGACCCACACACGACAGTCAAAAACTAATACACTTGAACACATTGATTCATATCTTAAGCACATGGCGCATGTATTCTGTTAAGCCAATCGTAAACCCACCTTAACTGCACGGAACGGAGCGACGTAAAACCCAGAGTAAACACCTGCACGGTGGTTTAATCTTTCAAAATAATAAGTAACGACCTGCAAAATTCGCGGTATTATTTACCGGCAGGCTGAACTCAAAGTTACTGAGCAGTTAACCGACTTCTGCCTCAGGCCGGCAGTATGTCTGGCACTCCTCACGGGCATCTCCATATAATAAAACTTCAGCTTTGGACAGCCCAATATTTGTCAACGAAGTCAAACAGGTAGGTGACTCCACTTAAAGGTTAGCGGCCAATAAAACCACTGAGTGTGCTCACTTATGTTTAAGTAGATACAGGTGGTTTTCGCGAATATATTTCAAAACCAGTTGCATTGCAAAACTCTGTTCGTGATTTGCCCTTTCGTAGTTGGATGAGTCTAAATGACACGTGCCTCAAGAGTCTGTCTGCGATTCATGGATGTTCAGTATCAAGAGTTCTTTATACTGATCGGTCTAGTCAAGCATGAATATGTCTTCTTAGGTAGACACGCGGCCAGTAACCAAAAGAAGTTTTGTTCGTGGACGTGGGGTATTGAAGTCTAGCACAAAAAGTGTTTAGTCATGTCCTGACGTGGGTTTCGTAGTAGGGACGAAAGACGGGCTGGAGGGTAAACCTTGGTGGGCATTTCGCGCTAGTACTTCGCCGTCGTACAACGACTTGACGAGCAGTTTCTGTGCCCGGGAACGAGGGAAAATCCGCCGTGTTTGTTTACCCTACGAGAGAGAGAGAACAAGGGGGGTAGTGCTTTATGGTCGCCGTAAATAAACACAGCTCGCGACGTAATGACGTTCGGGAGAACCGCTTTGCTCTGGGTTTCTGACTCACGCGTGGGTAGTGCCCGGTTGCACTATCATCTTCCCCGATCCAAGATCGAATAATCCTTGTTCCGAACCTGGATCCAGTTTGATCTTGGTTCCAATGTAAAAGTGTTGCACCAATGAAATTTCATGATTCTGGAACTCCGATTCGTCGGTTTTGGTTCTAAAGTGAGAGATCCATATTAAGTACGAGGCAAATTTTTCTATTGGTTCGTCATGGAATAAGACGTATTTTTCACTATAGATAGAATTACATGTGCGAGGTTTGATCTATTTTAAGTGAATTATTGTTGTACGAATTTCACTGAATAATATTCACGTGCAATACTTTAATAAAGTCACATACTTTAATAAAGTAAACAAATGAGTTTTTTTTTGTTTTGAAAAAAACTTTTAATATAAATTTTAAGCCTATTAAAAAAAGGTACGTGAATTGCATTCCTGGATAATATAATAATTATTTTCATAGCAAGATACACATTTTTACGAATCTCGCAGAACCGATGTTCAATTGTCTGAACTCTGACTACAATTGTGTTGTGTATTGGTAGTTTCGTCAAACGAAAGGAAATGTGAAGTCAAATGCTAAAGTTTTCTATTGTGTAAGAAGCTTCAGCAGCGAATGATTTCTCCCAAATGTAGGGAACCTTTCTCATTGGACGGTATGTTCTACTGTTTACAGTGCAGACCATTCAAGCCGTCTGATGTGCAACCTTCTAAATAGAGGACCCTTTGACTGAAAGGGTAAAGGAGAATCACTGAAACATATGGGCTGTAAAATCAGCGTTTGCACGTAGATAAATGTTATAGGAAAACGACATTTTCTCAAGGAAGGTAACAATAAGAATACAGCCGCCACTATTTTGTTTATCCCCTGTTAAATGAAACCAAGGAGAAAAAAAATAGTGAAAATGGTTAAAAACAGCATTTTTTTTAAATGTGATTTTCTACGCAATTTCCTTTAGGGCTGGTGCCTGGTTTGAAAGAAGTGAAAATTTCGCATAGGGAAATACATGACAATGAAACTCGTTTATTTATTTTTGGCGTCCCATATTAATGATAGATAAGTATGCACAACGAGGGACTTTTATCAGCATAAAAAGTAGCTATCGAGACTTGTATAAGATTTCCATAGCCTGTTTCCTGGGAAGATGTGACGGTGTCGCAATACAACCCCGCTTCAACCCGTCGCACAGTGTTCGTATCCACGGAAAAGAACCGCTTACCTGGTTCTCCAATGTCTGGACGTTCTGGGCGGCTGCAACAAGGCGCGATTCGCCACGCTAAAATTCGCGCCCCGGCCCAGCGCGGCAGAATTCAGCAGCTTTCATCGACACACACACACGGCGCACTTGGTGGTAGGCGTCTGGTCACCGGGAGTGCGTCGACGTGATGGTGTCGTAGATCGCCATAAATTGACATGTTTGCTGGGACTCGTCGCCAAATCAAGATTCTAATATAAGGCCTTAATGAACAGTTTTCCCACTAAGGCCATGTGTTTTTTTTTATTGGCCGATTCTTCGTTTTTTTTTTTTTTTTGTTATTTGTGTCTGATTGGCCATAAATTCTATGTACCCCTCTAAGAGGAAAATTATAATAAAGGCGTATAAATAGGAGTGCACGAGCTCAGTTCGGGGTCGATCATCGCCCCGAAGGAGTTCCACCTGAACTGAGTTAAGTAACCCAAAACGTAAAACATAATGTTGTAACTTTAAACTTATGCCTTCATGGCTGGGTTAGGTTAGGCACACTTGGTGCCCTTATAATTCAAGTAGGCGCCATGATGGCGGGATTTATCATGAGAATACTAACTTATATCAAGTATCCTTTTAATAAGGAATTAGCTAAACATGTAAAATGTTGGAATTAAAATGATCAAATAAAGATACTTTTGTGGTTGGAGTCTGTTGGCTATGTTAAGTCATAATATTAGACAAGGAAATTAATTTTGAAGGTTAGCCATAACCTGCGAGTTTGGGTACACAATCGATATTATTTTTGTGGAGAAATTAACTTTGGAAATTATAATAGTTCAAACTGTTATTGATGCCATAAATGGCAATTGTATTTTAAAGGCCAAATAATTTCAATTGTGGGTTTTTGTAAAATCAAATAAATTTTGATGAAACATTATATTTGTCATTGCATATAACTAAAATTTTTCTATGTGTGCCAAAATAATATGTATTTAGTCTGGCCATTATTTGTAACTGTTGCACTCTTTTGCATTAACGTTGGCGTAATAAATAATATATATTGGCCGAAATAATGTTTTGAAATGTAAAAGACCTGAGGCAAACTCAAAATATTTTTTTGTATCCAGGTTTTCCTTAAATGAGAAAGGGAAAATTTTAATTGGCACTGTGAAAAACATCTAGTCAATTTAATTTTTTTAAATAAAGTGCCATGTGCTATTTTCTGAAATTGTCAAAAACTAACTGCAATGAAAACATCACATGAAAAAAAAAAGAATAAAATAAAAATCTTAAATCATATTTCATGTGTTCTTTGTCCATGTCATAAGTTCTCAATATATATTGCACTATATTTGCCCTGTTCAATGAGGGTTTCTTCTAAACCTGTTGGAAATTTTAATATTTTCTGGAAATCCAATTTTGCTGTGTCTTTGAGTTCAAGGGCGTAGCAAAGATCAGAAAACTAAATAATTAAATTAAAGAATACTGAAAAACAAATAGTTATATTTGCCTCGATACAGAGCTTGAAAGTATAATTTCGAACACTTAATTTTTTTCGTTATTATATCTTTCTTATTAGCCAAAACGAACTGAATTTCATTAACATGTATTTCCCTAGACCAAGTTCTCACTGTTTTAAAACTAGACCACAGCCTTCAGAAAAAGGCTTAAAGTGGCATCTGTAGTTTAATCTACAGGCTTTCATCGCGTGTAATAATATCCAGCTGTCTTATGCCCGGTTGCACCAAAATCTTCCCCGATCCGAGATCGAGTGATCCTAGTTACGAAACAGAATCCAGTTTGATCTTGGTTCCAATGAAAAAGTGTTGCACCAACGAAATATCACGATTCTGGATCTCCGAATCGTCGATCTTGGATCCAAAGTGGGAGATCGTAGTTATGTATGAGACAAATTTCGGTATTGGTTCGTAATGTATGGCGTCATGGAAGTAGGCGTATTTTTCACTATAGGCAGAACTAGATTAGCGATGTTTTATCTATTTTAAGTGAATTATTGTTGTACGAATCTTAGTGAATAATATTCAAGTTCGTATAATGTTTTAATCTTCCAAGAAAACAATTGAACGTAGTTCAATCTGTTGGCGTATTTTCAAAATATATTTGTCGACTATGCTGCTGATCCCGGATCGAGCTAATTTCGGTGGTTCGAAATGAACTTCATCTCGATTTCCAGTCCAGCTCTTAACTCGAATGGTGCAACAGTTTTCTGTGTTGATATTAGATCCGATCTCGGATCGATGTTTCGAATCACCATGGGGCAGCTGGACATTAAATCTAATTTGCGAGGAATGCAGCTTCCCGGACATGCATATTGCAGCCTCAGTAAGGCCCGTAGCAATGCATTCTTACGGCCAGACGTGATCCAGTGGCGTTAACATTTTTTTCCTAGGTATTATAAAAAGCTGTACACACTCTGCCAAAATTGGCTGAAGAGTATTATCTATGTTGCCAGTGAAAGAAGAACGCATTTACATTTTGTAAAACTGTACCGATAATTTTGAATAAAAATTTAAGTGTTTTTGAATTCAGGAAGCACGTTCCGCACGAAAACATTCATGAAGCAAGGCCATTACAATAATAACTGTGGTTATGCGCAATAAAAATAAGTCGTAATGCACGCACATACACTATCTACCAAAAAGTAACTGAGCACATGTCCACAATGTTTGCTCGATGGTTGTCACCCCGTTAGAATCTCGTAGGGCCACCTCTTGCGGCTATTACAGCAGCCACCCTGTCTGGCATGCTCTCTACGAGTGTTTGCAGGACATCCACGGGGATTCGTCGCCATTCCTCTGGCAACCATTCCATAAGTTGAACAATGGATTTTGGCCGCGCCTGACGAGCCCTCATCCGGCGATCCAATTCGTCCCAAAGATGTTCTATAGGGTTGAGATCGGGGCTCTGGGCGGGGCAGTTCAATCGGCGAACATTGTTGTCGGCGTACCACTGCATAGTAGCCCTTGAAACATGGCACTTGACATTGTCATCCTGGAAGTAAGACGGGTCCATTCCGTAAAAACGCCACAATGTTGGGAGCATTTCATTATCCAGAATGTTACAATAGGCCTCTGTGTTCATGCTACCCCGGACAAACACCAGCGGTCCTACGCCGAAGGCCGTGAAACACATGTCAACTGACGTACCGAATTACCTATCTTCACGGTTGTCTAATTACTTTTTGTTAGATTGTGTATTATTAAAAAAAATTGAATTTGCGCACATCGATATCAGACACGAAAGTTATCCTTTTTGTAACCGAAATAAACGTAGGCATATAGGCCTACATATGTCATGCTATCCCTCCGCCTCATGCAACCAAAGCTTAAGCGAGCCTAGAAAATTAGACCAAAGGGACAGTGCATCGCCTTCGTGCGCACTGAGTGTAATAATATTTGGTATAAGAACTATTTCTTATCAGGCATGGCATTGCCAACACACCTATTTCCTCCCTGTTGTAATTTATAAAGGCTGTTCAAGATAAAGTGAGCACTTTTAAAATCAACCTTAGAAAAAACTACTGCTCCTGTCTGCATATATTTTAACGGGCGCACTGAGTGACATGCGCCCAGTGAAGTTAGTAATGATAAGTGGAAAAGAGTTCCATAACTTAACGTCGAATAAAAAGTGTTAGGTAACCATTTGTGATAACTTACATTATTTATTTCACTTTCCGTTTTTTTAATGCATCGAAGTGTAAAACTAAACAGATTAGTAACATATTTTTTTTTTTTTTTTAATATATAATTCCGCAGTTTCACCTGATCGACGCATGAATAAATGGCCCATGGCAATGTTAATCTTACATAAGGCGGAAGAATACACAACGTGCATACAAGTGGAAATTAAGCAGGGGTTACAAAAGTGTTTATTTTACCGTGAACAGCCTATACTCGTGCAAAAATCAAACCTTAATTATAATGACCAAGTGCTCTATTTTATTTGTTTTCTTTATTACTCTAATACATTATTATTCTAATACATCTTTTTTTAAGGAATATAAAAAAATACACCATCAACCAGCGCTAACTCCAATGGTTGGTGACATATTTGATATATTCGTAAGAAACTGTTCGTTTTCCGGGATGAAATGTTTGCCATGTGCTAATACAGAATATAATGTACCCCTGTACCAAAATCCATACAAATATGTCGAGCCGTTACGACGTAATTGAGTAACAAACAAACATACAAACTTTTGTATTAATAATATTATTAAGATACATATTAATTATAAATGGTATATTATAATCCATAGACAAAATATAAGTAAAATTTCAATTCAACCAAAAAAATAAAGTTCTTTAATTTTAATAGTAATAATAGAACGCTTGTGGTACATGGCAAATTTAGGAAACAACCCAACATGTCATACGAGGGGTGATTTTTCAAAAGCCTTGATCCAAAAAAAAGTATGAAAAAAGCGGAAATAGACTATAGAGGTTGACTCAGATAAATAAGAAAATGTCTTCTCACGAACAGACACGGTCACTAACAAAGGAGAACGCAAGCGTACACGAAGGATATAGAAGTACTGCGTGCGAAAACCAGGTGTCCTTATCGTTTAACACAATAGGGAAGTACATCTCGGGCTGCGACAGTTTAGTACAGTCTATTCACGATAAAGTGGAACTTCTGAAATCAACCTTAGAAAAAGTCGCTGCCATTGCCTGCAATTATTTTAACGGGCGCACTGAGTGACACGCACCCAGTAAAGTTGATAAAGATGGATGGAAAATAGTCTCATATTTTAACGTCGATAAATAGTGTTAGTTGACCATTGTGATAATTTTAATTATTTCTTTCGCTTTCTATTCACTTTTCTGATGATTCTGAAGTTTCACCTTGACCGACTCATGAATAAAGTGATGAGGTCCATGGCAAATGTTAATTTTACATAATGTGGAGGAATACACGACGTGCATACAAGTAGATCTTAAGCAGGGCTTTCAGAAGTGCCCATTGTACCGTGAACAGCCTATACCTTAGGTCTCTCGTTGATTTATAATCCCAGGTGTCGCAAATACGTAATGTTTTGATTCGTTCATAGTCACGCTGGCACAACACTTGTTTCTTTATCGCAGCCGGTGGAAGGCGAAACTGGTTTAGGGTGATATGGGTTTTGAAACGTTTACAACGTGAAATTGTAGCAAATTGGGAAGACAGCGCACTGCACGTCTCTGCGTTCAGTAACGGTCATGCATGACGTTCGTGTGAACGCAAGTATATGCCGTTCACGGTAAAGTGAGCAAAAAGCCATTTTCATTTGCAATAGTAGTCTATTCATATATTTTATACGAGCCTTAGACGTAAACTTCCAAGGGCGATGGAATATACACACTGTGTTTATTACTAACATGCCAATAATTATTTTAAAAAGAGGTTGAAGGATAAAAAAAATGGCTGAAAGAAAAAAGTAACTATGGCCTCAAAAGTGCTCACTTTACCGTGCACAACGTATAGTATCGCGTGCATAGGTATTGAATGGCTAAAAAAAAAAATCTTTGGTCTAAAGGCTTACACTCATGAAAGCGACTTTCTCAGAAAACAATAAAATTACGTATATACATTATATAATATATACATATATAATTATAATATTATATATATATAATATAATATATATATATAATACATACACATACACACACACAAACACACACAGACACTTTAATTCATAATTTCTCTATAAAATGTAAATTTCAAAAGTTAAATTTAAAAAAAAAAAATATTAAAAATAAAAGTAAGCGCATTAAGGAAAATTATATTAGCAGGTTACATGTCTAATGCTATCGCTGTCTAAGAGATGTCAAGGCCTACGTCTTCTAAGCATTTGAGAACATCATCAGAATTATTTCGACAGATGTAGAGGTGAGTAGGCTAATTAGTTTCATCGGTAACGTTGTGGTTTACTTAATGAATAAGAGAAGAACTTTGCATGTATGCACTTTAACTTCTGGATAAGTGTCTCCCAAAAATAAGTTACACCAAACTTTATACAGAATTAAAAGTGTCAGCTTAATCTAACCTCGAAGTGCTTGCTATAGGATTCTTGGAATCCAGATATTTACGTGGCGAATAAAAACGAACAAGGCATTAAAATTACACGCCAACGAGTTTGTCGAGATAATCTGAAATGCGAAAAATATGTCTATGTGCATTCAAAAGCATTGTTCCCGTCGGCGTCCTTTCGTTATCTGACCGATGGTATAACTAAGCGAGGCACTCCGCGGGGTAAACAACTTTGCACGATGTGCCAAGTTTAAGTGGGGATCACGTTTCCCATCATCGCGGCGTTTGTAACGGATGACACAGAAGAGCTCTTATTACGACGGCGGATTAAAGTGGAGACGACCACACTTTTTTATTGACGTTTGCCGTAGGTGTCATTCGGCAGTGCGTGCACTGCTAATCGCTTCCAAGAAGCACAGTTAACAGGCAGTTAACCCGAGCATTACCTCGAGGTTACCACACGTGATCAAGGAATTATCGGAACTGACATATTTGTTCTCATCTCCCAGGAAAGGGGGCGCACAAGCGCGTCAAATTTCGAAGACTTTTGGATATTGCTGCATGAAATAAAATAACCAAAGTACGATTTTTACCATTCGCAAGAAATTCCTTGCTAGAATTATTTGCTCATGCTTACAGTACCTTAAAATGTTGCCTGATGATTAAAATAATAAATACGTTGATGGTGGTACAAAGATTTTCAAAGAGTTTCATTTTGAATAGTACTTGACTAAAAATGCGCAGCGAAGTTGTATGAATAAAAACGATGTTATTTTGGAAAACTCCATCATAAATTTTGAAGACGATATTCCAGCGTGGCTCTCGTTTAAAATGTTTATAAGTCCATGAGGATGTGACACACATGAATATTTTTATCTTCCAGATTTTATTCTTAAGAATAGTATGGATAACAGCATACAACCCGTGAAAAATGTTTTGTTTTCATTTGTGTATTTCCCTGCAGAGCGATGGAGCTGTGAATGCGGGCGTGCCAGGCTCTGTATAGTAACAGGAATTAAACCTGTGTTATCTTCTCCGTAGACACGTAATTTACAACCTGCCAACACTATCTGGTATGACATGTGCACCACCGATAAGAGGAGGAAATTGCACGTATGATGCGAAAGTTTTCCCCATTGTAATACCAAGCAAGATTTGTTTATGAATTGATAAATTCCAGGAAGTATTTACCTCCCCATACAGCCCTCACGTCTCCCTTATTAAAATATACCTCCCTCCCAATTTCCCATTGAAATGACGCTATGGTTATTTTACCTTTACAACAGAGTGGTCTAAACGCTCAATGATATACTATTATCACGGACGTGCTAAATTAGCGTTATTATTTGTGATAATGATAAACTTCACAGTACCTTATATACTGGAGAGGACGTAGTTTCTCCATTGGCTGTTGCATAGTTGTGAAGTCACCCCTTTCTGACTGAACTGCACATGATTGGGGCACACAATGGTGAAGTGTCCATTTATTGGCACAGAGTTACCCGGGACGTGTCAAGTAAAGCATGGTCCAATGACAAACGTATTTCAAAGGTTAAAGTTTTTAAGTTTACCGTGTCCTCAAATAATAACGCGAATTTCGCAAGTCTCTAACTATTATTATACCAATAAATTAATTTACTTTTCCACTCTTTGTTGATATTCAAAACAAGCTATAACTTATTCACCTGTACACATCATTTTAAGGCGGATTCCCACCCGCCATCTTGGATTGATCGATTTTTCGCCAAATCTTGAATTTCAGAATGTGTATTGAAATTTCACGCATGACTAAAGATGATGGTTTATCGCTGGGAAAAGTCGACTATTTGTTTAGGATTCAACGTACTGCACACATGTCCTACAGTTTTCGTTCCTTATTGGCTGCCATGCGTGTATGAAGCTGCTATCCCATTTCACTGGGCCAATGAGGATTCTGATACTATAAGGTAGAACGTTCGCGATTGGTCTGCAGATAACTTAGCCGAGTCAAAACCTTGTACATCCAGTCATGAAATATTAAACTAGTTAGAGTTTTATAGAAGATATGTTGGCTCAAAAAATTTCCGCGAATTTCCATCATCTCTACGAATGACATATCCTAGATAACAGATTCCCTAACTTAATCGAACTGCCGCAGCTTCGCTGCATTTATTAATTTTTATCTGGTAACTGTCGAGGTGAAACGTGAGATTATTTCTTGCGAACGATTACAAAGACGAGACATAAACAGTAATCAAGAAATACTGACCTTAGACATGTACTAGGCAATTCTCTGTGATATGTCGTTCCAAAAAAAACGTCATACAAAACTGTATCTCCAGAGTACTGCAAAAATTCCATAAATCCAAGATGGCGGTTTTGAACTTATCTTAACAACACATGTTTCGTGGATATGCGTAGGCCTATATCTGCTTACAACAGTCCTACACTCTAAATTCGAATCAGTGGAAAACCACTGATTCGAATTTAGAGTGTTATATGCCACCCTACACCGAACTCGTTGATAATGCTGTACGGCAGGTCATCTTTGGTTAGATGCCAGACAATGAAGTAGCGATTTTTCGTTGTCAAATCGAAATGTCCTCACACTTGTAACGGGTTCGACTGGCCATCGCGATCACTTGAGCAGTCTTTAAAAATAAAATTATTATTTATGATGTTTATGGTTGATAAGTCTTAATATTGTTCTATACTCCTGATAAGAACACGCAAATCACTACAACTGCATCCGTTGAGTTATGCTTACAAGAAGTAAGACACATTTTTTCGAATCAATTTATCGACACAACACAAACTCGCCTAATATTCAGAGTTATTGTTTTCATTTCAACGCAACCTTTAAGGTTAGTAACATAAAATTCACCACTCATGAAAGTTAAGTTAAGAAGAGCTATTCAGACTTTGGCTTGTCAGCATATAATGTTCATTGGTGCTCTATTTGTTTAGCCTGGTATCTCAAAGCATCGAAACTTGACTTGCATGTTCACTGACTTGATGTCTGTTGTTAACATACTCAACTTGAATGGCAAGTCAATTTCTGGTAGTTTGACTCAACTTTTTGAGTATCGACCAATTACCACTAAAGATGGAAATGTAGCATTTGTAGACAAAAATAAATAACTTTTCGACCTGCTTTAGTATGGCAAAGCTTGGACACAGTCAAAACTAGCACCATCTTGTGCAAGTTGTTTGACAACATGGTGAGAATTCATATAAGTGATTCACCTAAGAATCAGTTAATCATAATAGGACAAATTGCAGGTTATGATTGAGGTTATTATTGCAAGGCTAGCCCTTCAGATTCTTTCACAAAGTTATTATACTTGCACAAAACAATTGTTACCTTCTCAAAGTAGATTTGGACACCGGTGCCCTAAGCAACTCTTTGGTAATCACATTTTAAGTACAGTAATGTGTATTTTAATAACTATACCAAATTTTTGTAAGTTGGAGTTGAGCCGTTTTGTTTGTAGAGGTTGTTGTTGACTGAGAATATGTTAAATCAACCTTTGAAAAATTTAACTGCCCCTACTTTCATACGCGTGGGTACACTGACTGTCACGCACCCAGTAAATTAGTCAACGAAGGATGTGAGGAAGTTCCATATTTTAAAATTGATTCTAAGGTGCTATGTAAATATTTGAGAATGCTGAAATAATTTCTTTTGTTTCTGTTCTCTTTTTAATTCACACAAGTGTAAGAATTAGCACATTTGCAAAATATTTATCTTTCTACTTATTTCACAGTTTCTTTTGACCGATAAACGAATAAAGAGATCAGGTCTGAGGACATCTTAATTCCACTCTTGTTGTTTTAAGTTTGTCGTTTTGTTTGCAATGGGTTGTACACATGTCCGTATCTTTGAAGCCTGTTACATATTTGGATATGCTCAGGACCCTCTGATTTTCACGAAAAGATTTTAGGACTAGGTGTATTTCAAAACACAAAGGTTCAGATCCATTTCATTGAAGGGATGATTCCAACTGTCGTGGCTTTGACGTGTGTGCGTATGAATCGTGGACGTTTAGTGTTATGAATGATTAAATACTGACCGGTCCAGTTAAGTAAGAAATGTCTTATTTAAAAAACCAAATGAAATCTGCAAGTGCAGACATGGGATAATATATCTTTTGTGGAAAAAAAAATATGTTTCTGCAAAAATCAGGGGGCCCTAGATATGCTAATAAATTATTCTCTATGAAAGTGCTGTTACAAGGAATTGTGCAGACTTACCTTAAATTTTTTTTGTCACCAGATTCTCTATTCGTAAGATACCGATACTGAGAACTTCCAACATCCCAGTATAATCACATAGTATAGTTCATATTTGCAAGGTATACAGTCCATAGTTGATGTCACGCCTAGTCGGTGCTAATTTAAGCAATAGAAGCAAGTGAAGGACGAGGATGGCACTGTCATCTCAAGTGATTCATCACTACCATGTGCAAGACTCTCAACTGGTGTTATCTAGATTTTACTGTGACAGCTTGAGCGTTGACACATTAAATTTTATTTCTGGAAATTCTGTTATTAAATCAAATTTTGAGCTCAATAGCTTCAGTTATATTAACACAGAATATTGTTGAGATGCAGCAGTCTGATACTTTTGGCAACATCGAAGGGATTTAAGTAATGTTTGCAGTATGCACAATGCACTCAAAGAGATGTGTCTAAAGTGCAATTTTTTTTGTCTGAAAACAGATTTTTTTCACCTGAAATAGTTTGTTTAAAAATACCTGATTTCAAATACGTTGGGACATAGTTTGTGCACCAAACATGTGGCACCCTTAAAAGGGTGACACAAATTGTGTGACTTACTGAGCTCTTCTCTATTTATGCATTTCTTTCAATTACACCCCTGCAAATTCCAGATAATAATTGTACGTAGTGTCTGTGACATTATTGTATGTAGTGCCATCTGCAATGTCCATAAGCGAAATAAAAAATTGTAGGTCTCCAAAAATTTTTTGGTAATTTTCGAAAACAATTCTTTAAATTAGACATCTTGATCATAAGTATTTTGCTTGACAAAACAAAACATGACTTAAGAAAGCTCATGTATGTATGTACGTACAACAGAACACCAATAACTCTGTTTGGCTTTGGTATCACCGATAAAAAAGTTTTCGTGTTTTTGTAGTATACAGAGACCATTCAGTTGGGTGCCAAGGTATTTTTTAATTCGTCGGACATGTGGAAGAACTTTTGACTTGATACATATTTGTACTGTCAAATGTGGTGGTACGCAATAATTGTGGTACGCAATAATTGTGGTACGCAATAATTGTGGTGGGTAAATCGCACGTGGTGTAGCGAACTTATGTCTAACTTCAAGAAATTTTATAATTCGCAAAAACACAAATTGATAAGAATAAAACAGTGATTATCCCCAAATTCACAGTCTTATAATCTCTAATGCAATTTATAAAAAAAACCGACTGTAAAATTATTAGGACTACTAAATTGTTTTAAAAACCAAAATGGGAAATGGACACCTATCAGTATTCAAATTTAGCTCTCACATGTGAATAAAGTTGTATAAAGTAATGAAAAACATTTGAATTGCGTGTATGCAATTTCACTGTCAGAAGAACTGTGAAAAGAAGAGGGGGACCAGAACAGACGCTGAACCAAGAAAAGTTAAACTATCCCATTATTTTTTTTTTAAATATTTTATGTTGACACGTAAGGTTATATGTAAAATCTTCATATAATAGCGTACACTAGCCTTAAGTATGGTCTCATGTTACATGTGTGCGTAATTAGAAGAAATGGTAATACATTTCTGTCTGCTAGAATTTCCGTTTCAATTACTTTCAATATTTCACTCAGGGGAAAGCTGGTACTGTAGCATAATTCTTAAAATTATTGCTTAAAAAGGAAATTCGTTTTGCGTAGAGGTACTTTGTTCGCTTGGTTGCACCGACGTATCTCGGTGCTTTGGTGCTGCATATCCATTTATTCAACAGACATAATATCAGCGCAGAGCTCTAAATATTAGCATTAATACATTTTTGCTTGCAACTGCAACTGAAATCATGGTGAACTTTTTTTTCTATTGTAACACGTGCTGATGGAACCCCGCCTCTCAACGCATGCAAATGGCCACCACGTTGGGATAGCCACGTCGTGTATGGAGCGTATAACAACTCACTCATGCAGGTGGGTGTGTACGTATCGGGATCCCTTAGAACCAGTGAACATGTACGTGTACGCCTCAACAACACTTGTGCAATAAATGGCGTAATTGAATATTAACACAACCCAAGAATAAATACGCCTCAATGCTAGGCTAGGAACATGCATTACTTCGCTTGTAGCCACATACATTTCGTTTGTTTATCTGAGAGGTGATTGAAAAAGTGCAAGTAATTGAGAACAGAATGAGCACACAATAACGATCTGGTAAATAACCTGCGAGGCAACGTAGCCCGGTCCTCGGCAGGCTGTGGGCAGCGCGCACTCAGATGATTTACAAAATTCGTGTAAGATCTGCCGGTGCACATGCCGTTTGCATGTGAGCTGAAATAACAACTTAATTCTAGTCTCTTAAAAATAATATCATTGCCATTGAACAGAGAGGAAGGTGGTAAAGCAACTACATTTTACAAAAAACGTAACTCGTCACGTTTGATTTCAGCATAAAATATTTTAATGCAATTTCTGTTTTCCAGTATTCAACTTTCTAATGATGAAATAAAATTAAGCTTGAACACTCTGGCTGGCAGTATCAAATAGGAAATTACGAAAAATGCTGAACTGCCGTTGGTTACCGTGAAAAACTTGAAAAATGTTTATAGCCCATAGTTCAGCGTAAGATTAAAAATTCCAAAATAAAACTGTTTCTGGACCAAACTTTAAAATCTTGCATTAATGTACTTCGTTAAGTTCAAGGAAAACATTAAACTCATTAGGTTTCGGTAGTTAAAGACTGCTGGAAATTATGTTCATGACACATTTCAAAATGGCGTCGTTCCAGACCTTCCAGAACAATAGAAGTTACGGGTTTCGCCATTATTAAAGTAGAAAACACAAATACTTCTTATCTGTAGTAGGTTGCTGCTCTCGTAGGAATCAAATTGATTGAACAGTAACAGGAAAGGATGCGGGCTTCTCCCGCAGCAGATACAAACCAGTTTGTAGGGCGTTTTCATACGTGAACCAGCCGTTCATGGAGTAGTGTCGTCAAGATATTAGCTACCTCTTAATTCTACTACGCGAAAGGGGCTTCAAGGAAACACGTCTTAACCGCGGATTCCACCAAATCTCAAAAGCGGTCATGGGAGAGGGGGGGGGGGGGTATCGGACACCCTAACAACTAATCTCACACCAAAGCTTCGTCCACTTCGGGCGAGAATCCTGCTACAGAACCTACCTATTCCAATGGCGAAAGTGGAGAGAGCGATCTTCCTCACTGACTGGCGCTTGTTAACCCTGTCCCCCTACCCTACATTACGAGCCAATCTTAGCTCAGGGTTTAAATTTAAACCTGCCTGCCAATCGGATGGCTTCCAACTTAAAACCACCTAAAACTACCCACTCCAACGGCCTAACGTACTAAAACCATATAATACGTGGTCTCGAAACGGAGGTACAAATAAAAATAATCCCCGAACAGTAATAATAAAGACCAAAAATGAAATATAAATACAAAAATGAAAATTTAGCTAACTAACACATTTAAACATTTTATATTGCCATCGTTAATCTAAAGTTAAAAAAATCATGCAGTAAAAAAAAGTAAGGAAATTATTGAAATTTTCTGACAAGTGTGAAAAAAATGCATAAATTAATAAGATATTCGCAAAAAAAAAAAACGTGTAAAACGTTGGTGGTTACCTATTTATTACATAATTAACTAATCTGAAAGACATTTTGTGAACCCTGCTGTGAAGATTTATTTATTTGTACCTTTCAAAAAGAAAAAAAATACCCGTCAAATCTTGACTTGTGTGATATAGTACTTGAAAATTAATGTAATTTCTATAGTTTCACTAAAGAATCACCATAACATTTAAATTGTCATATAAAGTGGGGGTGGGCACCTAAGCTGAGAAGTTCGCGAATGTTGAAATTAGGGTAAATTAAGTTATACTTGTTTTTCATAAATTTTGTGACTATGAATAAATAAATGCGTATGGGGGATGGCCCCAGGGCGAGACTACTTTTGTGCAGGTTTATGATAATTGAATGAACTAAGAATGTCATCCATTTGGCAATGCAGTAAATTGTGTCAGTTAGGGAAAATTTTCACCATGTTCATACAAAGGTATGAAAGTCCCACTAAAACCTTTCATTCTGAATGAAGAATTAGTAAGTAAAGAATCTTTCACTTTAACAGTTTTCAAAGAAAAGGAGGGAGGGAGTGTGAAGGTGAGGAGGGGGGGGGGGGGGGGGTTAATAGGGGGAGGGTGTCTTTAAACTTGACGAGTTATTAAATTTAATGATGAAATGTTTAAAACTTTTACTGGGTCCAGAAAAATTAATCATAAAACTGAGAGTTGTTAAACTGAAATATTACTGCACTTTTAGAGACTCTAACTGTTCTGAATTTCCAGTGCCATTAAAAAAAAAAAAAAAAAAACTTTCGAATAATTTATTATAACTGCCCAATCACTCACAAGAGAGCTCATATGTACACAAAATAATACTGATGGGACATCACGTAAAAATTGCACACGTAATACAAAATTCTGCAAAAACAACTCCCCAAATTATCAAAAGGTTCCGGGTATTTAAAGCTTGCAAAATGACTAGAAAAATATTTGCTTGAAAGCGCCTTAAGAAAATGCTAACTCACAAAACTCTTTCTCAAAACGTAGCAAAACTGATAAGAATCCAGTTAATTAAATACAGACTACAAAAGACATCAAATTGGTTAGTCAGACATGTCAGTGAGGCAATCAACTGTTCTCACAATTTTGCCTTGTGTTTCATTCCCATGACAAAAATATTGCAGCAATCTGATAACTAGTATCATTCCTTCACAAAGCGTAACACCGCTTGAACATCATTTACCAAATTGTTATATAATATGACCATATGTCACTGCACTTTTTACTGTTACGTGAAAAATATTTCCGCCGTCTTTAAGATTACGTGGCGCATAAACGCTTACTAGGAAAAACAACCATTATTAATTTAACATATTACTTAGCTACGCCGTTAAGAAATACCACAAACGTATAAGCATTAAAAGGATGACTTTGCAATGCCGCAGCCAAACTTGACCCATCAAAGGGCAATACAATAAAATACCATGTTAAAATGCCGTATAAAATGTACGATAAAAATTTAGTAACAAAGTGTCTCAAAATTGCCGTGGGCCGTACAAAGCGCGTGCAGTCAAACAAGACGACACAATTAAAAAAAAGCGTACTGTTTGCACTAACAAACACGTATGGCAAAGCTCTAACATTTACTATTCAAATGAACAATTAACACCTGCAAACTTGAACACAGACTAAAGAAACCCTACAGACTTCGTCGCCTACTACATTAGCACTGAACACTAACTACTTGAGTAGCACAAAATTATTAACTGAACTGTCGACGACACTTCGTGCATTCTCAGCTTCGTATACCCTAACCGACCTCCCGTGGCGCAGTCGGTTGGTGCGCCACTGATCTGGGGTGCGGAGGGGCTCTGGGTTCGAATCCCAGGCAAGGCATGGGCATGTGGTTATAAGTTAGTCTGTAAGCCGTCCCCTGCAAGCTTTCAAGCATAAACCGGGGGACGTTAGAAAGCCCTTTAACTACAATTCCTCTACCTTATAAAAACCTAACATACACTACCAATTTAGATATAGAAAATAATCTTGCACTGTGCAGATATTACATTTCATTTTAAACACGTCGATTTCCATGGCGCTGACTCCAGAGTGAATAGGGTGATGTGGAACCTTCCAATCGCTTAGGGAGAATGAAGGGGAGGTCACAGCTGACCAGACCAGCTGAACAACTGACCTCCACTACAATTAACACGTGACGCACCAGGAGGGTAGGTATGGGTGGGGAAGCGAAAGGAGAAAGCACCGGAACGACCCGAAGAGAACGTATATAGCGCAGCGATCAGGGTGACAAATCGTTGAACTAACCACCACCGTCACATAACCATTGAATGGATGGCTGAAATATTCGTTAAGAGTGCTGAGCCAATTTTCACTCTGCAAAAGGAGCACCGAATTATCAGTATAGTTCTACTGCAATGTGGCTCGCGAAACAAGAACTAATCTGACCTTTTGGTATAAATGCTGACTTATTAGCGCAACTGTTACAATGACTGAAAGTCCTGATTTCTGGGTATTTCTGGATATATATTAGATTGATATTGATAAAATTATTAAAGTCGCCGAAAGTAAGTTGTAACAAATTGACCACTATCATTGCTGAAAAATTTGTTTTACTGATCTAAGTGAATGTGAAGACTCAATTGTATCGCTGTTGATTAATTGACAAATTGAACTAAATTCGTGAAAAATTTGTTTTTGATCTAAGTGAATGTAAGATCACATTTTCGCTGTTGACTAATTAGAAAATTGATATAACCGAAATTTCGCACTGAATCAAAAATAAATTATCACCGATTTCCTGTATTATGACCGAAAAATTAAACGCGTGTCACCAAAATTCCAATGAAATGGTTCTATAGAACAAAAATAGATTACGACTGATTTTTCAGTATCACCAATGATTAATTTGATAAATATCACTGATACTTCAGTGAATCTATTGCACTGATCAATGATAAATATTGATTATTTTTCAGAATGGTTACTGATAACATTAAACATATATCACCAAAACATCAGTAAAAATATTTTACTTATTTACCAGCAATGTCGTCCGATAGCACCACTTAATATTTTTTACCGATTCACTTAGTTACAGCTGACTTTTTCCCAGTTGAGCGTTTCTGACCAATTCAATTACTCAGATTCCACCGAAAATCTGTGATTTTTCACCGATTCGGATTTAGAGTGTGTAAAGTACAGTGAAATTTAAACTGCCCCCACATAAATTTAAGAGATTTGCAATAACTCAGTGACCACTGATAGCATTTATTTTTGTTTCTTATAAAAACGCAGCTAAAAGCAGCTATTTGGCGCAGAAAAAAATGTACTCCCATATTTTGCAATTATATTTTTCAGAGGAAAAAAAATTAATTAACTGGAAATTTTGCGGAATTATTTCGGCGTTAAGCCACAACTAAAAAACTTGCCTACTTAAACTGTTCTTGACACTGGATCACACGCAGTAAATATACGCAATCCGCAATGACGAAAAACGGAGTTAAATGCGTAAATTCAATATAAGGGAAATCTCCGCAGTTTCTATATCTTCGGGTTTCGGACACAAACAATGGCAAGTCTACACGAAGCTTTCTTCGCCACTTTAACCAGAAAATTATAATTTCTGCGGCAGTTAAGGTTATCCATGTCACTAAGACATGTTCTTTCAAACATTAAAAAGGAGCAATAGGCGCCTGTAAAACTTAGTAACACTTACACTACACTAACTTTAATAGAAACTAAAACAAGTTGCTTATGTGATATATATATATATATATATATATATATATATATATATATACACACACACAAAAGTTATACCACATTCACCTTGTGAGAGTTGTAAATAATTGGTTAGAGTCGTGGGCTTGCAACTTTTCGACTCGGGTTCAAATCTTGCTTAAGTATAAAATATTTTAACTATTTTAAATATATTTTTTATACACAGTAGAACACCTACATAATGAAAATTAACATAAACTAGATGTTGAAAATGATTTAAACTAGAAGTATAGAAAAATAACTAGGAAATTAATGGAGAGGTTCCGTGAATTTTATGGTAAAGTCCGTTTTTGAAAATCAGTATGTCCGTAATTTTAAGGAAAAAGTTTATGGACACCTCTGGATAAATTTTTACCAGCACATTTCCGTAAAAGGATGGAATTTTTTTAAAACTGTGCAGGTATACTCAGCACTGCAGGAACACTGCACGCATGTTCAGAGCCCTGCGCCTAGCGGCGATGGCGCTCTTAGCGCATGCCTGTGTTACCCTTATAGCTCCCGCTATTCTCGGCCCCGAAAAAGGAGAACAATTGTGCAGGCAGGCGGGAACCTTAAAGACACCAAAAAGTTGATGGTTAAAATATTTACAATAATGTTGCGCCCACGACGCGATTAATTTATAAATATTGTTACATGGGACGCCTGAGAGGCGTATCCCAGTTCGTGAGGGATGGACGTCTTAATAGAAATAAAATAACTAAATCCGATTTATAATTTATTCACACGGCTATCATTTACAGCATTAAATATTTGTCCACACTATTACCTTTTTTATTTAACAGTGAGCGCAATATTTAGTGTATATTTCAAACTCTAATTAACGTCCTTTTTTATGTCTCTGTTTGGTTATAGTCAATTAAATCATACTCGTCATTTATAGGCTGTTCACAGTAAAATGAGCACTTTTGAAAGCCATGCGTAAGATCTACTTGTATGCACGTTGTGTATTATTCTACCTTATGTAAAATCAACTTTGCCATGGACCTCATAGCTTTATTCATGTGTCGGTCAGCTGAAACTGTCAAATAATTTGAAAACTAGATATTAAAAAAACCTGGCAATTTTTACACTTCGCCGCATTAAAAAAAAAAAAAAAAAGAACAGAAAGAATAGAAATAACTTAAGTTATCAAAAATGGTTTCCTAACACTTATTATTTGACGTTAAGATCTGTAACTACTTTCACCTCCATCGTTACCAACTTTACTGGGCGCATGTCACTCAGTGAGTCGGTTAAAATGTATGCAGGTATAGGAGCAGTGACTTTTTCCTTAGGTTGAGTTCAAAAGTGCTCACTTTATCGTGAACAGCCTTAACACACTTTCAGTCTATCTGCCATCATCTGCAATGACTTTCTGGAACTCAGCCACTCATCCATTCAACAAAAACTCCCCGGCTTTAACACTTTTATATCGGTCGCCGTAGCCATCTGGAAGGTAGAAATACACCCACTGTTAAGAATAAAAACTTTAATTTTGATTGTTCTTTCAGCGCACAAATATAGTGCAGTTTTGTTTATTTTTGGTGTTTTTTTCCTAGACCAGTGTACGTTTCGTTCGCATGCGGCTGAAGAATACGTAGTCGACTATCGGAAAGAATGACTTAACTAGGCTTCAGAAATGCTGAGAGAAGCTGGAGTAGACTACTTATGTCGTGAGCAGGTCTTATAAACGCGGACCAACGAAAGATGCTGTAGCCACGAAAGTGGATTTCAGATCAGCAAAATTATCTTATTCTTAAGAGTCGGCTCACTGGCGCCATGTTGATGACTGGTTTCTAGCTTATTTCAGTTGTTTACTGACACTAATTTTGAAACCAGAACTTTACTTTTCTGGCAGTATACAATGTACTGTGTGTATCCGAGCATGGGTACTATCAGATACAGCTTGTAGAGAAACGTACGTAGGGTGGATAGAAAAAATTCAAAGATTGATATCGCACAAAATGTATTTCATATCACCGAGTTTTACTTACAAGTAACAACTTCGTCTTGTAGAGATTAAACTCAGTTTCCTTACAGAATTAAAACACTAATAGCTTTTAGCTCCTTCCGAAGCCTATTCCTTCAACTACATGGAACATTAAACATCGCCTCCGGTCCTTCTCTGGGAACAAAAACACACACACACACACACACGCTTTTCCCGTTGTTCTCTATGCATTAGATTGTCTATTCACTGTTTATTCACGCTTTTGAATCAAAACCTTTGAAAAATCACCCTATGTATGATGTGTTTGGTTATTTTCTGAATATGCCATGCACCATGCATGTTAGCATAAAAGTACCTTATTTTTTGTTAAATTGAAATGTAATTTAAATTTTATTTATAAATTGAAATATTTACTTTATAATTAACACGAATTAAAAACAGTGGAAAAATATGACTTTTGGTAGCGCCTAGTAAGAAATAGTTCCCGTGCAAAATAATATTACACTAGTGCGCACGAATGAGGTGGGTTGTCCCTTTGGTGCAATGTTCTACGCTTCATTTGCACAAGGCAGAGGAATATCCTGGGAGTGGAACTTAAGCAAAGCTTCAGAAAAATATGAAGTAACCGTAATGGACTATAAACCAAAATGTGTACTCGTCGCTCTCATATTAGTGCCGTGTGCAAACTGTCTATAGGCTATTCACGGTAAAGTGAGCACTTTCGAAAGCCCTCTAATTTGGAATAATAGTTATATATATATATATATATATATATATATATATATATATTATATATATATATATATATATATATATATATATATATAATTTTAGCCTTAGACGTTAACTTTCAAATGCGGTGAATATATACATTGCTGTTATTACTTACATGGCAACATTTATTTTGAAGACGTGGTTAAATGATAAAAAATGGACGAAAGGAAAAAGTAACTAGGGCCTCAAAAGTGCTCACTTTACCATAAACAGCCAATAAGGGTGTGAACCGTCGTCACCCTGGCCTACGTTCCGTGTCTTACAAGCTACAATGTTATATTTACATTCGCTGTTGAGGTTCGCGAACACTGGCGCTCTGGCCTACGTGCCTTCTTACACGAGCCTCTTGAACATTGCTCACTCTTCAGGTATAGGTACATATTTGCACTTTCTGGTCGACTATACTAACATTAAGCGGCGCCTTGACGCCCGACATCCTCTAATCTTAACCGTTGCTCACATGTTATATAATACACCGAATGTTTACATGTAATTCACATTTGAATTATATTTTTAAGTATTTCACAATAGTATTATATTACATTTGTAGAAACAACATAAATAAAATTTTTTTCGTAAATAATTATAACGTAATTAGAGCAGCAACATTTTAAAATTATGAGTATATCCTTGCCATTCCATAATTACCATATCATGAATTGATAGTATTTGGCTACTACATTTGAAGGTATTTGTAAATTGCAAACATTCTATGATAAGAAAAATATTCAATTATTTAAGTGAACAGAAAGTTATGGCTCACAAATTGAAAATTCAACATGGCGGATGAGACCCAGCCTTAATAGTTTCACGTCGACACTCCAGCTATTATTCTCTCCAAGTGGCGCATAGTTCAAACGTAGGGCTCAAAATTCCACCTTCCATTTAAATATTTAGTATAACAAGTTAAAATTGATAAGTTGTACATATCTATCTTCCAGTTATACTTAAAAATCTCTTAAAATGAACCTGTTTTTGTCAGTTTGTGGTATAAAATTTAAGACATATAAACATACCAAACTTGTTCGGTTAAGTGATATTAACAATGTTCAAGGGTAGAAAATTATATCCTACATTCTTAGAATATTACTACTTTATTTGTTGTGACGTGAAATAATAGTCTCAAAAGTATGGGAACGGTGATAAATTATTTTAATAATACTAATAAATGGAGCTATAGGAATTTTAATTTTGTATCTTTTTACCTACAAATTCCAAAATCGGACAAAGTTGATACTGTTACGCGCTCACTGCTTTGCCACGCGTGAGCAAGTGGAAATGAAGGACAGAGTAACTGAATGATTTGTTGACGCGAGCGCGTTTTTAGTTGCAAATGGAGACGCAGGGACTTTTCACAAAGGAATGTTTACAAAGCGTACCTGTTATGCCTATCAGGGCGCGTGCCGCTCCCGATCCTGGGTATCGGGTGTCTTCGAGATATCTGAAGAATGCTCTGGATTACTGACCTCGTGCCTCTCAGCTAGACTCGGGGTGAGGCGAACCTTCCAGGTCAAGGTCAGCAGCTATAGAAAAAGCGTGTCAGGCCTCCGGAACGGCAGTTGTGTGGATGGTTGGCTGCGGCATCGAGCAATAGACGATGAGCGGCGAGAGAAGTGACCAGTGGAAGGTATATCTGCGACTACGAGTATTGAGAAGTAAAGAGTGTGGCTGGCAGGCTGAAATATTGGACTAGATGCGAGAGTGAAATACATTACAAATGACGGCAACAGATAGACTGAACTTGTGTTAATGATGAGTATGAGCTAACTGACTATAGCCAAACAGACATTAAGAAAGACATTAAGTAGAGTTAAAATTAATACTAAATATCGCGCTCACTGAGAAATAAAAGGAGTAATAGCTGAGACACATAATTTAATGATGGGAATATTAGCTGTGTAAATAAATTAAATATCAAATTTAGTTATTCTATTTTCATTAAGACCTTCACTCCTCATGAACTCAGATACACCTTTCATGCATTCATGTAACACTGGTGTCAGAAGTGGGATGAAGGCATTAAATTGTTAACCAAGTTAGGCAATAGGCTATTAATTATTGACAGAAAAATTAATTAACTTAGACTGTTTTTTACAACCATCGCAGTGAATGCTATCTAGAAAAAATGTCCGAAGTACTAGAAACACCAGGTGCTTAGTGTGAGCGCAAGTGTAAATAGCTTGACAGAAGATGTAAACAAACAGGTTAGTAGTGAAAATGAAACTGCAAATTCCCAAATTAGTTTAGTAACAGTCAGTGTAAACAAGAGTGAAAATAGCCAGACAACTAATGTAAGTTAGTAGATAAGAAAATAGACACTGTAAATGATAATGTTGACAGGAAAATTTACTCTGTAAATGAAAATGTAGGCAGGAAAATAGACACTGTAAATGAAAACGTAGACAGGAGATCATTTAGATAGGAAAATAGAAGGCATTAACTAGTTAGTGAACACGAGAATTGACTGTATGGACGAGAAAATTGACAGAGTGAATAAAAGAATGGACGGTGTAAACAACAGGATGGACAGTGTCGAGAGTGAAGTGAAACACGAGATATGTGCGACGAAGAAGGAATGGTAGGCATTTCTTCAGCAGTGGAATTGTACCCTCACCACATCTGTAGCCGGGAAATTGAGGAAGTGGTGCAAGCCGTAACTAACACAGCATCTTCGGAGGATAGTCACTGGCTCTGCAGCATTGGTGTCGTGCAGCGAGGATTGGGGAGGGGGTCTCAATTAAGACCGCCCCTTACGATGGCCAGACTTCTTGGTGGGAGTACCAACGCCAGTTGGAAATAATCGCTACCCTTAATGGCTGGACAACCACCGAACAGCAGGCTTCCTACCTCGCCGCAGTATTGAAAGGCGCCGCACTGAGCATTCTACAATCTCAGCCAGAGCGACATCGACTGGAGTACGCCACACTGCTGTCGGCCTTGGAGCTACGTTTCGGTGACCGATACCTACGACATACTCAACTGCGAAACCGCACCCAGCGACCAGGGGAGCCACTGCAGGAGCTATGTCAAGACATTGTGCGGCTCTCCCAACTATCTCAGGAAGGGATGCCCCGAGAAAGCGCGCATCATCGCAGTCGGCTTCTTTATCGATGCCATTGCAACTGGTTCTTTGCTCCCTCCCCCCTCCCCTTCGACCTCTTCATAAATGGGACCGCTATCCTCTTTAACCTTACAAAGCAGTGTGTGCCAATTGTGCGTAGAGCATTAAGTATACCACGTAACGAAAGAGAACTGCAGTTTGTCGTTATGTTATTTTGAATGCACACAATATGAAACACGATCAGGTCTGTTAAGATAGAGAAGTTGAAAGGACGCCAGGTTTCATTTAAAAAAAAATTGGATTTTTTTTTTTTTATATTTTTAAAATTTGAATTTTATGTGTAATAGTCTGATAGGGTCCTATTTTTGGAGAGTGGTATCGAAGTTCACCCTTGGACGTCTAGCAGGTGGATGAGCTGAGAGGTGTGTGGGCATTGATATATATATGTATTGAGGTTGTTGCAAGAGTGGCATGAAGTTTTATTTTTGGGGAAGTGTGTGTTAAATGTCGTTGGCATAGTGTGTTTATGAGGTCGGTGTCGGGAGCAACCATGCGTCGGTTGACTTGGGAAGTTGGTGTGGGACTATGGTCGGGGGCTGGTGAGGGAGAAGGAGCACCAAGCCACGTGCGTCGCGGGCTGTGTCTGAATGTCGACTGGGGTGGTAAGCTGGTCGAGGGGAGGGGGTGTCGCAGATACGTCCGCTTTGGCCTGTGCCTGATTGTATTCTGAGGTTTTAAATATGTGAAACGTCTATCGTAAGAAATGCTCGGATATGGTTCCCCTCGTAGCCGTAATTTTTTTTTTGTTGGTAATACTTCTTTTTGTGACAAAATAATTGTATATAATTTATTTTATATCGGGACATTTCTTAAAGCAAGGAAAATACATGAACATTTTAAAAATAAATATTATCATTAATCCAACATAAAAAAGGTAATAACGAACTCACGTACGAAATTCACTTTATCAATTGGCATTCAGGCTGAACTTCACAGTACTGAAACCGGATCCGGCGTGGTTTTTCCATTGGCTGCTGCATAACGCGAAGCCACGCCCTTTCTGACTGAACTGCACGTGATTTGGGGCACATAATTGGGAAGTGTTCATTTATTGGAGCAGAGTTACCCAGGGCTTGTCAGATAATGCGTGGTCCAATGCAACAGGTATTGCATAGGTACGCGTTTCAAGTTAACTGCATACCCAAATAATAATGCGAATTTTGCAGGTCTCTAGTAATAATATATGACTTCAGACAGCATCACAGATGGTTAAGATTTTTTTTTTTTTTTGCGATTGCTACTTACTTCCATTTACTCTGAATACAGTTCCTAAGTTGCATATTAGTTTCTCTTGGCTCGTTTATCACTGACTTTACGGGACAAATGGGAGAGGAAAAAATCGTGAGTTTTTACTCTTGTTTTCCTTCAGCGAAGTTGTAAGTCGGCGTTGATAAAGGTTGTTCGCGATAAAGTGAGCACTTTTGAAATCAACCTTTGGAAAATGTCACTGCCCTTTTACCTGCATGAATTTTAACGAGCATACTAACTGGTATGCGCCCTCTAAAGTTGGTAACGACGAAGATAAAGTAGTTCCATGTCTTAAAGGGATACGTTTGAGAATACTGAAATAATTTGTTCTACTTTCTGTATTGTTATGCATATAAATTTATGAATTAGAAAAATAGTAAAATATTTACTTTTCTAATAACTTCACAGTTTCACTTGACCGACGCATGAATAAAGTGACCAGACACAGGTCAATGTTAAGTTGACACACTGAGGAAGTATACGGAGTGTGTGCACAAGTAGATCTTTAGCAGGGCTTTCAAAAGCGCTCATTTTACCGTGAACAACTTTTACGCGAGTGTCGTGGCGGCCGGCGTGGTCGGGAAAGACCGCCGTTTGTTTGAGAGATTCCCCGCGAACTAGCTCCGCGCATTTGTTTGCGAAATTATCGCGCGGCGAGATAAGCAGCGAACTGCGAGAGCTGAGCACCTGGGAGAGCGTGTCTCAACTACGTGCCTTATCCCAGGAGCCTTTTTCCCCGGGTGAAGCAGCTAGCTACCAGTTACGTGCAGCGTCGCGCGCGCACGGAACTTGTTAATGGTCGCTGCTTCGGCTGCGGCCCAATAAATAACGCTTCCTTATTACATTAAGGTTGAAGTAAAGCAACTGCCTATGGAACACTGCACCTGACTATGTAACTTGAATAACTCGTAAGGAAACTATTACAGATACCATAAAAATTGTCAGAAAAGTGCGATTTATACTGTATGTGAAAGAAGAAAGTATATTCTTTGCCACAATATAAAATATTTCACTAAAATATGCTTTTTAAATGTAAAAAAAAAAAAACAATCGATTACAATAGGCTGTATTTTTTGAAACAAAATTTAAGCGCATTTCCATTCTGGATGCTTTGGAAAGCAGAATTTGCAAGACAATTACTTCAAGAAATATCGTCATAATATGTACTGTGATCATGTGTAATAAAATCATGGTAATGATGTATCATATAAATTTTATAATTAACTTTATTTACATCAGTTTCAGTCATAAAAGTTTGTGACAAATGGACGCACATATAAATAATTATAAAATTTATTTCGTACATTATTATTACAATTTTCTTACACACAACATAGTAAACATTTTGACGATATTCCATGATGATTTTCTTGCAAATTCTGCTTTCTGAAGCATCCAGAATGGAAATGCGCTTAAATTTTATTAAAAATATCGAACACTTTAATCGATTATTTTTTCATATTCAAAAAGTATATTTTACTAAAATATTTTATAATGTTGCAAAGTATATACTTTCTTCTTTCATATCAGCATAAACTGCACATTTCTGACAATTTTCATGGTGTCTGTACTACTTTTTTTTGTGAGTTCTTCACATTGTATAGTGGGTCCAGTGCTCCATAGGCAGTGCTTTACTTCAACCTTAAGGCCAGGCCACCTCTTAAGTCATAAATTTGGACAAAGATCTCTCAGTCACTTGTTGTGATAGTATTTTCAACTAATGTTTTCTTTTTTTTTTTTGCTTAAGATTGAACGTACCTACATGTGTAAACCATTCAAATTTCAAATTTTTAAATTTTAAATTCACTTTTTAATTATATATAAAACGTCACAGTTTTATAAATAATGAAAACGCACATTTGAAATTAAAAAATTTATGTTTTCAAATATGTCGTAAGCAACCATCCTGGAATCCTCCTGGAATGATTTATAACTATGGAAAACCGAAATGAGGATGGTCGTACGACTCAGGAACGCGAGTGCGAAGGTACTTGCCAAGTGAGAGTCATGCAACTTGAACGACTCCGAATTGCCCAAAAGAGGTATTAAAAAGTGCGAGCCATTGAAAGGGATTCGAGGGGGAAGGGGAAGTGTTAAAAGTTGCTAAGTAGAACGGTGTATGTGACAAATATGAATACTGTGACAAAAGGATTATGAATGGCAAAGGAGCGCGTAAAAAGTAGTAGGTCTAGGATGGAAGGCGCTTCGGAGACGGGACAAGGTTATAGCCAGCACGTGGCCAGGGAGGCTAGAGCACACATGCAAAGTGTGAAGGGCGCAGAAGGAACGGTTAAGGATTGACAAAACTATTAGTTTGAAGGACGAGGGTGGATGCGAGTTAACGGGAGAAGGATAAATAAAACGTAATGCAAATTCATTGCGGTGAGTAGGGGAAAGTCTGTGCAAAAATGATGTACAAGCACGTTTGCGGTGATGTAGGGGTGACTGAGAGAGGAGGGACCAGGATTTATACATCCTTATATGTACATACGTCTTTGTGTATTGTCATGAGTGTAAGTGTGTGTGTGCGTGCGTGTATATACATATACATCTGAAGAGAAATATAGGAATAGAGAAAGAAAAGAGAGAGAGGAGAGAGAGAGAGAGAGAGAGAGAGAGAGAGAGAGAGAGAGCAGAAAATTATTTAGAAGAAACGTGGAGAAGTAAGGAAGAAATAAGAAGATAGCAAAATGGCGTCATGGAAATGTACTTATGTAATGTGTATGCCAAGTATAGAGTCCACAGCTGCATAGTGCATTGTATAGCAGTCCCTATCGGCCTGTCTCTCTTTCCCTTTTCTGGCTTCCATCATGAGTCTCCCACCTCAGAGCCAATAAGACCTGTCAAGCTGTAGCACCTCCGTAGCAACAGTGTTAAAAAAAAAAAAAAAAAATCATTGACAGCTATCACAGTTCGTCTCGTAACAAATTCACCAATTTTATTCATTTTAACTACTATGTTGGTAATTAAAAATAAATTGAAGGAAAGTCCAACTATAAAACACTGTTCTTATATTTACATTCGAAAGAAGTTGTATATAATAATTACAGAAAAAACTCGCCTCGTCGTTGTTTGATAATATAATAACTAGCGAATCGACTTATATTTTGTTTGCTATCTTCGTAATGCTATGGCTACGCTATCGTACATATCTATCGTAAATAATTGCCACCTTATTGGTATTTGAGAAATAACACATAAATTGAGTGTGTCATTTGTTTTGTTGGTTTGAATGTAACCGAAACTATGCGTTTATGTAATTATAGAATTATTTAATTGTTTTAGCAAATGTTTTATCCTAGGTTAAAATTGATCTATTATCTTACTTGAATTTCCACATATTTGTATATGAACGCAAGAATTTCGAATCTTATAAGAATTTGGTAAAGAAATTAACATTTCAGAGAGAAAGTTGTCAGTATTTTGTTGTGTTACCATGGATACTAAATTGCAAATATGAGGTGCAACGCTGATGGCTAACCTATAGGGATAGCGAATTTTTAAAAAATAATATTGCTGAAAATTTTACTTTTTTGAGAACGTGTAAATTTTTTGTAGGATGGCAAGCCATAGCGTTTCTTTTCGTTAGGTCTGTGTGGCCGTATGTGATCACTCAGCTAGGTATTTTCTTTGTTTGCTATCAACCGAGTTCGAGATAAGCTTATACCGCACGAGTGCGGAAGTACAAAGACATTACACATATCGATGACAAGAAAAAGCTTGTGTCTGGAATGCAGCCACTGTACCAAAACCTTCCCGCGTCTGTAAGATGTAAGTTCTTGGAGACTGCGGCGTGCACGCAAGCCTGTGATTCTTACGTTTAGGGAAGAGCGACCGCGAACGGAAGAGGAGCATATACAGAGGCGGAGATTTACGCAGTTTTTCCACACGGTACCTGCGTTCCTGCCCATGATGCCAACACTTCCACACGACATCAGTTCGCAGCTAAATTCGTTTGGGCGCATATCGCAGTAAAGCAACAATTTTATCTTACACAGAAACTGAAAATCGATTTAAGCAATTGCACGAACGTTCTAACACGTGGAACCCTGAACAAGGCGAGTTTTTTTTTTTTTTTTTTTTCCACATGCTCTACGCTGAGTGAACTTTTTATGCGTTATATTTCAGTCAATTTAGTTTGCTACGATATTAATCTACATGTTTGCCCTGCCTAAGCATTCTGAAAGTCTAGCAAGTACAGGCGCACAGATAATTTTCGAAGAAGTCTAGTGTAAAAACATTATACAAGTTTGGATAATAATTGTCGCGGTAACCAAAGCTGTCGCTGTATTTATTTAAAGTTGCTATTCAGTAGCTAACCGTATGCTGTTCACGGTAAAATGAGCACTTTTGAAAGCCCTGCTAAAGATCCATTTGAATGCACGTTGTGTATTCTTCGGCCTTATGTAAAATTAACATTGCCAACGGCCTCATAACTTTATTCATGCGTCGGTCAATTAAAGTGTGAAATTATCAGTAAAGAAAATATTATACATATCTGATCATTTTTACACTTCGATGCATTAAAAAAAACAGAGAATGAAAGTAATAATTTAAGTTATCGTAAATGGTTACCTAACACTTTTTATTCGATGTCAAGATATGGAATTATTTTCCATCCATCGTTACCAACTTTGCTGAGCAATTGTCACTCTCTGAGCCTATTAAAATAAATGCATTCAGGGACAGAGACTTTTTTCTAAGGTTTATTTATAAAATGTTCACTTTATCGTGAGCAGCTTTTAGATAGTTGGTATATTCAACTGCATGCAAATTTCAGGATTGCATTTGTGCGAGCATCTCTTGGACCTAGTAAGTATTTTGCCTTGGTGTCTTTAGAGCAGTGTTCACTGGTGTCTTGTCAGTTAGTTTGGTTTTTATTATGCGTGTCCTATTACGCTCATTGACATAGCAGTGCAAGCCAGACAATATTATGATTGCTGTTCCATTCATCTACATGACATAAAAATGATGTAGGCCTATTTCCCGCATTACACTTTGTTTCAACACATTGTACGTTACAATGAGAAAATGGTTTCGTCGAATAAATCAAAATTTGTTTGGTGCAACCGAATTATTTGTTTGTATAGGGGCAAGAAAATATTTTGTTGCTGAAACCACATTATTTTTTTGTTCTCATTTGGTTACCCCAAACTGTAAGATTTGGTTGCCGCATCTAGAGATTTGATTGGCTATAAAAAATTTTACAAGTTTCGAACCTAGATCACCAACGCTCGAGCGTTACGCCATAGTAATCTCAGCTAATGTAACAACTAATGACGCCAGAAAGCTTTTCAATAGATATACTGCAAACATTGGGCAACGTGTGCAAACAAATATTTCAAGTTTTACAGCTTTAATTGTCTGTTTCTTGTTGCATTGTTTTAGTAATGTGTTTATACGATTGCAAGCATCAATAGATGCACTACAAACACAGTTACTATCCTGTCACAAAAAAATACAAACAACTCTCGAGCTGCATTTTCGAACGAAGGCAGTCAAATGAGTGGCCAAACAAATATATACAGTTGTTTCAACAAAATACTTAGTTGATAGTCTAATTTTTTTTGGCCCAAAACAAAGAATTTGTATATTAAAACATATATTTTGTTGGGCGAACAAAAGTAATTTTGTTGCTTTTCAAATTTTGTTTGCTCAACAGTATATTTTGTTAGGGCAACTAAATATATATTTGGCCCTATACAAAAAAAATTGTTCGATTTTTCTCTCAGTGTACAATAAATTGTTTTTTGATTGTGCGTTCCGAATATCGGTGCATAATAATTTAAGGTCACCATCGCCATACTTGAGATAATCCAAAGTATACAGATTTAGGCCTACCGAAAGTAATCAATACAATAAAATGAATTTAAACCTAGTTTATTTAACTTTTTTCCTACATATGGTACACAAGACGCTAATATTCGGCCAGTAAGGCTACCGTACACAGCAAGGCTGAGTGCCCGATATTTTGTCTTGATTCGTAAACCGTTTTTCTGCTCCAGGTTATGAATGGCTCATATCTCTTGACTGTGTTAAAGAAATACGTGCTTCGCCATTTTAAGAGAAGCGCGCGTCAAATTTATTTACAGTTGAAGCCGTAAATTAGGTGAGATTGGGGGGGGGATGTTTTTTTTTTTTAAGACGAATAATTTTAGGAAAACGTTGCATCTAGACGACGGAAAAAAAAAAAAAAAATGAATCGTGTTCCTTCAGTGGCGTTCTGAGTGGCGCGATTCACCGGCGAACGTGTAAGGACAGGTTAAACTGCGTATCATCGTTTGTTGGGAGTTTGGAGTGTTTAATCAGTGACGCGAACTTGCGTGGCAGCCGAAACCCGTTGCACAATCGCGCGTAAGTACGGCAGCCACTCCTCTGTGCAGGCAATTGACCCCTCGCCTACTGTATTGTGTTCAGTTGACCTCGCCTACTGTATTGTGTTCACGTGACCACGCGCGAGCGAGCGAGCGAGTTCGCGCCACTGATCATCACCAGCTCATACCCGGCTGCGCCATCAGATTCCCCGAGCCGAGATCGAACTGCATCCTAGTTCCAAACCAGGATCCAGTTCTATCTCGGCTCCTGTGTAAATGTGTTGCGCCGACGAAGTCTCGTGATTCTGGATCTCCGATTCGTCGATCTTGGTTCCAAAGTGACAGATCGAGATTATGTACGAGACAAATTTTGCTATTGGTTCGTATTTCTCACTATAGGTAGAACTAGATGTGCGATGTTTAGAGATGATGCAAAATCGCGAACAATTTTTGAGACAACGTATCTTCTATAACACTCTGACTAGTTCATTCTTTCGTGATTGGATGAAAAAGGTTTTGACTCGACTAAGTTGTTCGCATACCAATCACGAACGTTCTGCCTTATCAGAATCCTCATTGGCCCAGCGAAATGGGATAGTAGCTTCATACACGCATTAAAGCCAATAAGGAAAGAAAACTGTCGGACATGTGTACAGTAGTTTGTATCCTAGCAAACAGTTAACTTTTCCCGCGATAAACTATCATCTCTAGCGATGTTGTATCTGTTTTAAGTGAATTATGTATGTACTAATCTTACTGAATAATATTCAAGTGCGTGTAATGTTGTTTTAATTTCCCAATAAAACAATCGAACGTAGTTCTATCTGCTGGCGTATTTTCAAACTGCATTTTTCGACGATGGCTGCTGATCTCGGATCGAGATTTCGAACCGTCGATTTCGGCGGTTCGAAATGAACTTCATCTCGATCTCAAGTCCAGCGCTGAACTCGAATGGTGCAACAGTTTTCTGTGTCGATCTGAGATCCGATCTCGGATCGAGTTTCAAACCACGATGGCGCAACCGGGCATCAGTGGTCACGTGCCAAGGTGGCTGACTCAACGTCTGTAGGGCCGAGGGCTAGATTCCGGCTGGTTAAACTCGAGGCGATCATTTCCTTGTGGATTCTCCATTCAAATTTCACACAGATTGAAATTGCAAGTCACACGGCCATGGAAATAAGATTACAGATGATTAGGCGCACCGGTTTTTCCCAAAAACATTTCAGGACAAGTTGTGTTTCAACGCACTTTAGTTGAGAACCACTTTCTTTATGGGATCATTTAAATTGTTACGCGTCCTATCTGTCTACCGGCGAATCACGCACGGTCAGTATCGTAGAAACTTAATTCTGATTGGCTCGCTCGTGTAACAGACTGGTATTCACACAAATACAAGCGGATAATAGTCTAAATAAGACTGCAAGTGTGCAAATAGGATTATTGAAGTTTAGCCTCCGCGTGAATCTTTCCGCGACGAACAGGTGGCCTACAGATGATCACTTGAGTAATTTGGTGGTTGCCATTACGCCACTTATTTTTCAAAACAGCATAGTTCAAGCAAGAATACGTGTAATTCAAGTTTAATGAAATCAATTCACAATACATTTGTATGCAAGCGGACTTAATTCGAAGTCGTAGACACACTGACGCAGTATCGCAACATTCGCGTCGGGAAAATCGTTCACCAGTACCAAAAGGAACTTGGTTAACTACCCACTTATTAAAACAGAGAACTTATTAAAACAGAGAACTTATTAAAACAGAGTTTGGAACTTACTAAAACAGAGAACTTTTTACTAGAGTTAAGTAAATATACCCCACGGATTATGAACATAAACAGAAATTACATAACAAAAGATTAATACCTTGTTCTCGAAGGTGTACCTACTAATCGGCATTAGCTATAAGTCTTTGCCTGCTTTTATCGCCTTACAGAAATTACTAACATACTAGTTTGTTGAACACTATAATTTTTGTTCTTTAAGTGAGATTTCGTTCATATTTAAAATCACAAACTATTTAGAAGAATTTTCGCTGTAGCATCTTTTGCAGTGTGTATTTATTTATGTGGATCTACAAACCGTATTTACCAGCTATACAGTCATCAGTTCCGAAGTCTGACAAGTTAAGGGCATGTCTCTGAAATATGGCTATGTGTGGGCTGTATCAAGCTGGTATCAGTTTATTTGTTGAAAATATTTTTAGGAAGAACAGGCATACATCACGCAACTACTACCTTTTTTTTTTTTTAAATTTAAAAAGATATATGACTTGTTCTGTTATTCTAATATAAAATGTCGTGGACACGGATTCAACAAGAATATAGGAAAGACCAAGATACTTAATTTCTTAGGAAATTAAATATAAATTTGCTATCAACCAATTGGAATTCGGTTCCTTTACACTGCACGGGTGTTAGGAGAAATTAAAATGCTTTCTTGCTTTACCGTCCGTATGAAATCCGTTATCATAAACGATTAAGTGAAATTTATTTGAAATCATACATCATGCGTTCGAAATGTACAGTCAGCATTATAAACACATTACAGTAACTGCACGATATTGTAACAAAGTAGCAAAAAATAAGTAGTGCATCTAGCGGGTAATTTGGCCATTAAGTGGTATAGAAACTATTGCAGGGGGCTCGGCTGCAGACCTACGTAACTGCCGTTCTTCTCATAGTAATCGAACATACGTTTACTTGATATAAAATTTTCATGTACTTTTTTTCACAGAACAGATGTTGCTTATAAATAATGCGAGAAAAACATTTTATATGTGATACAAAAATGATCTTAAGTAGTATACTGAAATCAAAACAACCTTATTTGATAAATTATAGTAACTAGATTCATGTCAGCTGCTTCGCCCGCGTGCACTACATGGAGCAGCTACTAATTTCCTGTAACGTAAGACGCCTTTGTACACCACATTAGTGGTTATGCCGTCAGGTGCTAGGATTATCAAGTCGCTATAGGCCGTTCGTGGTAAAGTAAGCACTTTTTGAAGCTGTTTCATCAGACATAATAACCAATAAATACATTTCATTGTGGCCTCGAACTTTTGGCTTTTAGTATGGTGGATTTATACACTGTTTTTATTACTCACGTGGCAGGGTTTACATTAACAATTGGCGGAAGGATATAAATTGGTTGAGAGAAAAATGTGATTAGAGCTTCAAAATCGCTCACTTTACCGTGAATAGTCTATATGTGAGCTTACTCTGGAAGCTGCCCAAGTAAGAAGCAGTTCTCCCTTAAAACTCTCCCTGTCACCTTTAGCGACCTTCAGCAACACTTATAGTTATAGAAAAATATTCCTTAAGGGAAATTGTAAACTCTTAGGGGAATGGTGCTTGAAAGCAGCATATTTATCCGATTTTCGATGTAAGTCGTTTTCCAAAGAATTTATTAAATTTTTGGCTCGACAAGACGTGAATAGATTTCAATACGTTTTTACGTTGTTAGATTTTCACTGCCGTCATTATTCTCGGAGCACTGATGGAAGAAATGAAAGTAATTCTTTTTTCTTATCTTCAATCAGAGCTCCGAGAATAACGAACGCAGGGAATTTTTGACCATGTGATAAGGTGTTCGAAATTGTTATTTACGTCATGTCGAACCAAAAATTATATAAATATACGATTTTCGTGCACCATTGCGCTTAAGGCCTTTTTATGCATCCGATGTGTGTCGTACGACTCGAATTCGTACGTATTGCAAGTGCCTTGAGATAAATTATTCATTTTATGCACGCGACTTGAAACGTCAGCTTTTTTTAAGCCGTGTCCCAAATGGCTACGAGACCATTATTTAGGTTACTAATTCGACCACGTGACCAAGTTTAGGCCCTAAATATTTGGGTGTTTAGGGTTGAAATTTACTGAGGTGAAGTATCACACTAAATCCCCAAATAGGTCCGTCAAATCGCCTGCTGTTGTTTATTTACATTTTATTTCCCGCTGTAACACTTTGCCTTCCTCCTGAATGCTAATTAACAGTGATATCCAATACTCTATACTTGAACCAATATCAAACTCTGTATTACTGTACTAGGTGGTAAGGGGTGTTACGGGGTGGGGGGGGGGGGTGCTCGCGATGGTGGCTAAATAAGAAGGATCACTTATGTAAAATATATTTTATATATATATATAACAAAATCTAAGTATAAAAACGCAATACATTTACGTTTACACAGCAATGGGAATACAGTTCCGTTAATTGAATATACGGAAACAGTAGCTATACCAGATACACAATATAATCGCAGCTAGATCCCTAACCTTGCGTGATTAACTTCACAGTGGGGAAGACGGACGATTGCTCGTTATAAGAATGGCTCCCTACCGCAAACGCGTTTATGCTCACCCAAAGTTTGCAGAACAGGTTGACCTGAGAGCTCCTCTGGGCCTAGGGTCGTCTGCAGCCTACGATTTCACTCACAAGTATACTGCGTCGATTCACGGTGTCATCTGGGGGGGGGGGAGGGGGCACAGTCCATGCGGGCTCCCTTTTATAACTGGACTAACTGGGGCATGTTTATAAAACAACCGCGCTCGGCCACCAACTATACCCCACCCGACCTTAGGCGGTTTGGCGATGCCAGGTTATCACTACACTAGCCCCCCCCCTCCGGCGAGATAACAGCCGTCCCGGCTGTTGAAGAGAACATAGTTGGAGAAGAAGCATAGGGTGTGAGCGAGAGAGGCACAAGTATCCTCGGGTACATCAGTGTTGGGGAGGCAGAGGAACTCAGGCGGTGGAGAACGTTGCGCAGGGTGGCATACCCGGAGGACTTAGCGCGGTACCGAGGAGTAATTGCAAGTAGGAGCCACCGTCGAAAAACAAATATCAAAATTTAGTGATACACAAGTTAGAGGTGAACAATATATAGAGGTTAAGTTCATATTGTTATATGGGACAAAAGGCAAGGGGCGTAGTCTTAAAATACATTACAGCGATACAAGGAAATTGGCTAGCCATATTAAAAATTACAAGTTCTGAACATGTTATAAGTGACACGTAAGGGGCGAGGGGAGGGGAAGTTCCCCACGGCCACATTTAATCATTAAATAAAAAATTCCCCCCCCCCCCCCAATGGCTACGGACACATCAGAAATGTTAGCTATAAAAGGAGACAAGGTTAAAAGGCACGGCCGGCTGGCTTAACATACATTTAAAAAATACAGTACATTGTGTCATGGTTTGCCTGTAGTAGGGCAGTAATAATATCGTTTGTTTTGAAGAGAAAATACAACAAGATCAATGGTTGGCAACGCGAATGACGTGCGCATCACAATTTAAGTTTGAACTGTTGGCTGCGGCAGACGCACGCTCAACTGTCGACAACACGGAGTGATGTAAGGCGTGCTAGGCGTGCTTGTGTAAAGTGATTATTGTCTACGTAAAACACTCGAGAATATCGGGACTATTACCTAGTCCAGATAAGTATACTCAAACGTACAGTGTGAGTTGCACAGATTTGAGAATTAAACGTTCAACATATATACATTCAGTGGCATTTGTAACTTACGCCTACGTAAGTGCGATGGAACTTCGTTTTAAAAAATATACATTTCTCGGAAACTAGTAAACACTTTCAGATATAACATGAATCATGCGAAAATACAGAAAACTAAGAAAAAAAAAGATAGGCACAGGCGCCGTTGTGAGAAAGTTTATATTCGGAACGTGGTAGCCCTGCGCATTGTGGTGAAAGTTTACTGCTCCATTATCAACTGTATTTGCACGTGCATGACACCTACGCAGGAGTGTAAAGTTCGTTGATGCACGCGGAATATTGTGAAAGCACTAAGAAGCTGTGGCATTTGGCTTTGTAGTAAAGTTCGTAGCACTGTAAGTGTTTCATTAGTGTCTTTCACTTGTCCGTTATTGCGTTTATAGGGCACTCTACCGTAAACGTTAACTAGAATGAATATTGCACGTGGCGAGAATTACAGTATTACGCCCTAAGGCGATATCAACAAGAAAACAGAATTTATAACTGATTATGAAAAAAGAATTGGTAATTAAATTGTATGTTGAGAATAGCGAACTTAACCGATACAATACAACATATTTACAAACATCTTACTCGATAATGGTAGTTTTCATAAATGGTTTTATTGAACATCACACATACAAAAGAACATAAGAAAATTTGCAGATATGGGAAATAGACAGTAAAAAGGGCGGAGTACTCTAAAATTAGCCTAAACTAAAGATAAAATATGACATGTGACAGAACTCGTGAAGTTCTGTCTCGTGAAGTACTCAGAAGGTAAGTTCACCATACAATAGCACTTGAAAGTGCGATGTCCTAAAATAGTCATTTCATCTTTCTTTTTTTTTACTGGGAATGCCATGAGACTTAGAAGTGAATAAAACCATATAATGTTGAAAACTGAAAATGCAATAACGCCTAAACCAACCAGCCGAAGGTAAAACAAACTACCATGTCATCACAATCACTCCAGCAGCACAATAATGACAAAAAAAAATGCAAAATTTTCAACAACAGTAATTATGTCACAGTGCCAACAAACAATAGACCAAATACAGTATCCAACAGCCTGTATATTGGAGCTTAAATCAAATATCAAACTACAACCACAATACAGCACAAGACTGTATTCTTCCTAATGAGTTCCCCTCAAGAACATAAATCTCTTTTGCCGTTATAATAGCTCTATGTTTTGTCATTGCCGTTTTTCATTGTTATTAGTGATTATGCTATAACCGATAATAATGAGTAATTATTAGGGATGTAATGATCTGTTTGTAACTATAGGATCTTATCGTACTGTTGCTATAATAAAGTTTTACAGGCACACCTGTCAAACAGACACACCTGCCAGACAGACATACCTGCCAATAATCCTACGCCAAACGATACATACAGAATGATACATACATACGTGATTGACAGTTGACAGTGAGATAACAGATCTTGAGGGGAACTCATTAGGAAGAATACAGTCTTGTGCTGTATTGTTGTTGTAGTTTGATATTTGATTTAAGATCTAATATACAGGATGTTGGATACTGTATTTGGTCTATTACTTGTTGGTACTGTGACATAATTACTGTTGTTGCAAAATTGGATTTATTTCTCATTTTTATGCTGCTGGAGTGATTGTGATGACATAACAGTTTGTTTGACCGAATTCGGTTGATTGGTTTACGCATTATTGCATTTTCAGTTTTCAAGGTTATGGCAATATTGTAATTCTCCTCAATAGGGAGTAAAAGCAATTAACGTTAACTGTCCACATGACATCAAAAATTATATTCTAAATGGAAAATACTATATACAGAAGTGCTACCGCTCGCAAGGCAGGGATATAATGGTACAATCTCAACAGTAATAACATGCTGTATAATCGCTGAAGTAATTTGTAAAGTTAATCTAACAGTTACTGTAACTGTAAGTAATACTGAATTAAATAGTAGTAAAGACCTGTAGGCCTAAGTAACAAGAACTTGTAAACACACATAATGCCAGGAGGCATGCTATTTCAACTCTCAATTATATATAAGTAAATAGAGACCCTTGGTCACTAATAATAACTTGATATCAGCCCTATGTAAAGGATAATACTTGATTCAATTCCATTAGTGAATGGTTAAAGTAATAAGAACACACTGCAATCAGGAGGGGTACCTCATTCCTTACCATGGAATGCGTCACTTACACTGAAATCCTGGTAAAGGTGTAAAAGCAGTGTGAACTGCAATAACTCAAATATATTGTCATAATAATGCATGGTGTGGAACATATACATGTAACTGAACTTTTGTAACAAGCAAAAACTGTAGGCCTAAGCTCAATTACTGCCATATTACCTATACAGCTAGGAGCCCAACCCTTACTTATAAAAAGACTTGAATTGTAACTGAAAATTTGCCGGTTAATATATGATGCATACAAAACTCAAGTATACTCACATAACCTATATACTCACCAAAACGCCATGCTGAGTGGCGTGAATGTATTGAAAATACTCTTTAATAGACACAGGTACAAATGGGGATAACGGAGCCTGACTGAGATATAGGAATGTGTACAATTATTCTGAATTGAATAACTCTATATCAAGAAATATTTATTGATTCTTTGTTGACGTCATGGAGGCACGGCAGGTTCTCGTGTGAAATCCTCACGAAAATCGTCGAATAAGAAAAATAGAAACAGTACACACAAGGCAGAATGTGAAGGCCACATTGAAATACGACAAGACATAATTGGATAGCATTATTGTGGCATAAAACACATAAGCAAGTTAAGTGAACCTGCTATAAGGCTTGAAAAATGACTCATAAAATTGAAAAATAAGTCCAGACCTGTAGGCCTAAGTTGTAAGTATGTGATAGTATAGTTAAAAATATTGTTGTATAAGACATGCGTGGCATGATGTAGAAGGGAAGTTAATTAGAAATGATTGTAGAAAAAGTAACATGATAACAGAAGTAAATACAAATCATAGAGCAGGTAGTATCTGATAAAAACAAACAAGGTGTCACAGAGGAGTATACTGGCTATTGTTTACCTGGATGTGCATCTCGTGCAAAACAACTCAGTGGTGCGCATTAAGGCGCTTAAGGAGGGTAGATATATTCATTAACTTGATGTAAAAAGTGGTCACCATGCACAACAGGAAAACCAGTGAGGCGAGAGTAAATAAATCGAAATGAGCAGAATGTAGGAGGGAAAATAGCTTAGGGACGTGAATGTACCACTTGCAGTGGTGGGGACAACCTCTTGCAAAATAGGGAATTCGGTATGGTTGGCATGCCAGTCAGTATTTAGAGCAGCTGATATGTTGTATAAATGAATTCCTTCCAGTAGGAACAGTTGGGGAAGGTGGAAGGACTGCTCGGTGAGCCAGTGTACCGGAATTACAGTCTAATGGAGAGGGATGACAGGAACCCGCACATCACACAGATGTGCAGCATGAAAGATGATGCTGGCGGGTGTGGTAACCTGGCAACCACATGGGACATGGAGCTCCACAGCTCCTAAGGGGTGGGTGGGGATGTTTGTGTCTAGCGATGAGCTCGCACAAATTACCATGGTGTTGGGGTTGGGGGGTTGGTTAAAACAAACAGGTGGGAGAAAATATTAGTGACTTTAAAAGGGACGGTAGGCGTGCAAAGGTACTTGCATGATTTTAACAACGAGCTGACATCAGTCAACAAAATGGCAGTGGTGATATATTTGGCATTGTCGCTGATGAGAGAATTGGGATGGATGAATACAACATCGTGGGAGGGGTGGGTGGAGGGTGATATCGCCTTAACAGTTTCTGTTTTGTGGTCGATTGCGATGAGCAGAGATGGCAGTTGAAGCATGCAGGAATGATTGTTGAAGTGATACGGGACAGACTTGACATGATAAATATGCAACTGAGAATGAATATCGATTAGTGGCACTTGTAATTTAATTACTAACCACTGCTTTGAAAATGAACTCTCAATGAATTCGAGAGAATAGTACTTATATAGTTCTTTAGTGGCGATACTGACCGTAAGATTGATTTTGCAAAACTGTTTTTGTAATGCTGCGAGGCCGTGAGTGATTTGAGTTTTGTTTACTGCTGCTAGAGGCAGTTTGTGGAGTTGGCATGAATGGATGAATGATTCAATGTAATTTTCGATGATTAGGTTGTTGATAAGGTGTAAGACACTTGTCACGCACAAATGGACTTGTGTTTCCAAGGTGCGAACTGTGCTAAATGCAGTTTGTTGGGACTTAATTACAGTAGATATGAAATTTATAACCTTGGATAGGAAGTTGATTTTGGTTTCAAATTTGTGGGTAATATCATTAACAATATTAAAGGAAACATTCAATGAATTGTGTGTATTGTGGAGATTGGCTGTGAGTTCTAGGATTTGTTGGTCAAGGCTTAAGTCATTTTGTAGGAAAGCATGGAAGTGCTTGTTCGTCAGAAAATTACAGCACCAACTCCCCACGTCTCCTATGACTTGGATGCCATGCTTTGCACAGAAAAGGGTAATGATGTCTATGTGATAATCTCTCAGTACTCCTGCTTCGATTCCCTGCAAGTAATTGTTCAGAATCTTCCCATTCGTACATGTCGTCGTGTTGTGGTCGGCGCAGGCAATGTGGAGGAATTGGTCCAGTGCTTCAGGCAGGGACTGAAACTGTAGCTGGAGTTTGTACACCAGCGGTATGCTTGTCTCATAAACTACACCAGGCACCGCTGTGACATAATATAACCCTGTGTGGGTACAGAAGGTAGGCTGCATGAAGAATCCAGCTGTTGCAACAAAAGAACAAAAATACAAGGTCGCTATGGCCCTGTGGGCGGAGATAGTGCCCCTCCTCCTGAAGGTAGCGTGTTCCAGGAAGGCTGCCGCCCTGGCAACGCCCGGCATGTGCGCAGAGCGGCTCTGCCCCTGCACAGTGCCGTCAACCTTGGTGGGAGGCGAGAAGAGCATTGCAGCTGTGCTGTGTGACAGCGAGAGGCGAGGAGTGTAGTTGGCAGGACTGTTATCCCCTCTACTGTGCGGCGGCCATGGAACATTAGCACAAAGGTGTGCTGAGAGGCTGAACGTGATGTAGAAGACATGCTGTGACTGCTGCTTGCTGTTTCACGCATGCTGATTCGAAACTTGGTCAGCATGTTCCAGTTGCCATACGCTTTGGGGAGTCCTTGAAGCGATGTCAGTATACATACAGCTCAGTACCCACAGTTTAGCACATTACGTACGATGGAATAAGATATATTGTAACACATTTTTACACAGATATTAATTACTGATACAGAAAAACACTTTATACAGAGCGACATTTCTATAAAATGTTAATGGGTGTGTGCCAATTTGGTATGCCTGGTACAGATGGTGTCGAATTTAGGAACGCCAGATTTGTTTGTCTGTACTCGAACAGTGGATTCGCCTGAAACATTGGTAACACGATACAGACAGCGAAAGCGATGGGTAAAGGCCTTATGTCTTCCCTGGTTATGTACCCAGACAAAATCGTTAACGCGTAAGGTGTTTTCCTGCGTGTGTTGTCAAATTGGACTTTCTGAAGGCTCTGAGCTTGAATTAAATTGCACCTGGCAGTTTCACGAGTGGCTAAAAGTTCCTCGCACTAATTATGCCCCCGTTCGGAAAATTTAGTGGCTACTACCTGGGCCGGGAGGACGGCTTCTACCCCATGAAGCAAACAGAAGGGTGTAAACTTAGTCGAACTATTAATGCTGGTGTTGTGGTTAAACTGAATGAACGGAACGTACAAATCCCAGTTTAATTGGTCCGCACTCGCACAAGCTGTAAGTTGTTCCCCAATGGAGCAATTATTATTTTCGACTAAACCATTACAACGGCGGTTGTATGCAGTGGTAGTTAGCTTTTTTGACGCCAAGTGACTTGAGGAGGTTGCTAATTATTTCGTTTTGAAAACTGATCCTGCGATCCATAAATATCTGTTCTGGGCAACCGAACTGCAAGACAACTTATTTTATAATTTCAGCACAAGTGGCCGCATTAATAGAACTGGCTTAGCACAAACATAGTGGGTGGCATATTCCATAATTACCAGAATGTACTTATTTTTATGGCTTGTATGCAGGTAAGGGGCCCTTGGCATCCAGAGCCCAAGTCTTAAAAAGTGGCTGCGGAGGTATAGGGATTAACTGGCCCATGGCTTGTGTGGAGATGGCTTTAATTTTTCGGCGTTCAGGGCAGGATTCAACATACTTCTTAACATCAGTGGCCATTGTGTCCCAAAAAATAGGATTGTTTAATTTTCTGCAATGTTTTAAGTACACCAAAGTGACCTCTCCCAAATATTGCATTGTTATGGGCCTGAATGACTTCAGGGACATATATTTTAAGGACAAGTGTTAACTTAGATGACCCCTGGGGTGAGTGGACCTTTAAATATATTTTCTGGTTGCTGGCTATACCATAGCGACGACTCAACCTATGATATTTCGTATCGGCTTGTTCTGGATTTAATAAGGCCTGTTTCAGATTGCTAATATGGGGGTCGTTGAAGGCAGAAGTAGGCACAGTGAGAGAGCATAGATCGAACACTGATTCGTCATCGAGCTGAACATATTCCTGGGTGTGTGTATTGGCGGGGAGAAAATGCATGACATCATTAAAAAGGACAATAAGGATTGTACATTTAATTACTGAATCAATGAATGTCGTGGCGAGTGTGGAGGTATGCCTTTGTCTAATAACTTCAATATTCACTTGGTAGAGGGTAGTTATGATTTTGATGATTAAGTGGATAGGAAAAAGTCTTCTTTAGCTACTGCAGTGGCGATTCTGTTCCTCTCACTCGGGTCATGTGCTGAAATCAAATGGTGTTTAACATTGTCCCAGTGTTGTCTAATGTATTTGCCACTGATGCACTAATTTCGGATGCTTTGTCAGGGTTCTGAAAAATGGCTTCCGCAAATGCCTTAAAAAGCCAGATGCAGTTCATTATGTCGTCTTTGATGGTGTATTGTGTGTTGTGGACTGTGTCTGTTTGTGTAGCGACGTGTGGGAATGTGGAGATGCGGCTTAATGCATCGGGAAGTGTGTTTAATTTACACTTAACTATATTAATTTGAAGGTCAAGTTCGCTTAATGCGATTTCCAACTTTTGAATGCATGTTATGATCCACCATGGAACACAGATACCTCAAACTTGCGTGGTCAGTTTCAATTATAAATTTGCGCCCATACAAATACTGACGAAATGTGTGCATAAGTATTTAATAGCCGACAGCTCTCTATCGGTGGTGCTCCAACACCCCTCCTGAATATAAATTTTTTTGATGCGAAAGCCACGATATTCCTTTGTCTAGATTGTGGGTCGAGTTGGACTACAGTGTAACTTGCATCGCGTGCTAGAATAATGTCATGGCCCTCGTGAAATTTCTGCAATATAGGTGCCTGAAGAATGGCTCATTTCTAATGTAAAAATAATTTTGGTGCACTGTTCCTCACTTAAAGTGAGTGTTATGTTAAGCCTGCTCAATCAATGGCTGTGCAATGAATGCATAATGCAAAATATATTGCCGCAGGTAGGAAGTCATACCAAAAAAAGTGCAAAATTGTTTGAGATTATTAGGAGGGGAGGCATACTTTCGATTGCAGCTACCTTGTCGGGGTCTGTGGACATGCCTTGGGGTGTGATTATGTGGCCTAAAACATTAATTGTCTGTTGGGCGAACAAACACTTTTTGGTATTGACATAATCTTTCGAAAACTTTGTGGATATTGGCGATATGTTCATCAAAGGTACTACCTAGTATAGAAATATCATCAATGTAGGTGATTGCTGTCCATCTCAAGGGGCCTAAAAGCTCATTGATGGACATTTGAAAGTATTGGGGTGATGTGCTGAGGCCCAATAGCATTCTTCGATATTCGAATAATTCCACCCCATCAATACTAAAAGCCAATTTGTGACGATCCCGAGGGCGAACGGGGATGCTATAAAAGCCAGAAAATAAGTCAAGGCTGGTGATGAAAGGGGAATGTTGTAAAGCATTTAAAATGTCCTCAGTTCACGAAAGTGGATATTGCACCCTAGTAAGATGTTTATTAAGTTTTCGAAAATCTGTAAAAAATCGAAGGCCACCACTTTTTTTTGGAGATGACAAGGCTAGGGGCAGAATATAGGGAATCAGCCTGTTGGATAGTTCCAGCATTAACCATATATTTGATTTGAAGTAAAATATCGTCATGCACTTTGGGACTAATTCGATAGGGACGAGTAGCAATGGGTTTATCAGTGTATAAGTCCAGCTTACTCTCAGAATCCCTTACTTCAGTGAGCTCTAATATAGAGTAAGCAGAATGGTCATTATAGTGCTCTATAATGTCTTGAATGGCTCGTTTCTGGGCAGGAGAAAGTTTATCATTAATGGAAGGACCCTGAGGGGGTTGATTCTCAAAAGCCTCAATAGCATTGCAACAATGGGTAATGGTTGCGTAGTCTGGCATTTCTGCGCTATCGAAGACAATTGACATTTCTGTGATTTTATTCTCATCATGGGCATGAATAAAGAGAATATTGAATTTTAATATAGGGATAACACATTTCTTAAGGAAGTCCACACCCAAAATGACATCTTGCTGGAGGTTGTCAAGAACTAAAAATTTATGTGGATAAGTGTGACCATAGATATTTAAGTTGATAGTAGTTTGAAACTTAGGATGCGGCAAAATGGATGTGGCTGCAACTAATGTAATACTTGCTTTAAGGGGAGAAAGAGGCTGATCCGATAAAATGGTACTGGCCACACAGCTGCATGAACATCCTGTGTTGTTTGCCTTTAATAGTAACAAGTACACATGGTGTTGCAGTACTAATAACTTTCAGCTGACCTGGTGAAAGAGGAGTAGCATGTGCCAGTTTTCGTGTTCCCATTTGTAGCGTGGCTCCGCTCAGCATGTTTCCCAACAAACGCTCATCATTGCGGCTCTGGTGCTCTGGTTTAGAAAACATTCGTCATGCACTATAGCGGAAGTGGGAGTGGGGTGGATCACGAAAACGGCACGCGGTGTCAGATTGAATGTATTCTTTAATCGGCGAAAGCGGTCACCAAGATCATTGAAAAATGCAAAATTATGATTGGGGAAAAGGGGCACTGATGACTTTTATGTCCGACATAGAGGCAAAGTGCGCAGCTATCGCTAGCAAGGCTACAGGGACCGTGAACTTCCTACTGCGCAATGGGAAATCGCTTCGATGTGGCAGCATTGCATGCACGTGCGCATGGCTCTGAAAGTGTGGCAACTGCGGCCTGATTTGTGCGAAAGGGTTGGGAAATGATGCGCTTGCGAGAGTCGCTGCGGGCAGGCTTCTGACGCGCTGTTTGATTTGTTGGCGTATTGTGTGACCGCTTTACAGACGGCAGCGTGGATAGTTGTTTACTTAGTGGTTGTGGAACGTGAACTTTACTCAATGAGTTTCTGCTCGTCTTTGTTCCCCATAGTTTATCAGTTCGGAGCACATGGCCTGGCTTATATTGTAGAAAAGTGGAGTCGTTTCAACAGTGAACTGCATCTTCTCTCATCTTATACTGTTCCGAAAAGATCACTGGTCTAGATGGCTACGAACTGCACAGCTTTTGTGACAGTTCGGAGATTGGATATACTGCAGTAATATATTTGTGTATTATCAACCGTGATGATAGCATTGTCACTTATCTGTTGGCTGGTAAATCAAAGGTTGCACAAGTCAATACTAAGTCGTTGCCTCGCCTAGAGCTCTGCGATGTCCAATTGTTAGTTTGGTTGATCCATCATGTGTTGGAAATGTATGCAACTGCCTTTACCTTCTCATCCTTCCATTTGTGGACAGACTCACAGGTGGTTTTGTCATGCATGGATTGACTCATTACCTCATCAGCTGAAGGCATTTGTCGCACTCTTCAAACATTTTTGGTTGTTCCATAGAAACATTACATCCCATAGGACTATGTAGAAATGCACTAGTTACATCTAGATGTTCTACCTCCCACCCATTTTCAACTGCTATAGCAATCAGTAATCTTAATGTTTTCCTCTTAATTACCGGACTAAATGTTTTTTTTCATAACTCAGATTCATTTCTTTCTTAAACCCTTGGGCCACCAATCGAGTTTTATATTTCTCTACTTCCCCTTTTTCATTGTATTTAATTTAAAAAATCCACTTACAGCCTATTACCTTTGCACATTTGGGTCTCTCAACAATTTCCCACACATCATTTTGATTCATATTCTTCATTTCTCTTTCCATAGCATCACTCCACTTCCTAGCCTCTCCCCCTGGCATGGCTTCTGCTACTGTTTGAGGTTCCATTTCCCTGATATTACATATTTCTAAGTTACAACAACCACAAACCTTGGTCTTACCTTTTCTACATGACCTGCGCAATTCTGACTATACAATTACTGTTTCAACTGATCCAGATGGTTTATCAGCCTCTAATAATTGCTCATTGTTTGGGAAGTTTTGTACTACTGATTCCTCTATACCTTGTTAATTTACTAATTATAATTCAAGTACATCAATTTTCCTTGTTCCTGCAGTATCAATACTCTTGAAAGGAAAAACATTTTCTTCAAATGCAAAACTTCTCCTTACTATCATTCTTTCTCTTTTCAAGCTCCATAACCTATACCCATATTTTGTTCCTGCCTCATAACCCACCATTACACATTCCTCTGCTCTTGCATCTACTTTCCCAGAATTTTCTCTAACAGCCCAGGCTCTACAACCAAATACTTTGATTTTCCTAACCCCTTCTTCATCTAGAGCCATATTCCACCATAACTCAAAGGGAATTTGAAAAGCTAGTGCTGCTGATGGGACTCTATTCCTTACATATACAGCTGTCATTACAGCCTCACCACAAAATCCCTTGGGTACACCTGATTGAAACATCATGCACCTAACAGTATCAAAAATTGTACAGTTTTTCCTTTCTGCCAATCCATTCTGTTGAGGGCAGTATGGAACAGACCTTTGGTGATTAATACCTGATTTCTGCAAATGTTCCTGAAAATCCTTGTTCATAAACTATAGCCCATTATCTGGCTGAAAACTATTTATTTCTCTTCCATGTAATCTTTCAACATTAACCTGAAATCTTTGAAAAACAGTTAATACTTCATCTTTACTTTTCAAACATACTGCAGCACAAAACCTGGAATATTCGTCAATAAAAGTAACAACATATTGGGATCCTCCCATTGATATTGGAATTATTTTTCCAATTACATCTGAATGTACCACATCTAATATACAATTTGCTTTACATTGGAAAGTTCTAGGAGTACCTATATGGCATAGTTTCCCTTGTATACAAACAGAACATTTAACAGTTTCAGCTTTCCTCAAATTTAACACAGGTATTTTTAACAACGATTCCTGTTGTACATGTCCAAGTCTCTCATGCCATATCTGAATATTACTTGCACATTTTAAGGCTACACCAGTTTTGGCAACCAGATTACATTCAGCACTACCCTCATCAATTATGTCTTTAGTTTGTAACCTATAAATATTATTTTTAGCTCTAACAGCTGTGAACAAGATTCCCTCTCCCTTCCTATCCCACACATTTGCTTATTTTCTGAAAAACTTAGTTTGAACCCTTTGCTAGTTTGTTTTCTTACTGAAACCAAGTTTGTTCCCAGATTGGCACATACAATACATTTTGAAATCGTATTTCCCACCCTGTCTCCATTTGCACAATTACTGTTCGTGGCCCATGAATTTCCAGTTTACTGTCGTCACCAATTAATACATCACCTTTTACTTCCTCGTCCATGTCGACAAACGAACATTTGCATAGACTCATGTGATGAGAAGCACATGAAACCAAATACCAATTTTCTATCTTGGTTTCTCCTGAAAATATTTTCATGGACATCACTTGTCAACCACTTCTGACGCTTCAGTTTTTTATGCACTTGCACTCGCACTTTCTGAAGATGATTGTTGATGTTGGACTTCTCTCATTGAGTACCGACAATCTCTCATTATGTGACCAAGTCGTCCACAATTATGACACTTGACTCCGTTCCTACAATAATTTGACACGTGTCCCTGATTACCACATTTAAAACATTGATGTTTTCTCTTGATTTAATTCTTCATTTTCCATTCTCCATCTATCATACTGATGTCTCGAGACAAAATTGGCTTGCACTTCATCTTCTTTCTTGGTACCTGAAATTCCGGCCCTTCTTCTCTCTTCAGTCAAAAATTTTCCTTTAACTTCTACATTGTTCACTCTCTCATTATCTTCCATGTTTCGAACTACTCCATCATATTCCTCTAGTGGCAGTCCAGTCAACATAATCATTGCTATACACTGGTCTGAAAATTCAATTCCTCCTATCAATAGTTTCCTGTTTAGACTTAGTATTTTAGCAAAATAATCACTCATTGATAATCCCGGTGTCTTTGTCGCATTCGTAATTTCTTTTAAGGTTATGACACAATGCAACACAGTAAATGTATTATACACATTACTTAACATAGCCTATATTTCCTTAGCCAGCGGAAAATCACCAATATCTTCTAGAATTGAGTCTGTCACTACAGAAAAGATATATGTATGTGTTTGTCTATTCATTTGTGCTTGTTCATCGTTCAGATCAGTCAGTTTTACGCCTGCAAAACCAGGCTCAGCTGCTTTCCAACAATTTCTATTCACCAGGTTCTGCCTCAGTTCATATCGACCATGAATGATGATTTTCTTCTCCTCGTAACACCACGACTCTCTTAATTTCAGTATCTTCGCCCATGTTGACTACTTCCTTCGTGTTATTTTACACTATGTTTCCCTTTAGTCTGGGCCCATAACCTGTTGCATATTAAGCTATGACACACTAAACTCTAAATAAATTTCAGCACCTTCAAATTTAATACTTTTTTATTTGTGCACCCTTAACATATTACCATACATATTACACAAACAACTGATACTCAACACGTCAATAATTGTCTATTTCTACAAAAAAAAAAAAAAAAAAAAAAACTCATAAATAATACCATACAATTAACAGCTTTACAAAACAAAATTTATGTGACAAAAACTTACTATACCAACAGTTATATTCAATTCTTAAAAGAAAACATCTTGAAACGATTGGATAAAATTTATAATTACTTTTAGAAAAATCTATTGCTCTTCGTAATGAATAAGAAACCAAACAGAAATAAAGAATATCTTGAAAAACTTGAAATTCCAACTGAGTCTTCCTACCTTTTTAATTTCCGAAAACAATTCACATAACAACTGCTGCTGAAAACCATCAAAAATAACATATTTCACACATTCCATTCTCTACAATATATATGTATATATATATATATATATACATAGAGAGACTGTGTGGTTGTGTGTAACGATTATATCCTACGCTAGTTTCAGCATCGTCGTATCGTCGTAAGTTTATTTATTTACCAGTTAAAATGATATTTCAATGTGATCTTGTTATTAATAGAGTAAAATTTTATGTTACATGCGAATTAACTGACCGGGGTCGTACATTTTGGGCTTCACGCTAAATGTTATAGATATTAAAACACACATTTCGAAGACCAAAGATTCTATGTAAAAAAATAACAAAAGAAAATATAATAACAACAGTTTTTACAAATAGTTTTTATTTTGGAACCTTTTCAAGAAACAAGATTGGTAAAATTAACTACGATTTCAGGCAAGAAATGTGTGTGATATATTAAATAAGAAGTTCCAGATAATCATCGGGATGTTGATGCTCAAGGTGATCAATTGTAAGCCTGAGTACAATGGTGTTTCTCTGTATTACAATTGTAAACCTAAGTACAATGGTGTTTCTCTGTATTACAATTGTAAGCCTAAGTACAATAGTGTTTTTCTGTATTACAATTGTAGCCTAAGTACAATAGTGTTTTTCTGTATTACAATTGTAGCCTAAGTACAATGGTGTTTCTCTGTATTACAATTGTAAGCCTAAGTAGAATGGTGTTTTTCTGTATTACAATTTAATAAAGTTATCAATCAATTGGGTGGTTATTTTAAATACGGATAATTTCATTCTAATTATAATTTCTTTTTGACTTTCAAGTTTCACAAAACTCTGAGGAACTGATACCCAAAGCCTGTGCTCTTTCGAGGAACAATTAATTCAGGGCAAAACTTTACTGACAAAATACTTAAGATGTACTTTGGAAAATCATGATTTTGGCAATTGGATTCTATAAATTTTGACACATTTGCATTATCTGTCCCAGTCAATTTAAAGATCATATTTCAATATTAATTACAATAAAGCCATTATATCTACAAATTTACCTAATTATTATTTTTTAAATTTCAGAATATAATTATATTATTAGTAATTCATGTGACATTCAAAACAAACTCTTAGCTAGAAATAATCTATGGTATGAAATTTAATCACCAGTGACATTAAACATGTCTTACCACATGCTGAAAGAATTACTGAATTATCCCTCATCACTTATAACTGATATCCTGCGTCATATTAAGGAAATTAACTCATCTTACAAAACAGTAACATCAGAAATATACTCCGAATTCCCCGTGATCTAAATTTCACACATAAATATTTTATCTCATTATATAATAATTTGTACACGGTAGATGAGTTTATCCAAAGCGTAGATGTAAAACAGGATATTTGAGCTAAGCCGGGCGTTAAAAGAGACATAATTTATTTCGAAACAAAATGTTTGTGAGGGGCGCATATTGCAGCACCAGGGATGCCAAATTCTCTACAAGACCTCGTCGCCCCCCCCCCCACACCCTACCTTTAACGAAAATGTTTTCGACACATACTGGAGAAGTAAAGAGGGAGCCATATAAGGTGGCGATAGAGAGGGACTGGTATATGCTGGTGTCTATGAACTCATCGGCTTGAGCAGGACGGAGACATGTTCCTTGTTCACCACTGAACCAAAGTAGAAATTTTCCGCGAGCGATATATTTTGCAATATCTGTTATACGTTCCTGGAAGTTTGATCGTTTAAAGGCACGTGGTAGGTCTACGTGATTGAATTCAAACCACGCTGAGAGTGACGTGATCTCTCGGGGAGTGGTGTAACGGTGGTTTAGGCTTGGCTCGATGAGGAAGGGCGTGAAACAATGCCTGCGGTCTATGCTGCTACCAGTTCCTTTCAAGGAAGACCTATTGTTACGAGGCTAAATAACCCACTGTTCTGTTTTTTTTTTTTTTTTTTTTTTTTTTACTACTGAATTTATTGGAGAACAATGCAGATGAGTAAGATATTGCATTAGTTACTAACGCTTTTCTGCAATGCTACACGGAGGAAAAGGTTTTGTTGATTCAAATAAAATGTTCGTTTGGTGCAACCAAATTCATTGTTTGTATGTACGGGGACAATAAAATATTTTATTGTTGAAGCCAAATTATTTTGTTGTTCATATTTGGTCGGTGAAAGAAAATATTTTTTGGGCTCTGGGTAAATTAAACAGTTTTGGTTAGTATTAAAATAAAAAACCGGAAGGCCGATAGAGATTCGAATCTAGGCTGCTTGTGCTTGAAAGCTATGTCTTAGAAATCTCAGCTTAGTTGAATACCGAAAAAAACAGGAATGTGTTTAAATGCACATGTTCAAAATTCTAGCCAACGTGCACAAATAAAAATTTAAAGTTTTATAGCTTTACTTTTCAGTTCCCTGTTGTAGCATCAATAAATACACTAACGAACACTGCTACTATTCTAACTGCCACAAAAAATACGAATAAACTCTCGAGCTGTTTTGTTGACAGCTTAATTTCTTTTGTCCAACTCAGAGGTTTTGTTAATTATGCGTGCATTTTATTAGACGAACAAAATTAATTTTGTGGCCTTTCGAATTTTGTTTACTCAACAAAAAATTATGTTGGGCAACAAAATATATTTTTGGCCCTATACAAACAAATATTGTGTTGTCTGTTACTCAGTGTAATAAGGAGCTGAAAAAGTTTTCAGAATTACCTCACATTTAGAGAGAATGTGATTTCCATTGACAGTTGTTAAAATGCAAACATCTCATATTTCGGTTTTATTTATTAATAACAATTATCTTTGTATACTGTTAGGTAATATTGGCGAAAATTCTCCTTCTTTTACGCGTAAATAGAAGTGGCAGATTTCTACCAAAACTCATTACGTATTATGTATTTCATAATTTATTTCACCACTTTAATTTGAACCAAAAAATCTCAAATAACTGAACACATTTGTTGAAGTTTACTTTTATTAACAATATTTTTACCTGCATAATACCGTACTCAAAATTTGTCTTACCCTTTTTTAAAACATTAATCTCAAATTTAAATAAAAGAAGGCCATATTTTTTTTTTAAATTATTGATGGAAATATTCTTTATTAAATAAAAAGGAATTTCTCATGGAGGTTGTTACAAAATTTCGTAGGGGTTATATATATATATACATACACAACACCACACACACACACACACTAGGGTTTAGCCCCGTGACCGTGTTTTCAGTATGGTCACGTGCCTAGAATAGTTTCGATGTTACAAATTTTTAACATACAAAGACGGGTAAAAAAAAAAATTTTGTGAAGTAAACTCAACATTGGATCTCGAACTCGCGGCACCCCGGTAGATGTGTCTTACGTCAGCCACGATGTTGACGTAATTGCTCCGGCTCCGGAAGCGGAAGACAGGGCGTTTTGCAGTGTGGCAACGACGTCACATGGGCTACTATAAACGGCCGTACAGTTCCGGGGTCAGCCCTCACATCGTACGATACTCAGGCGTGACGGACTCCAGAGCAGGGCGTCTGCACAAGTCGGCGAGCAGGATACACCGGGCGACGGAGGACGTCAGCCGGTCAGCTGCGAGGACACCTGGATCGTCCCGCGACGGGGGAGCTTCGCGCGTCGTCGACGTATCATTCAGTGGCAGGCGAATCCCGCTCCCAGTGCAGGACGTCAGTTAGGGAAAGCTACGCGCAGCGTATTACGAGCATTAATGTATGAAAGTAATTTAATATCTCAGCTTTAATATTTGTCTTTTGCTCTCAGAATCTGTTCTAACGCTTCAATCAAGCACGTTGCTACATGCCATACTTGTTGCTATTTTGACATTATTGTATTTATATATTATAATATATATATATATTAATATATATATATATATATATATATATATATATAATATATATATATATGTAAACAAGCTGAGAATAAACGTGTAGTTTTATATTACCAGATTATCATTTGTAAGTCTACCAGCTCGCACCCCAGGTATTTGCATAGTTAACTGAGAGTGGTTTAGCGTCTAGTTGAGCGACCAGAACAGTTTGAAAGGGTGCCGTATGCTGCCAGCCAGGTACTGCATACTGTCTTGCCAGCCAGGTACTGCATAATGTCTCGCCAGCCAGGTACTGCATACTGTCTTCCCAGCCCGGTCGTTGCGACCACACTCGGTACTACCCGCTTCGCACATGCAGACGAAAGATATCAAACCAGGCTAACGGAACCCACGAACTATCGTTTTATATCACGTGGTTTGGTTTCTAACATTTGGCAAATAACTGAGTTTATTTCTCAGTTTTTCACTTGCGTCTTCTCCCTAATGATCACGCCAAGTCATAGATCGTATTATTTCTACCTCATTTTTCACTACGTATCATCTCGTGAAATTTGCATTTGAAGTTCAGGAAACAACGTCGAGATCTTCCTTTTTATTTTAACGTACTTTGGTATAGTTCATTCGTGGTTACTTCTGACTTTCCTGAAGTAGAACTTCAAGAATAATGCTCCACTTCACATGAACAAAACTTCACCAAGTTGACGTTTATTCTACTCAGCTTGGGAACAAAACGAGATTGGCATAATTAAAATTTCCTCCGCAAGGGGCGCCACTGTTCCAAAGAGGTCACTTTTAACTATAGGTTATTCACGGTAAAGTGAGCTCATTTGAAAGCCCTGCCATTTGGAATATTACCAACTGAATATATTTTATTTTAGACTTGGAAGTCAACTTTTAAGTGTGGTGCAATATAGACGCTGTGTTTATTACCTACATGGCAATATTTACTTAAATAATGTGTTTAAAAAATAAAAAAATGGCTGAAATGAAAAAGTAACTAGGGCCTCAAAAGTGCTCACTTTACCGTGAACAGCTTATAGAAGGAGATTTTTTGGACATTCGCCATTGCGATGCAGATGTCTGTCGTGGAAAAACAAGAGCGAACACGAAGAAATACTTAAAAAAGACAAGTAACCTATGGACGAGAAAATAAATACGTATACAAAAATGGAAAATTCCAAGATGGAATAGCGTATAAAAGGAACAGGACAGACATCTGCATCGCAATGGCGAATGTCCAAAAATCTCCATCTAGTCATTCACCCCGAATGCACTATCCACTCAAATATCAAAGGTCACTTTTAAGCTGGCGGTAAATGGACAGATTTAATTCATTTTTGCTAAACCTAGTTTTACGACAGATCATATTTAGTTATATTTCCCCTCTAGTGCTAAGAACAGAGTGTATTATTTATTCAGTTTCTAATACAATATAATCGGAAGATTTAAATAAATTATATTAATGTTGCGAAAACTACAACTACCCCACTTTCTTACAAACAAAACGGAAATGTCCGGTACATCTGCAATACCAGCGCATCCTGGCGGCTAAAAATTTCTGACTGTCTAACTAACAGCACTGAGCTTTCCGACCTCAGTAGAATAAACCTGAATCAAGTTGAGATAATTACACCAAAGCGACAACCCACCGAATTAACGCGCATTCAATTTTTCAATATTTTGCCCGAGAACGATCTCTTACTAGGAATTTTTTTTTCTCTGTATTTTTTACATGTGTATTATAAATGAAATATTGTAATTTATAAATGAAATATAAATAAGAGTTAAGTTTAACTAGAAATATGATTTCCTTATGTAAACAGAATTATAAACCACCCACGATACAGGCAGTGGCGTGTAGTGAGTTTTATTTTTACAGGATAAGCAATTCATACTAACAAACGCAACTACCAACTTTGCTTACTCTCCACATGTAATTATTTACAATTTTATAATACCTAACATTAGTTATAAAAACGGAAACGAAACTAATGTAATAATAATTAAACTGAATATTATTTTGAGATATATTACAAATGATAGGAAAACTCACGTTTGCCCGAACACTTTCATCCACTTTCCAAGGGAAGATGTAGCACTGGAGGACGCAAACAGAACGACTGATTACCCTACCGAAGAAACGTGGTCGAGCGTATGGCGTGTTGTTAGTAGAGGTCAATTGCAGATCTTGGCGCAACTCAATAATGTAACTAAAATTCACGCAGTTTCACGCTAAATTCAAGCAAATTTCTAATTCCCCGTCAGATTTTTCAATGCGCAACTCAAAATAAATCATATTTGGGGTCAAAATCAAAATCAGTTTTCAACTTGTGTTCACTATTTGTGTGTGGTTCTTCAAAGACTAATTCTCAAGCTAAATCATCATATTTTTGATGAAATTCCATGAATTTTCATACTTTATTTGTGATATTATTTTTGACTAATTGATTTGGTTTGCAAATTTAGAGTAAATATTTACCATTATTGATCTAAATTTAGCTACATTCACCCTGAAAATGGACCACCGATGAAAGAGTGAACAAAGTATGTTTTTAAAATGTGAGCCTGATTGAGAACGCAAATTTGGGTCAAACCATCTTGATTTTGGGGGTGAAATTGAAGAGACGAGTCATGTTTTCAGAAGAGATTGAGAAACTGTTGGTTGCAAGTGAGAAAAATTTCCGTGAATTTCAGTTAAATTATTGTGCTGCGCCAAGATCTGCAATAGTTTTCTACTGATTTATAAAAAAGTGTACATATAAACACAAGAGAAAGAAAAAAAAATTCACTTAGATTTTAAAAAAAATATTTTTTATTCGATAAAATAACTCAATCAAACATCTAAAAAATTGTATTAAAATATCGAAACAATTTCTTGTTTCTGAAAAATCGTTTTTCATTATCCATTTAATAAAAAAAAATTATATATATTCAGTGACATTTACTTTCAAATATTCATAAGTTAAATTTCGTTGGCTAATTAAAACAACATTACAAATTGTATTAACCTCAACAACTTCTTTAAAATCTTCACTAAATTTTATATTGGTTTTATCTTTAACTACTGCTGTTTTTCTATATACTCAAACGAAATGATTTATTCTGAAGTAAAAAAAACAAACCTTTGGTAAATTTTAAAGAGGATATTCACACACAGTGAAGTAGTAACTTAAAAACACAAATTTATTAATAGTGAATATGTGTGTTTTGTTATTTAATTATATTTTATTTACCTTCCAATTAATAGTACTCTACGACTCTAGCGCTCTTATGAATTCACAGCAGAAACTCATGCGATATATATTGAGTCCTTTATAACCTAATTTATTTGGCTCTCAAAAACCTATTCAAGTTGCACGGGGGTGTCAAAATCAAATCTCAGAGTCAGGTTCATTACTGAAATATAACAACAGATAAGAATGATGTATAAAATTATTTAACAACCAAATTTGGAAAATTACTAGATCAGTTAACCAATTCAATAAAAAATAGTGATGCAGAAAATACGTAAAAATAATATCACGTCTTCAATAAATAGTAAATAACACAAAAAGGCGCTTGATCGTAATAAATATTTTTATCTCAACTGTTGAATGCCCAGTTCCTCGACGTTACACTAAAAACGATTAAACCAATAAACTATCTACAAGTATCCCTAGTATGGTAGATGTAGGCCCTATAGGAGTATCGACACAAATTGTAATAAAAAAGGGGGGAGTAATAAATATCGACCAATACAATTGTGTGTATCGCAAGACAAATTTTCCCATCCGCATTTCGTTTGGAACGGCTGACTGTATAGTAGCCGGCAGGTATCTGGGCGCGTGAGCTCCCTAGTCTTGAGAGGTGTCTTCTTTCCAATTTACACCCCGTTTTCCCCCTTCGGCAGCAACCACGCTACATAGCTACTCATCGCTTCCCCGCGCCCAGATAACTACCGGCCACTGTACACTTCGCTTCTGATTAACACCTGTTGCTTCTTTCTCATCCCTCTCACCAAGAACCTTCATTATAGTTAGGGGAAGTGATATTTCGCGAAAAGATTTGCAGACAGGATACAGTTCAAAGCACTGTGAGGTCATCTAGCTTTTTCGATTGGCTGAAGCATATTCTGGTCCATGTTAACTATTCGCACACGAATCACGAAGGCAGAGTGTCGGAGTTACGGAATCCTGAGTGGCTCGGACAAATGCGAGCATGACACCAGCAGCTAATGGAAGTTTGACTACCGTCTAGGTGTACATACAGTATTGAAGTCTACTGTGTGCTCCGATTTATTCGCGAAAAATCAATGGCCATAATTACAGTTAATCGACAAATTGGCTTGAAGAATGTACGACTGACTCTGAAACGGCCCAGGGCGGGAAGCCATGCCGCTCTGTCACAGAATATGACCTTCAGAACTATCCTTTGTCTCAGTTGGTGTGTATTTGAGTCGTCAGACCGTATCTGCAATTCCAAGGAAGAAAATGTAACCTTCAGTTAACCCTGAGAACTACAATTCACCAGTCGCCTTGTACCGAGATAAATCAATATTTTATATCTCGCTGCAGTTGACTGGTTCTTTCAATCGTAATGACAGCCTTTCACCTTCAGACGAATATCTCGTTAAAAGCAGTGAAGGGAATTGTGTGGCAATTTAAGAAGTGCGCGCAAGTTTCGGCACTTCCTGAGATTCCTTCTTCTGTTCTTGACAAAATAAACGCAACTAATTTCTTATTCACGACATATTTTGTCAAACAGCTCCTTTTTTTTTTGTAATAATTGTGTGGGGGGGGGGGGGGTATTTTCACTGAAATACTAGAGCTTTACCCGAAAGAAAATATAAAGTTTGAGCATTTTATTCCATTAATAAACATTTTATTTAATATTTTTTTCGTGTCTACTGAAACATTTCACTTATGCCAGAAGGCTAAGCTGGAGATGGCGTTCAAATTAAAAAAAAAAATAAACTTGAGCTTTCATTAAATAACACTGCACAATTTTACAGCTAATCCAGAATTCGAACCTAAAATCATATGATTTTCTGAAGGTAAAGGCTTACGTCGGATTTACAATAGTACGGCAAGTATGACAGTACATCCCCGGCAGTGGCAGGACTAGAAAACTGATAAGTAGGCATCTACTTGAGCGGAGGGGCACTTTGCATTACGCTCAAACCACTTGTTTACCAGTACACATTATGTTTCAAACCTACATATTGGTACAAATTCTCAAACTCTGTGGGCCTAGCCAGGTTCGTTAAGGGATGGGGTAACTTAATTAAATAAGAGAGTTAATTATAATTTCCTAATTTATTTACAGTTAACTATGTACAAAATATTCTCGACTCTATATCTAACAATTAATTGCTCTCACTTGCTGTTTATAGTCAATAATCTTAAATCAAGACGATCTACAGTTACATCAAAGAAATTGACGTATTAAAAAAACTAAAACCAATCCCAATAAACATTGTATGACAACCAAATGAAATACGTTATAAATTATATATTCATATTTGACAGTTCCTATATTTGCAATAAAGTCTGTATAATATTTTCTTATAGTCCCACCTCAGTTCAGTCCAGATCCCACCAAAATGCAGGGTCCTAGAGGTCTCCACGCACCCTTGTGCGTCAACACTGCAGTATCGCTCGTATGCCGTCGTCTCGTATCCTCCATCTTCTCTGCTGATGTCCCTCGCCGCCGAACCAGACTTGGCCCGATCACCGCGCTTCAGCCCGATGGCTTTCTCAAAGACTCTCGATCTTCCGGCAGTGGCTATATTTATAACTTCTCCAAATGCCGCGTTGCGCCATGGCGCAAAATTACCAGAAAATTGTTGTTCGTGCACTCAGTGTACACATGTGCTCAATGCACTCATGTAGCGACGGAGCAGCGAGTGAGTCTGCCTGGTGGAATAGGAGGGTCGTGATCGATCACAACCTACAGTGCCGGACCGTGCATAACCCAGCGATGTTAGGCGTACCATTTACATGGTACTTGTACCAAAATCATACCTTGTGTACAATGTGCCATGACGAGGTAGTCATTGCACGCAAAGTACTATTATCTGACTACAGTAAAAATATTTAGCTAATGACTCTAAAAAGTATAATAAAAGACGATCCGTCATAAGGCTTGGTTTAAGTCGAAAGCCGGAGCCCTATGATTCATTTTCAGAATTAGAGGTTGTAGTTCATGTATATTTGATATCAGTAGTGCAACGTTCAGGCAACTATTGTGCGATGGAAGTAAAGTATAAGTACATAAAATTGTGATTTTACGCATTTCTTAGAAATGTACAACAATTTCGTACCAGTGTGCCATTATTTTGAATGGCTCGTACCATGATACAGCACTGACGATCTTACATCCGTGGCACAATTAGATAGCACGGAGCTCGCGTCCAGTATAGTAGTCAGCGCATAGCAATATAAACGACAGTGCTTAGTGGATAGGCTATCTAAATACCTTTACAAATTATGTTTATGAATTAGTGTTGCATTATTAACAATGTTATTGGTTTCAAGTGTAAAATCAATCCGTAGCCCGCATTAGGAGAAAGTCAGACCATGAAGGCTGCAATAGGGTTTGACGTCATTGCTTGGCGGCTTACCCCAGGAGTTTCTGCGAGGAGGGTAAACCGGAAAATGCCAGTGAAAGAACGATTGCAACTGACTACAATTTAAGAATTCCGATGTACCAAAAATTAATGAGTATTTTATGAAATCAGTTTTATATCATTAACTTTTGTATCGAACAAAGTGTTACTAAGTTTACATAGTCACAATGCGAAGCTTAATAAATGTTTTCCAAAATTTTCCATGTTAAAATTAGCATTGCATTGTTAATGTAGAATTTATCCTCTTTTTCAAGTACCTTAATTGAGTTTTCAGTTAATATTTTGAGAAATTACTGCGAAATATGGTTTTTATATATACTATTTCAGTACAACTTTTGCGTAGCTATTAACTATTTTCAAGTTGAAAAGCAAAAACTTCCCGGGGGCGATATCCCGGACGGCTACTTTATAGGTGGCTATTGATGATGCTCTGACTTTGTGGCACACACTAATGATGAAGGCTGCGCACGCATGCGTAATCACTTGTTTGATTTTCATGTACATGAATATTCCTAAACAGCTGATTTAACACTTTGTGGGCTATGCGCGAGTGTGGTTCGGGCAACACTTGTTTGAATATTTCTCTGCCCGCATGAATGAAATTTAGACCACATATAGCTATATCGACTCGCTATTATTGGCTGGATTTTACTGGGGGACAACATAATATTACCAACAACGTTCGTAACTAAAATCCAATTTTGAACAGGTATTGTGAACAACACGATGTACACCATGGTACATACGAAAGAACATTTGGTTGGAACACGGAAAACTTGGCACTCCATAGGCAGCTCACGTATAGCATGGCCTTAAATCTTGTCAAAGTGCGCCTACCTCAAAGCGTTAAATCCACGCAACATGGCAGGTTTTGTATTGAGATATGGCGAAAGGACATGTAACGGGCTGAAAGAACATAAGTAGGGCTTTCAAAGTGCTCACTTAACCATCAGCAGCCTATATCAGCAAGTCATTATTTACAGTGAATGATGGTCATTTCTGTATTAACAAGCCATTTGCAGAATGCTGTCAAAAATATACATCCGATTTCTAAAGGCTATATATTTTTTTAATGAGTAACCGAGCACCATGCGGTGAAGAATGAAAAACATGCCGGACAATAATGTTTTGCTTACAATTATCACAAATGCTTAATATGCCCCTCTGCAGATGCACAGCATACATATGCAATATAGTCAAACTTGTTCCGCACATTAGCGAGCATGTCTGACGTTACTGCAGCTGTTGTTATACGGTTTCGAAGTTTGTTTAATGTCGTAGGAAGGGAAGGCACACAAACCGAATCCTTCACGAACTCCCGCAAGAAAGAATCCAAATCAGTGGGTTCGGGCGACCTTGGTGGTCAGTGGTGTATAGGCTGTTCACGGTAAAATGAGCACTTTTGAAAGCTTTGCTTAAGATCTACTTGTACGCACATTGGGTATGATTCCACCTTATGTAAAATTCACATTGCCATGGGCCTTATCACTTTATTCATGCGTCGGTCAATTGGAACTGTGAAATTATTAGAAAAGTGAACATTTTTATAGATCTGCTAATTTTTACACACTGAGGAATTTAAAAGAAAAATGAAAAGCCTAAGAAATAATTTAAATTTTCACAAATGGTTACCTTACACTTTTTATTCAACGTTAACACAAGGAACTACTTTCCATCAATCGTTACCAACTTGCGCATGTCACTTAGTGCGCCCGTTTAAATATATGCAGGCATGGGCAGTGCCATTTTTCTAAGGTGGATTTCAAAAGTGCTCCTTTAACCCGACGGTCGATCCACCGGTGCGGAAGCTCGTTGTTCACGAATGTTCGAACTTGCCAGCGTCGCGGTGCTCTATCCTGCGGGAAAACTAAATAAGCGGAATCTGCCTGTAGCAGCGGGGAAAGCCAGTTCTGCAGTATTAGGAAGTATGATATTTCCGTGACATTGCGGCCAGGAAGGAAAGAACTGACCACAAATCTTTTCTCGGAAACTGCGCAGAACACGTTCACATCAGGCGAGTCTCTCTCGCGTTCGTCGACATGTCGCTGCTGCGATCCCCATACCCGTACGTTGTGGCGGTTCGCCGTTTCACTGACATGAAACGTGGCCTTGTCAATGAAGATTAAGAGTATGAGAAAATCGACGTCTTCTATTTCCTTTTCGAGATGGATGCACAAAACACCACACGTCGTTGTTTATCACCTTGGCATAGAGATTGTACGAATTCCAGTCCTGTATTGTTTCAATACCAAACAACGTCACAAAACACGCAAGGCAGTCGTATGGGGAATGGTTAGCCCTCTGCTGGCACGACGAGTATACGTTTGTGAATGAGCGAAGAGATTTGTGCGGCTCTTAACATCGAAGTCTTGAGAGCCGATGAGGGTGGATTGACGTGAGTATGGAGAAGCGTCGGATTGAAAGGGCGGGGGAAACTGGAGATCCCCGAGAAAACCCACCGACCAGCGTTATCGTCCGGCACGATTCCCACTCGCGAAAGTCCGGAGTGAACCGGCCGTTGATTGAACCCGGTTCGCCCTTGTGGGAAGCGAGCACGCTAACCACTCAGCCACCGCGCCCCTATTTTACTTTTCCTGGACTTCTTACATAAATCCTCCTGCTGCGACCAACGTCTACGGGAGCGACCTGTTGATTTCTCCTTGCACAAACACCCTGTTTGTCGAAACTGCTCGTGCCAACGTCAAATGCTGAGAGCAATACGGTTTGCAGTGTCGTACCCTCGCCGAACACCACACACACTGCACAGTTGTCACAGACTTGCAATGGTTGAACTGGAGAACGCAAAAGCCTTCTGTTGTGGGGTCGTCATCCTGTCGTATACTGAAGGGAGCTTACCTGCTGGCAACTCGCCGTCTACGCACCAGGGAGGCAGCCAAGTGAAATACCACAATTTTCGCTTAGTAAGGGGTTGCAGTGGTGTAGTGGTTAGTCTACTCGCCTCCCCCTAATGCGAACAGGGTTCGATTCCCGGTGGGCTCACCCCCGGATTTTCAAAAGTGGCAATCGTGCCGGACGATGGCACTGGTCGGTGGGTTTCGTCGGGGATCTCCCGTTTCCCCCGCCCTTCACATTCCGCCACTGCTCCATACTCACTCTCATCGGCTCTCAAGACATCGATATTAAGAGCCGCCCAAATCTCCTCATTCACTCATTCTCTTAGCAGTGTACGGACAGTGTGGGACCCCGGCATGGTTCAGCCGAACACCAAGTCAGCACCCATGTGGTATTTGTAAGCAAAACTTTAATGTCAGGAGTGCATTTCACTCCTTACCGTATGGTTCTCTGTTCCTTAATTTGATAGATATAGCCTTTGAAACCTGATGAATCTTTTCGAAATATTCTGTAGTGTATTGTCAGTAGCCAAGCCATGTGAAATAGTTTTTAAGAAATTATTTTGCATACTCCGTCATAATACTTAATATCTACATGTCTATGTTTTGTGTATCAATGTGTAATGGCATGTATGCACATGGGTCTTGTAGCGTGTTTCCCCGTTATATTTTCCGTTTCATAACCGTGTAGATTTTGACCGATATGGCGAAGAAGTAAATAGGATACAAACGATAAAATCTACCGTAGGAAAAGTATGTATCACGTGGAGAGTTATTTCTATACATTCGCTGTTCTATTGCTGATGAGCACTGAAAAATAGCAAACGAAATTGGAAGTTATAAGTTAATGTTTCTATAATAATTACGCTGTAACACATATTACAAGTGTGAAGAACACGCACTGTCTGCATTAAACAATATCACTGTTGTCATAAGTGTTTTTTTTTTAGGGAGAGCCGGAAGGCCTAGGTAGAGATGGGACCTAAATACGTCGCAGGGCTGAGCCCCATGCAACTAAGCATCCACAAGGTCACATTCTCGCGGATTTACTGGGATTGGGAAAACATGACAGTTGTCGGAGCCATACCTCCCACAATAACTTACTAACCTGAGCTACGGAGGGTGGAGAAAAATTGACATAAACACAGTCAAAACCCCTCGAGAGGAAATAATTGTAAAGTTGTATGCACAGTATTAAGTAGAAAATAGTATTCTTCTAAAATCAGAGGAGAGCAAAGGGTATCTTAATTAAAAGGGCTATGGAAAACTAGAAGAGACAGTTTGATCGGCAAGACTTTGTTTGAGGTGACCGCTGCTGGTCTTGGTTTGATTGTAAGCAGAGCTGTGCGAAATGCCACAACTCTGGTAGAGGGAAAGTGTGTAATTGAGGGCACTCTCCCCCTCACGGAGAACAGCAAAAAGAGGGTAGAGGGGAATGGAGACTCCCTAGGCAGACAGCCTGTCATGTGCGCAGGTGTATAGGGGTCAGAGGCAGATCCAAAAAGGAAGGGGGGAGGGCTAAAATTTTTTGAGTCCCTCCATTGAAGTTTGGTTTTACGCAGGATAAAATGAAATTATTCTTAAAACCGATTACTTTTCATACACACGCTTAATAATAACTGCAAAATATCGAAAGAGTTAAAATAGTCTAACCACTAAATACTAGCATTCGTGTGTAGTATTAAAACTTAGTGCTTACATGTAAGCATGTAAGTTAAAGGCAATGCTCAGTGCGCCTCCCTTTATGTAGCGCTCTCCTTTAGGTGGCCGCCTGGATGAAGGAATTTTGCACGTCTGAGGCCTGAAAGCGTGGGAGCGCTAGGGGCGACCGAGACATGCGCATCAACTCTCTCATCGCCTCTACGCGCAGAGCAGTGAACTGGCGTGCAGTCTTGCCGTCGATAATGCTCCTCTACGAGACTTCCAGCGGAGACCCTACCACCTTATTACATAATAATGAAAATAAAGGTTTGATGCGCATACCTATACATTTTTTTAAGTTTTGTACCTGAATGTTCATATCTAAAAATGACAGTGAAAGCACCTGTTTAAAGCATGTTAACTATCTATCACAAATACATGCTGCGACGAGAAGGCAGGGGTTAATGAATACTGAAATTACAGGACATTATAGCAGAACTGATTATAGGATGCAGATACTTCCACGACAATACATGCCCCAGTGGGAGAGAAATTTTATTTGAAAAAAAAAAAAAATATATATATATATATAATATTAATGTGGTTGCCTACTATACACTTGAATTTGCTTTACAACATGTTTTAAATACGCAATTGTTTTTATAAAACTACTGAACGCATCCTCGAAATGTTTACCTACGAAAAGACATACGTACTTCAGGCGAATACGAAATGGTTCTTTCAAGATATCATGCATGATAAAAATCTAAATATTATTTTTGGAGCCCCCCCCCCCCCCCCATCCCACAAACTTCGTTAACAACATCTTTTTCATACACTACTGTATCTTGAATCATTCTATGCAGACACAAGATAAACTAGATTGGATGTATGAGATCGTCTCTGATTGAAAATGAAGCGTATCTCTGATGGTTGGCTTTAGCTTATTTTAAATGTTATTATGTAACAACTTAGAAAAAGTTTAATTTTAAAATTTTTTATATCGATATACTTCAATTAAATATCCGTAAGGCACTTCTATTTGTGATAATGTATATCCATAAACGATGTAGGAGCTCTAAGGACTCTCTGTCTACGTGTGAGCTCTCCTCAGTTAAATCGGTCTTGCGAGCACCTGTTCCTTTCAGGTGCGTGACGAGTTGTTCTCGCTTCAGCTGCTGAAAAGAGAGTGTCAGATGAGGGTGGGTCAGAGCTAGCTATCCCTCTGTTGTCGGCAAGCCACAATGAACCTCGCATACATTCACGAATAGCTCTAATGTCAAACGATGCAGGACGGCTGTTGACAATGGGTGCAGGGGCATGTGCCCTCTCAAATAAAATGTAACATTCTCCAGCAAATAAATTTTTCTTTAAAGATCTTTCTTCCGTAATTTAAGTGTAAAAGTAATGTATTTGGTCATAAATTCTGCATCACTAGGCTGCGAATAGAATCTCCCTACTTCAGCGTGACGACATATCTCCTTTCAGCTTTGGGACACAGGCGGTCTGTACCCATGCTGCTGTATATTCTTTCCTTGCCGAAGGCACACGAAAAATCTCGGAAATAGCCGAAGTGTGGAAGATTTGGGGCACAAGCCACCTGTACCCACGCTGTTCGCGCAGTGCTTTAACAGATCGATAGATGGCAGGTGTGTGTCGTCTGCGATGTGTTTCTGATGTTGTAACACATTATGTACTGTTATTATTACAGTATTATATTCATTGTAGAAAAATTGTGTAATCTTACACGAATGTACGTACAATCTCCATATGTTTCGTGTATTTTTACACGTACATGTATACGTGTACTTTTACTGGGTGTCCTAGGTGTAAAAATACACGAAACATATGGAGATTGTGCTGCCACATACATACAAGTTGTACTGAAATAGTATATATTAAAACCACATTTCGCAGTAATTTCCCAAAATATTAACTGAAAACTCAATTAAGATTGCCAGATTTTTTATACATTTTAAATGTTAAATGAATTAACTAACTAAAACCACTGAAATGAATTTGACATCTATTACTTAAATGGGAAACATATATTTTTATTTTCGTAAAAAGAGTAAAGTGAAATATTTCAGAAAACAACGCTCTAAGCCCGAATCAGTAATATTAATCACTCAAATAACATTCACTGAAAATCAGTCGGTAAGCTACTGCCGCCTGGCGAGCCAAGCAAATGAACTGTATGTAACAAGTGACTTAAAGCAGCGGAATACTCTACATTCAGCGGTAATCACAAATAAATCAGTGACATCCAGGCACTATATTAGTTACATGACACTGACTATCAATTGCGCAATTTTCACTTTTTACACTTATTTGGCTAAATCCTCATTGTTTCAAGTTAAAGAGTGACGAACATTCCATATGGTCTGAATTAGTGAAAGCTGAACTTGGTATCGCTGGGGGACCGCGGTGACCGAGCGGTTGACCCGCTCGCCTCCCACCAATGCGAACCGGGTTCAATCCCCGGCTGCCACCGGATTTTCGCATTTGGGAATCGTGCCGGACGATGCCGTTGGTCGGCAGGTTTTCTCGGGGATCTCCCGTTTCCCCCGCTCCTTCATTCCGGCGCCGATCCATACTCACATCAGTCACCCTCATCGGCTCTCAAGACCTCGCTGTTAGGAGCCGTCCAGATCTCTTCACTCACTCACTTTGGAAATGCTGGCTGCCCGCCTCGTGGGGATCATATGCCCGTGGCCAGCCTGCTGAAGCCGTTGTGATGGGAGGTAGAGGGCCTTTGACGGAACACCGTCCTATCGGACACTTGTGAACTGTTCCCATATATCTCAGCCAATCATGCTACTAGTACGGCCGCCTGTTTATCGCGGAAATATTTGTGAGCAGGCTAGACTTCGACATCCTATGTACACACTTGCCGTCTTCATTTGACTATTGACCACTTGTCTTTGTGTGAAGACAGTCTGTTTCATGAGTGACCCAATCAGAATTCAGTTACTGAAATACTGACCGTCGGGGATTCGCGGGCAGACAACGTGTAACAACTCAAATGATCCAATCACGAAAGTGGTCCTGAACTAAAGTGTTTTGGAAAAGAACTCGTCCTAAAATCGTTACGCGAAAAACAGGCTATATACGTACTGAAAGTCGAGGATAGTAAATAAATCCCAAATTTGAATTTGCCTGTCATTAGGGTGTGCTTGGGCACACCCGGCACACCCCGTGCGCACACCAATGAGGGATTAGCTATGTAAGTGGGCACTGCAATTAAGTATACGTTAATTGAATTAAATATCTCTTTATGAGTATTGTTGTTTGTGACTTTTTACTTTTAGAAATAAATGCCGCTAATTTTCAGGAGCTATAATTCCTTCTACGTTGTTTTCGGAGTAGCAAAAGAGTCAGATATTTTTCTCATTTGCGCCCATTATTATACCTCATCAAAAACGTGCAAGGTACACATTCTTTGCCCATATGTTAAATTATAATACGAATGGAATCCTCCGAGATAATCCCTAATATTCATTATATCGTACGACAGATAACATATGTTAAATCATCGTTTAATTGCGTGGGAATTGTTTAAAATGAAAGTAGTAGGTGAAACTGAGTAAAATAACGTGATTAAATAGTTTTAGATGACATGTTATCTTAGTACAGTAGAAATTACAAAATGTTATTTTCCGCTACATACATTAAAACGGTAACAGTACTGTATTTGCCGATGTATCAATATTATTACTGACAACTGTGTAAATTACGACAAGGTATAATTACCTACCAAATTAATAACTGTGGTTATATACTACGTGTAAGCAAATGGCCGGTGTTTCCATGATGATGTTAGGAGAGCCTGAAATAACCGTGATAAAACTTCTGCGACTGAACCAAATCGATCCACATTTTTAGTTCAATTCAACAGTAATATTTATCACTAAATACAAGTTTCATGAAAATCCGTCCAGGGGCTTACGATGCGAAAGTTTGGGTTATAACACTTTTCTAAGGGGAATACCACTTTTTCGTCTGTAAAATTACAATTACTCCAGCAATATTAATGACTCGAAAACTGGTAAATAAAGTTATTCACCGAAAATAAACATAGGAACGGGAAATAAACTGCCACAAAAATTCACGTATTACGTAATATACAAACACGGGAATGGGAATGAAGTAAAACAAAAAATAAACAATACAATTTGAAGATAACGTGAACGTTACGTCAGCCAAGTGATATTATGCATGTGTTATAAATACTAATGCATTTTTATTACACCATGACTATTAAGGCGTTAAGATAAGGAATAACTTGTAATTCATGCCAACTTTACTGTGAGTAATAATTGTTTATGTTGAAATTCGTACAGTTATGGCCAGTCTGTTTTCTTTTCCAAATGTTGGTTCTAAAAGTGTCTTTTGGTTTTTTTTTTTCTCCAGTGTAATCTTCGATATATAACGCTTGCGGGTTTAGGTACTTGAAATAGAGGATAAATTCTACATTAACAATGCAATGCTAATTTTAACATGCAAAATTTTGGAAAACATTTATTAAGCTTCGCATTGCGACTATGTAAACTTAGTAACACTTTGTTCGATACAGAAGTTAATGATATAAAACTGATTTCATAAAATACTCATTAATTTTTGGTACATCGGAATTCTTAAATTGTAGTCAGTTGCAATCGTTCTTTCACTGGCATTTTCCGGCTTACCCTCCTCGCAGAAACTCCTGGGGTAAGCCGCCAAGCAATGACGTCAAACCCTATTGCAGCCTTCATGGTCTGACTTTCTCCTAATGCGGGCTACGGCTTGATTTTACACTTGAAACCAATAACATTGTTAATAATGCAACACTAATTCATAAACATAATTTGGAAAAGTATTTAGATAGCCTATCAACTAAGCACTGTCGTTTATATTGCTATGCGCTGACTACTATACTGGACGCGGGCTCCGTGCTATCTGATAATGCCACGGATGTAAGATCTTCAGTGCTGTATCATGGTACGAGCCATTCAAAATAATGGCACACTGGTACGAAATTGTTGTACATTTCTAAGAAATGCGTAAATTCACATTTTTATGTACTTCTACTTTACTTTCATCGCACAATAGTTGCCTGAACGTTGCACTACTGATATCAAATATACATGAAATACAACCTCTAATGCAGATCAATCATAGGGCTCCGGCTTTCGACTTAAACCAAGCGCTACAGACGGATAGTCTTTTATTATACTTTTTAGAGTCATTAGCTAAATATTTTTACTGTAGTCAGATCATAGTACATTTGCGTGCAATGACTACCTCGTCATGGCACATTGTACACAAGGTATAATTTTGGTACAAGTACCATGTAAATGGTACGCCTAACATCGCTGGGTTATGCACGGTCCGGCACTGTAGGTTGTGATCGACCACGACCCTCCTCTTCCACCAGGCAGACTCACTCGCTGCTCCGTCGCTACATGGGTGCATTGAGCACATGTGTACACTGAATGCATGAACAACAATTTTCTGGTAATTTTGGCCCATCTCGAAAAGCGGCATTTGGAGAAGTTATAAATATAGCCACGGCCGGAAGATCGAGAGTCTTCGAGAAAGCCATCGGGCTGAAGCGCGGTGATCGGGCCAAGTCTGGTTCGGCGGCGAGGGACATCAGCGGAGAAGACGGATGATACGAGACGACGGCATACGAGCGATACTGCAGTGTTGACGCACAACGGTGCGTGGAGACCTCTAGGACCCTGCATTTTGGTGGGATCTGGACTGAACTGAGGTGGGACTATAAGAAAATATTATACCGACTTTATTGCAAATATAGGAACTGTCAAATATGAATATATAATTTATAACGTATTTCATTTGGTTGTCATACAATGTTTATTGGGATTGGTTTTAGTTTTTTTAATACATCAATTTCTTTGATGTAACTGTAGATCGTCTTGATTTAAGATTATTGACTATAAACAGCAAGTGAGAGCAATTAATTGTGAGATATAGAGTCGAGAATATTTTGTACATAGTTAACTGTAAATAAATTAGGAAATTATAATTAACTCTCTTATTTAATTAAGTTACCCCATCCCTTAACGAACCTGGCTAGGCCCACAGAGTTTGAGAATTTGTACCAATATGTAGCTTTGAAACATAATGTGTACTGATAAACACGTGGTTTGAGCGTAATGCAAAGCGCCCCTCCGCTCAAGTAGATCCCTACTTATCAGTTTTCTAGTCCTGCCACTGCAGGGGATGTACTGTTATACTTGCCGTACTATTGTAAATCCGACGTAAGACTTTACCTTCAGAAAATCATATGATTTTAGGTTCGAATTCTCGATTAGCTGTAAAATTGTGCGGTGTTATTTAATGAAAGCTCAAGTTTACTTTTTTTTTTTTTTTAATTTGAACGCCATCTCCAGCTTAGCCTTCTGGCATAAGTGAAATGTTTCAGTAGACAAGAAAAAAATATTAAATAAAATGTATATTAATGGAATAAAATGCTCAAACTTTATATTTTCTTTCGGGTAACGCTCTAGTATTTCAGTAACAACCCCCCCCCCCCCTCCCGCCTTATTGCAAAAAAAAAAAAAAAAAAAAAAAAAAGGAGCTGTTTGACAGAAAGAATATGTCGTGAATAAGAAATTAGTTGCGTTTATTTTGTCAAGAACAGAAGAAGGAATCTCAGGAAGTGCCGAAACTTGCGCGCACTTCTAAAATAGCCACACTTTTCCCTTCACTGCTTTTAACGAGATATTCGTCTGAAGGTGAAAGGCTGTCATTACGATTGAAAGAACCAGTCAACTGCAGCGAGATATAAAATATTGATTTATCTCGGTACAAGGCGACTGGTGAATTGTAGTTCTCAGGGTTAACTGAAGGTTACATTGGCTTCCTTGGAATTGCAGATACGGTCTGACGACTCAAATACACACCAACTGAGACAAAGGATAGTTCTGAAGGTCATATTCTGTGACAGAGCGGCATGGCTTCACGCTCTGGGCCGTTTCAGAGTCAGTCGTACATTCTTCAAGCCCATTTGTCGATTAACTATAATTATGGCCATTGATTTTTCGAGAATAAATCGGAGCACACAGTAGACTTCAATACTGTATGTACACCTAGACGGTAGTCAAACCTCCATTAGCTGCTGGTGTCATGCTCGCATTTGTCCAAGCCACTCAAGATTCCGTAACTCCGACACTCTACCATCTGGGCGCGGGGAAGCGATGAGAAGCCATGTAGCGGGGTTACTGTGGAAGGGGGAAAATGGGGTGTAAATTGGAAAGAAGACATCTCTCAAGACTAGGGAGCTCACGCGCCCAGATACCTGCCGGCAACTATACAGTCAGCCGTTCCAAACGAAATGCGGATGGGAAAATTTGTCTTGCGATACACACAATTGTATTGGTCGATATTTATTACTCCCCCCTTTTTTTATTACAATTTGTGTCGATACTCCTATATAGCCTACAGCTACCATACTAGGGATACTTGTAGACAGTTTATTGGTTTAATCGTTTTTAGTGTAAAGTCGACGAAATGGGCATTCAACAGTTGAGATAAAGATATTTATTACGATCAAGCGCCTTTTTGTGTTATTTACTATTTATTGAAGACGTGATATTATTGTTACGTATTTTCTGCATCACTATTTTTTATTGAATTGGTTAACTGATCTAGTAATTTTTCAAAATTTGGTTGTTAAATAATTTTACACATCATTCCAATCTGTTGTTATATTTCACTAATGCACCTGACTCTAAGATTTGATTTTGACACCCCCGTGAAACTTGAATAGGTTTTTGAGAGCCAGATAAATTAGGTTATAAAGGACTCAATATATATCGCATGAGTTTCTGCTATGAATTCATAAGAGCGCTAGAGTCGTAGAGTACTATTAATTGGAAGGTAAATAAAATATAATTAAATAACAAAACACACATATTCACTATTAATAAATTTGTGTTTTTAAGTTACTACTCCACTGTGTGTGAATATCCTCTTTAAAATTTACCAAAGGTTTGTTTTTTTTTACTTCAGAATAAATCATTTCGTTAGAGTATTTTATGGTTTCGTTTGGCGGTTTATTTACACGGAATTTTCTTTCGATAATAATTGGTTGGAATTTGCGTTTATTTGGTCTTTTATTTCATTCATGCACTTGGAGGAACTACCAGATAAATAGTGACGAGACCCGTTTTTTAAGTTTAATACAGTGACTTGGGTCATTAATTTAATTAGGGCCCATGTTACAAAGTTCTCGCGAGAAAGTAATGCTATAATGAAAGTATGCAGTATAATAAATTATTTTGAAAATTTAAAACAACGTAGTAGCAAGTATTACCATTTTAGTGAATGCAAGTAAAACGGCGTACGTAAGTAGTATATTTACCCAATTATTACAAAATCTTTTCGGAGGATTTCTCGAAATTTTTGGTTTGACAAGACATATAATAACTTGTTACTGACAGGTGTTTGTGCCGGCCAGCAAAAATTGTTACGTTAGTAATATATTTGACAGTCCCGTTGTTTTTTCAGTGGTTGGCATTTTCTGGGAGGGGATGGAAGAGGCATTACCGGTAAACTTATGGTAAAGCACCCCAGAATTACCCCGACACATTTGGTGTCATGCTATAGACCTACATGCTGTTCCGCGAATCAACCGACATACTTCGGCAGCGTGTTATGCAGATCATTGGCAACAAAAATTGTCATATAGGCTATTCACGGTAAACTGAGCACTTTTTCAGGCCCTGCTGAATTTTCTTTTCGTTAGATTTCTATCTTCCTGACACTTTTAAATAAAAATATTGCCATCAGACTAATATACTCAATGTATACATTTCACCACTAATAAAAGTTAACATCTAGAGTTGCAACGAAATCTGTTTATTAGTTGTCAATGCTTATTGAAGGGGCCTTAAAAAGTGCTCACTTTACCGCGAACAGCCTATTTACGCAAGTATAGTGACCGGCAGTTATCTAGGCACGTCTCAGCGCGGGATCGCCGAAAAAAGGCGGAAAAAGGGGGGGGGGGGAGGGGAAGCGCGGGCACCCGACAGCCGTTTACTGGCTGTTCGAAAAACATCTGTAGCAAATAATGTACATGACTGAAGATGGGAGGGAATTATAACTAGCAGAGGTGCAGCAAAGTAATTCACAGCAGAGAACGGGAAATAATAAAGACTCCGATACTGATGACGTGTACCATGGTTCACCTTTATTAGACCCATTATAAATTAGATACATATTAGTTTTTTGGGGGAAATTTTAAATGGAATGCTGTTAAAAAAATTTGTTTTTTAAGAACTGCTTAAGCATTTGCATATGGAACATGTTTACACACAAGCATTATAATGAAATCTAGACAGTGTTTCTAGAATATATTAGGCCTGCAGATCTCTTTGTGTATCTTGTCTATTCACTTTTCGCATTATGAAGTGCCTTTACGTAAATGGTTCTGTAAGTAAAGCTGTACAGTTTTTAATACTTAGTGACCTATTACATTTGGTAAAACCTGTCTAGGACAATTGGAACCATTACGCTATTTTACGTTGTAAAGTGCAATGTTTGCACGAACAATAGTATATATTTATTTGCCTACTTCATCTGTAACTGTATCGCTATCATTAACTAAAATAATATTCACACATTTCTGCTCCAGATTTAATGGATGAGAATGGCCACCCAATGAAAAAAAAAAAAAAATTCTCACACACTGTGCACGTTTGAAAACAATACCCTGTCTTAAGTTCATGACTGCATCATTCCTGGCCACCAGCTTGCCTACATCATTTCTGGCAACAATTTTGCCTGCTTCATTCCTGTCTGCAAGCTTACCTGTTATCTTATGAAATGTGTGAGCTACGCCCCTTCCGTAAAAATAGCGCCATATTTTTTAGTGCGAGAGAAATGCTCATACATGACCAATGAGGGGTTTTTTAAAGACTATATTTACGCTGCTGTTGTTTCAGTAAGAGCTTAATACGCTTCATTTCTAACTACTATTATACTGTGTGCATTCTAATAGATGAAACTTATGGGGATGAGCTAGTTTGTACAAAATCAGCAGATTTACCCAGTGTGCACCAGTGGGCTGACATCACTGGCCAAGCCATCTGTTAGGATAATTTAAAAATTTATTCAGTCAACAGCACCACTTTGTAAATATTGTTAAGGGCTGTTCACAGTAAAGTGAGCACTTTTGAAGTCCTAGTTACTTTTTCCTTTAAGCGATTTTTTAAATCCTTTAACCACATTTTTAAGTTAATATTGCCATGTAAGTAATAAACTCAATGTGTATATTCTAACTTACTCGGAAGATATCATCTAAGGTTAAAATAAAATTTATTTATTGACGATTATTCCAAATGAGAGGGCTTTCAAAAGTGCTCACTTTACCGTGAACAGCCTATATCAACTTTAAATAATAATTAATATTATTATATCTAACGCCATTAGTCATGATTATTAATATTTACAGATTTCCATTTATAGATAATTTGGTACTTTAGTTTAGCTGGAAATCATACATATATTTCTGCACGCTGTAACAATCATTCCAGACTTTCTGGAGATTTACTATATTTATTATCTCAGCATATTGTTAACGCGCACTTAAACTCGTTATAAACTAAAAAAAGAAAGACAAAATGGTTGAATGAATACGTTTTGTTGAATCCAATTACACGATTCTATGTATAAAATTAACTTAATATTTATGTGACTTTCTTGTAAGTTTATGTGCCTTATTGTTAACTATGTTACAGTATGGTTCATCACTTGTGTGCGTCAGAACGCTCGTTATTTTTATAATGTGAAATTCTCAAACTTTGTGTCGCGGAGTGTGCAGCGAATGTTTTCCGTCCTGCTCGTATACGGCAGGCGCGCAACGGTTGTCACGCAGCCATTGACCACTCTGTACTGGACACCCCTCAAGACAGGACTAGGGAGCTCGCGTGCCCAGATAACTGCCGGCCACTGTAGGTTATGCAGCCCCGTTTCAGAGTTACAGGGACGAAAATGCAATTAAAACACACATTGGGATTACTGAATATCTTTAATGCAATTGACATCATTCATAAGCTGTTCAGAAAGCGCCCAATCTGACCGTAAGCAGACACTGCTAGTGTGGCTGACGTGGCCAGTCTTTGTTAGTGCATCGAGGCCAGTGGCGTGTAGTGAGATTTTTTTTAACAGGAAATGCAATAAAATAGCCCCATATATTTGAGTGTATTAGATAAAATTTAGTTAAATGCCATTAAAATATGATACATTAAAGCCTCTTCACGATAAAGTGAGCACTTTTGAAATCAACCTTAGCAAAATGTCACTGCTCTTACCTGCACGTAATTCAACGGGCGCATGAGTGACACGCGGCCAGTAAAGATGGTAACGATGAATGGGAAGTAGTTCCGTATCTTAACGTCGAATAAACGTCGATACGTTAGGTATCCATTTCCGATAACTGAAATTATTGATTTCCCTTTCTACTTATTTTTGAATGCATCGAAGTGTAAAAACGAGCATATTTGTTAGATATTAACTTTTCAAATAGTTCACAGTTCCACTTTACCGGCGCATGGATAAAGTGATGAGGCCCATGCAAATGTTAATCTTACATCGTACATACACAACGTCCATACAAGTAGATTTTAAGCAGAGCTTTCAAAAGTGCTCATTTTACCGTGAATAGTCTATACACACTTTACAATACAGTAAACGGTTGATATAAGCCGGGCTGTGGTTCCATTTGCAATTTATATTAACAAACGCAACTTCCAAATGTGCGTATCCTCTACATGTATTTGCGTTTTATAATATCTAACGTTAGTTATAAAAACGGAATTAAATTAATGTGATAATATTAAAACTAAATATTATTTAGAGAGCATAATGTTACAAATTATAAGAAACCCCCTTTTTTCCGAACAATTTCATCCACTTTCCAAGGAAAAATCAGGACTGGAGGACGCAAACAGAACGCCTGCGTACCCTGCCCGTGTTGTTGCTTGCGAGTTCGATTCATCGCTAGTTGCTCCCGTTTGTGGAAATAAATACTAGATAGCAGCACTATGCGTTTACACGAAAACTCTGTTTCTCGAATTGGAAACGGGAACTTCGAATTAAATGTGTTTAAAGTTAAGGCGAAAACTACAAGGGGCCAAACATTCCCAATATGTAGAGGGTAAGCATTGCTTACCTTGCATCTATGGAATAAACACCGTTGGGTGAGGCGAATGGTTGTGCAACAGTCCAGGGAAGTTTGCACGTGCAGGCGGACATGGTGACTGTTTACGGATACTGTGAGGGAAATAGGCGTGGTGCAGCAGCTTAGTGTCCGCGCAGGTGGATTGGAAGAGGTGGGCGAGTCCCATGGCCGGCGCGTTCTCCGGACCTCTCCTCTTCGGGCTTTCTCCTGGGGCTGCCTGGAGGGTAGGGTTTACAGCGGACGGCGACCAGACACACGAGACCAGTTGCTACAGGCGATAACCGACGCCGCTAATCAACTCCGAAATGAACTTGCAGGCATGCAGTGGCATCGCGTCATTATAAACTACAACATATCGCAGCATGTTTGCGGTCAGATAGTGCACATTTTGTACAGCCCGTGTCATATTTTTAACAGCTCGTGTGATACATTCAACATGAATGTACTTAGTTGGATTAAAGACATTAAGTAATTTCGATATGTGTTTTTATTGCATTTACATCCCTGTAACTTTGAAATGGGGCTTCATAGCCTACTGGTGTACATGACTTTTTTTGTTGCCAATTATCTGTTAAACACGTTGACAAAGTAAGTCGGTTGAGATGCGTAACATCATATAGTTAAAAAAAAATGTACATTTTTCTTGCTCTTGTCACTGGAACGTTGCCATTGGACATACACCAGATGATTCTGTCAGTAAATATAACAACTCGAGACAGTGAGCAATTCATGCACTACCAAGCCAGCCCAAATGTAACTATAGTCTTCTTGCCGAACTCTTAGTGTGCAGAGGAATGTGGAGTTAGGCCTAGTGCCAAAATGACTGGCGAGATTCCCGCGTAACTTTATGTATGATAGTGTTAATGAAGAATGTTACGTTCTCCCTTACAATATACCTACAAATATCGTGCTCAATGTTTTGACGTACAAGCACAGTACAAGCTGGTGTAAAGGAGCAACATTGCATGGTCTGTTTGGCGTAAGCGTTCTCTGTCACCGACGTACTTGAATGATGCGCTGTAACAGGCGTAATATTCCGGTGCGTTCCCAGCCAGTATGTTGGCTTTTTGCAGTGAAGTGAAAGCCTTGTTTATGTAGGAAAGATAACATATCGCACGAAGTTGTACGAACGGAAGCTAAACACACATCTTATATTCAAGTGCGTATGCAGCATTTATATCGACTGTTAACTAACAGTTTTCCACGTGTTAGCCATTATTTAACGGACAACGTTACCAAACAAAGTTACGTTCCTCGATCTTGCAGAACCGGTTAAATCTAAAGTAAATTTCAAAAAGGTACAATTCCAAATAAATCCGTAAATAACTATTCGGCGCCAAAATTTTGTAAGTCCAATTGTCTGAAGACTTCAAGAATTTTTTGCCTACAATTCGGGTTTTTTTTTTTATCATATGTCAGATTATAGATGTAAAAGTGTTAACGAAAAGTAATCGGACAAGGTTAACTCGATTACTAACTCTGTAACGTGACCTGGTTCATCATACCAATGTAAAGTGACATACTGCGGCGATTATCGAACGCTTAACAACTATCTAAATTTATATGATGCGGTAAGCCAGAATAAAAACCTGGAACATCTCCAGTTGCAACATTTGGTTTGGCCGAAGTTTGGTTCAACGATTGGCTCGACCATTGGGCCAACATAGGCATTTATCGTTGGCCCAACACCGAAATGTCACGCAGGGCAATATTGGCCCAACATGATTTTTATGTTGGTTCCAATTGAAATACAATATTGGCCTTCCATAATGTTGTGGTTGTGTGGGCAGTTTTAAGAGTAGCGTGTTTATATTTTAATGGAATTCACAGAGTCATTTAGCAAACAAATATTTACTAACATGTTTTTACGTTGGTAAAGTGTTGGCAAGATGTATTATTGCATACATAAAGCCAACCAATAAGTAAGATTGTGCCGTTTGTTATAGGTGTTCAAAATATTTTTTATCCACCAAATAAAAATAAACAGAACGTGTTAATCTTATTAGTTCACACTACTTTTACCTTCATATGATGATCTGAAAATTTGCATGGTGGCCGTCGAATACAAACTCGCCACCTTTGTCCAGGATACAACTAAATCCACACATTTCTTGTATTTCTGTAAGTTACTTGATCATTACGTCAGTTAATATGTACGGTGGTTTTTAAGACCTCCCAAATATCCAGGAGTCCGACGTTTAAAAGCCGATACAGAATATACTTTATTATACTTGATTAGTGCAAAGAATCAGATTATAACTCCTACGTGCATATATGATTCACTTGTTAAGGAAAACATTAAAACTTATGCTGCCGAAACCCGGGATCGAACCAGGGACCTTTAGATCTTCAGTCTAACGCTCTCCCAACTGAGCTATTTCGGCACACGTAAGAATTAGGTCTTCGCTGTTGGCAGAATTATCTCTCTCAAAATTCCTATTAGGAATACCAAAATAAGTATAGTATTTCCTGCATGCCACCAGCAGGGTCGACACGAATCCCATGCTGCTGATAGTTTCTTGAGTTCGCTGTCTTAGCCCAGGATAGACGTGTCGTTATAATTAATTCACGATTACTCACTTTTCTGAATCCCTGCTAATGTTCTATATCCAAGATATTCCTCCGCTCTATGCAACTAAAGGATAATTATTAATATAAAATTACACCAAGGGAGAACACGAAAAATTCCTGCGTACTCTGTTGTAATACAATTTTGCATAAGAAATATTTATTACTATCGCACCTAATAACACGATGTATTATGCATGTGTGCATAATACACCTCATAAATAAATAAATAATTATATATATATGCATAAGTTTATGCGTGTGTGTGTTCTCTACACAATTCTACACCGTTTGAGAGATTTGGAATAAAATTTGCAGGGTTACCATTCAGTACCCAACTTAAAATTCTGTGAACGTCGAAATGGTCCCTAGCCTCCATCTGGCCCAAGGAAAACTGAAACTGTGCCGTGTATCTAGAGTCTGCACATTTTGAGGGGTCGGTATCAAATTTGGCAGGATGCCTTTCAGTACCCAACTTAAAACACAGTGTACGTCAACATTGACTCCGGACCCTTACTGGGCTGTAAACCACTCAAACGGGGTCATGAAGCTCACATTGCCATGTTATACTCGGGAAACGCCGGGTAGTTCTACGAGCACTAAGTATATGTACATCTTGCAGTCTGCTGAGGCTTACGTTCAGTAAAGAGATCTTAGTTTTTCACTGGAAGACAATCTTTATAGCCTGTGTTTATTTATAGTGTTCCATGAAAGCACGTACAAACAAAACTCAGTATGTGGTACAGGACAATAAAATGAACATATTACTACTGGAAGAACGTGTCCGGAAACACGCAGTTTGCTCGCTATAGTCCATTAAAATATTACATTAGGAGGTTGTGTAGAATAAACACCTGGAGAGGCCCTAGTCGGGGTGAGTATGAAGCTAGTTCGAGAGGGAAGGTTGAAAGAAGAAAGGAGTGCAACATTTGCCAATAAGTCTCCGCAAGCATGGTGATTTCGAGAAGTGTGAGGAGCCGCAGTGTTGTAGTGGTTAGACTACTCAGTTCCTTCCAAAGCGAAATTGACTGGATTCCCTGCAGGGCCACCCCCTAACGATACCTCTGATCGTCGGGTTTACTCGGGGGGGTCCTCCCGTTTCTACCACCTTTGCATTCTAGCTCTGGTCCATAATTACTCACCTCGCTTCACCCTCATCAACATTTAAAACTTGAATGTTGTGTGCTGTCCAAATCTCTTCACTTCACTCACTAGAACAGTGTGTACGGCTGTAATAATCATTAGAACAAAAAACCTGTAAATGTAACATTATATAACCCCAAACAAAATAGTCGAGGTGTGTAAGACTGGTGCCGTGGCGGCAATGTAACAGGGCCCCACTCTGCCAATATGTTTGGATATGTGGCACCCAGGTGGTTCAGCACAAAGTACCAAGATAGTGATAATCTGACACAAAACAACAATCTCGCTTATATATTATGTATTATTTACACTTTTTTGGTGCTTAAATTTGGAGCGGTTATGGTGAGATTTGATTGTTGATCTGTGAACCCATTTTATAATAACCTCTCTATCTGTTTGGAAATGAACAGGGCAAATGATGGCATTGCACCAATAGCGACTTAGGCCACCTCCGGAAAAGAAACAATTTCTTATGGACTCTGAATACCATACGTACTAAGATGACTTATTAAGAGTTAGTAGCTCAGTCGATACGATATGAAGCAAATTCAGGATTGTGTATTGTCGATTACCCTGAGTGTGGCATCCTGTTTACCTTTCCAAGGTACATTCATGTTGACGGGCACCACTGATCGTAACGTGACAATGTCTTAATACAAAAGTTTTTAGTGTATGGGGAAACCCCTTTGTAAAATATTTCGCTGCATGGGCCGTCGTCGTCTGTCCCATAGTGGAAAATTAAATAACAACAAAATTTTTGGTTTGAGAAGACAAATAATAAATTAGTTACGGCAAGTGTGTGTGTGCGGAGCAGCAAAAGTCGTACCAATTATGGGAATTAATTTTTAAGGGCGGGGGAGGGAGGGAGAAGAGGCACTACCGGCAACAATTTGGTAAATCACCCCAAAATATCTCCGTCACATTTGGTGTGATGCTATAGTCCTAAAAACCTGTACATTTTTCTTTATCTTGTCACTGGAGCGTTGTCATTTGACGAACCCTCGAAGATTCTGTCAGTAAATAATAAGAACTGGAGAAACTGACTGAATCACGCACAGCCAAGCCAGCTCAAATGGAACTGTTGTAGTCTTCTTAACGAGCTCTAATGTATAGAGGAATGTGAAGTTATGCCTACTACCAAAATGACTGTAGCGATTTTCGCTGATCTACTGATTGGCAAATGCATAACTGTTTGTGTACTAGAGTTGATCAAAAAGTTTAGCGGTATCCTTACAATACACTCACAACAGCAATCCAGTGTTGACTTCCCCTTCGACTAAGGAGGGTGCGTCTCTGCTTCTTCTGGCTGAATACGACTATTAGCGACTATTAACATTTTAGCTCGTGGCATACACCCTGTACTCTGTGATCGGCCTGGAAACAGGTCATCTTGAGCCTAGCCCCTAGTGGGTCAGCGATCACTCTGTATAGCACCGATCTAGATACTTTTTTAACAACACTTTCTCGCAGTTTGCAAACAACACAGCATCGAGAGTCGCTCCACACCGAGCCTACCCCTCCCCCACCACCCTCACGGGTCATGGCGGCGGGCGGGGAACCGACGACGCCAACAATGTCCACGTCAACAATGTCCACACCAACTTCCTCCCGATCGTCAACACCGGCCGCAGGAAATTACACCTCTGACATGGAAACCGACTTCCAATTAGTCAAACGTATAGCTGACAGAACAACCACGCAGGAGAACAAGCGTCTCCATTCTGTGTCGTCCGAGGCACATACAAACGTCATACCTACACAAAATAGGTTTTCCCCGCTTAAGGAGGTAACGAAAAAAACCTCAGCATTTGATCGTCCCGGCTCTTCAAGCATCTCCACCCACAAAACACAAACGGCTGCACCACAAACACGTCAGAAAAAACAAAACCAGTACAGATTAGTGGTTCCTGACGCCACAAAATACAACCTACTTGTCCAGAAACTGCGAGCCATTAGTAGGGACGGGTTCTCCCTCCTCCCCACAGCTCGCGGAACACAAATCCTGACCAAAAACATTAACTTTTTCACAGCTGCTCGCACAATGCTAGAAGCGAACTACATACATTACTTTACTTTCTGTCAAGCTGCCGAGCTCCCACAGAAAGTCGTTTTTGACCTCCACACCACAACCGACATTGCGGACATCAAGTCGGACCTGGAATGTGCCGGATACTCAATCCAGCACATTTATCAATTTAAAAAAACGTATCCAAGATGAAACAGACCCCACGAAATTCACGTTGGAGCCGCAACGTTTTTTCTGCGTCACGGCGGCGCAGAACACTTCTCTCCCTCCTCTGCACTCTGTCACGAGGATAAACATGACAATAGTTCATCCCCGCCAATACCAGAAACGGCCGACAGACGTGGCACAATGCCGCAACTGTCTAGCTTTAGGACACACAAAAAATCATTGCTCCATGCCGACGAAATGCCCTCACTGCGCCGGCCCTCACCCCGAGAGTGCTTGCGCAACAATCAAAAACAACTCAAAGTCTACATGCAGTAACTGCGCAGGCGAACACACAGCCCTATCAAAAGCCTGCCCCAAGTTCCTGGACTTGGTGCAGAAAAGAACTACTGCTGCCGCTACGAAAATCGCGACAAAAACCGCAAAACAACCTCCTGCCCCGTCCAGATTTCCAGTCAGGCCATTACAGCCTGGCAAAACTTATTCACAGGCACTCTCTGCGAATATACACAAACCAGCTCCCACTCTTGACACCCCTGCGATGCCAAACACACAACCGCAGTCCCGCCCTCGCCAGCGAAATTCGCCGGGAGAGATGCGAAACGTAATGCGGGATTTCCATGAACTCATGGAATTCCTTAGAGCATGCGACTTCGCCTCGCTCATGGCTCATTTCCACCCCTACATACAAAAACTCCGCAACACCACTGAAAAACATGAGAGAACCTGGCTACTTCTCGAAGCCATGGCGTCATTTGCGCCCCCCTAGCCTGTCAACTAGACCCGGATTTGCCATTTTCCCCTACTCTGCACTGGAGCGACTCCGAAAAACTTTACATTTACTATACTCACTCTGACGAGCGAAATTAAACGCAATAATACCGCCCGTTTTCATAAAAAAAAATGGCCCCGAAACTGGCCGGAGTTTTCCGATCGGTCCGGGACAAACAACTACCTTGTGGCAGGACCGTTTGGCGCTAGCATCACGCCAGCCATATCGCTCTCGGACTTCCCCGAGTTAACATGTTTTTACCTAACTTTTAGCCGCTCGTCACGGTACATTCAGACATGCACTCACACAACAATTAGATTATTTAATTGAATATAACATATGAGATATGAAATAATTACAAAAACTGAACCAATAACACTGATTTAAATTTTCGCGAAACTTAAATTCACCACATCATATACATATAATTAATTTAATTATATAAACCCTTGCCACTCCAGTCATGGGAAAGCTACTTTTATCGAATATTTAACTTCATTTGGCTATTAACTTCCCCTTTTTATACCAAACTGTCGCTAGCTCTCTCACAGGGAGCTCGTGACAGTACCTCACAAGTCCTGAACTTTAAAATTCCGCGCTGATAGAATCAATTAACTTCTCCACTCTCTTTTATCCCGTACAGGCAGGGAAAAAGAGAGAGTAAAAATCAGTTATGGAAACAGCTCCCAGGCGCTACCCTGGGAATCCTGTACAATAATGTTGCTCTGCAGCTTGAAGTAATTTTGATAGGTGCGGAGGGGGGCGGGGGTTAGCTTCTCCTCGCCTCCGCAAACTAATTGATAACCAACTGGGTGGCCAAGGTCCCTCACAAGGGACCGATCTACCCCCGCGCTGAGGGAGTAGCGTCCCAGTGATGTAAAATGGCGGCCTTACAATACATCCTCATGTATCGTGTTTAATGTTTTGACGTACAAGCAGAAGACAAGCTGGTGTGAAGGAGCAACATTGCATGGTCTGTTTATCATAAGAGTTCTCAATCACTTAGTGGCTAATGACATGCTGGAACATGCGCAAAATTTCGGTGCGTAATCATTTAGTAGGTTGACTTTTTGCAAGAACGTGGTAGACTAGATTATGTCGGAAGGCAATCAACTAACATTTCCGCACGAAGTTGTACGAACCGATGCTAGACGCACAGTTTACCTTCAAGTGCATATGCAGCATTTATATCGACTGTTATATAACAGCTCTTAACGAATTAGTCTGTATTAACCGGACAAGTTACGTCCCTGGGAAGCTTCCGTTATGCAAAACGTATGTCAAGTAAACTAATTTTTCCTCCATAACGTACAGCCGAAGTTTCGCTGCTTGTTCTTACAGAAATTGTTAAATTTCGTTTTAATTCCCTTACTTACAGATATAAATGTATCCGAAAATAACTATTCAGAACCACATTTTTGTAGGTCCAATAATTGTCTAAAAACTTAACAATCTTTTAACAAACAATTCATGATAATTTTTGTGTGTCTGATTACAGTATAAAAGTCTTGACGAAAAGTAATCCGGCAATGTTAATTCGTTTACAAACTCTGTCATGTAACCTGGTTCAACCCCCCAAATCTAAAGTGACATAATGTAAATATTACCGAACGCTTAGCAATAATCCAAACTTCTACGTTACCACAACTCAGAATAAAAACCTGGAAAATCTCTAGTTGCAACATTTGGTTTGGCCGAAGTTTGGTTCAACGATTGGCTTGACCATTGGGCCAACATAGGCATTTATCGTTGGCCCAACACCGAAATGTGACGCAGGGCAGTATTGGCCCAACATGATTTTTATGTTGGTCTCCAATTGAAATACAATATTGGCCTTACATAATGTTGTGGTTGTGTGGGAAGTTTTAAGAGTAGCGTGTTTATATTTTAATGGAATTCACAGAGTCATTTAGCAAACGAATATTTACTAACATGTTTTTAAGTTGGTAAATTGTTGGCAAGATGTATTATTGCATACATAAAGCCAACCAATAAGTAAGATTGTGCCGTTTGTTATCGGTGTTGAAAAAATTTTTTATCCACCAAATAAAAATAAAAAGAATGTGTTAATCTTATTAGTTAACACTACTACTTACCTTCATATGACGATCTGAAAATTTGCATGGATGCCGTCGAATACACACTCGACACCTTTGTCCAGAATACAACTAAATCCACACATTTCTTGTATTTCTGTAAGTTGCTTGATCATTACGTCAGATAATATGTACGGTGGTTTTTAAGACCTCCCAAATATCCAGGAGTCCGACGGCTAAATACGCCGATACAGAATATACTTTACTAACTTGATTAGTGCAGAAAATCAGATTATAACTCCTACGTGCATATATGATTCACTTGTTAAGGAAATCATTAAAATATTATACTGCCGAAACCCGGGATCGAACCAGGGACCTTTAGATCTTCAGTCTAACGCTCTCCCAACTGAGCTATTTCGGCACACGTAGAATTACGTCTTCGCTATTGGCAGAATAGCAAAATCATAATTCCTATTAGAAATACCAAAATAAGTAAGTATTCCTGCATGCCACCAGCAGGGTCGACACGAATCCCATGCTGCTGATAGTTTCTTGAGTTCGCTGTCTTAGCCCAGGATAGACGTGTCGTTATAATTCATTCACGATTACTCACTTTTCTGAAGCCCTGCTAATGTTCTATTTCCAAGATATTCCTCCGCTCTATGCAAATAAAGGGTAATTATTAATATAAAATTACACCAAGGGAGAACACCACAAATTCGTGCGCACTCTGTTGTAATACAATTTTGCATAAGAAATATTTATTACTGGGTGCTACCAACATACATGTTTTATAAATGTTTTTAATCATATTTTTTTATAAATGAAATATTATATTTTATAAACATTTATTTTTGAAAAATTTTTAATTTAACGAAAAATAAGATACTTTTATGTCAACAGAAGTATAAAACGCTTGTGATACATGGAATATTTAGGAAATAACAAAAAAGTCGTATAGTAGGGTAATTTTTTAAAAGTTTGATTCAAAAAGTGTGAAGAAACCGCGAATAGACTATAGGAAGGTCTGTGAAACAAAGTGTTGTTGTGGCAACTGGAAAATGGAAAATAATCAGTAGTGTCTCGTGGTTCCAACTTTTTCACTCAGCACACTCATATTTTTTTCCAAAAGTTCTGCTAATTAAAAAAGTTAATTTTACTGAGGACTTCAACAGAAATTATATCCCATGACGACCGTCAACCGCTTCCTGTTTTCATAATAATTCTCGTTCCGATACTTGTGTTTATAATTATAGTATTATCTGTGCGATAATAAACTCTAAAATCTGGTATTAGTCAAAGCATTAATCATTTCTCTAAAGAAAAGTTTTATGTTGATCGTTTGTCGTTTACTGCTTTGTATTTATTGCGTATAAATATGAGCTAAAGGTCGAAAATGATACGCAAAGAAAAAATTCAGATAGCTGCAACTACAATGCATTCATGGGAAAGAACAAAACCATATAACTCATTAAGTGTAAAGTAAGAAAATGTTAACTGATTAAAGTTAAAAGTTAAAATTCACGCAAATTAACTTATTAAAGTTTTTGCTAAAGCAAAATTAACACATTAATGTTAAAAGTTGAAGAACAACAAATATTTTACAGTTAAAATAAAGTCTCAAAAAAGGGATTCTACGATGTTTATAATTCAAAATATATATAAAAAAAAAGACACAATTTACAGTCACATAAAACATTACCACAACTTGGTTGATAGGTTGCCTAATCAGATAGGCCTACCTATCAAAATGATGATTTAACAATCTTCTACGAAACCATTTGAACTAATCTTTTAAAATAAATTCTTATAACACAACTTAGCACGAAACCACACCAGTGCATTGTCTACAAAAAACAACCGAAATGTGCATGCAGCACTAGGATCATCAACTGTGCAAGTGTGATTTTTGCGTAGTGAGAGATTGTATCGGAAAATCGTGTCAGTGATATCTCGCTTGAATCACAATCGCTTTGGGTGTAACTAACAATGATTTTCGATTCAGTACATAACTTCAGTTTATCGATCTAAATATCGTGGTGTATAACTCATCGGCCACCAAATACTGTACGTTGCGTATTTTTGAGAGGATTGTTTAGTTAATAATGGAATTTGTTGTCTACTTCGGCCTCCACGATATTGCAAAGTTAACTGTCATTAGTTTTAAAATTAATTAATATTATAAAAACTACATACTTTAAAAAAATTAATTTTAATCGTCGATTTTTAAATAGTTGATCCCAAGTATGCTACGATGTGACTATTCGGTTTTGCAGTAAATATGCTAAGGTATCGCACCTAATAACATGGTGTATTATGCATGTGTGCATAATACATCTCATAAATAAATAAATAATAAATATATATATGCATAAGTTTATGCGTGTGTGTGTGTTCTCTACACAATTCTACACCGTTTGAGAGATTTGGAATAAAATTTGCAGGGTTACCATTCAGTACCCAACTTAAAATTCTGTGAACGCCGAAATGTTCCCTAGCCTCCATCCGGCCCAAGGTAAACTGAAACTGGGCCGTGTATATAGAGTCTGCGCATTTTGAGGGGTCGGTATCAAATTTGGCAGGATGCCTTTCAGTACCCAACTTAAAACACAGTGTAGGTCAACATTGACTCCGGATCCTTATCGGGCTGTAAACCACTCAAACGGGGTCATGTAGCTCACATTGCCATGTTATACTCGAGAAACGCCGGGTAGTTCTACGAGCACTAAGTATATGTGCATCTTGCTGTCTGCTGAGGATTACGTTCAGTAAAGAGATTTTAGTTTTTCACTGGAAGACAATTTTTATAGCCTGTGTTTATTTATAGTGTTCCGTGAAAGCACGTACAAACAAAACTCAGTATGTGGTACAGGACAATAAAATGAACATATTACTACTGGAAGAACGTGTCCGGAAACACGTAGTTTGCTCGCTATAGTCCATTAAAATATTACATTAGGAGGTTGTATGGAATAAACACCTGGAGAGGCCCTAGTCGGGGTGGGTATGAAGCCAGTTCGAGAGGGAAGGTTGAAAGAAGAAAGGAGTGCAACATTTGCCAATAAGTCTCCGCAAGCATGGTGATTTCGAGTAGTGTGAGGAGCCGCAATGATGTAGTGGTTAGACTACTCAGTTCCTACCAAAGCGAAATTGACTGGATTCCCTGCAGGGCCACCCCCTAACGATACCTCTAATCGTCGTGTTTACTCGGGGGGGGGGGGGGTCCTCCCGTTTCTACCACCTTTGCATTCTAGCTCTGGTCCATAATTACTCACCTCGCTTCACCCTCATCAACATTTAAAACTTGGATGTTGTGTGCTGTCCAAATCTCTTCACTTCACTCACTAGAACAGTGTGTACGGCTGTAATAATCATTAGAACAAAAAACCTGTAAATGTAACATTATATAACCCCAAACAAAATAGTCGAGGTGTGTAAGACTGGTGCCGTGGCGGCAATGTAACAGGGCCCCCTTCTGCCAATCTGTTTGGATATGTGGCACCCAGGTGGTTCAGCACAAAGAACCAAGTTAGTGATAATCTGACACAAAACAACAATCTCGCTTATATATTATGTATTATTTACACTTTTCTGGAGCTTAAATTTGGAGCAGTTATGGTGAGATTTGATTGTTGTTCTGTGAACCCATTTTATAATAACCTCTCTATTTGTTTGGAAATGAACAGGGAAAATGATGGCATTGCACCAATAGCGACTTAGGCCACCTCCGGAAAAGAAACAATTTCTTATGGACTCTGAATACCATACGTACTAAGATGACGTATTAAGAGTTAGTAGCTCAGTCGATACGATAAGAAGGAAATTCAGGATTGTGTATTGTCGATTACCCTGAGTGTGGCAGCCTGTTTACCTTTCCAAGGTACATTCATGTTGACGGGGCACCACTGATCGTAACATGTCAATGTCTTAATACAAAAGTTTTTAGTGTATGGGGAAACCCCTTTGTAAGATATTTCGCTGCATGGGCCGTCGTCGTCTGTCCCGTAGTGGAAAATTAAATAACAACAAAATTTTTGGTTTGACAAGACAAATAATAAATTAGTTACGGCAAGTGTGTGTGTGTGCGGAGCAGCAAAAGTCGTACAAATAATGGGAAAAAAGTTTACTGCCCGGAAGAAGAGGGGGGTGGGGGGGAGAAGAGGCACTACCGGCAACAATTTGGTAAATCACCCCAAAATAACTCCGTCACATTTGGTGTCATGCTATAGTCCTAAAAACCTGTACATTTTTCTTTATCTTGTCACTGGAGCGTTGTCATTTGACGAACCCTCGAAGATTCTGTCAGTAAATAATAAGAACTGGAGAAACTGACTGAATCACGCACAGCCAAGCCAGCTCAAATGGAACTGTTGTAGTCTTCTTAACGAGCTCTAATGTATAGAGGAATGTGAAGTTATGCCTACTACATAATAACTGGCGCGATTTTCGCGTATCTACTGATTGGCAAATGCATAACTGTATGTGTACTAGTGTTAATCAAAAAGTTTAGCTGTATCTGTACAATACATCCACATGTATCGTGTTTAATGTTTTGACGTACAAGCAGAGGAAAAGCTGGTGTGAAGGAGCAACATTGCATGGTCAGTTTGTCATAAGCGTTCTCAATCACGTAGTGGCTAATGACATGCTGGAACATGCGCAAAATTTCGGTGCGTAATCATTAAGTAGGTTGACTTTTTGCAAGAACGTGGTAGACTAGATTATGTCGGAAGGCAATCAACTAACATTTCCGCACGAAGTTGTACGAACCGATGTTAGACGCACAGTTTACCTTCAAGTGCATATGCAGCATTTATATCGACTGTTATATAACAGCTTTTAACGAATTAGTGTGTATTAACCGGACAAGTTACGTCCCTGGGAAGCTTCCGTTATGCAAAACGTATGTCAAGTAAACTAATTTTTCCTCCATAACGTACAGCCGAAGTTTCGCTGCTTGTTCTTACAGAAATGGTTAAATTTCGTTTTAAGTCCCGTACTTACAGATATAAATGTATCCGAAAATAACTATTCCGATCCACATTTTTGTAGGTCCAATAATTGTCTAAAAACTTAACAATATTTTAACAAACAATTCATGATAATTTTTGTGTGTCTGATTCCAGTATAAAAGTCTTGACGAAAAGTAATCCGGCAATGTTAATTCGTTTACAAACTCTGTCATGTAACCTGTTTAAACCCACAAATCTAAAGTGACATAATGTAAATATTACCGAACGCTTAGCAACAATCCAAATTTCTACGTTACCACAAGTCAAGAATAAAAACCTGGAAAATCTCTAGTTGCAACATTTGGTTTGGCCAACGTTGGTTCGAAGTTTGTCTCTACCGTTGGTCCAGCACGGACATTTTTAAGTTGGTCCAGTACCGAAATGTCACGTGGGGCTACAATGGTCCCAAATTATCTTTATATTTATTGCCAACTAAAATACATTATTGTTCCAACATAATGTAATGGCTGAGTGGACAGTTTATAAGAGTAGCGTGTTTATATTTTAATGGAATTCGCAGAGTCATTAAGCAAACAAATATTTACTAACATGTTTTTACGTTGGTAAAGTGTTGGCAAGATGTATTATTGCATACATAAAGCCAACCAATAAGTAAGATTGTGCCGTTTGTTACCGGTGTTCAAAATAATTTTTATCCACCAAATAAAAATAAAAAGAACGTGTTAATCTTATTAGTTCACCATACTACTTACCTTCATATGATGATCTGAAAATTTGCATGGTGGCCGTCGAATGCAAACTCGCCACCTTTGTCCAGAATACAACTAAATCCACACATTTCTTGTATTTCTGTAAGTTACTTGATCATTGCGTCAGTTAATATGTACGGTGGTTTTTAAGAACTCCCAAATATCCAGGAGTCCGAAGGCTAAAAGCCGATACAGAATATACTTTAGTATACTTGATTAGTGCAAAAAATCAGATTATGACTCCTACGTGCATATATGATTCACTTGTTAAGGAAAACATTAAAAATTATGCTGCCGAAACCCGGGATCGAACCAGGGACCTTTAGATCTTCAGTCTAACGCTCTCCCAACTGAGCTATTTCAGCACACGTATGAATCGCGTCTTTGCTATTGGCAGAAATATCACTCACAAAATTCCTATTAGAAATACCAAAAAAAGTATAGTATTTCCTGCATGCCCCCAGCAGGGTCGACACGAATCGCATGCTGCTGATAGTTTCTTGAGTTCGCTGTCTTAGCCCAGGATAGACGTGTCGTTACAATTAATTCACAATTACTCACTTTTCTGAAGCCCTGCTAATGTTCTATTTCCAAGATATTCCTCCGCTCTATGCAACTAAAGGGTAATTATTAATATAAAATTACACCAAGGGAGAACACAACAAATTCCTGCGTACTCTGTTGTAATACAGTTTTGCATAAGAAATATTTATTACTGGGTGCTACCAACATACATGTTTTATAAATGTTTTATTCATATTTATTATAAATGAAATATTATAGTATATAAATATTTATTTTTGAAAATTTTTTAATTTAACGAAAAATGAGATACTTTTATGTTAACAGAAGTATAAAACGCTTGTGATACATTGAATATTTAGGGAATAACAAAAAAGTCGTACAGTAGGGTAATTTTTTAAAAGTTTGATTCAAAAAGTATGAAGAAACCGCGAATAGACTATAGGAAGGTCTGTGAAACAAAGTGTGGTTGTGGCAACTGGAAAATGGAAAATAATCTGTAGTGTCTCGTGGTTCCAACTTTTTCATTCAGCACACTCATATTTTTTTCCATAATTCTGCTAATTAAAAATGTTAATTTTGCTGAGGACTGCAACAGAAATTATATCCCATGAAGACCGTCAACCGCTTCCTGTTTTCATAATAATTTTCGTGCCGATACTTGTGTTTATAATTATAGTATTATCTGTGCGATAATAAACTCTAAAATCTGGTATTAGTCAAAGCATTAATCATTTCTCTAAAGAAAAGTTTTATGTTGATCGTTTGTCGTTTACTGCTTTGTATTTATTGCGTATAAATATGAGCTAAAGGTCGAAAAAAATACGCAAAGAAAAAATTCAGATAGCTGCAACTACAATGCATTCATGGGAAAGAACAAAACCATATAACTCATTAAGGGTAAAGTAAGAAAATGTTAACTGATTAAAGTTAAAAGTTAAAATTCACGCAAATTAACTTATTAAAGTTTTTGCTAAAGCAAAATTAACACATTAATGTTAAAAGTTGAAGAACAACATATATTTTACAGTTAAAATAAAATCTCAAAACTGGGTTTCATCGATGTTTATAATTCAAAATATTAAAAATAAAAAAAAGTCACAATTTACATTCACAGAAAACATTACCACAACTTGGTTGATAGGTTGCCGAATCAGAAAGGCCTACCTATCAAAATGATGAATTAACAATCATCTACGAAACTATTTGAACTATTCTTCTACAATAAATTCTTATAACACAACTTAGCACGAAACCACACCAGTGCATTGTATACAAAAAAAAAAAAAACAGAAATGTGCATGCAGCACTAGGATCATCAACTGTGCAAGTGTGATTTTTGCGTAGTGAGAGATTGTATCGCAAAATCGTGTCAGTGACATCTCGCATGAATCACAATCACTTTGGGTGTAACTAACAATGATTTTCGATTCAGTACATAACTTCAGTTTATCGATCTGAATATCGTGGTGTATAACTCATCGGCAAACAAATACTGTACGTTGCGTATTTTTGAGAGGTTTGTTTAGTTAATAATGGCATTTGCACATACTTCGTTGTCAACTTCGGCCTCCACGATATTGCAAAGTTAACTATGATTAGTTTTAAAATTAACTAATATTATAAAAACTACAAACTTTAAAAAAATTAATTTTAATCGTCGATTTTTTAAATAGATGATCCCAAGTATGCTACGATGTGGCTATTCGGTTTTGCAGTAAATATGCTAAGGTATCGCACCTAATAACACGTTTTATTATGCATGTGTGCATAATACACCTCATAAATAAATATATATGCATAAGTTTATGCGCGTGTGTGTGTTCTCTACACAATTCTACACCGTTTGAGAGATTTGGAATAATATTTACAGGGTTACCATTCAGTACCCAACTTAAAATTCTGTGAACGCCGAAATGGCCCCTAGCCTCCATCTGGCCCAAGGAAAACTGAAACTGGGCCGTGTATCTAGAGTCTGCACATTTTGAGGGGTCGGTATCAAATTTGGCAGGATGCCTTTCAGTACCCAACTTAAAACACAGTGTACGTCAACATTGACTCCGGACCCTTACTGGGCTGTAAACCACTCAAACGGGGTCATGAAGCTCACATTGCCATGTTATACTCGGGAAACGCCGGGTAGTTCTACCAGCACTAAGTATATGTGCATCTTGCTGTCTGCTGAGGCTTACGTTCAGTAAAGAGATCTTAGTTTTTCACTGGAAGACAATCTTTATAGCCTGTGTTTATTTATAGTGTTCCATGAAAGCACGTACAAACAAAACTCAGTATGTGGTACAGGACAATAAAATGAACATATTACTACTGGAAGAACGTGTCCGGAAACACGTAGTTTGCTCGCTATAGTCCATTAAAATATTACATTAGGAGGTTGTATAGAATAAACACCTGGAGAGGCCCTAGTCGGGGTGGGTATGAAGCCAGTTCGAGAGGGAAGGTTGAAAGAAGAAAGGAGTGCAACATTTGCCAATAAGTCTCCGCAAGCATGGTGATTTCGAGTAGTGTGAGGAGCCGCAGAGATGTAGTGGTTAGACTACTCAGTTCCTTCCAAAGAGAAATTGACTGGATTCCCTGCAGGGCCACCCCCTAACGATACCTCTGATCGTCGGGTTTACTCGGGGGGGTCCTCCCGTTTCTACCACCTTTGCATTCTAGCTCTGGTCCATAATTACTCACCTCGCTTCACCCTCATCAACATTTAAAACTTGGATGTTGTGTGCTGTCCAAATTTCTTCACTTCACTCACTAGAACAGTGTGTACGGCTGTAATAATCATTAGAACAAAAAACCTGTAAATGTAACATTATATAACACCAAAAAAATAGTCGAGGTGTGTAAGACTGGTGCCGTGGCGACAATGTAACAGGTCCCCACTCTGCCAATCTGTTTGGATATGTGGCACCCAGGTGGTTCAGCACAAAGAACCAAGTTAGTGATAATCTGACACAAAACAACAATCTCGCTTATATATTATGTATTATTTACACTTTTCTGGAGCTTAAATTTGGAGCGGTTATGGTGAGATTTGATTGTTGATCTGTGAACCCATTTTATAATAACCTCTCTATCTGTGTGGAAATGAACAGGGAAAATAATGGCATTGCACCAATAGCGACTTAGGCCACCTCCGGAAAAGAAAGAATTTCTTATGGACTCTGAATACCATACGTACTAAGATGACTTATTAAGAGTTAGTAACACAGTCGATACGATATGAAGCAAATTCAGGATTGTGTATTGTCGATTACCCTGAGTGTGGCATCCTGTTTACCTTTCCAAGGTACATTCATGTTGACGGGGCACCACTGATCGTAACGTGGCAATGTCTTAATACAAAAGTTTTTAGTGTATGGGGAAACCCCTTTGTAAAATATTTCGCTGCATGGGCCGTCGTCGTCTGTCCCGTAGTGGATAATTAAATAACAACAAAATTTTTGGTTTGAGAAGACAAATTATAAATAAGTTACGGCAAGTGTGTGTGTGCGGAGCAGCAAAAATCGTGCCAATTATGGGGAAAAAATTGTTGTGCAGGTCTGTGAGAGGGAGAGAGGGAGAAGAGGCACTATTGGCAACAATTTGGTATATCACCCCAAAATAACTCCGTCACATTTGGTGTCATGCTATAGTCCTAAAAACCTGTACATTTTTCTTTATCTTGTCACTGGAACGTTGTCATTGGACGAACCCTCGAAGATTATGTCAGCAAATAATAAGAACTGGAGAAACTGACTGAATCACGCACAGCCGAGCCAGCTCAAATGGAACTGTTGTAGTCTTCTTAACGAGCTCTAATGTATAGAGGAATGTGAAGTTATGCCTACTACCAAAATGACTGTAGCGATTTTCGCGTATCTACTGATTGGCAAATGCATAACTGTATGTGTACTAGAGTTAATCAAAAAGTTTAGCTGTATCCTTATAATACATCTACATGTATCGTGTTTAATGTTTTGACGTACAAGCAGAGGACAAGCTGGTGTGAAGGCGCAACATTGCATGGTCTGTTTGTCATAAGCATTCTCAATCACGTAGTGGCTAATGACATGCTGGAACATGCGCAAAATTTCGGTGCGTAATCATTAAGTAGGTTGACTTTTTGCAAGAACGTGGTAGACTAGATTATGTCGGAAGGCAATCAACTAACATTTCCGCACGAAGTTGTACGAACCGATGCTAGACGCACAGTTTACCTTCAAGTGCATATGCAGCATTTATATCGACTGTTATATAACAGCTTTAAACGAATTAGTCTGTATTAACCGGACAAGTTACGTCCCTGGGAAGCTTCCGTTATGCAAAACGTATGTCAAGTAAACTAATTTTTCCTCCATAACGTACAGCCGAAGTTTCGCTGCTTGTTCTTACAGAAATGGTTAAATTTCGTTTTAAGTCCCGTACTTACAGATATAAATGTATCCGAAAATAACTATTCCGATCCACATTTTTGTAGGTCCAATAATTGTCTAAAAACTTAACAATATTTTAACAAACAATTCATGATAATTTTTGTGTGTGTGATTACAGTATAAAAGTCTTGACGAAAAGTAATCCGGCAATGTTAATGCGTTTACAAACTCTGTCATGTAACCTGGTTCAACCCCCCAAATCTAAAGTGACATAATGTAAATATTACCGAACGCTTAGCAATACTCCAAACTTCTACGTTACCACAACTCAGAATAAAAACCTGGAAAATCTCTAGTTGCAACATTTGGTTTGGCCAACGTTGGTTCAAAGTTTGTCTCTACCGTTGGTCCCGCACGGACATTTATAAGTTGGCCCAGTACCGAAATGTCACGTGGGGCTACAATGGTCCCAAATTATCTTTATGTTTATTGCCAACTAAAATACATTATTGTTCCAACATAATGTTATGGCTGAGTGGACAGTTTATAAGAGTTGCGTGTTTATATTTCAATGGAATTCACAGAGTCATTTAGCAAACAAATATTTACTAACATGTTTTTACGTTGGTAAAGTGTTGGCAAGATGTATTATTGCATACATAAAGCCAACCAATAAGTAAGATTGTGCCGTTTGTTATCGGTGTTCAAAATATTTTTTATCCACCAAATAAAAATAAAAAGAATGTGTTAATCTTATTAGTTAACACTACTACTTACGTTCATATGACGATCTGAAAATTTGCATGGTGGCCGTCGAACACAAACTCGCCACCTTTGTCCAGAATACAACTAAATCCACACATTTCTTGTATTTCTGTAAGTTACTTGATCATTACGTCAGTTAATATGTACGGTGGTTTTTAAGACCTCCCAAATATCCAGGAGTCCGACGGCCAAAAGCCTATACAGAATATACTTTACTATACTTGATTAGTGCAAAAAATCAGATTATAACTCCTACGTGCATATATGATTCACTTGTTAAGGAAAACATTAAAAATTATGCTGCCGAAACCCGGGATCGAACCAGGGACCTTTAGATCTTTAGTCTAACGCTCTCCCAATTGAGCTATTTCGGCTCACGTATAAATTATGTTTTCGCTGTTGGCAGAATTATCACACTGAAAATTCCTATTAGAAATACCAAAAAAAGTATAGTATTTCCTGCTGCCACCAGCAGGGTCGACACGAAAACCATGCTGCTGATAGTTTCTTGAGTTCGCTGTCTTAGCCCAGGATAGACGTGTCGTTATAATTCATTCACGATTACTCACTTTTCTGAAGCCCTGCTAATGTTCTATTTCCAAGATATTCCTCCGCTCTATGCAACTAAAGGGTAATTATTAATATAAAATTACGCCAAGGGAGAACACAACAAAGTCGTGCGCACTCTGTTGTAATACAATTTTGCATAAGAAATATTTATTACTATCGCACCTAATAGCACGATGTATTATGCATGTGTGCATAATACACCTAATAAATAAATAAATAATAAATATATATATATGCATAAGTTTATGCGTGTGTGTGTGTTCTCTACACAATTCTACACCGTTTGAGAGATTTGGAATAAAATTTGCAGGGTTACCATTCAGTACCCAACTTAAAATTCTGTGAACGTCGAAATGGTCCCTAGCCTCCATCTGGCCCAAGGAAAACTGAAACTGGGCCGTGTATATAGAGTCTGCACATTTTGAGGGGTCGGTATCAAATTTGGCAGGATGCCTTTCAGTACCCAACTTAAAACACAGTGTAGGTCAACATTGACTCCGGGCGCTTACCGGGCTGTAAACCACTCAAACGGGGTCATGTAGCTCACATTGCCATGTTATACTCGGGAAACGCCGGGTAGCTCTACGAGCACTAAGTATATGTGCATCTTGCTGTCTGCTGAGGATTACGTTCAGTAAAGAGATTTTAGTTTTTCACTGGAAGACAATTTTTATAGCCTGTGTTTATTTATAGTGTTCCGTGAAAGCACGTACAAACAAAACTCAGTATGTGGTACAGGACAATAAAACGAACATATTACTACTGGAAGAACGTGTCAGGAAACACGTAGTTTGCTCGCTATAGTCCATTAAAATATTACATTAGGAGGTTGTGTAGAATAAAAACCTGGAGAGGCCCTAGTCGGGGTGAGTATGAAGCTAGTTCGAGAGGGAAGGTTGAAAGAAGAAAGGAGTGCAACATTTGCCAATAAGTCTCCGCAAGCATGGTGATTTCGAGTAGCGTGAGGAGCCGCAGTGATGTAGTGGATAGACTACTCAGTTCCTACCAAAGCGTAAATTGACTGGATTCCCTGCAGGGCAACCCCCTAACGATGCCACTGATCGTTGGGTTTTGGACGAGGGGGGTGGGGGGGTCTCCCGTTTCTACCACCTTTGCATTCTAGCTCTGATCCAAAATTACTCACCTCGCTTTACCCTCATCAACATTTAAAACTTGGATGTTGTGTGCTGTCCAAATCTCTTCACTTCACTCACTAGAACAGTGTGTACGGCTGTAATAATCATTAGAACAAAAAACCTGTAAATGTAACATTATATAACCCCAAACAAAATAGCCGAGGTGTGTAAGACTTGTGCCGTGGCGGCTATGTAACAGGGCCCCACTCTGCCAATCTGTTTGGATATGTGGCACCCAGGTGGTTAAGCACAAAGAACCAAGTTAGTGATAATCTGACACAATACAACAATCTCGCTTATATATTATGTATTATTTACACTTTTCTGGTGCTTAAATTAGGAGCAGTAATGGTGAGATTTGATTGTTGATCTGTGAACCCATTTTATAATAACCTCTCTATTTGTTTGGAAATGAACAGGGAAAATGATGGCATTGCACCAATAGCGACTTAGGCCACCTCCGGAAAAGAAACAATTTCTTATGGACTCTGAATACCATACGTACTAAGATGACGTATTAAGAGCTAGTAGCTCAGTCGATACGATATGAAGCAAATTCAGGATTGTGTATTGTCGATTACCCTGAGTGTGGCATCCTGTTTACCTTTCCAAGGTACATTCACGTTGACGGGGCAGCACAGATCGTAACATGGCAATGTCTTAATACAAAAGTTTTTAGTGTATGGGGAAACCCCTTTGTAAAAGATTTCGCTGCATGTGCCGTCGCCGTCTGTCAAATAGTGGAAAATTAAATAACAACAAAATTTTTGGTTTGACAAGACAAATAATAAATTAGTTACGGCAAGTGTGTGTGTGTGCGGAGCAGCAAAAGTCGAACCAATTATGGGAAAAAAATTGTTGCGTAGGGCGGGGTGGAGGGAGGGAGAAGCACTACCGGCAACAATTTGGTAAATCACCCCAAAATAACTCCGTCACATTTGGTGTCATGCTATAGTCCTAAAAACCTGTACATTTTTCTTTATCTCGTCACTGGAACGTTGTCATTGGACGAACCCTCGAAGATTCTGTCAGTAAATAATAAGAACTGGAGAAACTGACTGAATCACGCACAGCCAAGCCAGCTCGAATGGAACTGTTGTAGTCTTCTTAACGAGCTCTAAAGTATAGAGGAATGTGAAGTTATGCCTACTACCAAAATGACTGCAGCGATTTTCGCGTATCTACTGATTGGCAAATGCATAACTGTATGTGTACTCGTGTTAATCAAAAAGTTTAGCTGTATCCTTACAATACATCCACAATTATCGTGTTTAATGTTTTGACGTACAAGCAGAGGACAAGCTGGTGCAAAGGAGCAACATTGCACGGTCTGTTTGTCATAAGCGTTCTCAATCACGTAGTGGCTAATGACATGCTGGAACATGCGCAAAATGTCGTTGCGTAATCATTTAGTAGGTTGACTTTTTGCAAGAACGTGGTAGACTAGATTATGTCGGAAGGCAATAAACTAACATTTCCGCACGAAGTAGTGCGAACCGATGCTGGACGCACAGTTTACCTTCAAGTGCATATGCAGCATTTATATCGACTGTTATATAACAGCTTTTAACGAATTAGTCTGTATTAACCGGACAAGTTACGTCCCTGGGAAGCTTCCGTTACGCATAACGTATGTCAAGTAAACTAATTTTTCCTCCATAACGTACAGGCGAAGTTTCGCTTCTTGTTCTTACAGAAATGGTTAAATTTCGTTTTAATTCCCGTACTTACAGATATAAATGTATCCGAAAATAACTATTCAGATCCACATTTTGTAGGTCCTATAATTGTCGAAAAACTTAACAATATTTTAACAAACAATTCATGATATTCTCTTGTGTGTCTGATTACAGTATAAAAGTCTTAACGAAAAGTAGTCCGGCAATGTTAATTCGTTTACAAACTCTGTCATGTAACCTGGTTCAACCCCCCAAATCTAAAGTGACATAATGTAAATATTACCGAACGCTTAGCAACAATCCAAACTTCTACGTTACCACAACTCAGAATAAAAACCTGGAAAATCTCTAGTTGCAACATTTGGTTTGGCCGAAGTTTGGTTCAAAGTTTGTCTATACCGTTGGTCCAGCACGGACATTTTTAAGTTGGCCCAGTTCCGAAATGTCACGTTGGGCTACAGTGGTCCAAAATTATCTTTATGTTTATTTCCAACTAAAATACATTATTGTTCCAACATAATGTTATGGCTGAGTGGACAGTTTACAAGAGTAGCGTGTTTATATTTTAATGGAATTCACAGAGTCATTTAGCAAACGAATATTTACTAACATGTTTTTAAGTTGGTAAATTGTTGGCAAGATGTATTATTGCATACATAAAGCCAACCAATAAGTAAGATTGTGCCGTTTGTTATCGGTGTTGAAAAAATTTTTTATCCACCAAATAAAAATAAAAAGAATGTGTTAATCTTATTAGTTAACACTACTACTTACCTTCATATGACGATCTGAAAATTTGCATGGATGCCGTCGAATACACACTCGACACCTTTGTCCAGAATACAACTAAATCCACACATTTCTTGTATTTCTGTAAGTTGCTTGATCATTACGTCAGATAATATGTACGGTGGTTTTTAAGACCTCCCAAATATCCAGGAGTCCGACGGCTAAATACGGCCGATACAGAATATACTTTACTAAACTTGATTAGTGCAGAAAATCAGATTATAACTCCTACGTGCATATATGATTCACTTGTTAAGGAAATCATTAAAAATTATACTGCCGAAACCCGGGATCGAACCAGGGACCTTTAGATCTTCAGTCTAACGCTCTCCCAACTGAGCTATTTCGGCACACGTAGGAATTACGTCTTCGCTATTGGCAGAATAGCAAACTCATAATTCCTATTAGAAATACCAAAATAAGTATAGTATATCCTGCATGCCACCAGCAGGGTCGACACGAATCCCATGCTGCTGATAGTTTCTTGAGTTCGCTGTCTTAGCCCAGGATAGACGTGTCGTTATAATTCATTCACGATTACTCACTTTTCTGAAGTCCTGCTTATGTTCTATTTCCAAGATATTCCTCCGCTCTTTGCAACTAAAGGGTAATTATTAACATAAAATTACACCAAGGGAGAACACCACAAATTCGTGCGCACTCTGTTGTAATACAATTTTGCTTAAGAAATATTTATTACTGGGTGCTACCAACATACATGTTTTATAATGTTTTTATTCATATTTATTATAAATGAAATATTATGTTTTATAAACCTTTATTTTTGATAAATTTTTAATTTAAAGAGAAAAATAAGATACTTTTATGTTAAAAGAAGTATAAAACGCTTGTGATACATGGAATATTTAGGAAATAACAAAAAAAGTCGTACAGTAGGGTAATTTTTTAAAAGTTTGATTCAAAAAGTGTGAAGAAACCGCGAATAGACTATAGGAAGGTCTGTGAAACAAAGTGTGGTTGTGGCAACTGGAAAATGGAAAATAATCTGTAGTGTCTCGTGGTTCCAACTTTTTCACTCAGCACACTCATATTTTTTTTCCATAATTCTGCTAATTAAAAAAGTTAATTTTACTGAGGACTGCAACAGAAATTATATCCCATGACGACCGTCAACGGGTCCCGGTTTTCATAATAATTCTCGTTCCGATACTTGTGTTTATAATTAAAGTCTTATCTGTGTGATAATACACTCTAAAATTTGGGATTAGTCAAATCATTAATCATTTCGCTAAATAAAAGTTTTATTATGATCGTTTGTCGTTTACTGCTTTGTATTTATTGAGTATAAATATGAGCTAATGGTCGAAAAAGATACGCAAAGAAAAAATTCAGATAGCTGCAACTACAATGCATTCATGGGAAAGAATAAAACCATATAACTCATTAAGGGTAAAGTAAGAAAATGTTAACTGATTAAAGTTAAAAGTTAAAATTCACGCAAATTAACTTATTAAAGTTTATGCTAAAACAAAATTAATACATTATTGTTAAAAGTTGTGGAACAACAAATATTTTACAGTAAAAATAAAGTCTCAAAAAAGGGTTTCATCGATGTTTATAATTCAAAATATTAAAAATAAAAAAAAGTCACAATTTACAGTCACAGAAAACATTACTACAACTTGGTTGATAGGTTGCCGAATCAGAAAGGCCTACCTATCAAAATGATGAATTCACAATCTTCTACGAAACCATTTGAACTATTCTTTTAAAATAAATTCTTATAACACAACTTAGCACGAAACCACACCAGTGCATTGTCTACAAAAAACAACCGAAATGTGCATGCAGCACTAGGATCATCAACTGTGCAAGTGTGATTTTTGCGTAGTGAGAGATTGTATCGGATAATCGTGTCAGTGATATCTCGCTTGAATCACAATCGCTTTGGGTGTAACTAACAATGATTTTCGATTCAGTACATAACTTCAGTTTATCGATCTAAATATCGTGGTGTATAACTCATCTGCCACCAAATACTGTACGTTGCGTATTTTTGAGAGGTTTGTTTAGTTAATAATGGCATTTGCACATACTTCGTTGTCAACTTCGGCCTCCACGATATTGCAAAGTTAACTATCATAATTTTTAAAATTAATTAATATTATAAAAACTACAAAATTTAAAAAAATTAATTTTAATCGTCGATTTTTTAAATAGTTGATCCCAAGTATGCTACGATGTGACTATTCGGTTTTGCAGTAAATATGCTAAGGTATCTCACCTAATAACATGGTGTATTATGCATGTGTGCATAATACATCTCATAAATAAATATATAATAAATATATATATGCATAAGTTTATGCGTGTGTGTGTGTGTTCTCTACACAATTCTACACCGTTTGAAAGATTTGGAATAAAATTTGCAGGGTTAACATTCAGTACCCAACTTAAAATTCTGTGAACGCCGAAATGGTCCCTAGCCTCCATCCGGCCCAAGGTAAACTGAAACTGGGCCGTGTATATAGAGTCTGCGCATTTTGAGGGGTCGGTATCAAATTTGGCAGGATGCCTTTCAGTACCCAACTTAAAACACAGTGTACGTCAACATTGACTCCGGACCCTTACCGGGCTGTAAACCACTCAAACGGGGTCATGTAGCTCACATTGCCATGTTATACTCGGGAAACGCCGGGTAGTTCTACGAGCACTAAGTATATGTGCATCTTGCTGTCTGCTGAGGATTACGTTCAGTAAAGAGATTTTAGTTTTTCACTGGAAGACAATTTTTATAGCCTGTGTTTATTTATAGTGTTCCGTGAAAGCACGTACAAACAAAACTCAGTATGTGGTACAGGACAATAAAACGAACATATTACTACTGGAAGAACGTGTCAGGAAACACGTAGTTTGCTCGCTATAGTCCATTAAAATATTACATTAGGAGGTTGTATGTAATAAACACCTGGAGAGGCCCTAGTCGGGGTGAGTATGAAGCTAGTTCGAGAGGGAAGGTTGAAAGAAGAAAGGAGTGCAACATTTGCCAATAAGTCTCCGCAAGCATGGTGATTTCGAGTAGTGTGAGGAGCCGCAGTGATGTAGTGGTTAGACTACTCAGTTCCTACCAAAGCGAAATTGACTGGATTCCCTGCAGGGCCACCCCCTAACGATACCTCTAATCGTCGGGTTTACTCGGGGGGGGGGGGGTGGTGGGTCCTCCCGTTTCTACCACCTTTGCATTCTAGCTCTGGTCCATAATTACTCACCTCGCTTTACCCTCATCAACATTTAAAACTTGGATGTTGTGTGCTGTCCAAATCTCTTCACTTCACTCACTAGAACAGTGTGTACGGCTGTAATAATCATTAGAACAAAAAACCTGTAAATGTAACAATATATAACCCCAAACAAAATAGCCGAGGTGTGTAAGACTGGTGCCGTGGCGGTAATGTAACAGGGCCCCACTCTGCCAATATGTTTGGATATGTGGCACCCAGGTGGTTAAGCACAAAACACCAAGATAGTGATAATCTGACACAAAACAACAATCTCGCTAATATATTATGTATTATTTACACTTCTCTGGTGCTTAAATTTGGAGCAGTTATGGTGAGATTTGATTGTTGATCTGTGAACCCATTTTATAATAACCTATCTATCTGTTTGGAAATGAACAGGGAAAACGATGGCATTGCACCAATAGCGACTTAGGCCACCTCCGGAAAAGAAACAATTTCTTATGGACTCTGAATACCATACGTACTAAGATGACGTATTAAGAGTTAGTAGCTCAGTCGATACGATAAGAAGGAAATTCAGGATTGTGTATTGTCGATTACCCTGAGTGTGGCATCCTGTTTACCTTTCCAAGGTACATTCATGTTGACGGGGCACCACTGATCGTAACATGGCAATGTCTTTATACAAAAGTTTTTAGTGTATGGGCAAACCCCTTTGTAAGATATTTCGCTGCATGGGCCGTCGTCGTCTGTCCCGTAGTGGAAAATTAAATAACGACAAAATTTTTGGTTTAACAAGACAAATAATAAATTAGTTACGACAAGTGTGTGTTAGTGTGTGTGCGGAGCAGCAAAAGTCGTATCAATTATGGGAAAAATTTGTTGTTCTTAGATCTCCGGGCTTGGCGGAGGGAGGGAGGTAGAAGAGGCACTACCGGCCACAATTTGGCAAATCACCCCAAAATAACTCCGTCACATTTGGTGACTATTACCAAAATGACTGTAGCGATTTTCGCGTATCTACTGATTGGCAAATGCATAACTGTATGTGTACTAGAGTTGATCAAAAAGTTTAGCGGTATCCTTGCAATACATCCACATGTATCGTGTTTAATGTTTTGACGTAAAAGCAGAGGACAAGCTGGTGAGAAGGAACAACATTGCATGGTCTGTTTGCCATAAGCGTTCTCAATCACGTAGTGGCTAATGATATGCTGGAACATGCGCAAAATTTCGGTGCGTAATCATTTAGTAGGTTGACTTTTTGCAAGAACGTGGTTGACTAGATTATGTCGGAAGGCAATCAACTAACATTTCCGCACGAAGTTGTACGAACCGATGCTAGACGCACAGTTTACCTTCAAGTGCATATGCAGCATTTATATCGACTGTTATATAACAGCTTTTAACGAATTAATCTGTATTAACCGGACAAGTTACGTCCCTGGGAAGCTTCCGTTATGCAAAACGTATGTCAAGTAAACTAATTTTTCCTCCATAACGTACAGCCGAAGTTTCGCTGCTTGTTCTTACAGAAATGGTTAAATTTCGTTTTAATTCCCGTACTTGCAGATATAAATGTATCCGAAAATAACTATTCCGATCCACATTTTTGTAGGTCCAATAATTGTCTAAAAACTTAACAATATTTTAACAAACAATTAATGATAATTTTTGTGTGTCTGATTACAGTATAAAAGTCTTAACGAAAAGTAATCCGGCAATGTTAATTCGTTTACAAACTCTGTCATGTAACCTGGTTCAACCCCCCAAATCTAAAGTGACATAATGTAAATATTACCGAACGCTTAGCAATAATCCAAACTTCTACGTTACCACAACTCAGAATAAAAACCTGGAAAATCTCTAGTTGCAACATTTGGTTTGGCCAACGTTGGTTCAAAGTTTGTCTCTACCGTTGGTCCAGCACGGACATTTTTAAGTTGGCCCAGTACCGAAATGTCACGTGGGGCTACATTGGCCCAACATGATTTTTATGTTTATTGCCAACAAAAATACATTATTGTTCCAACATAATGTTATGGCTGAGTGGACAGTTTATAAGATTAGCATGTTTATATTTTAATGGAATTCACAGAGTCATTTAGCAAACAAATATTTACTAACATGTTTTTACGTTGGTAAAGTGTTGGCAAGATGTATTATTGCATACATAAAGCCAACCAATAAGTAAGATTGTGCCGTTTGTTATCGGTGTTCAAAATTTTTTTTATCAACCAAATAAAAATAAAAAGAACGTGTTAGTCTTATTAGTTCACACTACTTTTACCTTCATATGATGATCTGAAAATTTGCATGGTGGCCGTCGAATGCAAACTCGCCACCTTTGTCCAGAATACAACTAAATCCACACATTTGTTGTATTTCTGTATGTTACTTGATCATTACGTCAGTTAACATGTACGGTGGTTTTTAAGACCTCCCAAATATCCGAGTCCGACGGCTAAAAGCCGATACAGAATATACTTTACTATACTTGATTAGTGCAAAAAATCAGATTATAACTGCTACGTGCATATATGATTCACTTGTTAGGGAAAACATTAAAAATTATCCTGCCGAAACCCGGGATCGAACCAGGGACCTTTAGATCTTCAGTCTAACGCTCTCCCAACTGAGCTATTTCGGCACACGTATGAATTACGTTTTCGCTATTGGTAGAAATATTGCACTCAAAATTCCTATTAGAAATACCAAATGAAGTATAGTATTTCCTGCATCCCACCAGCAGGGTGGAATTACTCACTTTTCTGAAGCCGTGCTAATGTTCTATTTCCAAGATATTCCTCCGCTCTATGCAACTAAAGGGTAATTATTATAATAAAATTACACCAAGGGAGAACACAACAAATTCGTGCGCACTCTGTTGTAATACAATTTTGCATAAGAAATATTTATTACTGGGTGCTACCAACATACATGTTTTATAAATGTTTTTATTCATATTTATTACAAATGAAATATTATATTTTATAAACATTTATTTTTGAAAAATTCTTAATTTAACGAAAAATTAGATACATTTATGTTAACAGAAGTATAAAACGCTTGTGATACATGGAATATTTAGGAAATAACAAAAAAGTCGTATAGTAGGGTAATTTTTTAAAAGTTTGATTCATAAAGTGTGAAGTAACCGCGAATAGACTATAGGAAGGTCTGTGAAACAAAGTGTGGTTGTGGCAACTGGAAAATGGAAAATAATCTGTAGTGTCTCGTGGTTCCAACTTTTTCACTCAGCACACTCATATTTTTTTCCATAATTCTGCTAATAAAAAAAGTCAATTTTACTGAGGACTGCAACAGAAATTATATCCCATGACGACCGTCAACCGCTTCCTGTTTTCATAATAATTTTCGTGCCAATACTTGGGTTTATAATTATAGTCTTATCTGTGCGATAATACACTCTAAAATCTGGGATTAGTCAAAGCATTAATCATTTCGCTAAAGAAAAGTTTTGTTCTGTTAGTTTGTCGTTTACCGCTTTGTATTTAATGCGTATAAATATAAGCTAAAGGTCGAAAAAGACACGCAAAGTAAATTTCAGATAGCTGCAACTACAATGCATTCATGGGAAAGAACAAAACCATATAACTCATTAAGGGTAAAGTAAGATAATGTTAACTGATTAAATTTAAAGTTAAACTCACGCTAATTAACTTATTAAAGTTTATGCTAAAACAAAATTAACACATTAATGTTATAAGTTGAAGAACAACAAATATATTACAGTTAAAATAAAGTCTCAAAAAAGGGTTTCATCGATGTATATAATTCAAAATATTAAATTTAAAAAAAAGTCACAATTTACAGTCACAGAAAACATTACCACAACTTGGATGATAGGTTGCCTAATCAGATAGGCCTACCTATCAAAAATGATGAATTAACAATCTTCTACGAAACCATCTTAACTAATGTTCTAAAATAAATTCTTATAACACAACTTAGCACGAAACCACACCAGTGCATTGTCTACAAAAAACAACCGAAATGTGCATGCAGCATTAGGATCATCAACTGTGCAAGTGTGATTTTTGCGTAGTGAGAGATTGTATCGGAAAATCGTGTCAGTGATATCTCGCTTGAATCACAATCGCTTTGGGTGTAACTAACAATGATTTTCGATTCAGTACATAACTTCAGTTTATCGATCTAAATATCGTGGTGTATAACTCATCGGCCACCAAATACTGTACGTTGCGTATTTTTGAGAGGATTGTTTAGTTAATAATGGAATTTGTTGTCTACTTCGGCCTCCACAATATTGCAAAGTTAACTATCATTAGTTTTAAAATTAATTAAAATTATAAAAACTACATACTTTAAAAAATTAATTTTAATCGTCGATTTTTTAAATAGTTGATCCCAAGTATGCTACGATGTGACTATTCGGTTTTGCAGTAAATATGCTAAGGTATCGCACCTAATAACATGGTGTATTATGCATGTGTGCATAATACATCTCATAAATAAATAAATAATAAATATATATATGCATAAGTTTATGCGTGTGTGTGTGTGTTCTCTACACAATTCTACACCGTTTGAGAGATTTGGAATATAATTTGCAGGGTTACCATTCAGTACCCAACTTAAAATTCTGTGAACGCCGAAATGGTCTAGAGCCTCCATCTGGCCAAAGGAAAACTGAAACTGGGCCGTGTATATAGAGTCTGCACATTTTGAGGGGTCGGTATCAAATTTGGAAGGATGCCTTTCAGTACCCAACTTAAAACACAGTGTAGGTCAACATTGACTCCGGGCGCTTACCGGGCTGTAAACCACTCAAACGGGGTCATGTAGCTCACATTGCCATGTTATACTCGGGAAACGCCGGGTAGTTCTACGAGCACTAAGTATATGTGCATCTTGCTGTCTGCTGAGGATTACGTTAAGTAAAGAGATTTTAGTTTTTCACTGGAAGACAATTTTTATAGCCTGTGTTTATTTATAGTGTTCCGTGAAAGCACGCACAAACAAAACTCAGTATGTGGTACAGGACAATAAAACGAACATATTACTACTGGATGAACGTGTCCGGAAACATGTAGTTTGCTCGCTATAGTCCATTAAAATATTACATTAGGAGGTTGTATGTAATAAACACCTGGAGAGGCCCTAGTCGGTGTGGGTATGAAGCCAGTTCGAGAGGGAAGGTTGAAAGAAGAAAGGAGTGCAACATTTGCCAATAAGTCTCCGCAAGCATGGTGATTTCGAGTAGTGTGAGGAGCCGCAGTGATGTAGTGGTTAGACTACTCAGTTCCTACCAAAGCGAAATTGACTGGATTCCCTGCAGGGCCACCCCCTAACGATTCCTCTGATCGACGGGTTTACCCGTGGATTCTGGGGGGGGGGGGGTGTGTCTCCCCAAACAAAATAGTCGAGGTGTGTAAGACTGGTGCCGTGGCGGCAATGTAACAGGGCCCCACTCTGCCAATCTGTTTGGATATGTGGCACCCAGGTGGTTAAGCACAAAGAACCAAGTTAGTGATAATCTGACACAAAACAACAATCTCGCTTATATATTATGTATTATTTACACTTTTCTGGTGCTTAAATTTGGAGCAGTAATGGTGAGATTTGATTGTTGATCTGTGAACCCATTTTATAATAACCTCTCTATTTGTTTGGAAATGAACAGGGAAATTGATGGCATTGCACCAATAGCGACTTAGGCCACCTCCGGAAAAGAAACAATTTCTTATGGACTCTGAATACCATACGTACTAAGATGACGTATTAAGAGTTAGTAGCTCAGTCGATACGATATGAAGCAAATTCAGGATTGTGTATTGTCGATTACCCTGAGTGTGGCATCCTGTTTACCTTTCCAAGGTACATTCATGTTGACGGGCACCACTGATCGTAACGTGACAATGTCTTAATACAAAAGTTTTTAGTGTATGGGGAAACCCCTTTGTAAAATATTTCGCTGCATGGGCCGTCGTCGTCTGTCCCGTAGTGGAAAATTAAATAACAACAAAATTTTTGGTTTGACAAGACAAATAATAAATAAGTTACGGCAAGTGTGTGTGTGTGCGGAGCAGCAAAAGTCGTACCAATTATGGGAAAAAAATTTTGGGAAGGGCGGGGTGGAGGGAGGGAGAAGCACTACCGGCAACAATTTGGTAAATCACCCCAAAATATCTCCGTCACATTTGGTGTCATGCTATAGTCCTAAAAACCTGTACATTTTTCTTTATCTTGTCACTGGAACGTTGTCATTGGACGAACCCTCGAAGATTCTGTCAGTAAATAATAAGAACTGGAGAAACTGACTGAATCACGCACAGCCGAGCCAGCTCAAATGGAACTGTTGTAGTCTTCTTAACGAGCTCTAAAGTATAGAGGAATGTGAAGTTATGCCTACTACCAAAATGACTGCAGCGATTTTCGCGTATCTACTGATTGGCAAATGCATAACTGTATGTGTACTCGTGTTAATCAAAAAGTTTAGCTGTATCCTTACAATACATCCACATGTATCGTGTTTAATGTTTTGACGTACAAGCAGAGGACAAGCTGGTGAGAAGGAACAACATTGCATGGTCTGTTTGCCATAAGCGTTCTCAATCACGTAGTGGCTAATGACATGCTGGAACATGCGCAAAATTTCGGTGCGTAATCATTTAGTAGGTTGACTTTTTGCAAGAACGTGGTTGACTAGATTATGTCGGAAGGCAATCAACTAACATTTCCGCACGAAGTTGTACGAACCGATGCTAGACGCACAGTTTACCTTCAAGTGCATATGCAGCATTTATGTCGACTGTTATATAACAGCTTTTAACGAATTAGTCTGTATTAACCGGACAAGTTACGTCCCTGGGAAGCTTCCGTTATGCAAAACGTATGTCAAGTAAACTAATTTTTCCTCCATAACGTACAGCCGAAGTTTCGCTGCTTGTTCTTACAGAAATGGTTAAATTTCGTTTTAATTCCCGTACTTGCAGATATAAATGTATCCGAAAATAACTATTCCGATCCACATTTTTGTAGGTCCAATAATTGTCTAAAAACTTAACAATATTTTAACAAACAATTCATGATATTCTCTTGTGTGTCTGATTACAGTATAAAAGTCTTGACGAAAAGTAATCCGGCAATGTTAATTCGTTTACAAACTCTGTCATGTAACCTGGTTCAACCCCCCAAATCACACTACTTTTACCTTCATATGATGATCTGAAAATTTGCATGGTGGCCGTCGAATGCAAACTCGCCACCTTTGTCCAGAATACAACTAAATCCACACATTTGTTGTATTTCTGTATGTTACTTGATCATTACGTCAGTTAACATGTACGGTGGTTTTTAAGACCTCCCAAATATCCAGGAGTCCGACGGCTAAAAGCCGATACAGAATATACTTTACTATACTTGATTAGTGCAAAAAATCAGATTATAACTCCTACGTGCATATATGATTCACTTGTTAGGGAAAACATTAAAAATTATCCTGCCGAAACCCGGGATCGAACCAGGGACCTTTAGATCTTCAGTCTAACGCTCTCCCAACTGAGCTATTTCGGCACACGTATGAATTACGTCTTCGCTATTGGTAGAAATATCGCACTCAAAATTCCTATTAGAAATACCAAAAGAAGTATAGTATTTCCTGCATCCCACCAGCAGGGAGGAATTACTCACTTTTCTGAAGCCGTGCTAATGTTCTATTTCCAAGATATTCCCCACTCTATGCAACTAAAGGGTAATTATTATAATAAAATTACACCAAGGGAGAACACAACAAATTCGTGCGCACTCTGTTGTAATACAATTTTGCATAAGAAATATTTATTACTGGGTGCTACCAACATACATGTTTTATAAATGTTTTTAATCATATTTTTTATAAATGAAATATTATATTTTATAAACATTTATTTTTGAAAAATTCTTAATTTAACGAAAAATTAGATACATTTATGTTAACAGAAGTATAAAACGCTTGTGATACATGGAATATTTAGGAAATAACAAAAAAGTCGTATAGTAGGGTAATTTTTTTAATTTTGATTCAAAAAGTGTGAAGAAACCGAGAATAGACTATAGGAAGGTCTGTGAAACAAAGTGTGGTTGTGGCAACTGGAAAATGGAAAATAATCTGTAGTGTCTCGTGGTTCCAACTTTTTCACTCAGCATACTCATATTTTTTTCCATAATTCTGCTAGTTAAAAAAGTTAATTTTACTGAGGACTGCAACAGAAATTATATCCCATGACGACCGTCAACCGCTTCCTGTTTTCATAAGAATTCTCGTTCCGATACTTGTGTTTATAATTATAGTATTATCTGTGCGATAATAAACTCTATAATCTGTGATTAGTCAAAGCATTAATCATTTCTCTAAATAAAAGTTTTATTCTGTTAGTTTGTCGTTAACCGCTTTGTATTTATTGCGTATAAATATAAGCTAAAAGTCAAAAAAGCTATGCAAAGAAAAAATTCAGATAGCTGCCACTATAACGCATTCTTGGTAAAGAATACAATAATCTAACTGATTAAACTTTGTGTTAAAGTAAGAAAATATTAACTGTTTAAAGTTAAGAGTTAAAATCCATGCAAATTTAATGATTATAGTTTAAGTAAAACAAAATGAACTGATTGCAGTTAAAAATTAAAAAACAAAAATATTACAGTTCAAATAAAGTCTCAAAAATTTTTTTTGTGAATGTTTATTAAAACATTAAAAAATATCACAATTTACAGCCCCAGAAAAAAAAAACCACAACTTGATTGCTGGATGCAGAATCAAATAGTCCTGATTATCAAAATTTTAAATGAACAATCTTCTACGAAACCATTTGAAATAAAACTTCTAAAATAAACTCTAATAGCACAACTTAGAATGAAACAAGAGCAGTGCATTGACTACAAAAACAATCGAGATGTGCACGCCGAACGAGGACCATCAACTGTGATTTTTGCGTACTGAGAGATTGTAACAATAGATCGCGACGGCGGCATTTCGCCTAGCTCACAATCGCGTTGCGCGTGAACAACGATAGTTTTCGATTCAGTGCATAACATCAGTGTATCGATCTGTATATCGGGGTGTATAACTCGTCAGCTGTCAAATACGTTACGTATTTTTAAGAAGTTTGTCCAGATATTAATGGGATTTGCATATATATATCGTTGTCATCTTCGGCCTCCAGGAGATTGCATAGTTAAGTTACGTTAGTTTTAATCCTTAACCAGACATTTTAGATTAAAACTTAATAGTTAATTAGTTTTAAAAACAACAAATAAGTTAGAAATCACACCCTTTACACCATTAATTAATTCTAATAGTTAATGTTTTAATAGTTAATCCCAAGTATAGCGTAAGGTGTGAATTTTTTGGTTTTTCAGTAAATATGCTAATGTATCACACCTTATATCTTGGGGTATTATTGTATATATATATATGTGTATGTATGTATGTATATATGTGTGCGTGCGTGCGTGCGCGTGCGCGCGCGCGCGCGTGTGTGTGTGTGTGTGTGTGTGTGTGTGTGAGAGGGGGGGGGGGGCAATGACACCTGTCGGTACCCAACTTAAAATACTGTGAGAGCCAAAAGAGTGTCCAGCCTCCATCTGGCCCAAGAAAAACCGAAACTGGGTCACATATTTTGAGTCTGCACCTTTTGACAAATCTGGGCCATTTTAGTACGCATTTTAAAATACTGTGTACGCCCAACATTGACTCTGGCCTCTTACTGGGCTGTAAACCTCTTAAACTAGGTCATGTATCTCACACTGCCATCTGATGCTCGAGAAACACGGGCTTCTTCTACGAGTACTAAATAAATGTTTATATTTTTGTCTGCGGAGGATTACGTATAGTAAAGATATTCTAGTTTTTCTCTGGAAGACAAATTTATGGGCTTTATTTATTTAGGTATATTGTACCATGAAAACACGTACAATGCACAACATGTGATGCAGGGCAATAAAATAAACATTTTATGAGAGTGAACACGGGCCAATAATTACGTAGTTTGCTGGCTATGGGCCGTCAAAGTATTACACTAGGAGGTTGTATAATAATAAAAAATATCTGGAGAGGCCCTAGTCAGGTTGGGTATGAAGCCAGTTCGAGGGAGAAGGTGGAAAGATTAAAGAAAGAGTGTAATATTTGCCAATAAGTCTCAGCAAGCGTAGTGATTTCTAGTAGTGCGAGGGTCAGCGGTGGTGTAGTGATTAGACTACTCGCCTCCCACCAAAATGAACTGTGTTTGATTCCCAAGGGGGCCAACAGTAATAGGAGCTGCGGGTTATTGGCCACTTCATTAGAATGACATGTGGATGGAGCGACCTAATTTGAATAATTTCCTAATTTGCATATGCAAATGAGTCAATAATTATTTGATTGAATTATTAAATTAATCGACGAATTAAATTTATTAATTAGATTAATAGATTAATATAATAATGTTTTGATATACATTTTTATTAAAGAATTCTGCGATATCAATTTTTTTAATTATTTTTATGGTGTTATAAGGGTGATATTGGGGGAGCAGAATCGATGTGTACTCTGTGACGTTCTTCAGTCGATTGACCAGAGGAGTGGGTTGTAATTCTCTATATGGGAGTTAATGTTGGTGTAAGAGTGGTATAAGGGCCATTTAAAAATTGTTCTTGTTTGTGACTGATATGTGGAGCGAGCTATATATCTAGGTCGAACGTCTGGAGGCATTCTGAGGATTTAGATATGTGAGAAATGTTTTCTTTTCGGCGAAGTAAATGTTTTTTAAATGAAAAGAGACATTAAAATAGGTTACCAAACTTTAATCATTAACCAAAACATTTTAATCACATAACATTAAACTGACTTTAATTGTGCGATTATGGAATGAATGAAACAAATTAAATTAAATTAAACAAATGACTAACTAATATTAAATTATAATTCGCCATTACTCCAGATCCCCCTCCTCTGAAAAAGATTCTCTCCCAACACGAACATAAATACATGCTTCACCCTCATCGGCTCTCAAAACACAAACAATTAAATGTAACTATCAAAGAAAATGGCTTCCCTCTTACTGCATGTTAAAATAGCAGCAATTCCTCAAAATGTTTTCTGATAGCTGCATAACTCTCAATGATTGCATAATTAAATAAAACCCAAACCATTTATCCGAACACACGAGAGAAAACTGTGTGGGACGTGTTCAATATCTTGTGTTACCCAACGAGGCAGGTCGGCGGCTCGTTTGTAACTGAAGGCTCTCGGAAACCAAGAAATTTCTCTGCCCGCCCCCGCCTCCTCTTCCGTGTGCATGACGCAGACAAAGAAATCACAGCAAGTTCTCACGATGCTCGAAACCACCCATTTCGCAGTTTCACCCCACCATCTCCAACAAGTACTCGACAAGTGCAAACCTGTCATGTTGCACCACCAAAAAAGCAATAGATTATTCTGCTAACTGCTTCGAGCTACACGGAGACAATGCAGGACAAGGGGTGTGGGGGTTTACAGTTTTGTCCGCTGCATTCAGAAAGCACCAGCTATTGGAGACAGTCCCCAGCCCCACCCCCGACTTCCCATGAAGAGTTCTACCGCATGTTCCTCCGACAACTCCTTACCACCACACCCCCTTTCCCTGTGTGGATGCCTCCGCCTGCGCTCAAACACTGCCCCAAAAATTATCGCTGACACTTCCCCCCCTTGCCTCCTCCAAAGACTCTATGCCTCATGGTCGACAATACAGTGTTCGCTGTCGCCCACCAGGTGCTCAACAAAGCAAGTGCAGACCATCGCTTTCCTTTCTCTGCCAGTACGGTTCCCGATACTGACAAAGAGACAAACGCAATCCCTCATGGCAAGACAGCTGGGGGAACCACTCTGATGGCCAGCAGTTACCTGAGAATGGAAACCAGGACATTTCAAACTCTAGGAATATGAAACATTCTAAACTTTTACCCAAAATGTATACCACAAACAAACCAATGTAAGATAATTCCGAATAGTAACACAAATATTATGTTATTCAATGAACAAAACTAAATATTTGAAAAATATGTTTTCCTGTCTTGAAACATTTTTTCTATCCAAATATTTTGCTAGCTTGCATTTTAAACGAACATGCGTATGTATTCTGTAAACATGTATTATTTACGAAACTAAAAGTTTTTTTAAAACAATCTTCATATCTAACTAGTTTATTTTACAAATACACTCAACTAACATTTATAGCAAATGCATATATTTGAGCGAAATACTGCATTTCAAGGTTGAAATAAACACATTAGCATACTATGTTTTAAACCCTGATGGGATTTTTGGAAGCTTAAGAATGCATGTATTTTTCTACAAAATACAAATTGTGTCTGTAATAAATTTATTTTACAATTCCCAACACCCAAATATATCAGAAATGTGTATATTTTGGACAAATGTGTATTTGTTATATATATTTTTCCCTTTACAAAAATGTTTTGGTTCCATAAGAAACAAGAAAAAAATTACTGTAATTAATAAAGAGAGAGAAAAAATATTGCATGGTCCTTATGAAAATAAGCTATGTTTAGCCACTACGAATTATATATACTATGAGATTAATCAGTGAACAAGTAGTTCTTAACTAAAAAACACAAACCTGTGTCTTAGGAGTAAAAAAAAACTCTCGCAATTTCAAGAAAATTACTAAGGCGAATTCATGCCTGAACGATATGCAGGTTTTAAAGATGTCATGCTATCCTTAACAAGAGAGCTCAAAAACTGTATATCAATTCTACATGGTAATGTCAAAAAGGCTTCTACATAAAGCTCTAACAGAACAAGTTGAAAACAATTTTTAGCACTTTACATTTATGGTTTCAGAGTGAACCCTGTTGTTTACAACTGCAAGACATGTTCGAAAACCAAGCATGCTGGTGGTTTTCAATCAACTTTAAACAGAGAATCCCTCTCTTTGGCTCTCTGCTATTAGATAAGCCCCACTAAATAGAAACGAGCAAAGTACATGCAACAAACAATTGAGAAATACTCCCTAATATGCTTAACAAATTTCAATATATTTCATGATAAAAAATAAATACTGAAGGCGCACACTCTAACTGCTTTTGAAAAACTTTTATTAAAAATAGTGTATAAACAAACAAAAATTAAAAAATACTCTACCCCGGCATTTCAGTCTGAGAGCAGAGTTCGTAGATGTTTTGTCTGCTGAAAGCATTCTCCAGCTATCCAGCAACAGTTCTGGCCGAGCTCGTATAGTTTTTGTTTGCTCCCTGGCACGTCACTGGCTTCCCCGCTGTGGAGGCAGAATAAATACCTTTGTTTTCAGCCCTGACACACAGTGAAAGCAATCCCCTGTCTCACCCGCCCTTCCCCGATCACGACGAACTAACTCCGTTACAAACAGCTCTAACACGCACATAATGTTTTTTTAATAAATAATTTTTTAACACAAGTACAAAACAATAGTTGTATTACATCGCCAACCCCCGTGATGAAGTCAAATTACGCTACAAGCTGGGTTTGATTCCCAGGTAAGAGATGGGTTTGTATCCCAGATAATATAATTCAATGTCCTTATAAATTATACATAATATTATAAGAATAAACTATATACCAATGGCCACAATGCTTGTTACATAATTACAAGTTATATAATAAAAATTACTATTAATAGATATTTCAAAACCATACGTGCTGCAATACAAAGACTATCAAGTACCAAAATCGTATCGCATAGTAAAATACGTACGAAAATTTGAAATTAAATATACATGTAATAGCTAAAACCAAAGAAATATGCATATTTCACATCAAAAAAATTTAAAACCCATTAATTCGTTAATAAATCTTTTAATTCGTTAAAACCTTTTAATTTTGCTTTAAAATCATTTAATTAATTATGGAAATCATGTTTGCTTTAGTAAAATTATGTTTTATTATTAAATGTGGCTATTTGCCTTGTTTGTATAGGTTCCCCACAGAGGGTAGGGATGAGGAGCTCAGCTTATATCTACATGCACTGTAGCATCGCCCATCAGTCCGCAGTCGCCAAGGACTGTGGACCACCCCTCCACTCCTACCCTTCGCCCGTCTGACCGCTGTCCGCTGCATACTTGCCGCCCTGCCAGGAAGGGGCTAGCCAGCGAGGAGAGAGGAACTGCAGCACACTTCAGTTTACTGCTGGCGAGCAGTTCTTGTTAGAACTGCTCACTTTTATCAGTGAAAGATAATGCGGATAGTTTTTTTTTAGAACTTCCACACAAATTGAAAGTTAGTTCCCTTTAGTTTAGTTATTATAAAGAAACTTTAAGGCTAGGAGAACACAGAGCAACAGTCACCCCCTACCTCCATGGCCTTGTCTCCTGTAGAAGGGAGAGGACAGGAGGGAGGTACTTGGACGACACACACCAGCCAATAGAGTGAGGTACACTGTAAACTTAGTGTTAATTAATAATAATTTGAGGGTTTGTGGCGATGTGGTCCCACCCAATGATTAAATAGTTTATTTTTAGTGTTAATTAATGGTAATTCGAATGTGTCATTATGGTGACGTGGTCCCGATCATCACATGCTTCCTTCGCAATTTCTTAAATTTGAATTAAACTGGTCCAACTTTTATATGAAATAGTTAAAACATTTAGATTTTACTTAAAATCGATTAAATTTTAGAATTTCTTCGCAAACTGATTAAATTTATTCAGGTTTGGTTAAAATATTTATAATTTTGTTAGTTTTTGAAATTTTCAAGTAGTTTTAATAGTTTTACATATTTGTAAGGATGTTTAAGGGTGGGCTGTTTTATTCTTGGGTGTGTTTGATGGAACATAGAAAAACAAAGAATGAACTATGCCAAACTATGCAAAGCATGTTTGGAGGGTTACTAGCCCTGCCTAACTCTATGTTCAGATTGAGTAGAATGGTGATGAACGATTGTGTGATGGATGTTTGGACCTTGAGCACTTCTAACAAATGCTATTTTTTTGTGTGTGACAGGGTGGTTTGGGCATATCATTTAATTTGAAGTATTTCTAAGACATTTAAGGGTGGTTTTGGTTATGATTGTGAGTATGAATTATGGGACAGGTAAAAAAAAGGGGAGAACTAGGCCATTTGTGTACTACACACTTCGAAGGTATATAGCCTTAGCTTCCAAGTATCCTCTGAATGCATTGTTTGAGTGAAGGATGTCAGTGTGATGGTTGAATGACCCTTGAGTAACTCTAACAAATGAAATTTTTTGATGTGTGATGGGGTGGTTTGGGCATATAATTTAATTTTAAGTAGTTTTAAGAGATTTAAGGGTTGGGCTGTTGTGTGTTCGGGTGTGAAATATGGAACAGCTAAAAAAGGGGAGAACAAAGCCACATATGTGCTGCACACTTGGAAGGTGCATAAGCTTAGCTCCCAAGCTTGTTCTGAATGCATTGTTTGAATGAAAGGTAATGTGTGATGGATGTTTGGACCTTGTGTATTTCTAATAAATGAAATGTTTGGATGTGTGATGGGGTAGTTTGAGCATAAAATTTAACTTTAAGTAGTTTTAAGATATTTAAAAATAGCTGTATGACTACGAGTATGAGTGAGGGGAAAGGCATTTGAATAAATTCTAGGTGGGTTGTTGATGTATTTTGTAGAGGAATTTAATACAGTTTTGAGATAGGCACTGAATGACTGCCATAGTATTGCACTATGGATCCAAGGCGAGACAATATCTCAATTCAGGCCTTATCTACACTGTTAAATACTCACAAATATATGTTAAAATCATATAGGATAAAATACCAAGTACTCTGAGAATAATTAGTTGGGTAGGTGTATAACAGCGAGTATGAGTGAAGGGAAAGGTGTTTGAATAAATTCTGGGTGGGTTCTTGGTGTATTTTTTTTAGAGGAACTTAATATAGTTTTGAGGAAGATACTAAATAACCGCCATAGTATTGCACTATGGATCCAAGGCAAGACAATATCTCAATTCAGGCCTTCTCTACATTGTTAAATACTCACAAATATATGTTAAAATCATATAGGATAAAATACCAAGTACTCTGAAAAAAAATTAGTTGGGTAGGTGTATGACTGTGTGTATGAACAAAGGGAAAGAAATTTGAATTTAGTTAGTTTTATATAGTTTTAAGATGTTTAAGGGTAGGTTTTGGTTATGGATGGGTGTGATAGATAGAGCAGTGAAAAACAAAAAGGAACTATGCCAATCAAAGTGTGTTTGGAGGGCTACTAGCCCTGCTTGACTCACTGCTCAGAATGTTGTTGAATGGTGACACACGGTTGAGTGATGAACAAATGGACCTGAGTATTTCTAATGATTGTGGAATGACTAAAAATAGGTTGTGTCTGGGTATTTGTAATTAAATTTTAAGCATGTTATTTAGTTCTAAAAGTATATATTGTTACAAATTTCTAAAATAATTTAAATATAAGTAAATTCGACAATTGTTTTAAATGATTAGTATTAGAATCTAATAGATTAATTCGCCTCGCTAAAATTTTCTGCGTGAAAATTGTTATTAAATTTATAAAATTTTGATGGTATAAAGTATTTTTTATGGTGTACACTATTTTTATTTTTGATTGTGTTGAGTAATTCACATTATTTTTATCATTAATATTTAAAGTTTTGTCTTAAACAAATCATTTTTGCTAGTCAAAATAAATAACTTATTAAAATATGAAATGTGTTGTAAAAACAGTTTGATAGCTTGTTACAGAGTGCGAATACCATGTGTGAAATGCCTGCTGTGTAGTGAACTGTGGAGCAGCGACCCACAAAAGTCATGTGAGTCGTGGAGTTGTCGGAGGGTGGGGAAGTGTCGCCATAATTCTCGGGGCAATGCTTTGCGCAGGCATGGAAGGAACGTTTCATTGCAGTGTGTGGGGAAAGGGAAGCAGCACTTAGTAGAGGCTTCACAGACACATGGCAAAAGGGAATAGGAGGGAGAATGCACATGCATGGACAGGCAATCGAGCTGAGCAGGGGAACAGCAGATGGGATAGTAGCTGTCTGAAAGGACAGGGGAAAAGGTATGGTATCTGATACATGGTGCTAGGTGGCCAAGCTCCCAAGCTTGTTTCCCCTTCCTTCATCGTGCTATTTGCCCACGACTCCATTTGTTTCACACAGCTCATTTCGCCCTCCCTACCTCATCATTCCTTTCGCGGCCATGCCTTCCAGACACTCTCGGCACTCACAGTGCACGTCCCAGCTCAGTCTCGTCTTACATTAATGCCTCTATGCACCTCTCTCGCAATGGCCATGTGAGCACTACTCATCACTCATTGCACTCACCACCCCCGTCATCTACCTACCTGGCTCTACCGGGAAGACTATCTACAACTGTGTTGCCACGATGTTTTGTAAAAAGAAAAAAATACCTTATCATGGCTTAGCATGCTATGGGAAAGACTCTTACGCTGTGAACAATTCTTCGTTTACACAAGACTTTAGTGGGTTCAATATTAATGATTCCACTATGAAATCTGTTTGTGTGAATATCATTTATAACAGTATAGTAATATGATATAGGAATGGGGTCGAACAAAACAATATGACATTCATTAGACTGAGTGAATGAAAATTACATATTTTAATCACAGAATACACACAAAGTATATTTTTTTGTATTATATTGATATGCATGGTCAAGATAAATATGATAAAAAGGTTACACCTGCAATTAAATACATCTTACTCACATAAACATATTGTAAAGTATTGGCCATAGATTTATAAATAGTATATTTTAAGTAAACAATGATTCACTCATTTCTTTAAATTATATAGTCTGTTTGGTGATAAATGAAACAAACTCTCAATCTGAAATACAATTTATTATATTCCATTTTTTCAAAGAAAATAATATTTATTTACATACACAAAATCACATTTCTTCTTAAAATATTTATTTACATATAGAGCAATCTTATTTATACATTTAAGCAATACACTTTGAATTTATGCAGGGAACTTCATATCTGGGAATGATGCTGGCTGTTTGTAGGGAGACAAACTCGTTATTTTCTCAAATATGTGAAATGTTTTTATTATAGATGAATAATTTCTTCATTGACTGGCAGATGGAAGCTTGATTCACTCGTAGATGATATTATACCTCGAAGGTAGCTAAGCTGAATTTGTTATGATACAGAGTGTAGTCTTGCAGAAAAATATTTTTTATCTGTACATTGGAGTGAGTGAAGAGAATTTGTCGAATCTCGAAATGGAGGTCTTGAGAGCTGATGATGGTGAAGCAAGTGATGGAATAGCATTGGATTACATATGGTCTTATAGGTAATAACTTGGATTACTTCCGAACAGCAGTGAATGGCCTAAACTGGGAGATGTATACATCCATTTTTGTTATTGGTGATAAAGTCCACCTGCTTCCACAAGCACTAAATTCTTCAAGTCTATTTGCAAGGCAAGGTACTATGGTAGAATTATAAATGCTGTAAATATCTGTGGAATGTAGAACGGCGAGAGTTCGAGTTTGAAAGTAAAATGTCTGCATAGCGCCTTCCTCAGTTGAAAAGGATTTAAAATATATAGAGGATATATTTACACTAAGAGTTATTGGCCAAGGTGATGTAGTTAAATGTAACAGAGGATTATTATACCTTGAAAAAATCTTTGAAAAACCACATCAATATCTGTTTGGTCACTACATATCCACACATCAGTCAATCTGCCTGCAAAAGCTGTGCCTAGTATCTCATAGTGGAGGTGGGGCGAACCAGAAAATGAATTACTTCCCAATCCTGAATTAAGGCATTGCTGTTTTCAAGGGATTACAGTGGGTAGATCAGGAAATTTTAACTATGCTGCTGATTGCAGAGCCAATTGCGGAGTCATTTGAGGAACCAATTGTAGAGGTGGATGTGGAGGGCGATGTGGAGGTAAATGTGGAGGTGGTGGATGTGGAGGCGAATGTGGATGTGGAGGTTAATGTGGAGGTAGAGGTGAATGGGGAGGTGGAATACCAGTATTGAAAATTTTACTATATCTCTTTAAAACATCACTCCGAGAAAACTGCTTCTTGCAGAAATCACATTGAAACTGTTTGCTTGAATTTTTCATTCGTGTTGTAAATTCCATGAATCTGTAAATGTTTTACCACAGAAACAAAACAGCAAAACCCTCATTGCTTCGATACTCTTCCAAGTCTAGAATGGAACTGGTAGGTTTCAACCTCTTATAGTCAGCTTTACACAATTCTAGGACGTGCAAAATGCGAGAAATAGTTAAATTGTATTAATTGTAATACATTTGAAATGTATGTTTAATCAATATCCTGCTCTCAAACCTTTATTGTCAAATGTATGTAATTGAATGTTATGCAATATTATGTTGTCAGAATATGGGAATATTACAATTCATGCATTTGTAAAGTCAGTAAAACAAAAAAAAAGTAGTTTCAAACCATTTATTTTGTTAGAAGGTACACATTGAAAAAATTAAATGTTTACAAAAACACACTTTTAATACATTTCTTCTTTACCTTGACATTATTTGTAGTATTTCCATCTGTTTCATTGTCTTATAGTAGCATTATATATTCTGGTAAAAGTGTAAATACATTTTTTCGATGTTAGAGTTGTATTTGGACATAGAAAATTTTGTCTGATTTTGAGAAGATATTAAATCATTACCATTTTTCAGCTCCTAATGTACATTAGATATTTTGAAATGAAACAAACAAGAGTTTCCAGAGATGCAAATAGCAGTTAAGTGCAAGAAAGACTTGTTTACAAAAAACAGCAAAGCTGTTACTTTCCAAAACATTATCTAAAATGTTTACTCCAATGTGCAATTAACTTGGTAATATTCAATTAACACATTGATTTCTGTATGCATGAGCATATGACCTCATTCTCATCTTGATACATCTTCACAAAGTATTGGGTTACACAAACCAAGTACTTTTATATACTAATTCTACTCAGTTATCTCATCCCAGATAATGTCATATCACTTCTATAATATCTTATAATCATAAACTCTCATCCCAGCCAGTTATCAGTGACCATTTTAGTATTAATCTAGTTTTCCTGTGCAGATGAGAAGCTCGATTTATAACCATATGTTTTACACAATTTTTTGAATGAAGGACAATTGTATTCTTTTTGAATATCTGTTACTTTTCTATTCCACACACTTTCGAAAATATGTGTTTGCTCAACTCCACCTACATATATTTCACAATTATTTAAGTATTGTTTGCAAATATCTTCAATATTCTCATACTCCATACACCCACTTTCCAAGGTTAAACCGTGGTGGTGTTTGGTTATGCACCTATTTAATTTCTTGTATTTAGGACTTAGATATTTATAGTTGAATAGTGGTTTGAATCTGAATACAGTTGTGTGTTCTTACATATCAATAATAGGTAATTCTTCAATGAAAAATCTTTCTGGGGATTGAAATCCTTGCACATTGCAAAACATCTTGTTAATATTGTTTCTCGTTGTCTACCAACTCAAGAAATTGTCTTCACCAGTTTATCTCCTACATTATAGCTTGCCAATATATCATGAATTATCAATGCATAAACTTGTGTATTTGCCAGAATTGTTGTATTTACAATAATTTCAATTTGTGAATCAATCACACTATTGGTAATTGTGTCATCTTGTTTGTTTACATCAAATACAAATAACATTCCTCTGGGTTTGAATGTTTCAGGTTCCAGAATATATGAGATCACTTTGTTATAATTAATTTAGAACTTTGAGTACATATTGCAGCACATAAGGAATTCCCCATTTCCTTAGTTCACATTTAAATTGGTATAGGGTTTATCTTGACTGTTTAGATACAGTTTAATATTTTTCATATCATAATTATCGAATATTGATCTATTAGCTTTTAAATCATTTTGTCGATTTGTTTGAAAACAAATGACAAAAAATAGTGGTTTCTTAGGTGAAAGCCTTGACTTGACATTTCAAATGCTTTTTTGTGATGTTGGTAGGGCTTGAAATGTGTCCAAAAGACACAATCTGAATGCAATATCTAGATTCTTTCCTTTTTCAATATATTTTCAATAAATTTTCACGTTCACAACTGTTAATTTCAATATGTGGCATTAGCCATTCGGCACTATTTAATTCAAATTTTAAACTTCCTTGTTATTAGCAATGTCATGTATAGCATTCAAATGTGTGTTACAGAATAGAATAACTAATTCTTGTTTAGCATTTAATATTACATGTTTATAGTCCTCAGTAAAGCTCAAAACCATACTTAATGGTATAACAACTTTGAATCTTCTGCCTGAGTATATTTGTAGTGTAAAATTATTGACATTGCTCCCCCTGTCATTAACCCTGTATAAAGGTTGTGTGCTGTTCACAAGAGATATTGTTTTATTGTGGAAGTAATCCCAACATCTCATGTTTGGTCGATTTCAACACCATTGAGCAGACATGAAATTCTATCGATTAAATGAAGTATTTCGTTTCTAACTATTCCTGTAGTTACTGTACTAGTTGCATCAGATGTAATTTTTATTGTTCCTCTAAACCTTAAACTTGATTTCGATTGTAATGTGTAAATATCGTAATTTTGTATGGCAATCCTTATTTCCGATGGAAACGTATTCGGACCTGCTCGGAATGGTTCATATACATGTATTTCCATATTGGTGATTGCATCTTCATAACTTATTGGTTCTTCATCATTTAAGTATGAACACATTTATATTAACAGTATATCCTAATTCTTTTAAAAATAATTTGTTGCCCTGTGTTAACTTTACTGGTTTCTTGTTTGAAATTATAATTTTATGCTTCTGTTTACATCTTTTTATAGATACCTACTTCGAAATACATTTTTTAGAACCATAGTTTTTAAATGAAGCAACTGTTTATGAGTGTATTGACTACTATACACAATGCCCATTTTGATTGTAATAAACACATAATGCATGTGTTTATATAACTTTTTTCTAAATGTAATCGAACAGTTATTTCTTCATTTATAAAGTATATCAGTTTACTGTCTTGATCGACAATTATAACAACTAATTCATCCACTCGATTAACTATTACTGGAAGATATATCAATGTATTTGGTTTTTCAATTATTTTGTAACCTGGAGTCACTGCACATGTGAATTCATGTAGTGTATTTGTCAGTTTTCTATTCAAATATGATCTGCCTACAATATTAACATTTATGCAACATACATTAACAGACGATATATTAACCTGCTTTGACAATTTGTGTAATTGATGAGCTGAATATACTCTCCTTTCATAACCTAACATATTTGCTATTGAATTGTCTTCTGTGAAATCGATATCGACATTACTATACTTCCCACTAGTTAACGTATTTGGATTTCCGCATTATCGGAATTGTACATTTTCAGGTAATGTCGGTTTAATGAACATTTCTATATCATCCAGCTCATAAGATCCTACCAGTATCACTATCTTATATGTTTATTTACTGTTGTTGAATGTAAATAATTGATTGTCTATATCGATGTTTGGTATGTTATTGTAAGTAACGAATTCGATTAGAATTATTTGCCATTTTCCCTCTAACTCCAAAGCTGGGAAATATACAGACTGCAATGGTGATGAATTTCCACTTAACATCAACACAATTGAGATATTACTAAATCGTTAATCTAATACATTGACTTACACAGCCTATTTATAGTCAAAAAATGTAAACACAAATGTCCACAATTGATTGTATTTGTAAATGTTTTATTTTGTAATTGTTTCTTAATTGCATGTTTTTCATATAATTGTGTATTTCAATTGGAGGATATAAATCGTCAAAACTCTCACAATCCTTCCTTCATTTTATTTCGAATCTAAATTGATAATCATACATTCGTGAAGGTTTGGTTTCTTTGGAAATTTGTCTCTCATATAGACACCTTGGAAATAGGGAATATCCAGTTTCTTCACAAATACATTAATGTATTTGTTTGTTAATGCTCATTTTGGAAGACTGTTTAGGACTTTCGACGTTTCTTTACATGTTTGAAGTTTTTTTGTCCTTGATCAACTTTATATGGTTTAAGATACATTCCTTTACCACTTAATTTACTCGATTTAGCAAGAGCTGAAATGCCTCCCATTAAAGCTCCAAGAGTTGATAATGCTGGAAATATGAATGATAATAGGCCTCCTTTCTTGGTTTTTTGTTTTGTTTTACTTTTATGCCCATGCCTCTTTTTACTTTTACACACATAACTTTGTCGATGACCGAAGCACTGAGCTTTTCACCTGTAGTTATAGATGGGTTCTTCCTTATATTTGCTGTTTTATTGGCAACAATTGTATCCGCTATATATCTTTAGTTTAAATTGTTTGTTCGATTGAGTACTATATCATGTTCCTTACAAGCATTATCCAAAGTATTTATTCCTTGATCGTTCTATGCCATACGTTTTGCAAGCATAGTTACATGTCCACAATAATTGTATTTTGGTAATTGCATTACAAATGGTAATTTGTTAACCAATGGATTTAATAGTCTGCATCCTTTTTTGTTACATTTAGTACACTCCATTGTTTTTAACTGAGCACAAACCTATATATAGACCCACATTTATAGTTTTTATGTTCATATGTTACCTAATACTATAGAAATGAAGATTATAAAACAAAGTATTCATTACCAGTAATTGTAAATACAAAAGAATGTAATTGAACAGAAATATGGTATTCTTTTACCTCCAAATATATGTTGTATAATAAGCAATGCTTCTTCATATAGAGAAAATGTGTGTTACTATGTCAATGTCAGAACATCCAAATTGACTTAAGTTTGAAAATGTATATGTGTTTTCTAAAACAATATAGCAAAGAATTATCAACGATTAGCAAACATTTTTTCGTCCATTGAAGGAATGCAATACTTCCTTTTTACAAATAAAAAGATATTGTGTCTCCAAATGAAACATTACCCAATTCCATATTTATATTTGACGATGTGTGGTATGAACTGCAGGGTGAGATACAGCAATGCTTTAGTTTTGGCAGGCTTCAAATGTCGATTGTTTTTATCTATCACAAAGTTACGCACATATTTCAAAACATAATTTACATGATAATGCAAATATGTTGATTGTGTTTAAAATGGACAATATGAATCTACAACATACTTACAATGATTACATTTTGCGCGATAAGACATTTACAAAGTTTAAAGATATGTGTTTTTACTGTTGGAATAACAAGTTTGGATTTCTGGTAATTGTACCACCGCTTCCCCTATATAAAGGCAGATATATGTCTGGATTTGACAGTTTTTTACTTCCCGATGAAGAATAGTGTGTATTTCAAAGTTCGGACATAGTGGTATAAAATACAATAATTACAATACTTGTTTAACAAGAAATCGTGATGGGAATTGTGATTTGAATGGACATATATTACACAAAGTGGGTATGGCTGTGAAATATACCAATGTGACAAATAACTGTTATGTGAATGACTTAAACACCATTGCAATAAACGTATTTAAATTGCAATAGACCGATATGTAATCAAAATTAATAAGCACTATTGAAACTATTACAAAAGTGTCTACTAATATGAGTAATATTTAGAAAATATTGGCAAATGTGAAGATTGCATTGCAAAATATAGAAATTATAACAAACGAACATTTGGAACATTTAGAAAATGTAATTCATGAAATGGTAAGCACTACGATTACAAAACAATTTGATACACAAATGGATGAAATGGTGCAATATATGTGTAGACTTGATCAATAAAACATATGGTTTAGCTATGTAATTGGAACTGAAAAACCAAATTGATGATATGAAATCTCAAATAAACTATTTTAATAACTATTTGAAGGTTAAACTGTGGGCAAATTAGATAATACTTTTGAGTAACATCGATAAGATTGAAAAAGCACAAACTATTCGACCTAACACACCCACTAAAAACCAACGACTTAATTCATATATAAGTAGATGGAATTTAATGTAAACAAAGAAAATATCTGACTCTGCTTCAGAATTGCATAAAGTCATATCTGCTGTAAAGGCGAACTATTTACATGCTTAACATGTTCGAATGGAACAGAATGTTTCTAATGAAGAAATATTTAAACCTGTTATGAGTAGAATGGATACATTATATTCTGTTCTAAATGTGTTCAATGAAACACCAGTGAAAATTAAATTGGAAGAACATATAAAGAAGAAAAAGCTGTCTCAATTAACACAAAATTATTTAGCTATTAAACAATCTTCGCCTGTGTGCAATGTGTTATTTGGTGTATATCGCCATGGAAATATATGGCTTCTGGGAAATTCGGTAATTAAGTTTTTGCCTGAGAATAGAATTCAAGCAGGTGATTACGAAACTGATATTGGTGAAGAATTGTTTGAATTATTATTTTTAAATGTTCCAAACAGTAATTCCAATATCCATTTGGAGAAATTTGAAGATCTTGTTCGTTGCACGAATATACATGATTAAAATCATCCATAACTACATTTATCAAGCAATATTGTTGGAAGTGGAATATATAAAGATGAAGTTGGCGATTGGTTTTATCCTGTACATTGGAACAATCCTAATGAATTGGTTCATAGATTGAAACTTCTCATTGCTCTGAGAGTCTGGGAATAATTCACATACAAAGAAAATTTTTTCTATTATTGAAGAATTGACTGAATATGGCTAGAGTACTAATGAAGTTCAATTTTAATCGCTCAGTAACTTCATACCCCTGCAAGAATATGATTTCCAAGAAGATGTGTTATTATTAAAGGTTTAAATGATCTTTTGTTAGCCGATTTGTGTGAAATAACATTGCTTTCGAAATACAATAAGGGATACAAATATATTTTAACAGCAATAGACATTTATTCGAAATATGGTTGGGGTACACCTGTCAAGAACAAGACAGGGAAACAGGTTAGCGATGCAATGAAGGTCGTTTTACAAGAAAGAATGCCGAATTCACTCCTAACTACCAAAAGAAGCGAGTTCTTTAATTCAAATTTCCATACACTAATGACAGATTATGGTATCACTCATTATGTAAAGTATTCAGACCTTAAAGCCAGTGTTGTTGTGAGGTTTAACGAGAGCCTGAAACAGATGATATATAAGAATTTTACATCGAAGGTAATATACAATTGGGTAGATGTTTTGCATGAAATACTTAAATTAAAAAATTCCAGATATCATCGAACTATCAAAATGATGCCTGAAATGGTTACAGACAATAGATTTATGAAAAATGTGTATAATAAGGTGAAAGTATTTGACAAGAGAAGACCAAAGTTTAAAATTGGTATGTATGTATGAGTGTCTAACCTAAAATATGTCTTTGAGAAAAATACTTGGTGAATTGGTCTTATGATATACTAAAAATTATTTCAATTAGAAATTAATTTCCCAGAGTGTATTACCTAGAAACCTATTCTGGACGGCCTTTAAAAATTGTTTTCACAAACATGAATTGCAAAAAGTCATTTCTACAAATGAATATTGGTTCATAAAATAATTAAAATGTAAAAGAATATGCCATTGGTTTGATGGAGAGGTTTCTCAAAAGCATGCAACTCGTGGGTGAAGACTAAGGAACTTAAAAGATTGAATTACAATATTTTGTTAATGGTTTTTATACTAAATAAAATAATGGGAACCTATTTGTTGTGTTACTCATTTAATAAACCTACTGATATTGATGGAGGTTGAATGTGCAATAATTTTGTAATTGGTTTTGAGAGCCAATGAGGGTGAAGCACGAATTTATATTCATGTTGTGAGGGGATATTTTTCAGGAGAAGGGTGATCTGGAGTAATGGTGAATTATAATTTTATATTAGTCGGGAGTTTGTTTAGTTAAATTTAATTTGTTTCCTTCATTCAATAATTGCATGGATGTAGTTTGTTTAATGTTATGAAATTAAAGCCTTTTTGTTAATGATTAAAGTTCGGTAGCCTATTTTAACATCTCTTTTCATTTTAAAAATATCTACTGTACCAAAATGAAAACATTTCTCCTGTATATAAATCCTCAATATGCCTCCAGACATTCGACCTGGATGTGTAGCCCGCTCCACATATCAGTCACAGCCAAGAAAAATATAAAATTGCTTTTATACAACTCTTACACCAACATTAACTCATATATAAAGAATTACAACCCACTCCTCTGGTCAGTCATCTTCAAAATGTTACAGAGTACACATAGATCCTGCTCTGCCAATATCACCCTTATGACACCAATAAAACAATAACAAATTTTTTATCAAATAATTCTTTAATATAAAATAATTTATATTAAAACATTGTATTAATCAATTGATCGAATTAATAAATTTAATTAATCAATCGAACAATTCGTTACTCTAATTTGCATATGCACTTTAGGCAATTAAACAAATTAGGTCGCTCCATCCACATGTGATTCTAATTAAGTGGGCAAATAGCCCACCGCTCCTACTACTGCCTCCCCCAAACAAAGTCGCTGTTTAGCATGTTTTCTTGGTGTGACATCTGACCCCAAAACACCAAAAAATTGTGAAAAAATGCTAAAAAATTATCAAAAATTTATAACAATAATTTAATTTAAAATCATTAAGATTTATATAAAAAACTATCATTAAAAAGTTTATAACAATTTTAACCAATTATTTTTAATTTATTTAAAACAATATTAAAAATAATTTTTAAAAAATGTTTTCCTTGATAGCCATTTTCTTAAAAAATTCCCATTTTTTACTTAAATTTCCCCTTTTTTCCCTTTTAAGTTTCCCTTTTTACCTTCAAATCCCCCCTTCTCTCTAAAAAATTCTAAAAAATACCAAAAAATTATAGAAACTTATGTAAAAATTTATTTTAAAAACATATATTTACTGAGGTTCTCCCAGCACCACGTCCAGCTGACAAGTGACTCCCTAACCCCCACTCCCCCACCCTAATCATTCTATTGTATTCTGCCATATTTTATTTCTCGTACATCCAGTGTTTACATGTTATTGGAGGCAGTCATATTTGATTTTTCGGTTGTCATTTGTTTATACAGGTTTCTGGATGTGGCCATATCTGTTTTTTCTTTCTTCATTTCTTTATATGTGTTACTGGAGGCTGCCATGTTGGGAGAAAGCCATCTTGCTAGGTTCAGTCCTCCATGTATGTTTTTGATGTGAATACGCCTTTAAATTTACAACCATAGTGCGAGGTAATCCAGAAATCCGATGATAAAATTGGGGGATAGAGTTTGGCGTTGCAGCTTTGAATCTATTGTCTACATTCAAAATCGAATTACACCATTCGATTGCCAAAGGATCAAAGAATATGTTATGTTGATTGAGGACTGCGAAGCATTGCGTGTGGTGTGATTGTGGGTTTGGGGGGGGGGGGGCGGCAATTTTTAGTTAGTTTCGCCATGTCTCATAACTTCCGGGTAGTGTGACTTTTGACTAGGAGAAGCTACGACGTTCGTTTAAGTTTCAATCGATAGCTCTCATCAAGATCAATCGATTACGCATGTAAAAATATTTTTGTATGTGATTATGAGGAAATTGTATAAGTTTAACGTAAAAAATTAAGAAAATGTAACATAATGTCGGTGTATAATCGTCAAAAAGCCAAGCCAAAATACAGAAATCATATGGTTGGAAAGAGCATCTCAAAAGTATTCTAGTGATACCTATAGAACCCCATATGATTGAGTTACATGGTACCAGTAATGTAAAAATACATCAAGGCATCCAAGCATGTTAACATAGACATATTCATGCAAAACAAATGGCAGTGTCCCAAACACAGCCACACCCTATTTTTGTATTGTCATTTGTTTTAGAGTTTCTCTCATCTTTGTGCGATTACTATATTAGATTTCATATGTTTCCATCATCTGTTACAACCAAGTGGCAGCTATATGTTTATGTGTTTAAAGTATAGGTTGCACTGGAGACCTTCGTTATTGTCATTGATAGGCTAATTAGTGTGTGGTCGGCAAACCTCCACCACTATCGTTCCATCAATTATACTCACTTTAGTTCAACTCCCTCCATGTTCGATTATATTTTTCAACACGTAGGTAGTATCGACTATACAGACTGCTATCAGCCTGTACCGAATGGTGACAATCACCATTCCAGCAAAATACTTAAATTAATTTTTTTTCTTAAATGCGAGTATTTTTATTAAAAAAATGTATTGTATATAAAGCTGGGAGGTATTTGAAATAAAACATGGCATATATTTTTACATAAACTTTATTGTACACATAATAAAATATACTAGTTTATTAATCATCTTTGACGTTCACTGTTCGATGTCCGCCTTGGCGACCCAGAAATTGAAGTGGGCAAGGAAACAATACCACTCGAAGTACGCCCTTCCATTATGGAGTTTCAGCACCTTCTCGAATCTTGAAGTTGGCGATGCTCGAAGACTACTTAACAGTTACAGTTACGAACAGTCAGCTGTGCTCACGACAGTATTTTGATGGTCTTGTCGTGGTAATTGTAAGATACAAGCCTGTCGTGATGTGTTACGCAGAATGTGTACATATGGCAGGAATATTTCCATGTGTAGAGAATTCGATCCTACAGTCGATAACATTGGAGGTAATATGCTCTTCCTGTTTACTCACATCGAATACCATGAGCGAGGCCAAACTCTTGAAAGTCTCAGGGCCCAATATCGGGGTTTGGGTGCGCCCATAATATGCGGTTTGGAATTGAGCGTACATATGATATGCCAGCAGGTATTGTCCATTTACAAAGCCTGTGTTCATGTCAATGGACTATTTTAAAATGTCACTATTTAAAAATTATTTGACATATGTCGAACTTCGAATGGCTCACTCTTACATTGTGCTGTTTTCCGGTCTGTAGCCCAACAGTGATGTACCTTGGTTTCTCAGAAGCAAAGCTGGACTTCACCATCCAATTGATGTGCTGTCTTGCTGGCAATCCGGGGTATGTCTCCAGACTTCACGACCTGAAAACCACATCGATGTTTTTACCATCTTCTGCATTCTGCAATATTTGTATGCATTCTGCAGTGCTCAACTGCACATGAGTCAACATCAATTCGATAGACTGTTTTTTTCAGTTCCACTGCCTCCAGGTTTTCTCCCATACCCACGAAGGTGTCCACATGCCTATTGACTAGCATTATCGCCAGTTCCTGCTTCAAATTGAAGATAATTCGTTTCAGTCTTATGCAAATCCCAATAGTATGAAGAGCAGTAAACCTAAATAGAGCCTGCCTTCGGCATAAATGGGAACACTGTAGTCATCTTCGATTCCCCAGCCTGCCATATTGGCTGCAGACAGCTCAATCAGTGTGAGTGTAAGGTAATTTTTGATTGTTGAGGTTATGTACGCATCTCACAACTGGTCCACCTCAGCACCATGCGATCGATCAGGTGAAGAATTCCATTGCTTGTTATTTTCGAGGATGCTGGATTGGACCCATCTTCTTTCATCAGAGTCCCCTTGATTCGCAGGAAAGACTGGTAAGGAATACTGCAGATATCTTGGTGTTGGACCACTCTTCGAACTTCCGATGGTAATGTGTATGGCCAGATCAGGAACTGCTGGTACCCATGAAAGTTCCACATTTGTTATGCTGTCTTCGAAAATGTCTGACTCTTTGTAGTTTAGACAATCTTCTATAGTGATCGACCTCATAGTTGAGACTGCAGACGATAATCTCGCTAGCATGTGTTAACTCCTTGGAGACCTGTGACTTACTGACTGTAGGTTTTACACGGCATGTTATTTTATAGCTTCTGGTCAGCATAAATCTTATTCCCATCTTCTGAAATGCAGTCATAGTGTGATTTCTTCGTTTCGAAAGTTCACCACCTCTCCGTGCTGGTCGACGACTTTCACGACCACCTCGTGTGCTCTCTTCGCGACGACCGGGATGTAAATGATGTTTTGTGGTGCCATGGACAGTTTATAACCTGAAGGGAAAATAGGCGAAACTTTGTGTAGCATATTGCTCGACCTGCCGTTGAGGTTTGTGCCGCTTGCCAAATTGCAGGTTATTCACATAACATTGACTGGCAAAATGTTTACGGGCTGCGACAATGCACGTGTTTTTTCAGCTTCATAAATGTGTGGTTCGAACCCCAGCATTGGTCCGATAGTATCTGGTTTCGTAAAGACGATATCTTTGCTACATCTGATAACTCTCTACAGAGTATTGGGATTCCCACATAGTTTGAATCCTGTGTCGGGGACAGCGAATCATCAATGTACCTTGCAATGTCGTCTATTTCATAAGAGCCGACAGGTAGCGAAACTTCTTGGAAAACATTACCACTTTTTATGAGGTACAGCTTGCAGTTTTTTTAATCAATGTTTGGTATTGCATTGCATGTTTGAAAATCGACAAATCTATGCACCATTCCCCCTCCTGGTAGAGTGGTGGAAAATGTACCACATGCAGCTCGGAACTACGGTCCGCCAAGGTAAGCATTATCGACATGACTGATGGTTTCCTTATGGTGTATAGACTTTTTATACAACTATTTTTATAAGTGAACTAGGAAGCAAAAGCACAAATGTCTACAGTTCCAGGTGTTAGGCAGCTGCTCCATTTCGTAGTGGTAGGTTAGTTTAAAATTTTTCATGTAGTTGTGCAGTTTGGGCAGAGGACGCAAATTCCCAAAACGATCAAAATAGTCTGCATGTTTAACGTTTTTTATGTAAGCTACCCAGTGCATACCAGGCCTGGCTGTCATATCCAGATTAACTAAGCCATATTTTTCTCTCTTGGGTTTAGTGGGCAAACCTTCACTTTTTAATACTCCTTTAAAATGAGGTACCTTAAATTTGGATGCAAACAATTCCAAATCCTCTTTCGTGAGTGCTGGTTTCGGTAGGAATATCATTATTGCCTCTTCTTGCTGCGATGCTTTTACACACGTCCGCCTCCTATTGGGCATGGTTTTATCTCGAGGCCTTGGCCCTTTTTTTACCCATGGCGATAACTTCCATATTTGCATTGTGTCTTTGTGCCTCGGTTAACTGCTTCCATTCGTTCGATGGTGTTTTGACAGCTCGGACGATACCACTCGTAGCTCCGATTAGGCCTTTAAGGGCCCAGAGTGCAGCCAAAAGCAATGTAAAAAATCTGCTGGTAGATATTTTCTAATCCTTACATTCTTTTCTTCCTTTTGTCGCCACTTTTTGTTTCATTGGCGCTTTTCCCTAGCTCGCTGTACCTGTTCCATTTTTAATCTTTGCCTTTTGCTTGCTCTTATCAACCATGCCCATCTTCACTTTCACGTTCATCGAGCTGCAAACACCCCACACTGCTATTTTTTTCTGAGTCTGCTTTTCCCATGCAGCAATAACGAAGCTGTCGTACCTCCGAACTAAGCACTGCAAAACTCGATATTTGTCTTTGATGACATTACTTGCGAGAAACAAACTTGTATTCAAGTGTATTTGAGCATAGGACGGCACGCAAATGTGGACTGTGTGTACCTTGACCAGACTTATTTGTGCATACACAAACAGATGCTTCGGGACAACACAAACATGTTGGTACTGTTTCATATGGACGACACGAAATTGCGGCACGTTTATGACGATCACGTAAATATGGATATGACGCTATCAGTTTTAAAAGATATGTGTGCCTTGTGCTGGAAAGAGAAATATGGATTTTTGACAATCGTAAAAGACTGGCCCCTATATAATGGAAGTTACAGGTGGGGTTTCGATAATTTCATTGTAGGCCGTAAAGAATGAGTTACAGCATATCGAAATTCGGGCAAAGTATCATCAAACTGCGTTCTCATGAAGACGACAATGGCGGTTGTCTCGTACCAGCAGATGATGGAACTTGTGATGCTGGTAGAAGAATAATTCGAAATGTTGGCGAACCCGAACGATACGGGGATGCTGCTGATAAACATTTCATCCTAGAATCTGGTAATGACACCATATCGGAACTGCGCAGTACATTGGCCAAACAAAATGCATTCTTTCGAAACTACCTGTCCAAGCTCGGGGTGAAGATGGAGCATGTGAAGACAGAGATCGTTCGCAGTATGGTAGCCATGGACGAGTGCATGATAAGTGATAAAAGGCAAATTATCGACCGATTGAATGGTTGTACACATGTTATCGAAACATATGAATTCTAATATAGTAGTCGCACGAGGGTGAGAAACCAATTCTAAAACAAATGACAAAAAACATGGATGACTTCTCTTAGCAAGATGGCTACATCACAACATGGCAGCCTCCAGTGACGTATATATACAAATGAAGAACGAAAAATCAAATATGGCCGCCTCCAGTACCATGTATAAACAAGTGACGAACAAAAACAAATATGGCCACCTCTAGTAACATATAAAAAATTAAGTATGAAAAAAAATGGCAGCATTCAATAGAATGAGTATAGGTAGGGAAGTGGAGGCGAGGGAGTCATTCGTTTGCTGGGCGTGGTGCTCGGATGCTCTCCAGGAGTGTAAATTTTTTAAAATAAATTTTACATATGTTTTTATAATTTGTTTTGGGTTTTTCAAAAATTCTTTTAAAGAAAAAAGGGAATTTTAGTGAGAAAAAGAAATTTTAATAGAAAAAGGCAAATTTTAAAAGGAAAAAGGGAAATTGTTGGGAAAATGGTTTCCGAGGGGAATATAATTTAGTTTTTTTTATTACGATTTTTTTATAATTTAATAACTTTTTCAAATGTTTATAAATTTTTAATAATTATTATTTATAAATTTGTATACGATATTTTAATTAAATTGTTCGCAATAAGTTTTTTGAGATTTTTCAAATCTCTTTTGGCCTTTTGGGGTCAGAGGTCACTGAGGTCAATGTCATGGTCAATGTACAAAGGTCAAGTTCATATGAATCAAAGCTCGCGGACGGTGACGTAACAACACGGCGGCTAGCCGAATCCTGCGATGCTATCCCAGAGCCCGTTGATCCAGACGTCCCATTTCCCTACTACTGAGGAGGGCAGGAGCACTATCGGTAAAATGACGGTAAAACACATTTGGTATCATGCTATATTTAAAAAACATGTACAATTTTTTGCTCTTGTCACTGGAATGCTGCAATTGGACATACCATCGACTATTGTCAGTAAATAATAACTAAAGAAAGTGACCGAATCAAGCACTACCAAGACAGCCCAAATGAAACTGTAGCCTTCTTCACTAGATCTAGTGTATAGAGGAATGTGGAGTTCGGCCTATTGCCAAAATGGCTGGCGAGATTTCCGCGAATCTATTGATTGGCAAACATGTAACTGTATTTGTGCTAGCGTTAATGGAAAATTTTAGTGTTCAAAGTTTTGACGTACTAACAGAGGACAGGCTTGTGTAAAGGAGCAACACTGCATGGTCTGTTTGGCGTAAGCGTTTTCTGTCACGGAGTGGCTGAGAGATGTGCTGGAACATGCCTAAAATTGCGATGCATTAACAGGCATTATGCCAACGTTTGTTACCAGTGTTCAAAATAAATTATACCAACTAATTAAAAATATATAAAAATTCGTTAATCTTACCAGTTTACACCACTTTTACCTTTATATGATGATCCTAAAATTTCCTTGGTGGCCGTTGAATACGAACTCGCCTCCTTCATCCAGAATACAACTAAAAAAATATGTCTGATGTTTCTGTAATTTAATTGATCATTAGGTCAGTTAATAAGTCCGGCGGTTTTTTAAGACATCCCAAATATCCAGGTGTCGGATGGCTTATGTTAGATTCACATGCCCTACTATACCTTACTATACTTGAGTACTGCATAACATTAGAGTATAACTGTTTACGTGCTTATATGATGATTCACTTGTCAAGCAAAATTTTAAAACTTATGCTGCCGAAACCCGGGATCGAACCAGGGACCTTTAGATCTTCAGTCTAACGCTCTCCCAACTGAGCTATTTCGGCAGACCTGAAAATAGTTGGGCTTCGGTGAAGTAGAAAGTCCTATCCGAAAACTAATATAATATGTGCTATTTTCTGCATGCCACCAGCAGAGTCATCAACAATAGCATGCTACTGGCGGTTTCTTGAGTTCACTAGCCCACCCTTTTGAGGGTCGGGACCAAATTTGGCAGGATACCGTTCAGTACACAACTAAAAAATCCTGTGTATGCCAACAGTGACTCCGGCCCCTTATTGGGCTGCAAACCACTCAAACGGGGTCGTGTATTTCACATGCCATCTTATATTCGGGAAACGTGGGTTATTTCTACGCGAAAATAAATAAATATACGTATCTTGCTGACTGCAGATGATTACGTTTAGTAAAAAGATTTTAGTTTTTCACTGGTAACAAGTGACACACCGTGTAAACATTCCAACATATGTTAACAATGCAATATTTAAAAAGTGTTGTTGAAAATATATTGAAGTGATACTTCAGACGTGTTTTTTTTTTTTTTTCAGCATGTTTGCATTAATATTTCGAACAGAGCTGCCTAGTGGCTTGTGAGTTATATAACTATAGAAGTTAAATTTTGAGATCGAAGTCTTGTAGTTTACGTGTACAAGTGTACAGTACTTGCTTCTAATTATAAATATTTCGTAACATGAATTTCTAGATCTCAACACGAATGTGATACTCGCTTATCAAATGTAACCGATCAGGGGCAGCTGACCATTACAACTCGATTCCTTTCAATCTTAATGCCATTTGTACTCTACTATATTAATTAAATAACTTTCCAGCCTGTTTCTCTGGGATTATGTGTGTCTGTGTGTAGGTTTGTGTATGCCCTTGAAAGCTTTTGAATTCTGCACTGTTGTTCAACAGTCTCAGTAAACTTATAGTACTTAGTAAGAACATACGACTTTTGTTGTACGTTTGACTATGCTGGTTCCCCAATTTGAAATTGGTTGCCTTTAAAACGTTTGGGTTTTATGTCATGCATCAGGAACAATTCAACGTATTTGAACCGATATTGGCGAGCTGACAGTCCAACCAAACAGTGAGCATAAAATTCAGACTCGAGTTCTCAATGGTCGTCTAAGTTCAAAGATGGTGCACAAATAAAATAAAGATATTGTCATATTTCAAAAACTGCTTAAACAATTCCCACGAAATATGGTGTGAATGCAGTGCTATGGTACCCCATCCTACAAATACATGGTTTTTAGTATGTCAAGCATGCTTTCGTTGGCAATATAAATATTTTAGGATAGAAAGCTCTAATTACCAAACTGTTAGAAAAATTTCGACCAATAATGATGGTCTCGTAAAACCCATTGCGACTACTTATATTGCTAATTCAATGCTGCTTTGCCCCCCCCCCCCCACAACTCCTATCAATTTCCCAACTTTGTGAGATAGCGACACCTTATTTAATAAAAAATTAGATCGTATGTCTGAAACCATTAAAAATATTGCAGCCAAATTCGGCAGACGAAATTAGGCCACTCTAACCATGTATGATTTATTTCAGTGTATCAGGTACATATTTTCAAAACTTTGATTTTATAAATATTTCAGATTATTATGTCAGAGCTACCGAGCAATCACTGTTATTTCAATAAATTTTTGTATGTGAGAAGTAGCTTGATGACCAAGAGAATTTTGTATTAGACGCAAATAAAATATATTACATGTCTATTAGAGCATATACGACTCCTGGCAAACGATAAAAGTATAAAACTTTAAAAAAAAATTAATACGTGCGCTCATGTAAACACAGTAAATGGCTACAATAGTTTTTTTCAAAATTAGAATATGCTTTATTTTATGCAATATGTTTTTCTGAAAAAAAAAAAAAAAAAATATTATTTGTAGCAGTCTCGGACACTCATGCACACACATAGATACGGCAATGGCATATGACTGGTGCTTGTAGGAAAGTAGAGTCCAGAGATTTGTGTATTTCTTAACATCGAGGTCTTAAGAGCCTACGAGGGTGAAGTGAGGTGAGTGTGGAGCAGCGCTGGTAGTGAAAGGGCAAGGGAAATAGAAGATCGCCGAGAAAACCCACCGAACAGCGGCATCGTCCAGTGCCATCTCCACATGCGAGGGTTCGAGGGCAGCCTCACCGGGAACCGAACCCGGTGAGCATAGGTAGGAGGCGAGTAGTCTAATCACTAAAGGGGAGAGGGCGTAGGAGTGGAGCTCCATTCCCTCGTCCGCCGGGAAACGAAGGGCTGGGTGTCCAGAAGAGGTACTTCGATGTCCTGGACGATGCTTAGGTTGGACCAGAATGGTGGGCGAGGGGAAATAATAAAAATAACAAACTAAAATAGTACACATAGGGAGGGGGCTGGGGGCCTTCGGGTTCTTTGACGGGGACATTCGACCGTCGGGTGCCATGACGGACCGGTCGAAAGGCTAGTTAGCTGTGTGCGGGCCCGACGGCGCCTGGTAGCGCGTGCGGATTCTCGGGAATCCCGGTCCCTGGTCTGTTCCGGCGGGGGAGGCACAACGGGGGGCGGCCGAAAGGATACCCGTCGGGGAGCTGTCTCGGTCGGGGCAGAATAGCTCACCACCTTCCTAGGAAGTGTGAATGATGCTTTTGAATAAAAATAGAATTTGTAGCTTAAATTACGGGCGCCCCGACGAACAGCCGCCCTCCCACTATATATATATATATATATATATATATATATATATATATATATATATATATATATATATATATATATGGTGAACCTATATAACAAATATACTGTTTGTTAAATTGTAATAGTCATGATAGAATTGAACACCCTGGTTGCCTGTACTGCAAAGTAGGGTTCATAAAATAAATTTAAAAAAAAGTCTAACCGCTACCGCATCACGATCCCTGCTGTAGTAAAGATGTATTTTCTAAAAAAAAAAAACCATAGGTAATGCATATGGTTTTATAAAAGTAAATATATACTATAAATTAAGAAATATTTTATCTCTTATACTCGCATACATCCTTGTAATATATATTCCCTTCATTATTTAAACTCTCCCGACCAGGCGAACCGGGTTTCAATCCCCAGCCGGGTCACTCCCGAATTTTCGCAAGTGGGAACCGTGCCGTACGACGCCGCTGGTCGGTGGGTTTCCTCGGGCATCTCCCGTTCCATCCCGCCCTTTCATTCCGGCGCTGCTCCATGCTCACGTCAATCAGCCTCATAGGCACTCAAAACATCGCTGTTAAGAGCTGCCCATGTCGCTTCACTCATTCTTCACTCATTATTTTGAACTGTTGTATTTCGACTTATCCCTTACACAAAGTTCAGAAGTTCAAGGCATTTTACTTCCACTATGAGCAATGTTTACCTACCTTACCATGAATTTGCTGACAAGGGTAAGAGTCCCACCTACTGCATATCAGTCGTCGACCTTAAAAAACATCGAGCAAAAGTGAGTGGATAGACATGATAGAATAAGTCATGAACGACAACGATAACGAGAGAAATAAAAATTGTTTAGAGAGGGCGACTAGAGAACCCCTAGTGGCAATCACGTAAAACAAAAATGGAAGACACCAGCGCACTCTAGTGGACGAGACAAAAAAATAGCAGGTGGAGTAATCAGCGACTTAGTTGACGCCAGTAGTGCACTTCAGCGGAAGAGAGAAACTAAAATGTATGCCTAATATACAACAAACAAAAAATATAAGATGGTGGATGGAAGTATAAAACAAGATTTAAGGTATAAAATATGAAACAAAATTGTGGACAAATACAAGATGGCGGTGATGTCACATAAAGGTATTAAAGAAATGCAAATTTGGCGGTCCCACTGTAATGCAATTAAATGTGAAGCACGAAACCTTCAATCCTCAGCCCACAGCCCATGGCTCGAAGCACCATGTTATAACCCACTCTTCTCTCATAGCCTAACAAATATACTTTATTTACTTCCCTATTCCGAACCAATTTTGCTCTATTGTATTGCCATTTCTACACGTTTTCTCGCCACTTCACGTGTGTCGTCTGTTGAAGCCAGATTACCCTGCTGGATCGGGCACGATTAGGCCGGAATTAATCGATTGAGTAGAGCGTCTTGCTAACTAGGTATGTAATCTTTCCGAGTACGAGTTAACGTAGGCACTATCTCCGACTGCGTAACTAGATACGCAGAACACGAGCATTTTGCGAGCTCTTTTCCCAGCGGGCTAGATTGCACAGATCTCGGTGTACTCGAGCCAACATCGTTGACACAGTGCAAAGCTTTTGTAAAGGACTTTTTATGCATCGGTGGTAGCGCTTTTGCTCTATGTTAGTTACTTGCTCACTCTTACACATGGCGTGTTTAAAGAGTACAGGTCCAATAATAATACTAGAAAAAACCATAAGTGTGCGCAGTCTGTCTTTCTGCATAAATAACTCGCAAAATACTCAGAGCTTTTTTTTTTAGAAAGACGTGACACATGCACTCGATACATCCACTGCTCCAAGTCAAGCAGGTCTCCGCGGCACAAAGGGGTGACGGTGTGACGGGTAAAAGGACGGGGAGGGGGAAGGGAGGGATTTTATGGGTTACTCATCCTGAGCTACGACTTCGAACGACGACGATTGACGATCGTAAAATTGACCTTTATCCAGAAACCCACTTAGGGGACGCGATGGTCCACAGCGGCAGTCGTGGGTGTAGTGATGGAGGATGGGAGCAATTCGTTTTGATCGTAACATCGCTACACCCCCGTCCTAATCATTCTATGCCACCCTCTCCAAAGATGCCATAGGTAAGCTTAATTTGTTTCCTAATTCCTATACTAATACATTGTAATTACCAGTCAAAGTAGGTTGAAATGAGGGGAATCATTTACATATATGTTTAATTTTACCTAAACTTAAAACTAATCGGACCGTAGTGGCTGAGCGGTTAGCCAGCTCGCCTCCCACCAAGGCGAACCGGGTTCAATCCCCGTCTGGGTCACTCCCAGATTTTCTCATGTTGGAATCGTTCTGGATGATGCTTCTGGTCGGCGCGTTTTCTCGGATCTCTCCCGTTTCCCCCGCCCTTTCATTCCGGCACTGCTCCATACTCACCTAAATCGCCCCCATCGGCTTTCAAGACCTCGCTGTTAAGAGTCGCCCAAATCTCTTCACTATCTCAATTAAAACTAATATACTGAGTGGACATGTGCTGTATTTTTCAAATAAATTTGCAGGTTACAAATTGATTTCAATATTTGAGAGTATTTTAACCAATGCGTTGAATATATAATCCAAATCCCGGCGATCCTATTGAACGAGATTCCCTTATGTAAGAAGTAAAAGAAAAACTACTTTTCTAATGACCCATTGCTGAGCAAGCATACAGCCATTCATATAACAGCCTCAATTATAATGCATGTTCATTGGTTTGAAAAACATCAAAAGTAAGTTAAACAATCATGCTTCTTCTTACGTAAATTTTTAAGCCTATGATATTTTACAACATTAGAAGTATTCTCTCAGATACAATATTACGCTTTCCAAACCCATAGCATAGCGAAAACATAAACAAGAAAGCAAAATTCGTTATAAATTTTTTTTATATGCTGACCTTTGAGTAGCTTTCACTTGCCCGTTAATGAGCTCAACAAGACGAATACTTTATGCACAAACCTCCGCCGAAAAGTTGCAAATTCTTTAAAAACTCCCGCCGTAAAAACTTTTCCAAAGCGTTTTCTTTGTTTAGCAAGTGTCGTAACGTCTGCGTGATGTCTTCTATTACCACCGTCACGGTAGCTCCTGTATCAACGATCATCTGAAAAGGAACATGATCACGCTCCCCTCCAAGTACTGTCTCCCCATAATTGTTACGGCGTGGGCAGGCTTTAGCTAAATTCCTAGCATGAACGCGCCATCGCAGGTGCAACGAGGGCGAGGTCACGGAAGTGTAGCATCGCAGCTGCAATCAGGAAACAATCCGAGGGACAGTTTAAAAATAAACGCAAGTATTGTAAACGGCCGCCACATTCAAGGCCGCCGAAGAGTCGAGCTCGTGGCCTGACAACATCCAGCTGACGACGAGGCAAATGGACCGGCAGATGGGGTTACGTCCTCCGTAGCATCCAGCCGACGACGAGGTAACATGGACCGTCAGATGTGGTTACGTCCGCCGTAGCCGTAGCCGTAGCCGTAGCCTAATAGCAATCACCCTTCGGCAACACAAACGTGATGCCGTTCCAGCAGTTAACAGAAGGACTATTAGTTCGATGCGTGGCAATAGTTTATTAGATAATATATAAATACTTGTAGATAAAGAGTAACTTAACGTAACGCGCTCCCCCGGTGCAATTTAGGTATTCTCGTCATATGTAAAGTGTTTTATTACTAACAGGATGTATATTTAATGGTTTTTAATTACATGACGTAGTGAAATAATATTGCGTTCTCCGTTAGAGATGCGTTTCCCCACTTACTTTGTATGGCCCCCACATGGCACCATAACATACTGCACTTACCAAGAACATTGGGAATTTTCCCCCAGCTATCAACTACCTTTCTTCCTCAAGATCGGTGTTTACGACATCCCAAAAGGTACTCTGCTCACACCTGCTTCTCACTGCCTTCTTTCCTGATACCGCAGCATATGTTGCTGCTGTTGTGGGCAGCACAGTTTCTCAGGTGCTCCGGCTGTCCACATTGTTGTGATTCAGTAAACGGAAACAACCCCAGCGAACTGCAGCGATGTGTCGGTACCCAGACCACAGGCCAAGAATCCAAAACATATCGCCACGATTAGCTACACGGTATTCGGCACAGTTTCGCCGCCTCCAAGAAACTTTCAAACACTTTGCAAGCAGATGTATAATGCGGGACCTGGAGCACCCCACTTTTTCCGACAATTTCCGCCAAAAGTACAACAAAAAAAGTAACATTAACTATTTCCCGTTTTCTAAAACGAAAGTACAAGAAAAAATAAAAAAAAAACCAAAATCTGAAATTCTATGAAAAAAGATCAAAATCAAGCAAATTTAAGCTAAAAACAAGCAAATTTCTCGTTTTCAAGCTACTTTTTCGTGTTTCTATAAATTACAATTTCCAATTTTAAAAAACAAGCAATTTAAGCTCAAAATCAACCAAATTTTACAATATTTTATAAAATTGGCGTGCAGAACTTTATATACTATAAAAACAAGCAATTTTACCCCAAAATCCAGCAAATTTACCATTTTTCCAAAATAAGCATTCAGATTTTTCATTCTCAAAATCAAGCAAATTTAAGCTAAATCAAGCTAATTTAAGCTAAAATCAAATGAAATATTATGTTATTATTCTTTACAGTTAATATTTGAAGCTCTACTAATATATTAAAAACTTCTTCTATTTGCTCTAGATTTTCACCAATTTCTCGAAGTTCATATTTATCGTCAATGTTAACTAAGAGCGATAATTGTAAGCTTTGTAAATTTGAATGAAATTTGCGAACTATATTTTTAAGATCTTCAGATGCATCATCTAATATATATGAAGGCGGTCTTGAACCACTACCATCACCTTTTAAAATGTTATTCAAACTGCATGGAGACAGAGGCATTTTTATTTTATTTAAAAAGTAAATAAATTTATTGAGAAAAAGAAAAAACTCATTTAGAATTATGAAAATTATTTTTATTTGATCAAATAATTCATCCAAATTTTTAAAAATTTTGTAAAATTTATAAATGTAACCACTCAACTATAAGTCTAAGATATTGAATTAAAATATCGAAACATTTGGTTGATTCTTCCATTTAATAGTATTAAAATTTTATAAATCTTCAGTAATTCTTATACATACATAGCTGTATAAAACACAATCATTACAATAGTTGTTTAACAAAAAATTACGATGGAAATTGTGATTTGAACGGACATATATATTATGTAATGTTGGTATGGCTATGAAAGAAACTGATGTGGTAAATAAACTTTACCTGGAAGACTTACACAGCATCATGCTTAACATATTAAATCACAATCGAGTCATATTCAAGATAAATTAATAAAGTTAGTTGATGGGAATGATAATGTTTATTAAGAAACACTAGTGTAATTGCAAACATTCTAAACAATATTGGTAATGATTTGCAGATTAATGAATTTAGAATAGATGAACGTTTAAATGGTTTTAGTAAGGAATTCAATGATATGACAAACATAATTTTTACAACAGAACTTGCAGAAATGCAAGATAATTTAAGACTTGTAGTTAATGAAGTGATAAGCACTACTATTACAAAACAATTTTTGAAATACGGATGGAAGAAATAATGAAATATATGTGATGAATTCGTTAATAAAAAATGGTTTAGTTACAAAATAATGATTTGGAAACACAATTAACTTAAATTATTAATGATTTAAGTGTGAAAACTATAGCAATTGGATGTTCTTTTAAGTAAAGTCGATAAGATTGAAAAAGTGCAAACTAATCGTACTAGTGTACCATTTAGTCGACCTACTGCAGCAGTTAGAAAAGCAACTACTTAATTCATGTATAAATAGCTGAAATTGAATTTAATATAATCAAATATGGCTGCCTCTGCTTCAGAATTACATAACGTTATATCTGCTATGAGGGAGAAATATTTACAAGCCAAACAATCTTGTATGGAACAGGATGTTTTAAACGAAGAAATATTTAAACCTGTTACAAGTAGAATTGAAGTATTAAATTCTGTGTTGAATTCGCCTAATGAAACACCCTTTGAAATCAGATCAGAAGAAGAACCTTTAAAAAAGAAAAAGCAAACTCTATCTCATTTAACACGACATTATTTATCTTTACAACATTCTTGTGTATATCGAAATGGAAACACATGGTTTCTGGGAGATTCAGTAATAATGGTTTTGCTTGACAATAAAACTAAAATAGGTGGTTATGTAACTGACGTGATTCAAGGATTGTTTGAATTATTGTTTAAAATCGTTCCAAATGGATATTCCGACACTGGTTTGCAGAAATATAAAGAACTTGTTCGTCGTACGAATATGAATATTCGTTCAGGAGATGAAAATCATCCGAAACTACATTTAATAGGAGATATTGTCGGAAGTGGAATATATAAAGATGAAATTGACAACCGGTTTTCAATTGTATATTGGAAGAATCCTAATGAATTTGTCAATAGATTAAAACTTCTCATCGCTTCGAGAGAATCTGGCAATAACTCACATATGAACAAAGTTTTTCCTGTTATTGAAGAGCTGAAAGAAGATGGTTATATTACCAAAGAAGTTTAGTAATATTTCTGAAGAGCTTCACATCCCTGCAAGGATAAGATATCCTAGAAGACGAGTTATTACTAAAGGGTTAAATTATCTTTTTGAAGCCAGTTTGTGTGAAATGACATTGCTTTCCAAATACAATAAATGATATAAGTATATTTTAACCATAATAAACATTTATTCGAAATATGCTTGGGGTATACATTTGAAAAATAAAACTGGGAAACATGTTAGCGATGCAATAAAGATCATTTTAAAGAGAGAGAATGCCAAATTTGCTCCCAACCGACAGAAGATCCTAAATTTTCTGCGCAGTTCTGGAAACTAATGACAGATTATAGTATTAATCTCTATGTGCTATACTCGGAACATAAGCCAGTGTTGTGGAATGATACAACAAATCGATTAAGCAGTTAATATATAAACATTTCACAATGAACGGGACTTATAAATGGGTGAATATTTTGCCCGAAATAGATTAATTTTATTATTCTAGTTATAATAGAACTATCAAGATGGTGCCCAAAGAAGTTATGAATAATACTTTAATGAAAACCATTTATAATAATGTCAAAGTCATCGACGAAAGAAAATAAAAGTTCAAAGTTGGCAAATATATACGTATCTTGAAGCAGAATGTAATCTTTAAGAAAAAATTTACTGTTAATTGGTCTTATGAAACATTAGAAAATATTTCAATTAGACAAACACATCCCAGAGTGTCTCACATCGAAGCCTATGACCAAGAGCCCATAAAAGGCAGTTTTTACGAACATAACTGAAAAAAAGTTAGATCCCCCAATGAATATTTGATTGATAAAATCATTCAAAGGAAAATATATATGTCCTATGATACTAAGTAAAATATTTAAAATCATATTTGATGTATTATTTCATTTAATAAACCTCTGGATGGTGTTTGGATGTACAGTTTATTGTGCAATCAATCAGCTTGTTGATTGGATTATCATTTCATTCGATTAACATTTAAGTGATAATCCATTGGATTTATTTTCATTTATTTTTCATTTAATTAGTTGCATTTGCTATCTTTTAATTGTGATGTAATTCACATTTAGGTGATAATCCGTTACATGTTATAAATATTTAAATTGGTAACTGTGATAATATCGTATTTGTGAGACAGTCTGGGTGGATTCTTGTGTCTTAAATTTTTTATTCATTTGGTATTTGTGTTTGATTGGTTTAATTAGACATTTGTATTTAGGTGTTAATTTGTTGTGTTTAAATTGTAATTAAATTTGTAGTGTTTAGGTGTTAAATAGTTGTGTTTGATTTGTAATTCAAGTTTGTATTTATGATTCAAGTTCTTTAATTGCTTTTAATATAACATTTCTTGGAATTGGGATAAAATATCGTGGAATATTACAGCTTAAAGACATTTAGAGCATTATTCTGTTTTAATGTTATTTATGATGTGTTTGAACTGTCATATATTTCTTGTAACTTGGATAATGTTACCCAGAATTTGTTTCTCGGATTAGATTTATATGGGATTTCATGTTTTGATGCTACAGTTCTAGGAAATAGGATAATGTTTCCCAGAAATTTTCAGTTTAATTTAATTAATTTTAGCATAAGAGTGTGTTCAGTTATTTAGTATTATTAATACAGTGTGTTACTCCCTTGCTAATATGTTTAGACAAAAAGCATTATTAAATGTATTAAGATGTTTTGAAAATGTAAAGTATTTTTACGACATAAAATTCATAAATTTTTACCCGGTACACAAGTTTGATGGTGTAGAGTAACTCACTTTTTTTAAAACCTGATTTCAGATGTAAAGTTTTCCTCTTAAACAAATGGTTTTCAAAACTGTGCTTAGAAATGCAATGTAATAGTGTGAGTATAAATTTCAATGTTAAATTCTAAACGAAGTCTGAGTGCTCCAAACACAAAAAATGTGAAAGATAGGCGAGGCGGCACAGGTGAGAAAACATTGTGTAAAGTGGAGGACAGTTGTAGGCCAGCAATTCGTGTCGTAGACTGAAGTCGGAGAGGTGGGTTGGAGGGGACATGGTGACCTTCTCCCTCTCGCTGGTACACATGCATGCAGGCCACCCCAGGCTCTGCACAGTACAGTGAGCAGAGAAGGGGGCTGTATGGTGGATGGAAGCTGGTGGAGAAATGGGAGCATGCCAGGATGGTGGTGCACTAGCAGCATTTTTATGAACCACCTTTCATTCTCTTGTCTGCACATGGGCCAAGCTCCTGCTCCACACGTGCGACCCAAGCTCTCGTATGCATTGTATACTGCTCCGGCCATGTACACGCCGCCCTATCCAGCTCTTGATACCTAAGTTTCGCTCGCTCCCCTACACCCTCAATTCTTGGGTGTCCACTACCTGGGTTCTCCACGAGGCTTGGAAACCCTTGTCCCTGGTATCTTTAGTAAAAACACGTCATGCTGTTGAAAACTACGCAAGCATGCTGCTTTCTAAACAAATCAATTATTTGCTTACAATAAATTTGTAACTAATTATTTCTAAACATAGTATATTAAACTTCAAATAGATAATATTATATTCTCCTATATGATAGTACAGTCGAAATTCTAGGTTGATTGAAGATGTATGCTTACTATTCCCCTGAATTTAAAGACATTTGGTTTTAGAACAAGTATGTTTAACATATGTTTTTAATGATTGAAAAAAAAAAACAGTTTAACTTGTGTATTCCTTAAATCTAATGATGGATATTTGTTCATTACTTAAAAAAAATATTAACGAGTGAAAATATCTGTTGTATTTGTGTTGGCATGAAATTAAACATGGATCAGTATAACCTTAAAATTTATTGTAATTTTACTGGAAAATGGGTTTAAGTTTGCAAGATTAAACTTAAAGATTATTAGATTAGGATATTACATTTATTGGAATGTTAAATCTGTGGATTACAATATCGGGTGAGATTTAATTAATTTTAATCTCACTGATATAAATTTGATAGGAGAGATTTATGAAATTTTAATTTGCTGGGAATAAGACAGACTCTAGGTTGGATAATCAGTTATGACGATGCTTCAGCGTTGATGCAAAAGTAAAAGTTTGTTGATAAGAGGGCGGAGGGGAGGTAGCCATGTATGGTCAGTTCAAAATTCGCTGGCCCGAGGGATGGAGAGTTCCTGATGTGGTGGACAAAGGACACACTTTCTAGGTTGCCTGGTCGAGGCAGGCAGGCAGCTCTCGAGATAGCCGAAAACACGTTCTGGGCCAGTTGTGGATGAAGGGTGGGTAGAAAGGGCCAGGATGCATGTCCTTGTAGAGGTTTTGTGGACCACAGTGTTGATCGATAACATGGGTGAGTGGCCTTGGACAGGAACTCTTGTTTCGGATGAAAACATGCTCTGGAGTGGCATTGGAGGATTTAGGGGGGGGATGTCCTTGTAGAGGTATTGTGTACATCGGTGTTGGATCGATAGCGGGGGTGCATGGCCTTGGATAGAAACTCTCTTTTCGCACAGACACATTCTGGAGTAGAGAGAAGGGGGATGGGGAATATGACGGGGGCTGCAGGTAGGAGCGATGTGGACAGTTATAGCTGGCCGGTGCCATGTTAGTTCTTTGTTAACACTTGTCCAAGATAGACGCACTACTGATCACTCCTCTGAACCAGCTCTTCTGACATAACAGGGCACGCGCTCTAGCGGGTTTCTGTGCTACAATCAAAGGTTGTTTTAATGTAAAAGGTTTTTATAACTTTCAGTTCATCGGGGGAAAAATAAATTTTCGTGTGTTAAGCCAATATAGTACGTTTATTATGTAAATCCTCTTTCTGAGCTTGGTCGATAAAAGCTTATAGGGTTTTCAACTCGTGTTTGTGTTACAAAGTGCGGTGAATTTCACAGACTTAATGGAAATCATAATGTAGACCATTCGTTATTTTAAATAATTTTTCTTAAAGGAAGTTTGTGAATTTCATAAAATATATACTACATTTCTATAAAGTGTTACAGGATTATGCTTTGTGGTACTAAACACTTGTTCACCCCATCCGAGTCTCCCTATGCTTCAATGGAAATTGTGTTAAAAGTGAATTATTCTTACAATAGTGAAATTTGCATTGAAAATCTGGGTAAGTTTTTTTTTATTTCATGTGAAACATTTAGGAATATGTGATTAAATTGTTCGTCGTTAAGTAACTTCGCCAGCCGCACTTATAAGTCTCCACACGTTATACACTACAGTCATTGCTTCACTGAGCTCGCTGCCGACCAGGCGTGTTTTGGGAACGGTGAGATTTCATTACATGTTTTTTAATTCAACTAGTGTAATTTATATATTAGTATGTGCATCGTAAACATAATTTTTATCAATTTGTCATGTAAATTGTATTCGCATCAGTATATAATCAAACGTAGGCCGACACACATGCAGCTTCTGTTTGCTCTAAACACCTCGTTCAGCTTATAATTTTACGTAAGTGGTATATTCAAGTCAGTGCTGCAGCGATTTCCCGAGCGAATGGATGTATATTACAACCATTGACTGTTAAATGTTTTATTTTTAACAAATGTTTATAAATAAATTAATTTTGACATGTTGATTGCATTTCAAAAGTTTCTCACCAGTCCCACAGGCGGACGGACGTGTTTTAAAATCATGTAAGGTACGTGCAATTTGTATATGTTTTCAAATCCCTTGTTAATGTGTTTAGGAAGACTGCCTTTTAATGTATAGAGACATTTTTGCTTCGTCGTGGCTCGATAATTCATTTCATACAGGCTACTCATGTAGTTGTGATCTTTTAGCACTTGTGGACACAAAGTTATTTAGGTAGCTGTGTTCGTTTGAAATTTGTTTTTTCAATTAATTTCCCTCATGTGTTAACCATATGTAGCTTTCTCTTTCTGTTTAATTTCTATTACCAAAAATCGCCTATCTCCCACCACCATCTACAAGCAATATCACTACCAACCCCAAAAAAAAAATAACTCAACACATATATACCCTGTCCCCAACACGCCACTCCTCATACGACACCAGAGTTCCAAGGGTGAGGACGTACCAGAGCTACTCTCCACCCCCAACCCAAAAAGAAAGAAAAAATAATAATAAATTTGTCTCTTAGCACACTATTTAATCAAACTACACACTTATAACAATAATGATTGATTTATTACTTCTATTAAATTAATTGGATCAAAGTTTCATTACATTTTATCGGATGGGAATTAAAAAAAGATTAATATCGGATTAAGGATTAACGAATATTTTTTATCAGATTATAATCGGACTAACCATTTTTGATCGGATTAATTTAGCTTAAGGATTAGCCGTTTTGATATCAATTTGATATCAAAGGGTTAATCCGATTAATCAAAAGTCGGGTGAAACCATCACGCCCCTACTACTTACGTGGTTTAACTAGGAAACAAGGTCAAATAGGCCACATATTTAAATGATTATTTCCATTGTTTTCATGTCTCCTATCCAACGCTAGAGTGGGCCCTTCCTATAAAACAGGCTATATTTCTATGCGTGTTTACATGTTTATTGAGGGGAGCATATTTTACATCTATACGTATCTCCCATTAATATGTATACACAGTGTTTATTTAAGTATGTTACGACGTTTTGGAGTTAAAAAAAACTCGAGTGGGGAGTGAACCCACGGTGAGGCGGGCTTCACAGCCGGGACTCGTAGGTGCCCGTCATCCCCGGACATGACATGAAATGAGATCCTAGGATGGAGCGGTGCCGGAATGCAAGAGCGGAGGAAACGGGATTTCCCCGAGAAAACCCGCCGGGAAGGGGTATCGTCCAGTACGATTCCCGCACGCGAAAATCCGGGAGCAAAGCCGCCGGTAATCGAACCTGGATCGCCGTGGTGGGAGAGTTTAAATAATTAATGGAATATATATTATAACGATCTGTGCGAGTATATGAGAGAAAATATTTCTTAATTTATAGGGTATGTTTACTTTTATGTGGATATAGATCCATTTTGGAGGTGATTTCTTATGAAAAATAAGGAAAGTAAAAATACTGTTTTACTTCGTTAAACTTTTTTTTTTTTTTTTTTTTTTTTAAGCAAGTAAGGACGATATCATTGAAATAAAGGAAGCAACATCTTAAACTGTACGTGCAAATATCAGGAGGGTGCTGTTTCCTCGGAAACGAAGATGACTAAAGCGTCACAACAAGCAGCTTTTTTTTGTGCATTTGGGTACAGTTGTTAATAATGTCTTGAAAATTCCCTTGTTTTTGGCATTTTCACGTTCAGAAGTTGCTTATCTTGTTTCAGTGATACACAGACAAGACAGACAGACAGACAGACAAGGCAGACAAGACAGGACGCGTAAGAATCCAAATGATCCAATCACGTAATTGGTTCTGAACTAAAGTGCGTCGGAACACAACTTGTCCTGAAACCTTTTCGCGAAAAAACAGGTGCCCATAGTAATTAGATACTGACGTACTTAAAACATTTTTTGTATGATATATCATATCTCAGTAACTCTAAAAATGGTTTCAACAGACTTGGTATCGGTGCTCTGGAAACACGTATTAATAGCATAAATTCACTCTTTTAACAACAACTCAGGGGGAATATATACTTAATATATAGTACATTTACTATATTTAATACATAATACAATTTAAGGCTCAGCTCCACTACTTTTGAAGAAATTCTTCGTTTCAGAGTCATAATTTCAAATTCATAGTAGGCCTAATTACTGCCAATGTACGATAATAAAAAATTGACATTTTAAAAGTTGTTTAATATTTTTGCGCGAACTTTTGATAAGGGCTGTTCACGATAAAGTGAGGACTTTTGAAATAAACTTCAGAAAATTGCCACTGCCCCTACCTGCACATATTTAAACGAGCGCCCTGAGTGACATGTGCCCAGTAAAGTTGGTAACGACAGATTGGAAGTAGCTCCATATATTAACGTCGAATAAAAAGTGTTAGGAAACCACTTATGGTAACTTAAATTATTTCTTTCGGTTTCAGTTTTTTTTAATGCATCGAAGTGTAAAAATTAGCAGATTTGTTTAGTATTTAGTTTTCTAATAATTTCACTATCTCACTTGAACGACTCATGAATAAAGTGATAAAGCCCATAACAATGTTAATCTTACATGAGGCGGAAGCATACACAATGTGCATACAAGTACATCTTAAGTAGGGCTTTTAAAAGTGCTCATTTTACCGTGAACAGCCCATTGTGTGGTGTCGTAAAAAGTCGAGCACTTATTAATAAAACATAAACATACTCTTACATGATCTCTACTTTTTACAGCAAGCAGATAACACACAATTAAAATCACACACAGCAAAACGAAACAACGCATAAAGTGTAAATTTTATATAATCGTACATTGTCAGCAATTGCTGTGAATCCGAAATTATGTCGTGAAAACGAACAATTTCTGCAAAAGAGACGAATTCGAGCCTTAAATTTAAGTTTCAGAACTTGGTAAATTTAGTAAAATATGGATTTTCTACAGCATTGATTATTATTTTCAAAATGGCTACACAGTAAATCTTAGAAAGTTACGTGCCATAACTATGCGACCGTCATAACAGTTAATGAATGAGTTTTGGTGTACTGGAAGTTCCATACGAGAGCTATTAAAAAAAATAATTGTTTTCAACGTCCATTTATACTTAAGAGTCTTCCAGCATAAATATTAAGTATCAGAAACTTTTCAGTTGACTCTTACCACACTTTATTTACAAGTAATGTTATTGAAAACGTATAAAGGTAAAATTGAATTTTTATGTATAGCTTTTCAAAATATTGTCTTTAAGACTATCCTCCATTCCTGTGCTCATTTAACTGATCTTATAACACATTTATAAAAATTATATAATAAACTACGTTTCTAGGTGATACGTTATTTGTTTTGCCATTTAAAAACATACAGTGGTGCCAACATAACAATTACAACTTTTGTTTTTATCCGACGATATATCAGAATAGCTCTTACGAAAATAGGATCAAAAGTGGTGCAACGGGGCTTGGTATGCAATTTGAGATCTATGAGCTCGAATCTAGCCATGAATTTGCTCAAATGAACATTTCTTTCCCGTGAAAACAGAACACGCACGGATGTATAATTATTCCAATGCAAATAAAGATCGTATAGAAGCAATGCTCTCCATCAGCAAGAAATATTTCGTAGACTAAATTTATCTCGGTATAATTTCTTAAATCAATACGATGGGGTTGTTTGTAAATAACTGCTACATGCATAATAACTATTTAATTGATCCTTAACTGTGACCATGGCACTCTGTTGGCGAACAGCCAGATGGTAATGAACGCGGGCATTACAGTAAGCGTGTCCGATCTATCCTGAACCAAAAAAGCGCTCCGCAGTCGAGACAAAAATAAATTAAGTTTCTTTAGTGGTGGATACGTGTAACTCATTGATAGCGTGTATTAGGTATAGTCTATTCAATGTATCTTCACGGTTTTTTTAATCAACGCCTTGAAAAACCACTCCGCGTATAATGTGCTTGGCTGTATTCTAAATATGCCATGTGTCGCTAGTGTTTTCTGTTAACATGAAAGCATCTTTATTATTTAATTGAACTTTTATTTCTACTTTCTATAAATAAAAATATTTCATTTTTAATTTATGTAAATAAAAAAGGGACAAAATGGTTGTGTTTGTAATGGCTAGAGACCTGAGAAATTCGCGAGTTGAATGACCTGTAGGCTAGACTTCACAGTCTTGTATACTCTCATACAGATATCAACTGTTTATTGGTTGATTGTTGTGGTAGTAAAAGGCGGTGGTTGGGCTCAGAGTTTATTGCATGTTTGTTATTGGCTCATTTATCTCCAGTAGATGTCAAACGACACGTCAACCAACTACAAAAGTAACATGAACGTAGGAGTGTGTGAATTCCAACTTGTCTAGAAATGAACCCGCGAAATTCTCGGCTCTCTAGTAATGACTAGTAATAAATGCTTCTCGTAAAAAAATATTATTAAACTGAGTGCGCATGAATGCGGTGCGCTGTTCTTTGGTGTAGTTTTCTGGACTTGGTTAAGCTTTGTTTGCATGAAGCGGAGGAATATCATGAAAGTAGAACTTTAGCAGGTATTCAGGAAACTTGTAAGTAACCACGGATATACTATATTATAGACTATTCACGGTAAAGTGAGCACTTTTGAAAGCTCTCTCATTTGGAATAATAGTCAATAAATGTATTTTAGACTTAGACGTTAACATCTGAGTGAATTGGAGTATACACACTGTGTTTATTACTTGCGAGGCAATATTTATTTAAAAAGTTAGCTGAAGAATAAAAAAAAATGGCTGAAATGGGAAAGTAACTAGGGCCTCAAAAGCGCTCACTTTACCGAGAACAGCCTATAGTGAACGTGTACCTAAGTCGAAAGTGTTAGAAGTAGCATAATCCGAACAACACTCGGGCACACACCTCGTTGTGTGAAGCGACTGGGAAGTCTTGTGGGGAAATTAGTTGTGCTGAAAGGTTTTTGGCCGGTGCTTGACAGTAAGGGTGAAACGAGATAAGGATGGAGCAGTGCTGGGCCGTGTTGGCAAAATACCGCCAATTTTCAGTAAATTCCATGCTACTGGCGAAAACTCAGTTTTTACCAGAAAATACTGGTTTAACAGGCAAATATAATATAATTATGTACTTATGCGTGTAACAAAATTAGACTATTTGTTAAATTTATTGGTTTTTAATTAAAATTGGCTTTCAATTATTAATACCAATGAAATAAATCAGCTTGCCATTTTTTATTATTATGTTAAGTTATATGGATACAGATTTATTTTTGATAATGATAAATCAACATTCTGAGAATGTAATTCTATGAAAATTATTCCAGTAGTTGCGCATTAAAGGAAGGCTGATAACTCCCGTGTTTAGTTGGGTAATTTAATGTCTATGATTCCAGGTGACCACACTAAATATTGGAGTATAATAGAAAAAAAATAACTTTGCTTAGAAATACATATTATAAGATATTATAATAGGCCTAGGCCCTACGTAAAATTGAGTCACTATAACAAAAAAAATAGGCCATGCTTGAGACATGATTTCAAAATATTAGATGCTGAGGTTATTATAAAGGTTTTCGTTTTTATAATCAAATTTAAATGCATATTGTAAACCTCTTCAACATTTAGCGATTGCAGGTTAATTTTTCTAACGGGTGCCCTAAGTACTGGCAAAAGCTAATAAAGTCCGGGACGGTGTGTAAAATGGAATTTACCAGTACTTTCCATACAGTGCGACAAACTGTGGCGACCCTGGACCTGGTAGGTTCCCTCGAAGCGATTACAGCTCGCGTGCACGCTATCCGTATTAGCTACGCCATGTGGAGTAGAGGACACAGGCCTGCTTAACGTCGCAGAGGACGTGGAGTTTCCCTGTGTCATCAAGCGGGGCACATTGATATTATTTCTTGGAAGTCTCGTTTGCAAGAGACGTGACGCAGTTTCCAACGTTACCCGCTCTCGCAATGAACTTCGAAAACGAAGTCGGAATGTAGCTAATATTTCCTGCCGCCTTCTTTGAAGGATTGGTGACAAGTGTGTATAATTTTTAGCTGCCGTCTGACAGCACTGGAGAAATCACATTCCTGAACACGTGCCTGGCAATTAAAAAAAAAACTTGATTATATCGTTGACGCAACAAGGAAAATGCAAATCTCTCTGTTGCTCATTAATTAGTAAATTTGATAGTTAGGAACGACAGATTTTCTCGGAAAGAGCCCCACACATGTGTATACTTGTCGTTTTTCTTTGGTCACTGATCGCATAGTTTTGTGGGAAAACATTTTGTAACTTGGCTGAGATAATTAAAAATATTTTACTGTGACGATGACCGCCTATCATTCAAGGGCACGAGCCTTAAATTAGTGGCAATGAAAACCGTTCGACCGTTAAAGTGTATCCGATCTAAAGTGATTTGTAATACAACAAGTTGGAAAATAATTCTCACGAAAATGGGCTGTCCCTAGTTATTGTACAGTCCTATCTTCTAACACGGAAACAATGATAATTTTCCTTGGTGCAAGTAATATTGACAGTAACGGTAGTTGAGCTGCGGGAGGTAACAGCGTGGGTATCACATCTCTCATCAACACATGGGAATGCACACTCTATACAGGATGTTCACAAAAATCACTGGCAAACTCCGTCGAGTGATTCCTCACATAAACATAGACGAAATGTGCATACGTGACATTTCGCTTAAGTCGCTTCCTAAGAATGGCGCACGCTTTTAAAGGCGGAGACGAGTGACAGGTTTACTGCGGATAGCAATGGACCAAATTTTCTTACACTTCTTAGATGTACGTGTAGTATACCAGTAAACGAACACTATACATCTACAGAAAATACATAAGTAATAAGCGGTGGAAAAGAATGGCGTTTGCCACCTTGTTAAGTACACATGACAAATTAATATATCGCAAACGGCGCGGTTTAGCGTAATACTACAAGACAACCATTTTTGTTACGTTTAGCACATGTGCTTAGCATCCGTCCTGAATATTACATTTTCACTTCTTCGCACTGCAAACATTCACGCCCCAACAGGACGGCAACCACCATTTCTTACATCACCCATTACTTACATGTCAATCGACAGTATTTTCTGTAGATGTGTATGTTCATTTACACTACACATACTTTCAGACTTACATACTTTACGGTTGTCTGCCATCCTTGGGAAGCAAGTTAGGCTAAATGTCATGTATATGCTTTTCGTCTATATTTATGTGAGAAATCACTTGACGGAGTTTGTCGGTAATTTTTGTGAACAACCTGTATACTCCAGTAGGGTTTGGTGGTGACTCACTGCATATAAAATGGGCGTCGCAAATTGGTTGATTTTGTTAATATTGCCACGCGGTTTACGAAAGTAGCGAAGGAATTAAAAGTATAATAATAAAGTTTTTAAAATGTTTGTGCTGTTACTGATATTTTTGCGATTCTTCTGATATTCTCATCAGTTTTACAAACACTGGTTACAGCCAGCCAGTTATAGACGTTCCTCAGAAATGCAGTTGGAGTATGTGTGGCCTGGACAAATGAGTTGGAGACGACCATAGGAACAGCGGCTTCTACAACAGTAGATATATCGTCATGTCGTATTTATACGTTCTCTTGCAACACTTTGAGACTTCCGCGCAAGTACTCGCTGTCAAGACAACTACGTCACCTATATACTATAAATTCGAATCAGTAGAAAACCACTGATTCGTAGTGAAATTCAACTACTCGAATCAGTGAAAATGTGTCTCCAGTTAGAAAGTGGAAAACTACAGATAGTTTCAGTGAAAAAATTACATCCGCTTGAATTAGTGACGTGAAACAATTTCACTGAATAAGCGACGGCCAACTGCTGCGGATAATTAAATGTTCTTAATTAATTAACCCAAATAATTACTAGAAATAAACATACTTACGATACCTCACCACTATTATTGCGTAATTTCCCTTAATTAAAGAAAAGGTGAAATTTCTGTTGGTAGCCAGGTTTGAACTCACAAACCCTCTTCAATTTGTTTATAGACTTGTCACCTTACCAACCAAGCTATCAAATCACGCTGACAATATAGATTAAAATAATTATCTTGTAGACTCTCATCGAAAGTGTGAAGTTTTAAATTCTATGTCCTTTCTTTTCATTTTTAGTTAAATTGGTAAAGATAGGATAATTAAAACGAATAGTACATATGAGTGTACTATCTTCGCCACATTATATTCAGTTTAAACCTTCAAACAAAGCACTGTGATAATTACATGAAAACGAAAAAAAAAAAAAAAAAAAAAAAAAAAACGTAAAGACGGAATAAAAGACTGAATGTTCACATTGAACCATAAAATTGTGTTTTGAAAGACACGGCACACTTTAGAAAGTGCATTGTATTCGTTTTATTAGTTTATGGGTTATTTTACTTGATGCATTTAACTTACATGCAACTTAATGAACCCTTCAAAAGTAGTAGGGGCGTGATGGTTTCATTTCACTTTTGATTAATAGAATTATCAATGTGATATCAAATTATTTGAAAAGATTAATTACGAAAGGTTAATCCTTAATCCGATTTTAATATGATAAAAAATGCTTAATCTGATAAAAAAATTGAAAGCATTAAATTTATTGAAATGGTTAAAGGTATTGAAATGGTAAATTATTCTTCTTGGTTTTCTTTCTTTCTTTTTTGGGGGGGGGGGGGTAGAAGGAGCTCTGTACTATGTTGACGGTGTGGTGTCCTGCAGGTGATGACCAGAGTGGTGGGTTGCAATGTCTTATATAGCTGTAGAGTTGAGTGCAAGAGTAGACTGAGGCTCTTTTTTCTAAGGTTTCTAATTTTGAGATGTTTGGAGGGATGCTGGTGGCAGATAGACGATTTTTACGAATATATTTAACACACGAGAGAATATGAGAGTGTCTAAACAATTTCTAAGAGTGGCCTAAGTGTACATTTTATTATTTTGGGGGATATTGCTCTTAGGCGGTGGTGGGAGATAGCCGACTTTGAAAGATGCGATTTACGTGTTAAACAATCTGTTTTCCGAATGCAATTAAACGTTAGAGAAATTCCAAGTGTTCTAAATATGAATAAATTACACATATGGAATCCCAAATTTCAAACAACTACATTAACAATAAGTACAATTACATGAGTTTTGAGCTTAGAAATATAATTTACACAAGAGATAATTTTTAACTATGTGAATAACATCGGATGTCGGCAAGTGCAAACTCAGTAAACGAAATCCAGCAATCCAGTATGAAATTACACAAGACAGATTCTTTAAATGAGTTCTACGTATGAATGAATAACACAAGAGACAAGTATAACGAACAACTACTGTCTTAAACGAAATCCAGCTGGTCAATATGAATAATTAACACGTTAACACGATTCAGCCTGGAGAATAATATCTTACGGCCAAAAAAACTCTGAATATTATTTAAACCAGACACAATAGCATGTGCATATTCTGATAAGTAAAATATATAATGATAGAAAATTTTTTCCCAAATGATTTGTTTCAAAATAACCAACTTGCGTAGAGCATAATCTCACATCACATTATATATGTAATGGAAAAACATCCTGGAAGAGAAAATTATTATTTTTTAAATAACGAACGTACTACAAAATTCCATAAATAGAGCACACTTGTTAACGCAAACAGAATTTTTTACTAGTGAACACAGAAATGGTATAATACACAAGGTTTTAGAATGACTCCTCCCTATATCGTTTGTAAAACACGTCGCTGTAGTCGACTGATTTTCCTAAATAAATTAAAGTTCACTTAAAAATAATTTTATTTATATAAAATAATCCAGTGTTCTATGGTAATAACACATTTTATTTACAGGAAAGTGAATAAAATGTGATTATTTTTCTCTGTTTTCAGTACAATCTACATATATTATGACATTAATTGTACTATTGTAGGAGAAAAAACAATTATATTGGCTTTCTGTATCGTTAATCAAAAGACTGGTTTCAGATGTATTGAGTGATAAAACGAATAATTTAGTTAAATTTACAATCCCTACAAATTAACTATTGCTCACGTTTGCAATTCCTAAAATTACCAATAACCTTTAATAAGCAGTTTCATTCTAATCTTTGAATAGTACGGAAGGAATGATGTATGTGCTGTGTAGCTTCTGCGATAAATAATCTACAGTTCTGCGGAATTTACGACGACATGAAAGAACGAGCTGTGGAATGAAATCTTTAAAAAATCTGTTTGAGTATGATTTCTGCCAGAAAAAATATTCTGGGAGTGATGTTTTAAATAGGCATTGTAAAACTTGCTACACCGGTTATCCAGCTCCACATCCACCTACACAATCTGCTCCACATCCACATCCAACTCCACCTCCACAATCTGCTCCACAATTTGATCCACATCCTAAGACAACACCACAGTTAGCTCCTCAGACAGCTCCACATAGTCCACCTACTGCAAAACACTTAAAATTCCCAGCTCTACCCACTGAATTACACTTAAAAAGTATATATGTTAATTCAATGATGAATAGTAATTCGAGTGCTCACCAGCTCCATCAATGACTTTGTCACAGCTGTGCGCATAACCAAACAACTAGGCTTCCAACCAGCCTACTGCGACAGGCGGGAAAAATTCCCGTGAAAGTAGTTTTTTGCTGCATCCCGGCCGATACCCCGCCTGAATTTTTGCAAGAAGAATTCCGTGCAGCAGGCATGCCAGTACTACGATACTGGTTTATCACAGACCGAGATCGGCTCGCCATCAATGAACTGGTACTAGAACTGCTACGTGGTACAGAAACCGCGCCCTACGTGGCCCTAAAAAACTTTACAGGGCTCGCGATTTTCGTAGGTGCTCCAGGTGCCAGCGAATCCACCATGTGGTTGCGGGGTGTAATGCTGCGCCAGTGTACCGCTACTGCGGTGGCCCACGTCCGACAACTAACTGTGTAATCCAGAATGATCGCAGCAAAGTGCGATGCGCAGGTTGCGGCCAGAATCACGGCGCGAATTACCGAGGATGCATGACATACAAAAACTCTAAATGGGCGCGCTTGCCACACGATGAACGCCAGTTAAAGTAGAAGCAATCTAAAAAAACAACTCAAGGAAAATACCCGCGCGTCTGGCAGCAGTCAACACAATGCCAGCTAGCCCTACAAATGCCACCACGCAACACATTTGTACCTCACTGGGCCAAATATCAGCAGCCACAGCCAGCGTATACCCAGAATTGGTACAACTGGCTGCAGAGCGAGACGGCCTTTCCAGCTCTCACCAGCGACCCAATTCCCAGCGATCCAACCCTCCACTGGGGCATGAAACCACGCCCGATGGGCTAAAAGTACGGTTGAAGTAACAAAAAGTCACAAAAACAGTGCAAAATGTAAAATGCAAATCCAGAAACAAGTGCACATGACTCTCAGCACTGCAAAAGCCAGATGGTGACCGCCCAGGCTCCGGCGTGCAGCCGCTCCGGCCAATCAGGGCGCACCTGCGATCGAACAAAACTCCCGCTTCAAGAGCCAGCCAGGCAGCAAACACCAGGTAGGGGATCAAACCCCATTTAAACAATGTAGGAATTTAATTACCAGGCCCATAGGCAGAAGGTAAAGGTCGCTTCAACCAGGTACTCCATTAAAAATTGCAGGGAGCTCCCATGAGCTTGGCTTCTAATAAACCAAGTTCTGGGACCCAAGCAGACAAAAAAAAAGCCAGGCAGTACGCCTCCACAGGCCATGGACGTCAGACCTGTGTACGCATTCCCGCCGACCTCTCTCCTCCCAACCCCTCTGCCCTATTGGAACACTCAAAATTATGGCTGCAGTTAACCGCGGCCTTCACAAATGACGTGAATTTTAAATCCTGACCTGGCACAAGTGCTGCAACCCCCCCTATGTCATGATCGCGATCTGGACGACGAATATGTCAATTCAAGACAAAAAAATAACCACGACAATCGGCTCGTTCGTTCAGCTGGTCAAAAATTTGATCATGCCGGCAAATCAAACTAATGCAGCTAATTTAAATCCACCCGAAACACACCTACACTCCATTCTCTTCTGGAATGCTCGCAGCCTCAGCTCAAAAAAGGACGAATTTATAGACTATTTGTCTCGCCATAAAATTAAAATTGCGACAATGACACATTTTACACATAAATCTCGCTTTTCTGTCCCGGGCTATGCCATATACAGAAAGGACAATCCTTTGATAAGAGGAAAAGGTGGAGGTGTGGCAATTATAGTCCATAATTCTACCGCACACAATGAAATAAACCTACCAGACTTCCCTATTTTAGAAACAGTTGGCAATGAACTAAAATTAGGCCAGCAACGTACTAAGCTGTTAGCAATGTATGCCCTCCCTGGGTGCTCACTAACATTTGGCAGACCTGAACATGTTATACAATAATACAGGTCATACCTTTCTCGCCCTAGGCGATATTAACACCAAGCACCAAAATTGGAATTCCCGAAACAGAACAGCCAATGGAATGCTCTAACAAAGGCACCCAAGCAAATAAAAATTACCAAGTTATGGCCCCAGATGAGCCTACTTATAATCCCCAAAATATTAATCAACAACCTGACATATTAGATATTGTTATAGTTAAGCAGTTCACAACTGGGTTTGACCTACGAGTCGAACACGATCTCTCCTCAGATCATTACTCATTTCATATTGATTTTGATATTTCCACCAAAGCTAATGCCCGAGGAAAATTAAAGATTATTCTAAGGCCGATTGGCAGGGTTTCCCGGACTTCATAATAGAAAATATGCCTCACATAAATAACGATTACATAACAGTTACACAGGATGTTGACGAAGCTATACAAGCTCTTCCAAGCACCATACAGCGAGGCGTGGCTGAGTGTGTTCCGGAAGAGACACCCACACATAGACTCGATATAATTCCGTAGTATATACGGGATTTCATAACACGGAAAAACTGGCTAAGACGTCATTATTCTAGACGCTGAGAGCGGCAAACTGAGACGCGCATTAACGAAATACAGGCTGTCATTTCAGAGGAAGTAACACTATGGCGAGCCAGTATATGGGATGCTAAGGTAGCTAAATTAACATCACGCGAAAATAATTTATGGGGGTTAGCTAAACGCCTCTTAAATAAGTCAGATAAAATCCCGCCCTTGCAAACTAACACAGGAATTACATTTACTCCAGTGGCGAAAACAGAAGTCTTCGCAAATGTGCTAGAAAATACTTTTCAGGCAAACCAGGACCCCTGTGATAGGGATTTCACCACTTAAAAATGTATCGCGAAATTAAACTCAAGCAAAGAAAACCGACTGAAGACGAACCTGAATTCACACAGTCGCGCGAAATAAAGCTGGAAATTTTCCGCATGCATCCCAGAAAATCTCCAGGAGTAGACTATTGTACTTAAGAAAATGCCTGAATTGGCCCTAGAATACTTAATTATAGGCTATTAACGGTAAAGTGAGCACTTTTGAAAGACCTCTCATTTTAATAATAGTCAATAAATTCATTTTATTTTAGCCTTAGACTTTAAATTCCGAGTAAGGTGGAATACATACATTGTGTTTATTTCTTAAATGGCAATATTTATTTTTCAAAATAGTTAAAGGACGTAAAATGGCTGAAAGAAAAAAATAGCTAAGGTAGCAAAAGTGCTCACAATACCGCGAACAGCCTATATATGTATAAATGCAATGCTTTAATTGGAATACTTTCCCAGCGAATGGAAAGCTGCGAATGTAATTGTATTTCACAAGCCAGGGAAAGAAAAGAAACTCCCAAAAAATTATAGGCCAGTTAGCCTATTAAATACACTCCTTAAATTGGTGCGATTCACCGAATGTATAAACCTTGCCTTTAACTGGAAATACTTTGTAGTCACAGTTTTCCTAGACATTGAAAAGACTTTTGATCGAGTCATGTTGGATTAATTTATAAATTACATGATTTAAAATTCCCTGATTTCTATACTAAATTATTAGCCAGTTATCTTAATCGCAGGACCATTTCTGTTCAATGCGAAGGGGCGAAATCAGATAGTAAAATCATTCATGCTGGATTACCACAAGGCAGCATACTTGGCCCAGTTTTATTCAATACTTATATACATTATTTGCCGAAACTCGACTACCGACTGATGCAATTTGGTTGTTATGCCGACTACACTGTCATATTCAGTCACTCACACGACCTCGGTTTAGCAACACGAAGACTACAAACTGCTCTCACAGCCTTCCAAGATTTCTACACGAAATGGCGGATTAAACTCAATGTCGGAAAAAGCGAGGCGATCGTTTTTACGCGCAGGGCACTACCTCAAGCTGTAAATCACCCGCAAATCACATTAATTGCCAAACCCATACCCCATTAAGATGTTGTTAAGTATCTAGGCATACATATAGACCGAAAGCTGACCTGGAAAGAACATATAGACACCAAATGCGTAAGTGCGTACGCCAGGCTCTCCGCCCTTTATCCTATACTTAACAGACGAAGTGCCATTACCCGAAATACAGTTTTACTGCATTATACCATGCTAAACGGCATGTTATTACCTATGCTGCACCCACATGGGCACAAGCAGCCAAGTCCCATATTAAGAAATTGCAGATAGTGCAAAATAAATGCCTGAGAATTGCAGCAGATGTGTCTAGATACTGCCCTATTACAGATCTGTACAGCGAATTAAAAACTGACAAATTAAACAAGCACTTCATCAAAATGGCGGAAATTTTTTTAAATAATTGTACCACAAATGCCAACCCGAAAATATCTAGTCTCGGCGATTATGACCCTGACGAGACTCAGAAATATAAGCGGCCCAAGAACATTTTGGCTCATAGACCGCCTTTAACGCACAAGATATTGACATGCAAGCCCTCAGCTATGCACCCGAACAATATTTCTGGAAACCCGTATTACTCTAATTTACACTACCTCATGCATTACTTAACCTCATAACTGACAAATGAACATCGCTACACACACACGTGCAGCAAAGCTTCTCTCATTCGACAGCTGTATGTATGTATGTATGGTCCGTCGCCACTGCCGATTCCAAGGTGGTCTCTGGGCAGTTTACCAACAAAAACTGGGGGACCGTGGCGTAGTGTGCTCTCTGCAGCAGCTGGTGGGGGTTGTGGAGTGGCACATCTACACTAACACGCTCATCATTCACTAACACTCACATACTCCACACAGCTGCACGCGAGGTCTCAGACAAGGTATAGTACCCCTAGCTCTAAGTTTTCCTCTTATGCCTGTAACACTACTAATACATTTTCCTGTTTTACAGAGGATGGCAGTCATCTATCGGGTGGGTGGCTTGGTTCTGGTCTCCCACTACCAGGGTCGCGCTCAATACTGTACCGCACTCATTTCATATCACCCTGCATCATATTCACAAAGTCTGTCTTCGCGAACTAACAAACACCCTACATTCTCCAGCCCTAATCCAACAAAAGGAATTATTTTTATCCTCTGCGACTATCGCATAGTTTTTCCCAGGCCCTCTCCGCTTTGCCTGGTTTTCTATGCCGCTTACTAGACCCTTCTTCTTTCAGGGTGTGTCGACGGCTACAATTGCGGCAATGGCACCAGACAACCCTGCTATAGCCGCGATGCATGCGCCCCTTTTACTAAATAAATACGGCCTAAAGCGTATAGGGCTTGCCCTGAGACGCATCCCATTCTCCAACCGGCTTAGCTACGAACATGCATGCCGGAGGGCACACAGAACTGTGAAGGTGCTCACGCTGGCATAGCGGGATTTTGGGGGCTCGTCAGAAAAAAAATGCGGGATCGAGGAGAGCGTGACCAGCTGGGGCCGGACTCCAGCGAAGTGGTTCTGCTGAGAGAGACTGTCTGGCCAAGAGAGGCTGTCTGGCCAATAGAGACTGTCTGGCCAAGAGAGGCTGTCTGGCCAATAGAGACTGTCTGGCCAAGAGAGGCTGTCTGGCCAATAGAGACTGTCTGGCCTAGAGAGGCTGTCTGGCCAAGAGAGGCTGTCTGGCCAAGAGAGACTGTCTGGCCAAGAGAGGCTGTCTGGCCAATAGAGACTGTCTGGCCAAGAGAGGCTGTCTGGCCAATAGAGACTGTCTGGCCTAGAGAGGCTGTCTGGCCAAGAGAGGCTGTCTGGCCAAGAGAGGCTGCGGGCACGTCTGCGTTAAATGAGAAGATAAATATTGATCCCATCCGACTTAGCCGAAATTACGAGTGAGATTGTACTTAGTTTATTTCTCGGGTGTTCGTGGGACTTAGAAAAATTTCCGAGTTGAAAGTGAACTTAGAATGTTTTCACTCTGACATTAGTGGGACTTAAAAAATGTCCGTGGTAGAATATAACTTTGAATAATTTCACTCTGGTGATAAAGGGTCTTAGAAAATATCCGAGGAGAAAAGTAACTAGGAATATTTTCACTCCTGCGATAATGGGAGTTGGAATATTTTCAGGTGAGAATGGACTTTTAGATTTTCCTCCCCGAAAGAGGACTTAGGATTTTACCGCTTGCATTAATACTGAGGAGTGTTGGATTAGCGCCCTGACTGTTGTTACGATTTGGTGATGAAAATACTTTGGCTGAGTAGGAGTAGCGCGCGGATTCGTGTGTGACGTGTTTATGCGGAGTTGTGTATGTAGGCTCTGTGGCTGGGTGTTTCACGCTTTTATCGAAGAATTGGTTTGGGGTAAGCGATAGGTCACTGATTTGGGAAATGGAGACTTAGATAATTCCCCGCAATCCGGTGTAAACGTTGAACAATGCTAAGGCAGAGTAGTGCTAGCTGGAACTTTCTGGAGCTCGTGAAGGGACGGCCCGTTTTTGCTTCGGCATTGAGCAGCTGTGGATGAAGTTGCCGACTACGTGTGTTCGGGACGTGTTTTGCTACCAAAATTGGGTAGAAGAGGTATTGGTCGATTTTGCGAGTGAAGGATTGGGGGATGAATGGTGCCGTCGGTGTTAATGGACAATTGCGTGCACAGAGTTGGAAAGGGGAAGGACTGTGGAGTGTGGAAACTGAGTTGGTGTACGAGTGTGGATGTGTTGTATGCATGATAAACAAGAGCTATACCGGGACTGCAAAGTGCCTTGGATGGAAGAATATCCTCAAGGTCGAGCCTATTGTGGATTGTGTGATCTGGTTGTGGTTGATCGACATTGCCAGAGCACTATCGGCATTTCTGAATGTTTTGGTGGGGACAATATCCCTGGGCTCTGGGCAACTGAATGGGATTGTGTTCGCAGTTTTAAGCAATACAGATGCTCTTGAATGTCCCAGTGGAGAGAGTATCCTCGGGCCAAGATGATTGGTGTGTTTGTTACAGAAATTGATTTGTAGATTGCTGTGGCATGAGTTGGTTGAGAGAGAGAGAGAGAGAGAGAGAGAGAGAGAGAGAGAGACAGAGAGAGAGAGTGTGTGTGTGTGTTGGGGTTTAAAGGGCTTAAAAATGCTCGCTCCTGAGACCACTTTAGGCTTGACGCTCTATTTTTATAAAAGTGTGTTTTGAGAATAATTTGGCAAAATAATACTATCGTAAATGTTCTTTTGTGTATTTTTTTTTTTTTGCAAATCTTAAAAGTGAAGTTATTGAAGTAATATTTGAGCTATATGTGTAGGTGTGGTATTGAATTTTATGATGATTGTTTTAATGGAATTTGTGAAGGTTTCTAAAGAAAAATTTTATACTGTCATTTTGAGGTTTAGAAAGTTGTCTTGATCAAAGTGATCATTGGATATATATTTTATGGGTATTTTCCTTAGGTTAATATCTATTATGTCAGGTTGTTGATTTGCACTCCACTGTCTCTAACCTTAGGCTTCCATTTCGGCACATTTTGTCCAAGTTAATAAGTAGGTTGAATTAGCATAGATATATAGTCTGAAATGTGGAGTTTTTAGACCTGTAATCATAGGCATGACGTCACACTAATGGTCGTAATAGTATATCTGGCGTAATGGCCCATAGTGTTTAAAATCTGTATGAAGGATACTTTGCCTGTAGATATGGCGAACCGAGTTGTCATATAATGGGGCTGGAATCTGAAGTAAAGAGGACGTTAACAAAAGGTTGATACGTCTGGATTTTGTAGTAATGAATTGGCTTCTGGGCTAATTAGAAGGTAATATGGCCTAACAGGCTTGAATTCCGGATTAATGGGACAGTAATCTGAGTTGTGCCTCTTTTTTTTTAAGTTACCGAAGTGGGATATGAAAAAATTGGTTCTTGGTTCTGGAGGAATTATGCTAGAATCTAATGCAATGTGGCTGGAATCCAAACTAATAGAACTATAACCCGAAATGGACATGAGTAGAATTTGGAGTAGTGGTACTGGAATGCCAATAAACGGTACTGGAATCTGCGGTAATGGGACTGAAATCCGAAGAAATGGCACTGGAATACGGGGCAATGGAACTGTAATCTGGAGTGATAACTACTGACTCAGGAGCGGATATATAGACTTTTGTTTTTTGTGGCCAGGAGTAGGGAGGAGTCATTTTCCCAGCGTGCAGGTGCGGGTATAAACTATCGACTCGTAACATCGGAGGCATGGGAGGGGGCACTGTCTCATTATAATTCTAGGAACTTATTTTTAATTAATGAAATAAGGTTTTTTTTATTTTTTTTAATGATGGCATTTCTCTTCAGTTTCGAAGCGGCCTCTGGACAGTTTCATGTTCATGTGTGAGTTTGGAAGAGGAGGGATCGTGCCTGTGATCTCCTCCCCTCTGTATCAACCACCTGTGAAGACTGTTCACGATAAAGTGAGCAATTTCGAAATCAACCTTAGAATGAAATCACTGCTCCTACATGCATGTATAACGGACACAATGAATGACATGTGCCCAGTAAAGTTGGTAATGATGGAGGGGGAAATACTTCCATATATTATCGTCGAATAAAAACGTGTTAAGCAACCATTTGTGAAAAATTAATTTTTTTTCTTTCCTTCTCTTTTTTTTTTATGCATCGAAGTTTGAAAATTAGCAGATCTGTACAACATTTACTTTCCTAATAATTTCACAGTTTCACTTGACCGACGAATGAATAAAGTGATGAGGCCCACAGCAATGTTAATTTTACACAAGGCGGAAGAACACACAACGTGCACACAAGCAGATCTTAAGCAGGGCTTTCAAAAGTGCTCATTTGACCGTGAACATCCTATAGCTCGTATGTTACTGGCATGTCGCCAGGTGGGCGGGGTTGCTGCTGGCGCGGTATGCACAGTCGCTTAGAGACTTAGCACGGCGACGAGCGTCCTCTCGTCCCAGCGACACGCGTGCGGCTTACCGTCGCCGCTGGCTGGGGCTTAGCAGCTTTGTCGGCGTCGTCGACGACACTGTTGGAGTGCTCCGTCTGCTCGCCTGTGACGGCCCTCGATCACCGCCGGCGCATTGCCCCCGCGGGACCGGACCGCTGCACGATTACCGCGGCGATAATCCCCCTTTCGCGATGACACGTGTGTGCCGTGTGTCTTTACCGCCTGGCCACAAAGTACACATGCGCACAGAGGAGCAATGCCGTGATAGCCCATATGGCTGTTCTGGTTGTAGGTCGGCGAATATTTACCAGATGTTCTGCTACACGGTTCAAAATTCCTTAATTGGTAGGTCAGTTAATTTTGACCTACTAGCCACAAAACAATGTTTATATGTGTGAACTTCTGCTATTTCGATATAGTAAATTGAAATATATGCTATTATTCGTCTTATACCAACCGCTCATGGGCTAGAGTTGCAAAAATGTTTACGAATCAGTCATCCACAGGGAAGATTAGCAACAATGCGACTTTATAGTTCAGTAATTGTCAAATATAAGCTCCCTGTGCATAATGTACATACACTATTGAATAACTGCTTTTGTCCCTCCCAAATCACTGTAATTATTTATCAGCAGAAATACTGATAAAATGCGAAAACGTCGCCGTGATTGATAGGTTTCAGTGTCCTATACACCCTCCCCCCTCCCGCCATCCGGGCGCTTGCTGCTAGCTGCCCAGTGATGTATCGTCTATACTCCGATACTGAACGTCCAGGTTTCGCCTGTATATAGCCTCGCGTAGAGCATTATATATAGGGGATTGCCCGAGCGGATGTCGCCAATAATGCGCGGTGATTGGCTGAGACGTAGTGCGACGCCATCTTGTCCCCAACTGAGTCAGCAGTATGATTCATGGAATAAATAAAGATGAGGTAGACTGCTTATTCGTCTTCTGCGCATGTGCCCAGCATTGACCTACCCCAGTCATACACAACTGTCAATGTCACATGGTCAACAGTGATTAAAGTGTTTGTTTATATCATAATTTTTAACTGATAAGCACTATTATATGAATAAAATAAAATAAGAATTCAATCACACTGCATTGCAAATTGGTTAGAGGATGTAAACACATACCTCAAAACATTTTGTTTACAAATAATTTCTCTAACCTAAAATCCAAACCATGTGGTTTTCTCTAGACGTTTTGGCAGAAAAGAAGTTTAATGTTGGGGCACGAATATTGGTTGTGTACAGCCAGCGAGATCGGTCTACCTCATCTTTAGTCTATGTTATAATGTAGTTATATTGATAACAACACGTTTTGCCCTTCGAAATTGATAACTATGCCAAGTTGTTGTGCTAATTGATATAATGCCCGAGCTTAAAAGGGTGTACTATTTCACTGGCTACGTTCACAAGAAAGAAAAGGCACAAGGAAAGCAATTTGACTACAAAAAATTCCAAGAAAAGTTTGGAAACAGTGCTGCTCTCTTTCGAGTAAAAAATCAGAATCACAAATATCTTCTTTTAGGTTACTAGTGCATATTGTATAACAATGTGGATGAGCATTCTTTTATTTTCAATTTAATCTATGTAGGTATATATGTATCATTTCTCTATCAAAAACATGTTTTACATATCAGCATAATATCTTAACGGCTCGTATACTCTCTATTTAACCTTTCGCCGATTTATTTTGTAAAATCGTCTATTCCATCTTACATCCGCTTAACCGAAGTTTTTTTCCCGTTCATGGCCAACTACGGAAACGTCAGTAACATTCAACAAAATAAACTGTAATGTTTCAGAAGACTCTTCAGGAAAAGTTACATGAAACCCTCTTTTCCAAGAAAACTACTCAACATAAATTACTCGATTCCTCATACAATTAACTTTACTTTATCCCTTACAAACAAATACTTGACTGACATAAGTATTTCACTAAATATCCACTCTAAAATAATGTTTTAACTTAAACTCTGGTAATTAACTACTAAGTTTCAACAATAAATATGCTATTGGTAGCAAAGACGTCATTCCCTAAGCTTGAACAATTCTTGAGAATGAAACTATTATGCAGAGTGAGGCTGAACAACAGGACCAGAATTCTGGAGGTGATTTCTGAAAGGGAAAAGAACAAAAATGTCCATATAAAGATATGTCCAGAAATGTATAGAAACACTGTGAAATGTACGGCAACACTGTAACTAGAGTAGTGGTACAGGACAGAACTAAGTGGAAATATTAATGCTACGAGACAGCAAAACGTACGTGTGTCGTATGTCAGTGATTCTGGCAACGTCACAGTAAATGTTCGATGTGCCAGCCATGTGCCTCATCGCATGCATCCACACATCGCATCAAAGACTGTTAACACTTGTGCCAGCGTTCCCGCGTGTACGTAAGGAGTGGCGAAAGCTTCATCGGTTCGTTGTTCGAGTGTCTGCAGATTGGGCACACACGACACCTGTCAGGCGCCGGTAGAAGTCAATGAAAGTTAAGGACAGGTGAAAACTTTTTGCATATTTTAAACATTATTTTTTAATGCGTGAAATGTTATTTGATGATTACATATATGTCAAGCGGTGGTCCACAGCATTAGTTTACATTTTAAATTTTTTTCATTTGTAAATCTTAGTTAGTATTTCTTACTATGGCTGAAGCAAAAAAAAAAAAAAAAAAAAAAAAAACAAGATTTGACATCGAATTATTCAAAAAATATATTAGTGTAACATTTTCTCATCTGAGGAACATGTCATCACATACGATGCGTACAAATTGAACAATGTTCGGTACATCTATAAAATAATATTTTTTTTTCGGTATCTTACGCCTTCAATAAAATAATATATTAACGCATTGTAATAGAAAGTATTGGATTCTGCCGATAACTAGTTTTCACCGAAATAACCCGTTCTCGTTTCTCATCCTGACAACGCACCACCTACGTGACCTTGACAGTGAGGTAAGAGGCGCTCTTGCCGCGCAACAAGACTCGACGGTGACGTCAGTTTCTCGTGGGAAGAGGGATGGTAAGGGGGTGGGGGGGGATAAAGAGCATGTCAGATAAGCCGTGTTATCCGGCGCTGGAGTGTTTGAACAAGCATTTGCTTAAAGTCACGCGACATTCGCAATAAGGTGTCCTGGCGTGGCGTAACACAGGTGTGTGCGATTTTTTCCCTATCCTCCTAACGTCAAACAAACTTTTCAGCTGGATGATTCTCGCGCGTGCACGAGAATATTGGGATTGAGTACGATACACTAAAATTATTGGTTGCGGTATGCTATTGTATGTTAATCCCGGCTTTTGACAATTCCATGGAAAAAAGCTTTGCATTTGACTACCTTTCCCTGTATGTACAGCGTGGTTTTAAATATTTTAATTGCAAATACTTCGTCACAGAACTTTGTAATTATGGATCAAATTTTTTTCTGAAAGTACATAACGTATCCGTAGTTGTAAATAAGGACAAGATAATTCAAGTAGGTATTGAACGACAGGCTTAACCCCAGAACACAGAGTTTGTGTTGCTTCTGTAATTGTTGAACCATATTTCATATGAAAGGATTGGTGTTTAGTAAACAAGTAACATACCTGCAGCAAAAATAAATAAATAAATAAATAAAATTTTGTATTAGTCAATTTTTTTTATCGACGTTGGTTTTAAGTTAAATAAATTCAATGTTCGAAAATGTTTGTGTCGTGTGTAAGAATTCTATGTAACATTTATGAGAACTGTATAAGGGAAATTTTGCAACGCTGCAGTAAGTTCATGTCACACCGTCTGTTTTCATGGTACGTTCTTTCTACAACTTCTGCTCTTTTCGCACTCTTTCTCTCGCTTTGCCGTTCGTGCTACCGGAAGCAGTGATTTTGTTTGTTGTTCGCGTGTCGGGAGCGCTGCTCTTTCTGCTCCCTAAGAGCAGCTCTTTCTGCTCTTGCTCGCCGAGGTGGAGCAGAAAGAGTAAAGAGGTTCCCGCTCACAAAAGCGCAAACAAACTCTCACACGATTGCATGTTAGGTACTGGCGGAATTTAAGAAAACAGTTTTTTTGGAAGAATTATTCATTATAATTATCATAAAACGTAATGGTCATCCAGCAAGCAGCGTAGAAAGATATTTTGTTACCAATATAAAAGTGAAAAGTTGTTACCAGCGAAAGTAACTGTCATTGTTAATTACAGCTACATGAGCATGTTGGACTTTTTCATTGTCTTCTCCGTCATCCGGCGACATATTTGTAGCAAATAACAATAGCACAATGTTTATAAGCTCTCGTCTTCTCGCCACTTGGCAAACTAAAAGCACACTTTTGCGCTTTGTAATTTGCGTCGTCAGGTAGAGAGCAGTTTCACTTTCTACTCCTGTCATGCTCCTTGGGAAGATCTCACATGCCCTCGATAGCAGAAGTAGCAGGTGGAGTATACCACGTGAACAGACCTATAACAACAAGGTGTACCGAAGCGAAATGACGTTGCAGTTCCATAAACTCCAACACCCCCCCCCCCCCTTCAACACTTGCTTATAGATTGTGCTACGGTCGGGAACCGGACCACATTCGTGTAAGATTCCCTATTGGGTCAGGCGGGGTCGGGAAAATTTATCTCGAATTCCAATTCGCGAATGACGTTCTTCACCGGTCATTTTTTTTTTTTTTTTTTTTAATGTTACGTGCTGACAGAAAGGACACCTGAAGCGTTTCTCTTCTGTTTACATAACTCTGCTGTTGATGTGGCGAGAGTTACTCCCCCCTCCACCCCCTTTCTTCATCGCCAACATTCCGCCATCATTGCATCATTCTCATCACTCCACCAATCCCCTTGAGATCACGCGAGAACCGACCGAATGTGTTTGAAAGTTAGTTGGGTATTTAAAAAAAGGTTTGGGTGATGCACCAACGTGGCTATCTAAGCGGAAAGGGTGAAAAAAAAGGGGGTGGGGGGAATAACTCTTCCAGGTATCTGACTCAGACTCGTCGGCATCATCTGGTGCGGTCATTCGCCCTCCATACCCAGACGGTTTTCTTCTTAAGGGGCTCGCCTGCCTGCATCGTTACTCTCCTTATTGACCGAGAAGTGAGGGGGCGATAAGGGCTACAGTGGCACGCGCTGCTAATGTTCTACTTCCAGCATATTCCTCCGTGTTGTGCAAACTAAGCTTAACTAAGTCTGGAGAATCACACCAGAGGGACAACGCAACACATTCGTGCTCACTCAGTTGTAATGATATTTTGTATAAGAACTGTTTCTCACTAGAAGTTACCAATATACTTATTTTCTCCCTGTTTTTATTCTAATTATTTGTCAATGAAGCACTGTAATTTATAGATACGATATGAATAACATTTAATTTTAACAGGAATAAAAGTAATTTTTATGAACACACGTATAAAATGCTTGTGATACAGGGCGTATTTAGGAAATAATTAAACACGTCATACATTGGGATATTTTCCAAAGGTTTGATTAAAAAAGGCCGAAGAAACCGTGAATGGACTATACCTATGGGACTTTCAGCAATGACACTATTATTTTATTGATAAAAAGTCTGATATAAAGTCCAATTCAGGTTCTAACGTGTCGTGTCCAGCTGCTACGTTTTAAGACACGGTCGTCTGAAAATGCCATTTTTAACTATATTAGAGGGGTCCAAAATTATTTTTACAGCATGCGGGGTAACTTTAAAGTACCATTCTTTCCTCGTCTGGGTTATGAGGCATTTTCATAGGTTAACATATTAGGGGCACGTTTAATAGTATATCATAAAACCAGCATTGCAAACACTATGCACGTAGTTCAAGCTCTAGGCAGGCATAACCCACTGTGTTGCAGAGTGTTTGAAATACACGTTTTCCCATGAAACTACTAAATAGGCGTTCAATGTGGTGTTCCACGAAAACACACTCTTTAGGCGAGGGCTGTTGAGTACTTCCAAAATGTCACACACGTTAGAAACACCATTTCAGAGTAACCCACAATGGCTAAAAACTGTTATCAAATCTCTTTAGCTGAAAATATACGAGTCTTGCACTGAAAATTCCTACAGACTTCCCACGCAGTGCGAATAGAAAACTGCACGCCAGTTCAGAGCCCTTGGGCTTAGCGGTGTTAGCACCTCTGATGCGTGTGCTAGCATTGACCTTATCGCGATCCTCGAGAAAACACGCCGGCCGGCGGCATCGTCCAGCACTATTACCTCGATGCGAGTATATGCGTAATTCTTCTCCTAACACTTCCCATGCTCTGGTGGCAAGGGTAGTCGGAACGATCCCGCACGCTTCTTGAATTTTTTTTGAGTTAGTTCACAAACAGCTGAAACATTCCCAGCGCTCCTGGTGACCACCACTCCCCGATGCTAGCGCGTCTCTGCAGGCGACGAGTGAACTGACACACAAAATGGCCACGCCGATACCAGCGCTCCTAACTGCAGGCTGTATAACTTCAAACACTCAGGTGGGTGGTGAGGGAATGAAATATGGCCATCTACAGCTGCCGACTGGCGACGGGAATTAAATATGGTTGCATACAGCAGATGATGTCGATGGTGATTGAGGAGAGAGCGAAAAGCAAGAGAGGAAGGAATGCGAGAAACCCCTCCCCCACCCCCTTGAGGGAGAGGAAAGACCGGAAGGAATATGAGAAAACCCCTCGAGGGATAGCACATGGGGGATAAGAGCCCTCTCTGGCAGGAATACGGGAAAACACCGAGGGATGGAACGTGGGAAACGAGAGAGACTGTAAGAAATATGTGGACACTCCAAGGGGTCAAGGGATACAACATGGGAGACGAGAGAGACTTGAAGGAATATGAGAAAATCCTCGAGGGATAGAACGGATATTAACATCGGAATGACAGAGCAGGAGTAAAACGAAACGGCATGCATGAAGTGCTGAGGTGGAATTATACAGCAGGAGGGAAAAAGGGAAACAAGGAAAATCCAACATGATCGCTGCTGGCGAGGAATGACAGAGCAGGAGGTTGCTGCATGACGTCATCCAATATGGCCTCCGACTCGTCCCTAGCCTCCAGCCCCTGCGGGTGAATTGGTCATTTCTAACTACTAAGGTGAGCAGACGACATCGCGAAAATAAAAACAGACCCATGAAAAGCAAAGACGTGTAACACAGCAACATCCCTATTGTGATTGGCCAGCGAGATCGCGTTGTGCAGAGTCACGTATCACGTAACACGCAAAAGCTACATTGACAAACTTTTCCATTACGTGAACATTACGTGAAATGATCTTAATACGTCTTCTTGGAACACATTAATCAAGGTGTAGCCGGCTTATGAGAACGTGTTGCTCATTGCGTGTTATGTGACACGTTATTAATCATATTCCCGGCCTAAGAATATACTGCACTTTTGAGCATGTCCACAGAAAAGCGAGTGTGTGAAGATATTTGGGCGGCTCTTAACATCGAGGTCTTGAGTGCCGATGAGGGCGAAGCGAGGTTAGTATGGAGCAGCACCGGAATGAGAGGGCGAGGGAAACGGAAGATCCCGAGATAACTTGCTGATCAACGTGATCGTCCGGCACGATTCCCACACGCGAAAGTCCGGGAGCGACTGCGCCGGGAATCGAACCCAGTTCGCCTTGATGGCAGGCGAGTAGTCTAACAACTACTCTACCGCGACTCTTTCCATAGAAAATATCTGTGGGTACAGATGAAAGCGCGCAGCTCATTTACGACTAAGTTACTTATGTGTTTTAACATGTAGGGATGTAAACATGATAGTTTAGTATTACTTATTTTATTTTATTCTAGTAGCACTACAAATCTATTGCGATACTTAAAATTCTGAGGTATATTTGATCCATGCTTAATTTATAGTTTTGTATTACAATATATGTTTATATTAATTTTACTTGTGTGATAATGAACTGTATTGAATTTCTGTTTTATGTTTCTTAGGCAAGGCATTTTTTTTAAGAAAGAGTTGTCATTATATTGTTTAGTGTTATGGCAACGAGAAAGTAATATGGATTGATGCTAAATTCATAATTTAAAGTAAGATTATGATTAAATATATATTTTCCACTGGGGTCATGGTTCATTTTTTATATTGATATCCAGTATCCAATGCAGAATTCTACAACTTTCAGCAGTTAAGAGACGCTATTTTAAGGCCAATTTTTTCATGGCATATATTTGTAATTTATTTGCTGACAAAAAAGGACTCCGAGGACATTATAACAAATAGTTTATTGCTCTACGCAAATATATTTAATTAAAAAAAGTAATTTTGACGTTAATAAATTGTGATGGTTTCAGATAGCGATTTTTTAAAATGCATTGCCTAATTCTAAATAGCTAACTTAGTGTTGACCTTAAACGTACTTGAGTTTCATGTCAGCAATTTGAAATACAGGAATGATAATTTTAAACGACGAGTTGTATGCGTGGCTTCACCTACATTATTCTGAGTTAGTCTGGTTGAATTTCAATACTCTGAATTTACTAATAAATCACAAAAAAAAAATAATTTTGTAATATTTTCTTAGTTACCAATACGTCGGTTTTTGTTGTTTATGCCTCAATCCATAACACAAATTTACACTGGAGTGTTTTGTGAGAATAATCGCAGAGCAGACTACCATTACAATTAAAAACATGGTAAGTCGGCGTGAGCAGTAATGCATGCACATGGAATTTAAAAGATTCAGGTTGCATGCTTTGCCGACATGCCTAGAGTAGGGGCCTGGAGGAATCTGCTTCCAAACGAATATGTAATATGTTCCAGCAGTGTCGTTATGTGACTGGTGTTGCACACCTCTGGTTTCAGCAGAAAAAAGTTTTATAAAAAAAACCGCCCAGCGTGTCTGAGTGAGGTCTGCTTACGAATAGCATTTAACAAACGTCACGCGTCCGTATACGAATTTCAGTTCCTCCATTTCTCTCTGAAACATGTTTTTGTGACAGTGAAAATGGCTCAAACGGGTGTTTTCACGGCCAGTGTCAGGTATGAACACTGTGGTACAAAACATTTACAAAGGAGTAGGAATGTGCTAAAAACATTATTTTTAGTATTACGTCATAACATGGTAGGGTCTCCGCTGAAAGTCTCATAGAGGCGCGTAGTGGCGAATGATGCATGGAAGCAGTGTATTTACCTTAATACCGTGGTCAAAAGTTGTTTTTCAGAGAATTTTTCAAGATTTTTGACACGACAACACATAAAGAATAAATTCGAACATCTTACATTGATAGATATTCTCTGCCATTACTAATATCGGAGCACCGATGCCAAGATATAATTTCTTATTTCTCATCTTCCATCAGTGCTAACGGAATAATAAAGATAGTGAATATTAGGAAATACAATAAATTATTATAACGAAAATCAGGTAAATATTCTGCTTTCATGCACCATTGACCTAACGGATGGCAAGACTGCACGCCAGTTCAGTGCTTTGCACGTACAGGCGATAAGGGAGTTGATGCCTATGTCTCGGTCACCTCTGGCGCTCCCACACTTTTAGGCCTCAGACGTGCTAAATTCCTTCAAACAGGTGGCCACCTAAGTCCCGGTGCACACGTGCGGACATAGACCGCGGCGGCGCCGCTGCGCTACCGCAGATACGTGTGCACTGATACATATTAGCCAAGTCTGCGTGGAACGCATTTGCGGCACCAAAGGATTTATGTGGGGAACGGACGCTAAAGCTGCATGCTCAGTGGACGCGCGGTACCGCAGTTACATGTGTACCGATGCATATAAGCCAAGCCTCCGTGGAACGCATTTGCGGTGCCGCAGCGGCGCCGCTCGGATATTGTCCGCTCGTGTGCACCGGGCCTTAAACCAGCATTCCGTATCCTCCCTCTGCTAGACATCTTTTCCCTCTCCAAACATCCTTACCTCCAGGACGTCGCCGCCGCGGTGGAAAAAGAAAATCCGCTCGGCGCAAGGCGCTGAATCACCCTACCATTTGTGGTGACCGCAACAAAGCCTCCAAGTACGGCACAGTGGGCGTGACACGCGACAGCCGAGTTCCCGCTACTAACAGTACTGGAAACGAGCGCGATTTTCCCGTCCAAGGTCCGCAGTCCCGCCATCTGTTCCTCGGTGTTACAACGCTCCGCGCTCTTCCATATTTCTCCTCTCTCACCCTTTGGCAATGGGATGGAAGTTAATCGTGTCTAGGGTGGAAACCTCACCCGGGTTATATCTGCCGCGACGGATCCATTTGAACGCACGCAAGAGGCGGAACAACCAAGCCGACGGGTCGTAAAGGCGCTTCCGACTTCATTGTCTAGTGGAAATACTTTGCATCAATTCCACCTGCCAAATTTCAAATACTTTTTCCCTTGTCTGCGCTGATACCAGAGGCTTTATTTTACAGTCTCTCAATTCACCACTCTAGAATATTTAAATAATGAGTGGAGGTAGTGAAATTTCGCAAACAGATTTCAAGACAAGTTATATTTAAAAACACTGTAGGAAGATTTTGCTATTTTCACTGGCTGAATTACTTTTAGACGCGTGTTAACTGCTTGCACACGAATCACATAGAAGCCGTGCCGATGTTGCCGAATTCTGAGTGGCGCGGTCAAATACGAAAGCGCCTTCTCAAGCAGACAGCAACAAATGGCAATAGACTAACTGCTGTAGGGTGCTTGTACTTAGTATTGAAGTCTACCCAGTACTCAAATTTTTTCGCGAAAGGTCATGTCAAGCGCATTCAGAATGAATTCAAATAATAATAACAACAATAATAATAATATTAAGTAGGCTTAGATACATGCACTTGTATTTATACACAACTCTATTTTTTTTTTTTAAACACACCAAAGTGAGCACTTGAAATCAACCTTAGAAAAAAGCCACTGTCCATGTTGCATATACTTCAGCGGGTGCACTGAGTGACATGCGCCCGGTAAAGTTGGTAACAATAGATGGAAAGTAGTTCAATATTTTCAACGTGGAATAAAAAGTGTTAGGTAACCATTTTTGATAGTTTCCATTATTTATTTCGCTTTCTATTTTTTCAATGCATCAGTATGTAAAAAAATTAGCAGATTTATAAATTCTTTACTTTTCTAATAATTTCTAAGTTTCACTTGACTGACGCATGAATAAAGTGACGAGGCTCATGGCAATGTTAATTTTACATAAGACGGAAGAATACACAGCGTGCATACTAGTAGATCTTAAGCAGGGCTTTCAAAAGTGGTCATTTTACCGCGAACAGCCTATACACCCGCCAGTCACTGCTTTGTGGCCTCGGGGACCGCAGTGGCGTATTGCAAAGATTACTCGCCTTCCACCCAGGCGAACCGAGACCTATGTAGTGGAGGCCGAGACACGAAAGTGAAGCCGAAAATGAAAGAAGGGTACAGGGCTAGTAGTGGCATAAAGGTGCATGTTTCACATTGCTTACTATGTAACTTTTGCCACTCATATTATGGCGGCTGACGTAAACAATCGGTCTGCACATGCGCGGTTGAAAGAAGTCAGACAAGGCATCGGCTTCACTTGATAAACGTGGAGAAGATAGGCTGTTACCACCCTTCCATTCCGTTGCTGCTCACCTCGCTTCATCCTCATCGGCTCTCAAGACCTCGCTGTTAGGTGCCGCACAAAAATCTCTTCACTCACTCTTCCCCTCCTCCTGCCTAAGATAACGTCATGAGAACGGACTACCGCTATGCCCGCTCGGAGGAGGGTGACGACCTTGAGACGAAGCGGCCATGTGTAACAGTATAAACATTACACCCGTGTATGCGTGTTTTATTTTGGTTATTGACGTCCCCGCTTCACTGCCCGAAAGGATAGACGAATTTTGGTCCTTTCTGAGGTTAAAATCCAGAGAGAACAGTCCACCTCGTATGTTAGCATCCCGTCAGAGTACATCCCAGAGATCGGATGTATGCACATTTGTTGGTCGATTTCTTTGTTTGAGCTTCAGGAGAAAACAACCCTAATAAATTTGTTTTAGGTCAATTTCTTTATATTTCTGTTTCTTGCCACATGCATGTCGTGCTAATCAAGAGCATTAAAGAGTAATCGGGTGAAATACGTTAGGTTAAATTCCCTTGCCGGTGCACGTAAGAGAAAGTATATAGAAATGTGTTATAGCCTACATAGAAAATTACACTGCTGGCCTTTAAAATTGCGACACCAAGAAGGACGCACTTGAAGGACCCTACATTGGGGGAACGCGTAGAGTATAGTAGGATGATGACGCGATTAGTCGTTCAGGTGAATGGCGATGCACGTGCGCCAATGATGACACTGATACGCAGTATATAAGTTGAGGTCCGGTGTTCGCTGAGAGGTTGTTCATTGGACAGCCTCCAAGCTCAGCCCAACTTAAAATACGCACAATTATTGATATTTATCCTACTAAACTCACTGTAAAGAGTATATTTTAGCTATGTAAATAGATTCCATTTGTAATTTTACATATTTTAAGCACCAAATAATTATTATAACAACTTATAACTTAAAATCTGGCACCAAATTCGAAGTTCTAACTCCGCTTCCACAACTCGGGCTTCATCGTTCCAATTATAATTTAACTGAACTAGACGAAGGCCCCTCTTCATCCACCTCTTTCAGACCATCCCCCGTAAATTCAAGGTAAATTTTTATTAATTCAACCAACATTTTTATTGATTGTACAATTATTTAAAAACCTGCAATCTTTCAAAATTCCGTTTTCACTAGGTACCTGGAATCCCACCGTCTTCCCCCTCGCTTTCGGAGGCAAAGTGAGGGTGGCAAATTTTGGAACAACCGTGGCCCAGGGGCTGTACTGGGTCACGAAACTGAATACCCGGCGTGCGAACGCCGCACGCGTAAGTTAAACTGTCATTATTAAAGTCGATATTACACGATACCTGCAGCCGTACTTGGTTCTTGTACAAGCTTCTACAAGCCCTGGTGCACGAGCCGTTATACCAGCCGCTATATGAGCCGCATTTGGCACCCTCGGTGGGTGCGCAGTGTGTGGTTTTCAGTAAGTACGAACCTCATTCGTAGAACTGCTACCAGTTAGTAACTTGCGTAGGCCTATGAAAAAACTAGCTAGCGCATCTTAATATTACTATGTTAATGTTCGCCTTTTACATCAATTGATTACTCACTAATGTAGTTTCAATCATATTCTTGAAAATAACGCGAAGTCTCTAGAGTACGAGTGTGTTAATTTTAAATTTGGCTAAAATTTTGACCGGTTGCAAAATATAGTTTTTTCTTTATGAAGCGGGATACAATCAGCATGTCAAATTTAATAATAAAAAGATATTGGGTTCGGGGAAGTTTCGAACTCACTCCCAAAACTTACAGGATTCCACTATTTTATCACTCTACTGCCAGTTCTCACACGAAGGAACGATTTTATATACTGTTGATATCATAAAGAGTTTGAATTAATTTTTCCATGCAGTAGGTAAGATTTTAAGTATTCAGAAAGGTTTTGAACAGCAATTAAAAGTTTTCATACCCAATATTATTCGTCATCGTCTTATTTTAAATATATTTGAAAGAAAGGATGTAAAATCAAGATGGAGACGTCCTTTCTTGGTTTCTTCTTCTTAACCTTGTTTCCAGTAGTAGCCACGGGGAGAGCCCTACGCTCTGAAACTGCGATGTGATTGGCCAGGTACGAGAGCCGGTATGGAACCAGCCACGAAAAATAGGGCGTGTCCAATTACCAAACCTGGTACGAAATCTGGCAATACTAGGCAGGAAATTCTATGACAGGTGCCACACTATCCCGTATACCGGCAGCATTTACGGAGTGTAGTATTGTGTAATATCGCCTGGGCGTGTTGGGCTAGCTGCCTAACCCAGACCTATCTAATGGTTCCCGCCTGGGAAGGCGAGGGCCCGCACTGGCCTGGGGGTTTATTCTAAGTTATTCGTTAAATTTTTCGTTTTCGTTAAGTTTCGAAAGCTCTCGAAACGAATGAAATCTTCGAGAAAGCCAATTTGGTATTCTAAGACATAATTCGTTACAGCCCTCCGAGACTTCGGCAATTTTAGGGTTTTCGTTAGCGAATACAGGATGGCAACACTGTGCACATGAACTTTAACTGTTTTATGAAACTTTGTTTGTAAATTATGAATAATAAATATTAAAAACTTTAATAAACCAAGGCAGTAAAACGCTTAAAATATTTTGTTTGCTTTTGGCGTGTTTTAAATATTAGTATTAAATACATAATGTGCTATAGGAAAAAGTAGAGCTATATTTCTTTCATCAAGTGTGTCAAATTTGCTGACGATATCGTACTATTTTGTAACTTGGCTGGACGTATGATGTATTACACATAAATATGATTAAATTTCGTTTGCACTGAGTTGAAATAGACTCGCATGAACGCCGATAAGAGCGAGCAGACAGAACTTCAGTTGTTGCATGCCCGACGATTTTTCTCAATGACCGTTTTGCTGTTTGGCTGCAAGATATTTATCAATATGCATTTTACTCTGTTATTTATAATATCAAGATTATAAAATAAGCGATGGACAACAAACTAGACGCTGTCGTTTTTATTGCGCATAGTATTAATATCAATATACGAATTTTCACTCAAATATTTTCAAGAGAAATTACTTTGGTTGAAAACCACCAAGAATTATTTACAGCTAGCGCCACCTATCCTGTGATTTACAAACTACATTGTTCAAAGAAAATATTTTGATGTTTATGATATCTTATTTCATTATGAACAACTGTAATAATCTAATAAATTCCCCCACAATAGCCAGCCTACACTGCTGATTAGATAATAGGCTACGCTAATTTAAAACAGAAAGTATAATTGATGATTTAAAATATTTTTTCTGAAATATATTTTTATGTTCCTGTAATTCATGAAGGAACCTTACATCACGATTCTCTTCTTTCACAGTCCCCAAAAAAAAAACTATCTGTTAAACACACCAGACAAGTTTTTATAATAAAGCTCGGCAAAGAAGGCCCGTAGAGCTCCGTTTTCGTTTCGAGATTCTTAACGAACATAGTGGCATCAAACGAACACTAGAATGCGCTTAGAATAGCTCATTTCGTTAGTAATGGAAAATTCCAGTAATCACAAATAATTTTTGTCGAGAGGAAACGAAACGAATAACTTAGGAATGAGTCACCTGTACTTCCCCTGCGCTGATAGGCCTAGTCCCAGTGAGGTGGCTGAAGGTCGGCATTGTGGTTCCCCGCCATTCGTATGCACAGCGAGGAGTGAGCATGCCGCGTTGATAAACAAGGCAGCCATGCGAACAAGTTTCCGCCTTTAACCGCGGGACAGCCGTGGCCTATCGGGATTGTTAATTGTCCTTCTGCGTGCACTCAGAGTGAAGCGGATATGAGATCAGTGGGTCGAGGACGGGCGTGCTGAGCCACTTGCAGGAAGCTAATGGCCCCGGAGTGCGAACCAAGGGTGAGGACATCTGGTATACACTGTTCACGGTAAAATGGGTACTTTTGAAACCCCTGCTTAACATCTGCTTGTACGCATGTTGTGTATTCTTCCGCCTTATGAAAAACTATTAACATTGCCATGAGCCTCATCACTTTATTCATGCGTCGGTCAAGTGAAACTGTGAAATTATATGAAAATCTGTTCGTTTTTACACTTTGATGCTTTACAAAAACAGAAAGTGAAAGGAATAATTTAACCTATCACAAACGGTTACCTGACACTTTTTATTCGATGTTAAGATGTGGAACTACTTTCTATCCATCGTTGCCAACTTTGCTGGGTGCATGCCACTCAGTGCGCCCGTAAAAATTTATGCATGGGCAGGGGCAGTGACTTTTTTCTAAGGTTGATTTCAAAAGTGCTCACTTTATAGTGATCAGCCTTTACGCATGGCAGAGCCACAGCAAACACCGTCGCTTAAGCTGATATTACACGATACCTGCAGCCGTACTTGGTTCTTTGTACATACAAGCTTCTACAAGGCCTGGTGCACGAGTCGGTATACCAGCCGCTATATGAGCCGCCATGGAAGATTCATATTACACGACAGCAATTTGCTTACTAGCATTTGACACACTCGGTGGGTGAGCAGTGTGTGGTTTGTAGTAGGTAAATTTGAACACCGGTCGTAGAACCATTTACTGCTTACAAGTATAATTTCATTCATTTTTTTTGAAAAGAACGTGAAGTTACTAGAGCATGAGAGTGTTATTTTTAATTTTGACTAAAATTACTGACAAGTTACAAAATATAGTTTTTTCTTTAGTACAGGCAGGTTATTAGCATGTAAAATTTAACGATTAAAAAGATTGGGTGCTGCGGAGTTTCGAACTCGCACCTAATTAATTACGTATGAATAGCGGACGCCGCAACTCTACCTTTGTACTACCACTTCACACAAGTTACGATTAAATATTACATATATATATATATATATAATATATATATATATATATATAATTATATATATATTATTAAGTTTGAATTAATTTTTCATACATTAGGTAATGTTTTAGGTATTCAGAACGGTTTTAAGCAGTAATTAAAAGTTGTCATTACCAATATTATCCATAGTCGTATTTCAAATCTATTTGAAAGAGTACCAACCTCACGCATGTAAAATCAAGATGGAGGCTTCCTTTTCAGTTTCTTCATCAACTCGTTTCAAGTAGTAGCTACGGGGAGCGCCCTACGCTGTAAAACTGCAATGTGATTGGCCAGGTACTAGAGCCGGTATGGAACCTGCCACGGAAAATAGGACGTGTCCAATTACCAAACCTGGTACAACTGCCCGTGCAAGGCGGGAAATGCCATGGTTGGGCGCCACACTAGCCCGCATACCGGCCGCTAAGGCGGACCATGCACGAGCTTGTACGGAATCTGGTATCGTGTAATGTCGCCTTTAGGAGTTCTAGGCATGTAGCGCACGGTTCAACATGTGTCGACGCGCACGGTTCGTCGCCGCCTGAAGAATCCGGGCATCGTGTCCAGTCGCCCATTACTGAGGCTGCCGCTGGCTGGCTGCTCCCCCCTGCGGCTGCACCTGTGCGTGAAATGCCGGACCTGGAATGACGAATGCCATGTCATCATCTTCTTTGACGTATCCCGCTTTTACTTGCAGCATCACGATGGTCACAGCCGAGTCTGGCGCCACTGTGTGCACTCTAAATCTGAATCAGTGAGACTTTCACTGTTCCAATCAGTCAACCATATCTGACTGATTCAACAGTCGCTTCTGTGAATTTAACTGACGAATCAGTGGGAAAATGGCAGATTTCCTTCACTTGTTGATTCAGTGCCATCTTCCACTTATTTGTTAGTCATTTTCTTCACTGTTTACTCAGTGGCTTGTTTTTTGACTGATGGACCACTTAAACTGCATGTCAAAATGGCCGTCAAACAACGTTTAAAAATGGCCGTAAAACAACGTGTATCAAGTGAAATAACAACGAATAAACTAATAAAGACAATACAAAATACTTTCCAAAATGTGTTTCGTCTTTCAAAACACAATTTTACGAGGTAATATGAACATTCGGCTTTACATTCCTGTTTTTACCTCTTTCATATCGTTTCCATGTAATCATCACAGCACTCTGTTTGAAGCTATAAACTTCGTATGTTAAGGACAGAGTGCACTCATATGTACTTCTCGTTTTAACAATCCTAATGGTACCAAACAAACCAAAACGAAAAGTAAGGGCATACGATTTAATTTTTCACGATTTCGGTAAGGTTACAGCACATACATTTTCCTCTTGCTTTTAAACTTGAATTGGTAGCGCAGATGGTGAGGTAACGGACTGGAAAGCGGAGGGTTTAAGAGTGCGTGGGTTCAAGCCTGTCAACCATCGTAAATATGTTTATTTCACAAAATTATTTGGTTAAATTCAATAAAAATAATACTTAATTCGTCACTGCTGTCGGCCGTCACTAATTCAATCAGTGAAATTTTTTTTCACTGAAACCATCAGTGGTCTTCCGCTGATTCGAGTAGTTGAATTTCACTGCGAATCAGTGGTTTCCCACTGATTCGAATTTAAAGTGTGGTGAACGCGTGGCCGAGTGCTGCAGTATGCACATTCATACCGGCCCATTAACTGCATGAAGTTATTGGAAGGGTTGCCATCGGCTTCCAGTATCGCTCGCGCTTAATCCGTATCGCTTGCATGCTGACCAACGACTTTTACATTTGTTGGAGCCTGTCATTGTTCATGTTCCCTCTCTTCATGCCCTGGGACCATGTGCCAACAGGAAAATGCGCGAACGCATGTGACACACATCGACCAACGGTTCCTGGATGATCACCATGCCACACTGCTTTCTTGGCCTGCGCGTTCACCAGATCTCCCCCAATCGAAAACGCGTTGTCCATGGTCGGACGACTACTAACCAGCCACAAGACACCCTTGGCCACAACAGATGAGCTACGGGCACTCATCGAAGCAACATGGGCGGAAATACCCCAGACGGAGATCCAAATTCTCTTCTTCTTAATGCCACGTCGTCTAGCAGCGGATACTGATTTCACAATGTTCTGCACGCCGTGCCGAGTTGCAGGTGTAATCATGTCACCTTTGTAAGTTGACAATTCTGTCCAATAAATCTGGTTGTGATAACTCGGATCATTCTTGGTGCCGTAATTTTAATGGCTAGCAGTGTATTTAAAATCACGCGAGGAAAAATACGTTGTGTTCTGGGAAAAAAAAAAAAAAAAAAAAAAAAAAACCAAATCGAGTATTAGGCAAACGAAACGAATGTGGGTACTTCGCATGCGCTTACGGAGAAAATGATTGTCTGTGTTTGTTTTTTTAATTTAAACTATAGGAAAACATGTAATATCGTAGGTTATTTCAGGTAGACAGTAAAAAAAAAAACACTTGTTCAACGAATATTCAATGCTATTTTCACTTATAATGTAAAATGCATAGTGTATTTTATAATGTCTGCTGCCATGGACCTATTATAAGTTTGTCATCCTAGGTTTAAAATATTGGAGGAAAGCGATGGTGTCGTATAACGATGCTTTCTGGCTGAGTAATGCTGAAATTCATGTGTTTTAAAAGTACAGATACAATTAAGATGACGTTCTTTTACGGTTATTGAACATACATTTATAGGCTGTTCACGGTAAAGTGAGCACTTTTTAAGGTCCTTTCAACAGCCATTAAGCACTCATAAATCGATTTTATTGCAGCCCCAGATGTTAACTTTCTGGAGTGGTGAATTGTATACACTGTGCGTATTAGTCTGATAGCAATGTTTACACACAGAAGTAACGAGAAGATAGAAATCCGATTAAAGAAAAATTCAGCAAGGTCTTGAAAAGCGCTCAATTTACCACGAATCGCCTATATGTAAGTATGTGGAGTAACGAAATCCGCGTTGCTTCACAGTCACTCTTTTACGTGTGTCCAGGACAAAAAAAAATTGGAAGGCGGAGTGGAGGGCTTGATCTTAACACTGGGGTTTTGAGAGCCGAAGAGGTGGATGCGGAGCAGCGTTGGAATGCAAGGGTTGAGGGAAGAGGGTAGTCCCCGAGAAAACCCGCTTACCAACAGCATTGTCCTGCAGTATTCCCCGTGCGAGAAACTCCGGAGCGTCCCCACAGGGAAAAACCAGGTTCGCTTTGGTGGGCTACGAGCGCTCTAGCCGCCGCGGCACCGCGGCCCCTACAAATGGGCGGTAGCGCTCCCCCAATTTAACTATCTACAGTGACTCTTGTGGCCAAGAATTAGCTTCTGGGTGGCACTGAATTTGTTATACCACTTCAAGTTATTTTCTTACGATAATACCAACTACATTAAATGAGAATTTAGTTCGGACGTGCCATTTCAGAGCTATGAAACCAAGGAAAACAATGAGGGTGGCATTACAATAATACACAATAATTAAGCCAACACCACCTGTTGTCAAAGATACGTAAAATATAGAAAAAAAAGAAATAATCTCACTCGGTGATTTTCCCAGTCTTCATTCAATTTGCCTGAAGACGGGACGAGATGCCAGTTCCCCAAATGTCGACGCTATTGGTTCTTCAAAAAAACTATTTGTGCTCTTCTGTGCCGTGTTTGCTGTGTCATGTTTCGAGCTTACATAATTACTTTTAGTCTCATTGTTCGTCTGTACTGTCTTCGTTGGATCGTCTAGAGTTTTGTGCGTCGGCTCGTATATATTTTCATGCTTTTGTTGCTCGTTCGTTTTATACTCGTCTTGTTTTGTTTCCTGTAGTTCGGTAGAAACCTCGACGTGAATATCTTATGGGATTGTTTTTTTTTATTTACTTATGTTTTAAATATTTGTTGAAAACAGCTAGTTTCGGCTTCTTTACCGAGCATATTTCTAATGTCATCCTTTGTTTTCCTTGGCGACATAATTATATAACGACATATGTACGACGAACGATTACGACTTCTATTTGTTGTTTCCCGTGGGTGAACTGGCGGCTAGCTATTTAACACAACGGATTGGGGGGGGGGGGGGGGGAATTACGTATTTATAAGGAATATTACAAATACGATGATGAAAGGTATTTATTTAATAAGTGTTAGATGTAGTGTCAGTTACTTGAAATAATCCCCCAGTACTACAGTGAGGTGGCATTGAACAGTGGTAGTTAATTTAATTTATTTGAACCCTTTTGTAATCAATCTTTAAAACAAAACTCCGTGCTCCTAACTGTGTATATAGGGGAAATGTGCCCCCAATAGACCTGGTAAGTATTTTGTCTTATGTCGTAATAAATTATGCACCAATATCACTGACAAAGTTAGTGTAAACACAACTCCACTCTTTAGCACCCTAAATTGTTATATTGATCTCTTACGTTTTACGGAGAAAAAAATATTTTTTTTTAAGTGCAAGTTTCCGTTCATAGGTATAGGATTCTCTAAATAGATCATACAAGTTCCATCAATGGACCACTAATATCTACTGTTTTTCCAATAGAAGTGGTCTTAAACGATAAACTTCGCAATTCAAATGATATACATGTATTTTTTCCGTAAAAATAAGCTACTATCAAAATAAACTGCAATAACATAAATTCATATTTCTTCAACTGTCACTGTATTTCAATTTGAGTGCTTTTTATCAGCAACGTTCTGTAACTGTAATGCAAATTTTGTCCGAGTAATAACACTGCGTTAATAAAGGAATGGCAAATAATGTTTGAAAAATGTAAATTATTGCCAAGTGTTCCAGAAGAATATATATATTCTTAGCCGTTTTTCACGCCAACACAATCTACATGAAACCACTTTTTGCACGGCATACACCATATCATGTCTTCTTCTCTTTCAGTTTCACAGATATCACGAAACCAAGTTTCTTCCATTGCACAGATCCTCTTAATTATTTAGTGCTTGGGTGTTCACAGCTAGGTTTAGCAGCACGATTCTTGGTAAACCTTTGGGAAGATTCGAGTGCTGTTTTGTATGGTGATAAATAAGTACAGCCGCTCTTTGTGTCCCTCTTGAATTTCTTTCTGGGGAAAACATCGGCAGCTGCCTTTGGAAGAGGGTATATTGGTTTCACTGACACAAAGGGAGCCGCTTAATTGGGCTTGGGGCTTGTTGAAGGAGCACTAGTTTCTCCATTTTCTCGTTGGGTGGGAATCATTGGTTTGTACTTGTAATTGGCTCTCACTCCAAATTTCTATCTGTGTAAGTATATGTCACATGCTATACTCCAGTCTGAACCAGTGAGAATTTCACTTTTTCAATCAGTTAACAGTACCTAATTGATTCAACAGTCACTTCAGTCAATTTAACTGACGAACCAGTAAAAAAATGCCGGTTTGCCTTCACTTATTGATTCAGTGACTTTTTCACTGATTCGTCGGTCATTTTTTGCCCACTGTTCTTCAGTGGTTTGTTTTTTGAGTGAAGGATCAATTAAACAGCGTATAAAAATGGCTGTCAAACAACGGTTAAAAATGGCCGTTGAACAACGTGTAGCAAATTAAGTAACAACGGATAAACTAATAAAACTACTGCAAAATACTTTCTAAAATGTATTTCGTCTTTCAAAACACCATTTTACGAGCTAATACGAACCTTTCATTCCGTTTTCACGTCTTTAATTTCGTTTTCATGCAATCATCACAGCGCTCTGTTTGAAGGATTAAACTGCATATAATGTGGCGAGGAGAGTGTAACAATTACGTACTCTTCGTTTTAACAATCCTAACGGTGCCAATCAACCCAAAAACGAAAATTAAGGGCATGCAATGCGAAACTACACGCTTTCGATAAAGAACTATAAGACATATGTTTTCATCTTATTTATCTACTTGACTTGGTAGCGCAGTTGTCTTCGGGGGCAGAGTGGCCGACTTGTAGTCGGAGGGTCGCGAGTTCGCACTCCGGTTTCTCTACGGCAGATGTTTAGTTCGCATGTCGCGCGCATGTGTACTGTGAATTTGTCATCGGGTCGATCTAACTTGAGCTCGTCAACCGTCAACAACACAAACTGTCTCTTGACACGCAAGCTCTATCCAACGACAAATGTATAGGCAAATGTGCCAATAAGGTCAACTTAAAAAAAAAGATGGCAAAGTATCGGCCAAAAAGCGGAGTGGAAAGGGTGTGTGAGTTCAATGCCGGCCACCTCCGAAAGTTTTTATATATTTTTTAACTACGGTAAATTGCGCAATATATATAGTAAACTGTTGTAAACAATATTTAATTCGCCACTGCAGTTGGCCGTCACTTATTCAACCAGTGAGAGAGTTTCACGTCACTAATTCAATCAGTGAATTTTTTTCACTTTAACAGTGGCTTTCCATTGACTTTAAGTGGAGATATTTCCACTTATTCGGCGAGTTTGAATTTCACTGCGAATCAGTGATTTTCCACTGATTCGTATTAACAGTTGAGTGTGAGCTAATGGCCGAGAATTGACACCCGAGGAAGGGGCGGAAAGAAAGAATCAACAAAATGATGTTCCTCAAATACTGTATCTGTTACCTGGCCATACTCCTGTAGCTCTGAAAGCGTCCACTTCTATGCCCACAGACAGAGGCCGCGCCCACTGTAGCAGCTCTTCCCTAAGCAGTGCCAAATAACGTAGACACTTTTGATTGAGTGACGCGCAGACATGGATTTGCCCTAAGCTATTTTTCAAGATCATCTGTATAGTGAGTATTAAAATGCATGATGAAGAAGGTGACATCTGAAGATTGGAGGCGGTGTGTGGTGTGATCCGGTAATGTTAAGATTAAATTACCATTGTCATGAGTGATGCGCAAAGCTTCGGAATTCTTAGCGTGCGTCGGGGACCCAACCAAACAAAAAGAACTTGTCCCGCGTACTTGGTTTAACACACTTAATGAAATGCAGCAACATTTCAAAAAATAAAGCTTTGTTTATATGACTGCTTCCACGATTGAATTCAAAAATAGTTCCAGGTATAACTCCATCTCTGAAATCGTCATATAGGTACACTTGCCCGATTGTATATCAACATGGGAGAGATGTAGGAACCTGAAGCGCTGATGCAGTACACCACAGTTGTTTGTGTTCGTTCCACGCTCTTCGCTCGATATTGCTCTCACTTGATACTTTCCTTTCTAAGACATTATCTCCCTTGGTTTTTTATGGACAGTGGTGAGCCCTGTCTCGCCTACATTGAATATACGAGTACCATAAAAATGTTGTTCTCTTCTTCCACTTTCTTTAGAAGATCATAGAAATCGCTTACTCTGTCTTTATGGATTCTGATGCAAGTGTCGTAGATGCAGATCCAGGTTGTCAGCAGGATGCTGAGTACTTAAGAATAATATTATCTGACGAGTTCCTTTTTATTATTTTGATATGCCCAAAACACATAAATATAAATAAAACTGTTCAAGTTTACATTGCAAAAGCAAGTGTCGTGTAATATTAACGTTAGGTTCATTGCCGCATTGCGATGCCAAGGATGGACCAGTATGCCATGGATGGGCCATTGGTACATCCGTGGCACTGATGGCTGGTTCTACCTTAGCACTCACAGTATATTTTTCCTTGAGCGCACTGCAGCGCAGTGTAATAAATAAATTCATAATTTTACAATAAATCGGCATATTACACCGGAAAGAAGCTTTCAGTTACCCTACCAATAGTAATTATATAATATATTACTTGTAGCGCACAAGCCTTAATATACAATGTAAAATTACCAGTAACTGCATAATAAACGTACCTGACTATACTGTGAACGTCTGTTCTACCACTAGTCTGAGACTTATAGGTAGCGGCTCGGGCGCTTGTACTTGACTGTGTAACCACGGGCATGCGCTATGCATAGTCCCCGAGATATTGAAGTAGTCCAGTGGTGGTGCTAGTCTATATATGACATATTTCCCCTAAACGGACATACTAGCGGGCATGTTCCTAGTTACGTTGGCAACGAGGCAGGAAAAGTAATTCAATGTTTTAATTTTTTGTTAGAAGAGCTATGTTTAAATTTCTGGGCGCTAGATTTTTTTTTATTTTGTTTCTTTCTGTTACACATTGTTACGCGGTCACTACTTCGCATCCCGCGCGATGAGCGAGTGGAAGTGAAGGACAGTAGTTATATGATAGCGGCGGCAGCAAGTTAATGAATTGTTTTGAATGACAGGCGAGCGATAGACCGTTGGCAGTGCATCTGTTACATAAAGCGAGCCAATACGTTAATCCTTTTTGCGGAGCGCGTTGCTGACCCTGTTTGTATTGAGTTTCTGCATCTGAGAAATTTTCTAGTTGTTTACTGCTTTAGAGTCTGTCCGCATGACTGGGGGTGCGTCAAATTTTCCACGTCAATATCAGCAGAATATAAATTGTGCGACGAGCCTCCATGCCGGGTGGTTGATTAGAGAATGAGTGGCTGAGTTCCGGGCGATAGACGACGAGCAGCGAGAGAAGTGACCAGTGGAAGGGAAGTCTGCGACTGCAAATATCAATCAGTGAAGAGTGCGACTGCAAACTGGACTATTGGACAGATGCGCGAGTGAAATACATTACAAATTATGGCAACAAATAGACTGATCACGTGTTAATGACGAGTATAAGTTAATTGACTGTAACTAAACAGAGACATTAAGAAGGACGTTGATTAGAGTTGAAATACACATTAAATATTGCGCTCGCCGTTAAATAAAAGGAGTAGTGGTAGTAGATACATGTAATTTAATGCTGTAAATAATAGCTGTGTAAATAAATTATAGAACGAATTAATTTCTCTTAATTTTTCTAGTTAAGACCCCCATCCCTCACGAAATCAGATACACCCCTCAGGCGTCCATGCAATAATATAATGAAAAATTGACAAATTAGTAGCATAATAACATTCTTAAAAGTTTCACATTTTTCACATTTTTGCTTGTTTGGCGCATTTAAAAAGTGATCGGTTTTATGACACTCTTAATATGATATATACTGGAAGGATGCAAAATGGAGAGAAAAGCATATTTGAAGAATTTTCTGGTTTAATGCCATGTGACTCGGGGCGAGTTGAATCTTCCAGATCAGGCGACTGATGACACGATTGACCTCCGAGCTGATGGCTGGAGAGAGTCGGGCGTTTGGCGACTTCAACCGGCAGACGACGAGCCAAAAGAGCAACGAGTGTTGACGAAAGTGACCAGCGCGAGAGGAATCTGCGACTACGAGCATAGGTGCAGTGAAGGGTGCGACTGGCAGACTGGGTTATTGAACTGGTTGCGTGAGTGTAAGGCATTTTCAAATGATGGCAACAGGCACACTCAGTGTGTGAATAATGAGTTTTAATTAATTGACTATAACCAAACAGAGACATTGAGAAGGACTTTTATTAGAGTTGAGATAGACTTTAAATATTGCGATCGCTGAGAAATAAAAATTTATATTGGAGATAGATAACCTCATCGATTCTCAAGACCACGATGTTAAGGGCGACCGAAATGTCTTCACTCGCTCACTCTTGTGCTAAATGTTACTGGACTGTGTGCACACGAATGTGGTACGCGGTCTTTCGGAGTAATTTTCTAACCGTAGCTAAACTATGTTTACACGTGGTGGAGAAATGTCCTGGAAGTAGAACTTTGGCAGGGATTCAGAAAAGTTGGAACTTACAATCAATTGACTACAATAAGCTAATCTTCGCATTCCTCTGCAACACTCCAGCAACCTCAGGTTTCGTTCATTGGCTGTCTGCTGCCTCAGTGAGAAACGGATGTAGTGGTTTTGTACGAAGATTTGTCGACCCTGGATACTTCACCATGCATAGCTTTTGTGCAGGTTGATGTGCTCCATTATGTATTACTTTTTCTTGGAACACAGCGTTGGCCTATCTGTTTGCTGGCGAATCGCAGACGTTCGGGATGAGAGAATTCGATGCATCATTAGGCGAGATAACGATCATATAGATTTTCGAACACGCCCTGCAGCCAACCACTTAAATAAAAATTGCGGAAATGTGCACTGTATGGGGAAACTTGAAAAGCATTCCAACATTTCTGCCCGTGAGAGGAGGAGGAGAAACAGAGAAATAAAAATTCCTTTCGTGCCTGTTTGTAAAGGCTGGTCGCAATAAAGTTAGCGGATTTGAAATAAACCTTTCAAAAACGTCACTGCCCCCTACCTGCATATATTTTAACGGGCGCACTGAGAGACATTCGCCCAGTAAAGTTGGTAACGTCGGTGGGAAAGTAGTTCCATATCTTAACGTTGAATTTAACGTGTAACGTAAAAATTCGTGAACGCCGAAATGATTTCTTTTGCTTTCTTTTTTTTTTCTTAATGCATATGAGAGCAAATCAGTAAAATATTTACTTCTGTAATATTATCATAGTTTTTCTTGACAGACGCGTGAATAAAGCGAAGAGGCCCATGGCCATGTTAATTTTACACATAGCGGAAGATTACACAACGTGCCTACAAGTAGATCCTAAGAAGGGCTTTCGAAAGTGCTCATTTTACCGTGAACAGCTTATACACGATTGAACTAAGAATCCTCCAGATTGTGTCGAATAAATGTGTGTTCCTACGATAAAAAGGAACACAAACATCGGCCTACAAGTGTTCCAAGACTTGTCTGCCATAAAACTGATACGCGATATTGTTTCCGGCTATGTGCTAGTAATCTCATTATGCAGTAGTTAAAATAAATTTCGAAACTAAGCGCCGCATGAATTACGACGTGAGTGGGACGATCTTGGTTGACGCGGTAGTCTATTTCCATCTTGAACCGGCTGTCGCTTGAGGCAGGTCAGGTAGTGTAGCCGGCAGACGCCTGCGCATGGCTGTGAGGGTGCAAGCCTGGTATAGGCTGTTCACGGTAAAGTGAGCACTTTTTAAGGCCTTTACAAAATTTTCCTTTCATCCAATTTCCATCTTCCTGAGGCTTTCCAATATAAGCATTACAACATGACCAATAAACACAGTGATACATTTCACCGCCATCAAAATTTTATGCCTGAGGCTACAATAAGATATATTTATCAGTGGTTAGTTCCTGTTGGGAGGGCCTTAAAAAGTGCTAACCTTATCGTGAACAGCCTATAAGCGGAAAGAGGTGGGAAGAGATGCGCGCGCAGGTCTGGCCGTGTTATCGCCTATTCCACAAACATCAGTTAAGGCTGGCTCAGGACGTTTGCAGAGGCACGGGAAAGTTATCCACAGTGTTACAAAATTGCACTTCCTCTAGCGAAGTTCGTTCTCTGATCGTTCCAGTCCAGCTTGGAAAGTTTCCATCAAAATTGGAGTTCTCGTATCAACCCCCAATGATGCCGTACCGTGATAATTGCCACTTCCAACATCCAAACCACAATTCTGTTTCTATCATTTTTTTTTGTGTAATCAGGTTACCGTCGGTGTGTAGTAACTAGTCTTAATTGGGAATTATTTGACACCACAGGGAAGTCGTACAACCGAGTAGACAAGAGGGGATTAGAAACAGGTGACTATGGACCATGATACCCTGCACTCACTAGCCTTCACCGACTACAGGGCTACGTTTTCAGACCTAGTTGTTAAACGGCCTCGAAATCCCTCAACACAGCAATATGTTTACAATGTACACTATCGACCAAAAAGTAATTGGGCACCTGTACACAATGTTTGCTCGGTGGTTGTCACCCAGTTAGAATCTCGTAGGGCCACCTCTTGCGGCTATAACAGCAGCCACCCTGTCTGGCATGCACTCTACAAGTGTTTGCAGGATATCCACGGGGATTCGTCGCCATTCCTCTTGCAACCATTCCATGAGTTGAGCAATGGATTTTGGCGGCGCCTGACGAGTCCTCGCCCGGGTATCCAATTCGTCCCAAAGATGTTCTATAGGGTTGAGGTCGGGGCTCTGGGCGGGTCAGTCCTATCGGCGAACATTGTTGTCGGCGAACCACTGCATAGTAGCCCTTGAAACATGGCACCTGGCATTGTCATCCTGGAAGTAAAACGGGTCCTTTCCATAAAAACGCCACAATGTTGGGAGCATTTCATTATCCAGAATGTTACAATAGGCCTCTGTGTTCATGCTACCACGGACAAACACCAGCGGTCCTACGCCGAAGGCCGTGAAACAGCCCCACACCATCACTCCACCACTACCGAATTTCCTAGTTGGCACTACACACTCCGGCAGAAGCCGTTCCCCGAGTAGACGCCACACCCATACACGTCCATCGGACCGGAATAATGTAAACCTCGACTCATCACTCCACAGAACCGATTTCCACTACTCCAGTGTCCAGTTGCGACGTTCCAAACACCACCTGAGTCGCCGAGTTTTATTTCTTGTCGTGATATGGGGCTTATGTGCAGCTGCTCTTCCGAAATATCCAAGTTGGTGGGCCTCTGTACGCAATGTTCCAATGGAAACTGATGCACCTGTTTCTGTATGAAACTCCTATCTGATGGTAGCCATGGGTTGTGCTCTATTTTTGACAATTTCACGTTTCAGGGTTCTGCGATTTCTGTCGGTCAAGATTGGAGGTCGTCCAGAACGTGCAGCATTGGCACAATGCCCATCGACCTTCCACTTACGCAGGACGAATATCACAGTTGATTTGGGCCTGTTTACCTTCCGTGCAATCGCTCGGCTAGACAGTCCACTGAGATAGCAGCCCACAATCACACACTTATCGAAGTCCGATAGCTCTGTACTTCGTGCCATCTCCTTGTCAACTGGTTCTACACCGGCCTGTAGCGTATGGCGGCCACACATGTAAACTGACGTACTGAATTACCTATCTTCATGGGTGCCCAATTACTTTTTGTTCGATAGTGTATTTCGGGGTCCGGATTCTTAAACCTTCCGAAGGCCCGGGAAATGTCTCCGTGTGCCAGCACACGTCACCTCTGCAGTCGACGCGGAGACCGTCGTACAGGGAATATAAAGTTGACTGCGCATGCGGTATGCGCAGTGGCTACTTTCTATGTTCCGAGATTGGACTCTTTTCCTGCCAATATGATTAGCAAAGCCAGCGTGGGTAGTATTTTGATTTAGTACACTGTTTGTGTGTAACGCTGGATTTACAATAACCCGACAGTCCGACGAAAACAGCCCCAACACCGACGAAAATTCTTCATCGGCCAATTAGGAACACGGTCACCCCGACAAAATCATATCCCCTACAGCCCGACAACAGTAGATTCTATTTCTATTTTCGTCAGGCGTCGGACCAGTCAGACTCGCTTGGCAGCAGAAAAAAAACATAAACATAACCTTACAACACAAAATTTCGTACGGATTTAACTACTGTGGTACATTTCACACTAAACATATCTTATTTATGATCCTGGTTATCTTGTAACAGAAAACAGTTAGTTTGGCGTACATCGTGAACAATAACTGCTTCAAAATCAAAAAATTCTTTGTTTACAAATTGTATCAAAACAAAATAGTGTACAATGATTTGTGATTTCTTTGCATTCCATGACACGTTACTGACCATTTTAGGATTTTCCGAAAGCCAGTTTCGGATGGAAACTGTTGGGGCATTGAAAACACTAAACTATTTTTGGTGGCGGAAATGGTCGGACTGAAAGGTTGTGTGGTCTGTCGGGACGAGCTCGTCTTGACATTGTAAATCCAGCACAAATGCTCCGAGATATGTGTGTACTTCCTCCATTGCAGTTTTAATTCGACTGCAATATATTCAAGTTAGTCAAAGTATTTCATTCAACTGGAAGGATAGCTGTGTTGAAAAATTCAAATGTAAACAAACGCGTTTCTCAGTGTTGACAACACCAAGGCGATCCGGGTTCAAGCCCTGGCCGGGTAACCGGCTTTTTGCAAGTGGGAATCGTGCCGGACGATGCCGTTGGACGGCTGGTTTTCTCGGGGATCTCCCGTATCCCCCACTCCTTCATTGCGGCGCCGCTCGATACTCACCTCAATCACCCTTATCGGCTCTCAAGACCTCGCTGTTAAAGAGCTGCCCAAATCTCTTCACTCACTCAGTGTTAACCACGTGACTTGTGGTCGGTCGCACAACTCAAGTTCATCGCTCGATCCGAGATCATATCCGATCGTCACAAAATACTGTTGCGCCATTCGAGTTCAGAGGATGGCTGGAGACCGAGACGAACTTCATTTCGAACCACCGAATATTGTGGTTCAAAGACATGATCCAAGATCAGAGTAGTGTCTAAAAGCACTGCAAAATATACGTATTTACAAGGACGAAACTTAGAATTATTAAAATTGTTTAAATATGGGTTTGGCTGTTGTGTACTGTTGTAAAATATGAAATAAACCCATAATAAAGACTTTGAATTATATTAATTTCTTTAAATAAAGAAGTATTAAAGTTTTGTGAAGATAACCCGAAATTTGCGCTTATTTCCCCGAGCAGATACAACGAAAAACTGGAACAGGTAATCAGAATATCATAAATTGAACTAATTTTCCACACGAACCACGTCGAGAATTTAATTGCACGTCGAAATTTTTGCTCACGAAAGAGCAGACTTCACCAATAAATATATTTTGAAAATACGCCAACAGAGAACACTACACTCAATATTTTTTTTTTGGAAATATAAAACATCATTATACACACTTAGGCCTAAAGATTATTCAGGAAAATTCGTACACCCACCGCTTTACTTAAAACAGATAAAACATCGCAACATCTAGTTTTCTGTCCGCTACCTTCTTCAGAACATTGGGGTTAAAAATAACGAAAAAAAAGTGTGTGTATAGTGTTACCTTACTAACACAGATAGCAGCGGAAATAGTGTAATGCATTCAATCAGGCTATACAGTGAAAAGTACTGGTCTTAAGAGATACTCTCCACAAAAACTCATTAATTTGAAACAGTTGCTTCATGACGTCACAATACGAGGGCCAGTCACAAAAACTGTTTCCTTCCACATTTAGATTGGTTTAACGAAATACTTCGCACGACACAGCATAAACAATAGCTTCTCAAGTTTTATCCAGTTATTAAGTTTTCGCTGCCTTTGTTAATTAATATTAGTAACAGCTGGAAAGAAGCAAGTGATTTCTCTTGCGCCAGACTACAGCAGTTAAACTTACCGAAGTAATCAAGTAATGCCAAGTTCAGAAATTGTTCACAGCAATAACTCTGTATCGTGTCGTTCCGTAAAATTCAGTACAAAATCAATAATGCAGGTTTTTGCTAAACTTTTAAAAATCCAAAATGGTAGGGACTGATAACCCCTTAATGGTGCATTCGGGCACTAGGCAGTTGGTAATGGACAATTCTATGGTAATGGGTGTGTGTTTCGGCCATGCGCTGAAGTCGAAAACTGATCTCTCTCTCTCTCTCTCTCTCTCTCTTCCTCTCTCTCTCTCTCTCTCTCTCTCCTCTCTCTCTCTCTCTCTCTCTCACACACACACACACACACACTATATATATATATATAGTGTGTTTACAGTAACATTTCAATCCGAATTGAACTCTGAGTGGACTGAAGAATCCCGATTGAAAATTTACCATAAACACGACCGACTGGACTGAAGTAGGAATGGAGTGAGATAATCCAGTCCGCTCGCCAAGGTGGACTGGACTCTAGAATCGGGATCGAAAGTTTACTGAAAACCAGCGAACGGAACTAGAGGAAGCAAGATAGAAGGCGCCATATTGAATAAGGACGAGATAACCTGTTTGCGGCATTTCGTGAAGGCTAAAGTCCATTTCATATAAGTGGTCTCAAATTTGACAGTTCTAGGAAAGTAGTGGCAATGGCATCTGGGTGGCTATGTATCCTTCCGCCACAGCTGAACTGTCATTAAAGGCGACTGTTTGCAAACAAACACCACGTGACTACCAGTATTTGCAACAAAAAACAACATATGACTGGCTGTTTTTGTAAACAAGCTGCATGTCCCTCCTCCCAAATGACTTTTAGAAGCTGTGAAGGGCTGTTCAAACAGTTGCAGGTTGGCAACAAAACCATTTTTTTTTTTTTAGTTTATAAATATTTTATGTAAATGACTAACAGCCCATGTAATAAGTCTATAAATTGATAATTTTTTTACCTTGCAAGAAATTTGTAACCAGGATACACGAAAATTAAATTGTATTTTGACTGTCAAATGAATAAGATATTTTACTGTTTTTTAATATACGGTACTCGAAAATATATTAATAACAACTAATCTTGTTACACTTACCTGAGGAAAGTTCTTGTAATCATAAAAACTTAGCATGGTTTCCACGAACACCAAATAACAAGACCCCCCCCCCCCCCCGTAATTGCACAAATACCAAAATTCCCCCCCCCCTTCCTCGCCTTTTTTCAAAGACAGTATACATTCTTAATACAGACTATGCCTACTATTACAGCAAAAGTACATAATTCAGCTTCGTGGTATGGTATGACAACAAACTCTGTACAGTCTGATACTTTTATGGTGGTTATAGTTCTCGGGTTGTTAAAGTACGTAGATAGACAAAATAATATTTAAGCAAATGTTACTTAATTTCAGTAATTTTAATAACTCTCATTTAGTAACTCAAATGTTAAGTATTGCAGGTCTACATACAAAATACTTTAATAACTTGTCTCAAATACCTACCAGTTCAGATTGTCATGCTGCGAATAAAAGCTTATTTCTGACTCAGTGTTGATATTTACACTGAAGTTCAGTCGCACAACATCCCTACCAAAATTGTAAATACAGACCTAGGCTTGTTCTCGGGCACCTAATGAAAAACTGTATTTCAGTTCAGAGATGTTACAAGGCGCTCTAGAGAAGCAGCTGTGACCTACAGCAACAATATATCAAACGAATATGTTACTTACACACTAAAAAGATGCTCCATCATAAAGTTCATTTTCCTTAACGATAAATTTTGGAATGTCGCAGTTCCCGCTGATGCATGAGACACTTATTTATGATGTTGGAGCACTCTCGTTGGGTGCTTAAATTGAAAGGATTTTGTTTGATAAGCATGCTGTAATTTAATTGATATCAAAAAATCGTCTTTCCAATGTAAATCCTGTTTATATGAATTATTATTCCGTTGTTCTTACAATATTCTTAACAATGTATGTTAAAAACATATGAGCGCTTTTAATTTGCAAAACAAAAATGCTCAATACGTTTATGAAAGACTCCAACGTTGAAACCTACTTGCAAATACAACCTTTAAAAACAGGCAAAATCTTTCAATTTATTTGCTAACCCCTGCGTAACAAGCTTGACAAATTTTATATACGTTCCAAAAAACACAAGTGATACAACTTACAAGTTTGTATAGCCAGTGAGCTTTACATTTTGAAACCCTCCGAGACCAGAGTGTTATTTTTCAATCAATAATAACACAGAAAAATGCTCATAGCAATGAAATGTGGACCCAATTAGGGTATCATCTTTATATTTTTTTCGAGGAAAAAAGGAAAAAGTGAGCAGGGGGGGGGGGGGGGTTAGTTTATCGTCTTTTGTGAGACGGGATTATTTTGATGTTCTTACAATGCCGGAATCACATAGCTCCAACGTGCACGACACGACGGCCAACATCCAATGAAATACTACATAGAGCGTCATAAGCCTGGCCGATTCTGTCGTCCGACCAGCAATTTTGGATCAGAAATGATATCTATTCTTCGTCGTGTCGTGCGGCACGACAGAAGAATGTACAACATTGCAAAATGAAATTGTATTACAAGCTTTCCCTATAAGTGTAAATACGCAGCTTATAAGAAAATTAAATCGAAAACTACTGTACCTAACTCTTAAAAATAATAATTTTACTTTTGTATGCATTAGCGATACCAATTTGTCACCATTATATATTACAAATTTTCCTCTTGTTCACTGCCTTTGAGACTAACGTAGCCTATCAGCGCGTTCTAAATAGTTAAGTTAAATGCTGAGAGCGTGGTGTCGGTCGTGCTGTAAATTCAAGTAGTCGCATTGAAATGTGTCGTGGTTGCGTTTTTGGTCGTGTCGTGCTGTGTTGGTCGGGCCTATGTGATTCCGGCACGAGTGTGTGGCATTTTGAGTTGCATATTGTTTTGATGGAGCAGTGGAGAATTTTGCTCATATGGAAATAACATTTAAATTATTTAACATCGAAAATTATAACTTTAATTCAAATACAAAACGCGATACATTCGTTGCTGTTCGTATTCGTACAGATGCAGCAATATATACACGCACACACTTTGACCAAAGGTTAACATTACACTCGAATTTACGATGTAGACAAACAAATTTTGTTCACTCACTACAAAAATGTGGAAAGTGCTGCATTTTTCAGGCCTCGTGCATTTCAATAATTATATTAACGGTTTACAAATACATTTACAAAACACGCAAACTTGCTGTTGTAACCTCTTGAACACGTGTTTTTCTATGGCAATCCTTGCAAGTTTACATCACTAAATTCACGTTTTTTCGTCACTAGCATTAAGTAATTTATTTTCAAAATCATTCAGTAAAATCAACACTGCGCACGTTTCCTAATACAAACAAACTTAAACTTATATACGGAAATTATATTCGTGTCACTTGAATGTGGAAGGCGGTTAGGAAAATGGCGGAACGAGCAGTTTAACGACGTGCCGATTAATATCACATTTCACTTAACAAAACGCACTATAACGGTACCTACAACCAACTATTTTTGGAGAAAGCAAATAAAAAATAATTAACTACCGATTAAATATTCCGACAACACCAATAAGATATTCGTATAAAAAAAACGCGATGAGAAAAAAAGCGCACGCACAACTTCCTTCACCGGTCTGGAAACATAAACCTGGCTAGCCATTGGCTGTAAACGTTTAATGTTCGTATGCGTCGACATACTCTGTCATAAATGCTGAATATGTTTTTAAAGTCCCGTTACTAATAACCAAGAAAATTTAATGTTGCTTTAGAAACATAATTTAAACCATAAATGTTGTAAGTATAATTAAAATTTTAAATTACAACTTTGAATTCCGAGTACCATTTTCTTCCAAAGACATCATCAAAATAGCCAACCTAACAACACGGATCCCGCAGCAGTTCATCAGCTGATACAATACTGTTGGAGCGATAGCATTTACTGTTTACATAGTGTGAAGGTTGGTCACATTGTCTGTCAAATTTGAGACCACTATGAAATGGACTATACGAACATGTGCAGCAAGAAAAGGAAGCAGAGAAATGCGTGGTCAGAGAGAGAGAGAGAGAGAGAGAGAGAGAGAGAGAGAGAGAGAGAGAGAGAGAGAGAGAGAGAGAGAGAGAGAGAGAGAGAGAGAGAGAGAGGAGAGAGAGGGTTGAACATTTGCTTGGAGTAATGCTGGACAAGTAGATATTAAAGTTGTTGGACGGGAAGCGGTATAGAAATGGTGAAATATTTGAGTTTGAACTTCTTCTGTATTCATTCTACTTTGCATCACATGCTACAAAACAATAACAAATACTTCAAAATAATAACAAATACTTCAAAATAATAACAATCTTCCGTTTTTCGTAATTCGCTTGTAGTTATCCCAGTCGCCACTAGAGTTCTTCAATCACATTTCAATCCACATTCAGTCTTGTTTATACTTCAATCCATGTTCGAAACTTTACCTTAAACGCTTGCGTTCGATACGAGTTCACTCCGAGTTCGCTGCTAGTTGAATCCAATCCGAGTTCGATCCAATCCAAACTTTTACTCTAAAAGCACTAATAATATTTAATTGAAAAAAAAAAAAAAACAGGATAAGTATTTAAACAAAGAACAATGAACATAGAATATATCCAGCATACCAGCGTAGAAAATACCCTTATGCGAAACAAGGAAAGAAAGGAACAAAAGCGGAAACGGAACAAACTATTACGACATGAAAAGTAACGAGGGGAAAGTGACCAAAACTTCCCTAAAGGGGAAAAATTAAAAGAAAATGCCAGGGAAAAAGGAACAAAACAAGGGTGTCAAGGACATCAGGATATGAGGGCAGAAGGCCGGCCCTGCCGTAGACCACAACGGGAGCGTGTAGGTGCGAAGACTCAACATGTGGGAGGACAGGAATAAGGGACTGTAGCATGGACTGAAGTGCTTCGAGTTGTTGGTAGGAATGTCGCTGTACTACTTGTATGATACTGGTATCTATAATTTCTTTACGATACCGGGCTTTTTAAATAAATTGTTACTTTTAAGTCGAAACTTTACCAGTATCATATCAGTAAATGATTCGATATATATATATATATATATAATATATATATATACACACACACACACACACACACATAAGAATTACTGCTAGCTGCTAATTTAGAACCATTTAAATTAAGTGCCCAAAAACATAATGATGTGTTTTTTCCATAAAATAGTAATTCGAAAAGTAGCACGCGTCAGTATTTTACTTGTTCTCTAATTAGAACGATGCCCAAAAATAACTATTACTAATAAGTGCTGCGCTCTGTATTATTTCAAAGCAAAAATCCGATATGAAAAATATATCACTTCTGTAGACACCTCAAACTGAGAGATCGATCTAGGTATTGGATTATTAAAAATATTAATACGTTTGCATAAATTAATATAAAAATATTTTATGAAAAATAGAAGACTGACAAAATAAATTAAAATTTTTTTTTTTACTGATACTGATATGATACATAGCAGTATCGATACTTTTATTGTGTTGCCGGTATCGAAATGAGTATCGATACTATTTTTTTCCGATTCCCCTTTCGATCCCAGTATCGATGCTTTCATAGTATCGCAACATCCCTAGTTGTTGGAGAAGGGAAGTAATGACGGCTGGAAGGTCCGCAGGGCGTGAGGGTGCCAGCGGGGTGAGCGACACAAGGGACCGAAAAGGCACGTTTACGGAGGATGCCGAAGAGCATCTGGAGGGGCCTTGACGCTGCGATGATGCAGCAACAGGCGTAGGCGCTGACGAAGCGGAGAAAGACCGAAGGGGGAAGACCTTGGCGCCGGCCTCATGTTCGCCTTATCTTTAGTCTGCGTTGAGCGCACGGGGGGGCCGGACAAGTGTTTGGAAAGGGGGGGGGGGGAGGAGTGACGCAGCTGCACTCGCCACAGTCGCCGACCGTCAAACGGTCCGCGGCAGCCGGAAGAGATAAAAAAAACTACTTGCGTCAAGCGGACGCAAGATCAGGGCCGGCGTTCATTACGGTTCTCGCCTTCGTAACAACACTACTCTGGCTGCTCTTCGGACAGTCCACGTTTTAAATGTCATGCGGCATTTTTCCCCGCGAGGGCGGGGGAAACGGGAATACTCCCAGAAAACCCGCCAGCCAATGAGAACGTCCGCCACGGTGCCCACACATGAAAATCCAGGTGACACCACCGGGAATCGAACCTGGTCCGCCGTAGAGGTTGGTAGCCTGACTAAAAGCTGTTCACAATAAAGTTAGCACTTTCGAAATGAACCCTAGGAAAAAGTCACTGACCTTTCATCCGTGTATTTTAATGGGCGCACTGAGTAACGTTCGCCCAGTAAAGTTGGTAACGGTGGATAACAAGTAGTTTCATACCTTAACGTCGAATTAAATGATTTCTTTCACTTTTTTTTTAAATGCTCGGGAGTGTAATAATGAGCAGATTTGTAAAGTATTTATTTTCTTAATTATTCCACCGTTTCATTTGACCGAGGCATGAATAAACTTATGAGGCACTTGGCATTGTTAATTTTACATAAGGCGAAGGAACACAGATGCATACAAGTAGATCATAAGCAGGGCTTTCAAAAGTGCTCATTTTACCGTGAACAGCCTGTACCGTTCTTCGCAGCCTCTTTGGGAAGTTCAAATAGACGTCGCGAAGCACGCAGTAATATAGGAAGGAAAAGAAATGGCTGAAATAGTAGGGCATATTTTGAATGTTTTCTGATGTATTACTGCCAGAGTAGAATGGACTAGGTTCACAACTATATAGGCTGTTCGCATTAAAATGATCACTTTTGAAAGCCCTGCTTAAGATCTACTTGTATGCACGTTGTGTATTCTTCCGCCTTATGTAAAATTAACATTTCCATGGGCCTCATAACTTTATTCATGCGTCGTCGGCCAAATGAAACTGTGAAATTATGAATAAACTAAATACTTTTCAAATCTGCTCATTTTTACACTTCGGTGAAATAAAAACCCGAAAGCGAAAGAAATAATTTTAAGTTATCACAAATGGCTACCTAACACTTTTTATTTGACGTTAAGATATGAAACTACTTTCCATCCATCGTTACTAACTTTACTGGGTTAATGTCACTCAGTGCGCCCATTAAAAATGTGCATGCAGAGACAGTATTTTTTTTTTTTTTTTTTTTTTTTCAGTGTTTCATTTCTATAGTGCTCACTTTATCGTGAACAGCCCTTAGCACACTGTCAGGCATAGTAAGGAGCTTCCGATTTATTAACAGAATTTTCTAGAAAAAAATTATTTCTTGCCCAATAAATGTTTTTTACGTCCATAATTCATTAACTGAAACTTTTCTTTAAATGCATGCTTTAAGATAGTAACCTAACAAAGATTATTTTCGCAATCAATTCATGTCACTCTAATCATTCACGCGTAGCTAAATTAATACGTAATACGGTTCGTTTTAAGTTGGTCTGAAACTTATATCGGTAGACTACGTTTTGTACCAGTTTACGTTTAATTGACTGTTTTTGGACGTATTTTTGACAGCTGCCCCATATTAAATTGTATTGAACTACTAGAAAACTAAAAGAATATAAATAGCACTCTTATTTTCTACTGGTTCTCTGCGTTATGTAATACAAGTTTCCTTACGTGTGCAGTGAAGGTAGGTTGCGATTTTATTTATCATCTAGGTTAGAAATATATATATGTTAAAAATCAATTAAACATACGTGAAAGATTGTAGTAAATCGAGCAATATTTCGCATGTACTGTTATTAACAATTTTTAGACAACTGGATTCCAATTACTTTAGCTGACGTATAAAAAAATTACTATGCAGAGCAACCGGTTATCCTCAGCGCCGGTCTCCTTTCATGTAATCCATGGATAACACGTCTCGGTAGGACATTTTAGGCTATTTTATTCAATTAACACACAAAAAACACACACACGCACCCACCCGCCCCCCTTTTCTGAAGTTCGACCCACCAACTACGAGTTCGGAAGTAAAGGCTGTCCACGATAAACTTTGCACATTTGAACTCAACATAAGAAAAAAGTCACTTCTCCTACCTGCACATATTTTAACTGCCGCACTGAGTGAAATGCGCCCAGTAAAGTTGGTAACGATAGATGGGAAGTAGTTCCGCATCTTAACGTCGAATATAAAGTGTTAGGTAACCATTTCTGATAACTTAAATTATTTTTTTTCGCTTTCTGTTATTTTTAATAAATCGTAGCGTAAACATTAGCAGACTTGTAAAATATTTACTTTCTAATAATTTCACGGTTTCACACTTGACCGACGCATGAATAAAGTAATGAGGCCCATGGCAATGTTAATCTTACATAATGCGGCGGAATAATACATAAAGTACATGCAAGTAGATCTTAAGCAAGGCTTTCAAAAGTGCTCATTTGACCGTGAATAGCCTATAGGCGTCGGACACCCACCACTTGTCCGTCAGTCAACAGTCGCCGAGAAGTAGTAGGAGTTAGGTTCGTGGAAAGGTTTTATGTGAATCTATCACGGGCCAATGTATTTTTAAAGTTCGGTGACTGGCTGTTACATTCTCTGACACGGCGTGGATCGCTGCAGGCAAACAACGGACGTGAGCAAACGCCTGCCCACACGGACGTGAGCCATGAATGAAACAAGAGCTACTGACGCGTTTACGGCAGGTCGTAACCTAAAATGCTTACTCTTCGCTCACCTCCCACCGAGGCGGTTCGATCCCTGGTCGGGTAGCTCCTGGATTTTCGCAAGTGGGAATCGTGCCGGACGATGCCGCTGGTCGGCAGTTTTTTTTTTTTTTTCGTGGGACTCCCGTCCCCCCCCAACCCCCTGCTCGGGCGTTCCGGCTCTGCTCCATCCTCACCTCATTTCACCCTCATCGGCTCTCAAGACCTCTTTGTTTAGACCTGCCCAAATCTCTCCACTCCACTCAACTCAACTCATGATTACTCTTCCCCTCCCTTCTTTATCCCTACTTTCCACGACTTAGGAACAGATTATTTTTACTTATTTTACCTGTAGACTAGATTCCACTTGCCCTATGTATTTTACCTGTAGACTAGATTCCACTTGCCCTATGTATTTTACCTGTAGACTAGATTCCACTTGCCCTATGTATTTTGCGCCTAATATTTATATTCATTGTCTTCTGCCCTAATGTGTAGTCAGTTTTGCCTCAGAACAAGTGACACTGGATTCGACCCTTGTCTACTTGTAGATGTAGCTTGTCCTAAAATTAATTCGTGAAATTATCTATTCCAAAACTATAATTTAACCGCCTGATAGGTAGACAGCTGATAGGCAGAGCGTATACAATGAGTGCCTATATCACAGGCGATGTGGTATATTTTACTCCTAATGTCTATTGCAAACGGGACAAGACATTTTTAAAAACCTCACAACTTCCTCGGCGGAAGTTCGCACACAGTGATGCGGCGCAGAGATGACACGCACACTGGTCTTTCACTCGGGAGGACAGGGGTTCAATTCCCGATCCGGCCATCCTCACTTCTATTTTCCATTTTTCTTTTCCCAGGATCGCTCCAGGCGATTGCGGAGTGTTTCTAAAACATAGGCCTTGGCCACTTCCCTTCCTGGCCCTTGTACTCCAAGCCTTTGGTAAACTGTTCACGGTAAAATGAGCACTTTTGAAAGCCCCGCTTAAGATCTACTTGTATGCGCGTTATGTATTCTTCCCTCTTATGTAAAATTACATTGTCATGGGCCTCATCACTTTATTCATGCGTCGGTCAAGTGAAACCATTTAATTATTATAAAAATAAATATTTAACAAAACTGATCTCGTTTTTATACTTCGATGCATTAAAAAAAACAGAAAGCGGAAGAAATAATTTAAATTATAAAAAAAAATTTACGTAACTCTTTTTAAGCAACTTTAAGATATGGATCTACTTTCCATCCATCGTTACCAACTTTACTGGGCTCATGTCACTCAGTGCGCCGGGTAAACTATATGCAGGTAGGGGCAGTGACTTTTTTCTTAGGTTGATTTCCAATGCGCTCACTTTATCGTGAACATCGTTTTTAAGCCACGTCATTCCTCCATCGTGATATTTGCTATCGCTATACAAACTGAATGGTTTTCCTCGTGTTTCACCAAGCCAGGGAGCTCAGCGGTGCCCTGCCCTCATAGCTCAGGGGTAGGGTGGCCGACTTGTAGTCGGAGGGTCGCGGGTTCGCGCCCTCGCGCCTCCGACGCAGCAGACCCTCAGCTCGCCTGTAGGGCTGGGAATTTGTCAACAAGTCGGTCTCACTTCAGCTCAACAAAAAACTACAACAACAATGGCAAAAAAACCGACTCACATTAGGTGGGACGCGGGTTCGAATCCGCGTCAGGCCATCCTGATTTCGATCTTCCACAGTTTCCCTAAATCACTCCAGGCGAATGGTGGAATGCTCCTCACTACATGCCATGGCCAGTTCCAACGTGTTCCAACTTATTTTTAATAATGTTCAGCTTTACTTTTTATATAATTTTTATTGCATGCTTACGTGTTTTTTTCGGGTAGATAACTTCATTGTGATTGTACATGTTTCTTACACTTTAATGTATGGTTAAGTGTAAGATAATGCGAAAGCGTTAACTTCGTTATAGGCTGTTCACGGTAAAATGAGCGCTCTTGAAAGCCATGCTTAAGATCTATATGTTTATGCGTTGTGTGTTCTTTCGCCTTATGTAAAATTAACTGTGCCATGGGCCTCATCACTTTATTCGTGCGTCAGTCAAGTACAACTGTGAAATTATTATAAAAGTAAATATTGTACGAATCTGCTCATTCTTACACTTCGATGCATTATAAAAATTAAAAAGGGAGAGAAATAATTTAATTTGTCACAAATTGTTACCTAAAACTTTTTATTTGACGTTAACGTATGGAACTACTTTCTATCAATCGTTACCAACTACACCGGGCGCATGTCACTCACTCATTGCGCCCGTTAAAATATATGCTGGTAGTGGCAGTGACTTTTTTTCTAATGTTGATTTCCAGTGTTCTCACTTATAGCAAACAGTCTTTACCAATAGACATAATAATAATAATAATAATAATAATCAATCCTTAGATAATTACGGTTGCTTGATATACTACACGACGTAGCTCATTACTGGCGAATCACGAAAAAAAAAAAAGTCCAACATTCCCGTTAAAATTAGTTGTGTCAGGGTTTCACGTCCGATTAGCTACATTTAATAAATCTTGTTTACGACTATTAACTACTCATATTTAAATCAATTTAAAGGACGTGTGTCTTTTCTCTGAGATTGACTGAGATGCTGTAGAATATTTCATCTGGCATCTTATCGTCTAGGTGCTGACTGGATGAAGTCACAGACTAGGAAAGTATGCCGAGGTGAAATTATTTAGCTGTTCCTTTAAAGTAAACCAGCGGTTACCGACCTTTTTTCTTCTTCTTTACGTGAGCTGAGGCACACTAAAGGTCAAGTTGTAAATGACGCGGCACGCTCTGTTATAGGCTGTTCACGGTAAAGTGAGCACTTTAAGGCCCTTCCAGCATGCTTTAACCACTAACAAATATATCTTATCGCAGCATCAGGCATTAAATTTCGAGGGTGGTGAAATGTGTACACTGTGTTTGTTCGTCACATTGCACTGTTTATGTTAAAAAGCAGCAGGAAGGTGGAAATATGATGAAAGGAAAAATTAAGAAGGGCCTTAAAAAGTGCTCACTTTACCGTGAACAGCCTATAATAACCACTTGGCGTGTTGAACGTCTGTTTCACGCTTTTACGTACACTCTTTTCCATTACAAAACTCATATTTAAAAGAAGCATATCACTGAGTCAAATATTTATTCCAAGCCAACAAAAATGCTTGTTTGAGTAGGGCCTAAAATATGTATATTTGCCCCAACAAAATATTTTGTTCAGTAAACGAAACTTAAAGAGCAGCTAAACTAGTTCGGTTCATCTTACAAAATGCACGCTCGAATAAACAAAACCTGTGTGTTGAACAAAAAAATAAGATCATTTAGAATATATTTAATTGAATCGAAGGGATATATTTATTTGGCCACTCGTTTGATTGCCTTCGTTCGAAAATAAAGCTCGAGAGTTTGTTTTTGTAATTTTTCTAACAGGCTAATAACAGTGTTTATTAGTGTATTTATTGATCGTTAAAGATGTTATAAAAATTCTAATAAAGGAAGTTTTACGTGATATTAAAAAGTAAAACTATACAACTTGGAATATTTATTGACACACGTTGTCCAGTATTTTAATTGTATGTATTTAAAAATATTATTGTTTCGTCAATAGTCGCTTTAGCCAAGTGTTGCTAGGGAAAGCGCTCGGGCGCGAACCATCTAGGTTTGAATCTAATGTTCTAATGTTCGTAGAGCCAAACAAATCTTTAGTTACGCCTACAGTATGGGCAACCAAATAAGTACAACAAAATAATTTTGGTTTCAACTACAAAAGAATTTATTGCCCCTAAACAAACGATTAATTTGTTTGCGCCGAACTAAGAATTTAATAATTGCTGAAAGTTTTAGGGGTTTAATCAAGTATTAAATAATACTGAAATGTTATTTACATTAACATTTATTGCCTTGCATTATTGTATGTAAGTGCAATTTAGATTGCTTATTTTATCTTAGCTTCTGTAGGTTAGAAACCTAGCCCTAATATGTGTTTAGGTCTTTTTTTAAGGTGAACCTTGCGATCATTATTTACCGAGTTCAAATTTTATGTCCGCGAAGAAATAATGTCACCCTATTAAACTTTAAATAAAATAATTATGTCGGAAATCAATTGTAACCGACGAATTGCTTCTCAAGATGGCGGCACATATTCCGCAAGTACGCAGGAAGTATACATCCTTGTTTACTTGTATACTTGCATCCTTCACTTGCGATTCGGATAGCACTTACGACGTCAATTCCGGGGACAGGTAACCACAAGTATGTACTTCAGGAGAATTCGGACACAGCCTTAGTCAGCAGGCACTAATTGGAGAATGGTAGTCTCACATGTTGCCGGACAGTGACGCCATTTTGCCGGCTTGCGCACTCGGAGTTTGCAGCGTAAATGGTCGTTTCAATTCTTTACTCTGAGGTACTCTATTCTGCGCTAAAACCCTGGTGCGGAGCGCGTACGACTGGAGTTCACACGTTAAGCCCAACATTTTAGCTTATGTGTGCTATGCTATTCTGTATTAATATCAAAAGAAAAAAAAACACAGCAGAACTCGTACGGACTTAGCTGTGCAGACTCACTCGTTAGGTCATCAATTCTTCCTTTATCAAATAATTTACTTCGTTGCCAATTGGTGAGTGCACAAAACATAAATAATTAAATATCACATGTAGTTGTCGTGGATGTTCTTACCAGCTTCATGCGAGTGTGCGTTGACCAGCTGTTTACTCTTGCCACAATACACCTTATAGGCTATGTTTACGTGTGTGCCTGTTACCATACGCAGACTAGTTTGCTGGGTTTCCTGCATATATAAAATGAACGCTTGATATATTCAGCATTTAAATAACTTTTTTTCTTCGGCCACTGCTTACTGAATATTCCGTGTTTTGAGCTTTGATTAGTACCGCCAGTCTCATTAACTCCAACCAGCACCGATTGCCTATGGCACTCACGAACATTCTTGTGTATATGCTAGGGTCGGTGCGATGCCTTTTTTGAGATTCTTCGCTCCCATGAAAACTGTCGTTTGCAAACACAACAATGAAACGACAAGTGTAAAAATGAGCGTGGCCAAGCAGAATAGCTGACTTGAAATATTTCAGTGGGAAGGTGTAAGTAACATTACCAGTGCCGCAGTTGTAGAATTGCCCGGTGCAGTCCTGGACCTTCAGATGAACAAGCACCCTCTAGAAAATCAGCATTCAACACATACACCACTTGTGCGCGTATGTTACAGCAAGTGGGGTGACAGAAAACTTGAATAAAAACATTGGTTTTGCACTGGACAGGAAAACGGGTTAACCTCGCCCTATAGCATAGAAGTCGACACAACAGTACGTCCTTTTGACGTGGTTACTTCAATTATCTTTGTCCATTTCTTTTTATGCCTTTGCAATTGTTTGATAGTGAGGATAAATAAAAACCCTGATGGCAATATAAGCGAAGCTAGAAACACACACTACTATACTAGCAACGTTGAAAGTGGCCATGCCTAGCCTGCTTATACCCTATGACAGTTACGTATCATAACTTGCCAGTGTCTGAAATTACAGTTTACCAAAAATGAAGAATTATACTGCTTTACATAGAACTAAGTTTAAAATGGTTGTGCTCACTATACAGTCTAGCTCTGGTAAAAGTCACTCTTATCTATAGTTTTGCAGCGGGCGTAAATTCACTGGATCCTTCCGTACTTAGAAATTCCAAATGGCGTTGCTAGCGGAAAACTGCACTGATCCAAACAATAAATGAAAAATTATATTGTGTTGAAAATGTCAGCTCGCAGCGTAGGACTTATCTTTAATTCACCAACTGGACTGAAGGTATGGTACTCTCGCAAGAATTGGTGTGGTAGGTTGAGGCGCTTATTCCGTAGAGCTTGCCTCTACACGTACGTAGACGGCATCCTCAACCCTGGCTATCTCCTGACCACTAAACCCAGCAAAAGGGCGACTATTATCTCACATTTCATTGCTCGCTGTAGAAAAATATTAAGTGACTTCAAGGAAACGTCTACACACACCCTAAAACTAATTAAAATCCTACCTCTCCGTCCACATCAGATGGGAGGTCCTAGCCTACGTCTGGCTTGGTTGGATGCTGCTAACGAAGAGAATGTTATACTCTACCGACTAGTGCTAGCTTAAGGGGGCCCAAGGTGCCAGCCAATCAACAGTCAGACTTTAAACCTGTGGGGCAATGGGGATCAAAACTATTTAACAACCCCCCCCCCCCCCCGAACCACTTCCAACAGCCTAACTGCTGAAAAAAAGAATAATAATAATACGTGATCTCGGAACTGAGAGACAAGAAAATAAATCGATCATACCAAAAATAAATATTAATTACATAAAAAGAAATACACAGTGAAAAACGAACTAGCCTTTCCAATTAAGCATAAAATATTGCCACCATACATATAGGTTTTAAAAAATCGTACGTGTTAAGGGGAAAAAATAATAATACAGGGGAATTATATGCGTGAAAAAAAAAACTTATTTTTATGGGTGTTACAGGACTTCTTCTAAACGTAAAAGAACGACACAGTCGAAACTACAGAAAACATGCATTTTACTAGTGATGAAAACTAATTTCAATACAAATTGACAGATACTTTAAAAAACAAGAGAAACAGAGTAATTATATCTCAATTCTACTCTAGCATACTCGTGAATGAGTTATTGAATTCCGCCAATAAATGGTAATCTGTGAAATTACTGAAATTTTGGTAGATTCTAGCACTAAACCTTGATTCTTAGCTTTGTAAAAACTTCCTTATCAATCATCTCCTGCTTTTATGATATAGTATTCTTTCTCGGGTATCTTCTGGGTTAATTATAATCAGTATGGTTTAACTTTAATCATGCAATTACCATTTATTGTAAGCGCAGTTCTCTCAAAAAAAAAAAGAAAAAGAAAAAAGAAAACACATGTAAAATTTAACATTACCAGCATAGAATAGCCTTATTATCATTTCCTGTCCTGCACATACCTTTTTACACATGCCATTTCTTCTAGAATGGATCTGAATAATAGTAAGTACTATTTAATTATACAGCAGCTAGTTCTTACAACTAGTCCTTTCCGAAGCACAAGATAGAAACTGAATAAATTTTTTTACAAAATTGTTACAAATTCTTTTGCCACACCGAGTATTCAGTCCATTCAAATAACATAGTAAAATTTTACTCTTAGCGCAGACATAAATTAAGGAAAATAAATTAGCGTCAAATATAAATTTTAAAGTGTAGGTTTGCATTTCACTCTGCCTCGTTATGTGAAATTAAAATAATATGTTGATAATCGTCTCCCTTTACATATGCATGTAATTTAAATCTAAGGCAAATTTAAATAGTACAATTCTTAGACTGCTTAGCATACGGGTGCATATACAACATTTTAACATGATTTATAGGGGATAAAATATTTTAATTTTATTTCACTACTTACAGTAATTTCAACACTGGACTTGTTAATATCTACTATTTACAGCTGACCTAACCTTCATAACCGTTATATTGTACTGTTTTATACACACCACAGCAAGTTAAGTCATTCTTATGTGATGTAGATGTGAGAATAAAAAATATGCTAACGTATTTCGTGATAATGGTTTATAATTTTTATTACAAAAAAAAATAGCCCCACAATGTAAATTTTACATTTTGTAAGTTTATCTATTCTAAGTTAGGCCTAACAGGTGGAATTTGGTATATATATTTTTTTATTAATTTAATATATCTTCTAACAATGGTTAAAAGAGCACAGCTATCATATTACGACTATATTCACACTGTATGCCTAAATAATAATATGCCACGATGTTAAGCTATGCAAATGAAGCATTAAGTTATTTGGATAGGGCTTAGAGTTCCACTGGCCTTTGAGAGGGCCAATGTACTGTTGACGGTCCTCAGTAGGCTGTCCTGAGTGTACCACTCTCCCCCTGGACGTGTGGCTCTAGGAGGGGTAGCACTGCACCTTCCCCTTACGGGCTGTTTTGTTTTCGTGGCCGACTTATAACTCTTAACGTGCAATATGGAAGAGCTTGTTGCAGTCAAGCCATGCGTTTCTAACGCTGATGAACAAAGAAAAAATTTCCACATGAAACTTTTTTTTATTTTATTTGTGCCTAAATAGTCCTTTGCTATACTCTAAGCTTCAACTCTGGGCAACACACGACAAGTTGAAATTGTGCTTATAAAATAGATTAAAAGAAATATGTTTGCTGTATCTACAACTCAAGAGGAGAATGTTGGTGTTTCCGGATCGTATCAGCAAGTGAACTTTTGCTTCTGATCCAAAAGTCAAAGTTTTCCAGGCACAAAATAAAATACGAAATAATATTATTATTGTAAAATTTATTTATACATAATGTAAAAACGTGTGTAACACACGGGCTGCGTGTTATCCTTGTTCCTTACTGGACATTCATTCCTACATCCATACCCCACGCGGTGTCACCTTTTAAACGTTAATGTTGTAGACTATCAACTGTACATAGTAAGTTTCCCTGCATCGAATCATTTTCGGGAGATAAACAATAGTTGCCATGACTTCTGAATCAGCCTCTAAAACTGTTTGATGCACGTTTTTAGCACATCCATGGACCCTGATTTATATTATAGTAACTGCACGAATTACGCCTTCATTTTCGTACTGCATCATTGGATGCAAAGTATTCTCTACACAACGAAATGGAGTATATACGAAATGCCGTCCTTTCGTAGCCTCCTGCTCAACATCTTACCGACCGACAGCAGTACCTACAAGAAATACAAAAGAGATTATTAAAAAGCGGCCGCGGGATTAAACTTAATCATTTAAACACACTGTACGATCGAACAAGACCAAGATTATACGCGTCAAAGCATATTTTAATTATCTACCTTTCCCCCTAGTGTACAAATATTTGTTGCTCAGGCTTCTGCCCGTTTTATAAATCCATCGTGTGTTTCCTACTAGAAAACTCTACTTTGTCGTGAGTCCTGGATAGGGCTCAGGGAATTTTTTACTGTCCCTTGTTTTCTTTTTTTTTTGTAGCCAAGGACAAAGTTTTATTTGAGGAGTTACGTATTAAAATTTTTGTCTAGCCAGTGAGTCTCCCTATGCGGTGCCCGTTCAACAGAGAATTCAACGGAAGGCCATTTTGTAAACAAATATGCACTACATCAATCTTACCATTTGCAGGCACGTCTGTCTTGTTTCATTTTGAAGCACCCCCAATCTTTGTCAGCATTATATATTTTCCAGCACCATTTTCTCTCGAAAATTAGTTACAAGGCACAAAATAAAAAAATTTGTAAATTTTAAAACAATAATTTAGAAAAATGCCATTAAAAACAACCATGGTATACCTGACACGACGTGGATGTGTTTATAAATTGTGTTAAAACAGAACTAAATAAATGAGCTAGAGAAATTCAACAAAACTACATTAATCCTTCAGTCCGTATGCGAACCCCCGGTGCAGAAGACTAAACAGTTATACATCCTGTGTCCTATAGGAAAGCTATGTCCATTTACCGAGTCTCTTCTGTGTGGCTTGTATTTTTAGATTAAACCCTTCTTGGTTTCATTAATACACGCTACCAATAGCATAGTTCACTTGATGTATATTATAACCACTGTTGAATAAACGAAAATATAAGTGGATCTTAAAAAAAAAAAAGTAACATTTTCAAAATATGATGCAACTATAAAAAAACGTAACATAGCATGAGCTTGGAAAGGATACATTAGTCAAGGATTCAATTTGACACACTGGTTACACACTAAAAGCCAGTGTAAATTTCAACGTAATTATTCTGATTTATAGTTTTAAAAAACCTTCTATTCATGTTACGCATTTGTGACAAAATCATTATAAATATTTATTAAGATGGTAGTGAAACAAATACCTAGTTTCAAATGAATTGTGTTAATATACTTCATTGTAGGGGATACGTGAATTGCTCGAAACGGTTCCTCGACTAATCATATTTCAAAGCACATTGATCCACTCTCATGATTCGATAGTTTTAATCGTTATATGTTATTAGTGTCTGTCCACACACCACATCGTTCAATGTTGGAGTAACGTAAGTTTGAATAGCTTAGTAAAGCAAGATATGTCACAAAGGCACGCAGCCAACATCCAAAGGACAGATTGCAGTTCCCGAAACGTCGCATTCTGTCAGTCGTGGGGAAACTGCTGTTGGTTCTTGTGCGAGTTTCCTCGTTGTGTTTGTTTTATTTGTGAAAGTAAATAATTAGCCAGTGTCGTCTTTGTTGTTGCCTTTTGGTCGTATATAGTTTTGTGTGTGTATATATATATATAAAATTAGATTTTCGCATTTAACTTGCTGCCCTGTTTTATTTGACTCAGTTCCTTTTCATGGAATCTTCTGGCTTTGTACCTGCATATTCTTGACTACAGCATTCCTGGCTTGTAATCTGTTGTGTCTGGTTAAACTGCTGTGTTTTAGTGCGTTTCTTTGTTTTGTTATCCTATTTTGTTCTTACTTATTTTGTCTGTGTTGTCCTAATTTTGTCAGTAGGTTTCTTGAATGTGTCGGTTTTTATGTATTATCGGTTGGTCATGTATATACACATACATTTTTCGTAATTATTTGCTGTTACTTGTTTTGACTCTATTACCTCTTGAAATTTCCCAGTGTTGTATACATATATTTGTTTCCTCGTCCATAGGTTGCTTGTCTTTTTAAAGGTTTTTTTTTTTTCGTGCTCAAACATCTGCACTGCAATGATGAACGTCCAAAAATTTCCATCTTGTCATTCATTGAAAGATCACTCCAAAGGAAAGCCGCAAGTTTACATAACGGAAATTGAAATCCAGTAAATATGTCTGCGGACGTAAGGTATCCTTATCCGAAACACCAACACAGAAACCATGGTTAAATTGAAGAAAAGTCGCGAGCGTTAATTTCTTTTCGTGCAAAAATTCAAATGTAAATAAATGCTAAGTGACGGCTCTAGACACGAGGGAATCCGAGGCGATACAAGCAGCGATGGAGGAAAAAAAGCTTACTTCATGCTCCGCGATCTCGAGGTCAAGGAATCAGCTAGGGACTTCACCGGCGGAAAACCCAGTTCGTTGAAGGAAGGGGGGGGGGGGGGACGGGAACCACCGCTAGAGAGCATCAGATCGTGAGCAAAATCACGACTCCCAAGGAGCGAGTAGGCACAATACAGACAATGTGGAGAAGCGACTCAATGTAAACGTGGAGGAAACACGAGTAAAGGCTGTTCACGATAAAGTGAGAACTTAGAAAAAAAATCACTGCCCCTACCTGCATATATTTTAACGGGCACACTGAGTGACGTGCGCCCAGCAAAGTTGGTAACGATGGGTGGAAAGTAGTTCCGTATCTGAACGTCGAATAAAAAGTAGGCAGTAACAATTTATAACTTAACTTATTTCTTTCACTTTCAAATTTTTTTTAATACATCGAAGTGTAAAAATGACCGGATTTGTAGAATATTTACTTCTCTAATAAGTTCACTACTTCACCTGACCGATTCATGAATGACGTGATGAGGCCCACGCCAATGTTAACTTTACGTAATGCGGAAGAATACGCAGCGTGCATACGAGCAGATACTAAGCAGGGCTTTCAAAAGTGCTCATTTTACCGCGAACAGCTTATACCCGGACAAATCACGACGCTCATGTCCACTATGTTTTCCATGCAAAAGTAATACGCGGACTCCGTGTCCTTCCGCGACCAGACTCGGATCACAGGAGCGACCAAGCCGGCACGGCAGCCACTACGTCCCTAGGTGGAAGTTGGCTGGCGACTGGGGAATTGTGCGCGCCCATCGACGTGTAGGCTGAGCTTCACGTTCACGTGTATACCGCAGATGACGTCGTCATTGGTTCGCTGAGCTGCTGCGGTCGCGAGGAGTCGATTCTACCCCTGACAGGCGTGTACGACATCCGTTCCTTGTGTCGCTTCTCCAGGCACCAGTAATCGCCGAGCATTCGGAGGACGCTGAGCATACCGCGACCACTCGCAAGCAGGCTGCGAGGTCACTGTTACATGTAGGCTGTTCACGGTAAAGTGAGCACTTTTTTCCTTTCTGCCATTTTTTTTTTATTCTTTAACAAACCATGTAAGTAATAAATACAATGTGTACATTCCCCCGCACCGAGAATTTAACGTCTAACTCCTAAATAAAATATATTTACTGACTATTATTCCAAATGAGAGGGCTTTCAAAAGCGCTCACTTTACCGTGAATAGCCTACGTGGCGTGACGTCACCTACAGAACTGTATTTCAGTGGCGATATATCGATCACGAAACAAAATTTCTGAAACACAGAAACTGTGATATGGTTCAACTACGCATAGAAATATCTCTTATCGCGATATTAGTGATATGCGATATTGGTGATATGCAGTGTAGGCGGTATCAATATGACTGATAATTTCGATGCCGATATTTGCAACATCAGTGAAAGCTGCATTTGCGACACTTCGCCATCGACTTTCAGTACTCTCCGGAAGCGATATCGCACCGAAACCGACGTGGTCAACAAGTTTCGAAACAATACTGAAAAGTCGATGTCGCACAGTCATATGTTTAATGTGTAAAACAGGACACGCTAACGCCATCTTGCCAAGCAACATTTCACCACACGTCACTGTTTATTATAGTCACGCATTCCTCCGAGACACATTGCGGCGTAATTGTATAAGTCGCCCGAATTTTCAAATATTATAAATATAACCTGCTGCCATGTTAATTCGCTGTATTTTCCAGCTCTGGTATGTGAGTTTCTATGTGACTCGGTTGAGCGCATCATAACTAAAATTGCTTATCGTAATCAGCTCCAACAAACTGGGCAAACCGAATCGGCGTTCTGTGCCCGAACTATTTCGGTTTTCGGTATTTCCAGTATTTACTAGAAACATTAATTTGTACAATTTGTAATGAAACTGTTGCTGTTGACGAGTTTAAACATTCACCTAAAAGATTCTAAAAACCACCCGTGCACAAGTGATCCGCTCTTCTCCATGTGCCTATTTATTTCTGTATGTATTTGGTAATCCCACTTAGGGTTTATTAATATATTTTCTATTACAGATTGACAGCAATAATATTTCACGTTATCTAACGAAGTTATTTCCGGCGTTTAAAACCTAATTCCAAGTACATATATGTATATCATAATATGTACTTAATTTAATTACAGGCGTTCCGATTTACGAGGTCAACACTATTCACTAGAATCCGCCATTTAATAACTCTGTGAAATTGGCCTTAAGTAAGGCTCACAGCGATATTCTGAATCAGATACATTTATCCATCTCAAACATCAGTATGCTGGCAGTGATTTCCGCTGATGCCATTTCCATTAGTTTTAATATATTTGGCTCCATTGTCTATGTTTCAGATTTAAGTGTACTTTTTTAAGTCGAGGTGAATGATCCAAAACAAATTTCAGCCTCGGTTCGACGCATATGTAACTCCACCGACTGTAACATGTGTTATATTATGTTGGAGTATTAGGTGTGATAAGATTCACCATGCTTTCAAATTTTCTGAGGGTCTTCTGCAACTAATTTGTGAAGAGGATATAAATGCTAACGGTGTATTTCCATTGTACGTGTAGCAAAATTTTTAAATACATTTTCGTGTTGTTGTGTAAAGTCCGGAATACTTACCGAGTTCATTGAACTGTGGGCCATACATATGTGAGCTACTTGTAAGCCGGTTTCTACCACAGTAACAAGTTCTTAATTGAGCCTGGATTCTGTAGTATGAATATTTTTGGCTCAGGAGTCTTTCAAGAGTGCCAGCTCAATCCTAGACGTATTCGCAGGTACTGCAGTGAAGTCACGAATTTTTCAGATATCTGGTTGTATGTTACTTTGGTGACATGTTTCAGACTGAAATATTCGCTATACTAGTTTTTGGTTTAGTTCGTTCTGTCGTCCAGCTATTTTTTGTCATTTTATTTTACTTTGATGTTAATATAAACAGCACAACAGTACAAGGCTAGTGACAGAACAAGGAGTTTTTTCTTCTGGGTAGGGAGACATTAGGTTTGTTCGCGTGGTATTCTTTTTATACTACCTGAGAGCAAGTGATATTTTTCGCAGGCAGAAAAGTAGCAAAGGCAGCAGTTGATCCCGGCAGGGCGACACCGACGACCAACAGCAGTAAATTAGCGTCGAAAATAAATAAATGAAATTTTATTTTAAAAATTTTTATAACCATTTTTGCCTTCGTGAAACTGACGTATGTTAAAAGTTTTGACCGCTCAAGGTAACTTACTTTCGAGAGTGAATGTGTCCTAGTTATTTTTATTTCCCCTCTGCACTTCTCACAGGATACACAGACATATTCTCTTCATAAATCTGCGTAAAAGCAAATTACTATTTGCAATCGTCACTCTGAAGACACTTCCACGTTTGTGATTTTACTTCGGTGGCAACTTTTTCCCACCTTGCCCGTTTTGATATTTCTGGTGTGCCTCGGCGAGCAAGAGCAGGAATAGCTGCTTCTTATAGCAGAAATAGCGATCGCTACCGCCAACCGAACAGCGTACAATAAAAAAAGTGCTTCCCGTAACATTAACGGCAACTAGCAGAAATAGCAATAAACTAGCAGAATAGCAAACCACGCGGGCACACCTGATGATACAGATGAGCTTCGCCGGTACTCGCCTGGGGAAGTACGGCAAAAACCACGTCTCCTGCAGACAACCAGGTTAGAACCGACGAATTCCGGAATGCGAGTCCCGCACATTTCCGCACGAATAGACACGCTCGCTGCTTAATCCTGTTGATGTTGTATTATTTTTTTTTTATTCTTGTGGGCGTCGCGACGAAATGACCACTCGTCCACGTGCCCCTTGTGATAGCGTCCACCCATCCGCCTGGGGGCGGTACCCATGACGTCTATTTCACGGAATACGTAAGTACATGCTGTTCACGGTAAACTGAGCACTTTTGAAAGCCCTGCTTAACATCTACTTGTATGCACATTGTGCAAAGGCTATTCACGATAAAGTGAGCACTTTTGAAATCAACCTTAGAAAAATGTCACTGGCTCCTACCTGCATATATTTCTTGGACGCACTGAGTGACATGCACCCAGTAAAGTTGGTAAAGATGGAGGGAAAGTAGTTCCATATCTTTACATCAAATAAAAAGCGTTAGGTAACTATTTGTGATAACTTAAATTATTTCTTTCGCTTCCTATTATTTTTAATGCATCGAAGTGTAAAAATTAGTAGATTTGTAAAATATGTACTTCTGTAATATTTTGACAGTTTCACATACCGGACGCATGAATAAAGTGGTTAGGTCCATGGGAATGTCAATTTTACATAAGGCGGAAGAATACACAACGTGCATACAAGTAGATCTTAAACAGGGCTTTCAAAAGTGCCCAGTTCACCGTGAACAGCCTATATTATTCCACCATATGCAGAATTAACATTACAATAGGCCTGATCACTTTACTCGTGCGTCGGTCAAGTTGAAAACTAGAAATTACCGGAATAAGAAACATTTTACAAATGTACTAATTTATACACTTGTAGATATTAAAAAACAGAAAGTAAAATATGTCTATGATTTCCTTATTCACAAATGTTTACCAAACACTTTTGCTTCAACGTTAAGACATGCGAACATCTTTCCCTCCGTGGTTGCCAACTTCACTGGCGCATGCAAGTCTGCGTGCCCGTTAAAATGTATGCAAATAAGGGCAGTGACATCTTTGAAAGGTTCTTTCCAAAAGTGCTCGAGTAACCGCGAACAGACCTTTATACAAAAGCAAAATGGCGTGACGGTCCCAGGGGTGGGCATACTGTGTCTCTGGTTACCTTGCGCTAGGCTGTGAGAACGGCCTTGCCGTCCGACTGGCCTACATACGCCTTCGTCGCGGCAGAGAACGCATTAAAAGGAACAGGAAAAAAGGCTCCGAGCTCGGTAACCTGTAAGCTATACTTTCCAGCCTTACGTATTCTCGAGTATTTTCTGCATGTTCATTAGATATTGCTATTACCCCCAGTGAGCAGCCAGATCCGCACTTGTGTAGGTATACACTGTTCACTGTAAAGAGAGCACTTTCAAAAGTCCTCTCATTTGGAATAATAGTCAATAAATTTATTCTATTTTAGCATCAGACGCTAATTTCCGAATGCAGAGCAATAAACACGCTGTGTTTATTACTTACGTGTTAATATTTATTTTGAAATGTGGTTAAAAGTTAAAGAAGGGCTGAGAGGGAAAATTAACTAGGGCCTAAAACGTGGTCACTTTACCGTGAACAGCCTATAGTACGGTATACTGTTACACACGACCCCACTGTTCACATTCTTTTAGCAACGATACCTGTGAAGGTCACAGGCAAGTTTACAGAACTTAGATCATTACATATAGCCAGAGTGGTTTATACACCGACATGACCAAAGTCATGGGATACCAGTCTAATAACATGTAGGGCCCCCTCTAGTCTGAAGGAGTGCAGTAATTCAACGTGGAATGGACTCCACATGTGGACGGAAGGCGTCTGGAGAGATGTTAAGCCATGCTATCTAAATACCTGCCCAGAGTTCCCTGGCATTTCCAGGTTGAGAATCTTGGGTGCCAACGGCTCTCTCCACGACGTCTCATAAATGGTCGATTTGGTTCATCTTGGGGGAACGTGCTTGCCACTCCATTCGATGGAACTCTCCAGAATGTTCTTCGAACCAGACCTTGACATCCGCAGCCCGATGGTGCGGCGTATTATCCTGTTGGAACATCACGTCGTTGCCAGGAAAACTGAAGTCCGTGAAAGGCTGCGAATAGTCACCAAGGAAAGTTTTGTAGTGGTTAACGTTGAGTTTTGTGGGTACATGGACAAGTGGACCCAACGCATGCCACGTGAAAACACCCCACACCATTACGGAATCACCACCAGCCTGCAGGTTGACAACTGGGATCCATGGCCCCATTGGGTTTGCGCCATACCCGAACCGTGCTATCAGCCCGAAACAACCTGTATCGCGACACATCGGATCAGACCATATGTTTCCAGTCCTCCAGGGTTCAATTAGCAACCTCACGAGACCAAGTGAGGCTTTTTTCCCGGTGTCATGCTGTTAACAGCGGCATTCTGGTGGATCCTCTGCCTCCATATCTCATGGAAGCTAATGCACGTTGCACATATCTTCTAGATACACCTCTGACACCTCCTGCATAGAACGTGGCTATGATTTAAGCAAGTGTTCCTGCTCTGTTAGCACGGACAATTTTACCCAACTTCTGCCTGTCACGATCATCAGGTAACTTTGGACGGGCACTGTGTTGTCCACGGTGGATCGTAATGCCTTGATTTTGATATTCCCTGTACACATTTGGCACAGTGGATCGAGAAATATTGAAAGTTTCCATACATTCTGAAATTGAATGTCCCATCCTTCTGGCATCCACAATCATGCCCCGTTCGAGCTCTGATAATGACGTCGCCTTATGGTCAGCGCGTAAACAACAGCCGATCCGAATGACGCGACCACCTGTTCACAACTGAGACCGATTTAGGCCGTGCAACGTCGTTCTGCAGCGGTGGCTCCACGAGTCATTCAGTCACATAGTGCTATCCCATGGCTTTTGTCATGTCAGTGTATAAGTATAAACAGCGAATTGCGTAGAACACCAATGTGGGTCCAGCAGACACCTTTGAAATAAAAATATATACAATTAAGACAGCACACACGTGGAGGGGCGCGAATAGTACATTGGACTGCAATGCAGAGAATCGGCGCAGTCGACGGGTGTGGCAGTCCTTCTGGACGGCGAGCCTAGTGTTTGAGACCAGGCTAGTCCCTTTCTTTGACACGCTCCCTCTAACTTAATACAACATTCCTTCGTATCATTTTCTTCAGTTGACAGGACATATTGTAGTGATGTGTGCATAGTATATAGTTAATTAATGAAATCTTTTAAAAGATATTCACGATAAAATGAGCACTTTCGAAATCAACCTTAGAAAAAAATCACTGCTCTTACCGGCATATATTTTAACGGGCGCTCTGAGTGAAATGCGCCCAGTTAAGTTGGTAACTATGTATGGGAAAGAAGTTCCGTATCTTAACATCGAATATGAAGTGTTAGATATAATTTATGTTAAATTAATTTTTTTTTTTTTGCTTTCTGTTTTTTTATTGCATCGAAGTGTAAAAATGAGCAGATTTGTAAAATATTTACTTTTATAATAATTTCACAGTTTCACTTGATCGTCGCATGAATAAAGTGATGAGGCCCATGACAACGTTAATCTCACATAAGGCGGAAGAATACACAACGTGCATACAAGTAGATCTTAATCAGGGCTTTCAAAAGTGCTCATTTTATCGTGAATAGCCTATATCATCTTTTGACATGAGATTCTCCTCGAGTTTTATCTGTCTATATTACTAATATGTATCCCTTTTCAGTTACTAATATTGCTGGAATTTGAGCATAACTTGTTCTCTTGCAGGTTTGTTATTTAATCAGAGTTCTCCAGGGTGTGCATAATGAACTGAGATGTAATTGCAAAAGTTACTGAAATGTACACGTATTTGTATTCGAGCTTGTACTCGAATCAAATCACCAAATTTTCCTACCCTCGTCTGTCGGCGTGTGAGTGAGCATTAGCGAATCACGTGGGACTTGCGCTTCTGCGCAGTCAGCCATTCTGCGACCATATCCAGGATTGGGAAGGAAACGGGATTATTTTTGGGTGACTTGGTCATAGGGAAAATTTCTGCCGCAATGTGTTCCAAAGGTCGATTTTAAGCTGGCAGCAAAAGGAGAAGTTGTGTAATTTATTTGTGTGTAAAACTTTTTGCTCGGTTCAATTTGTGACATATACTTGCCAAATTATTAAGCAGACCTATTATCTTTATTTTGTTACTATAGTGCACCGCTTAAAGTGATGATTGAAATCGCAAAAGTTAAACATACGATTGTGCTTGCCGTTAACTTTGATTTTTCGATACTATTAACAGGTTTATTTAAAGTAACTGTGTAATATGACGTTCTGTTAAAACTCAACTTCATGTTATTGTATTAAAGTCTACGTGGATGTGTTTTGTTAAATTTCTACTCTTTTGCGAAGAGAGTAATTTATCCCTTAAACGCTTCTGTAGGCTGTTCACGGTAAATTGAGCACTTCTGAAAGCCCTGCTTAAGATCTACTTGTAAGCACGTTGTGTATTCTCCCGCCTTATGCAAGAGTAATATTGTCATGGGTCTCATAACTTGATTCATGCGTCGATCAAGTAAAACTGCGAAATTATTAAAAAAAGAAAATATTTAACAAATCTGCTAAATTTTACACTTCGATTCATAAAAAAAAACAGAAAGCGAAAGAAATAATTCGACGTTAAAATACGGATCTACTTCCCAACCATCGTTACCAACTTGGCTGGGAGCTTGTCACTCAGGGCGCCCGTTAAAATATATGCAGGCAGGAGCAGTTCCTAAGGTCGATTTCAAAAGTGCTCACTTTATCGTGAACAGCATTTAGCAATATGGACACAGAAAAACATTCAATGGCGGTATTTATTTTGCGAAAACTGCAATCATCCCGTTAGTTTACATTCTAAATTGAGAAAATCTGGTACACGTGCAACACCAGCGCAACCTGGAGGCGAGAAATTTTCGTCCTCAAACTATTAACACTGAACTTTCTGATCTGAGCAGAATAGACGTTAAGACTTTGTCACACTATCAAATTTTTGACTCCAGCTATATTTGACAATAAAATTTGAGGACAAATTACAGCCATCAAATTTTCCTTCTAACTAATGTTATCAAATAATCTTGAATGTGTTTCAAAATATGTCACATTGTCAATTTTTTTTATTGGGAGAATCTAATTTGAAGTAGTATATAAAAACAATTTTCACAGTGTGATATTGCTTTTGTTTTTCAATGCTATACATTACAAGAAGAAATGTAAGTAATAATGTAATTTATTTTATTTTCTTTACTAAATTAAATTTTTATTTATAAGATATGTTTCCTGCGCAATAAAATTTAATGCCTATGATTTCGTAATACAATGTGCAATATTCACTTAAAATAACATTTATGCCCAGACAGCTCCTACATGAATTAATTATCTTCATAAATCACTTTGTTTTCAGCAATTGTTCGTTATTTTAAGTTTCTTGACGTCCATTTTTGTCGTGCACGATTCTGATTGTCTGAGACTGTCAAACACCAAATACGTTTTAGAAACCGGTCCAATTTTCAAATGTTTGATGGAAATTGAGCCATTAAACTTTTTTCAGACAAATATTGCTGCTTTTATGGGGTTTCATTGACACCATAACTGTCCAATTTTATTTGACCGTACTTAATGGAAGCAATTTGACGGAAAAATTTGATAGTGTTACAGGGGCTTTAGGAATATCAATGTTTAAAAGTTTCGCAAAGGGAAACTTTTCGCCACTAGGTAAGCGCTAGTGTCGCAGGAGAACCAGAGTTTCTCTATTTTCTACGTTAAAATAACCAAGGATAAATGCAATATTCATAAAAAAAAAAAAAAAATAACATAACTTCGTAAGTTATTAAAATGTTTCTCTTTTATGATTCACGTAGCTAAACTTCTTAGTTGAAAATTACTCCTCCAAAAGAAACCTGGTTTGGTTTCTAACCGGAACAGAATTACGTCAGTACCAGGAAGCCCGAGAAAGACAGGTGTGTTCGACACGCTTGCCCGGACCTGCCGCGCGCGTCATGGCCTGCCCACGGAGCGCGTTCCATTAGCGCCGAACCCAGTTCGCCGTGTGTCCGCGCCCACGCCAACCAATAAACCCGCCCACGTGGACCACTCCACTACGCAAGATGCGTGCCTCTCGCGAGCGAAATACGAGGTGTGGTCGCGTGGTTTGCTATTCTGCCAGTCCACTGCTATTTCTGCTGTGTTTCTGCTAGTCGCCGGTCGTCTTACCAGAAGCACTTCTTTTTTTTTTTTTACGTGAACAAGTCTTTAAATATGCAACCATAGTAGGAGGCAATCCAGAAAATCCGATGATAACAAAATCGGGGTATATAATTTTGCATTGCAGCTCCGAATCTATCGTCTACATTCAAAATCCAATTACACCACTCGGTCGACAAAGGATCAAAGAATATGTTACGATGCCGGGGGGGGGGGGGGGGGGGGGGGCAGTTTGAGTTCGTTTCGCCGCGTCTCATAACTTTCGCGTAGTATAACTTTTGACTAGAAGAAGCTACGGTGCTCGCCTGAGTTTCGGTCGACAGCTCTCGTCAAAATCAATCGATTGCGTGTATAAAAACATGTGTTTGGCGAGATTATGGTGAAATTGCATGGGTTTCACATAAAAAATTAAGAAAATGTAACACAATTTCGTCCTATACTCGCCAAAAAGCGAAGTCGAAATACAGAAATCGTATACGGTTGGAAAGAGCATTTCAAAAGCAATCCAGTGATATCCATGAGACGCCATATGATCGAGTGAAGCGGTGCCGGGAACGTAAAATAAACATCAAGACGTCCGAGCGCGTGAGCGTAGACGTATACGCGCAAAACAAACGACCGTGTCGCCAACACAGTAATACCTCCCATGTTTTATTTTTAACGATGCATGCACACAGAGACGAACGAAATGGCGTGGCGGTTCATTTGGTGTGAGCGCATCCATTCTCTGACCTGCTGCACCAGCATCTGGGAAGGGGCGTTGCATCTTACTGGCTGCAGCATGCTGCGAGAGGATCCCTATTGCCTGTCCTGCCGGCTGGCGGGTAGGTTACTATAGGCTGTTCACTATAAAGTGAGCACTTTAGAAAACCCTGCTTCAGATTTATTTGTATGCACACTGTGTATTCTTCTGCCTTATGTAAAATTAACATTACCATGGTCCTCAGCACTTTATTCGTCCGTCGGTCAAGTGAAACTGTGAAATTATTAGAAAAGTAAATATTTCAAAAAATGGCTAATTTTTACACTTCGATGCATTAAAAAAAAAATCCAAAAAGAACAGAAAGCCAAAGAAAAAATAATTTAAGTTATCACAAATAGTTACGTAATACTTTTTCTTTGGCGTTAATATCTGTAACTACTTCTCATTCATCGTTACCAACTTTACTGGGCGTATTTCACTCAGTGCGCCCGTTAAAATATATACTGGTTGGAGCAGTGACATTTTTCTAAGGTTGTTTTCAAAAGTGCTCACTTTACCGTGAACAGACTACATAGACGCTAATTCGCGAACGGTGCACCAACATGTTGCTGACCAGTGCCGCCATTTTGTTGGCGTGTGCGGATCGAGTTCGTGGCAATAGTGACTGTTTCGCCCATAGGCTAGAGATGAGGTATAGACCGATCTCGCTGGCTGCGCACAACCAACCTCCGTGACCCAACATTGAACTGCTTTTCTGCCAACACGTCTGGCGAAAACAGCATGGTTTGGGTTTGAGGTTAGAACACTGTTTAGTAAACAAATGCTTTTGAGATGTTTTTATACTTTCTCTAAACCATTTGTAATGCTTTTTGATTAAATTTAAACTGGTAAAAGTATTTTGTTAATATAACAGTGCTCGTCATTTAAAAATTAAGATATAAACAAACTCGTTTACCCCTTGTTGACCATGAGACTTTGACAGTTGTGTTTCTTTGGAGTAGGTTAATGTTGGGTCAATGCGTAGAAGATGAACCTCATCTTTGGTCTATGGTTTCGCAGATTTATTCCTAAGTGCTCGCTGATTCCGTGCTTACCTGGTCTGGGGTAAAATTGATGGAACAGCCAATGATCAACAAACTGTGGCTGAAATATACAAAGGATTTTGGAGCCCAGCTTGTCAAATGAATCCACGAAGCTTCCGGGTCCCACTTAAAGTCACATCTTATGACATACAGTACCTCGACTATAATGCTCGCTTCAAACAAATTTTGAGAAGTTAATTAAACACAGTTTTTAAACTTATTTGTCGGAGTAGTAAGACGTGGTTACTTGACTCATCCAAATTAGCGCGTGGCTTTCTTGGGTTCAAGGCCGCGGTGGAGTAGTGATTTGACTGATCGCCTCTCACCTATGCAAACCCGGTTCGAATCCCTGTGGAGTCGCTCCCGTGGGAATCGTGCCGGACGATGCCGCTGGTCGGCGGGTTTTCTCGGGGATCTCCCGTTCCCCCCGCCCTTTCTTTCCAGAGCTGCTCTATGCTCGCCTCATTCCACCCACTTCGGCTCTCAGAACGTCGTTGCTAAGAGCCGCCTAAATCTCTCAACTCAACTCAGAAATAATATATTGTATTACAGTATTTAGTAGCACGGTCTTTCAGGACACCTATCTGCAGGACAAGCAGCTATGTTGCCTCTAAGTACTAAGTGATCGTGCTGATCTTGTAAAACGATTGGTCTGGACACTAGCGTAAACATTTGCTACACTTTATAACCAACTTAGTTATGAAAACTGCATGAGCGCTACAAGAGAAACCTGTGAGTGAAGAGATTTGGGCGGCTCTTAACAGCCAGGTCTAGAGAGCCGATGAGAGTGATTGAAGTGAATGTGGAACGGAGCCAGAATGAAGGGGCGGGGGGAAACAGGAGATCCCCGAGAAGACCCGCCGACCAATGGCATCGCCCGGCACGATTCCCACTTGCGAAAGTCCGGTGACCCGGCCGGGAATTGAACCCGGTTCGCCTTGGTGGGAGGTGAGCGTGCTAATCGCTCAGCCACCGTGGCCCCAAAAGAGAAACATGCTACATTATAAGTCTATTCGCAGTTTGTTCAAATTTTTTTAATCTGATCTTTGAAAGATCACCCAATGTAAGACATCTTCCGGTATTTTCTTAATTTTACATGTATCACCAGCGTTTTATACTTGCGTTAACGTAAAAGTGCCTTATTTCTGGTTCAAATATAATATTGCTTTTATTTTATCTTTAAATTAACATATTTCATTTATAATCAATATGCATACAAACAGGGAGAAAAACGTTTGTGTTGGTAACGCCTGGCAAGGAATAGATGTTATGCAAAATATTACTACACTGTGTGAGCACGAAGGCAGTGCGCAGTCCCTTTGGTGTAATTCTCTAGACTTGGTTAAGCTTTTTTTTTTTTGCACTGCCGCGGAGGAATATCCGAGAAGTAGAACTTCAGCAGGGCTTCAGAAAAGTTGTAAGTAATCATGAATGGACTATATCTGTGGCCTATTACATACACTCAGAACAAACTCAAATGCGATGATGAAAAACAAAAAAGTAATAATACTTGCTTTTGTTCGCGCTGCATTACAATATTTTACTTGCTTTGCTTGAGATGCTATATTAATTTCATATGATCGAGTACTGTAACATTAGTCTGAAAATGCATACATGACCTATTTCTTTCGTTGTAAAATAGTTTCATCGTAATATAGTTTTAAGAAGTAAGCCGCCCAGTCTTTCAAGACAAAATGTACTTATTTTATTATTAATGTTAATAATAACATTACGTATTTCTGACTTGAATACGCCTTTAAATTTGCAACCATTGTGAGAGGTAATCCAGTAAATCCGATGATAACAAAATCGTAGGATACAGTTTGGCATTGCAACTCCGAATCTATCGTCTACATTCAAAATTCAACTATGCCACTCGATTGACAAAGGATTAAAGAATATCTGAAGTTGAGTGAGGACTGCGAACCATCTCGTACGGTCGTGGGGGGGGGGGGGGTGTGTTATAGTGAAGGGGGGGGGGGAAATGACGAAGGGGGGTGGGGGTTTGTGGAACAGGGGGGGGGGGGGACGCAATTTTGAGTTGGTTTGCCGCGTCTCATAACTTCTGCGTAGTATAAATTTTGATTAGGAGAAGCTACGACGCTCGTTTACATATTTCTTCAATCGACAGCTCTCATCAAGATCAATCGATAGTGCCTATAAAAACTTTTGTGTGGCGAGTTTATGGTGAAATTGTATGAGTTTAATGTAATAAATTAAGAAAACTTAACACAATCTCGGCCTATACTCGTCAAAAAAACCAAGTCGAAATACAGAAATAGTATACGGTTGGAAAGAGCATCTCAAAAGCATTCCAGTGATACCCATAAAACCCCATATGTTCGGGAACGTAAAATAAACATCAAGGCGTCCGAGCGCGCCAACGTAGACGTATTCACGCGAAACAAACGGCCGTGTCCCCAACACAGCCACACCCATTATTTTTTTTAAATTTCATTCTGTAAACTAACTGGATACTTAGAAAGTCGTCTCTACACGCCAGAAGAATAAGCCAGTGTCTAGACCTGACCTTCAAGATCTTGATCCCAGCATTAAACGTATCACAAAAATTAAGCCGGGTATCTACCTGGCATGCGAACTGCACAGTTAATTCTCACTCATTTTAGGGAAAAGTGCTGGTAGAAATTTATAAAATTTATGAAGATATTTTATTTTTTTTTGTAAAATTGCGGACACGTTGCTTAATAAAAATGGACTTTCCGTAAATTTCACACAACGTTCCGTGAATCCACGGAACATTTCCGTGAATTTTCTCGTTAGTTTTCTGTACTTCCTGTTTTTCAAACCGCTCGTCGGAATTCTTCTTGTACTACAGTAGGTATAATTGTGGTATCTGATGTCACGACTTAAGACATTTTTTTTTTAGCTTCTATGAAAATTTGTGTAGTTTAAGTGTCGCTAAATGTTACAGACGCCTGATGCTATATTTTATGTTTGAAGAAATTTGCCTAGGTGGCGTGGATTCGTGACTGGCGCAGAAACTAATTGTCTCGTTAAAGTAGCGAAGAATGCTTCGTGTAGACGCGACGACATTGTTCGTCATCGGAACCTGAGGCGAATAGGAAATACGGAGACTTTCCCTATATCGTATTTACGGAGCCCATCTCCGTTTTTCGGTTTTACGGACTGCGTTTCCGTATTCTTACCGTACATTTCCGTCAAAGTGTCCGTAAGCATACGGAAATTTTTAACAGTGTTGGGCTGATGGGTGTCTATAATACTATTTTTAAAACAAACTTTTTGGCGTGTGCATTAGCACACTAAAACAAATAACACTTCAGACCAGGGCGGAATATAACGCTTGTTGCAAACTCTATTTTGAAAATACTGCGGACGAAATCCTGCGAAACTAGCATAGGGTCATGCATTGAACTTTGCTACGGACTTTTCGCCAGTAAATTGATAGGGTAACCGCTTGAAGCCCCATGCGTAGACGCAGCACGACGATCAACACTGCGCGCCAGTTCTGAGCCGTGCGCTTAGAGGCGATAGCGCACTTGATGAGAGTGGAAGTTTCGTTCTTATCGCTCTCAACCTTCTCGAGCTCAGACGTGGTAAACAGCTCCAAGCAGGCGGGCTTGTGAGACCACAAAATGCTGGAAAACTTTACTATCAAGTATACCATTTCCTCTCACAAAAAAAAAAAAATTAGATGGCTAGCGAAAATTCGTGTTATTATTTGAGGACAAGTTAAACTTCAAACACGTGTACCTTTGCAACATGTTTGTCACTGGTCCATACTTTATTTGACACGCCCTGGGTAACTCTGCGCCAATAAATGAACGTTTCAAAACTGCGTGCTCCAATCACATGCAAGTTCAGTCAGAAAGGGCGTGGCTTCACAGCTATACAGCAGCCAACGGAGAAACGACGCCGGTTTGAGTGTATATAGTACTGTGGAGTTTAGCCTGGTTCCAAATAATAGTTTTGCATGTCCCTATATGGCGTATTTTTTAAACAACCAAAACTTATTGGAGTATTAAATTGACTGCTAGTGCAATGACGGTATTTGTATGAGATCACTTTAAAGAATGGGTAAACATAAAAAGGAGAGCATTCATTTATTCTTTAGCTTGGAAATCTGTCAGTGTTATGGGTGACGATTGAAAACCGCAGACCATCTGTCATGAACTTAAAAAAAAAAAACTATATGTCAAGAGGCTGCTGTTTATCAAGTCCGCCTTCCTGGCATTATGTAATCGTGTCACTGCCGCGACACCGTAAAAAGCGACCGCCACTTTTCAGCAGAAATTTCTTTATAGTACAAGTTGTATTTCGAAAAAGGCTTCCCGGTATGGTAATTTGTACCACCAGAGGCACGAATACTTTGTGAAACCCTTTGGAGCCAAACTATATTTCAAAGTCTTGCGTATAACTGTCGCTATCGTAATTTGACCGCAGTTAACAGTCAATACAACACACCCTAGAGGACTGTAATGAACAGCTGTAGACACGGTGATCGTATCATGTAAAACTCGGGCAAAGTCACTCTGTTCAGTCCACTTCTAAATGAATACGTGGAATTTCCTCGCATTTACCCTTGAACTTAAAATCACCGACAAACTACGGAAGGTGATACATGACGCAAATATAAGACTAGATTGTATGTACTATTCTTCTCTAAGGTGATTATCAAGGGAGCTGTCCAGCTCCAAAAATAAAAAAAAAACCGAATTTCTAAAATGATTTTCGTTTCAAATAAAAGCTGTTCACGGTAAAATGAGCACTTTTCAAAGCCCTGCTTATAATCTACTTATATGCACGTTGTGTATTTTTCTGCCTTATGTAAAATTAATATTTCCGTGGGTCTCATCACTTTATTCATACGTCGGTCAAGTGAAACTGTGAAATTGTTAGGAAAGTAAATATTTTACCAACATATTCATTTTTACACTTCGATGCATTAAAAACAAAATTAAGTCAAAAATATAATTTATGTTATCACAAATGCCTAACCCAGTTTATTCAACGTTAAGATATGGAACTACTTTCCCTCCATTGTTACCAACTTTACTGGGCGAATGTCACTTAGTGCGCCCGTTAAAAGATATGCATGCAGGGGCGGTGACTTTTTTGTAAGGTTCATTACTGAAGTGCTCACTTTATTGTGAACAGCCTCTAGTAAAAAAGCGCGAGAGGTAAAGTTGTTTCCCGTACAGCCATGGTAGCAGACATACATTTGCTTAGGAAAATGTCAAATCCATAGCAATGTTCCCAACTTTGAATAGTAGTGACACTAAACAGTCCCGTATTTGTAGTCTGAAGCGTGGTACTATTTCTATACAACGTCAAGTGAAAAACTTCCATTACAGTTCAGGAAGTTTACCAGAATTTTTTTTTTTTTTATCGTGTAAAAAGGCGAGCTGCTGTACGCTTACTCATTGTCACTGAATGTGAGTTAAGCTGGCTCCACAACAGTGCGATGCGTCGCGTTGCAATGGTTTGCGATGTGTCGGCTGCGACGAGATGTACTTGCTGTTTCACAACTACGCGATGATCTGTCGACGGCGGATGCCGTCTGAGATGGTGCTGCCATCTAGTTTCAGGGCGGAAGTTACATTTCCAGACCTCGCGGATGTAACGAAAGATACGCGTAAAAAGTTGAAACTGTATGTTTTAAGCGGTAGAAGATAAACACAAGCCAGTATGAACGCGATGTGTGACGAAAACGAGACATAATAAGACGGGGGATAATTAATTAATTAATTAATTAATTAATTAATTTCGATGTTAATGACATTGTCCATATCTATAAGAAAGTTTTGCACACCCACGCAGCAATTATAAAAATACAAATGCGAAATCGTCGGCGTGAACGCGATCGTCGTTTACAAATAGTAAACATCTTGTAAACAAACACTTATTCTTCTTCTTCTTCTCCGTCGCAGGCTGACGCCGACAACCGCAACTCGAGAAATTTCGCGCAGCGCAGCGCACTCGCCGCCGACGCGCTGCGACGGAATCTGCTTCTTCCTGATTGGCTACCGCTCATCGCAACGCATCGTTGTGGAGGCAGCTTCGCGCAGAAGCGGGCTTTCCACGCTGTTCGGGCCAATCGTTGCGTTCGTCGAGCTCGGTCCGACCGACTGGCCTGCCAACGCAGCGGCACAACTCCAACACAGTCGCGGTACTTCAAAAACAGAACCACTTGCGTGTCAACAAGCCAGGTGCTCCATTCTCTTGCTAAACAGTGGGAATATATCGGAACGTGTGCCAGCTAAGAGTGAGCGTTACGTTATCCATTATGTAATTCTTGGAATTGATTTTATTTAGCCACAGTAATACCAGACCGTGTTCTGTGGTTTTAGTTCTGGTCAACACCAAAAAAATTTCTATAATATAATATATCAAAAACATGAGCGTATATGAAGTGAGTTGAACACCTATGACTGTGGGGCTCGATGTGCATTACATTAATGCACAACGTTTCACTTTTATTATACATTTTTTTTATGGAAATGCACAGTAAATATACGTTTTTCCTATAGCCTCGTGTTTCGTGGACGAACAATGTCGAGTCTACGCGAAGTTTTGTTCGGCACTGTAACGAGATAATTATCGTTTCTACGGCAGTTCGGTCAACCACGTCACTAAGGCCTATTCTTGAAATTATTAAAAAGTAGCATCAGGTTTTTATGTGACTTTACTAGAAATACCAAAGTTATAGGCACCGTAGTCATCATATTGTAAAAGTTGTAGTTTAATGAATATAGTCGTAAATAGTAATTTTTCGACTTGGGTTCTAATCTTGCCCGAATATTAACTTTTTTTTTTAACTTTTTAAAATATATTTTTACACACAGTAAAACACCCACATAATTAAAATTAAATACTTTTTCATTAACTCCTTTTATTTCAGGCATAAAGTGCAGAAAACTAGCTAGGAAAATAGCGAAGAGGTTGCGTGAAATTTACGGAAAGTCCTTTTTAAAAAATTAATGTTACCGTAATTTTACGGAGAGTTTGCGGACACCTCTGGATAAATTTTTACCAGCACTTTTCCGTAAAATGAAGGAAATTTTTTTTTTAATAGTGCGGGGCTAGGAACTGCCTATTTTATATAAACGTAGGCTACTATTCTCTGAGGAATTGCCTTTGAATGACACACTTCCAAGTTGGTATTCCGGTTTTATAATAGGCCATGTTAGTTTGTATAGGTTTTGTTTGTCAAACATACCCTTATAGGCTGTTCACGATCAAATGAGCACTTTTGATAGCCCTGCTTAAGATCTACTTGTACACACGTTGCGTATTCTTCCGACTTGTGTAAAATAAACATTGTCGTGCGCCTCATAACTTTATTCATGCGTCGGCCAAACGAAACTATGAAATTATCAAGAAAGTTAATACTTTACAAATATGCTAATTGTTACACTTTGGTGCATTAAAAGAAACAGCGAAAGAAGTAATATTAAGTTATCACAAATGGTCATCTAACATTTTTTATTCGACTTAAAAATAGTGGCACTTCTTTCCATCCATCGTTGGCAACTTTACTGGGCGAATGTCACTCAGTGCGCCCATTAAAATATACGCATGCATGCAAGGTTAATTTCTAAAGTGCTCACATTTATCGTGAACAACCTTTAGTAATGAAGCTGTTGGTTTATTGCGAGGAAGTTGAATAATTCTTAAATTTCAAAGTTCTTTTTACTCGTTATAAATTTCTTTCACGTTATTCTTTCGTGTGTGTAAGAATATGTTTATGAATTTCACTGGCCCAGGTATAATTATGATACTTTAATAATATTGGACTTTGTAAATGGTATGCAATCAGCAAAGTAGCGTCAAAACTGCATCACTCAATCATTAAAAAACACACTCTAATGATATCGAGAAATTGTTGACACAAAACGTTTTTTGCAGTATTGTACTATATCTGCATATCAACCAACTAGCATTAAGTGGGAACTGAAGACAGCGATTTTTTTTGTAAGCCACGGGCTTCCTGCGGGCGTCCAGATGAAGAAGGACGGGAGTGATGTAAAGGAGAAGGATTTCCTAATGATGCAGATAACTCCAGTCAGTCTCTAGACCGCGAATGGCGAATGAGTGTGCATTATTTTTCCAATAGTTGTCTCACCGATGACTCAGCACTTGTGAGAGCTCTATTCAGTTCATAACCTAGCGAGGCAACGCAGCGGCAACTACCCGCTGGACTCGCATTCAGGAGGACGCGGGTTCGAGTCCTTGTCCTTGGCAATTCCATATTGCAGGTTCCCGTAGTTTTGCGAAATCACTCCAGGCGGATACCAGCATGGCTACTTAACGCAGGAAATTTCACACCTCCTCTACGTTACTGCTTGTCTAAGCTTCTTGGCGATTAAATACTTTTAAAATCAACCTTTGAAAAAAGATCTGCCTATGTCGTCACACCTCGTCGCGTAAGTTCAAACCAGTAACTAAACGTTCGTTACTTGGATGGCCTACACTGTTAATCTTGCTCAATGGGATCAACATCGTTTACAAGAATACATAAAACGCCGCATTCACAGGCGCAGCTAACCTCGCTCGCCCAGAGTCCCTGACCCACTAAATCTAGTATTTATAATTCCGTCCACGCTCCTTGCAGTGCCACCCTTACAAATTAAAAAATCCCGAACATAATTCCTGCCCCTAGTTGTATGTTTTCACGGGCACGTTAGACGACATGCTTCTAGTAAAGTTAACAGCGACATAGCCTTAGAAAAGTAGTTCCATAAATAACGTCATATCAAAAGATTGTATGTGTATATTTATAGTCATTTTATTACATCAATTCAGTTTCTGTTTATTTATTCACATTAACGATACTAACTGGCACATTAATAACTTACGTGTGTTAGTAACAATTTAACAGTTTCAGTAGATCTACGCATGAATAAAGTGATTGGGCCATGCCAGCGTTATGGCGGTAGAATAAGAAAAGTCATTGGTTCCAAAAAGTGTTCGATTATCAGCAGACAGACTATATATGCTTTTTCTTTACTTTCAGCCAACTGTGTATCCTTCCGCCTCATATAATTAACACAGCCGCGGGCCTGGTGACAAGCTTTCATGCGTCCATCAGCCAATACCGCGAAATCATCCATGGGTCATGGGTTGCGATTACGTCAATATAAAATATGAAAAAAAAAAAAAAAAAAAAAAAAACGAAAATTTCAGTTGCTACTGGTCGTCGACACATTGAGGTCTGCACACATTTACTGGCACTTAGGACAAATTAGAAGTGAATCACCTACATCCACTACTGCAAAAACACCGGTTCTGTTGGTGTCTGTGCTAGAACTAACCATCGTCCTATTGGCCCATACCACGCCGGACACTACCCGGTACTTTACAGCGTTCATTATTGGCCGGTCCTCAACCAATGGAGAGACGAGCTGATATTGACCCAATCAAATGTCCTTTATCGTACAAAAGGATTTACAATCAATCATGTCCCTTTGTGTGCCTACAAAAAAGAAATTATATCTTTAGCAAGATCATTGTTACTGCGCTATCGTGTTCTTGCGATGTCGTGTTAAACACTAGCCGAAAAAAAGACTGCACATTCATGCGAGTTTTGCTCTGAACCAAAAAAAAATTTCAAATTAGCTTTGCTCGAGATACACTCGGGCATAGTCTACAAGGTGATAATAGAACTGAAAAGGACCGTTGGAATACTCCCTGGGAAACACATATCCAAACAGTTTGATCCACGCACTTTCACGCCAACCGGCAAAATTTCATACAGCCAATACAAGATCAGTATAAAAATATTTTTATTAGTTTCAGTATCACTTCACTACTTGAGGTGAATGCTTATTTGTGAAAGGCCTGTCCTCAACATTTCATTGAAATGACGTACAAACCATAGCTCCGAAGAATTATCTCAAGCTGAAAGACCGCTAAATGCTTTACTGTCTATGAAAAGTCAAAATTCAAAGAAAGCATCTTTCGAATAGTCAGTAAGTTTCTCCGTCCCGTACAAATGAGCAAGATGTTCCTTCTCATAAGTCGTAAATTCCCCTGTGCCCGATGCTAATAAACGACTAATGAAGTCTCTATTGACCAATGATTTCGGCCACTGATTTTTCGCGAATAAATTGGATCACAAGTAGACTTCAATACTATACGTACATCTCGGCTGGTGTCGTTTCCGCATTTGACCAAGCCACTCAGGACTCCGTAAATCCGATTCTGTACCTTCGTGGTTCGTGCGCAAACAGTTAACACGGGCCAGAACATGCTTCAGCTAATCAAAATACCTGGAGGAACCCACAGTGCTTTGAAATGTACTTTGTCTCGAAATCTTTTCGCCAAATATCACTGCCCATGCCAATGATCCGTTTACATTCTGACTTTACACTACTCCCACAACTACAGAGCTACATGCAAACTTAACCTTTCCTTGAAATATATCCTCAATAGGTTATTTACCACAGTATTATTCATAATTCGCTGCCCAAATTGATCTACAGTGTTTACGTTGATTTCTGCACTGTTTTGGGAAGGTTTTATTTTTCCAAACGTTGATTTAAAAGAAGTTTAATTCACCGCGTACCGTATACTACGTACACCTGATTTTGCTTAAAGAGTATCACGTAAGTACATTAATGGTTACGTCCAACTTTTCTGAAGCCTTGCTTAAGTTCTACTTCCAGGATATGTTTCCGCCTAATGCAAACACACAGTTTAAGTAAGTCTAGAAAATTACACCAAAGGGAGAACGCACTGCATTCGTGGGCACTCAGTTTAATAATATTTCGCATGAGAACAATGTCTTACTAGGAATTACCAACACACCTATTCATTTTAATTAAAAATGAAATATTATAACGTATAGATAGAATAGAAACAAAAGTTCAGTTTAACTAAAAGCAATGTACTTCTTAACACAAGTCCAAAATGCTTGGGATACATAACGTTCATAGGAAACAACCAAATGCGTAGTACAATGGGGTGATTTCTCGAAGATTTGATTCAAAATGTGTAAATATATCGCGAATACACTATAGTCTTGACTTCAACATCCTACAGGCACACCTGCATGTCTTCAGTTGTTTGCAGCGTTTCTTTGTTTCCTGATTGGGCCAATCGGAATTAGGTTACTCTGGTGGTGACCGTTGATGAGAACATTACCTGAAAAATTCGCAAGTTCAATGAACTGTAAGCTAGACTTCAGTTTTATACACTTATGCAGGTATCAACATTCCATTGGTTGCTTCTCGTGTCAGCACAAGGCTCATTTATCTCCAGGAGGTGTCAAACAACGCTTCAACCAGTTACAAAAGTAGCTTGAAGTAGTGGCAGAGTAAGAGTTCTGGATTTTATTAATCGCACCTGTTTGATTGAAAGGGTTAATTAATTAATTACAGGTATATTCAGGTAAAGGGTTCAGTACGGGTAAAGGGTTAATTAGGTAAATTGTTATATTCATTGAAAGGGTTACAAGAGTACTCCTTTCAGGTCAGGCGTAAAGGACGGCGTCTGCTGCCAGTAGCTTTCAGGAAAGCTGATACGACCTTTGCTCTGAATTTTCCTAAATATTTTTCCACTGTTCTAGTTCTGTGTTTCTCCTATATACTCTGTCGTGGGTGACATGTGTCAACCCTTCTCTTAGTCGTCCGATGGGGCCCCCACTCACAAATATCTATCCTGTCATGTGTTTCTTAACTTGAATCTGTACACAGTTTCTATTATTTACCTTCTTCCACGCCGGTTTCTTTAGGCAATACGCGAGGGGTTATTCCTGCCCCGACATCTTAGTGGAATTACACTAAGAGGAGTTTTATTATTAAATGATTTATTATGTAGATCATAACAAGAAATGCAGTTCTATCAAGTAATGTAGTTCGCTGCTGCCGATATCTTAGTGGCTGCCTTTAAATCAGTTAGCTGAGTGCTGCATTTTTCAACATAAATATTGATGTGTATTATAGAAGTCATTGATGTTTTTTTTTGTTTTGCTCTGTTTGAAAGAGAAGCAGAAGTGTGGAGTAGGAGAGTATGAGTATGGCGGAGAGGAGGAAACAGGAGTACAGTGTAAGGAATACTTTTAATAAGAGAAAAAAAAACACATTTTTTAAGAGTTGTCATGTACCTCTTACTGTTATAAAGAACACATTAACTAGTTGTATTTTTTTTATGTTTTGAAAAACTTTTAGTAATATGTTTTTTAAGTTTGTAGATGTTTATTTATGTGTGAAGCTTGAGTGTGGATCAATGAAATAATTGTGTAACTTATAAGTTGTACTGTTTGCCATAAAAGGTAAGGTTTATTTTGGTCGTGGGTAACTATGAAGCTTAATACTTTTACTTTAAACAGGATACAGAACTGTAGCAATGCATATTTAACAAGTTTGTATTTCTTACAGATGTAAACAAGTTTATTTGTAGTTCAATTAAAAAAAATTATTAGTTTTGAAAAGAGGAAGTTTTGAAAAGAAATCATGTTTTGAAAAGTAAGTAAAAAATTATTTAAAATTAACAATGTATGTTAAATCGAATGTTATAATTAACATAAATAGTTTTTTTGTTTTTGTTATGTTGACAACTAATAAAAAGTTGAGGTGCTGTAGTGAGTTGGAACTGAATAAGAACGAGTTAAAATGATGAAGTGGTTGCTCCTAAAGTGTATGTTGTCCTTGAAACTTAGAATTTAGAATAAGTTATTGGTTGGACAGGTATGAGTTCCTTTTTTTTTTTTTTTTTTTTTTTTTTTGTTAGCACTGGCCCAATAAAGATTAAAAGGTTTAAAGTAGAAAAGGCAAAAGCTTCTAGTAAGTTTTGGGGCAGACCTGGGTCCTCTTTATTAGATGTCTCGTAATCCAAGCCAGGAATTAAAGGAATAATGAGCAAACCTAGAAAAATCATGGCAGATATAGTATATACACCCTCGACCTGCGCCGGAACATTAAAAAAGTTAAGAATTACAACCGTTTTGTTAAAACTAAACATAAAAAGATTGGATCCAAAAACATTTTTTTTTTGTTAATGCGTGTGAATACTGTGAACCATATTTCAAAATTTGTTAATGATAATATTAATTTTGAATAACATTAAGAAAGTTGATGAAATTTTAGAAGTGGAGGTGTATAATGTTATGAAATGTTTTGCTTAATTTGATAATATAATTTTTTATATATATGCCTTTTAATTGAAGGTGTTTACAAATCTATAGTGTATTTAAAGATTTTAGCTTCACAGTGACTTTAAATAACGTCTAAACTTTTTAAGAAAAGAGCATTTGTCCAATATCATAACTATGAATGAATGTTTGGGTGTAATGGCAATGTGAATAATTGATATGTTTTGTTTTCTCGCAGCATCCCAGTAGATTTATTGAATCTTCTTGAACATATGAAATGAATTTTTTTTTGTGTGTTATGTGTTTGAGTTTGTTTATTGAATGGTAAACTTAAGTTGTTTATAACGAACAAGGTTGCAGTAGTTTGTAGAGTCGCCGCTATCAAGGTAGGTTTCGATTTGGGAAAGGTTTATTCAAAATCTCTCCCAAACCGAGGAGGGTAATGTAACATCGCTACATATTTATATTTTTTAATAGATTTGAAGTATTTTTAATTGAGACTTTCGATTAGCTTCATTTTTTGTGCAAGTGAGTATGTTTTGAATTTTTTTTTTTTTTTGGTTCCGCGTGGAGCGGGAGTAGTTTATCAATAGTTGAACTCGTATTCGAGTGGTTATCGCTAGTGCGTTGGCTTTTTAGAGTTTTGAAATCGGGGTTCAGGTTGCGTTAGTTTGATATGAGTTTTTTTTTTTTTTTTTTTTACCTCACTTGCCATTTCTCTTTAATAAGCAAAATTTGTTCTAAACCTTCGATATGTTCCCTACGACGTAGTTAGTTTTAGCCAATAGGAGGAGGTGAGCCCCGGCCAAATCCTATTTTTAGTTTTTTTTTTTTTTTAGCTAGGAGAGGGGATAGGCACGCGCGCCGAAGTGAGCGTCGAGGCCCCGGGCCAGTTAACAAATTACTACCAGTCTCGATGTGAATAGGAGACGCGTGCAGTCGCCTCGCGATGCGAGTGCGAAGTGACTTTATTTGTCTTGAATTACTGCGACGCTGTTATGTCGTGTCGCTGAACTGACAGTGCGTGTATCTACATTTATGAAAAATTGTGCAAGTGTTGTCTGAAAAATCAAAAAATAAAATTAAAGAATTAATCTAAAACTGAAATTATTATTATTTTTTAGATTTAATAAGACGCCCTTTAAAAAACTTCCCGTGTAGTTCGACTTAGCTAGAACGGACTGTAATGCTCCAATAACCTATGTTATGGTAACTACGAACATTACAATATTTAACAGCTCTTTACTAATAGCTAGCTCTCTTTGTAATCATTCATTTGTCATCCTGTACAGTTCGAGGAGAGAGAGAGAGAGAGAGAGAGAGAGAGAGAGAGGAGAGAGAGAGAGAGAGAGAGAGAGAGAGAGAGAGAGAGAGAGAGAGAGAGAGAGAGAGAGAGAGAGAGAGAGAGAGAGAGAGAGAGAGAGAGAGAGAGAGAGAGAGAGAGAGAGAGAGAGAGAGAGAGCACAAACTGTAACAGTGGTGGAGGCTAGCATCTTTCCTACCTCTTTGCTGCCTTACACCAATAACTTACCACATCCCACAACTAATTATACATCCAACCCATCCTATAATGAAACTAACAAAAAGGAAATGATAGGACTGTTTCAATAAATTAACAAAAGCGTAGGTTTTAAAACGATTCGCATACGTTTTTATTTGCTAAATAATTGAATAGATTGTGAACCAACGTGTTAATTAAAAATATAATAGTATCGTCAACGTGTTAAAACAATCTATTAAAACATTAATAAAACATACAAAATAATGCTTCATATGGATATATATATATATATATATATATATATATATATATATATATATATATAGGGAGTAGATAGAACCACGAGGTAAAGTTTCCATGTGTGTCAGGCGAGTATTGGATTTGAATAAGTGCAATTATTTGCAATAGATTTACATGGAAATAAAAACCTATGAATAAATGAAATACGATACTTTTAACACTGAATGAATACATTAAGTAAAAAACAAAAAAAAAAAAAAGCAAGAAGTTAAAGTACAGGTATATAAGAAAATCGGAGAAATAGAATAGTAGTGTGCATGCTTACTCACTGCAGCTTAGTACCGTATATGGCCTCCATGTGCATTGTACAGGTCCCTAACATGCCGTGGCATGCTTGTAATAGATGTGTTTATGCCATCTTCCAGAAGAAGTTCCTTTCCCATCTGGGCAGCGCTTATGAGATCTGGAAGTGTTTGCTGGAGGTTGTGGACGGTTATAAACTTCTGTTTTAATATTTTCCCGTGCAAGTTCAATGCGTTAGTGCGCCCTCTGCTGATACAGGGAATCCATGCCGATAAAGCGCGACTTCTAGTCCTCTCATGGCGCGCTGTGAAGTTATTGAAAACACAACTTGAATCACTGCAAATAGACTGTAATAATCTCTCACAACAAGAAGGTAGTCACGAATAGGTAAAGGTTGGCCTTGAAATCCAATGCTGACTGCTGCCGTGTGCCTTCTGGCATTTCTCGACTAGCCATTGGTTTTGGTGATGGTGTGTTACTCACTGTTTGAAATTCAAAACAGGTGTTGACTTTCTTCCACTGTTCAGTCGATTTACGGCCACCAAACTTTTAATCGCAATCTCCTGCCCATACGCTCATTCCAGGGTGTCCCTCATGCGCAAGGGCCAAAACTATTTTTCTTAATGTTCTAGTGACAGTTATCCAGTTTCCACTCGACAATATTCCATCACATACTCTTTCCAGGATTGTATTTTACCTCATAATTATAAGACTGGGGCCTTAATAGCCCTTTTCCAATACGAGTACACGGTTTCAACAGTAGTTCAAAATTACTTGTAATTGTATATGATATTTTGACAAGCGAAATTATATTTCATGTAAATATGAACGAAACCCCTCCACTGCCCATGCCATATTTAACGATTCTTTCTCTATTTGTGAATACTTCTTTCCTTGGCTACTAAGGCTCTTGCTAAAATAGCAAACCATTTTTTTTTACTTCTGGTCGTTACTGAATGAAAACAGCATATATACCGGCAGGTCTTGCATCTTCCATTACTTGTACCTCTGCTTTAGGACCAGAGAAGGCTAAAATGTTTTAACTTGAACTGTTGTTTAACTTTTTCAAATGTTTTATTTTCTGTTCTGATCCGAATTTAAATTTAACATTTTGTTGCAAAAGATGCCAAAATGGTTCAGTCAAAGTCGTTATAATATGGAATAAACCGTTCAATGCCTTTTTTTCTATGTGATGTGCACTGACTGAATGCGTATAGCAAGACTCGCATTAAATTAAATTTACATCTCGTATAACGATTTATTTTTTGTTTGTTCAGACGACGGAAAATATCAGGGTGACAGCATTATATTTAGAGCTGAAAAATGTCGCTCTCCTATTTTTTCTTCCCATTTTCATAAATGCAGCTATAGGGCATAATTTGAATTGAGTTATTTGTAAATACAATTTCATTTCCACTAATACAACATGTATGGCCAAAGCGCTGCCGCAGCATTGGCAGTTACTGCTGCAAGCAGCATTGCAGGTTCAGCTGAATAAACTGCTGCTAGCGACGATGATTTCTCTTAGAGCGTTGTTTGTTTGTCAAGTTTCTGCAGCGTGGTTCTGAGATATTGAAACCGAATATTTTTTTTATGTATCCAGAAGAGGAGAATTTCACACTAAAAATAATAAGTGCACGAGTTGGTAGGTAACAACAAAGAAATTCCGTTCATAAGTGTGTCTGTGGACCACTTTGGCGGTGGTTGGTACACGTGAGCTTGTTATCGACTTCATTACCGTGCATGCACCATTCGCCCATTGTAGTTCAACAATGTATCCTAATCTAATTAAACTACCACATGAAGCTGGTGAATAAGTTTTCGTGCAATTTAACCTAACCATGATAATAGGGTAGTTGCTTTATTATCTTTAAGTGCATATTTACAGACATAATATCCCATTGTAACCAGTTCTAGTGTTTCAAGTAATATAGAAAGGGTTTTCTCTCCCCGATGTGAAATTTTTTAGCATGTTGGGCTGAATTGAAATTTGGGCTACTGACTAAGCCTTGCAAAATAGCAATTTCGGAGAAAGATGGAACATAATTTTTGTAGTTATAGAAAATACAATTATCCAGAAATTGCTCCTACCTCCCTTTTTTCATCTGAAAAGTTGCAATAAAATACTTTATTGACCAGTGCAGACAATGCAGTAAAAGTTTTGATTTAAGTGTTTTAGTAATGTACCATAGGTAACTTAACCCTGTCCAATATTGCAGATGCAATAAACAAAACTGTACCCTACAATTAAGGGCAAATAAATATAAAACTGCATCAGGACAGAGAACAAACTTAATTTAAAGAGAAGGAATAACTATAATAGGATTTGAAACCAGAAACCATTTACTTTATTAACATTAAATATGTACACAAGAGATTAAGTCATATTGGAAACAAAACTCTCGAGTCATTGTCAGTGCTAGAAATTAAAAATAGAAAGACCAGCAAATAATTGTTTATTCGTGGCTCAAGAACACGTGAACTTTGCCTTCCGAAAATTCTGCATGGCTGTTGGCTGCTGTTTTGTTGCACTCATTACTGATAAGCAACCTGCAACTACATATACCTATATCATTGGCCTACTGTTACACGAAATCAACTCTAAAGCCATTTTTGTGTAAATTCGAATACTTTCAAGAAATGTGTCCTTTATTGCATTGAAACTTAGTTGTCAACATCAAAAATGTGTGACGTCGCCTACCTACCAACAGGTACTGTGGGTATATTTAAGAAAGACTATAATTTATTAAAACTGGACGTAAGATATACTCTACTACACGACAACTGTAGCATGCTTAGTTAAAACACGTGCTTTTGTCGCCCATAACTGAATAGGGCCTACTGGGCGAATGTGGTCTCACAATCGGTAGCTTTATGAGAGATTGTATGATTATACAACTAATATAAGCCAATGTTAAACTAGTGAATTGTAATATACATTTATTTATTTCTCAGTCTCGTTGTTCAACACCAAATGCTATGAAAGTAACCTGTCCCGCAACGACATACTAACGCAAACACACTGTCTTGGGCTGTGTTGGCGGCTAGAACATACATTGTAATATCGCCTATGTCTAGGAGGTTTGGCCTACGTCACAACATGCCATCTCTTGTTTGCTCCTACCTCCATGATCGCGGCTATGGGGATGCCACTCCGCTAAGAAAAAAAATTAGGTAAAAATTACAGGTAAATACAAAATATGGGTTCGTAAAGCTCTTGGCATCTCCCACGAACGATTAGATCTAAAGGTATAAATGTCGTAACACTGGAGAAGGCTCTGCGGTGACGATCAATTCATGGTCAACTTAAATGTTCATATTATAGTATTTGAACTTTTTCACTCTTCAGTTTATACAAATTATTTCAGACTACATAAATATTTTACGAATCATAATGAATAACCCCAAATAATTATATTACAACACACTCCCCACTAGTTAAAGATTATTATATAAAATAATTACTATTCAAAATAATAATAAGGAATGGCTTACACATATTTTATATATTCAGCGAGTGTATCAAGTAACAATATTAACATCGTCCCTGACTTGTTTACGAATGCAAAAAATTGAAAGCAGCGAAAATTTTGTTTTCAGTTCTGTTCATTTTAGTTTCTTGCGTTACAACTCATTCCAAAACAATGTCGTGGAGCGATAGTATTTCCAGCCGCTAGTGACGTCACGCAGCGGTTGGAAGGCTTTGAAGTCTCGGTGTTAATGCAACGACTTTATTTCTCAGTACTGAGTCAATACACAAGGAGTTAGGAGCCCACTTTATTTCTCAGTGCTGAGTCAATACACAAGGAGTTAGGAGCCCACTTTATTTCTCAGTGCTGAGTCAATACACAAGGAGTTAGGAGCCCACTTTATTTCTCAGTGCTGAGTCAATACACAAGGCGTTAGGAGCCCACTTTATTTGTACAGCTGCGATACTTGAAAACCACAAACTCAACAGTAACTTCTCCGTCCTGCTATCCGCACGCCGTTGCTAGATGAGTCAACTATATCCGTGATTGCTTTATCTCGTGCAGTTTTAAAATCTCAAGATGTAGACGACATTTCACCACTGTGATTTTTACAATATCTCTGCCCTATCAACTGCCACTCGCAGAGAAACGTGATTCATGAATATTACTAATATGGCTAATTTCAACATCGGACGAACACTAATTAGATTTCCTTATCCATGCCGGTATCTTGAAATATTATCACGCTGAAGTAGGCTGTTGCAAAAGAACCTTCGTTAATGATACAAGTGGAGTTTCGTACATGGTGTTCAAATTATATTATTATAACAAATTTTATTATCAGAGTTCATGCAAAATTTCAATTTTTAATGAAAACCGCTTGCAGTCTAAACAATGCTACCATATGTACAATATTAAATGCATGGATAGTTCTAAAATGTGTTTTAAATACTATGAATTACAAATTTTATAGACATTTTCTGAAATAATAAAAAACTAGCCACTTATTATTAAAAATGCACACTTATTTTCATGATATTCTGAAGTCACAATCAAAACTTTCAGCGAATATACAACTTGTGACTAAAATGTACGAAATTTTTACTTGCGTGAAATCGAACTTTTCAGTTTTCCAACGATTTTACCTTTCTACGTACATTGCATAGAACTTATTAAAAAATATATATACAACTTTTTTTTGTAAAACTGCGTTTTCATTTCCAGTATAAAACTCTTTTCCTTAAAAAGATATTATTTATTTAAAATATTGGCAAGGAAAAATTGTTTTTAATTTGATATGTTGATCTTTTTGGCAAAGGTCCTGCCTCAAGAAAAATTTCAACTGTAAAAAATTGCCTTAGTTTTACGGGTAACGTCGGAAATTTCTTGGATTCTGGATTATTACGAGTTCTGGACGTAGTCCTGAAATGACAAGAGAAAATTAAACACTCTGAAAAATATAGAAATTCCGTTTCTCACGTCAGCGTATCATTCAGTTCGTCACTTCTAGTCTCAGATTTACGTTAGCTGACTTAGTGAGAAATGGAGTAACATTCTAGCTTATTGTACGTGAATTAAATCTATACAAATAAATAAAATAGAAGTGTCTGTCTGTGATTTTCAAATTGTTTACTTTTAATAACTTTTTCATATAGTATAATTGATTACTAAGCTATATCTAATGTTAATCTTTTTCATGTCTGTCTGTCTGTCCTACCAGATTCAACTCAAAACCCACTGAACGTATTGATATGAAATTTACATGTTTTGCAGTTAATAACACCCAGACTAACTTAGTCTTTGTTTCATCGGGATATCTCAAACGGTATCGAAAATTTGATGGAGATCAGGGATGTACATATGTACTGGATTTAACTTTTCTTAGGATTACTGCATAAAAAAAAGCATTGTTAAAAAAGTTCCGTCATTTATTCTTTTTTTTTTCCATGGGCTGTCCTCCTTTCCTTCCCAAGAACCGTGGTGGCCCAGTAGCTAGAGCTATTCCAAGTGAGGCAGTAGTGGCTTAGTGGATAGAGCTATTCCAAGTGGTGCCTTAGAGGCTCAGTGGATAGAGCGATTTCAAGTGGGGGCCTCAGTGGCCCAGTTGCTAGGTATATAGGTGTATACTTCATTAAAACCATAAAACATGTGTGAATCGATGGCAGGTTGTGATTTAATAACTCCATTAAATCTGAAAGAAGCGATATTACTATTTCAAGCATAAAACCTTAGTGAAACTGTGGTGGGCTTTATTTTAATGACTTCATAAAACTTAAGCGAAGAGAAATTTCTATTTCTAAAATAAGAAAACAAGTCGTTTTTCATGCGAACGAAGTTGTACGGGTCAGCTAAGTTTTATATAAAGTACGTCTGAAAATAACACAGAACGCGACACACTCATTATTTTCACAATTAAACCCATCAGTATCGAAGAACAGTGTGTGTGTGTGTGTGTGTGTGATTCGGGTATGCTAAATATAATCACTATTCCACAAAATGACGAGTGTATGGCCAATTAATTTGTATGACGAAGATTCAAGGAGCGGTAGGCAACGGAAACACATCGAGTAAACTATCGCATTCCAGCGTCTACCAAAATTACTCTATCGAATATTTCTCTAACATACAATACGAATGTGGACATAAATGACATCCAAAGATGGGTGGTTATTGATATACGGAATTTTTGTGAATTCAGTTAGTCCCAGACTGGGCTTAGGCTTGTATTCTCGTTTTTTTTTTTTTTTTTTTTTTTGTTATCGGACTGCACTTAACTCAAAATGACGTAGAGGACTCCGAGTCAGTAAAAAATATATATCAAAGCTGGATTACTGAATCACGTAAAACCCAACCAAAGAGAAAAAAAAAGGCCTTCTTACCAAGAAAACATCTAATGAACTTCAGCAGATCTCTCCAGTGTACAAAGGACTGGGGATTTTTAACGCTTTCAACACTATTACCGTTTACAACACATTCACGGTTACTTCACACTTTTCTGAAGCCTTGCTGAAGTTCTACTTTCAGGATATTCCTCCACCTCGTAAAAACCAAGTTTAACTAAGTCTCGAAAATTACACCAAAGGACAACGCACCATATTCGTGCGCACTCAGTTGTAATAACATTTTAGATAGGAACTATTTCTTACTAGGCGCTACCAACACACATGTTTTCTCACTGTTTATATTCATATTAATTATTGATGAAATATTATAATCTTTAAATAAAATATAAGTAAAAATTTGAAGTTAATCAATAATAAGGTACTTTTATGTTAAGGGAAGTATAAAACGCTCATGATACGTGGTACATTTTGAAAACTACCAAACACGTCATACATCGGGTCATTTTTCAAAGTTTTCATTCAAAAAGTGTGAATAAACCGCGAATAGACTACGCCATAAGGCCAGAGATTCATTAAAACTGTCTCATTTAAAATATCTTACAACTACATACACAACTTCGTTCTTTGGTCTGGTAATCATGGGACACAAAAAATAAATATTTGCCCTTCAAAAATATCCTTCGGCCGAAAAAAAATTACACTCGACTGTAAAATACGTTACTTTACAAACATGCACACGCCATTACTATAGGTGCACGCGAGGTTGGTCACACTTTTCAACACAGCGGACCATCGACAGTGGGCAATAAAAGCAGAATCGTGACGTAGGCAAAGTGCAACCGCCAACAGAATGTTGGTATCTTCACAGGCACGTATAGAGATTTCGCATCAAGCCTGTTAGAAGTTATGATTCCAGTATGTCATTCATTTCCAGTGCCGAGAGTGATAACCCAATAACAGATAAACCCCAGAAACTACTGGGTTTCTGGTGGCTACGTGTTCGTCATATATTTCAGTCCGTAGTTCATTAACGCAGTGATTTTTCACTGCGCTTCTCCGCATGAGGTTCTTAGTTTATTTCCTGTGAAAGGAGTGGACATAGATAGGTAGGTTGTTTTCATCTTCTCTGCCATGTCCCCAACGCTGACTCGTCCATTGCCATCAGACCTATCAAAATTATGAGATCAGACCATGACAGGCGCTCTTGTTTTTATATGAAAATATTTTCTTAGTTTGAATACATACTAGTTGCATTGCAACTCTGGTAAAGTATGCGTATTTGAATTTCAGACCACTTACTACTATAAAAACCATTTTAAAGCTTAATCTAAATCATGATCTTCCCATAGTGCTGTTAGTAAAAAAAAAATACAGTTTCGGAACATAAAAATTGTTGACTGCGTATGTGGCACGCGCACTCTACCCCACGTTCCATTAACGACGAGGAAGGCTGATATAAGTATGCGGTATGTGTGGCAGATACTGCCGCATTGTAGGAGTTTCCTCTGAATACTCATGTTTCCTCCGCCGTTTTAATTTCTCCTGTGGCCTACCAAAACTTCATTTTCCCCCCCGCGCTCTCAGCGTTTGCATGGAAAGACAGGTATTTCCTTCAGTACAGGTAGGACAGGCGGCTCCTCTTGTCGCCAGCCTTCGCTCATCCACGCCGACCCTGCCCAAGGAGGAAACAGCTTGCGGGTCTCATAATTACGCAGGTAATTAATCACTATAGTCGGTTCACGGTAAACTGACCGCTTTTAAATCCCTTCTTAACGTCCACTCATCTCCTCGTTTTGTATTGTTCTGCCATATGTGAAATAAAAATTTCCATGGGCCTAGTGAATTTATTCATGCGTCAATAAAGTAAAACGCAAAATCGTCAAGAACATAAATTTATTACTTTAGGCTGTTCACGGTAAAATAAGCACTTTTGAAAGCCCTGCTTAAGATCTACTTGTAAGCACGTTGTGTGTTCTTCCGACTTATGCAGAATTAACATTGGCATGGGCCTCATCACTTTATTTATGCGTCGGTCAAGTAAAACTGTGAAATTTCTATATAAGTAAATATTGTGCAATTCTGCTCATTTTTACACTTCGATGCTTTAAAAAACAGATAGCGAATTAAATAATTTAAGTTATCACAAATAGTTACCTAACACTTTTTGTTCGATGTTAATATACGGAACTATTTTTATCTTCCATCGCTACCAACTTCACTGGAAACATGTCACTCAGTGCGCCAGTTCAGATATATACAGGTAGGAGCAATGACTTTTTTTAAGGTTGATTTCAAAAGTGATCACTTTGATCTTTGACATACCATTTCGTACTCAAACGTGTCTAAAGCAGAAATACGTTAATTTGTCATAAATTTAAACAGTGCGCTCGCATTATAACGTCGCGACTTAAAACTATCCTCCTTAATTCATTGCCAAATTAACTGGGAGCTTGCACGCCAGTATTTATGGATGTATCAACGGAGATAAAGGTAATAATTTTTTTCATAGGTTGTTTTCAAAAGTGCATACGTTACCGTGAACAGCCTAAAGAGATCTACGTCTATACTAAAGTATTAGGATCCTTGCTCCTACCATAGCAGTTTTCTCATTCAGACGTCTACGTATTGCGGATTGCCGCTGCGCATATCTTGCAGGCGCTATGAACCTTGAACGCTTTGCTGGTGAGTCGAAGTAGATGCGTAGTTGAATCAAGTACGCACACCGGGTTTTTTTTTTTTTTTTTTTTTTTTTTGGGAGAGGGGTTCAGAAAGATTTGGAGCGAAGTGAACTGTATTGTTATCCCACATATTTTTCTTGCCAGTGGATCTTTTTCCAGGACAATTCAAAGGTAAAATCCCTTAAATTTTTAATATTTACCATTCTTCAATAAAAAAAATACGAAATATGGAACACGTTGAGCATTTTCTGTTACACAAACTCAAACAAACAAAAGCAGTATACACGATAGAGGAATATATTTTAACATCGCTTTACAGACTGTTTTTTAAAGTCAGAGGGTAATTTTCTACACTTAGGCCGTGTTCCAATTGGCACTTTTTGCTAACAAAATGGTCACGCGACACATTTTGTTTACAAAATATGTGAGCTATTTTTGTATTTTGCGTTTTGAATTTTTGTCAGCTTCAAAACTGGCAAATCAGAAAATAAAAATTACCAAATCGCCTCCATGTTAGTTCTGCCTGTTTGAAACGTTTAAATACGCATATAGACGGAATGTGTATTGTACACACAATATTTATTTCACAAAGAAAGTTGCTGAAATATTCTTGAAATAGGTGTTTTTCCTGGCAAAATTTTGTTAGATAACAATTGCATATTATATTGGTCTCATTTTGATATTTTTAAATTTTAAATGAACCTCGAAAACTTTCGGAAATAGTTACTGAATATTTTAAAACTTCGTGTACTTTAAATTTTATAACAATTACACATGAAAATAATAGCAGCATAGCTAGCTAGACAGTTCAATGTCGTGGTGTTCCAACTAAACCTTAGAAAATACTAAAATCAAATTACAAAAACCGGAACTCCAAACGAATTAGAACACTCCCTTGATTTTCAAGATTGTATAATACACAGATTAAAAGTAATAAAGCTGGACTCTCAACCATCCGTAGTATCCGTCATTCGCCCGACCGTCAATCAGTCATCCGTCTGTGTTTTCGCCCGTCAGTTGGAAGCGATTCACAACAATCCGTCGTACGTCATTCGTGTACGGCAAAACTTCAATTTGACAACTTAACATCGTGAGTTTTCTTTAGTCGGAGGTTTATTTTGGTTGGAAATACATTTATAAAGAGATACTTGTTGGGGAAATAATTTTTTTACGTGACAAGAATGTTGTTTACATTTTAAATTCCACCAAAGGTAATATATGTTGCTGTGATTACAGAGAAAAAAAAAATGCAAGGAACAAAAGAAATAGATAAATATACGAAGATTCATAGTGGAGTCGCACGAGAAGAAATAGCTGCAGCAGGAGTGGCAATATTAGTGGATAGAAAATAGAAAAATAAAATATTAAGTTTCATCATTATGAATGAAAGGATTTTAGTCTTAGATTGACAGTAGAGAGAGGAAACCTAACTTTGATCGCCATATATACCCCAGAAGAAAACATACCAGAAGAATCTGAACAATTTTATAAAAACCTTCAAATAGAGACAGATACAATCTTTAAAAGCGATTTACTTATAGTAGCTGGTGACCTTAATGCTCGGGTAGGAAACAGCCCACTTCCAGAAGTAATGGGAAGCATAGGCGAATCCACGTTAAACGAAAATGGCAAATTATTGACGCAATTCGCATCCTGCAATCAATTAAAAACCACCGATATTTTTTTTGAGAAAAAGGATATTCATAAGTTTACATGGACAGCGAGAGAACAACGATCTATTATTGACTATGTGACGGTCAATAAGACATTACGTCCCGATGTAGTAGACACCCGAGGGCATAGAGGTAGGGATGTATATTCAGATCATTACCTTGTCATCTCAAAAATAAGAATTCTTGCTAAATGGAGGAAAAAGTTCGAACAAAAATGTGCAAAATGATCAAGAAGTTTATAAGATTTATCTGTTACAAGATGAAGGAATAAGATACCTATACCAAAACCGATTACAACAGTATTTACTTAAAAATCCAACAAGTAATGATGTAAACAAAGAATAGGAAATTATAACATCAGCAATATTGAAAGTAACAGATGAAGCCATCGGAAAGAAAAATAAATTCAGAAGAAAAACGTGACTCAAAATATGGAATGAAGGAGTTTCGGAAGCAGTTAAACAATATCAGAAATCATATCAAAAAATGGTACAAGATCGAACCCCATCAAATGAGAATGAGTATAAAAGAAGAAGAAATATTTTTAAGTAAATAACAAAGAAGTTGAAATTAGGATCATGGGACAGATTAATAAGTTCAATAGAAGACGATTTCCATGGCAGACAAGTGATGATTTATAAGCTTATGAAACACATTAACAAAGAGGAAAGGGAAACCGCTAACATAAATATAATTGACGAAGAATCGTTGATAAAGCACTATAAAGAATTATGGTATAATGGAAATCACAGAGAGAAATAAAAGGACGAAGGTACAGATAATACTGATATTAAAGAAATTGACGTTATAAATATAGAGGAACTAAATGTAGCATTGAAATCATTAAAAAATTGAAAAGCTCCAGAGCTGGATATAATTGATTTAGAACTGATTAAATATGGGGGAATAATTCTGAAATGCAGGTACTTATAATTAATTAATATATGTTTGAAAAGGAGAATCATACCAGAAGAATGGCGGAAGGCAAAAGACATTTCAGTTTTCAAGAAAGGAGATAGAAGTTCATGTAATAATTATCGAGGAATTAGTTTGTTAAATACTGGATATAAAATAAATGCGAAAATAATAAACAACAGGCTTAAGGTAATAACACATGCTCTTTTACTGGAAGAACAATATGGATTTAGGAAAGAAAAATCCTGCATAGATACCAAATATTGGAGAAGAGAATTTAACTTAAATACTTAGATCGCTTTTGTAGATTATGAAAAAGCGTTTGATAAAGTAAATATGGAGCAATTGTGGAATGTAATGCAAAAGAAAGGATATCCAAAACATTTGATACAAGATATCCAAAATATGTACAAAAGGACAAAAATTGTATTAAATTTGGGATATAAATTAACAGATGAAATATATATGACGTAGTTAAGAAATTTAAGGAAAAGGTTTACCCTGGAATATAAATAAGTAATAACACATATATTAATACTATGTTATTTTTAGATAGTCAATTTATTCTACAGGAAGATGACGATGGACTTCAATAATCAATGAATATATTAAATATTCTTAGTAAAGATTATAACTTGCAATTATATCGTACAAAAAACAAAAGGTATGGCATGGCAAGGGAAGTATCCTATCAGAGCTAAAATAGTGATTGACAATGAATCGATAGAACAAGTATCCAGTTTTACGTACTTCGGTTGTGAATTATCCTTTAATGAAGATAATGAAGTGAAGAGGAAGCTTCACCGATTTCAATATATGTGTGGAACAATTCGAAGAACACTGAAAGGTAAAGTCTGAGAGGAGACCCGATTAAAATTTTATAAAACGATGGCTGTACCGGCTCTGAAGTATGGTAGTGAGACGTGGGTAAATAAAGTACAATAAAGGAAAAAAATAAAATGATCAGAAATGAAGTTTCTCAGATCAGTGATAGGATATTCCCTGAAGGACAGAAGAAGGAACGCAGAAATTATACAACAACTGAATATATTTTCTTGGAAAGATAGAATTTCCCAAAAAAAGAGTAAACTGAAAAGACCACGTTCTAAGGATGGAAAACGGCAGATTTCCGAAGGAAGCTTGCCCTGGAATACGATCCTACTGAAGAAGGGATATTGGCCGACCCATGAAGAGATGGTCTGAAATCTGAGGTCGGAACAGGCTAAGAGCATCTCCATGAAGAGGAAGTAAGTAAGATAATATACACGGATCCACCGCCTTGCATTTTATTTCAGGGACCGTATTTGCGTCTACGGAATGACGTCAGATGGCCGTGAACCATCTGTTGGTCCGTCAAAAGTAAAGTTCGAGAATTATTTTACCGGATTGACGGATAGAAAAAAAGTTGCCCTGCGATTGGTCGGAGATCACGTGACCGTCAGACGGACGGGGAACTGACAGATGCGACCGATGGCTGTGAGTCCACCTCTAATACTGTAGCAATCTTGAAATCGCTTAATTTTAAGGAAATATGACCAATATTTAGTTTTTTTAATACATACGTAATAAAGTAACATATTAACGCAATGTTAAATCAAAATAAATTTTGATGTTGCATGAAAAGAACAAATTAAAATAAACTTGTTACATTGAACTCTTATCATGTTCCTACCGCTGTTATCTCGTCTAGGTATCGAGGAAATGAAAGCCTTGCCTCAAACAACATTGCACGAGGTCTGTGAAATACGATAAGGATTATATGTACACGCTAGACACATGCTAAATAAAATCACGTGCTTGGTAAACTATAAAAAAAAACATTGTACAGTCAAATTATACTATCGAGGCTACAACAAAATCACTTAATTTAGTACTAATGTTCATTCTTCACATTTCTCTGCCATTTTGTCCAAAATTGAGTCAACTGATGGGTTCGTATTCGTGTATTCGCTTTTCGAGCAAAGTAGCTTATACATAGCTCTCTCATTGCAAGAATATTTATGGCAAAATTCACTAAGCTCTTGCAAGAGCTCTTACCAAATTAAAAAGTGCGAAATTGTCGAAAAAATATATATTCATGATGATTTACGATCATAAAGGAAAGGCGACAACAACAATGTTCATTATTTTGATCCTCCGCCGCAGCGGCACCGCTCTTGGCGATTCTGCGCGTGCGCAAACTCAGAGGCTGCAACGAAAAAATATGGCGGTTCTATTATATCAAATGAAGAACACGTCGTAGGCGCAGTTCGTAAGTTCGTAATGCCTCTTATGCAAGAATTTACGCAATAAAATAGAAAATGACGAACAGAGTTGTCGTGGCCCGAAAGCCTGATTTAATCAATCCGAAAAATGGTGTACTTTATTTGCTCGCTAAGACACGCTGAGTGGGTCGAACCGGAGCAGACTTGCTGCCCACCGAAAATTCATTATTTTATATTTTGACGAAGTTCTGTTCATCTACTTAAAAGTAACATTTCCTCGGAAAAAAATTCTAGGTGGCCATTTTTTTTTACACAATGGTCTTCAGAAATCATAATTTTAGTGTTTTTGGACGTGCAACTAATAAAAACCAAAATGAGATAATCCACATGAAATGAAATACCGTGGGTTACTTCAAGGAATCTATAAAATCACACTATGAAATGTTTTCATTTGTAGCAGTCTATGAGTTCTACTAAGCATTCCTTAAAATGAATTAAGATACGACCTTCCTCCCGTTAACCTTGTTAGATTTTTGTAAATTATTCCGTTTCTTTTATTTCTACATCCTAAAAACACTTAAATTGCGATTTTGACACGCCATAATACAATAATTATGCTACGTAATTTTGACATACAATGAAGCAATAACAATGCTAGATAATTTTGGCATGCCATGATGCAATAACTATGCTAAAGACTGTTCACGATAAAGTGAGCACGTTTGAAATGAACCATACAAAAAAGTCACTGCCTCTACCTGCATACATTTTTAACGGGCGCATTGAGTGACGTGTGTCCAGTAAAGTTGGTAACTATGGAGGGGAGAGTAGTTTCATTTATTAACGTCGAACAAAAAGTGTTAGGTAACCATTTGTGATAGCTTAAAATTATTTCTCTAGTATTGTGTATTTTTTAATGCATATAAGATTAAAAATGCGCAGATTTCTACAGTATTTACTTTTCTAATAATTTCAGAGTTTCACTTGACCGACGCATGAATAAAGTGATAAGGCCCACGGCAATATTAATTTTACATTAGGCGGAAGAGCACGCAATGTGTATACAAGTAGATCTTAAGCAGGACTTTCAAAAGTGTACATTTTACCGTGAACAGCCTATACCTAATTTTGACATGGTATGATGCAATAACAATGCTACCTTATTTGGACATGCCATGATGCAATAACTATGCTACCTAATTTTGACATGCCATGATGCAATAACTATGCTACCTAATTTTGACATGCCATGATGTAATAACTAAGCTACCTAATTTTGACATGCCAGGATGCAATAACAATGCTACCTTATTTAGACATGCTATGATGCAATAACTATGCTACCTAATTATTTTTATGTGGTGTTTCGTACAAGTAAAAACCAATTAATATTTTTGTGAACACCACACCTTAGGGTAACCTTCCCCGCCATATGGATTCTTGGTTTTTCTAGCTTATTTATGTCTTTTAAAAGGAAATTCCGAAAGTACCTCACTTGCCCAACTAGTGATTGACCTTATAAATTGTTCACGGTAAAGTGAGCAATTTTTAAGACTCTTCTAAATTTTTCCTTTCATCCAATCTCCGTCTTCCTGCTGCTTTTTTAATATAAATATTGCACTGTGACCAATAAACACAGTGTACACATTTTACCACCCTCAAAAATTAATGTCTGAGGCTGCAATAAGATATATTTATTAGTGGCTAATGACTATTGGGAGCGCCTTAAAAAGTGCTCACTTTACCGTGAACATCCTATACACAGTAGTATATACATAACGGCTGAACCACGAACTCGTATTCGTGTCACAGTATTTGGTTTGCCAAATTTTAGCAGAATTAGTAATTGCGATGAGTTCGGATGAACGGCAACTATCGTGACGTCAGCACAGAAAGAGTAGGCCTAAGTGTGCAGAATATAATTGGCGCGGCGATTTCTTTCCTTCCAGCGTACATAGTATAGACCATCCACTGTAACTTCACACTTCTTGAAGCCCTGCTTGAAATTATACTTCAAGGATGTTCCTCCGTCTCATGCAAACAAAGGTTAACTGAGCCTAGAAAATTACACCAAGGGGACAGCTCGCCACATTCATGCGCATTTAGTGCAATACAATTTTGCATAGGAACTATTTATTACTAGACATTACCAACACACCTTTATTCTCTCTGTTATTATTCTCATTTATTTTAAATTAAATATTATTATTAAATATTTATTATTTATATATAAAATAAGATACTTTTATGTTAGAACAAATATAAAACGCTTGTGATACACGACATATATAGGGAACAACGAAATCCTTCATACATGGGATGATTTTCCAAAGATTTGACTCTAAAAGTGTGAAGGAACTGCTAATAGACTGTAATTAGTTCACTGGCTGCGCGTGTCTCTGGAAACGAGCCATAGGTTGTAACTCCTCAAATAATCGCTACTTATTCCTGTCACGGCTATCTCAGTTCAAATTTGTAATGCAGGTATATGTTAACGTATTATTTGTTTGTTTTATTTGTAATTTATTTGTGATAGATATATTTTATTTACCCCAAATCTTATTTATATTATTAATTGAAAGTTTTTTAAACCTCTAAACACGTATTTCAAGTGTAATTATGTTTGTAGGTCTTTCTGTTTTCAATTACAAAGGTATTTGTACTTGGGCTGTTTTGCATAGAGGAATTTGTTGTTTGGTTACCATGGTAACCAAATAACAAATGTAGTGTGTGATATACGATGTAGCCGTCTCGTGATTGGCGCGATGTTTGAAGGCGTCGTTTAAGCAGGCAGTTTTATACACCTCTAGCCATCTTGTTTCCGTCAGCCAGGTGGGTCAGTGGGTCATCAGCCTGATAGTTAATATTTAATTTTCTGGTTAAATTGGCCGAGCCACGTGGCGCAATGCAGACTTCCCGCCAGGGCGAAGACGTGCCGCACCAGAGAGTGATAAATTAGTCAGCACGCGCTACCTACGCTGGCTAGAAATTTAAGTCAAGGTAGAACTACAGCGATATTCGTGTGGGTACGGTAAAGACTGCAAAGGCTGTTTACGTACCATAAAGTGACCACTTTTGAAATCAACCTTAGAGAAAATTCACTGCCCCTACCTGCGTATGTCTTCACTGGCGCACTGAGTGTCATGAGCCCAGTGAAGATGGTAACGATGGATGGGAAGTAGTTTCGTATATTAACGTCGCATAAAAAGTGTTAGGTAACTATTTACGAAAATTAGATAATTTCTTCCGCTGTATGTTTTTTTTTTTTATGAAACGAAGAGTTAAAATGAGCAGATTTTGTAAAATATTTACTTTTCTAATAATTTCTCAGTTTCACTTAACCGACGCATGAATAAAGTGATGAGGCCCATGACAATGTTAATTATACATAAGGTGGAAGAATACACATCGCATATGCAAGTAGATCTTAAGCAGGGCTTTCAAAACAGCCTATTTAACCGTGAATAGCCTATAGCAACATACCTCAGGCCCGAGAGACTTGTGAGAAAATGTTGAGGCCTGTGACCATCGGAGCCAATCTAAGAAGATTCCGTGAGATGTTGCTGCTATCAATATTTTCCAGCTATGTATTCTGATTTTTCAACGCCGACATCGTCAAATAAATCATTAATAATTCCTTCCGAAATTAATTTGGCTTACATTTGCGCAATCTTGGATCTTCGGTATGTTAAAGTTGCTCTGCCCATTTACCTACGAAGCCCTGAACAGATGTCTTGTGTTCTCCCAGCTGAGTTGGTTAAAGAAAAACTATTAATTATTTTAATTTACATAATTTTTTTTGCAAGAGAATTAAAGCACTTGAAAATACATAAATATTTTTTTAAATTTCAAGTGAGAGATACGTACGAGAAGGCTACACTCATAGTTACGGCCACATAAAATAAAGTTAACATTGAAGCTAGTAACGCGTTTACTCACAATATTTGCACAGATAGTAATTTACTTCATGATGTTCAGATCATAATATTTCTTTTGAATTAAATTGTGTTTCTTCCTAGTGTATCCTGTATGTTGTCTGTAGTCTACAAAGACTGACTTCTACACGTGTTCCCGACAAAAATCTTCGGTGATTTTCAAACTCTGCGGAGCCGATCAAGTTTCAAACCCCAGGTAAGCATTCGCTGTCGGTGGCGACAAAAATTTTAAGATCCAAGATTATGTTCTCATCCCAACGCGTTGCAAGGTCCGACTGGCTGTTGCACTTTGCGAAGATTGCCCACTTTCTGGCCTTCCGTCTAGGAAGTTAGTCTCCACGTGCTTGTTGGCGAACGAAAATTTGCCATATTGCCGGAGTGTGTTGCTCGAGTTTTCGTATTATGACACAGTCTCTTCATCATAAAATACTTTGTGGCAGTAGTGAAAATATTCCGCTTTATTTAAAAGTCAGCACAATCCCTATTTTTTTTTTAGCGCAATTTTCTATATTATCGCATCCGAAGCATGCTGGGAGAACGTTCCTATCATCGGCGGCACAGAAAAGTGGCAAGAAGTTACGTATTTCCAGCTCTTGGTCATCTGCCTTTATTATTTCTTAGAACTTTGGTCATTTCCGTTTTAAATTTGATTTCGTCAACCTTAACATCAATTACGAAGACTATAATGAAATAAAGGAATGCTTAGTTGAAAATATTATTTTGATTTAATAATAAATGCAATAATATTATTGATTCCATTATACTCAGCAGAATTACAAAAGGTTGCAAAAATTGTAATGTATGATACAACCGAGAACAGAAAAATACGATAAGCATGCAACTAACGGGTTCATATCTCATGAATGAAACACTGTACTGTTTTCTTATTATAAATAAATAAGTAAACTTATTACTGTATTTAGAATTAGTCATATAAACAATTTTTTTCCTCATTTTTACACCGAATCAGTGTGGCCGTAGTTTTGCCATCGAATTCAGTGAGAAAAATTTAATCGTATGCAAGGGGCTACGGTGGTGTGGTGGTTAGACAGCTCGCCTCCCACCTCAGCGAACCGGATTCGAGTCCCAGGTCGTTCCCGGATTTTCACATGTGGGAATCGTGTCGAACGATGCCGCTGGTCGGTGGGTTTTTTCGGGGGTCTCCCGTTTCCCCCGCCCTTTCATTTTGTCGCTGCTCTATACTCATCTCGCTTTACCCTCATCGGCACTCAAGACATCTATGTCGAGAGTCGTCCAAATCTCTTCACTCACTCGTCGCGTACGAAGTTAGGCAGAATATTTCAGATAGTGTGAAAGAGATACGCGGAGCCCAGGGTGTCAGTTAGTAATTCTCATTACATCAGGGACCGCGCGCGCGGGCCTCGTAAATTGAATTGCCTTCTTGGCGTCTCCCCGGGCGGGCGACCCTGTATCGATATTCACGACGTCGATTGTACCGAAATGACGTTACGTGGCGTGGGGGACGGTGGAAGGAAAGCTCGCCCCTCCGGCAACAGGAGCTCGACCTCGCGAGGGAAAGACAAGAGGTACGTGCCTTGTAGCCACCGCTTGGCGATAAATAAAACATGTGAGCGAGGACTCGATCGGTTGACGCGATACATCTCGATCATACATGCGCCGCGCGTGGCGTTCGCGTAGAGTCCCATCGCACCGTCTGCCGCGATCTCGTATCTCTGTGCTTGCTGTTTCAATATGCTGAGGTTCCGAAAGCGAATTCGGGCCCTCTTCCATTTCTGCTTAAGGCGCCTGCATGCCCAGCGCGTGAACCGGGCGCCTGAAACACACATTCAAATAAGAAAGTCTGTTCGAATTTCCTATCCGTTTCCAAGGCGACCCGCAAGTACAATTTCCAATGTATCTTCAGTATTCATGACATTATTTTAATGCAATTCGAAACAGACAACAAAGAGTGCAGACTGCCATCTCATATGAAAAAATATACTACTGAATGCGTGCAAAAACTTGACAGTATAAAGTATAAATTCAAAATGAAGGGAACGCCACTTCAAACTCTGTGTTACACGGTAAAATGATCACTTTTGAAAGCCCTGCTTAAGATCTACTTTTATGCACGTTTTGTATTTCCCGCCTTATGTAAAATTTACGTTGTCGTGGGTCTCGTCACTTTATTCATGCGTCGGTCAAGTAAAACTATGAAATTATTATAAAAGTACATATTTTACAAGTTTGCTCATTTTTACACTTGGATGCATTAAAAAAATCAGAAAGCTAAATAAATAATTTAAGTTATCACAAATGTTTACCTAACACTTTTTATTCGACGTTAAGATACAGAAGTACTTCCCATCCTCCGTTGCCAACTTTACGGTGCATGCACTCAAGGCGCCCGTTAAAATATATGCAGGTAGAAGCAGTAACATTTTTCTAAGGTTGATTTCTAGAGTGCTCACTTTATCGTGAACAGCGTTTAGTAAATGTTTATTTGTCACCTAGTATCTCATCGAAAGCGGTGTCGTCACAGAAGTGCCTATAGCTCGGACAATCATAGTTGTGCAAGGAATAAACTCAGAAATGATCGTAGCTGGGCCAGGAATCAAACCCGGGTCCTCCCGAGTACAAGTATAGAGTGCTACTACATCACCGCCTTGCTTGTAGATACAGTAGCGTGCGATTTGTTCCTCATCCGGAAAATATAACGGGACATTTGGCGCGCTTCCCTACTTCCATGCCTCAAACGTCTTTAAAAAAAAAAAATAAAAAGTAGAGAAGGTGCTAATACGACGTTGTTCTCCGATATTATACACCCAAGCATTAAAATCGAAAAGCATGCAAGGGGAGGAGGAGATTAACCCTACCCTATTTAAAATTTAAGAAAATTTCTAGGAATTCATAACCCACGCTTATTTCATGCCTTTCTGAACGAAAAAGAAGTCTTTCTAAAAAATAATTGTCACTTATATACAAAAAAATTTGGTGCAAAATGTAGCTCACTCAAACGGAAAATGCTGAATCTTCTTGTCCAAGTAAGCACCCCCCCCCCCCCCTTAATTTATTCCCACTGGTGTGTCTACGACAAACATAGATACTCGGAACATATTTCCGGTTATTATCGCCCCCGATTTATGCTAGTAAATAGGGAAAAAGTAATTTATACATTCTATAATTACTCTTAAATCTAAAATTACGCTAACAAAGACACACATCAATGCTTTAGACAGAGTTCGAATATAGGATTCCCCGTTTCGTAAGTCGGTGTATCTACCATTTGCGCTGCGATGGTTTACAGCCTGGAAACACGATTTGCTTCTCATACCACCCCTTTCCTCTTGAAAATAATCTCTTGACGCGTGTCAGGCTGCAGCCAATAGTTGAATGCACTGCAACCACATTAACACAGCGTAGAAGCTCTTCCAATACATAGGCGGGAAAGGTATTGTGTAAAAAGGGGAAAAGTTTAAAATTGGAAAATCTAAAAAAATTCTAATTACAAGAACGAATTATTAATTTTAGCATAATAACATTTTCACGCAATTATCTTAATTAATTTTGACATAATTGTAATAATTGTGTGTGAGTGTGTGTGTGTGTACATCATTTAACCCGTTGTTTTTTTTCACGATTGTGAGATCGCGGATAGTTAGATAGTACAATAACTTCTTCCTACGCCACGCCTACGATTTCGTTTACGTACAAAAATTTAATTTAGCTTAGTTCCACGCCCGCGGACAGATATCACCACTGTTTACTGAGCTTTGACAGAGCATAGTCCATTCACGATTACTTTAAACTTTTCTGAAGCCCTGCTTAAGCTCTACTCTCAGGATATTCCTCCGCCTCATACAAACAAAGCTTAACCAAGTCTAAGGGGCCAGTTTCACCACTTATTCATTAAACTCGGCTTAACTAAACGAAGGTAAATTCTAACTCTTCATTTACCGGCGTTTAAGGTCGGCGCATTTCACCCCCTCACATCTAGCAGATAATGAAACCCGTGTAGTAAATCTAAGTTTAGGGCCCGACATTAGAAGAAAATGTTGCATCTAGAAGGCGGCGGCAAGGATTTTGCTCACTAATCTATGGAATCTGAGTTGTGTTGTCTTTGGAATCCTGACGGAAACAAATACGTAAATTATATAGAATATTAAACAGTGATAGGAGCAGCGTGCGGACACTATTATGATGTAAAATATAACAGTACAAATAATGCCAGTGAACGGGAGATCGCAAAATTGAATAATAACTGCTGCGGATTTTAATTCAGCTTACACATAACATGATTTTTTTGTGAATCATATTTTCATTGTCCTAGTGCATCAGATTTTTTGTTATTGCTGCCATGTAGCTAAACTAGCATATCACAGTAACAAACAATAGAATTAGTCTTAATTATCAAACGCACTATACTTGGCTCAAAAAGCTTATAAGGTACAAACAATTTAATGTCGGCTAATAGTTTTACATAGCACACATACTAGTCGTCATTAGTTTAGTATTTAAAATATTTATGACATGTATATTTTGCATAGCCAATATAACTTACATTTTTGTATGTATTCATATGACAAATATCGATCAAAACTACATCGCACGGACCACAATTAATATTGTGATTGCAACGAAGGAGTCTGCCGAATTTGTTTATCATAACCTTCAAAGTATCGTAATATTTTTCGGCAACCATATTTCTTTCGTAAGCGGAGTTTAAGAAGTTTAACCGCCAAAAATGGGCGTTTGAACTTAAACTCAGATAAGTTAAAGTTATTCGTGCGCACTCAGTTTACTAATATTTTGCATGGTAACTATTTCTTACCAGACATTGCCAACATACATATTTTCTCACTGTTTTTAGTCATAAATTGTAAACGAAATATTATAACTTATAAATGAAATATAAATAAAAGTTTAATTTAACCAAAAATTAGATACTTTGGAGTTAATATAAGTGTAAAACGCATGCGATATATTACATATTTAAGAAGAAGTAAACGCGTCATACATGGGGTGTTTTTCGAAGGTTTGATTGAAACAGTGTGAAGAAATAGTGAACATACTATAAGTGATGGGACGAATATGCTACCACGTGAGACAAGAGTACAGCGCAACTGGGGTGAACGTGGCGCCAAGTGGATTCGAGTTGCGTGCTGTGGTGGTGGTGGAGGGGCAGCGTGACGGAAGGGAAGTGACCAGCGGGGCAGCGTCCGCCTCGTTACCCCCGTGAGCATTCCCGCCCGAGAATACGCCGGCTTTCTGTGGCGTTGGGTTGCTTTCGTGATTTAAGTGAAAGTGCTCAAATCCGGTTTCAACAACACATCTTAAAATTTAAGCGCCACTTAGGGCCGGTTGCACCATTGTGGCTCGAAACTCTATCCGAGATCGGATCTAAGATCGACACAGAAAACTGTTGCGCCATTCTAGTTCAGAGCTGGACTGGAGATCGAAATGAAGTTCATTTAGAAGCCCCGAAATTGGCGGTTCCAGATCTCGATCCGAGATCAGCAGCCATCGTCGACAAATGTAGTTTGAAAATAAGCCGACAGATAGAACTACGGTCGATTGTTTTCTTGTGAAATTAAAACAATATTATACGCACTTGAATATCATTCAGTGAAATTCGTACAACAATAATTCACTTAAAACAGATCAAACATCGCATATCTAGATCTATCTATAGTGAAAAATACGCCTACTTCCATGACGTCATATATTACGAACCAATAGGAAAATTTGTCTCATACTTAATATCGAGCTCTCATTTTTGAACCAAGATCGAAGAATCGGAGATCCAGAATCATGAAATTTCGTTGGTGAAACGCTTTTGCATTGGAAGCGAGATCAAACTGGATCCTGTTTCGGAACTAGGATCTTTAGGTCTCGTATTGGGGCGATGTTGGTGCAACGGGCCCTTAAACATTAAATAAGCCGTCCCTAGCGCCTTGTACCGTTTCATCAACTTTAAGCTCTTCTTAAAATGTTTCAAGCAGCTCTTAATTCAGGCAGCCGAAATCGGATGCCCAATTCCTTAAGCTCTGCTTAAATCATTGTAAATAAATTAAAAGGAAAATGGCTGCTACTGAAAAAAGTTGTGTATGGATAACCCCAAGTGTGTTATAAAGTATTTAGTTTTATGATTTAAATTTGTTATAAATAAAAATAAGAAACTATTGTGTATCAAAGTTATTGAGTCTGGGTGCAAGTCCTTATTTGCAGAGATAACCTATGACGATAGTCGAAAACAAAACTATCTACGGGAACATACCGGTATTAGTTTATATGCATTTCCCACGTATTAGCAAGAGACAAAACCAGCATATACAAAGAAAATTGAGTGTAGGTAGGTAGCTGATTGATAAAATATGATTTTGAGTACGCACAAGCTACGGAAGTATTTGAAATGAATGGAAAAAAATGTTTGCCTTCACTACACTGCATAATTTTTACAGCGAAAATGTGTCTACATTATGCCTGTATGTACGATACTGTATGTAATAATGTATGATTACTTTGATTGAATTTGAGATTGGACGTAATATAACGCATTTACGCTTACGTTTAACTACACATGACAAATTTGCAGTACAAGTTTTGCACCCATTCGACTCTGTTTTGAATTAGAAAAGCTAACGAGAGCCCAATTAAAGATGTGATATAGGTGTGACTGACTCGTGATAATCATATTTATTCAAATTCGGGCACCTGGGCGTTTCTAAATTGCACATGGATATCGTCAATGTTATTATTAACAAACTCTCACAATTTAGAGAGTTCAATTTTGGTTAGTGATGAGAGCCAACTATCCTCAATGGGAAGAACAAATCGGATTTCGAAATTGCATCTAAGATCGATACTGTCACTGAAAAAGTCTATTAAAAATAAATAACTTCAAACGAAACTTGTACCGAATCTTTAAAACATAGCAGTAAATGTAGGCCCAGTGTTGTTTTTTGAGGGCAATACGATTTTTACACGGAATATACATTACGTTTAGGGAATATTTAATCAGTGCCTAAACAAGACAACAATCTGATTTTAAAATGTATCATTAACCTAACGTATTACTTTGATAAAACATTGAATATATAAATGCTCGACGAAAACTACGTAAATATATGTAACGTGTCTAAAACATTACCCGAGTAGATTAAAATATAAAACAATTAACATTCCGACTATTTTAAAAACAGCCCAGACGTATATGGTTCGTTATAACTTTTGCTGTGCAAAATCACACTTGGCACTGATAATTAATAAAAAAAGATCACCAAATATCACAGAATTGCAACACAACACTTCCACGATAGTAAATTAGCCTCGATAAATTTAAAACTTTCATATTTACGTACGTAATTTTAACATAAATAAATTGAGGTACGCGTAGTTAGTTGAACAAATCGAATACACATATCTTTTTCGTATATGCAGTGACATATATTTTAATTTATTCTTAACATTCGCAAGGCAAACGATATTGCTTTAATAGTTTACTATAAAACAAATATTTGGTTAGAATTTGTTTGCTCATAACAAAAGTAAACAACATTTCAGGGGGGAAAATATTTTTTTTACTTCCTTTGAATAATTTTCATTGGTTCGTTTAGTCACATGATCACAACGCACCACTACCAACATGAGCATATTTGCAACTAGTTTCTTTAAGCAACGCCTAACTAAGCCGCGCTTACAAAAATGAGTTTTATAATGGTGAAACAACTTGACATCCTTAAGGACAACTTAAGCTTAATTGTAGCTTTACTGGAACCTAGTTTATTCCATGTTGGTGAAACCGGCCGTTAGTGTACCCGGCTGCCATTCTCAAAGGTAGGCCGTTCACGGCTAGTTGAGCAGTTTTGTAATAAACCTTTGAAAAATGTCACTGTCCCTACCTGCATGTATTTAAACGAGCACAATTTCTTGCTCGCGCCCGGTAAAGTTGGTAACGACGATGAGAAACTAGTTACACACCTAAACGTTAAATTGAAAGTGTTAGGTAAACATTTGTGAACACTGGTATTATTTATTTTGCGTTCTGCATTTCTTAGTGCATATAAATATAGTAGTTAGAAAATTGATAAAATATTTACTTTTATAACAACTTCACAGTTTCTCTTTACCCACGCACGAATAATGTGATCAGGCCCATGGTAATGTTAATTTAATATCTGGTGGAAGAATAAGCAATGTGATTAATATCAGATCTTAAACAGGGCGTTCAATTGTGCTCAGTATATTGTGAACAGCATTTACACCTTCCACGGCGAAACAAGGTGTCGGCGAAGAGGTGACGTAGTGTTGGGAGTACCCCGAGAAAACCCCCTAGCATTTATCAATGTCTGTCATGTTCCCCGCATTCTGATGCGTAGACTCGGATACACGAGTGATTGAATCCGTGGGGACGCATTAGAGACTTGGTTGACTAACATCATCACAACATGCACATCAACCTACTCTAATGTGTCGTACTAAATAAATACAGAATGCTCGGGAATTCCCCTTACAAACTTCTAGAGCTAGTAGAGGTGAACTGAGTAGACTATCTTTTTAATAGGAACCCATACGTACCTTTTCCGTGCTAAAACCATTTCAGATCAGGTGTATCACTCGTTCACTTCCGCTGAGGGAAAGTGCAATGTCTCGGATGTGCCTGTGTAGGCATGCAACCGAGTAGGCAGTACATAACTTCAGACAATCACCTGATGGCACGCGACGTCTACCTTGCCTCGAGCCCCATTGCACGCTCAATTGTTCGAGTACTCGCTGACGGACTCTGTTCAACGTGATGCATTACAGCCTTTTTCAGTTCGGGAGTGCGGCGTCTCTTTAACACCATAGTAGTTCCTGTCGGCGGTGAAGACACCTTGTTCTCGGAGCTGTGGCAAAAAGGGTAAGCGATGGAGTCACACGTTGTAGATAATGCTCTTGATATGACCGACGAGCTGCTCTTCCATTACTTTCAGCTGTGCAATACATAAGGATCATGTCTGTGCATTCCGCAAACGTGTACTCAACCGTGTTAACCGAAGACGCAAAGGGGCGCGAATGGGGCTCGAGGCAGGGTAGACGTCGCGTGCCATCAGGTGATTGTCTGAAGTTATGTAATGCCTACTCGGTTGCATGCCTACACAGGCACATCCGAGAAATTGCTCTTTCCCTCCGAGGAAGTGGACGAGTGATAGACCTGATTTTAAATGGTTGTATCATGGAAACGGTACGTTTCCGGACATGGGTTCCTGTTCGAAATATAGTCTACTCAGCCCCCTCTACAAGTCCTAGGAGTTTGCAAGGGGAATTTCCGAGCATTCTGTATATTCCTAGTAGACAATTATACTGCTACTTGGCACGTAAAGGATGGACTTTTTTAATTCGATGTATTAATTTTTTAAGTTACAGCACTTCAATATAGTAAATAAATTTATAAAACTTACAAAATTATTGTAAAAAAATTAATTTTATTTCCAAAGAACTGTTGGAGAGGTATAATAGTTGGAGCAGACAATTGTAAACAAATTTCAATGAGCATGTCTATCGCAATGTGACTAGGCATTTTTTTTTCGTCGTGAAAATACCGGGATGCTTGTTTAAATGTCAACGTACTTAAATATATGCACTTCGCTAATTATTGGCTGCAGTGTGTATGAAAATGTACGTTCTCGTTAGACTGGCCCGGTGAGAGTTCGTCTATTCCGATAGCGCAACGTCCATAGTTCTTTTATAAACAGCTATGTTGTGTTAAAAATAAAAATAATTAATCAACTAATCGCTAACCTATAAAGAAGGCATAGTGCTTTTTTAATGACCTGGGCAAAAAATAATTTCTTAAATATACTCTATCTTTAAGCTGATATTAAAATTTTTTTATTTGAATATTTGAAAGGGCTTTCGAAATGTGCCCCTTAATGCAGTTATTAGTTGTCAAATCATTATAGTTTTCAAAATATGACACTCAAAAGTCATAATTTCCCGAATTCTGCAGCATACTAGGCTTTTCTCCTAGAATTTTTTTTCCAACAAAATTGAATTTAATGCAATCTGTATGGTGTGCAGAACATACTGATTCAGTATGAGTACGATTTATAAACAGGTGAACGAGTATTGACACTGTGAATTTTGTTGAAAATATGGGTCAGACTTGTAACTACATTTTTCTTCGTTCAAGCGAAACTGTTAACATTCATTTAATAAATAGTTTAAACCATAAACTGCAGAGGAAAAGTAGTTTTTGTTCATTTCGTAGTTTGTAACCCAAATGCAGTATTCCGCGCTCAGACTCTAATTTAACACTTTAAACCTGCCTATAACACTCTTGTGTCGGAATTTGAATGTTATATTTTGAAAACTATAATGATTTGACAACTAACATCTGCATTAAGGAGGCATTTTTAAAAACCTCTCTCAGATAACCAAACTAAGAAAGATGAGAAATATCATCTTAACTTTCGTCTATTCGACAACAAGCCAAAAATAACTGCGGTGCATGTTCTAGCACAGAAGTCAAAAAATAAATTTGCAGGATTAAAGACGGTGGAGAACTATGTCACGTTATCTAATATTCATCGGGAGATTACACGTTCTCTAATACTCATCGGGAGGTTACATGTTCTCTAATACTCATAGTGAGGTTACACGTTCTGTAATACTCATCGGGAGGTTACACGTTCTCTAATACTCATCAGGAGGTTATTTAACAGCACTGATACAAATAAATAAAAATTATACCACGCTACGGTAGATAACTAGACGGATAAACAATTCACTGGATAACGGTGGGAAAAAAAAATATTATTAAGTATCAAATATTTGCCCGGTCGTCCTCCCAGTGGAAGAATACGAGTGTCTTGACGCGGGCAGATAAGATCTTGGCACAGGTGGCCAGCATTCACACCTGGCGGTATCTCCAGCAAACAGAACACGAAAAAACACAGGTGTAAACACAGCTGGCGGAATGAAAATGCTTCCAGTTTATGTAACCACCGATCTGCAACCTTGAGGTTAAAATATCCGGGCCGCTTGTACACTGAAATAGGTCAATATTCTGAGTTGTGTGTAAAGTATGAGTGAAATTCCTTTTTCCCCGATTTTCTTAATGTTAACTTATCGTTACCAAAAAAAAAATATTACACGATGCATAATATTTAGAGTTGAAAATTTACTCATGAACTAAATATTAGATTTAAAAAAAGATAACTTGTTTACATGCGTTTCACCCTGATTGATTTTTAACAATATCCTAAACACATCAACTTATACTTATTTTCAACAAAGCCATGGTTTCTTCTTACATATTTCGAACCATTAACATAAATAGATACGCTCACGCCAGTCAACTTTTGTTACCAAGTCAAAACTGGCATGCAAGTTTGTGATGCTTTCTGGATGAGAAATATTATTCTGTTCATACAGTTAAGAAAATATTTGAAAGGAAAAAAGCGATACATAAGTAGCTCTAAATAATGGGTTCGAGACCTATGTATTTTAAACGGGGCAACTCAAGTAGCAACTCCGCAACTTCGGGCCGTCCTGGAAGGGTAGTGTGTTTCCATAGTGTACCTAAGTTAGAACTGTACTGAACACGAGCATACCTCGCTAATTCTGTAGCTTCGCGGACATATCCAGTTTATATTCATCGGATATAACAAGTATAAAACTTGTAGTCTTCAGTCGATTAAAAAAATTTTTTTTAAGAGACTAACGACATGAAAAGTACTGTATTTGTGTACGTTTAATTAAATATGTGACGCGTTCTCAGAAAATGTACCTTAGGGTGAAAACTTAATTTTCGGGTTCTGGGCTGTTTGTGTGGACAATTCTACGAGGAATTCAATCAAACAAGTCGCATGGTAGCGTTTATACTCTCAGCATGTCCCGTTCATATCTAGAAAATAATTTTCGAATTGTCAACCTTTTTTGGGCCTCCTGAAATACTTACTTGTTTCACTCTAAGGCACCTTTTCTAAAAACGCGTCACATATGTAAGGTAACCCAGAGGAAGCTGCAACACATAAAGGGTTTGATGATCATAACTTCTAAATAAATATATAGGAAAAACTCACAACGTTGTATTATTATCGCAGGACATTTATTTCTGTCAATAATATATGACGTGTTTAGTAAATTAAAATCAAGATAATTACGTGAAATGTAAAGTCGTACGTTTCTGACGATGAAGAAGACACTCGAAATGGGGGGAAATGCCACCACCTATAAAAAATTATTTGCTTTGAAACACATGATAAGGTCACCACAGAAAATTGTTCTATTAAATTTTGCAGCAAATTTCTCACACACAGAAACTCATAACAAGTCACGTGGGTCATAGAAATCAAGAACATAAAAATACAATTCCAGAACGTCTATCACGCCAAACATATGCGAAAGTGCAACTGGGCAAGATCAAAATATTAACGCACTCATTTCCCGGATTTAAATCACAGAACTCAGTCATACTTAGGGGCCCATTTTGGCATAGAAGTAGCCATTGCTTACAGTGCAGACGTTATCGCCACTGTCGATGTAGTCTAGTTCATCGCCATTTGATAGTACTCGTGTCTACCTTTTTTCGGCACATTAACAGCCCATGCACGGTGGAGATGCCTTGTGTTTTCCTAACTGAGAGTTCAGGACAACCTTTCAAAAACAGCTGGTGACAGTTATAGCCAGCTAATCTAGTACGAGTGTTAAAAACCTATGCTTCAAGCGGCAGTTATTCTCGGCAAAACGAAAAGCAATCTAACGAACAATTTTTGGTATTGGTGATGAAAAACCAGCATCTTCTATACGCTGGACATACTTCACTATGGCTCTTTCGTGATCTTTTACAAGAACCTAGAACAAGTAATGTTCTCATACAGCCTATAATGTGCGCGTAGAAAATAATTTGTAAAATTATTAAATTTATCTGTAAGATCAGGCACTTATTTACTAGCATTTCCAGTTTCAATGCGTCTTTTTAGGATTCTGTAAAAAATGTGTTACAGCTGAGATTAATTTCATATTGACATTCTCCCATTTTTCATATCTTTTAAAAGCAACGAGTAGATTTGACTCCGACAAGGAAGCGCGATCCATTGTCATCACGTAGGATGGGCATAAACTGTTCGAAAAGAGAAGATTTATTAATATCGTTGCTAAGAAGGATTACTAAACTCCAAACATGTGCGTTAATATAAAGACGACACAGTAGTATGAATAATGAGCGACGATGCAACTGTAATGGCATCATCCCGCACATACTGAGCTAAGATGCCACACACGTTTATTTTTAAACGGTGGTCTTGGACGGGCGTGGTTCTACTGTCATCTTGTGCGCAAAATACAATTTTCTATACAGTAAAGTATCAGTTTGGTGCTTTGAATGTAACAGAGATTTATGGGCGTCACGTTATCACAGCTCCAAATTATAAAAACAGCCACTCGGCAGGCACTATCCTCAAGTTATTCATCAACATCACACACAGACTTTGAAAGTACGTATCGACCTCCTTGTGGCTGCTTCTGTAGGAATGCAGTGCAGCGCCTCCACAGGGTAGACGCAGATATCTGTGAATTACTATCAGAACTGAAAGCCTTTCTGGCGTCTTCCACCAACTTGCGCCTTCCCCCACTTACCTTATACAAAATTAATTTAATGAAATTTTATTAATAACATTTTTATTTTTATTATTTCTAACATAATTTATTTTAAACAGTAAAATTACACTTACAAAAATTCGCACTCTATGCTTTTGTTAACTATGTCTACAAAATCATTAGTTTTTAATTTAAAAAGTTTAAAATTAATTTTCAACTTTCATTTAATTTATTAACCACTAGAGAGAGACCTTGTGCGCCATCAGGCGTCGCTTTAGATTTCTCAACAATTAACTGAATCATACAGGTGACGATAATAAACGACATTTACTATAGAGTTCTTAAAGGCTTTCATCTAAGCAGACTGGTATCATAGATTCATAGATACAATAATTTTTTTAAAATAAAATATTCTTTTTCTATCATCTGACGCCAATATTCAAAAAGAGGTTAAACATGCTAACTAACCAAAACTTCTGCAATGAAACGACGTAGACATGAAAACGTGTTAATGAGAGAGAACGTTATGTTGTAATAAATTACTCGACTGCAAGCGTAAGATGTTAATAAAACATGCCAAGAAATCATAAGATAGTATTTGCATGATTAACTAACTTTAAAACCTAAACAGTGTAAATGGATGAAAAGTAGTAATAATTTAATTAGAAATATCTTCACTGGATTCGTTTGAATCTCGCTGATTATTACTTTGTCTGGAATTATTTGATTTCATAGTGGTTTATACAGATTGCCAGGGGATGACATGCTCCAAGGAATTGGTTCTCTGTGCAGTCCCTGTACTCCTCAGTCGGCTGCACCTTAGTGCAACTGTGCGATCCCTGTACTCCTCAGCCGGCTGCACCTTAGTGCAACTGTGCGGTCCCTGTACTCCTCAGCCGGCTGCACCTTAGTGCAACTGTGCGGTCCCTGTACTCCTCAGTCGGCTGCACCTTAGTGTAACTGTGCGGTCCCTGTACTCCTCAGCCGGCTGCACCTTAGTGCAACTGTGCGGTCCCTGTACTCCTCAGCCGGCTGCACCTTAGTGCAACTGTGCGATCCCTGTACTCCTCAGCCGGCTGCACCTTAGTGCAACTGTGCGGTCCCTGTACTCCTCAGCCGGCTGCACCTTAGTGCAACTGTGCGGTCCCTGTACTCCTCAGCCGGCTGCACCTTAGTGCAACTGTGCGATCCCTGTACTCCTCAGCCGGCTGCACCTTAGTGCAACTGTGCGGTCCATGTACTCCTCAGCCGGCTGCACCTTAGTGCAACTGTGCGGTCCCTGTACTCCTCAGCCGGCTGCACCTTAGTGCAACTGTGCGATCCCTGTACTCCTCAGTCGGCTGCACCTTAGTGCAACTGTGCAGTCCCTGTACTCCTCAGTCGGCTGCACCTTAGTGTAACTGGTTCACTCTCAAATAACTCAAACAGAATGAAAATAAATTTGGTTGTTGCAGGGGAAAGAGGGCGGAGAAAGAGGGGAAATCTCCGCTCACGAAACGAAAATATTTATTCTGGCAGAGAAAAGTGATTCACGACCCTTAACTTTTAATATACATTTAACGACGAGAAAATGATTATCCCTTCTGCTAATACATATATATTAAAACGTAAATGTATTTATAGTATCTCATTTTAAAAATATTTCTTAATTATCATTAGGTTCCAGGCATTCTTTCAGAACGTTTTTTAACTCCGATATAAGGGTTATTTACAGTAAAAAGAGAACATAAATTAATAAACAAAATCAGTGTTTGTTCCTACATCAACATTACCTGTCAATATTTACTGCTGGAAACGTAGTTGCAATGTTGCTTGGGAAAATGTAGCATATTCCAGTGTTTTTTTTATCAAGTTTATATTATGTACGGCATATGAGTAACTTATTATTATATTATCCAAAATGACGCGCAGATTATTTCTGCCTTCTAACGTATGTAATGTGATAGCGCGTATACCAAGACTCCGAAAGTTTCGGACCCACCAAAATCTCAGATATCTCACCCACACTTCATCAACAACAATTTTATTCGCACTCAGCTCTGAAAACCATGAACGATAGTGGCTTGAATTACATTTGTACGAAAACAGCATATCACCTGTATAAAAAAACCCGTGCACATACGTATGTAGTTTTATCGCCGAAAGGAAGGTATGTTGAAACTAACATAACACTTTTTCGTAATCTGTCAAACAAATAAGTAGTTTTCATTCAACAAAACATTTCCTTTCGGATTATTTTTTTTGGGCACATCAAAGGGGTTTATCTAACTTAAAACCGCATTTTGTTAAATGCACAAAATCACTTTAGTTTGATTCTAAATTTGAACAAACAAAATATTTCGTATGAGCACTTGAGTATTTTTGGTCATTATGCAGACAGTAATTTTGTTTGCTGAAATCAACTGTTTCTCTCGATGACCGTTTCGTTATTTCATCAGGATCTTACAAAAGCCTGTGAATAAAAAAAATACTCTTTTTTTTTGTAGCTCTAGTGAACAATATGGACACATTCTGTGATAAATCGAAGCACGTTTGATTGTAACACGGTGAACTCGGCATTTCATTGGCTCACAGACGGCCAATGAAAGTTGTGCTGTAGGCGAGACTGGTGTAAAGTCGAAACTGCTGCCCTAATAAAGTCGTAGATACAGTCAGTGTTTACGTATCTATTGGCAATTCCAACAAGCTAGATCTCCTCCCATACGTATATCCCCGACAAAATATTTTGCAACTTTCATTATTACGATAAATTAAAAATTATAATACCCATTTTACAGGTCAGATAATGAGAAAAAATTGAAACGAAATTATTTTTCTATGTTTAAAACAAATACATACGTATTAAAAAAAAATGCCAACAAAAATACAAATAATACGCCTGCGAGCACGCAAAATAGAATTTTCCTCCCTTTCGATACACCGCCGGGCAGTGAAAATAGCTCATCACGAATAAACCAAGCGGTAAACAATACTACGTAAATAGCGAGAGTACGGACTGGTATTCACATGGTCCCATGTTAGTGCGTTTGCATTTGACAGCATGCCCGGCAGTGGCGCTGCAAGCACCGACCAGCAATCGTGGTCACTGGCGTGTAGTCGGAGCCGCATTAACGTGAGAAACTCCAGACGATACCAATCAAGCGTACATGGTGAAGAATAATGCTGGAAAAACGCCAAAGACGTAGCTTTGCGCAATTGACGGGTTCGAGAGAGGACTCGTAATTGGGATGAAAACTGCGAGGTGGCCGTATCCTCGTATAGCCCAACATGTGGATCGTTCGTGCTATAATGCCCGGCGCTGTTGGAAGCAGTGGATACGTGGAAGACCGGCTGGTCAACGTCGACTACCAGTCGAGGGGATTAACGAATAGTGCGCCAGGTGCGGAGGGGTCCCATGGAGAACCGGTCTATGATTTTGGCCAGTGTTGAGGCTCCTGTGTGACCACGAATCATTTCCTGACACCTTGCGGAGGTGAATCTGCGACCGCAGCGTCCATTACGTGTGCTGCCATTAACTATGCGACTGCGACGGCAGTGGTGCCGGGCCAGAGCAGTGCGGAACACCTCAGGCTGGCGATGTGCGGTGTTAGGTGATTATAGCCGCTTCGTTATTGGGACTGATGTTCATCGACTCCAGGTGTGGAGGACAGCTCATGAGTCCTACAGTCCCAATCTCGCTACCGAGCGGCACTCTTTGCCCACGCATTCATACGAATAGACAAAAATATGAATAGAATAAATTTTACAAATGTAAAGTTCTATGTATTGATATTTCTATATACACTCTACAATTATATTAAGATTCTATATACGGTAGTACATACGTGTTTTCTTCTGGAACGAACGAGTATTTTTGATTTTATCAGAGTACTTCCATTTCTGGCCGGGATTCCGGGTGAAATACTCCAGTAGGATAACACCCATCCGCACATGGCACGGATCGTCCAAGACTGCATTCGTCATGTCCAAACACTACCACGGCCTGCCCGTTCTCCTTACACGTCCCCAATTGAGCATGTGCGAGACCAGTTGAAAAGCCAGCTACTTCCGTGTCACGTATCTGGGATTTGGAACACACCGTCCAACAATTGTGGGTCCGTCTACCTCAGAACAACATCCGGCGCCTGCCTCAGAACAACATCCGGCGTATGCCTCAAAACATCCGGCGTCTGCTGGACTCCATGCCGGTTCGTGTTGCAGCGTCTATCGCAGTGTGAGAGGTAGCGACGCACCACTGAAGATGACCTGATGGCATACACATCTGTATCACTACCTATATAAAGTTTCTGTACCATCCGATGCATCCTTCTGTGTGCACTAGTTTTACTGCCCACCAGTGTACAATTCAGCTAATCGTACCGAGTAAAGCTGGACCAGGGGCAAATGACCCGTTCGTCCCGTCCAAAGCCAGCCCTGCTTATACAGTAGCTTGTCTAGAATGTATCTATTGGCTTTGAATTGTTCCGCATTTCATGAAGATTTGTTTTGTATCTTCTTTCTGTCCAGCGTAGATACGTCCACCGCGTGAAAAATATAATTAATATAAAACAAGAATTGGCGCGTCTGTGAAATTACACAATGAAACAGAGGCGTACGCACGCTACCTTTGCGCAAAATTTTTACTTTAATATGCATGCCTAAGTATCTGCATTTCTGGCCCGGTATTTTCTTTAAGATTTGTAGCTTGCCGACACATGCATACAGTGACCCTGTCTCAACCGACCACCAGCTGGAATTTATTTTCCAACAGAAATAGAGACATTCTCCTCCCCCCTCCCCCCGGTTCACCTTACTGTGGTTCAAAGAGTATGATAATTTGGTTTTACCAAATGAGAGAGAAGGAATACTTTTTATAAATTATATTTGAATAATTCCCGAAAACAGGTACATATATACCACCAAACGGTTATGAAGTTAATACAAAAATTTACTTTCAAAGCCCCAAAATTAAATAAGAAAATATGTAAAAATACTACAGAATAAAACAAACAATCCTCTAACGAATTACAAATTTTAAATGTGATTACGAAACCTCGTAGGGTAAAACTCAAATTTATGAACCCGAATTAGTAGCCCCCCCCCCCCCTTCTCCACCAACATATAGGAACAGAGTTCTGATCGAATGTGTCTGTAAGTCTTCTCCTCAAAGTCCCTCAAAAAGGCGAACACCATCCTTTTATTTCTTCTGCGCCCCGTTCTGGAATTTTTTCTAACGTCCGTGTTGCATAGAGCGACCAAGGGTGACATGACAAGCCGCTCGCGCCGCCAGGAGACACCCCCGTGGGAGGAGGGGGAGGGAAGCGACGCACAAGCCCGGCAGTGGGCCGGCGCGCCAGTATGTCTATAGCCCGCCTGCCGGACACATCGGCAGGGCAAACCAACAGTCCGACGGGGTGCACACACCTAGGTAGACCTCGTCCACATCGGCGATGATCATCCGAGTAGTTCACGTAGTAGTAACAGTATATGGCGCGGGTACTCCTTAGGCCGTGTTCCGAATAACCAGCATCTGCACTCCCACTCCCTCCCAGAATTCCCTGCATTCTCTTCATTTGGAACAAATCCACACTCGCACTCGCTATTTACAAGTATTGTTATCGTTTGTTGTTTATTGTTTTCGTTCACTTGAGGTAAACAAATAATCTTAATCCTTATATCTGTGACTGCTACCATTTAAATAACACTTATATTACGATGCATGTTGAACATGATATACAATAGCAAACTCGTTATATATTGCAAATAAATATTTCTTCTCTATTGCAAACAATTATTTACAGTGTAAAATTGTTTGTTCGTTCGGCATCGTGTGGATGACGACAGTGTTCAAACATAAATAAACAAACAATATCCCGAGAGCATACATAGAGCATGCATCGTCACACACTACCAACACGCACTCGTGCACTCGCACTCTGTCATATGGAACAGCACTCTCTGACGTCACTTCCGGGTGAGAGTGTACGAGAGTTAATATTCTGACTATTTGGAACACAGCCTTAGTGTAGGCGCACGGTGATGGATGGGACACCGTCACAGATTCTACTAAACTTGAACAAGCTATAACTGAATTTTTGACGTGAATGCGTATTTAAATTTGCGACCATAATGGGAGACAATCCACAAAATCCGGTTGATAACAAAATCGGAGGATACAGTTTGGCATTGCAGCTCCGAATCTATCATCTACAATCAAAATTCAATTACACCACTCGAGATTGCCATAGGATCAAAGAATATGTTACGTTGAGTGAGGACTGCGAAGCATCGCGCGTTGTGAACAAAACAGGGGGGCGCAATTTTGAAGAATTCGTTTCGCTGCGTCTCGTAACTTCCGCATAGTATAACTTTGTTTGGACGAGGAGAAGCTACGACGCTCGTTTAAGTTTCAATCGACAGCTCTCGTCAAGATCAATTGATGCGTGTATTAAAAAAAATTGTGTGGCGTGGTTATGGTTCAATGTAAAAAAATTAAGAAAACTTAACACAATTTCGGTTTCTACTCGTCAAAAAGCCAAGTCGAAATCCAGAAATCGTATACGCTTGGAAAGAGCATCTCGAAGGCAATCCAGTGATACTCATAAAACACCATATGATCGAGTGGAGCGGTGCCGGGAACGTAAAATAAACATTAAGGCGTCCGAGAGCGCCAACGTAGACGTGTTCACGAAAAGCAAACGGCCGTGTCCCCAAACACAGCCACGCCCCATTTTTACTGAACAGATTCAGTTCTGCAGCATTCTACACAAATTTCCCTAAAATCCGAAGGCGCAGTCTTGTCACGCAGTGCAGAACGTGGTTCTAAACCTCTCAGGGAGGTGGAAATAGGGATACATATTTTCCGCTTCCGTGTTTCGTTACTAAGCACTGCGCTTGTACTGCGTTTTGAACTACGTGGACAATTTCGAATGTTTTCTCAAATAATGTGTTGTAAATAGTCTGTAGAGTTACAAGAAAGTGTTGGGCAACTAGTTTACAAAGAACTGTTTTTAACAAGTACAGTAATGTTCTACTGTGTAGGTATAAATCAGGGGTGAACCTAGAAAGAGGAGAGGGTATAATTCCTCACCACCGTCAATAATATTTATCCTTACATTGACTTGAAACTGTCCTGTAAATTTTTTGACGCTGAAATGGAACACCACAATTGTTTAGAATACTGATTTTACTTGAGTGATATATCCAATAATGTCTCCTAAAATTACGATGAAAAGTGATTCCCTACCATCGAAAGTTTAGATCAGACCCGCTCGTGTGGTAGAGCACAGTCGCGCCACGAAGTCTCGTGACGCAAAACCCGATGCATGGCGAAGTTACGTTTCGCAACGACCTGTGTGTCTTGTGGAAGCCCTACGCCTAGCAGGGATAATGAGAGCCGAGCTGTGTGTACTCGCCTGCTTGCGCCAGCCCGAGGCCTGACGTGGTTGCACGCTCTCGCGCAAGGCTTACGTCAACTCGATACAGCCTGCACACGACCCGCCTGCCTGAAGGCGACGCACTGTAGCCATACTGGCGACACTATAGCACGCGAGCCTAGCACCCCGTGTCGCCCCCCACGCGAAAGACGCTTAAATGACCTGCAGCGTTTCCGTCTCTGCACTGTACCGTACCAGTTATGTGTGTTACACTGGAACTTTATTGCATTTGATCAAAGCCCACAGATTAAACTGCAGACCTGTATAAGCTGTTCAAGATAAAGTGAGCTCTTTTGAAATCAACCTAAGAAAAAGTCACTGCCCCTACCTGCATATATTTTAACGGGTGCACCGAGAGAAATGCACCCAGTAAAGTTGGTAACGATGGATGGGAAGTAGTTTCGTTTCTTAACGTCGAATAAATAGTTTTAGGTGACCATTTCTGATGATTTAAATTATTTCTTTCGCTTCCTGTTTATTTTTAAATGCATCAAAGTGTAAGAATGAGAAGATTAGTAAAATATTTATTTTTTGAATAATTTCAGTGTTACTTGGCCGAGGCATGAAAAGAGTTATGAGGCACATGACGTGCATGCAAATAGATCTTAAGCAGGGTTTTCAAAAGTGCTTCTTTTACTGTGAATAGCCTATAGTTGTATTTTTCTCCTACCTCTTAAGGAAACTGCGCAAGCAAGCTCTAAAAAAAATTGTGATCCCCTCCCCCCCTTTTCCCAACCCAAATTTAACGATTTGTTTTACTGCACTTAATATGATAAAAACAAATCTATACGGCTTTAGATGATTGGTTTTAACTTTTCTTGCAAAACGTCGTATTCCCAGGAAATGTACTTACTGAAATACGTGTAAACGTACAAACAACGATTACGCAAAAAATACATAATACAAAGCACTCTTAAGGGGGAAAAGGGGGGCTGTGTCTTGTAGTGAAGTTGGCACTTCTGGTGCTGCAAAATGCGCCCGTCCCTAAACTTTTGTTTTGATATAAATTATGGCTGTATTTACACACATATTGCTTCCTATTTGCATATTTTGACACAAAATAACTATACCTGTTTGAACATTACTAAAACTATTATCGATCTACATTTTATGTGACTATATGAAAAGCACACATTTTAATCTACAGAGCTTTAATAAGACGCCCATAGTGAGACTAGGGGAGGGGACAAATGCCCCATTGCCTCCCTTTTCCGACGCCCTGGGAGCCTCCGTTCGAAACAGAAATGAATCCAGACTTGAAGTTGTTTTTGAAGCAGAAAAGGTGGCTGGACTTGACAAGTTGCCAGGACTGAAAATATAGAATTCTTCCGGGAGAACGTTCGGATTTAAACATGAATCGTAGCTATTTTTATGTTTACTCAGAATTTATGAAAATAAAATATTAAATTAAAGAATTATAAATATTTGGTCTAATTTGACATTTCTTGCTCGTCGCTTTTCTTTCCTTTTTATGTATCGCTCTTATCCCCTGTCCCTTAACTTCGCTCACTCGGACTCTTTTAACGTTTCTTTCCTTTTTGTTCTTCGTGCAGTTTTGAGGGACTTGGTGGGATTGCCAACCTTCTTGCGACGTCCTATCCGCCTCTGTGGCGCGATTTTGATCTGCACGGTACTTCTAAACGCGATGTCACCGAATATGAAAATAAGAGTAGGCCTACCACTAAAGGAGAAACCCACTGCAAATTTTCCACGATTTTCTGGAAATAGTTTTACGGCCAACACAGAGTAGTTCTGTAATCGTTACCGTATGCACCATTGTGCGGTCAAAAAAGCAAGTTTTCAGCTGGAAAAAAAAAATTCACAGGCACTCACCTTATTAGTGTAACAATCGCCAGATGAACTCATATATAACTCATACGCATAATTTTTTTAAGCCATTTAAGTAACTCGTCAATCACGGTCACTAAAGGATGATGACGAAATTACTGACAAATAGCTGTATCTATTAATTATTCGAAGACTACATAAATATCGTAGCTCACAGCGTCATAATCACTAAATAAAATTTGGGTTCAGAGACTTGTATAATACGCATCAGTGTGTCAGGACAGTCCCAGTATTCCTAATGCCAATTCATCGCTAAATGGTATAGTTGCCACAAGATTTGCCATTTGTAAAATATCATGCCCGTTGTATATGTTGCCAGTACATCCCTGGGTAGAGATTGCTACATCCGTGGAAGAGTGTTCCATACTAATCACTAGTCCGTTAAGAGTTTCCTTATTATGGCTTGCCCGCTCCCCTGACACGTCCCCAATTGAGCATGTGCAAGACCGGTTGAAAATACAGCTTTTTAGGAGATACAGGTTGCAGTTTTTTCATCGATGCCAGGTATCGCATTGTAGGACTTCATGGGCACGGCTCATTGTTTCGTGTAGCTACAGTTGCTAATGACTGGTAGGGGGAGAGCTGGAATAAATGTGAAGGTCATCGTGAGCAAGCATTTAGCCCTACGTTTTGTGTGTCACCGCACATTTACTCATCCTTGGCCACAGACTACCTATCGTCTAACTCAACGGACCATGTGTCTTAGAATCGAGACACGTGCCTTCCAATGAGTGAATTACGATTGTGTTTTATTACCAATATGTGTCGCTGCTGCCGCCATATTTCGTTGAAAGACCGAAATAACAGGAGAATGTTCAAGCTTCGCCTCTGATGTCCGTCAACAGGTGCGACACTTGCCTAATTTACCTGCCGGCCGCCAGGGAAACCAGCGCCTTAAGAGCCGCCCAAATCTTTCTACTCCATTACACTTGTAGAAGAAGCAGTTTAATTCTGATAGGGGTGGATTGAGGGGTAGGGGATTTTTACTCTTTAGTAGGCAATCCCTACTAAATCCTAAGGGGCGGTACTGATAATGCGCGTTTGTAATGGATTGATCCAATTAAGGACGGGTGGTTGATGGTGTTCGAACCTTGTGCCCGTTCTTCAAGGCCACGCTTGCCTGTCCATCAGAACACATCCTCCATGTTCTGCTACGTGTGTATGTAAAAGTACGCGCGTGTGTGTGTGTATGTAAACACGGAGGAAAAAGTCGTACAACGCGTCCATATGGCATGCAATATGCTGAGCACTCAGTGAGATAACGTAGCCGCGGATTTCGTGTTTGCAGGATGACTCACGACCCTCCAGCCTGTGCTGCGACCATACAGACGCATCAGCTGTGTCAACTCGGTGCCGTGAGCTCGGAGATCTCGCGGTGCAGACTAGCAGGCTGCTTTGAAATCCCGCCACTCGTTACAAGCTCATCCACGGTGGGGGGGGGGGGGAATAAGGGAGGGGTTAATAGGAGATATGACCTTCCCTCTCCCCTCCCCAACCCCCCTAATATTCTACCCTTACGTTGACATGAATCTGTCCAGTGGGTGTTTTAAAACTGAAATGAACTAACATCAAAGTTGACTGAATAGAGATTTTCGGACATTCGCAATTGCGATGCAGATGTCTGTCATGCAGATGTCAAGCAGGACTAAGCAAGGAAAAAATACTTAAATAAGATAAGTAACCAATGGACGAAAAAAAAATTAATATTTGTATACAACGCTGGAAAATTCCAAGAGAGAATAGAGTCAAAAAACGGAGCAGCAACTAATCACGAAAAATATATGTGTGTGTATATATATATATATATATATATATATATATATATATATATATATATATATATATATATATATATATATATATATATATATACATATAACCAACATATAGCACATAGAAAACAATACAGGCTAGGGGACCTGCTTTAAAAAGTTAGGACAACACTGACAAAATGAGCAGGAACAAAATGCGACAACACAACAAAGAAACGCACTCAAACACAGCGGTTTTACCAGACACGACAGAAACCAAGCCAGGTATGCTTTAGTCAAGAATATATAGATACTGTATGCACAAAGCCAGAAAATTCCATGAAGGAATCGAGTCAAATAAAACAGGACAGCACACTAAATGTGAAAAACTAAAATACTATACATATATGCGAATAAACTATATGCGAACGACAGATAACACACCGAAGATGGCACAGGCTAGTTATCTACTTACACAAATAAAACAAACACAACGAAGAAACTCGCACAAACACAGTAGTCTTTCCAAAACTGACCGAATACAACGTTTCGGGAACTGCTATCTTTTCCCGTCTTCAGGCAGCTATACACAGGGTCTAACTTTTGTAAGCAGGTTTCTAGCCTGTGTAGTTTTCTGTGTGTTGTGTGTTGGTCGTGTGTATATTTACATATATTTCTTGTAAATAGTTGTTTTTCTGTGTTTTGACTTTAAATTTTCATCGTTGTATCTATTTATTATCTCGTCCATAGGTTACTTGTCTTATTTAAGAATTTTTTTTCATGCTCAGTCCTGTTCTTCCATAACAGACATCTGCATCGCAGTGGCGAATGTCCAAATATCTCCATCTAGTCATTCACTCCCATCGCAATATTCAGTCAAAGATCACAATATCAAAATTGTTTAAAAAGCAGATTTTATTTGATTAATTTAGTATTGTCTCTTATAATTATGATGAGTGAGTGCTCTTTCAGACCACGAATAGAGTCTATACCCATCGCCTACAAAATAGAAAAGTAACCCCCTCCCTCTCACATACACAAACGAAAGTCTAGTTCCGTTCCTGATGACCTGTTTGTCGGTTAAACGTTCAATGGCGGCTGCAATAATGACCACTCTGCAACCAAAATAACATATGCAAATAGCCCGTCAAATTTAAATTGATTTACCACAACAGTTAATAACGGTAATTCAGTGATTCCAATTTCACATAAATGCACGATGATCAAAAATATGTAATTAAAAGTATTATTCGTAAAACACTTCAATCTTAAAAAGACCTAAAATTAATTAATTTTATATAATGCATCTTATTATTCACCCAGTTTAATACTAAATACTAGGATTTCAAATTTTCGTATATAGTTTCCAGGTGACATTTACTCAGGAGAAAAATGAGAATGGGTTCAGTAACCTGCAGGCTATACCTCTCAGTCCTGTGTATATGTCTAGCTGAGCTGACGTCACATATTAGGTTCACAATATTCGTCGCCACGTATGTTACTGGCGTGGTTCTGTCGCAGACTTAAACAATCTTTCACGTGTGTTTAGTTTAGTCTATTTTTACGAATTTTCGAAGTTTCCTGTATCTAAATGCGTGTTTTAAAAAGGTTTAAAAAAATAATCAAAATGGATCTATAAGTATTTTATTGGATTTGTACGTAAACGAAAAAGCCTCGCATACTCACCGACTCATCAAGTTACAGCCCGAAACGCAGGACCAGGAAACGAAATATTACAGGTGGCTTCCGCTTAGTATGTAGATGCCTACTGGGATGGGATTATTATTTAATTAGAAAGGAATAAAATATCTGTTTGTACAGGAGCCTCAATATATAGTATCCCCAAAGTGGAGTGGGGAAATTAGGGAGGCTATTAAAAATGAGGCCTTGAGAGCCGATGAAGGTGAAGCGAGGTGAGTATGGAGCAACACTGGAATGAAGGCGCAGGGAAACGGGACATCATCGAGAAAACCCGCAGACCAGCGGCATCGTTGGAACGATTCCCACATGCGACCCCACCGGGATTCGAACCCGGTTCAACTAGGTGGGAGGCGAGTAGTCTAACTACTACGCCACCCCAAAGAAATATCCGTAGCATTCCCCTTCCCCCTTTTTTAAAGTAATTACCTGTACAAATTAGTGAAAACTAATTTCGCGATTTTTCAAAATTCAACCTTGAAACAATTAAAAGGGCTAAAGTGTGTTTTCATAGAATATTCCAAATGTTGTGACTGACCGTTCGCCACCAATTACTTGCTTCCCCTGCCAATTGAGTCCATATACAGTTTGACCACTCTTGCCTGCACATCCTGTATCTCTCGAAATATAACGTGCAATCGTTTAGGAATGGTTGCGGGTCCTCATTTGGCAGGCCTAAAAAAAGTTGGTAACCGCTGAAATCGTGCCAGTGTTGTACTGGCTTCGACTGCTCTTGTAATAGCGATTATTCTGGATTATTGCTGTTTTGCTGTGGACATGTAAAAGTGTGGGTTGTGACGTCTCCTGCTGAGCATATGTTCTTCCGAGCAGAGGCGTTGAATGTACCAGTGCGCTTTGGTACACACTGGCCCATTCTGAACGTTACTGCCCCCAGTGATGTGTGCTAGACGATTCCGCCCCTGCTACTGACTTGGCTTCTAACTGCAGCGATGTAAATGTGCATTGCCCACAGCGGAATCTTCTGGCGGCTTGATTTGTCATGTCTTGCCTGGTCAGCCACTGCTGGTGCATTTTGCGCCCGCACATGTCACACCTCATGGTTTCCTGTTGCCCTGATCTGCAAATCTCTTGTTAACACTGTTTCTGTGTTTGCAAATTTTCTGTTTTTAATTCCTTTGAAAATGTCCCTGGTCGGAAAAGAATTTGTTCGCACTGCTCGCATTAAATACGGCCTTACTGGTCAGTGGTCGCTTTTTCCATTCTGCTTAAGCATTGTGGGTGAAAGTTACGGCACACAAATCAGGGTTCCATTTCCCCTTTCTGCACACGTGATCTGTTTTGCACACCTGCCACCTTGCCAATGTGTAACTATATTTACTGTTTAATTTAGATCAATTAATTGAGGTGGGTTATACTGGCAAATATATCTGCTAGACAAACTTTGTTGATTTTGTGCCGGTTGTAATTTGCCACAGTCAGCACACTAAATTGCTGGTGTACTATCGGATGTACAACTCCACGCTTTGCCCACTCGGGCTCTGTTTGCCTTCGTTATTCTGTCTTTGCGTAATTTTTATTTATGAATTTCCCTACACGAACATGTGATTTATCCAAAGAGGTTATACCTAATGTGGGTTGAGCACACGTCAAACATAATGGCTTAGCTTGGCCTGCTCTCGTGCACCAGTTCAAATATTTCCGGTCATTATATGTTACTGCCATGTGCTGCAGAGCGCGAGCTTCAGTGTCAAACATTGTGCTGACACGCGGCTGTCCCTCTGAAACAACATAATGCGGAGGGGGAGGAGGAAATTGATCGCTTCTCACGATGTCCTGTTTCCTGCTGTTTGTAATCGTGTTACACAGCTGCTCGTGGGACGCATGTGTTTTTCCCGTACACTGCTTGTGAGAACTGTCAAAACAGCTTTTAAAAAGTTTTTGAAATTTTGCTGTTGGCTTTTGAAAAATGTTCTTAATGATTGCCCTACAACAGTTTTGAAAAAATTTGCAAAAAATGCTCCTGAAAAATGACTGGAAAAGTTTTCTTTACCTTTTGCACAAAAAAGTATTAAAATTTTTAATTGTTTCAAAATAGGTTCGAAAAGTCTTTAAAGTTGTCCTCAATGATCGTTGCACTCCAAGTTTGTACACTGATAAAGTTTATTGTTTATTTTGGAATTTTTAAAATTAGTTTTGAAAACTACTGCAAAATTTTCCGAAAATGTTTCGGAAATAATAAAATAAAATTTGGATTGCTTTTCAAAATAGACTATGTTGACTGGTATTGCTTGTAAATACCGTCCTAAATTGCTTGTTGATGAGTCTGGTGGACTTATACTGCACACATTTAACTGAGTGATAAATATGACATGAGCCAAACACTCTCATGTGCTCTTGTGACCGTCTGTGCCGCTGCTATCGCGTTAGTGTACACCAGGGGCGAGTCGAACAACTCAGAGTACGTTGGTGCAGGTCGCTGGGAATAACGAGTAACTTTTCCGCTGACCCAAATCGCGTAACTTGAAATCGACCGTTTAACCTGTTGCACACAAGAGGGACCTCTTGCGGGCAATAAGTTAGCGGTCTGGCATTGTGTTCCTGTAAAGCCACGGCCGTCATACGATAGTACCATTGGAGGGAACGTGGGGAATGGTTGTACAACAGCATTACATGTGTTTTATTTTGGCGTGTGTCGGCGGGCGTGTACGCCGAAGTATAAGTGTATCGATGATGTGAAGTGTTTCAAAAGGTTGTTTTATATACCCCATTAATTGTGTTAAGACGCCACTATTGTGGTCACAAATTAGAATATGAATTCCTTCGTAGGTGTGCAGAATGAAGCTCGTTTTAGCATTCAACTGTATCTCATAGATTAATACCATAGGTTTGACGTCAAGGAAAATGCGTGTTCACAGGACGTTACTTTATGCAACTGATGCCCTGCGAACGACAAAGTGCAGTACTCTCGCCAGAACCAGATTTGGGGAGATTTTTTTTAAGGTCATAAATGTAAAGGGTTTTTTTTTCATCATTATTATGTCGCATTTTCACACAGTGTTCATCCCGCATATTCATGTTTATATAAAACATTCGTAAGATCGGCAGCATTCCTGTGACATTGTCACAAAACCTGTTAATTTAGCATTTAGAGCCACGGGAATGTCGCCAAAATGCGTAATGTAATTAATAGGAATTAAGAGGGCATACAGAAGTGGCTTATAACCTTTGTGTAAAAGTAAGGACAAAAAAGCATAATGCGCTAGCACGAATCTGAACGCACCCTCAGCTTTCGCCCGCGCGAAACTGAGCATCGTTCGGAGTCTGACCTCCGCCATCAGACACGCGCTACTCGGGAACCGCACTCTTCAATGCATCCCCTCGGTATAGCAACTTTTGGGCTTTAATCATTAATTGAACAATAGTGTAACTTCTGGAACCTCGTTGATTTTATTCTAATACCGAGGGACCGACCGACAGCTAATTTTACCATACGAACTTCAGTGTGCAGTATGCAAGTTTCGAAAGCAGCATCGGCTATCGGCATGCCACAGTGCTGAGTCCGCATAATAGAATTTTGTGGAGTACAACATCAGTTGTATTCAGTTATATGCAATAAAAGTGTAATTAATTCCCACCTTTTATTGCTTTTACCTTAGGAAATTTAGGGCAGTGCGTCCTTAAGGCTGAAGTTCAACCTCAGTGCTTTGTGTTGAGTTTTAAGGACTCTGCCCTCCATAGGCAGAGTAGAGTCAGTGTTTACCAATGACTGTGTAAGGGGGCCTTTACCCTTATGCTTGAATAGTGGTAGAAACCACTATTTTAACATCAGTGCCGGTAAGTGCACGACAAACACCACAACCAGCACGATGGCAACCTCAAGGAATCCCTGTGGCTGTTGACCCACGACCCCAACATTTGCTCAATCGAGCTGGCGCCGGGCAACACATCATCTCGCCCATGCCTTGGGTAACAAGCAGGGTGACTCACATCGTGTGGGGCTAATTAAACAAGCAGCAAGTAAACAGGCCACCTATGACCTACGTCATAAATCACGTGTACAATGCGGGAATCATACAACATGCACGGCAAGTCACATCAAAATACGACATAGTTTGAGAAGAAAGTGCGACGTAAATACAAAATTAAAGGCTTCATTCAGCATAAACAGCTACATCTTGATGTGTGTACAAAACTGATGGGTTGCAGGTTATGCGTAGCGACACAAAATGTTTAAGAGCACTGGTAAAGAAACTGGCAAGTCAAAATATTAGTATAAATTTAATGTCATTAGTGTCCTGTGTGTACCTGCAAACACAGTTGGTTATGCAAACAGTCTCACACATTTGCAAATGCTATAACAAGCACGTAATTTCTAATTTGTTTACATACAGTGTTACTATTTAATGATCATGCAAAAATTACTAGGAAGTTGACATGCACTTAAAGTTGTTGGAAAATGCATACATAATTTATGTACGTATTTTTCATTCAGTGTATGTATGCATTTCAGGGCTGTGTGCTTGTATGTGTACGTGAGTGTTTTGATATGCACGAACTGTATCCCGTGGCAAATGACACGTTGGTGAGTTGTGGAAAACATGTTCCCCGCTTCAGTGCAATAAGAGTGTATTTATGCATTTAAGTGCTGTATTATGTATGTAATGTTACGTCTTCTTGTATGGTGTAAAGCCTAACGTGCAGGAAATCATGTGTGCATGAGAGAAGAGTGTTGTGTCATGTTATGTATTATGTGTGGCGTAACTGCCTAATGTGCAGGAAACCACGTGTCTGCAAGCCGGTAAGTAACGATTAATAAAATCCTGCATACCCCAATCAATAAGTGAGTAACAAAATAGCCTTTTCGTAGCATCGCAACACATAAGACAAATATGTGCAACAGCAAAAGCTGGAAGTGTTACTAAATTCATTTTTAGGCCAAACTAACCTAACGAAATTACATTTAACTGTTTTGGCGCACTTAGAGAAATTTTCTGCAAGCAAGCATAATTTTTGTGCAGGAAAGAGGGAAGTGCGTGCGAGGCCGCCATTTTCAGACAGGGCCACGTCACGCCACCCACTACCCTTCACAATGACCCCGGGGTCTCAGGGGATGCATCACCAGCGGGACATGTAGCAACAGGGGACTACCCCCCCCCCCCCAACTTTTCCGCTCATTCTTGGCAAGCAACTGGACTTTCCTCGATGCGCACATGAGGAAAGTGGGTCAATTGTAAAGACTACACAACAACTGTCACGATGGCAGACACTACGCGAACTATATTTGGGCAGTCGTGCGGTACATGGCCTAACCTAAGATGCACATGTGGCGGGAAAGTAAGAACATTATGCCTAAAGTGTGTATGTCCCATAGCTGAAACAGATGCAGCCCAGGCCATTGGTTGCCCATGTGGGGGGCCGGAGGTCACAAAACGTTTAGAAAAAAGGGAAAATAACAGCAGAATCTGGTCAGCATGGAGAACGACCTCTGTCGGCACAGACAGTGAGCGTTCCAGGGCACCGGCGGCCCCATAGAGAAGCACACCTACAATCATACACACGAGAGTAACCTACAAATTAATTTTGGCAGTGAACCTGAACAAAATTATCGCAAGGGATGGTGCGAGAAATAAATGCTGTGTTCTGGTATAGGGAAAGGCGAAATGGAATGTGCAAAATGTAGGAAAGATTTTCATGCATGGTGCCTAACACTAGATGAGCATGCAGCGAAAGACCAGCAGGGATGATTACTATGTAATGGTTGCACGAGTACACTCATCCCAAACTTCCGCAGACAGTTAGACTTTGTCCCAGGGAGTGAGATACTACCACACAGGTGTCATCAAGATGTATGCATGGAAGAGCAGGGCGAAACAGGTGTGGGTGAGCGATGTGGAAAGTTGTCTCATTGGCAGTGCACTACCGAACACGACATTGTCAACATAATTGCCCTACATTTTTACTGTGAGCAATGTGTCCACAGGTAGCAGGAGCAATTGCAACTTGCATTTTCGGAGCATCGAGAAGCCCGCTATGAAGCATCCAGCATGATTATCAGCCTAGTAGGTGTCGAAGTAGTAGAGGTACGAACGAACCGGACCACAGGAGACAGTTGTGAGGAGGGCGATAGGCGACCTCTGGTAATACAACCAGCCAGGGTCAATGATCAAGCTCAGGCATCTCAGATACGTCACCTAACCTCGAACAAATTTCAGATGTTACCAACATTCTCAGGGTTAAGCAACGAAGATCCTCAAGCAGTTTTGAGAGATTGCACGGGCCGCTTAACAATGTATACAGTTTGTCGTCAAGAATGGGCGCAATGCGTCGGCGAACAAATGCAAGAGGAAGCACACACATGGTGGAGGTCCATCAAGCATTACAACATGGCATAGGAATAGTTCCTAACAGCATTCAATTGCTGCTTTGAAAATACCTTTTCATCACTACAGGCACAAAGTAGGGCAGTTTTGGACGCCCAAGGTCCAAAGGAAAGCTTAACAGCATTTGTCACTCACAAAGTTGACATGGTCTGGCAATTTCACCCACACATGAGCGACACAGAGATTTTGGAGGTAGTGGCCTCCACTGTATGGCCGAAATACAAACTGACAATGGCACCACTAATACATGGCAGTGTGGAAACCTTCATAAGGTCAGCAGCACTATTGGACCAAGGTGACAGGGAGTACTGGGCAGGAAGGACAGAAAGGGAGAATGGGCAGGCCAACCATGGTCAAGGCCCAGTGCAAGGCAATGGACCCAGGTATCAACCCGCACACTCTGGTAATGGAAGGGGAAGTAACTTTCAACGTCGCAGGGAACTGGGACGCGGGCCTGACATTGGCCCACCCCAACTAAGATGGAATGGACCAAAGGGAAGGAGCACCAAGAGAAGGAGCAGTAAGAGAAGAGAAGAGAGGGCAAAACTTCCCACTTCAATGCTGAAACTGCCCTGAGAAACACTGGAATAAAGAGTGCCCAGTCCTGAAGGCCAGAATTGAGCAGAACAATGGTGGGAGGACAAGATGCCAACTACCCCACTAAACTGCAGTGCATCCAGACGACAGGGAAAATTCATACGATCAAAAGGACCATAGAAGCATCACAAGAGATAATACGCCAACAGATTGGTGAAGCTACACATAATATGTTGAGAATTCCAGTGATTCTTAACAGCATTAGGTGCTTGGCATTAGTGGACACGGCGGCGTCCCACAATTTCGTCAGGATGGACTTAATGAAGGGTCAGAGGCTGAACCCAACTCACCAGATGGTACACCTCGCCACACACCCCCATGCAGGACAGATGATCGGAGAGGTGGCAGTGACAATCCGCATTCGGGGCTTGAAACAAAAACGACAGCCCTGGTATCAGAGGACCTGCAGGAAGATGCTACCCTAGGCATTACATAGCTCACAGAGCAACAGGCGATTGTAGAACCTACGGCCCGCAGAATCCATTTTGGATGAAAAGAGCTGCGCACGGTGTACGGATTTGGAACTCGCATCAACAACAGTGCACCAGAAGTCAGCCTGGACGAACTATACCACGAAGTACCGTACTGCAGGAGTACCAAAACACAGTGCAGAGAATACTCCACGAGCGAAGAGACGTGTTCGCGGCCACCGACCCACTACAAAGAACAACAATTGCCGAACATGCAATACAATTGGAACACAATCAACCATTTTGTTGGGCCATGCAGTTGCCAAATACACCAGAGCGTGGTTATCAAGGAGCAGATTAGAGAGATGTTGGTAGACGGAGTCATAGAACCTACGTACAGCCACTACAATAGCATAATTATGCTCGGGCCGAAGGACGGCACGTGGAATTTTTGTGTGGAATTTAGGCCACTAAACAAGACCACGCAGAGCGCACCCCCACCCTACATAAGTTTTAAGGACACTTTACACACTCTGCGGAAGGCAACAGTCATGACTTCGCTATATTTACCCAGTGGGTACTGGCAGGTACCAATTCGACCGGAAGACAGACACAAGGCGGCCTTCACCGCCCCTGACGGGCGAAGGTACCAATTTTGTGCCATGCCCTTTGGGCTGAAGTGCGTGCCAGCGACATTCCAGGCCATGATCGTCCGAGTGCTCGAAAGATACATAGGTGACTTCACGGTTGCATATCTGGACGATGTGATCATCTGGTCTGAGAACTGGCAGCATCATCTGCACCACTTGTTAGTCTTAGAGAGACTCTCAATCAACCAACTGATGTGCGCGAACAGGAAGTGCCACATCGGCAAGAGGTGCATCGAGATCTTTGGTCACCTGGTGGATGAGCAAGGCAGTCAGCCGACATTGGAACAGCTTGGACTGATTGACCGGCATGAACCTCCGAAAACTCGCAAGTAGCTGAGGAAGTTTTTTGGTTTGGTCAAATGGCTCAGGGACAACATTCCCGGATTTGCAACAATTACAGCGCCATTAACTGACCTACTTTAACCCACACGCAAGTTTGTGTGGTCCATAGACCAGGAGGCAAGCTTTCGGGAACTGAAGCAGCAATTCCGGGAGTGAACACTCCTAGCACATCATGATTCCAGTAGGCACCTGTATTTACACACAGAAGCTAACAAGAAGGGCTTGGACATATTATTGTACCAACTTAGGGGGAACAACGAGAGGCAAGTCATCGAGTATGGGAGTCCCAAGTTTGGACCAACCGAATCTCGATATGACATAAACGATAGAGAGTGCCTAGCAGTCATGTGAGCGGTAAAGTGCTACCATGCATACTTATAGTACCAGCATTCTACGCTGATGACCGACAACTGATGACTGCTCTGGCTCCACATGATGCGTGAAGCCAGAAGCAAACTCGTGTGCTGGGTCATGCTGCTGCAAGCATATGAGGTCCAGCATATCCCAGGTGCTGAGAACCAACTTGCAGATGAGCTCCCATGGGCACCAGGTACTATGATAGCCATAGATGAAGCATAGTGGGAAGATCTGTTACCCCCTGTACACACAACACCAGGGGTAGATGATGTAGGAGTCGCAAGTTGCTATGCAATCGAGATAGAGATCCGCATAGACAAAGATCAAGAAGTAGTAGCAACCACCCAGAGGGATTGTGAATATGCAACAGAAGGGAGAGAGCAGCTAGCACAAAGCCCTGGCGAATGGTGGTGGTTGTGGAACGGCCAGATTGAGTGTAGACCCCATCATCCAGAGGCGAGGTGTAGAACATTATTCCCCAAGAGGGCATGAGAGCAAGTATTGCAACACATACACAGCAGCAGATTGGCAGGGAATCCAGAGGTCGCACAGATGGTGCGAAACCTAGGAAACTTTTTCCACTGGCCAGAGGCCACTCGAGATGTGAGGAAGTTTGTGAGACATTGCATCACCTACAATCAATACAAGAGCAGACGAGCAGATGGGGTCACCCAACAGCAGCCTAGGGTTCCTAAAGAACACTTCGAAATGGTTTCCATGGATTTAATGGGCCCATACCCCCACACACGAAATGGAAAACGATTCATACTGGTGGTGAGAGACACATTCTCTTGGTGGACAGAAGCATATACCGTTTCTAGTGCACGTGCATGCACCATTGCAAGGACGTTGGAGACACAGTTCTTCCCACGCTGGGGATACCCAAAGAATGTACTGACTGATAATGGGTCGCAGTTCACAGGTCGATTGTGAGGGGACCTATGCACTCGGTAGCGAATATCGCACCTCACCACAGCTGTATACCATCCAAAGGCACACCCAATGGAGAGGCACAACCAAGACCTCAAGACCCAGTTGCATCTCCAAGTCGGGGGATAATCATGCATCATGGGCAGAACATTTGCCTGCCGCGTTCCTCACAATCTGGCGGCCGGTAAATTTGGCAATGGGGCAGCCACCAGCGGCAATACTGCAACGCAGAGAGTTGCCCGCCCCAGGAGAATTCGAGAGCTGATGTCAGGAGGAAGGCATTGGACAAGAGAACGGAGTGGAGAGGAGACAGCGCAGAGAAGCCGGACTGGCAGGTACTCGAGAGGTGCAAGAGCAGTTTATCACCTAGTGGGTACCCGCCACTAACTGGGTCACACATGCTGACAGCAGGCCAGTTAGTATATGCAAAGGAACACCGACTTTTCAAGACTGCCAAGCAGTTCTGTGCAGGGTTCGCCCCGAAATGGAGTGGGTCACACACCATCATCAAGCCATTAGGGTACACCATGTACCTCGTGAGGTTGAGCGGCAGGCGAAGAGTGACAGTTCACTGCGATGACCTCTGCCTGGCAGTAGAGGCCCCCAGTGACATGGTACCAGAAGTGCTAACACCAACACAGTGTGGCAGACAAGAACAACAGCTGGAGGCACAGACACCAATGAGAAGTAATGAGAGCACGCATAGCACAGAAAATGAGGGGGACACAATGAGATGGCTGTTCCCACCCACGATGCTTGGCATTGATGCGCCCAACAGGGACGTGGAGGGCACAGTGTGGTCTGAGGTGGACACACAGCTATTGACACAAGCAGGAATTAGTCGACAGTGCACAAGTGCAGGCAGAGTCTGACGGCAGCACAGTGGCCAGGGTGGCCGAAGAGCAAGAGGCAGGGAAATCGCCATAGGTAGAGCGACAGAGGCCACTGTGGGGCTGATCTCCCCACAGGGAAACATACTGGAGACCCCAGCCATGACAAACCCAGCAACGCAACCATCAGCAGTAGAAATGGGGGATGGCGGTTACAGTGATGAAGGGAGTGCGACTGGTTTGCACGACCTCTCATCAGGATCGTCACTTCTTCCCCCCTCGCCATTGTCCGGAGTGCGGCAACAACAGCTAAGCAGCTGAAGCATGAGACAGAGAACTAGGAGCATTGAAAAGAGCATCAGGAAGATAATCAGCAGGAGTAGCAGAAGGAGCATAAACATAAGCAGCAGTAGTAGTAGGAGTATCATCAGTAGCAGTGACAGCAGGAGCAGCATTGGAAGCAGTGGAGAAGAGTCGTCTGCAGGGAGGGTATCGACTCCTCCACAACGATCCAAGCAACTTTGGTGCGTGGCCAGCACGGCATGCGTGGGTTACATTGGGAGCAAACCCACAAACACCTGCATATGGCAAAGCAGCACCAGCACAGGAATCAACAGAAAGAGCCAAGAAACAGCATGGAGCAGCATAGGCCATACAACTTACGTTCTCGCCGACTCCTGAAAGCACCAACAGCCTGCTTGCTGCGTCTGACAGCATGGTTGAGCTCTGAAAGGCTGTGGGGTCCAAATGGCCAACGGAGAGGGGGGTATTTGACATGAACCGAGCGCTCTCGTGTGCTCTTATGACCACTTGTGCTGCCGCAATCAGCTAATGCATTAGTGCACACCAGGGGCGAGTCGAACAGCCCAGAGTACGTTGGTGTAAGCTGTCGGAAACAGCGAGTAACTTTCCCAGTGACTCAAATCGCATAACTCCGAATCTGCCATTTATCCTATTTCACACATGAGGGAACTCTTGCGGGCAATAAGTTAGTGGTCTGGCATTGCGCCCCTGTTAAGCCACGGCCCTCAGAAAATACTAACAGTGGAGGGAATGTGGGCGCTGTCTGTACAACAATTAACACGTGTCTCTAGTTTGGCGTGTGTTGGCGGGCCTGTACGCCGAAGTATAAGTGTAGCGATGATGTGAAGTATTTCAAAAGGCTAGTTTATATACCCCATTCATCGTGCTAAGATGCCACTCATGTAGTTAGAAGTGTTAATATGAATTCCTTTGTAGGTGTGCAGAATGAAGTTGCACTTAGCTCGTTTTAGCATTCAGATGCATCACACAGATGAATACCATAGGTGTGACGCCAAGGAAAACGCGTGTTCACAGGACGTTACTTTATGCAACAGATGCCCTGTGAACGACAAAGTGCAGTACTCACACCAGAACCAGATTTGGGGAGATTTTTTAAGATAACAAATGTACAGGGTTTTTAATCATCATTATGTCACATTTTCACACAGTGTTCATCCTACATATTCATGTTTATATAAAACATTCGTAAGGTCGGCAGCATTCCCGTGACATCATCACAAAACCTGTTAATTTAGCATATAGAGCCATGGGAATGTCGTTAATATGTGTAATGTAATTAATATGAATTATGAGGGCATATAGATGTTTTATAACCTTTGTGTAAGAGTAAGGATAAAAAAGCATAATGCGCTAGCACGAATCTGAACGCACCCTCAACTGTCGCCCGTGCGAAACTGAGCATCGTTTGGAGTCTGACCTCTGCTATCAGCCGGCACGCTGCTCGGAAACCGCACTCTTCAGTGCGTTCCTTAGTATAGCAACATTCGGGTGTTAATCATTAATTGGTCAATAGTGTAACTTCTGGAACCTCTTTGCTTTTATTCTAATACCGAGGGACCGACCGACAGCTAATTTTACCGTAAGAACTTAAGTGCGCAGTATGTACGTTTCGAAAGCAGTATCAGCTATTGGTATGCCACAGTACCAAGCCCACATAATAGAGTTTTGTAGAGTACAAGAACAGTTGTATTCAGTTAGATGCAATAAAAGTGAGTGGGATTAATTCCCGCCTTTTATTGCTTTCACCTTAGGTAGTTTAGGGCACTGCATCCTTAAGGCCAATGTTTGACTTCATTGCTTTGTGTTGAGTATTATGGGTCCTATCCTCCATAGGCAGAGTAGAGTCAGCATTTGTCAACGTCTGTGTAAGGGGGTCTTTACCCTGACGCTTGAATAGTGGTAGAAGACACTATTTGAAACATCAGCGCCAGTAAGTGCACGACGAACACCGCAACCAGCACAACGGCAACATAAAGGAATCCCCATGGCCATTGGCCCACGATCCCAACATTTGCTCAATTGAGCTGGCGCCAGGCAACACATCATCTCGCCCCTGCTTTGGATAAGAGACAGGGCGACTCACTTCGTTCCTGAGAGGGGGCACATATCAAATGACACACGTGTTTGTTTACAAAAGACAGCCGCACTTAAGTAAGCACATTTTGTGTGTTGCTGGTTTTCTTATGTGCAGTGTTGAGTACATGTACACTTTAACATACAAATATTGCCCTTTTATACTTTCAGTGCCGAGTGGGTGTGTCCGACTTATATTTGTTTTAGCATACAGTTGTTCTCGTATACATCGTGTGTTGCCACGTCTAACCAGTGCATTTTTGCAATTATTAAAACGTCAGCTGATGTTGAATGAAACAACCCAATTCATTGAGTTTTTTGGACAAATGCAAGCCCACACGATATGTCTGTTGACATGCAATCCCCACATGAATCACCGTACGTCTGTTGACATAATACATACGCATTCTACCATGTAAACAAATCTGACAAGCTTTCTAGATTTTACAACGAACAGTATGACAAATAAAAAGTAGCGAAAGCACTTGTGATTAATGATTTCTGTAAATGGTTGTGCTTGGAGCATCTTTAGATGTGGTGGATTTTACTGAAATGTTTCCTATTTTGAATGTGTTGTTTAATAGGTGTCTGAAGGTCTCAGGTTACCCACCAATAACTGTAGCTGTTCATTGCGATGCACTTTTACATTTCTAGCGGAGCCTGTTGACCATGCGTTGTGCTGAGCAGGCTACTGACGTGTTGTTGATGCTTTACTTGCACCTGGATTTTCCTTACATCCTAGCTGGGAAAGCCCCATATGATGTGGCATGCCCCAGAGAATATAATGTGGTGATGATTGTCCCACCTGGTAGCAGGTGTAAAACAGGAACTGAAGATTTTGCCCAGCCCCACGTTCGGTAGATTGAATGATGATGATGGGGTCATACGGCCGACGTGGCGAACTCTGGATACATGGTTAACTTAAAGGAGAGTTAATGTAATTACCAATTGAATAAAATTGATTACATTCAAAACCCTTTTCTAAGGGACGAAGTTGTCGGCCACTTCGCACGCCGATGTTATCACTGATTTTACCCTACTTAAAGGAGGCAGGCCCTGTAAATGCAAAACATATGACACTGTAAATACACTGAACAATGGTTCTGCTATATGGTACTGTACCCAATGAACTCGGGAGAGTATGTGCAACTGAACTCGCCTAGTCAAAATGTGTGACAGTTTTATTGCTGTAAGGGTAAAACAGAATTTCACTGAAAATGAATGCTACCCTTTTAAAGCGGACCCGGCACTCCAGACCTGCCGGTGGTGGCTACAGCAAAATAAGACGAGGGCCTTAAGTGACAATTAAGTGATAAATGCATACCAAAAAGTGAAGTCCTGGAATATTATCTCAAGATGCAGACAGGACTCCCTGAAGGTATATAAAATAAGTTAAATGATCCAGTTCTAAGTCCTACTATTGCGGTGAAAATATATGTAGTCTAAATTGACGAATCGAGAGGGGGGAGGGGGTACACGGGAGCTTTCCGCATGTCCTTTCGGTCGTCACAGTGCTGAAGCCTGACTAAAGAAAATGGCGGCAGCCTCGCCGAAGCTAGTCCGGCACCAAAATGCAAACATGAAATAATCAAACTGCATATCTAACATGATTAAAGAAGTTAACACTGTACACTATTGTGGCTAATGATTAAAACCACGTTGATGACATAGCAGTACATGCTGGAGCCCCAGGTATGGCTAAGAATCTGACGTCATGAGTATGTCAACACACTTAAAGGGTGATATTACAAGAAATGATGCCACATGTGGCTGATTATCGATGGATGAATACATGTGCAATCTTATAATTAAATATATACACCTGCATATGTCGTTATGGCGAAAAATGGAAAATAGAGTATGTATTTCATTTCCTGTGACGACACAATTCACAGATAAGGGGCGGGGTTATGCCCTGTCCTCTATGAGATATTTTTAACTCTCTATGACAAACCGGTCAGCTTCCCTAGTTAACTTTGGCGCAATAGTTGCTTAAAATTACTTCAATTACTTTAATAAATTAATGCTGATAGGGAGCCGCTCGTCACTTTGCACTTATACTGGGAATATTATTCCCCATCTTTTGACACCTCTTGGAGCCACGTCGCTCTCCAGATTCGGCCACGAGACCCGTCAACATCGCGCATATGTGGTTTTTCGACACAATGGAAACTTCCAGAACACGAGATTTTCGCCATGTGCACTTGTTGTGATGCCAAAAACAAGTGGAAATGTCCGTTGCATTGCACTTCTCTGTCCGAAAATTACCGCACAACATATTATGGCAGTTATATGTTCGCTTCGTCACACAAACTGGGAGCCATATATGGTGGCTTGGTTGCTTGCAAAGGGCAAGAGATGCCAGATTTGAGAGAAAGCCAGATGCATGGCTAAATATTACTGAACAGTTGGAAAGTCCGGTAGGGTGCCAGCTCATCTATTTCACGGGTGATCATGTGGACTCTCGTTCTTAGGGCAGCAGTAGGTTGACAGCAACATGGCGTATCTATCTCACAGCACACATTTGCGGATGAAGTACAACAAAAGTCCCTAGTACCAGGAGCATAACCTGAAATAGTTAGGAAGGCATGCAACACGAATCTTACTTTGGCACTTCACTTTGCACAGAGGAAATAAATATTAACAATAGCAAAACAAAAATAAAAGGTTGTTGGAAATGTCTATAAGTGCTTTAGTACCCTTTTCCTTTAATCCAATACTCAAATAGCGAGATTCACTGGTCAAATCAAATAATTTTAAATTAAAAATTGAAAGGTTTAAAATTAACTTAAAAACCAAAAAATTATAAAACACTTAAGTTTGCTAGTAATAAGTCACTTGAATTAGGGAAAAGGCAATGTTATATGTTTGTCAAAAAGAATTTGAAATCTGTTAAGAATATTAATATTTGCCCGACTTAACACGTAATTAAAAAATAAGATTACTTCTGAAAGGTTACAAAACATAACTTGCCTTTAAATTTTAAGATTTATTTCCATTGTAATACTAACCATTTGTTTTATAAGTAATAATTCAAATAGACATGGTCTGCCACACAATAAAACTGTTTTTTATTTTCTAAAGGTCAGGATTAAAAGTTTGTACAAAGTTTCTGTCTTTGTTCTCCGTCTTAAAATTGTTGAAAGCGGGCGTAGGTCTCCCATTATAAAAAATTCTTACTTCTGACTAAATGCACATAACTGGAAAGACATATTAAATACTTTTACTACAATGTCACTTTTACATTCATCATTCATCTTGTGAAACTACTGTTAAAAATACAAATTCAAATGTAACAGTAGAACATGCAACCCATTAATCACTAAAAATTGAATATGTATATATAAACTCACTCGCTAGCACGCTGAATGCACACGAGCTTGCTGTGCGTCACACCAGCTGAACGAGTCTTGAGAATACCACAGCGCTATGCCTTGACGTTTTAGGGAACTATTGTGATTGATTATCGAAACACGCACAGCGCGTGCCACCACTCACTGCCTTGCCATGACATTTCGAATAACTACTGTATTAGAAAAATAAAAAAGGGAGGCGTGCATCCCAATACCATGTACAAACAAAAATTTATTTTTATTTAAAAACCAAATGGAAGTTACATAGTTAGTAAATATGTTTGTGTTTGAACTTTATTAAAGCATGCACTGCATGCATTGCATTCATGGAGAATACGCCCCTGCCTAGTACCTTTACAGTTCATAAATGATCATAAATGAGCACATGGGCTTACTTTCTGGAGAGGGCCAGAATCCGAGGTTAAATTAATACTAAAATGAAATAAGACAAGGAACAATGCAATTAAGTACGTATATTAACTGAGTGAGATCACACGTACAATTACTGGCATGGCGTATTGGGCCCATCCTTGGCAGAAACGGATAAAAGCACTGGTTAGCACATGGAAAATTAAGTGATAAAATCTCCGGGGCCGCTAATCTACGGAGATGAGAACGTGAGCGCGGGGGAGAAAAGAAAAGACTTAAAGGTTCCTGATTAAAATACACTTACTATGGCAGCTACTTCATCAGGCAAAATGGTGAAGTTCCCCTGTGACGCAAACACATGCACTCTCCTTGGACTGCCGAACTAGACTGAGAAGGATGGCACGGAGATGCCATTACCTAGCGGAGATTTCCGCCAGCTCTGCGAGGGAAAACCAAATTTATACATATACACTCAAAAACATGTACAAAACAGAAACCAGCACAGCAAAACACTTAGGAAGTAAGGCATTAATTCTGACACATTACTCATACTAGAAGTTCTGTGTTTCTGTTGCTGTGTGTGTGGGGGGGGGGGGGGGGGAGAGAGAGATATGGAGGGGGATATATATATATATATGGAGGAGGAGAGAGAGATATGGAGGGGGAGAGGTAGATGGAGGGGGAGAGGTAGATGGAAGGGGAGAGGTAGATGGAGGGGGAGAGGTAGATGGAAGGGGAGAGGTAGATGGAGGGGGAGAGATAGATGGAGGGGGGGAGATAGATGGAGGGGGAGAGATAGATGGAGGGGAGAGATATATGGGGGGGAGAGATAGATGGAGGGGGAGAGATAGATGGAGGGGGAGAGAGATAGGGGGAGATAGAGAGAGAGAAATGGGGGAGATAGAGAGAGAGAAATGGGGAGATAGAGAGAGAGAGAGCGATATAGGGGGAGAGAGATAGATAGAGAGAGAGAGACCCCCATAACAAAATTACACAAGAAACTAGACATCAAAATAGGCCTTCAATTACACTTCGTTAAAATAAGTTAATAATTTAGTGAATCAAGTAGGAATTCAAGTAGGGGTGCTTGGCATGGTGACTGCCAGAACTACCGAAATCAATTACGTTTTAGTTTACAGAAAACTGAAAATAAGAATACGTCCTTTTAGAATTAAAAGAATTACAGCATGTACACTTAAAAATGATATAGTGAATTTAGAGTATCGCCAATTGTAGGTTCGTTTCACTACGCAAGCCAAGTGGTCGGGCACTCTTTAATTAATTACACCTCACACAGGGAAAGCAATCTGGGGATAACATTCTCCCGTAATTTAATGAGTCTATGGTTTTGGGGGATCATAGCATTTCACCACGATAAACACGTATACGGTTGTTTACTCTTGGCAAGGCGGGTCGTTTGGGTCACGACACGGATCATTGACCTGTTCTGCATAAATTACATCAGCACCCATGCACTTCACGTATGGTTGTGCGTGGCTGGTCACAAGCGAGCAGCATTGTTCTACCTCCCAAGCAGGACAACGAGGGCAACGTCAAGTACTTTCAGACAACTAACTTAATTACAAAATTCTTTCCGCTGGTGTGGGTGGACGTCAAGAGGGGCAAGGTATTCCCCCTGCCTTCATAATTATTCTTGCGATGTAAGTTTTTGGAGGAACATTACTAAATAACAAATACTGCAGCATTGGTTCAATTTTGTGTTATCTCACTGATACTGCTAATAACTCTGAAATTGTTTGAAGATTGTGAAAGTGTCAGTTTTGAAAATTCACTAAAACTGAGTCAATATTCTAAACGGGAATTCATTTCTTTTTAATTTTTCAACATGGCCCCTGTGTTCCATGTATAAACTGACTGAGCTAGAGCGAAGTGTAGTGTACCAGTCATGATGTTACAACGTTACATTAACAATGACTGCTGTGGGGTTATTAACTAGCCTTTGCCATGACACATGTCATAATATTAGATCACATAATGGTGATGGAGGAAATGAACAATAAATTGAAAATGGTGGTGAAATTTCAAGTCCGAAGATGGCTAAAAAGAATAGACAAGCATTAAAAATTTGGTGATCAAAACATAGTGGTTTACATGCTGTGACATGGGTGGCAAAACCAGTGGATCAGGGGGATCATATGACCCTGCTGTAAGAATCAGATGATGCCGGCTAACAGCCAGCAGCATTAAGACCATGACGGCGTTCACCACTCACATTACACATGTGTAAGAACGTGCGCGAAGAGGCCATAACCTGGACTTTCGCGTAACGGGATATTTGTTTGAAAAGAGTAAATCATGGCTTTCTATTTTATTTCAGGGTCAAAGCGTTCTAAAATATTAAAATTGTATGTTCATAAAATGTTGCACCATGCTTGGTTAAAATTCAAAATGTGCGCTGTGCGAAGAACAAGGACGTTATTATTCCGGCGTAAACGCCTCTGTATAGAGCAATCAATGAACACAGAAAATTCACAATTTAAAAGCTTAGAGGGATTATGTACTTGAATTATTAATGGGCGATTTCTTTTTGATAATAGTTTTACTTAGCGTTCATAGCACTTCCGCTTGTGTGAACCTCGTAGACAGCCATGGTAGATCCGCGCGATCCCTACCTCTGGGCAGTCCGTCGAGAACTGGCAAGGTAAGATGCTGTCACCTATGCCCTTCAACTTTTTGCACTGAGTTAAATTTCCAAAGTTCACTTTTAGTAAACCAGTTAACCTTTGCCTTGCGTACATTTTGCCAGATATTCCCCGGTATTATGCTTCCACTTAAATAAATAATTTGCAGCCCTTGTGGCTTTCTGAAATTTCAACGAGAGGAGGAGGAGAAGATGTCGGAGAGGCCACACGGCCCACACAACTTGTAAATCAGGCGCCATCCCCCTACACTAAAGGCTTTTCATTGTATTTTCTTCTTAAATGCTACATGCAATATTAAGGGCTATATTTATATGTATGTATTTCAGGGAATTTTTTATGTTTAGTTGTTACGGCCATTTCGCCCATGCCACGTGGTCAGATATCGCCAAGTCCGTATCTGCGCCATACATGCGCTTTAAGGGTATATTTATGTAATATCATGTGTGCTTTAGTAAATCTCAGGGTTATATGTAATATTTTATTCAGGATTCCGTGTATTTTTCATGATTGATGCTTTTATATGAATGACCACGCAGTCTTTTGCACATGTTGATTTTCCGCCATCAGGCGTGCTACAATCTTCTGTATGCTTTAATCACGAAGGGAATAATTTTCCCCACACCGATACAACTTTGTCCGGTAATTATTTGCCATTTTCACAGAAAACTTATGCAATTCCACCTACACCACATGGTCCGCTACGCACTGTATCCAGAGGCATCTGCGCCATTTAAACATATCTTCATGATCTGCGTGTTTATTGTACCTATTCATATTGTGTCCCATGCTGTATCATCATTATTTGTGTAATTTGTACGGTGACATTATTTCCATCCTAGCTGGCTATATGTAAAGACAGACCGTCACCACTCTCACCACGTGCTGGGAGACGCGTCCCGACGAGTCCGCGTGATGTAAAATAATCACACTCATTCAGGGTTCATCTCGTAATTTTCCGTGTCCTGTCTCCAGGCAAAATCTAGTCCATCTAAGCGGCTGTAGACCTCTTTCCTTGTCGGGGCTGTGTTCTCAAACACCCCGGAGAAAATCATTTGTCTAGGAGTGCGCTAGATCAATTGCGAGCTGGGGGAAGAAACCAACGTAATTAGCTAGACACGTCCGAGTTTCAGTCATTAATTCATCTTTCTAGCAGAATACTCTACAAGGAAATCAATAAATGGTATGTTGGTCAGTGTAAATATGTGCATTTATTTGTAGTTGTCAGAACAGCCAACTTCTGCCATTTTTCAGTCATAAAAGGTTTAGTATTGATCAGTGTTTTGTAAAGACGCTTGGTTGAGAAAGACACCCAGAACCCACAGCATACCTGAGAACTCTGAGTCTTGAAGTACCTTGTCTGGGAAGCACCGCTGACACCCACCTACCGTAAGTAAATTGTGTCATCGTTTGTCTTGTGTCTCACCTGACGGCGTCAAATGGCATTCGTAAGTGGGGCCAGTGTGTTCATCCGCGTCGCATCATTCGCGTCAACCACGTTAAAATGGCGGACACTACGGCTGATCATCCGCGAGAAATCCTCAAGACATCCGACTCTGCAGAAGCAACGCGACACCTGTGAACGCGAGAGCGAACTACATGGACATGCCGATCGAACGATGCGTGCATTGTGGAAGGATAAGTGAAGTAAATTTGTTTGATGAGAACTTGTCGAACCAACCGTTATGTCAATGCATGTCCGATGTAGCGTCAACGCCATCAGAGCAACGCTTGTGCACGCGCACAGGATGTGACAGGGTGGGAACCAAGTGGGCGCAGTGCCAGTAATGCAAATGGGACTTTCATTTGCGATGCATAGGGCCAGAAGAGTTTGTAACCTTCCGCGACGGTGTAATCAACTGTGCTGAGTGCCGTAAGACGAACTGTGTAGAGATTACACCACCGGCAACCCTAGAAGTTAAGCCCATGCCGCCACCGGTTGTAGTCACATTCACATCACAGGACTTTACAGGGCCAGACAGAAATGTATTGTTACCAACTTTTGTGGGACTAGATTCGGAGGATCCGGGCATGTTCTTAGCGGTACATGAAGAGAAGTTGCACAGACGCCGTGTACACAGTGAGGACTGGATGGAGGTCACAGTCAACAGGCTAAGAGGAACATCTGCCACGTGGTGGAGCCTAGTACGAGATTACACAGTAACTTAGGAAGAGTTTTGTGAGAGGTTATTAAGCCGGATCGATACGGACAGCGAAACCATCCAAGCACAAGCACGGCTGAACCATGAACAACGCGAACATGAGGGTATCGAGGAGTTTATCCAGCGCAAACTAGGTCAGTACAAGCGGTTACACACGTGACAGGCAACCCGCGGAGTTCTGAAAATTATTGTGGCATTGTCGACACCAGACATTAGGCCATACCTGCGACAAGCAACACATGCAAGCGTGGAACAGTTCACGAGGGAGGCGTGCATATATGAGCGAGATGTGCACGTGGGACAAGAGTACCAACCCCTGAGGCAGAATTTCTGCACGTCAACACCCGCAATGATGCCAGATGTTACGCGACCACCGCCACCATTCACGCCAGTGCAGTCAAACCGTGGACAGAGAAACTTCACAACAACGGCCGTGAAAATTACTATCAGGGTAATCAGTCTGGAAAACTGAGTAGGGAAGTTGGCGAAACAGTACCTGCACCAATCTCATCCCCAGATCATAGGAATCGTCCTAATGAAGGTGCCAAAGTGTTTCAGGTCAGTGAAAGTACTGTACTTGCGTTAAGGGTAAATGTAGAACTTGAAGGTAAAAGTGTAATCGCTGTGGACACTGCCGCAAGCCACAATTTTGTACGTAAGGGATTGATACAGGCCATAACAACTCTAAAGCCGTCACGTCGTCTGCAATTCGCTACTACCAACCAACAGGGCGAGGCAAAAGTGTAATGCACATGACCGTAGGAATACATGGACACTGTACAAAATGTGATGTTTACATTGTGTCAGATTTGTGTGAGGAGATGATTTTGGAGTTACCATGGTTGATCGACAACCAGGCAGTGATTGAACCGCATCTTGACCGTCCTTCACATGGGGAAACCTGGAAGGCTGTACACAGTAGGAGCAACGCCGCCGACAACAGCTGCCGTGCCACTTGCAGAATTTGAGCACGAAGTGCCCGAACAACATCAGGAGAGGCTACATCTGCTGGACCTGTACATCGGTGTGTTTCACACGGACGGGAAACTGCAGCATACTGATGTCACTAAGCATGCCATCATCACGACGCATGAGGACCCAGTGTACTCCAAGCCACGAGGCCCCGGTATTTTCTTCCGGCGAGTGATTAATCAGCAGGTATATGAAATGTTGGATGGCAATGTAATCGAACCCACGCAAAGTCTCTATAACTCAGGCATTACACTCGCCCCTAAAAAGAACGGTGAATGGAGGTTTTGCATAGACTTTCGTCCACTGCATAAAGTAACTGTAAACGTGCCACCTCCAATAATTAATATAAAGGACACTTTGTCAACACTCGGGCCAGCTGCTGTGTTTACTTCACTCGACCTTAAGTCAGGATATTGGCAAGTGCCTGCCCATCATCAAGACTGAAAGAAAACAGCCTTTACAACACCAGATGGGTGCAGATTCCAATTTGTTGCAATGCCATTCCGCTTAAAATGTGCTGCTGCCACTTTTCAAAACTTAATGGTAAATGTGTTACACGGATACATTGGAGTCTTTGCGATGGCTTATCTTGACGATGTACTTGAGTGGTCGAACAGCTGGGAAGAACCTCTGCACCACTTGAGCCTTATGTTCGAGAGGCTCGAACGTAACAAGCTGACATGTAAGGTCGACAAGTGTACGTTGGGAATGAATAAGATGGAGTTTTTGGGATACTATGTAACAGGGGACGGACATGAACTAGAGCGACAGCATGTACAACAGATACAGGAGAAACCCACACCCAGGTCATGTAAACAAGCTAGAAATTTTTTCAGCTTAATAAATTGGTTAGGAGCATTTGTTCCGAAATTTTCTGTAATTATTGCACCATTGACCGAGCTGTTATGTGAGAAGCTTAAATTTATATGGACACCTCAAGCTGATCAAGCGTTTAAAGACATAAAACTTGCTTTCCTAAACTGTCAACCACTAGCCAGGTTTAGCCCGGAACTGTCTGTTGCAGTTCAGACAGATGCAAGCCAAGAAGGCACTGGAGCAGTATTATACCAGGTGGGAGAACAAGGGGGAAAACACATCATCAATTACCACAGTGCAAAGTTTGTTAATGCCGAGCGGAAATGCCATGTAAACGAACAAGAGTGTTTGGCCATTGTACACACGTTGAGGAAGTACAGGCCATATCTGAAAACCGATAACCGTTTTTTAGTTTGGTTGGAAGGCATGCACTACGGGAAGAGCAAACTTGCCTGCTGGGCAAGTAGAACACGTGGTGGGGGAAACCAACGAACTCGCTTATGCACTATCTAGGAACACATGTCAAAACATAACGGTAACAGATGACGCTGAGTGGGAAGAGGCTCTACCACCTTGCCGTGCTATCCAAGTGACAGAAACACCATCTTTTGTTTTGCAAAACATTGTTGCCACACCGCCCGGAGAACTGGTTTTGCTAAATGTCCACAATGTGTTAAGAGAGGTGCACGCGGCACAAGAAAATTGCACAGTGCCGATAACTGCGCCACACGGTATTCTGAACACTGGAGAGTAGTGGATCGAGAAATCCAAGTAAAACCTCCCCGGTAATTGCACAAAATGGCGGACATATGCACCAAAGGAAACACGTGAACTTGTGATGAAATACAGACACGATAGCCTAGAACATGGCCACCCGGGTTCAGAACAGACACGTAGGAATGTACACAAGTTTTTCCACTGGCCAAGAGTACAGGGGGACGTACGTAAAGACGTACAGAGCTGAGTTACGTGAAACATTCGGAAGCCGCGGAGAACAGACAGCGACGCATCACAACAACAGAGACTGCCAACAGAGCCATTTAAAACTGTCGCGCTTGATATCATGGGCCCGTACCCATGCACAAAAGGCGGGAAACGTTTTCTTATTGTAGTAACAGATTTGTTTACTAGGTGGACTGAAGCATTCCCTGTCAGTAATGTCCGTGCACACACAGTGGCGCACCTGATGCACTGCAAATTTTTTCCGAGATGGGGTTACATGGAATTTCTGTTGACAGATAACGATACAGAGTTTGTGGGAAGGAAGTGGAGAGAGTATTGTACCGCATGGGGAACCGAGCACCGTACCACCCCAGGGCAAACCCAACCGAACGTCGCAATCAAGACGTAAAAATCCAGTTAGGAGTCCGGTTAGGAGCAGACCACACGAGATGGGCAAAACTAATTCCAGAGGTTATGTTTTGCATAAGGAACCACGTAAATGCTGCAACTGTGAAAACAGCCACGGAGATGGTACAGGGCCACAAATTGCATGTGCCCGAAGAACCCGACGAAAACCCACCAGTACCGCCTGAGGAAATTATCGCCTAACCAACTACAGATCCACGAGCACGCCTGTACGGAAGAGAGGCAAGGAAAAGCCGGAAAGCCAAGTACCTCAGCAAGTGCGATGTGTACCAGGTAGTACGAGGGCTGACAGAAGCGACACATGTCCTAACAACCACGTCAGTCTTGCGACCACGTGCCCAGAGAATGTAAACAACAGTTCGGTAGGCACCATGTGATTCAGGAGCTTTGCACCATCCAAACACTCCATACCAAATAGGGAGGGGGAGGGCAGCAAAAGTGTGAATACGGAGGAGAGTGAAATGAGTAGTAGGGAATCACCGTATCACATCTTTCCAGTAAATGTAAGCAATAGTTTGGCAAACCAAAGTAGTTGTAAAGGGTTTACCAATATAAGTGAGGAAAGAAGTGGTAACAACAGTGTACACGGAAATAATAACACAACCAGTGCCAGTGATACACCTTTTCTAGGTTTTTCTGCACCCAGAGGGGACAGCCTAGCACAACAACACAGTTTTAAGGAGTTTCCCCCGGGCACAAGTGAAAATGGTTGTAACAGAATTGAAAACGTAAATAGTAATACCAAAAGTGAAAGTGGAACACCTTTCAGAGGTTTTTCGGCACCCGCAGGGAGTAACCTAGTAGGGCAAGAATGTTTCAAAGGGTTTGGGGAAATTAGTAAGGAAGTCAATGTGACGCCCAATGTCAACAAACCATATCACAGCACTCGCAAGAGGCAAGGCGAGACGAGTCACCACCCCGTCCCAACAACATGGTTCCAACCTACAACACCACCTCCTGCAAACTCCGCAGAGTGAGAAGACTTTTGAGGACATGCTTCCTGTGCCCTGAGTCGGTGGTCCTGGTCCACAGCCGGGCAGAGCTAGCCAGAGCAAGGTTGAGTTGCTCGCACTGTCTTGGACTTCAAGGGAGGGGTCGTTTGAGGCCGGCTAACAGCCAGCAACTTTAAGACCATGATGACGCTCACCACCCACGTGACATGTGGGTAAGCACGTGCGCGAAGAGGCCATAACCTGGACTTTCGCGTAACGGGATATTTGTTTTGAAGTGTAAACCATGTCTTTCTATTTTATTTTAGGGTCAAAGTGTTCTAAAATGTTAAAATTGTATGTTCATAAAATGTTGCACCATGCTTGGTTCAAATTCAAAATGTGCGCTGTGCGAAGAACAAGGACGTTATTATTCCGGCGTAAACGCCTCTGTATAGAGCAATCAATGAACACAGAAAATTCACAATTTAAAAGCTTAGAGGGATTATGTACTTGAATTATTAATGGGCGATTTCTTTTTGATAATAGTTTTACTTAGCGTTCATAGCACTTCCACTTGTGTGAACCTCGTAGACAGCCATGGTAGATCCGCGCGACCCCTACCTCTGGGCAGTCCGTCGAGAACTGGCGAGGTAAGATGCTGTCACCTATGCCCTTCAACTTTTTGCACTGAGTTAAATTTCCAAAGTTCACTTTTAGTAAACCAGTTAACCTTTGCCTTGCGTACGTTTTGCCAGATATTCCCTGGCATTATGCTTCCACTTAAATAAATAATTTGCAGCCCTTGTGGCTTTTTGAAATTTAAACGAGAGGAGGAGGAGATATCGGAGAGGCCACACGGCCCATGCAACTTGTAAATCAGGTGCCATCAGCCTACACTAAAGGCTTTTCAGTTTATTTTATGCTTAACTGCTACATGCAATATTAAGGGCTATATTTATATGTATGTATTTCAGGGTATTTTTCATGTTTAATTGTGTTATGGCCACATCGCCCATGGCCACGCGGTCAGATATCGCTAAGTCCGTATCTGCATCATCCATGCGCTTTAAGGGTATATTTATGTAATATCATGTGTGCTTTAGTAAATCTCAGGGTTATATGTAATATTTTATTCAGGGTCCCATGAATTTTTCATGATTGATGCTTTTATATGAATAGCCATGCAGTCTTTTGAACATGTTGATTTTCCGCCATCAGGCGTGCTACGGGCTCTTGTATGCTTTAATCACAAATGGAATTATTTTCCCCACACAGATACCACTTTATCCAGTAATTATTTGCTGTTTTCACAGAAAACTACTGCAATTCCACCTGCACCACATGGTCCGCTACGCACTGTATCCAGCGGTATCCGTGCCATCTAAAAATATCTTCACACATCTGCGTGTTTATTGTGCCTATTCATATTGTGTCCCATGTTGTATCATCATTATATGTGTAATTTGTACGGTGACATTATTATTTCTGTCCTAGCTGGCTATATGTAAAGACCATCACCACTCTCACCACGTGCTGGGAGACGTGTCCCGACGAGTCCGCGTTAGTGACGTAAAATAATCACACGTGTTCAGAGTTCATCTTGTAATTCTCCATGTCCTGTCTCCAGGAAAAATCTACAGTCCATCCTAGCGGCTGTAGATCTCTTTCCTTGTGGGGGCTGTGTTCTCAAACACCCCTGGAGAAAATCATTTATCTAGGAGTGTGCTAGAACAATTGCGAGTTGGGAGATGATACCAACGGAATCAGCTAGACGCATCCGAGTTTCAATCATTAATTCATCTTTCTGGCACGATATTGTACAAGGAAACCAATAAATGGTATGTTGCTCAGTGTAAAATATATGAGTTTATTTGTAGTGTCAGAACAGCTAATTCCAGCCATTTTTCAATGATAAAATGTTTAATACTGATCAGTGTTTTATAAAGACGCTTGGTGAGGCAGACACACAGAACCCACAGCTTCCCTGAGAACCCTGAGTCTCGAAGTACGGTATCTGGGAAGCACCGCTGGCGCCCACTAACTGTAAGTAAATTGTGACATTCTTCATCTCAAGTCTCACCCGACATCACAGAGAAGATATAATAAACCCACACTAAAATTACAACTTTTGTTGTTAAATTAATACATTAGGTAGATAAATCTGAGTATTATTTTGAAATATACTTCAAGTAGAACAATGCAGTGTTTCTATAATTTGTATGTCCTGATATTTGTTTTTAAACAAAGTCAGTTGTGACTTTAAAATAAAAAAAGTCTATAATATGTATTATGTATATTTCGGATTAGCCTCAACGAGTTAGTACACATTTTTCTGTGATATTTCGATACTTGCTAGTGTTAATTTTATTTTAAAATACATGCAGTTTTTTTTTGTCTTGACCCCTTAATGACGAACACCTTCCGCCGACCCTGCGCTGGGAGGTAACCTTTGTGGTCAAATGCTGCAAATTAAAGAAATGTTTTACATATAGTACAAGAAATGACACTGCTAGCAGATCAGTTGAGTAGAACACAGCATATAGCATTAAACATGTGCACGTCCCAACATGTAGCCAAAATAGATGAACAGTTCACCCACCAGTGTGTTTTCAAGTCGGACCTTAATCAGTTCCATGCTGTATGGGCAAGTGTCACTCAGCCGCTTGAAATGTTTCGAGTAGAGAAAATTTATCTTTGAAAGTGTAAAACAGCTGATAATCAAAACTACATACTGAGACAACATTTTACAGTACAAAATAAGTTCCTACGTATATTTTAAGTGATCGCCGAATTATAAATAGAATACAATAGTAGTAAGTCTGATAGGCAAGATTAGATGCACCCACCAACAATGATGCCTTCTTTTCAGAAGTTTATTCAACAAAGTAACTTACAGAAAAGCTGCATATCTGTATGACATCAATCTTGATATTGTATGTCGGGCTTCCCTATGTACTTTGAATAATGTTTTGCATGTCATGTTTAAACCTGTGTCTTGTCTGCCAGTCCCCGACCAGAACAAGCATGTCCACATGAAGCATAGGGAATTTACAGCCCACAAGACCTGTGTAACAGACTTCTAATAGTAAGTTAATATCTCAAAAATAAAGCCTCTGATCTTCCTGTATTTAGTCAATAAAAATGGACTTAGCACTCGCTGAAATTTACATGTGTGCCGAATTTAGCCCCCTTTTTTTTTTGTCAACAAGAGGCAGTCCAATACGACCTTCTAGGATATCACATTTTTTTAAAATCACATTTTTCAGAAGATGTTTGCCTTTTAAAATAAATTTACATTTACTTTAAAACTTGTAATTTTTGTGCCAGAGACAATTAAACATGGACTTCATACAGAAAATTGCACATTTTGAAATGTAGGGTTGAGGTGTGTAAAAATTATTCCAAAATTCCCCAGACTTTCTCTCACTAATGACTCTATTCCTGGAAACCATGCGGGGATTTGTATCACTGGAGTTCTACTGCAGTTTCATCAGTATTCTTTCCTGTTTAACAAAAATTCTTCAATTTCTTGACCAGCCAAACAAAACACAAAGAAATCATTCTTCCTGTGCACTGACAGTACATTTCACAAGTTTAGTATTTATCAATAATAGTATTACTGTTGCAAGAAATACGTACAAATTTTTCGCTGGCAGTTTCAAACTTACTGGTCAAAATATTTATCTCTAAAAATTACATACTGAACTCTATATAATTATGTACGTATATAAAATTTCATAATTTTCTTTGCAAAAAAATTAATCTCTTAATTGCAATTCTACACAATGCATCCAGTAAAGTGGCATTTCTGAAGGTCTAAAATACAGTAACTGGGCTAGAAACATTAAAGATAAAAAAACATTTCTACAGAATAGAAAATACTTATATACTCTAGTTCAAAGAATTTTGTAATTTATAAACAAATAAACTGTATGTAATAAATTTACAAAATTAATTTAAAACAATTACCTCTTTTATTAGCCTCCTTCACAATGCACATTTTATGGCCACATTATCTTTTAAAACATAAAATGTAAATAAGTCAATGTTTTATAAATAAAATTAATTTAACTTAGAATCTCCCTGACAACAGTTCATAATAAATAAAACAGCAAAAGCACAGTTATCTCACACTACTAAAAAAATACAATGCAGCTATCACAATGGTGTATATCACAAGACTATAGACATAATTTTATCTTTATAGTAAGTGTTGTGGACAAGTCAAAATACAGTTAATACAATATACACATCCAAAATATGTTTCTAACTAAAACCATTAAAAATTTGGGTTCAAGATTTACACACAAAACGCAATCACTTTCATTACGGCAGTGGTAATTGATAAACTTTACAGCAAGATGATAGCTTCAGATGAAACAAAATTCTGACCAGATGCAGTCATCCATTACTACTGTATTATCTGCAGTTTTCTGCTATGACATATTATATAGAGGACACATTTTCAACAAAAAATTTGCATCATACAAACAAAATTGTTTTGAGATCTTCAACAATAATTTTGGATTTTCACATATATATTATTTACTAACTGGCATGACAACATACCTTGAATTAGTACTAGAATACACCAACTGTTAAGTAAAACACTTTGGTTTTTCTATTTAGTTGAATCAAACACATTTAAACTGTTTGCTTTATCATGAACTACGATTTTACCCACAGCACAAACAAGCAAAAAAAAATATCACTCTCATTATACTAATTGAGTTTCGAACAAAGAACTCTATTTGCTGGCAAACATGTGGACCACAAAGGAGATTTTTTTTCTGACCACATTACACTTCCCGTAAAAAATTTTTTTAGAAATGGATTGGAGGTGGAAAATCATACAGGCAAATTCCACCAAAAAATGTTTCCCCTTGTTAATATAATATATTATTCATTTTGAATACGAAATACTTACAAAGTGTCTGACCACTGCTAATTCACGTGTTTTAAAAACCGAGTTGGTAAAAGGCTGGAAAATTTTGTGAAATCTGTACACACATTAGAGGGAGTGTTAGATATGTGCCGAGTTCTAGTTCTGTGAATTTATGTTTATTTAATATTACAGGTACGATCAAAGTATTTCATGTAAAAATAATTTAAAAAATTAGGGACAATAAAATTTTTGAATATTGAAGGAAAAATATTTTTTAGCTTCTTTATAAAAAAAAAACTGTATAAACAACACTGCTGTTTATTTTTTAATGAAAAAAAATGTCATAGGTTCAGATGAGATATACACTCTGCCAAGACACAAACATTTTACTTGTACGAAGTTGTAACAGCTACATAAATAATTATAATAGTCACTGTATGTGGCAGCTTTCAATCTGCCAAAGAGTACATTATTCAACTGAGTTTTTTCTTATGTTAATTTTCATATAGTTAGAAATTGACACTGTTGTGGTATTCTGCCATGTTTCTAGAAAACACAACAGGTGACAAATTCTTTATTTGTGTGACCAGTAACAAACGCTAAGCTGTGCAATTGAACATTATGCCAACAACGATAAAGTGGCTGCTTTCATATTGTTTGCTGTAAAGATAGCTCTGTTTACTACTGTGCTCTGCATGATGCAATGGAACTACAACAACTGTGCTTGTGATGTCTTCAAACAGCATTGCCAGCTCGCTTTTGAGTGTCCACTGCAACAGGCCTCGGGCCATAGAGAAAATAAAATACAGTAATAGTACTAGCCTCGGGAGATAGGTTGCTGGCATTAGCAGAGCTAACCTTTGATATATTTACATTTTCTTTGACATGACTAGTATTATAGGGCCTGTACTGAGCTGAATTTTTAGCTGTTGAGAATATTTAATGGGTGCCAGTCACTCGGTGAATAATCAGACACAAGACTCTCTCAGGTGTTGTTCGGCTATGGCTACCCCAGCCTTATAATGCATGTTCCACTGAGATTGTGTTAACGGAATTGTAGGCCATTGAGATGCCCTGCGATCATTATACAGAATGATTATTACACAGCACAAGACATAGAAATCACTTCCCAGAGAAGGCCAGGAACTGAAGTGGCCGGGAGTGACCAGGTTGATAAATAATGGAGTTGGACATGAGAATTATATAGATGCAAAATTTTATTATGCTAATTTACCTATACAATTGGTCCGATACTCCAAATTAAATCACATGGGTTTGATGCACAAAGCTCCGCGAACGAACTACAGTTTAAGTACCAAGTTGGTGAAATTCTAAATAAACTCTCAGGTCATAGTCGCAAGAGTAGTGGGCTAAACTAGGACCAATAAGAAAAAGGTTTAAGAGAAAAATTACACTATTGCAGTTAAATCAGTTTACACAAAAGTTGATGGACCCCTAGCGGCAAACATGCCTGCCTCACCTGATGACTGCAGAAAGACAACTGAAAATCATGGCAGCGCTGGATAGGGCCTAGCCGATCGAGTGGCGCAATAATTTGGAGTATAATTATTGCAGGTACGAAAACTAACGATTAAAGCACAATAGACATGTTACGTGAAGTACACGACACTAAAATTCTTTTATCTCTTTTTAGAGGTGCCTATGTATCTGAAGAATGCAATCCAAAATGAACGTCAAATTTATTTCTTGATCAGATGAAAAGTGGAGTACCCCAAAATTTAACTTTATTTATTTGATGCCTGTCCTGTATATGTATTGTCACACATTAATTAATTGCTTGTAGTGTTTTTGCTAAAGTATTAAGGAACTAATTTTCCTGAAATAGATTTTGCAAGAGATTTCAGATATAATAGTGTTAACACATTACATTAATTACGAGATGATTTTAGCTCTTACTTTTCTTGTTATATATTAAGTAATTCTAAAACAGCAGCATGTAATGGTGGCACTAGTTCATTACGAGTTTTCTCAGCCAGTAAAATGTCTCTCATAAAATGACCAATGTCCGGCCTATGTTTTTACATGTATAATTTTATCCGATTATGAACTTATTGTTGAGTGTCCCCGTTTGGGCTGTGCTCTTGTGTAAGTTGCCATGCTAGTGAATATGTAGTTTTGATCTCGTTTCTGGTCATCTTCCTTGGTGCACGGGTCATAACGAGTCACTAACAGGTTACTTGTGTGAAAGTTTCATTCAACTGCCTAAACACATGCAATTATGTGGGGCGGTGCACTTGGTGCATGCACGAACGCATGATTGTTGACACATTACCTGTGATGTACAAAATGGGCTTATCAAGCCCTATCGAAGGACGAGGCCACATCATCTTTTAGTACGATACATGTCTTTGTTTTTTACTTGGCCAGTTATACTGATGTTTTCTCACAGGCTCCAATGGAAAATATTTAATTTTAATTTGCAATATGCATCTGTCGATTCGTATACCGCAATTTACATATTTACAAGTGGCTATGAAAAAAATGAGCAGCACTTGGTCACTAAACAAAGCACAGCTCAAAACCAACTTAGTTGGAAAACAGTAAGTTAACACTGGTTTCAGATTATGTTCATGCTCTACAAAATGGCACCTTAGATGTGGTTTCTGTACACCTAACTTGTTTACGAAAGAAAATGACTAGGTATTGACAAGAATGTACAGCGGAATCACTGAAACGTTGACGCATGACATCTTCTTCAATAATAATAAACGACTGTTACTCATCAGTGCAACTGCACCCCTGGCAGTTTGTCTACCGAGTCATGATACCGCTGCCGCCTACAAGATTGTTGTATCTACCAGGCCGGAACAAACGTCCCAATAATAATTTATTATTTTGCCAGATGAGCCACCGAGACCATGCAAGGGGTCCGGGGCGAGTACAGCAGTGTGCCGCGGGATGCCGCCATATGCAAAATGCCTAGATCCCACCACTCTCCACTACACCACAGACACAAAGGACCTAGACCCTGGGCTTGCACCTGCTAATCCCCTCTCCAGACACCCTATGCCAATGAAGGAAGGGATGGCCAAGGAGTATATAAGGAGATGCATCCCGGCCTCCGGATCGTCAGTTCTGCTTCAGTTCTTGATCGCCTCTCCTGAGCTCTATCACTCCAACTTTTGGTGCAGAGGCTCAAACTTCTCCTTGTACTTCACCGCTCACCTCGTGGGGCCGAAGATCCTCTCCAGGGCAACCAAAGGAAGAACCAGCGGCGTCGACAGCTACACACTTAGACACATTCAGTCCCTTACGGACAACATGAGAGTGGAGCTCGCACCATGGTTTTTCACTACGCTACATGCACCAGCAACTGCCTCTCCCAATAGCTTTGCACAGAGCGCATTCCTCTGTTTAAGATAGGGTATTTTACTTTCCGCCTAGCCCATGGGGAATTAGGAGATAGCACCTCTGCCATCTGTGTTTATTTCCTTAGGGTCAATAAACATGATCTTACCAGATCCCTTGACTTTCACTCCAAGCTCCTTCCTTGTGTCATATCAGAGCTGGAGGACTCAGCAGGAGACCAGGTTTTGCCTTTCTGCACTCACACACACAACACACCAGCACATCCTTGGAAGGCCACGCATTCTCTGCCCCGGCAGTGAACAGTAGAGCCACGACAATTCATCTCCTGGAAGTTGACTTGCCGACACAGAGTCGCCCCCCCATCTCCCGCTCACTTCGTTGTGCTGAGGAGGGGATCTTCTTGGAGTCCGGGGAGACCAGTGACCACTGGACACACACCTCACCAGTACTGGAAGGCCACCCGTTCCTTGCATCCCGTGGGAGGAACAGTAGAGCCACGACACTAAGTACGCTCCCGGTTGGATAGGCTTGCCGGCCAGGGTGCTCAACTCTCACCGCTCACTGGTGGTGCAGAGAGGGTTTCATTCTGATGCACGGAAACCTACTCCTGCGGGACCACAGTGCAGTTTCCGCAACTATCATCTCGCAGTTTGCGCCTTCTCTACCCGGTAGAGGAGTCAAAAGTGAGGCGATGTTGGTGGAAATAATTTGCACCTACACGTGGACACATACGTCAACTGCCTACCTCCTGCAGCCCCGATATTTGTGCCTAATGCCTTACACCCATAGGAGTGGAGATGAGAGAAGGGCCAAGCGAGAGATATTTCCAAAAATCCCCAGGGGTTACATATCCTTCCTAGTGAGTTCGGGTTGCTTAGTCCACATGAGCAAGCTACATTACTGAGACGCCTCACCATACCAGCACCCACAGTCACGCCCGTGGACTTGTTTAAGCCACCCACCAAGGTTGCGAAAGGATACCACCCTATAGTGCAGGAGGCACTGTTCAGAGTAAGGTCCACCAGCACAATGGAACCGCAGCCAAGTACGACATCAGCACATACCGCCCCTCAGTCAAGTGCTACTCCGGTAGAGGGAACAGAGTCAGTACCAGCATATACCGAACCACCTCGCCAACCCTATTGCATCACCACCTAAACCTGCACCACGCCGCATAAAGATTGTCGAGTCCGACTTCGTACCGAGTCGCCGACCCACCAGGCCTGTGTTGTACACTAGATGGGCCCCGTGCCCAGACCTGAATAAACCGCCTTGAGACGTGACACGCCTAGTGTTGAGTAAGTCACCCAGGGCAGGGACACAGTCAGCCGGGACTGTCATGCACGTAGAGCAAATCATTTATTTCCTACTTAGTATTAGTTTTATTTGTTACCTAGTATTAAAATTCTCCATTATTTAAATAAACTAATGCTGTCATTTCAGAAAAATTGTGGTGGTGTATTATGAAGCGAGTCCTGCTCTTTTGAAACAGTAAATCGGCTTTTCTAAAGTTGGTAGAACTGCCAATGTTCTGGCAGAGTTTGCATACAGAATGTTTCTACTTACGAAATTCAGGATTAGTATGATATACCTGCAAAGGAGAACTGCTTCAAATTATGACACATAGAAAATATTCTATCATAAATTTGACACTGCATACACTAGTACACCAATAGCAGCGGTGTTGCCAGAGAGGGAGGATATGGGTGTTGTAGCTGCCCCTTCCCTCCTACATTTTTTAACATTTTTACCATACGGATGTCAACTATTAGAACTAAAATTATTAATAAGACTTTTATTTTTATAAAATCATAATTGCTGTAAACTATGATTCATGTTATATTGTGAAGAAACTTTTGTTCTAATAATTCACTGTGTCCACCCACTGGGAAAACACGAAAAATGTCAGGGAATTTCATGTGCTGGAGAAAAGGCAGGGATTTTCATGTGATATGACAGATCACCCTAATTAATAAAATGGCAGTTATTTTGAAAGTAAGTGCCTGGCGTTGTTGAAAACTATAAATGTCAGGTGTCCTTATTAAGTATGTACTATATATGTATACACTGAGTTTGGTTAAATTCAGTCAACGCCTTCAAAGATTGGAAAGGGGAGACACACACGTAGTCACACATAGACAGGAAAGTGATCTCATAAGCCTTTCTTTCCTTCAGAAAGTAGGCTAAAAATAGTTACACTTGTAGATTCAATACCAAAAGTTTTCAAGTGTTATAATGAAGAAACACAGACATGTCAGATGAAGTATTGACGTGTGAGGCCTTTAGTGCAGCAGGGAACATCACTATGGCAAGAGGGAGTTTTTGTTAAGGTGCTAGGTCAGGCTCACCCGGTGGTGGGGGGTTCTGGGTTATTTCAGTCTCTACATGGTACTGGCGCACATCCAGTGTAGAGGACAGGCCTGGTAGCTTTATGGCAGGGCACGAAATCCGGCTTCGTGAGAGAGTGATCTTACGCTTCAGAGGATTGGCCTTAAGCGGTATACCTCGGTGACACGTAACCTGCGAGGCTGCTTGACCTTAGTCAACTCCGTCTGGCGTATGAGCTAGGTTGATTGGTGGGCAGCGGCTTGAAGGTTGTTCCTGTCGTCAGGGTTGATTCCACTGGTTCTGATCCCCCAAAGTAGGTGCTGGTGAGTCCCATATACTGGTCCTGCCTGCTTAAGTATGCTGCTAGTAGGGAGTGTGTTTCCTTGCCTAAACGGACGTTTTAACCATGAACTGTTTTTATGAAAAAGTTAATTATTTTAAAGTCATGTCTGTTTATTTATCACAACATAACGTCACCCTATGTATTTGAAACACAATTGCTTAACGTGCTTACGTTTTTGTGATTTGAATGTTTGCCATAATTCCAAAAAATTACTAAGCCCAGCCAGAAAATTTGAAATAAATGATTAAATAAACCTCGTAAAAACTAAGTACCTATGCAAAGAATATAAGTGGAATAAAAGTCACGGTAGGCCTATCTGTGTGCATGTTCACCACAACGTAAAAAAATAAGCAACACGAGTTGTGTGTTTGAATTTGCTGTCTTTTCGTTGGACTGATTGCTCCTTCGTTTTAATATTTATTCCAACTAAGGTCATCCTTTCAACAAAATTACCCAAAACACATCAATTACAAGAGGTTCATGTATAAAAAATAAGTTAACAATGTAAAACAATAACCGTAAGAACTATCATCAATACAGACATTGTTAACAGTCATAAAGCAGACCGAAATATGGTTATAGGCCTAAATTGTAAATATTTGTATGTAATAGTTTTTTAAATATGACAGAATTCTTTGAACAGCTGTAAACAGTAAACAAAGCATTTGACAGTTAAAATATAAAAGTCATATGACAGTGTTTGTGTTTATGCGGAGCAGAAGGATACATAATCAGAAACCAAAAGTAGAAATTTAGCGGGGCTTCAGAAAAGTGTGAAGTAACCATGAATGGACTATACTAGCAGAGATTTCAAGTGTCAATATATTTCTAACAGATTTGGGTGAATCGTTAAAAGTGCTTCAACTGATAAAAGAAAATAGCTGGAAGAATTAATTTTTCTAACTTATGGACTGCTCTTTGCATTCTATCAACTATCCCAGTACCTATAACTAATGGTGAACACAGTTTTAGTACACTGAAATTTGAAACTTATTAAAAGCTCTTTATGTTTTACCATACTTGAAGATGAATTATAGAATATTCTAATTTATAGAAAAGACTGATGTTATCCCAGTTACTGTGTTATTCAGATCATATCAAAAATTTTAATGCATTTAAATACCATTTCATGACAGGTGGCAGGAGATACATGAAGACGTGTTGGAACTTAATGAGGGTCTTCTTTGGCGCTTGGAATAATAATAATTTTTTATGGTGAAGTTGTTAATTTAATTTGTTAAATTCAAAACATTTGGTTACTCTTGATTTATTTTGCAAAAAAAAAAAGTACATTGGATGTTTAAGAGTACAGAAACTCTAACAATAAAAAAAATTACTAGCAATAAGATCCAACATATGCAAGAGTACATATAATATTTTTTGTACTTGAAGAAATTACACAGCGAAAAAAGACGTGTGTGTGTGTGTGCGTGCGCGTGTGTGTGTAAAGATGCCGTTACATATTTTAGAAGTAAATTTAATACTGTAACAGTTGAAAAATTTAGTATTAACTCCAAATAGCATAAACCAATAATGTGAAAAGTCCCGAATATTAGTTTTTGTTTATTATTCGCTTGCTGTTTTTCTAATTTTGTATTTTTAATAGTGGCTTCATAAATTTTATTTTCATTTGCATTAGTTTTTCTGTAGTCTAGACCAATCACTGCTTAGTTGCCATTAACGTTATATATGACTAATTTACAAAAGCATTCACATACACTACAATCACACAGCGTCTTCGCCCTTATACAGCTCCTGGCATTTTCAGCATACTTGCTAATAGGTTGGTTGTACCCAGTATTTGGCACATAAAACATTAGGGAATAGCAGTTGGCTAATAGGGTAGGTGCAGACATCTTTCAAGGGCCAGGGTAAAGTGAAGCACCAGTTTTACTAAAACATATAGACAATGTCAGTCGAAAATACATCATCGCCAATTAAAACTTAATTTGGGGAGTAATTAAAGACATAATTTTTTATAAGTTGATTATGAGACATGCATGACATTAATGGCTGTGTGAAAGTGTCCATAATAAGGTCCCAAACTTATTTCATACTAAGGAAGAATTTGCCCTCTCCTTGTATACTCCGCACTTTCACTTGGGGTGGGCAATGCCCTCTCCTCCCTCCTTCCCATTAAATGTTGATATATTTTTATTATAATTTACCCCAGAACATCAGTAAAAATCCAGAACTTTTTAATATGAATGTCAACTTGAAATAAGGCATAAATAACAACTCCTTCAGTCCCTCTGACCACAATTGTGGACATGCCGCATAAGAACAATATTTATAAACAGCGCTGTAAATAAGAATCATAACCCGGTACAGCCAGCGTCTTCTCCAAGGTTTGCCTGGTTACTCATCTGATTTGTGAACCAGTGATGCAGTTCATTGGCCGCGAGAAGCAGGTAAATATTAACTGAATCTAACAACATAGTGTTCTTACCCAAGTACTACATACTTGCAACACCTGCAGTTGCAAAACTGCGAGGGACTGGAAGGGTTAGGAATTACATGAAACATCTGTTGCAAATAAGTGAATCTACTTACTTGTCCCATAGAAATTTCGCATCTGTGAAATGTTTCTCGTGCCATCATGGGAATGTTGAGTACTGACCTAAGTATCCAGTACCCAAAGAAACAGAACCTTGCACCACAGCATCATTTACTTCTTGTGAGCTGTCAGATGTCACGTACTTACAGGAGCCACAGTTGTCACAAAAAAAAAAAAAAAAAAAACTAAAGTAAAGACTAATCCACTGTGTATTTCTTTATCCAGCTTATATAAGCCCAACATGCAGAATCGGAGAGGTTCTCCCAATTCCATTAGCTACTTAGTTAAATGCACAATATCAACAATTTGGTGAACATTAATTAAACATTCAGATTTTTCTGTTTCCACAAGCAATTAAAGGAGGAAGAAATTAGTTGGATCGACACCAGCAGCAAATACAGTTTCTCCAAAATTGATGGGAAAAAAATTATATATATATATTTTTGTAGTAAAGTTATGTCTACGACACCAGTGACTTTTTTAATCGTCATCAATTAACATAAAATTTAGAGCACCCAAAACTTTTGTATGTTTTATAACCTATATTACAGACAATTTTTTAAATTTTACTAGGTTTTAAAAACATTAAAATAGTATGTTGCGTACAAAAAAAATTGTATTTTGCCCTTGTACAAAAATTCTTCTGTTGTAAAACTGAAACAAATGAGACCTCTACGAACATGGCTAGTAGAAAACTGTGGAAGATGTGTGGAGTGAATTATAACCTTTGATTCTATATCTCGTCGCATGGCCTGGGATGGCCTTAACATTGAAAAGGCTAACTGTTAACTTTCATTGAAAAAAGTACTTCCTCGTTCAAAATATAAACCCAATTCCGAAACTGTGTGTTATGTTTTTTTTTACTTCCTAAACCTTGTATGTAAAAATTTAGGGTGCAATTTAAAGGAATGACTAAAAAATTGTACAAAATTCATAAGCTTTTCTATATTAATAAATGTTATCAAATGGAAAAATTATAAATAACTTCAGTATTCAATCTTTGAACTTGTTTTAAGCATAAAAATTATCTCCTGTAAAACGTAACTTTCTAACTTATTGCATGAAATTTTGTTATATAGTAGGTAGGCGATTATATGCTGTGGGTAAAATGAGTTTCATATTTCCCTCAAATGAGTCACAGTATAAAATGTTAACATAAAATTTAAACCCCATTAAAATCATTCTATTGCACTATAAAAATGCCATGTTAATAAATAGTACTTACCAAGTTTTTTATTTTCCAATATGAAAGGTTGTAATTTTGAAAACATATTTTAAAGAAGGATAAAAAATTATGGCAATGCTACGTGAGAGATAATTAAGTTACACTGCTCTTATGATACTCACTTATTCCGATATCAGTATATTTGTCAAGCCTAGTACATGATATAAAATGCTAATCCAATTACTAATGTAACTCACAATTTTTGTCAGTCCAGCCATTGTCATATAGTCTATGAAGAGCACACAGAGAAAAAGGTTAAATCCTACAAGGGAGAAACTGCAATGGATGGAATTTTTGAAAAATGTTACAGTTCCCGCTTGCTTGAAGCTATTTTGCATTTTTTACGCCCAGAAGCAAGAAGGTGCTTATAGTGATGTTTGCACCTCTATATGCAATGCACTTAACTCCCCAGCAGTCTTATAGCCAGCACAGAAATTCAAAATATAGCCCTATAACTTAATTAGCATGAAGATGAGTAGTTCAAAATAGTCAAATTTCAATTAGTATATTTCCACAACATAAAACTGTAAACTGTTGTCTGCTATGTTGATGAACATCTAAATATTTTTGTAACACAAAAAGTTTATGCAAAATGTATTCCCTTAAATTACTTTAAGTGTGCACACAATTTGCAAAATAAATAAAAACTGTGAAATACAAATTTTTTTCATAGTTTCTTTTGAAAAAGTTAACCTCAAAAATGCAACAAAATAAATCATGTATCAAGCAGGTGGAAAAACTAAAGCAGCACAAAAAAGAATAAATATTAATAGGGGTAAAAAATTGCAAATCTCTAAGTATACACATCACATAACACTCAACTAGGTTTACATGGACCTCTTTCAACATGGAAGAGCTTGTTGTGATGTTTCCCTCAGGGCTTGAACACATCCCACCTGGAGCAGAAAACAATTTAAAAATTCAACGAAAGGCTTGTAGAGGTTTGCCCACAGCACCAGATGCACCAGAATGTGCTCACAGACATGGTTGGTTTGAACACAAAACCCACCCACAAAATCTGTATTTCACATAGGTTCAATGCAATTTTGCACGGACCATGTGGGAGCTGGTTACAATAACATATACAGAAAGGATCAACAATGTCTCGTTCTAAACTGGGATGCGAGCAAGGGAAAAGTGGAAGAAGGAACCTCTAAGTCAGTCAACACCCTGCAAGGACTTTTCCCGATGGGTGAGCATGTGTTCTTTGACGTGGCTGCGGCGGGCAAACTTGGACCCGCACACGATGCAGTCAAATGGCTTTTCCCCCGTGTGAGTTTTCATGTGGTCCTTGACGTTGCCATGGCGGGAGAACCTGGCCCCACACACGGCGCAGGCGAACGGCTTCTCTCCGGTGTGAGTGAACACGTGTCGCTTGAGGTGGCTCTTGAGGGTAAACCTTGCCTCGCACATTGTGCACTGGTACGGCTTCACGCTACTGTGGAACAGCATGTGTTCCTTGAGGTTACTGGCGCGCATGAACCTTGCCCCGCACACCGAGCACGATATGGGCTTCTCCCCTGTGTGGATCAGCATGTGGTTCTTGAAGTTGCAGTTCAACGCAAACTTGGCACCACACACAGGGCACAGGAACGGCCGCTCCCCTGTGTGGGTGAGCATGTGGCGTTTCACGTGGCACTTCTGGGTAAATTTGGCAGAGCACACAGGACAGCCGAACTGCTTGTCTGAGGAGCCCTCCAACCTCTTTCGGCGTGACACGCACGCCAGGCACTTTGACAGTTTTTTTTCCCCTCGATGCCAAGTAACCACCCCTTGAATTGCTGCACTTGCAAGCAGGAACACTCCCGTTCACAGAGCGCGAAGTTTTGGTGTCACTCTGTTCGGGTTTGAAGAATTCTGAAATCAAAATCTGACTGAAATAATTTTTTTTATACAGTTAAGCTAACCATATTTTTAGTATAGGATATTCACGGTAAAGTGAGCACTTTTTAAGACCCTTCTAAATTTTTCCTTTCATCGAATTTCTAAATTCCTACTGCTTTTTAACATAAACATTGCAATGATGCAAATAAACACAGTGTATACATTTCACCACCGTCAAAACTTAATGCCTGAGATTGCAATAAGATATATTTATTTGTGGTTAATGACTGTTGCGAGGGCCTTAAAAGTGCTCAATTTACCATGAACAGCCTATATACATGTTCATAGTTCTAAAGGACATCAGTTGATATACAAGGATTTAAAACTAAGTAAGGTGGTGCAGATTACCATTCGGGAGGACCCAGGTTTCATTTCCAGTTTTGGCATCCTGTTTCCAGTTTTGCCTTGTTAGTATAACTTGTCCGATAATATAAGTTCTTCTGAATGAACATCTGGTTACATAATCATAGTTATTAGTGCCTTCAAGGACAATGGTAACCACATGCAAAAATACAGTACCAAAACAATGTATTGAAAGCTTAGTACAGGTGGTTCACGATAAAGTGAGCATATTGAAGTCAACCTATAGAAATAATCAATGCCCATAACTGCATAGATGTATTTTAAAATAAGCATGTCCGTAACACACTCAAGTTGACAGCAAGCTACGAGAAGTAATTGCATGTTTTAACAGCTTACAAGTCGTAAAGTTAAAAACTGTTGTCATCTGAATTCTGTTTCTTTTATTGTATGCAAATGAAAATAAAAATAGGTGTGAATGTAAATGTTTCTGACTCCTTTCATATCACCTGGCTGATGCAATGTTCAAGTTAGCTGGTTCATTGTTTTTATTTTTTTGCCCAGTCCATACTTCAGTATCAACAAAATAGCAGTTCATGAACATGACTTAAAATGTTTATTTACATAACTCCCGATAGAAAGTATTCATTAACGTAATACTGTATATGAAATATTTTTAGTGACATTGTTTGTTATTGCCTTTTGCTGTATTTCCATGTATAGGTGTCACAGTAAAGTAAGCACTTTGATGCCAGCTAACAGCAAGTGGCTCTAGAGCCTATGATATCGCTCACCATGCACGTGTCACGTACGTGCGCAAAGAGGCCAATAATTTTGAACTTTCACATAAATATTATTTTTCAGTGTAAAATGTGATATATTGTATTTGCAGGGCTTAAAATGTCTTAAAGTGTTTGTTGCTATTTTGAAATTGTTTGGCTATAACATTCCAAGTGCCTGCGGCACCGAGATTAAGAACACTGATATTCCTGCATGAACACCGTCATAAAGAGACACTAAATTAATATGAACATTCACAGGAAAATTATAAAAAAGTAAAACAATATTTTATTTTATTTGGGCCATTTAATTTTTACTAATAAAATAATTTTACTCAGCGTGCATAGCACTTCCACTTATCTAAACCCCGTAGGCAGCCATAGTAAGTCCGTGCGACGCTTGTCTCTGGACAGTCTGTCGAGAAGAGCTGGTGAGGTAAGACACTGTCATGTATGCACTACAACTTCTGTTCACTGATGTAGGTTTCCAGAGTCAATTTAGTTTACTGGTCAACCTTTGCTTGCGTACGTTTCTGCCAGACATTCCCCAAGCATTATGCTTCCGCATTATCAATTTATTTCATCCTTGTGGCATTTTTAACTTAATCGAGGAGAAAGAGTAGAAAGATGTCGGAGAGGTCACGCGGAAAGCTTAACTTGAATCAGGCGCCATCCGCCTCTGTTTATGGCATTTTATTGTAATTTCTATATTATTGCTATGTGCAATTTTAAGGGCTTTATTTTATGTATGTATTTGAGAGTATTTTCCATGTTTGAATATTTTATGGCAACATCACGTATAACCACGTGGCTAACCGACGCCAAGTATGTGTATACGCCATCATTGCGTTTTGAGAGCCTATTTAGGTAACATCGTATGTGCAATATTTTATTCAAGGTTCTATGTTAAATTTTGTCAGGGTTCCGTGTAATTTCACGTAAATTGATGCTTTTTGTACTTGACCACGCGGTCATGTTAATGTTTGATTTTACCACCATCAGGCATGCTACACTCCTGCAATCACTTAAATTGTAAAGAGAATTATCAGAATAATATTTTGTCTGAATTTAATTTGCCGTTTTCGCAAAGAAATATTGCAATTTCACCTGCACCATGTGGTCTTTATCCAACAGCATCCGTGCCATCTAAACTTGTTTTCACACATGTGTGTGTTTATTGTGAATACTCATCTTGTGTCCCATCTTGTTTCATGTATCTTTTGAGTGTTTATGTAATTTTGTAATTTGTGTACGGTGCTAATATTCCCAACCTAGCCGGCTCTGTGTATAGGCCGTCAACACACTGCTCATGTGCTGGAGGGCGAGCCCCGACGAGTTTGCATTAGTGATGCAGAGTAATCACACGTGTTAATGTATCATCAGGGTTTCATTTTGTAATTCACCTAGTCCTATCTTCAGGGAAAAATCGTCAGTCCACCCTAGCGGCTGTCGACTCTCTTCCCTTGTGACGGTTGTGTTTTCATACACCGTGGTGAGATCATTCATCTAGGTGTGCGCTAGATTAGTTGCGGGCTGGGGAGCACCCAAGCGGAGTTAGCTAGACACAACCGAGTGCATAATTAATTTCATGGCACGTTGATTTGTACGCACAGTATCAATAAAAATAAGTTTGCATTTTTTGGTAAAAAATTTAGTGTTCAGTAATGCGTGTATGTTTTTATCAGTCTCTCATGTCTACCTGCATTTAGGCATTAATTTAGTGTAAAACATTAATTTATTTTACAGTATAGTTAAGGTTGCAAGTAGGCCGGCCACAGTAGCAAGTAGGCCACAGTAGCAAGTAGTAGCAAGTAGGCCGACCCACAGTGTAGTTCTTGTCGACAGGCACACAAACACTTTTCATGCGGTTGAACGATCATGACATTTCGCTGGTTAAGCCAGCTTCATCAGGTGGCAAGTTATAGGATATGGGCTTAGCCAGTGAAACGTAGCAATCGTACAACCACGTGGAAAATGTGTCATCCTTCTGTTTGTGTGTGTGCCTGTCAACAAGTACTGCACTGTGAGTACTTGAATTCCTGTTCTTTTATATATAATTTTTATCTTACAGTATATGTATTTATTCTGCTCGTCCATTTGTTTTAAAACAATAACATTTCTAACCAAAGTTAATTGTAATAATTTTTTTTTTGCCATGGCTTATATTAGAGTTATTCTTGTGTTCACTTTTCCATGATGGATTTTAATGGTGCGGCTTATATTTGGGGGCAGCTTATTTTTGGAGCAATGTGGTATTTTTCACTTTCACATAAGATTTTCAATTCCTGCTCAAATACTCTATGTGAACTATGTAAAACATATTTCACTTTAACATACAAAGTTTACATTGACTTTCAGTACTTTCAGATTATGTTACCTGTTGTCTTCCAAAAGGGGATTAATTAAATGTTGATATGCTGGCTTCACTAAAAATATTGATTGTTCAACCATTTCCAATTAAAAATGGTTTTGGTTTACAAATACGATACATAAAATAGACCCAATCACCGAAGTGTATCGTTTACATATAGTATGCTGCAAACAATCAACTCTTGCTGTTGACAAGCAAAACCATAGATTCTTGTGAGTCAACCTAGATTAAGAGTGTTATATGCTGTTCACAATAAGGTGAAAACTTATGAGGCCCTAGTTACTTTTTTCATATCAGCCATTTGTTATCCTTCCACTACTTTTAAAATAAATATTGCCATGTAAGTAATAAACACAGTGTATGTATTTCACCCGACTCAAAAGTTAACGTCCAAGGCTATAATAAGATATATTTACTGACTATTATTCCAAATAAGAGGGCTTAGAAAGTGCTCACTTTACCATGAATACCCCAACATGCAGCACAGCACCATCTTGAATTCTTACATATATAAAAACATGAATGTATAAATGGGAGGTCGTATAAACGTGTTTTGGTATCGCATCTCATAACATTCATAAACTCCCTTACGAGAATGTCTTTGTAAAATCATTACCCTTATAAAATACAAACTAATAAGATTTAACCCATTAAAAAATTAGAAATTGAGTGCCAAGTGAATCCCCCATCCCCGCTCTTGTGAAGAACATGTTTAAACATCTCCCATGTAAAAACATAATTATTTTTACAAGAAATATTAATTTCAAACAATAGGTAGACATCTTACGAATAAAGTGATGTTTCAAAAGCATAAACTTTATACCCACTTGTAGCCAAAAATGTTTACTGTTTACATCTAGAGGCTCATTTTACTGAGTGTGATCATAATCAAGTGCTTCTTGTGGGAAAAATAAAGAAGATTTGTAATTTATTTTAAAAAATTCAACATCTTTCAAATAAATTTTCTTCAGTGTTATTATAGGTAAGTGGTGTGATTTTTTTGAAGGAAACTATAACCAATAAGTAAGCAGTGCGTATTTACAAACCACCCATAACTTCATGTTGGCAGGATATAATTTGTGGATTTTTTAAATTTTAGAAAGTATGTACAGTTTTGTAATAAATTTTTAGAAATATTTCTTTGTAATTAAATATTAATTTTATTTACTGAAATGACTAATGTGCCATAAATTTAATTGCACCCAATTTTAAAGGTTTAAAATAAGACTTTAACACATAACAAGTGAAGCACTCAGAGCCCACGTTAGGCACCACGAAAATTCTTGACATGTGAGGGCCTTTGGTTGAGAGGGGTCGTCTCTGTTGTGCAAGATTTTATCATGTAGGTCAGAGACACATGCAAGCTGATTTTGACTTTACTTTCGACCAGTAGGGCCTTGTCTAGTACACAAAGTCAGGCGTGGCCTGGCGGCAAGGTATGAAGTCAGTAGGAGTTTTGACTGTCTGGCGGAGGAGTCAGCACACTACCACTTGTTTACCTGTGCTTGTTGGGGCCCAGGGTAGCTCCTTGGTCTGCTGCTGATGTGGCAGCTAGCAACTAGAACTGGAACTCAGTTGGGCCCACGGAGAGCTGCTGGTCTTGCGACACTGGAACTAAGGGTTGACAAGTCCCAGCGGTACGACACGTCCCTGGCAGATGTCGGTTACCACTGGCAGATGTCAGTTACCACTGGGTGAGGTCGGCCAGTGGTCTTGATGAGAGGCAGGAATAAAGTGCGAAAGGGAGCTGGGAGATGAGGTCTCTCCAGCTACCAGGCGGCTTGAGCTCGTTCCCATGGGGTTACACTGCCAAGTGCAGTTGGAAGTGGGTTGCAGCTACTATTGGCATCTACTGTAGTAGTTGCCTTTCGGTCTTGCCACCTGGTACTACTTCGTTGGGTGTATGGCATAAGGCATATACAATGGACAGTCTCACGAAAGGAGAGCAGGCAATGAAGTCCCCTGGCTATGTGTAACACCAAAGCCGCACCTGAACAGACCAGAGTTGTACCCGGTGCTCCGCTAACCAGTGACATGAGGCATGGTGGTTATAGAGCATTGGGTTTCCTCTGAGTGTCCAGGCAATGACAGTGGGTGTGGGTCCAAGAATTGGGGCACATCACCAGACTCAATATATCACTCCCTCTGGTGACAATTCAGCGCTGTAGATGGAGTGGGTCAACTGGACTAGAGGTCTGATGACTCTTGGATTGAGTTACTAGTGTTTGGGGCTCTATCTTATTGCACACCAGGTGTACAGTGATGGATGGCCCTCGACTATGTGGGTAGTCGAAGTACAGTCACCCCGTAAAGGGAGCCTGCGGTCATACACTACTTTCTGTAAATAGAGATACAAGTGCATTGTCTCCTCCTTTGTTCTGGCGGGTTGTCGTCTACTGTGGAAGGAACAAGCATCCTAGAAAATAGTAAACAGAGGTTTAAGCAAAACTCGTATTTATTGTGTCAGGTATAAACACTATGTACTACCTCCTAACTGGTGCTGAATGGAAATTAGACTACGTCAAGGCTGCCACCAGCCCTGAAGCTGAAATCCTGGTTCTTGTACATAAAAATTCTCTAAAATCCTGGAATCATTAGTTTGAATCCTGTAAAATCATTGAAGGTAAAAAAAATCTGCAAATTATAGAAAAAAAGTGTATATGAAGGATGTTAACTTACATGTTTAATGTAAATGGTTTTGTTTGGAATATACAAACCAAAGTAATTTATTTTTCAATTTAGGTCATGAAGTGTATATAAAGGATGTTTACCTACATATTTAATATAATTGATTTTGTTTGGAATGTACAAACCATGTTAATTCTTTTCTCCACTCACACTTATACTTTTGTTTATTAATTTCACATTAATTCTTCAAAATCAGAGAATAAAAGCAGCACTCAAAATATTCTTTAATAATTAATTTTTAAATTTAGGTCATGGAAACTTAAGTAATTTATGCTTTAAAGTTATTAAATAAAAAATATAAAATCTACAAGGTTGTGTATCACATTTCTCAGCACAATTCAAATATGTTCATATTCACAAAATTAAACATTATTAATATGTATAGTTTTTAAATTCAGCACTCCCTTATTTTACTGAAAGTAAAACTGAAGCACTGCCAGTTCCCGGGTTATGAAAGTCAGAATCATTGCTTTTAAAAGATTTTAAATATTGATATGACAAGGTGTAGCTGAAGTGTGAAGTCTGCAAAGCTGGTAATTCGGCAATCTGCAATACAAGCTGTAGATGATTATCTGTTAAAGTGCCTGCCACAGTGGGGTGGGATTCTCTCCCTCTCTCCCCTTCCTGCAGATGATTATCTCACAGCAGGAAGGTATAATCCCTTTCTCCCTTTGCTGCCATGGAGTGACAATCTGTCAGTTTAGTACTTGGAATAAGAATTGCAACTGCTGACTAAAAACTGCAGCAGTTGAGTCCCTTGTACTCCAACATTCCCACCATATCATCCTCTGGTTTAATGGTTGCCCATAAATGAAAATATTTGGTCTTAATATCTGTTAAAAAAAAATTGGTTCTTTTACAGACATTTCCCTAGAGTTAAAATCTGTTAAAACTAATAAAATCTGTTAAAATGGCAGGCCTGGACTACGTCAGTCCAGGTGAAGGAGACCTGATGTTAAAATGAACAAGGCGATCCTGCTAGATAGCTATGAAAATAACTGACCCTAACAAATTCTAACTGTTGATGTATGGTGCCTCCCTACGCATTGGGCATGCACGCTCTACAGTTCGGCTTTGTCTCATCTTCAAGTTGCTGCAAGTATATGGACAAGTCAACACCACGGCAGTTAAATTAATCACGTGCCTACAGGATCGCTCCCAACCTAGTGAGAGATTATAGACACATGATGAAAATTAAAAATTGTACTCTCCACCTGAAGCCACCATGCAGTCGCCTATTTCCCACTCAAGAGATTCTACTGTTAAATGAGTCATTGACACGCCGCCAATTGAGAAGCAAGTTCCAAGACATGCTGTAAGATGGCAGTACCTCGCCTACAAGGTCATCAAACACCATCAGAGCCTCCTGGAGAGGCGATAGATGTGTCAGCAGCCTCCAACGGGGGAGATAAGAAAGGATGGCACGGCCCACAAGCATTATTAAAACTACCTCTGTGGAGAGAGGCTAGCAACTCCCGCAACCCTCTGACCTGCTACAAGCCAGAATTTTCAGTATATACGGAGGTGCCAAACTGCAGCTCAAGGCAGTCGCCAGCACTCCAGCTTACACTCCAGCTTACTCCTGACCTCACAGTCTGCAAAGACTTGAGTACATTTGTTGCAGGGTACTGACTACTAGGCCACTCGCGCTGAGGTCACCGAAGTGAGGTCTCCGACGTGTGATGGTCTCCGAAGACGCCTGCCCCGACGCCGTCAGCAGCACCCGGAAGACACCACCACAGCATCTAGAGGTATCACGACGTCCCCACCTGTTCCTTACCTGGAAAGTCTTTCCCCGTAACCTCCACGGATGCAGGTTGCGCAGATGTCCCTTCTGGACTGCCCCTCCCCCCCTCTTCATGGATAAATCATGTAATTCTAAAGTCAGATTAGAATTTATTATCTTTTATGCAGGTTGCCTTTGCCTGCTATAATGTTAGCTTTTATTATTTCAAATGAGCTACGCATCCCCCTGTTTTACACAAAACATATTGATGCCGTCGGGTGTGATACGAGACGAACAAAGACACTATTTACTTATGGTAGATGAGCGCCAGCAGTGTTTCTCATACACCGCACTTTGATACTCTGAGCTCTCAGGGATGCTGTGGATTCTGTGTGTCCGTCTCACCCGAGTGTACTTGCAAAACACTTTTCATTACTAAACATGTCACTTTAATCGGAAGTCAGCTGGGTTGCAATGCTACAAGAAAACATATTATTACACTGGTAGAAATACTTTTACTTTGATAAGTTACACATAGTGCCAGAAATGAATGTTTACGGTTACTTTTGGACGTGACTAGCCAGTTCTGGTGGGTGATTCCGCCAGCACCTTACTTAACTTGCATACTCCTAGATGGATGATTCCCCGTGGTGCATGAGAGCACAAACTCCACAGGGTAAGGGGTCTACAGCCACTGTGATGGACTGCAGATTTTACCAGGAGATGGGACACGGAGTATGAACATGAAACAACATAACATGTGCGTTTACTCTTGTTACTAACACCTACTCGTCGGGACACGTTGCCTAACTACGTGATGTGTGGCGAGGGTCGATACACTTAGGGGGCTGGGACGGAAAATAATACCACCGTACAAATGACACAAATATCATTTACAGAACATAGGGCACAACATGAATAGGCAAAATCAACACACAGGTGCATGAAAGTACTCTTAAATGGTGGGGAAGCCGCTAGACGAAGTTCATAGCGGACCAGGTGGTGCAGATGGAATTGCAGTAATTCTACGTGAAAATCGGCAAATCATTACCGGATAAAATAACAGCATTGAAGAAAATCATTTCCTTCAATAATCAAACATACAAAAGCTCATAGCGCACCTGATGGCTGTAAAATCCAAACATGTGAAAGACTGCATGGTCATACATAAAAAGCATCAATCATGAAAAATTACAAGAACCCTGAATTAAAGCAATATATAATACCCTGGGATTAATTTTGGCACACATAATATTACAAAAAAATAGCCCTCTAAATGCAAGGATGGTGCAGATACGAACTTGGTGGTATTGAACCACATGGCCGTGGGCGATGTGGCCGTAACACAATTAAACATGAAAAAACCCTGAAAATACATACATAGAAATATCACCCTTAATATTGTGTGTAGCAATTAAACAGAAGTTACAATTAAAAGCCATAAGCCTGGGCAGATGGCGCCTGATTCACAAGTTGCGCGAGCCACATGGCCTCTCCGACATCTTTCCTCCTCTCAATTTAAGTTCAAAAAGCCCCAAGGGCTGCAAAGTATTTATTTAAGCAGAAGCATAATACTGGGGATGTCTGGCAAAACATACGCGAAGCAAAGGTTGATGCGTTGCAAGACGTTTTGAATGAAGTGGGGGTTTTATCCTCTGTTGTCGCTGCTGTCTAATAGGCAAGCGGTTAGAGTACTGACTGCCCTCTTGGGATTTACCATGTGGAGGGGAGTCCAAACCCAGGATGATTTGGAGTATCAGGCTATCCCTTCCGGGCAGCCTTGTCCTCCTGATCACTAGAGTCGTCACTAGGCGAGATGCTTATTATTGATTTCCCGGAAGCCAATTTCACCACGCAGAAACCTGGGAGCGTTTCTGTCTTCGGGTGTCAAACCCGAATTACCTTGCAGTACAATTGATGTAAGCCACCAACACTATTTCAGAATAAGATATAATATTTATTATTATATAAAGAAAGATTGCGGAAAGTCCTGGGTACAAACAAGAAGTTAATAAAATCAATATGCAAAAGCAAATGATAGAATAGAGTACATTGGAAAATCTCAAATATTATTACTCTATCTACAGGCAAAGACGAGCCTGGGAAAAATTAATCAAAATTAATTAAAAATAATTTGAGATTACCTCTACTAAAATTCTTTACGTTATTTACAGCATGAGCTAAAGCTCATGCTGTAAAGTCAGGGAAGTTGACTAAGGTCAAGGTATAGGGTATAGGCGTGGGATTTACAGTGGACGTGAGGAACTGTCCCCGGGCCGGTCAGCTGGGCTGCTGGTGAGAGAGACGTTCGAGCCTTGTTGCAGGATGCTGAGGACAGGACTTCGCAGACTAGGAGAGAGCTCCGAACTTTGTCGGCCGGCGAGCCCGGCATCTCTCCTGGACCATGGTGCTGGACTTCTATTTATATGAAAATCACCTTGTGTCAGCAATTCTCCGGGAGCGGGGGTGAGGGGGTGGGGTTTGCGTAGCCTTCCATCGCAGGGGCTGGTTTATCTGCTGTGGGAGCGCTGCTCAATTTCTTATTGCCCCTGGTGGAGGCATTGACATTTTCATGCTCCTCGGTCTGAGGCTGACGGGCCGTGACATCAGAAGGTCACAGGGTGCTGCTATCTCTGGGGTCGTTTGGAACTTCTTGGCTAGGCAGGATAGCATAGTATAATTTAAATAAATATTATACTTTGTTCATCTGGAAGACATTTGTATACTCATTCCTTATTGGGAGTAGAAGATCACAATTTCAGACGTGAATTTCAATTACGTAGGTGACTAACCAATGCATGAAGTCTTTTTAATTCTACAACTACCAAATCTCAGTTGCCAAAGAATTTTATTTCGCCTCTCGTTTGGCGCACTCAGATGGGGCAAAGTAGGCCGTAGAGTCCGCCTCACTGTAGCGCAGCATGCTGGCATGCGTCAAGGTTAACCGGTAAACTACATAAAAACTATGGAAATCTAACAGTGTAAAAATATGAAGTGCATATGTGACAGCATCTTACCTCGCCAACTCTCCTAAAAGGACTGCCCAGAGACAGGGGTCACACGGACCTACCATGGCTGCCTATGGGGTTCACACAAGCGGAAGAGCTATGCATGCCAAGCAAAATTATTAATAAGTGAAAATAAATGGCACACAAATTATTTTTAATACAAAATTATTAAAGCAATTTTAAATCAGAAATATTGTTATTCAAGAGCTGTTTTTTGAAGGCGTTCATGCCTGACTATCAGTGTCCAGCTCTTCAGCGCAACGCCCACTTTTAATTTCAAAAGCCAACATGGTACAATATTAAGAAAAGAACATTTTTACACTCTAACATATTTTGCTCAAAAAAAAAACACATAATATACTTGCAACACATTTGGACCCTGAAATAAAAATACATAACACAGAGATAATTTCCTGTTGGGAAAGCCCGTGGTTGTGGCGGGCTGTGTTCACGTGCTACCTGTGTGTCATTTGCGGCGAGTGCCATCACGGCCTAACGGCCGCTGGCTTTTAGCCGGCGTCAGTATAAATAAAATACGTGAATTCAAAGTAACCCTTGTTGACTTACTTTATTAACCCAGAATCATACTCAGTGATAAACTTTGGTATAGTCCATTCACGCTTTCTTCAGCCGTTTTGAATCAAACCTTTGAAAAATCTCCCCATGTATGATGTGTTTAATTTTTTCCTAAATACGCTCTGCATCACAAGCGTTTTATACTTGTGTTCATAAAAGTTACTTTTTTTTCTGTTAAATTGAAATGTTATTCATATTTTATCAATAAATTATAATGCTTCATTTATAAATAATCTGAATAAAAATCAGGGAGAAAATAGGTATGTTGGTAGCGCCTAGCGAAAAATAGTCCTTATACAAAATACTGTTACACTCAGTGGGCACAAATGTGGTGCGCAGACAACCTGGTGTAATTCTCCAGGATTAGTTAAGCTTAGTTTGCACGAGGCAGAGGAATATCCTGGAAGTAGAACTTTAACAGGGCTTCAAAAAAGGCTGAAGTAACCGTGAATGGACTATAGAGATGGTATTGGCTCTCATTAAATTTAGCAAACTCCTACTGATTGGTACAAAGGGACTGGGGGTTCTTGGATTATCCCCAGCTTGCAAAGGTCGGGACAAGATATATGCCACAATCTGAATAAGACCGGAATATCCGGGGTACAGTCCAGGTCATTTGACCTCCAGCAGGATTCAAACCCAGGACTCCAGGTTATTTAATTTTCCATTACCTCAGTCCTAATCTGCAGTAAAAGCCGGACCCAAGAGAGCTTGGATACCACCTGGTGTACTGGAAGTGTACTCTTTTTACTATCATATTTAAGTGAGATGCTTTTTACAACTAAAGAACAAGCTAGCCAAATACGTAGATTAGCCAGACGGGCATTACAAAGAGAACTAGAGGTTTTAAAACATACAGTATCTCCACCACCTAATAGCGACCTCACAACTCCTAGTACTATCACTAAACTGTTATTTGGTACCGAGGTAAAACTAACCAACGAGATACCCCTTGTATTCAAAGCTATAAGACAAGGTGGAGATTCCTTACTCGGTCTAGATTGGGCTTGGCACACGGTCGACTATGTTGATGATCAGGCTCCCTATTTACCTGCGCCGGAACCAGCCACTTCATCTCGCACTGTCCTACCAGAACAAGACCCCATTACCACATGCCAGGATCATACAGCCATCGGGAAGGTCATTAATATTTGCCTACCACCCAAGATTGCAAACCTTCGTAGGATATCGGTATCCCCCGACTTCATACCAACCTGTAAGCCGACTAGGCCAGAACCATACAGAAGGAGACAGAACTCACAACTCCTCAGAATAAGTCTAGGCCCAGAGTTGTACCTTCCCCCTTAAATCATTTACCCATGACAGCTACCATCACGCTTCTTGACAACCATCATGGTAAGCAGGATCAAAACTCCTTGGGAGGGAGACCTATTTGATCAAACTTAGCATGGGGTTTGACTCCCCTCTTCCTATCAGTCTCTCTCAGTCAAAAGGGCTTAACCCCAAAACTTCCAACGTGACAAGATCCCCGACCCAGCCAGGTAAACCCATTCCATGCCCTTTCGACACCTCAGGCGAGGCTCCAAAACGTCAAAACACTGTGAGTGGAATCAGCATTGTGAATTAATTCCAGCTAGGGAGGAAGGTATTTCTATTCTCTCTCCCTCCTTCTTCTCCCTAACTCATAATGAAGAAAAAAATGCATCAATTGGCACCCAACGCGAGACGTAAGCCTCAAATAGCTAAGAATTGGTGGCTTAGACCACACCAGTCACGCCCTCCACTATACGATCACATTGGTCACCATTGATAAAACATCAAATGGCACCAACATAGGGAGTAACTTCAAGTACCTTGGCCTTTCCAGTCAGAGTGAGCAAGTCACCCCCATCCCCTTTCATACCGGACTTCGGGAAGTCTGTAATAAACACCCCGTGGCGCTCAACAACCTTTCACAGTCATGTCTGGGTCAGAACAAAGCCCTCTGGAAGCCCATGAGGCAGAAGCACACATCAGCAATCTCCTCAAAATCAACACGAGATGTCCTGTAGTTAACTGTACCGGCATAGGTATACACTCCATACAATGCACATACTGTCAACGACAATTCCATTATGCCTGTATAGGTTGGGAAGATACGACCCACTTTACAGACGGCTTGGAATTCCATTGCCAGCCCTGCTGACAAAGGCAGATAGTACTCTGCAACTTGCCTGATTGTGAAGGCCAGGGCAGACACACTATACACTGCATAATATGTGCAGCTGAGTATCATCACCGGTGTATTGGCTGGTCGGACAAGAGGGTCACTTATCCCGGTCAAGTCTACAAGTGTGATGTTTGTCAACGTAACCTCACACACCAAACTTCGAACCGAGGACTCAAGCCTTGCAACCTCCCTCCGCACAACTGAAGCCCGACTCGTGGAATTTAATGGTCACCTTCACAAAGACCCAATCATGTTTTCAAATAACCGCGAACGGGAGTTAAGGGAACAGCAAGTCCCTATTAAACAGTGGATAGGCAGGGCATGCCACCAACTGTTTTGTAAGACTAAACAGTGGTGGGAGAAGTACGGAAAATTCATAGTGGAGTGGGGTCAATTACGATCCAGAATTCCCACGCACTTTACAAGGGACGAAGTGGTTTCAAATGTAATAATGGATTTCCACACTCGAACCTAACACCCCGAGGAGGAAGCAGAAATCTTTATCAGCCCGAAAGAACAGATCCACAGGCGGATATACCCCACAGAAGGTGAACAACAGTGGGTGCGAAGCATTATACATACCCTCCTCCCCGCCTTACGCAACTTCCTGCTGATCCCTTGACTGCAAACAGTTGACGAATTAGTGGAGAGGGCAAGGGAATGGGAACAAAACAATCAGGCGCAGTCTCAGCTACACACCCCGGCAGATGCCTCCAAGGTCGCAGGCCCGGTCCCTTCCCCCAGATCGCCAGCTGTGCATGGACCGCCTCCTCCTCCCGCCACTACTCCCCCACCCTGCTGGAACTGCCTGGGAAGGCACTCTAGTGGAGCTTGCCCCGTCCAGCAGGACAGGAGAGGGGAAGTAACAGACACCTGGGCCACAAGCACGTCACAGCATCCCCATCCCACTCAAGGGCCGGCCCAGCCGCACAAGGTCAAGGCCAAGGTCCAGATGATGAACACCAAGCCCTCTCTCTCGGACAGCCCTGTTTGCAAGTCCTCCTAAAAAATTAAATCACTCTAGCTATGCTCGATACAGCCACAATGGCCAATTTAATTAGGAGTTACTTGCTTACGTGATGGCAATACACCAATCTGACCTCCATGAGACAGATAGTCTCCATGGCGCAACCCAACGTCCGCCTTAGGTTGTCCGAAAAAATTACCCTTACTATATCAGTCCACTCACGCACTGCCCGTGTATTTTCCTAGTTGTCCCGAGCTTAGAGGATCCAATGGTTTTTGGGGTAACCCTGGCTGCAGACTCAGCGCTGTGTAATTATCTGTGGGCAATAACGCACCCTCCTGGGAAGAGACAGGAGCCTGGTTGTCGATTGGGAGGGTAACTGGACAAGGATGCCCTTCCCTCTGCCTTAATCAGCTCAGGGCGAGAGTCCCTCACTGCCCCAAAGTCCCCTAAGAAAAATTCGGAGTCAGGCCCAACGAGTACAACGCCATCGGGTATGACAGCAGCAGAGGAAAAATCAGCCTCCCCTCTACTCTGTCCCAAGATTCGATTCTCCCAGACCCAGGGTGCCCGAAACCCAAAATGGCATTAAGCCGAGGAACCATTCCCCAGTCTCTAGTAGGGAAATCCCAAATCGGGAATGTCCGAAGGACATGTCTGCTTGGACACCGCCCTCAAAACCCAACAAGGAAATCTGGCTGACTTCGACCAGACGCAATGAGAGACCTGTCTTGTACAAGGTAGTGATAGGAAGCCCTCCGGATGGTAAAATCCTGACAGCGGCTCCTACGACCCATAAAACTCACAACAATATAGAGGCAGAGAGTCCACGTGGACCCTCCTTGCTACCCCTAGATCCATCTTGGCGCACCTCCTTGCAGGGGCGAGACAAGGGATTCACCTAATGGCTGAGGCGAAGGACCTCAGTACACAGCCGTGGTGGAAGGTGCGTTGGGCACCTTAGCCCAGACCACCTATAACAACCACCTCACCCCACAACTAGTACGATCACTGAAGCCTGTGAACCCCAGGCGGCCCCTGTGGCAGAGGCTATCACGCAGCCTACTCCCTTGACCACTCCCCTATCCAGGCTCCCTGCCGACTTACGTCAGAAAAGCCACGAGACATCATCACCATATGGCGTAACCGTTTCCTCTGCCTTCTCTACCCCAGAGGAAGAAGTGCACAATCAGGAACTCGAACGGGACGAGGCACAACAGCTGCTGCCCCCAGGTTCCGTTCCGCCCTCGTCACCTCCAGAGGGCGTGGAAATCACCCAGGAACAGAACGTACGGTCACGCTACTTGCTACCCCTCCTTTATTCTTCTCTAATCCCCGGCAACACGAGTTGAATGGCTTCACCAAGAGTGCTATCCAAAACTTCGGACACCGCCATTACTGACATCTCCAGCACAGAGAGCGAGTCAGCAGAGGTGCCTCTGGCAACAGAGACGCCCGTCAACATGCCCTGTCCAGAGGGCATATCCTGTACTACCTGGATGCTAGGAAGCATCAGTGCTACGGAAGTAGCCCCTCCAACATCAGGAGCAGAGAGACATTCCAAGTGTCAATCAGGGGATTCCCAAGATTCCCACAGCCAGCTGAGCCAGAGAACGACGTCAACCTCATGGGACGCCGCCGCTTTCCTAGAAGGCTACAGCTATACCCAGGCCAAGCGACATCACAGTCAGCAGACAACGGGACCCGCCAGTTCATGCCAGATGCACACCATACATCCCTGGGCACTACCATAAAGCTCCCTAGCGACCCACGCCAAAGTTTTGATGGTCTACGACAATGCCTTCACCGCCAAAGAAGCATGGACGTCCCCAGAAGTGCCGGTGGACCAAACGTTATCACAGTGAGTGATGAAGATACTGAGCTAGTACAATTCGACCTCCTCTTTCCCCCTATGGATGTACGAGTGTAGCAAAGAAAGTGTCAGGAAGTGGAAGTGTTAGGTAGTTCACCATGATAGTTATCAAAGAATGAAAGTGCAAGAACTCATTCATAAAAGTGAAAGTAATTGATCCCTTGATCACCTAGTGTATTAGAGGGATAAAAGAGAAATAGGGTTAAGAGAGAGTTTCTTTTTTTTTTTGTTGTGTAATGTGTAAATATAAACATAGGTATCCAAGTAAATAATGAAAATAATAATTTATTATTTTTGTCTATCATGTCATACAGTAATTTAAAACCTTCGAAAGAGTAAGAATAATAGAAGACGCAATGCCAGGAACTGAGGTCTTACACTAACAAGTGCCCCGTTAAAAGTAGATTTTTTTCCACCTGATAATGGGTGCCTTGTGTGTGTGAATATTTTAAAAATAATCAACTCTTATTGTTTCCCTAGTTAGTCTAAGAGCACAGGAGGAATATAACGTAGAATCAACCCTAGCAAGCTGAAAAAGTAATGCTTGGAATGACCCCTGTCCCCACATGTGCTCACCCTAATTAATAAGTAATCCTAAGTGCTAGATATATTAATCATAAGAGAGATAGTGTAAAGCCAAAGAGAGTTAGTGAGCATGGTTAGGACTTGTGAGCTGCACGGTAACACAAGCCCAACGTTGGCGCTATGCGCTGAAGTGAACACACTCGACTTTTGTAACAATGCGTCACTGGGCGTTAAGCTAGGACACTATAATTGTAACAGGAAGGGATGGAATGTTGCAGCACTGAGAGCATTCTGGTAAATGCCACCCAGTTAATTCCACTTCCTTCAGAGAATTTCAAAAGAAATTAGTGTCAAAACGAAACACCAAGAAAGAAAATGTAAGCTAAGAATTAAAGAAAATTAGTTGCATTGCACGGTTGAAGTAGATCACTTGTCTTGAGTTATAATTATATCAAGTGGATTGTACCATCAATTACCTATAAAACCACTCAACTGTATCTAAGATTTGGATAGGTAATATCTCTAATTGAATATCACATGTCTTACACTTCGATGAAATAATGTTTAAGAATAGAATATAACACTTTGAACTACATTTAAATGATATCTACGAGTTGTTGAAAAGTGTAACTGAAAGTGTCTAAGAATTAAATATAATGTCTTGAACATTGTTTAAATAATATCTCTGAAGTGTTGAACTGTGTTGAAAAGTATTCAAGTCATGTTAATTAACCAATTGGTGAGGTTATAATTGTGTTAATGAAAATGTTTTCAGTCTTCTTCTATCTCTATTTTCATGTATGGGATGCTGCATAAATTACTATATAAAGTATAAAGGCTTTTAATTATATAATCACTAACTCGCTTCGTAGTAAACTCCAGGGAATTTACCGTGCGACAACGCCGGCCTATTAAGATGTCGGTTAACTTCATTCCTGCTAGGGACGATGGTACACACCCCCCCCCCCCCCCCCTCATACTTTACTTTTGTCCTCTGCAAGTGGGACTGTTTGTAAACACAAGTTCAACTTCGAGGCCAGATTATATCATACTTAGAGGTGGTGAAAATCATTTTTGCAAATTTTTGCGATTAAATGCTATAATTGGATTTAAATGCAAATAAATACGAAAATTTTTACTGTCAAAAATATTCACAAAATAGTGTATATTTAAAATACATTTTTTTGTAGAAACAGACGGAACTGTTCACCCATGAGCCAGTGGTAGTCACAACATAATTGGTTGGCAATGCATGGCAAACTTGGGTTTCCCGCCACGCATGTTTCTCCAGACGGTGCGAGCCGCCAGCGCCATAATCAATACGCAGAAAAAGGCAGCAGTGCAGGCTAGGAGACCGGTGAGTTTGTTGACAGTTGCTACCTGTTGGATTGGCGACCTAGTTAGGCGAGTGAGGTAGCCGACTTGAAGTGAGAGGGAAGAGTGTGCAAGCAAGAGAGAGCAGAAACGGGCCAGTCATGAAAGGCTTAGGTGTGGAGAGTGGTTGATAGGAATGCCCAGGAGGTAGGTAGAGAAGAAAGCAGAGGCTGGTCGGTTGTTGGTTAGATTGCTGCTGTTTTGAGGCAGCAGTTGTCGTTCTTATTCTAAGAAATAAACTGACAGACTGTCACTCAACAACCAGGGCGGGCGGGCGGGCGGGCGGGCGGGCGGGAGAAGCCACCTGGGTAAGAAATAATTATCTACGGGAAGTGGAGGGAGAGTGAGATGCCACTCCCACCCCACTGTGGCCACCAGCTGTGATGTGACAAGCGCTGTAAGAGATAATCATCTACAGTCAGTATTGCGGGTCGCCGAATCACCAGCTTTGCAGGGTTTGCACTGCAGTCGAACCTTGTCAATTCAGTATTTAAAATATTTTAAAAGCAGTATGAAATCTGACATTAAGCACCTGACAATGTCGGTGCTTCAGTTTTACTCTCAGTAAAATAAGGGTGTGCTGAATTAAAAAAACTATACATATTAATAATTTTTAATTTTCCTAATATAAACAAAGATGAATTATGCTGAGAAATATGGCACACAACCTTGTAGATTAATTTTTGTTTGATAAGTTTAAAACATAATTTGTTTAAGTTACCCTGACCTAAGATTATTACTTAAGTATTTTTTGAGTGTTGCTTTTATTCTCCAATTTTGAAGAATCTATGTGAATTTTTTTACCTATTTTTTTGTATGTTTACTTAAAGCATCAAATAGTACATAGTGTGATACTGACTTAACACAAATTTCCATCAGCTTTCCAAAATACTTTAGGTGCTAGTAATAGTTTTTCATTTAATTACTCATACTTTCATTGTATCAGTATCAGATAACTGCTGTATCGGCAAGGAAGTATCAGTTCGTACTGGTACCGGTTAAAATCTGTACTGGCTCAGCAATAAAAAATAGTATGAATTAATGTAGAGATATTTTTCAAGAGTATTTTCTACAAATAACATACCTGTTTATAGAAAATATTTTTTTTAGAGCAGTAGAATAATGACTTCTTTGACACGGGAGTTCAATTGATTACGTGCCTACAGGATCGCTCCCAGCTTACTGAGAGATTACAGACATGTCGCGAAAATTAAAAATTGTACTGTCCACCTTGACGCATGTCCTATAAGCTAAGGCTGGATCACGGTCGTGTGGCTTTGATTGCACTTCGGACAGTTGTGCTTACAGGTTGGCTTACAGGCTGGCTATAGTGGTCGGGCACATGCCTTACAGGTTGGTACAAAGCTCTCAATTCTACGAGTCACTTTGATTGGTCTGGCTTACGACTTGTTTTGGAGATAATCGTAGTTGACGACGAACAGGAGGTGCTAGCGGTAGATGCCTTGTCTTGCGGGCGAGGGGTAGCAGGATATAGCTGAATGAGTAGCTTGTCTTCGGCTCGGGCAGTAGCAAGGGCATGACGTGACACGACACAGAACTTGCTGTTCCAGTCCTCTGAGGCCCTGCTCCAGAAGTTAGTGTTTGAGATGCCTAGCCGGTTCTCGGTCTGATTCAGTAACTCTCTTACAACTGGATGGTAGGTCGGATGTGTACGCAGCGGTGCTGATAGAAAAGAAGCTGGATTATTTAGAGTCGACGTCGGTGGTGCCAGTGACTGGAGTAAGGCGGCACAATCTCGTTTGGCTCGTCGACTAGCTGTGAGTGGTGCGAGACCAGCCAGCTGCCTGGCAGCAAGGTGTTCAACTCTTTGCTACTCTTTCCTTGCACCGTGCCTAACGTTAAATGGCATAGAGTGGGTTTAACTACCAAGGACCTCGAAAGGAGCACCACAGACACAGATAGCCCAAGATTAGTGTTGCCTGGTAACAGTTTTGCCAATGCAAGCCCCGGTGCTTCAGAAGATCCCTCACAGTTATGGGCTGATTAAAAGTGTTGGAGCTGTGTGGGTTGCCAAAACTATTACTGGGTGTGCGATCCCAACCAGGGCCGGGCCATAACACCTAAGCAAATACTCCCACCAGCACCCAGGTGCTCCGGTACAGATAGAACTCAGATGTACTGTCTCTCTTTTATTGAGAAGTGGTTAGTGGTCGTGGCTCCTCTATTCTACTCCTCCAGTACATGTATACATGGTAGGAATTAAATAGATGACTGTCTGATGGGTGTGTACTCAATTTGGAGCCACCTGAGCGGGAGTATCCAGTTGTAGCTAATTCGTAATAATGATAATTTCCGGTTGGCGGTACTCAACTAAAGGTCCTCCCAGTAGTTGGTGACAAAGTACTCTATGAATGAAACTTGAGGTTAAGAGAAACAAAGCCGTGTTTATTAAAAACTTAATTAAACATGGTGACACATGCTTTCCTGCCAGGAAGACCGGTGGTTGGAAGTTAGCCTACGATAGCCATGTGTAGGTGACCTGGTCCTCAGCTAGTTGGGGAAGTGAAATGAAAACTGTCGAAAATTACTTAATATAAACCTAACTCTAAATGGGGGGTGTATGTAGGAGACAAAGAAAATATGTGTGGTATGTACTGTAGTTACATAAAGCTTCTGGTAGCTATTGGCATAGCTGGAGAGTTCGGTAACGGGGCTGCAGAGCTCTTACGGCGACATCAAGGATGGCACCCTCTGGTGGCTGCTGAAGACTGTTAAGTCGTTGGCGACAGCCTCTGGAAGGGCTCCTGAAGGTCTAGCAGTAGTCTAGGCCCAGATGCTTGGAGAAGACTGCAGGGACAACTGTTGAGCACACTGCCTTATATAGTAGCAGCGTGGGGGAGGGTGTGTGACATCCCTCAGGCGCAAGGCCGGAGTGGGGGTAGTGCCCTCTGGTCATCTCTCAGTCTTCGCGTATCCTCGGTGGCACTGGTGCATGGCCCGAGGCGGCTGATGGCTTGTAGGCACTGCGGGGGAGGGCTTTGTGCAAGCTGAGGACAACCAAACATGTCCGGGTCGTCAACTCCTGTCAGCAGGCGGTTGCTTAATTATAATGAGCCAATTGAAAATTATTACAGAAATAAAAACGACTTTCTAGGTTGTTTGAAATGAGCAACAAAGGGTTCAAGTTACAACTGAACATAATTTTATTCATACGTTTGACGCATGACACCCTACTCTGCAGCGCGCCTGCACTCTTTACTTTTCGACTTTGCCCCATCATCACATGCTGATAGAATTATGGGGAAAGTCGCACGCAGCAGACAATTAATCCTGTGGCTACAGGGTTGACTCCATGCGTATGACAACTACATACACGTAAATAATTAAAAATGATTTAAAGAGAGTGTTCTGCCCACCCAGAAAACCGAAGATTGTTTTACCCGCCAAGGATGAGGTAGTTAACAGAGACACCGCAGGAAAGCAGAATCCTTGCAGACAGTGATGTCATTGCCTCAAGAGGAGGTAGTAAATATGTCAGCAGCCTCCAGCCTATGTCAGCAGCCTCCAGCCAGGGTGATAAGAAATGTGTGGTGCAGCCCACTGCCCTATAATAACAAACCCCTGTGCTGGAAGGCTAGCAAACCCTGCACCCCTGTTGACAGCCACCAAGCTGCAATTTTGGACATATAAGGAGAAGCGAAAACACTCTCGGGAGGGTCTTCGTTGACCCGCTGACCGCACTACGTCGGGAGGTATCCTCTGATGAAGACTCTCTCCAACCTAAAGAAGGTCCTCCATAAACCAGCCTAAAGAAGGCCCTCGATCTTGCAAAGGCTCTTCTCTCTGGCTCCAGCAGCCGGAAGACAGCTTCTCCAGAAGCTCCAACACCTACCCCGCAGCCCACGGAGAAAACCCAGTGAAGATCCAAGAGTACCTCTACGTCCTTACCCCTGCACCCACCCCTGACCCAAGTCACTCCTTGACCTCCAAGGTAGCAGGCCGTAATGACATGCCTTCAGAACAATAACCACCCTTTGTTCACTCGCACCACATTTGCGATTAGCTTTTTGGAGTTTTTGTTCAGTTTTGATTTGACTAAATCAGGTTTGCCTTCATCTGAACTAACGTAAAAATAATTCTAATAAGAATTTTCGTAGGCCATTTTATACAGAACTGTATATCCCCTCTGTTTTCCAGAGCAGCAATAAATACGCTGAATTAAATTTAATTTTGGTAAGGTTTTAATTTCAAACCCCACTCAATTAAATTTGTTTCGATAAAATTAATTGTGAGTCATCACTTGCAACTAGTGGCTCTATACTAAGTGACACCTGCAGAATAGGCATGAGTAACCCAAACCCCTTAGGTTTCCTGGAGCCGGAATAAGGTTTTAGTATGCATAAGGCCAGGATTTCTGAGCAGTGTTTGGTACGCCCGAGCATACCTGCAGATACACTTTGAATCTTGTAAGTCATATCTCATGCTCACTGCCTAGGTGTGTCTGTACAACACTATCTCCAAGAGGGTTGAGCACAGACTACTAGGTTACGAGCAAGCTATTCTAAACAGTAGTATACAGAAGATCTCTGGTTACAAGGAACCGTGTTTACCCCAAGGGACCTAGACTCATTAGGGATCTGTTGGCAGTGGCTGGAATATGATCACATAAGTTATTTCATTCTGCCAGTGCCCAAGCCAGCGGTAAAGCCACCCTCAGAGCCACCACTGAGTAATACTACACCCCTTGCTACATATATAATTCTTATCGCCGTCGGGAAAGTACTCAATATAGTAATTCATCCCAAACCGGTACATAAGTCCAAAATTGTAACCCTTGCCACTGATATTGTATCAACTCGTAAGCCCACGAGGCCAGCCCCATACAGATGCCCCGGAAGCGTGCGAGAGGCTGAGTAGGTTACTATCCAGGGCTGTTCTCCCATACACCCCATCTCATTATCAATTCTCACCCCCATTTAACGTATTTTTTAAATTTTAATTTCTTGGCAACAGCTGGCATCCCGTTTGTTTATTGATGACCTTCATGGTGAGCAAGGTCAAGATCCATGGGAGAGAGACGTTCACGATCAAGCTCACCCTGGGGTTTAATTTCCCTCCATCTGCTCACAGACCTTCTACCAGTCTGTCTCCCCTTAGGTTCCCCAACATTGGCAAATCCTCGACCCGGCAGGCAGACAAACCCAATAGAAATTCTCTTCCCCCACTGAAGGGCCAATTTGTCACACACCAGAGGGAAATCAGCACTAACACCTGCCCTGTTCACCCTACCAATTAGAGCTGGAGAAAGTTAGGGGCACACACACCCTCTTCCCCCCTCTACAAAGTTAGGCAGCCAGGCGAACTGCGCAGCAGCGACCCAACACACCCCGCTAAGGGGTAGGAGGGTGAGTGCATCACGTTGAAACACAATGAGATTGCATAGCTCTTTACATTGATCACAAATTAAAGTTAGTTCTATAGCAGGTGAAGGCAAACCTGCTCTGGAAAAAAAAAAATATTATTAATTAAATTATTACGTGATTCTAGACGGGGAGGGCAGTCCAGAAGGGACATAGGCACGACCTGCTACTGCGGAGACTAGAAGGATTAGCTTGCGGGTAACGAAACAGGCGAGGTTGTCGAGATACCTCTGGCTGATGAAAGCGTCCTTGGCTGCAGACTGCGTCGTAAGAGACTGTTGCGTTACTTCTACTTGAGATTTTCACTGAGCACTTATTTCGAAGTGTATGGCCTAGTGCTCATGAACAACCCTAGTTAACATCTGCTCAAAAGTCTTTGCAGCAGACTGCGAGGTCAGGGTGACAGCCACTTCCATTGCTGGTACCCTCAGTCTTGTACAAGCTGAAGGTGAAAAAACTCTCTACCCAGCGGGTTTCAGATACATCAATGCTGCCTCACTTCGCTACTGGACCTAATACAAATTTCCAACAACTCTAGGTAGACAGGAGTCTCGTCTGGAAAACTTCTTTTGTACCCCGACCCAATAATTACTCTCATATAAGACTGATGCACACCCAACAAAACTATGTTAATTAAAATTACTGTCATGCTATTATTAGAAGAGGGGGGTCCAGTTCTACCAACTAGCAAGCCACTATATTTTAGTTTATCTGGCTATTTAATGATTTCATAAATTCTGCTTTGAGTACACTCGCAAATACACTATAGTTTCCTTTATGAAATTGTGAAACACGTGTTGTACTCATGGCCCTTAATACATACAGTTTAGTTTACTTTTAAGCATTTGCAAATTATTGCCACAAAACTTTATAAAAATACTTCAATAGCATTTGTTGGGCTTTTGATAAAATTGACGCAAAGTTTAAAAGTACAATAATTACATGCACATGGGAGTGCACCTTGATATTGCCACACCAGGGAATAAATAAACTTGCAATGTCGTAACACAACAACCCGTTCAGACATCCTTCCAGCCCACAATCTAATTTGGGCTCTTAAAAGAAAACAGACTTCATACCCTAATGCAGATTTGGAAGGCAACTTAAGGCGTAGACACACCACACTGATGTAACACTCAGGAACTCTGCTCTAGGGTAGGCACAGTACATTCTTGCTCAGAATGCAGTACCGGCGGTGATGAATGGGCCACTGCGATCAGCTGACGTGGCACGGCGCTTCCCCACACCAAGCCGTGGATAACGTCGTCATCATTTTTGCACTCGCGATACAAAAAATTGTAAATTACAGCAGCAGGCAATATGCAGATTAATCACACACCACACAGCTTTGCACTCCAAAGTACAGTTTACCACGCAAAGTATTTTGCAAGTCACAAAATCATTACATCAATAGCAGGCTCGGGCGGCAAGCTACTGTAATGAAAGAGTTCATTATTTAATGTTATAAATGCGATCACCAACCGCAGGATTAACTGATATCCCAAACTTTCATATTGATCCTCCATCGACCGACCACACACGCCTCAGCCGCTTGCCACTTTAATATGCCCAGCCGGCGCATTTGGTAGGCACCGCGGCAATGCACACTTCTGGCTCACACACGTCCCCTCTCGACGAAAGCCAGATTACAACTCCCTCGGGTTAACTGACCTAGCACATCACAAGCTATGAGCCGCAAGCGCCACGCGGCGACTCCCCGAACAATATTCAAATAAGCGAGCTATAATAAAAATTACAAATTACTAAAACTGATAATGATTTAAAATAATGAATATGAATACACGCATAATTTAATGTCTCTTAATACAGTGTAATAAAAAGTTAGAATAGAATAGTATAGACCGGCCTATTAAAAAAGAGTATACAATAAACTGTTAATACCTAGGCCACACACCAGATCAGCTGGTTACTGCCAACCTAAGCTTTTCACCACCAGACAACCAAATCACTGTGACAATCTGGTCATCACAAAGGGCCGGCGAACTGTCCTGAGCTGCGGTTTGGCACCTCCTTATATATGGAAAATGTTAGTTTGTAAGCTGTCAGAGAGGTGCGGGGATGGCTAGCCTCGCCTGACAGGGGTGGCTGTAATCATGATTATAGTCCGCACCACCATTTCTTATCTCCTCGGAGGGAGGCTGTTGACATATCTGCTGCCTCTCCACGAGGCTTTGGCGGCAGTGATGACCTTATATGTTGGGTGTCTGTCCTCCTGCAGTATCCCTTTGAACTAGTTTCTTTGGGTCTGGCATGTCTGCGACTCATACAACAGTACAAATTCTCAGGCGGGAACTGGGCGACCGCATGGCAGCTTTTAGGTGGACAGTATAATTTAAAATAATTACCACATGTCTGTAATTGCTCATTAGACTGGGAGCAATCCTGTAGGCACGGGATTATTTGTCTAGCGTGGTGTGTGACTTGCCTATATGAGTTTATTTGCTCGATGATAGGGCGAAGTCTACAAGTAGTGTTCACATGCCCAATGCACAGGAAGGCACCATGCTATGCAACACACACATAAACACAAATTATTGCTCTGTGCTATAATAAAGACGGGTTTACAATTTCTTAATTGCTGTACACTCATTATAATTTCTCATAAAAGTACCATATTTACTCATGTACACCCACCCAATGGAAGAGCTGCAACCCAGAGATATGTTGCACAAGCTATACATACATATGTTGAAAACCAAATATGACATGAACTATACAGTACTTACTGAAAATAAGAGCTTCTCAGAAATAGGGTGGACATTATGTTTGTGACTTAGGCTATTTTGCTAACTAACAACACACGCTTTTACCTGCCACGCAACCCAAACCGGTAACTCAGCAGTTTCTGAACACTACACAAATAGCCAAGATATCTTAAAACAAAATGCCACTTCTCTCATGGCACACCAAATTCCGCTTCAGAAAACAGAAACCACTTTAATAAAAACTATAAATGAGAAGTGATCCCCCAGTGAGCCAGGACCAGCTGCCTGCTTGTGGACCAGTCTGAAAGCCATACTTCACCCCAACCCATATAACAAATATCTGCTTTGTTTCTACGTCAAATGGCAGCTGACACCATCAGCTCTGCCATAGCTATGCTCTTGTAGGCAGCAGGTGCTCACTGCTAATAACGGCACAGCAATTCACCCCCACCCATCACATTCACTGTGCCACAAACATACCCAAATAAGGACATCGCACAGTGCTACTGTTATTGTGCCTCCTGATCACTACCTAATAAGTGCATTGCGTGGTACACAGAGTCCCTTCAGATACTAGTGCAAACCCCATCGCAACCACTTTTCCATGCAAACCAAACTGTGCCAAATAATAACAAACTTAATTTCCAGAACATCCTCGAAAATAAACACCATTGAACATCTTAACTCTTACTAACACTGCCAACACACCAGAAATACTGAAAAACAATTACATTCCCTCACAAAAAAAAATTTAATATTCCCTTAAAATTAGTGTTAACTGCACCATTACACGTGAACGTTAGAGGTTTAACATCTGCAAGGGTGCTAGGGAAATGCAACCCTTTGCTGCCAAATACAGCCAAACTTATTTATATTAAAACCCCATTTAAGGCGACTGACTTTCTATAATGACTTGTTTTTAAGGAACCATACAAAAATTTGGGTGAAAAAAGTACAAAATTTGAAGGAAACCTGCTGAAAAATAATTTTTTTGCACTTTATTTTTGGTTGCTGCATGTTGCATTTCTCTTGGTGAGCATTGTACAAGCCAGGCCAGCTCACAACAAACAACAGATACCACCACCTTGCTAGGGCACCAATGCTAGTAACTCTGCCCACCCTCCACAACTCAGGTGGCCAAATGTTCCCCTGAGCAATGCAACTACCCTCAGCATTTGTCATACCATTGTTCTCTCCATACTTTGCCTTTCCATTTTACTTGTGTTATTAAAACTTGGATTTCTCTTGTTGATGACTTATTACATCAGCAGTGTGGAAGCTTTCAAATTGACTCACAAATACAATTTGGACTGTGAAACCACTACAAGTCTTCCTCCCATTGTGGCCTCCACCTCTCCACCAGTCCTACACTCTCACTTCCTCATTATCAGCCTTCTCCTCACGGTTCTGGGAGCCATGTGGTGTAGTGGTCAGACCCCTCGTCGGGGTTGCTCCCGGATTTTCTTCGCACATGACAACTGTGCCAAATGATGCAGCTGGTTGGCTGGTTTTCTCCGAGATTTTCCCCCTCACCCTATACTCCGACGCTGCTCCATACTCACCTTACTTCCCCCTCATTGGCTCTCAAGACTTAGATTTTAAGAACCACCCACATCTCTCTTCAATCAACTCCCCCCCACCGACAACATTGCCCCTTCCTCGTCCATCCTTTTAATGGGTACATCCCTTGGGGTTCATCACCATCAGATATATCAGACACGACCTTTAGAGCTTTTTTTATACCACCAGTTGAAACCAAAGTTTTGTTTACTTGGGTTTTGGAAAGTAGTGTTTATGTGCAGTATAAACAATGAAGATTGAGTTTCGTTTGTAAATACTAAGGATGTCAAAGTCGATTACCTGATACCTCGATTATTACAGGTATCGAAGAATAGAGAATCAAAGAGTTAATTGTTATAAATCCTCGTCCACCTTCACATGAATTTTTAAGGTTATGTTGCACAGCAACAGGTCTTAGGGTTTTCCAAATAGGCTGAACCTGTTCAGAACTCGCATGCGTTGACCGGAATTAAAATATACTTATTCTGGCTCCAGCAAAATTCCTATTTATTAAAGTTGAAAATGTCTGCCACTAGTATATTTTCGAATATTTTTTTTTATTATCCGTCGTAAATTTATTAATTCCCATCACTAAAAGTTGCATTCAATGATGGTTCGACTATGAAAGGATTAAGATAATACAGTAGAACCTCAATTATCGGCGATAATGCTGGGGACGAGAGTCAGAATATCTAAACTCGCAGTTAAATTAGTCGTTTTTATCTTAATGTCTGTCAAGTGGCAGACTGCTATTATCAGTATTTGGCTGGCTCACTTCACTCTCACATCACTCTATGTGCTGTGTGCTGTTGCGATCAGCGTTAGTTAATAGCCCCCACCACCATGCGCCACCACCACCGGAAGTGGAAGTTGACCTCAGTCTGCAACCAGATGAGGTTTGTAGATATGAACCCTCGTTAGCAGCAAGCTCCTAGAGTCACAGGTCGCTGATGTGGAACATGCATTGGCTTTTAGTCTGTTGTGCGATAGTTATGAGTAGTGGGAGCATAAGGATCCTAGTATTATTTTTCTGATTTTTTTTTTATAATATTAGTATATTAGATAAAGAACAGGTACATTTTTCCTGTTTGTGAAATTGTGAAATTTTCATTTTTGAGGTAGTCAAGATAGAAAGCAATTTTGTTTTTTATGTTTACCTTTACCAAAAATTTCCATATCTTTTTTTCTTAAATTGGGTCGTGTTAAAGTTTTCAATGTACTGAGGATTTTATTTACTTAAGACACTAAGAAAATGTCTAGCAATGTGTAGAACTATTTTTCAGTTGATGTAAATGATGCAATTTATGCATTTTGCAGTTTCTGCTCAGAAAAAATTTTACGAGGTAGAGTTAGTCACACAGCTAGTAACATGATAAAACAGTTAAGTAAACACAATGAGTACAAAAAAATTGCCAATAATGATGTTTCAAAAGATCTTTTGGGCAGAGATGCGTATAGCAGCAAGTCATCCAGTGTCCCTGCAACTTAAAATGTCCGGTAGAAGCATTTTCATTTAGCAATGCTAAATGAAAGGTTACTTGTATTTCAGTTTCATTACTGAATAGTATATATCTTTGTACATATTGGTTAGCTTCATAAGTTGACCTAAAATATTGCATTGAGAAGTTGAGAATTTTTGTTTTAACTTTTTCGGATAATATTTTGTCTATATTAATTTCATATAAATCATAGATTTATCAAAAATACTGATATAAACTTGTTAGGCCTAATTAGGTAAGTCTGAATGTTACATAAATATAGGATATTAACTCCACTTAGCAGACCAGAAAGTCTTTCCTGTAATTGTCTTCATATTCGTGTCTGTCTAATTTGACCTATAAAACAAAATTTCAAAAAGATACATTGACTGTAGGCACATGTTAATAATCATTATATACTAATTTATGGTATCAGAATCGAGGTGGAATTGAGTGTATGGATTTGCAGTAGGAATTGAGAATCGAAATTGAGAAAAATTTAATATTTTGACATCCCTAGTAAATATGTTGCAAAAAATATGCAGTATCTAATGTTTCATTTTTCATAAATGTTTGGTGACAAAGGAGAACTCAGATATATACCTTTTTGTTCGGAAGAAGTCTGTTTATTAATATAAATTAATATTTCATTGAAATATTATCAAGAGTTTTCACACGAGGTTACTTAACACTAAATTTTCGTGCTGAAAAACGTAGGCTGTGCCCAATGTTACGTTTTTGTAATTGATTGGTGAAGAAGGAGGTCCAGATACTCTTCAGTTCTTTCACCTTATTCAGAAGACACCTACTCTACTTTTACTGAAATAAGTTAATATTTCATTGAAATATTGTCAGACTTTTTTTTTGCAAGAGGCTGCCAAACATTGGATTTAGTACAAGCCTCTACGATATCATTTTTTTTCACAAGACATCTGCTTATTAAAATAAATTTATAAATTATTTTAAAAAATGTGTAATTTATGCACTACAGACAATTGACCACAGACATCATGCAAAAAAAACTACAAATTTTTATGGTGGGTAAAAATTGGTCCAAAATTCCCCAAAATATTTATATTGACCGACCTGCCATAATGCCCTTATTTCTGGAAATTATGAGGGGTCGTTTTAGTATGGTTCTACTGTGAATTAACACTTTATGGTAAAACATAAGTTACTTTGGAGCATATACAACAGCAATTACAATTTACTGAGCAGTTTTCTTGATAGTGTCAACATACTAAAGTGGGTTGGAATAATTCAAGCAGGAGGTGAAGAGGCATCTATAGGGGATTACCAGTCACTTATTGATTCTGTATGGAATATCATGGATGCAAGCATGAAAATCCCCTGGCAGTGGTTTACTGATGAGAGGGTCTGAGACAGTAGAGAACCACCCCAATATGGGCCCATAGGTGCTGACTCTATGGGGCCCAAAGTGTTTTGGACTACCCCAATAATTGTCAAGAGGGAACTCAGCTCCTCTCCGACAGACACATTGTAAAAAATGTTGATGGAAAAATTCTTAATGAAATTAGGAAGTATTAACAACAAAACAAAACTGTTCTGAAATACCAGACTTACTAGCAAAGTTGTTGACTTAGGGTTCAGTCAATTTATTATACAGAATGGAAGTCTAAAACTTTATATGCACTTGTGTAAGATGTTTTTAAGTCATGTAAAGTGCTGCACCCTCTAGGATGATGGTAAGCTGTCTCACCTGTGGGGAAATTATCTGCGTTGCCAGTTGCCATGTGCAGCCATGTACTAATATATTTGGCAGTAAATCAAAACCAATGAATCTCAGTCCACCCAGTAACTTTACCCAGGCCTGGGTCACCTTTCTCTTCCATATCCTGAATGTGTCATACACAGATCTCTGTGGTATGAGAAATCAGTTTCTCTGGAATAACAGAGTCAAGCAGAGGTCACCCACGCTGCAGACCCAACATATGAAAACCCCTGCACCACCTGTTTGTCAGAACCTACAAATATTTCTCAGAAACCAAGTGAAATTCAGGACCAAGCAAAGATAGGGGGGAAAAAGAATCTAACCGCCTTTATAATTAGTAACACTGCAGCTATTCTGTGTTTCACGTAACACACAGAGCAAGATGAAAGTGCATATCTCCAACTCCACTCTATAGCTAGTTTATGTCATACAATTTATTTACTAATTTACAGTAACATGAAGGGGAAGTTACTTCAACAAGCATACCATTCAAACTGATGTTACTTGGCAGTCCTTCTTCAGTCAATTCAACTGAACACCTGAAAATAAAAATCACCAATCATCTCTTTGGATGATTCATGTTGTTATGGTACAAATTTCAGTGGAAACATTCTATTAAACTTTTATTCTATCTGCATTAAGATTGTGGGCTGGCATTCACAAAGCCATCATAAAAGAATGAACTCACTGAGACTGGACTATAGCCATAGGCATGACCATGGAGTTGTCCGGCTATGCATAGCACCACACATTAAGTATGGCGGGTGTAAACAAAAGACACTTAACTTCCCCCTTATGCTGGCACTAGATGACTTACATCCATTCCACCAGAGAGAGATAAATTCCAATGTTTCTAAAGGAACCATCTCTAAAATAGTTAATTCATACAGGGCCTTGGCCACATACATGTAAATTTAAGGGGTATGCACATGAGTTTTAGGAATGGGACTACCCATTATCTTAACTTTGGCCTTGCTTATGACTACAGCAGAACAAGACCATAACAGCAATGCATGTGCAATACGTACACGGCCAATGGGGAGCAGTAGTCAGCATCACCAGTCTCATCCTCGGGGATGGGCACCTCCTCAAAGACAGGCCGGGGATCTCCTGCTGAACCCCGAACCACTAGGTTAAGTGGCTCCTCACCCGCTGGCCGCACCACACCCCTGCACTCATCTGCGAATATCCGCAACTGCCTTTCATCCTGTCACACACACCACAAACTACCAGCGGTTACACTATTTCAACTTTCACACTATCCTCTACTGTGATACATAAGTTCTGGAACACACAAAGGAAAGTTGAATGAACCATGGCTTCAATAGAATATCAACATTTAATTTCCCTTACTTTTCCAGGTTTTCTCTGACCATTTTCAACTTCCCTAACTTTTCAAGGGGGGGGGGGGGGGGGGTTGTTGTTGTGTTCCCCCCCCCCCCCCCCTGTAGCAACTCTGATGTATGATAGCTGGATAGCTGACTTCCATGTTATACATACCGACACCTAGTAGGAATCAGCGTGATGAAGTCCAAGTGCAGGTAGGTTGACCACACTATTACTGCTACGTGGACTTAATAGGGATTTAAGGACTAGACTGCTGGCCGGCGTCAATACATTTTTGATGACATAAAGCCACAACAAAAATCTCCTAATAGCTTCATTATAATACATTATAATATTTTATTTTTGTGGAATGTTAAGTATATTCATGTACACCCAAGTTTTAACTTATTGGTGACAAAAAAAAAGACAAAAGTTTTAATTGTACAAAAATAAACGACCACCCATATTATAACATTACACACACATATTATCCACTACAAACCTGCATTTATTTGTGGACTGTACCTACTCAAATGACAGGATACACACTAAATTGAAATATTTTTAATTTACTAACAAAATAAAAGTACACTCATGTGCAAAAAAAATTTATCACAATTAACAAATTGCACAAGTACAACAAAGGTTGCTACACAGTATCGTCATAGCCTGACATGTGTTCCGTTTGCGTTTAAATGGTTTGCTTGCGTGGATGGGCCACTAGGAAGCATATAATTCTCTTGATCATTCATAGCTGCAAGGCGCAGAATAAGGTCTTAATAGCAGTGTTAGCCATAGACCCACTGCCTCTGAGAAGCAAGTTGGCCATTTCAGCACAATGCTCACCTCTTGAACCATTCTGGCTAAACGGTGAGTCGGTGTTGGATGAAGTGGGATCAGGATAGTACACACAAGAAGACTTGAGTCAACCCCGGCAGACCACCAGCAGGGACGATTATTTCATCATGCAACAGGATGAAACCACTCCACAGGCATTGCTGTGCACCATCCAGGAACTGATGCACATGATGTGTCCACCAATACCATTGCAGCGTTGCTGTTTGCTACAAGTTGGGGTTTGCTTGACTCAGTCTGTTTATAGCACAAAAGTTGTTAGTCTGGTTGTCAAGAAATAATAAGAAAGGATTTCCATGTCATCTGACCAGGTTTATTGTTGAATGTCTAGCACAGTTTACATTCACATCAGCACGACACGACACAATCGGACATGACAGATCTTCCTTCTCCTTAAAATATACAGGTTCACAGCGTCACAGTAACTGTTCGACAAAGTTAAAATACAAAGCTCGATGAGCGACTAAAAATTAAGAAGACCAGGGGGAGGAAAAAGAAACCTTCCCCTTTGACGCCTATTGGCCTCCAACACAGACACGAAACGACAGACCTCTTCAATGGTGGTTACATTTCTACGGTACAACAAACATTCTGCGACACGAAGTCGCCTGCTCGATGGTGGTTCATTTACTGCAGAAGAGTACAGGAATAGCATCGTTCAGCTTGCCATGCGCAGCTACCCCCACTCCTCCGAAACAAAGTTAAAATCAGCATTTGGCTGGGGCTCGCAACCTCCTATTGGTTGTTTTTTGTTTGTGTTCTTCCATATCTTTATTCCTTGTTAAGTACATTCTTATTCCTAGTTCAATACATTATTAGTACAACAATATAAAAACACCAGTCTGCTCCGCAATCTTGTTGCCTACATACTGCCAACCTCTGTCTCTCCACTTCCTCCACAATATTTACATTTACCAGTTACATACACAACACCTTCCCTTCTCTGCCAGCCACACAAGCATACATAACAAATTCCCTTCATTAATCTCTCCACCAATGCCACCTACAACTATCTACCCTGCTAGGTATTATTTATGTTCTCAAATTTGTAACAACACACAAAACATTACCAGTTACATATTACCTACCCATTATTTACATATTGTATCTCCAAGATACACATACAATATTGTCAATTACACAAAACATTACTAATAACATATTACCCATTATTTACACAATGTATTTTCAAGGCACACATACAATATTATCAATTACACAAAACATTACAAGTCACATATTACCCATTATTAACACACTGTACCTCCAAGTTACATACACCATCATAACTCCTCCAAGCATTTTTGTTTGTGTTCTTCGATACCTTTATTCCTTGTTAAGTACATTCTTATTCCTAATTCAGTACATTATTATCAAAACGATCTTACAACACCAGTCTGCTCCGCCATCTTATTGCTTACCTACTGCCAACCTCCATCTCTAAACTTCCTCTACGATATTTACATTAACCAGTTACATACACAACAGGCTGAAAATTGCATCACTGTGAGGGCTACAAAACACAAACTACTGACGGCATGGGAAAAGTGAAAAAAACATAATCTCCAAAGTTGTGTCACCTCGCTTGGCGCCTGAGAATTCAAAAGTGCCATGTAATACAGATAACAACTGAAATACAACCCCACATTAAAACTGATAAAGCCCTTACGTCTACTCATGGCACAAAAAGAAAAATTTAGGCAATTACACTCACTGACAAATGAAACTGGGGATTTTAAATAAAAGGCAAACTAAAAAAATATTATAAAAGGGATTAAAATGTACACAAACAGCAATGCTACTCCATATCCATGAGCTAACAGACCAGTATCTGTCATTACAGCATCCCTAACTATGTCTACCATTATAACCTGACCATAGTCATGCACGTGTAACCTTCTGCCAGGAATGGGCAGCACAGCAGTTTGCAGATTTGCGATGAGTGATGTTCAGCGACCAATCACGGTTCTATCTGGATTCAAACAACTGCCAAATTTGAGTCTGGAGACATCCTGGCCAGCATCATGATCCATGTTTCATTGTACAGAGGCACTCTGTCCCAATGAGAGGAGTCATGGCGCGGGATGCCATTTCCTATGATTTCTGCACTCCAATGGTGGTGATTGAAAAAACCTTAATGGCGTGGCAATATGTCCAGGAAATTCTGAGACAATGTTTCTGGTGCAGCTTGACAGTCCCATTTTCCAACAGGATAATGACAGGCCTCATACAGCACAGGTATCTATATCCTGCATTTGTGATGTCAACATGTTTCCTTGGCCAACAAGGTCCCCAGACCTCTCGTCCATCAAAAACCATTTGGAGTCAGAATGGAATGCAACTTTGGTCAGCTGCAACTATGGCAGATTTGGTGGGTCAGTTGCACCAGCTGTGGCAGGATCTTCCTCAGTACAACATTTGACTTCTGTATGCCTCCATGACCGACCATATCGTAGCCTGTCTGTGCTATAGGTGGTCCAACACCATACTAAGTGCATCCTGCATGTATTGGTTCCCTGTACTACATGCTTGGTGTGGTACAATATTTTGATGTTTTCTGTATACATACTGTAATATCCTGTACCTGTATCCACTTATGTGCCCCTGCGATGGCACCTTTAGGGTAATCAATTTTTTTTTTTGTAAATACTGTAAGTGTAGTTTTGTTTAATTTTTTATTGATAATACAGTAATTAAAAGAGTTTTAAAACTGTTTAAGACCTACAAAATCCAAGATCTGTTTGATAAAAGCCATAAAACACAGTTCTAGGAAACCAACTTTTTAAAATTTCAAATAGAAGTACAGTAGCCTATATGCAAAAAATGGGTGAGTGTTATAATGAATTATAATGTTTAAATTACCTATCTTTTTTGTCAACAATTTAGACTATTTAAATTCAGATGAAGTTTTGTTTGAGTAAATAATTTATCCTTTCTCTACTCTTTTCCTGCAAACAATACCAAATAATACAGTTCACTAATACAAATTACTACATATTTAAAAATGTTTTATTAAGTACACTAATAAGAGAGCTAGGTATACTGAAACGTAATAAAAAAAAAATGCACTAGTGTATTGCTGGGAGCTGAAAAAATACCCATTTTATAATCAAAAACCGAACATAGCTATTTTAAATAACACACTAGTAAAACATAAAATATATTCACTGGGTTTTAAATTGGACAGTTCTGCTTCTATGTAGAAGTAAATTGACAGGAGATGCTATCTAGATAACTTAGTACTCTTGAGTCAAATGTGTGTTCATTTATGACTTCCATCATCATCAATTCAGCCTCTTCATTGCATAAATATAAAAATGTGTAATTATAGCCACAATGCACTTATTGACAGTTCCAGAGAGGGGTCTTAAGGGACATAACCCCCTCCCCAAAAACCTTTCACATTGACATAAAACTGTAATGTGATTGTTTTCAAATTGAATTAAAATTATACAACACTTGTTTAACATACTGATTTTGATTAATTTAATATTGTTTCCTAAAATTAAATTATGATGGAGACAGTGCCCCTCCCGTGACATGACTCCAAAGTCTAAACTTGCACCTACACAATGGGTGAATGACCCCCAACCCCAAACAAGAAGTCTACAGTAGATCCATCTGCCCAACCATTAACTACACCACCTAGAAAATATATTTATAGGCTTAGTTAAGAATGCCGTTATTATTTGTAATGGCTTACATCAGTTTCCAATTCTTCCTTGATTTTTGGGATGCGCATCAGCAACAACTCTTGCAGGCAGCTTCTATTCTTGGAGTCTGCAGCAGTTACTGAATTTACAGCTTCCTTAAATAACATAAATAAAAACGTTCACACCAAATGAACAACTCAAACAAACATTACAGTATGTATTAATAAATCTGGTGGTACAATGTTTCAATTCCTTTATTTTCCTTGGTGTGTGACCTTGATAATAAAAATTAAATTGTTATCAAATACTTTACTTGCCTCACAATTTTTACACACTCATAAGAGTAGCTTAAAAACTGCTAAAAGAATGGGAAAAGGGGACGATCTAGCCAAGTTTGAGAGAGGTCAGATTGTGATGGCACCTTGCCTTGCTAACAGCACCTCTGAAACATTAAATGACTCATCTTGTTGATTGCTGTCATGCTGCTGTTGTAAGCAGGTATCAAGAGTGGTATAACGATGAGGTACAATACTTCATCCAGTCTTCTATCGATCATTGCACATAGATGCCCAAGGGCAGCAGAGGCTGTCGCACATTGTTCAGAGTGACTGCAAGGCCACAGGACAAGAAATTTCACAGAGGTACAGCAATGGTGGCTAGGCCAATGTTTCACAGCACATGGTTCATCAAACACATCTGCAGATGGGACTATGGAGTCAAAGATTTACTCATGCCCCCATGCTGACTGCACATCATTGACAGCAGTGCATGTAGGTAAGTGGGTTGGGCTTAAAGTCCCGTTGACAGACATTAGTGACGGAAGCAGCGCATGTGGTGGGCACAAAATCATTAACACTGTGATTAGAAAATGATCGTCTGGTCTGATGAATCCCAATTCCTGAATCAGCACATCAATGGCCAAGAGAGTGTACGCCAATTACCATAGAGGTGTATGTCACCTAGGTGCACTTTTGGGCAGAAGTGTCCAGAGGAGGAGGTGTGATGGTCAGGGTGATGTTTGTAGGGGAAACACTGGGGTCCATTATTCAAGTACACCAATTCCTGAGGGGGCCGCAATGGTGTAGTTGTTAAACTACTCACTTCCCACCAAGGCGGACCGGGTTCGCCCCCGGATTTTCATATGTGGGAATCTTGCCAGATGATGCTGCTGCTGATCGGCTGGTTTTCTCTGGGGCCTCCTCTTTCCCCTGCCCCTGCATTCCAGTGCCGCTCCATACTCACCTCCTTCACCCTCATCGGCTCTTAAGACCTTGATGTTAAGAGCAGCCCAAATCTCTTCATGTACTAACTCACCAATTACTGACATCTGTCCAGTGGACATTATTGGGACCAAGTTCATCTGTTCATGTCAACAATGTTCCCTGCTGGCAATGGCCACTTCCAGCAAGGCATTTCAATACGCTACACTGCCAGAATTAAGGACTGGTTCAAGGAACATGACAGTGAATTTGTGTTACTTCCCTGGCCTCCAAATAGCTCGGATATGAACCCAACTGAACATTTATGGTTTGCCTTGGAGTGAGCGAGAGAAGAGATTTGGGTGGCTCCTAACATCAAGGTCTTGAGAGCCAATGTGGGCGATTAAGGTGAGTATGGAGCAGTGCCAGAATGAAAGGGCGGGGGAAATAGGAGATCCCCGAAAAAAACCAATGACCAACGGCATCGCCCAACACGATTCACACATGTGAAAATCCGGGGGCGATCCCGCTGAGGATTGAACACCCGGATCGCCTTGGTGGGAGGCGAGCAGGCTAACTGCTCAGCCACCGTGGCCTTGTTTGACTTGGAGAAGCAAGTTTGTGCTGTACTGTACATCAACCGGATATCCTGCTGTTGCGCTTGTGATATCAAATACCCCAGGATATATTCCATCACCTTTACTGTCATTGCTGAAATTTTTGAAAAAAACTATTATTATGAAGGCATTGTAGACATTACAAGAAAGGTGTATAAAATACGAGCGCAACATTATGCAAGCTAGAGAAGTAGTGGAGGAGAGAGAAACCTATAGTTACTGTAGTGTTGCTCCCCTTGGTCAAGACTCCTGCCAAGCCATTCACTATCTACTACTGAACACACGTAGAAATTTACTGCATGTGATAAAACCTCTTCATACATGTACACAATGACTTGTGAATATGCTACACAGGCATCCCTATACGTTGACTGCACTCTTTTACAAGTACCCGTGTTTTACAGGTTTTCCCTTATTTTATACACACTTTCGCTTGTCTCCCATCTCATATGTTTGTTAAAGTTTTCTCCAATGTTTCAGAAAGTTTTATATTTATTTATTACGTTATATCCCTAAGTTATTTGTAAAACTACTGTTCGAGTTTTAATCAATGTTTCTGTTCCCAATTTTATCTATCTTTATTGTGCTGGTGTTGACAAGCTTGAAACTCCCGTGGAAAAATACTTTTGTTTTCAATTAGATGTCACAAAATACTGAAGCGTTTGCTAGCTACCCAATCTTTCATTCTTCTCCTATACATGAAAATTTCTAAAGGAATAATACAAAACAAGTGCTATGTAATAACTGTGCCTTACGATTTATTGAAATTTATTGCTGTGTACTTTTTAAATATGTATGTATGGGACGCTCTCGTAATGGTAAAAAAATTGATAAATGATAATGCCATTACGATGACGTGTGCCCACGTTAACCCCTTCTCCTTAGCCTGTTTGCCCGCCACTCCAGGTTCTGTAACGCAGTGTATGTGTGTGCACTCTACGAGCGCAGGTGCAGTGCAGTGTGGCAAGAGACGACGCAAGTGCAGTGCAGTGTGGCACGGGACGACGCAAGTGCAGAGCAGAGCAAGCTGCGACCACATGCGTGTGGCGCAGGAATCTGAAAGTAGACCCTGTAAAATTTCTGTTTAGTTAATTTGTACAATTAAAGAGCAAGGGAAGTTCACGCAAGGGGGTGCAACTAATAAAGACACCTGCCTTCACAGCCCTAAAGCCCTCAGTGTTTTCAAAGTGTCTTTTTGTAATTATCTGTAATGTTCATTCACGTGTTTTTCATCTCCACCTCATCCACGCAGTGCAATGTTTTGTTATAATGAATATCATTTACAAGGTTAATTTCATAAGCAATGTGAGGCACGCAGGGTACGTGTCCGATTTGCAAATGTTGTGTGTAAGGAAGTAGTGCAGTGCAGGGTGCAAGCCCGTCAAGTCGGTAGGCATGCCGCGCGGAGAAAGTCAGTAGTGGTTCATCTTTGTGAGGGGTGTGCAGCATCACGTCGGGGCTCGTGTTTCACGCTCTCTAGCAGCCATCACCATGTTGGACTAATCATTTCATTACAATAGTTATATAGTACACTGGAACCTTATTGTTTTCACCTTCCTAAGACTTTACCACCCCTCGCACCTACCCAGTGCTTGCATTGCCTGGGTAGGCTTAAATTGCACTTAATTAATTTTGTGTGACGTGTCTTTTCACAGTATCACCTGAGCTGACGGGTTCGTAAGCAGCACCAAATGTAAGTTTTCCCCTACAGGGATGTAAGGTACGGGCCTTCTCCCACCAATTTTCTTAAAGTGTAATTTACTGGGCAAGTAGTGTCTGAGATGGTCACGAGTCGGTATAACAAGTAACAGTGCTTCGTATGGGTGTGTGGGGAGCCCAGATATCCCACAATACAACAAGTAAGGAAATTATTCAATCAGTACTAATTTTATTCTACGAGGAGACAACAACTGCACTTGGAGGAATTGCCGTGGTCGTCGGCCGAACGACCCTGAGGAACGAGTCAGCTCTCCGACTTCACAAAATTGTCAGCCCGACACCCAACCAATATCCTTATTGACCAACACCTTGGCACTAGTTGTCAACCTCCTGCGCATTAGACAAATGTCAACGAGGTGATTTTGGCAGTCACTTCCAAAATCTCTCTGATTTTCAGACTGAAAACCAGGCAACTCTTTGTGTGAATGACAATACACAGTATACCTTTTCCTCTTCCTCGACATCTGAATCAGTAATTAGTGACACTTGCTGTGATGTGGTCCGCTTCTGCTCTCTGGTTTCCATGACTGCCTACAAAAAAAGAACATAAGAGCCTATACTGCACAATCATTTTTCTCCAGAATAATAATTTTGATCTCACTTTCAGAGAAGATATACGGAGGAAATAAATAAAATACAATTTAGTATGCAGACACTTCTACAGCTGTCTGTTGCACATCCTGACATACAATAATATATATATAGGTACAGCCTATTTATGGTTACTTTCAACATTTCTGAAGCCCTGCAAAAGTTATGCTTCCAGTATATTCTTCCAACTCATGCTAACATAGCTTAACTGAGTCTAGAAAACTACACTATAGGGTCAGCGCACCACAATTGTGCGCACTCCATTTAATATTTTCCATAAGAGGTATTTCTTACAAGGCAATACCAACACACTTATTTTCTCACTGTGTTTATTAATATTAATTATAAACAAAATATTATAAGTTATAAATAAAATAGAAATAACAGTTTAATTGAACAAAAAATAAGGTGGCTTTATGTTAACATTAGTATAAAATGCTTGTGATACATATTTTGGAAACTAAATAAATCATACATTGTGTGATTTTTCAAAAGTTTGATTGAAAAAGTGTGAAGAAACCACGAATAAACAATATATATATATAATTTTGTATTTGGTTAGATCTGAAACAGAGAGGTATGAAGGCCTTCACCAGGGTGAATCTGGTTTGATTCCCGACGAGGCCAGTCTCGGATTTTCGCACATGGGAATCCTGCTAAACGATGCTGCTGGTTGGCTGGTTTACTCTGGGCTCTTCCGTTTCTTCCGCCTTTGCATTCTGGCATTGTTCCATATTCACCTTCATTCACATTCATCGGCTCTCAAGACCACGTTGTTAAGAGCCACCGAAACCATGCCACTCCATTCCAGACTGTAACATTTGAGAATTTACACTACACGTGGAATAACGCCGAGCATGGCCCAACCGTTACAAATGGAATGTAACAGTGTGAGTCATGGAGGGGGGAGGCGAAGCAACAAAGCAATACCGTGTACTTGACACCAGCACAGTTGCAGCTACTATACTGAGTGAAAATATAGTCTCATTGTCGAGTCTGACGCAGACGTAGGTATTGCGAGCACGTCCACATTACTTAAACACATTTTCCTTTACTGTTTGTATTTGAGGTTTGTGTGTATGCAGTTCATCACTTCTGCAGTCAGTGTTCTTCAATCTGTAGGAGACAACATACATACAGTACAACATTATACATTAAAATGTCTCCAGTTTCATCAAAAGTGAAAGGCAACAAACTGCACTCACAGGCACAAGAAATGGTTTACAATTTTCTGCAGTTTATGAAAAAGGAAGCGAAATTGAGGGAACCATCCATTCCACTTAAGAAAGCGCAGCTGAGAACATCTAAGGCGACGGGTGTGTATCGTACCACAGTGCAAACAATTAAGAGGGAAGCTAATCAGAAAGAAACAGGTGAAGGAACATCTCTCTCAACATCCAACAAGAAACGGAAGAAAACATCTAAATACGACCTTGATACCTTCGACTAAATTGTGGTACTATGTATTGTTTACAATTTCTACCTAACTGAGAAACATGTGCCGACTGTCGAAACTGTAATACTTAAACTAAAGGAAGACATAAATTATAAAGGAAGTAATACAACTTAAAAAAACGACTTTGAAGCTAGGATTTAGGTGACAAAAAACAAAATTTCATCACCTGGTTTTAATAGAAAAATCAGATATTCGACAAAAACGTATAGAATGTCTCAAGAGTATGATGCGATATAGAAACTAGAAATGTACAATTATTTACATGGGTGAGTCGTACATTTTGTCATTGCATGTAAAAAATAAAATGTGGAGTGACATGTCTTCCAATGGTCTGCTAGCACCTATGGCAAATGGTAAGCAGTTAATAATGATTCATGCAGGAGGCGAAAACGGTTTTATCCCTAATGCTCTTGCAATGTGGAAGTTCGCAACAGGCGATTACCACAAAAATATGAATAAAAAAAAATTACGAAAAATGGATTAACAAGCAATTAATACCAAATCTTCCACCTGACAGTATTGTTGTGATAGAAAATGCTCCCTATCACAAAGCAAAGGTAAACAAAACACCTTCTTACAGCTCAACTAAGATGGAAATGCAGTGGTTAGGTAAGGAAAATATTTCATTTAGTAGCGACATACTAAAACCAACTTTGTATGAGCTCATACAGCAACACAAACCTCGGCAAGTGCAGTACTCGGTAGACATGTTACTGGGAAATCATTGCCACACAGTACTTTGTCGGCCACACTATCATCCGGATTTGAATCCGATAGAAAGCATCTGGGCTAAATTTTATGGAGAAGTTGCTTCAAAAAATGTTACTTGCAATTTGACATATGTGAAAAAACTCTGCGAGGACATATTTAACCGAATGAGGTCAGAAAACTGGATACCAATTAGCAATCACAGCAAGACACAGTGGACTACGTTGCACACACACCCTCCTCGACTACTTACTATGCTTGCTTGGTTACCTGTAAAATTGAGCGGCGTACTGTCTTACATGCACAAACACTTTCACGTGTTTATTTTGAGGTTTAAAAACCTCCAATGTGACTTGAAACACTAATATAACCTACCTGTAAGGTTCTCTCCAGCTTCACGTCACTGTAAAAAGATTTTGAAACATCCGAGGTACCGGGAAAATAACTGTTAATGTCCGTGCTTATTTTAACATGCAGCAGCAACTACACCTGGCAGAGAAGTGTACAGAGGACTGATGTTTCAGTGATTCGTCACCGGAGTGCAGCACAGTAGCCAGCAAGCTTGGTGACCAGCTTGTGATAGTGCGCGCGCTGTCCAAAAATGTGACGTTTCGTTACGTTGTTTCTGACAACTTGGTTAAGAGAACGGAAGTTGAAGGCATACTGCAATATTATTGGGTGCTTAAATTTTCATTTTGTTAGACCCCCTTAGGGATATTGGTGTCCGCTGCCTCGGTCACCATATTTGGTAATGTTAAATGCTATTGGTTGTGATTAGCTTGATCCCTCCTAGGAGTAATTGAAAACCCCAATGATTTCTTGGAAATTTGGGTTTTGAGGGAAAATTACTTTGATTGGTAGCGTAGGAGGGTGGACCTGTATATTTAATGCTGGTACACGCTGCCATCGGGGTCAGTAAGCGACCTCAAGGGGGCAAGCTTCTACCAGAGATAAGTAGCACTCTTACTGATTTACAATGTCGATTCATAAAGAAAACAGGTCACTTACGTCACTTTGACATTAGGCGAGGGCCATGCTGGCCGGAAATTTTTAAAGTTTTAAAGTTTTGCGAAATGGTCTTTTAGCCAAAAACCATTAATGTTACCTTCTGTAACCAGTGACCATGTCGTCACCGAGAAATAAAGACACTTATAACCACTTGAAAACACTGATAACCATTTGCAAACAGTTGTAACCACTTGCAAACACTGGTAAACTCTTGTAAACACTTGCAAACATTTGTAACCACTTGCAAACAATCGTAAACATTTGTAACCACTTGCAAACAATTGTAATCCAGGCATTAATTATGGTCTTAGCCTTTTGTATCATGTAGGAGATATGCGGAACTCATTATTTTTTGTGACATTTTTAAGAGAAAACTTTATGAAGTTTGGGGCTTTTTGCAAAAATCACATTTACTCGTGGGAGTTAAGGCTGGCATTGTTTAGCAGTTGCTCCCATCCAATTGGGGTCGCAAGTAAATTAGGAAATAACCATTGTGGTTATAATGTTTTTGTGATTAATGACCAGTAAGGTGTTACCAAAATGGGTTTTTCCTGGCATAGGAACTAAAAATTACGTTTTAATGTCAAGAATAAATATAGGTGCAACAGAAATGGAGCATCATTTTGTAACAATGATAATTTGGAGTCACTCGTTCAATATATTTTGTGATGGCCTTTTGGATTTTGTATTTACTTATTAAAATGACCAGTAAGAGGCATAAATACAACCTGTATGAAAAATGAGCAAGTATTAGCTGAATACCAACGAATGTATTGGTACCTGAAGAATCTGGTTGCATTTTACACAAATATTTTTGGCAACCTGGCTTTTTATGTAAATGTTTTAAATCAATTGTTATATATGGGAAGGAAAATATTAAATGTTCACTTTTCAACATGAAATGTAAGAATGATAACGAATGGAAGTTTTCCACTTGTAATATTTATGAAATATGAAAAAATAATTGAAAGAACATACTCAAAATAAAGAATATTAACACACTTCTTTGTTGCTGTTGTAAATAGTTTATAACAACTTACCCTTACACTGTACAGAAAAAGTTTTGTTTTTGCATGGCATGTGCCATTTGTTGTTTTCTGATGGTTTTGCTATGACTTATGCAAATCCTGCCTTGCCACGCCCTTGGTTTAGGATGCAGCAAGGTCAGAAGTCTTTAAATTGAATGGTTGGCATGACCTTAAACTCTTGGTTTCCAAATTACACATTTTAATTTCCTGACGTTTTCTTGTAGCCTATATGTATTTTCAAAAAAACTGTTTGTTTTAAAATGTATATTTCATAGAAATTTTTGCACTATAGAATGGTAACGAGTCAAAAAGTAGAAATACTGGACTAGACTTCTCATGTGCAAATCAAAAAGCAAACAAGAGTTCAGTTTATGTAATAAAAAACACCTAAAACAACATGATATTCTGATGTTTCTGGAGATGACAGTTTTACAATGGGAATAATAGAAGATGAAAATTTAAAAACATTCATGACTAGAACTGCAAAAGGTATAATACAGCAACAACCGGTATCCAACGGATGTTAAATCCAAGATACTCAATGACCTCAGTGACTGACAAAACATTTTAAATGAGTATGATAGTGAATACAGTACTGGACAAACAAGTCAAGTGATGAATATAGGTATGCTAGAAACTGTTTTTCTGCATTCATGAAATTATTTGACAATTAAAAGTAACTTCAGCACTGTCAGAAATCTTACTTTGTGTAAGTTAATATCTACAAGCAAACAATATGCAATAATCGGGACTGTTATTCAGAAAGAAGGGAAAGTCTATTTTCTTTCCCATGCAAGTGTATGACTTCATCATGATCATTGAACTTTACTGAAGATAGACTTAAAAATTAACTGGAAAAAAGTCAGCAATCTATTATGATGACATTAAAAAAGTTTCTTGCACAAACAATCTCTAAATTCATTTAAGTATTGGAAGGCAAAAACAATAGTGAACATATTGCTTTCAAACTTGTTGAATAAATAAAGTAGTGGTGGAGATTTCTGGAGAGAATAGTTGAAATACGTAATAATGTTTGATGCCGGCTAACAGCCACCGGCGCTGAAGCCCATGACGGCGCTCATGCACGTACGCAAGGAGGCTCCAATTTGAACTTTCCTCTAACGGAATATTATTTGCAGTGTAAAACGGGTCATCTTTACTTTCAGGGTCTAAAATGTCTTTAAATGTTTTAAAATATATGTTTGTCAATATTGGAAAATGTTTGATTATAAATTCAAATTGTGCGCTGCGCAGAGATTAAGAACAGTTCTACTCTGGCCAGAATAATGTGATAAATTACATTCAAAGAAGATGAGAAATTTCATATTAATAAGGATAATGTCAATTCATATTTTAACTTCTAAAGTGCCTTTTATTTTTCAGTAATAAAATATTTTGCTCGACATACATAGCATTTCCACTTATGTGAACCCTGTAGGCAGCCATGGTAGGTCCATGCGACGCTTGCCTCTGGGCAGTCTGTCTAGGAGAGCTGGCGAGGTAAAACACTGTCACGTACGCACTACAACTTTTGATCACTAATGTAGATTTCCATAGCACTTTTAGTATACCGTTTAACCTTTGTTTGCGTACGTTTTGCCAGAAATTCCCCAGCATTATGCTTCCACTTAAATAATAATTTGTGCCCTTGCAGCTTTTTTCAAAACTTAATTGAGGAGAACGATGTCGGAGAGGTCACGCGATCCGCGAAACTTAAATCAGGCGCCATATGCTACTGCTTAAGGTGTTCCATTGTAATTTCTGTATTATTGCTATGTCCAATTTTAAGTGCTTTAATTTCATGAATGTATTTAAGGGTATTTTTCATGTTTGATCATTTTACGGCCACATCACATATGATCACACAGTCAGATATTGCCAAGTACGTATCTGCACCATCAATGCGTTATAAGGGCTTATTTGTGTAAAATCATGTGTACCATAATTTTATTCAGGGTTCTATATCATTTTTATTCAGGGTTCCGAGTAATTTTCATGCCAATTGATGCTTTTTGTGTATGACCACGCAGTCACTTCCATGTTTTATTTATCGCCATTGGGCATGCTACAAGCCTGTAAATGCTTCAGTCATAAAGGGAATAATTTTCCCAACAGAAATAACAATTTGTCTGAATTTAATTTGCTGTCTCTACAAAAAAATATTGCAATTTCGCCTGCACCAGGTGGTCCGCTATGAACTTTATCCAGCGGCATCTAAACATCCTTACACGCATGTGCGTGTTTATTGTGACTACTCATCTCATGCCCCATTGTATTCCATTGATATTTATGTAATTTTCTAATTTGTGTACGGTGATATTATTTCCGTCCTAGCAGGCTATGTGTATAGGCCGTCACCACAATAACCATGTGCTGGAGGGCGAGCTCCGACGAGTCTGCGTTAGTTATGCCAAATAATCACACGTGTTTATGTATCATCTGTTGGTTCATCATATAATTTTCCGTGTCCTATCTTCAGGGAAAAATCGTCAGTCCACCCTAGCGGCTGTCGACTCCCTTCCCCTGTGAAGATTGTGTTTTCAAGCACCACAGTGAAGTTATTCATATAGGTGTGTGCTAGAGTGATTGCGGGCTGGGGAACACCCAAACGGAGTTAGCTAGACACGACCGAGTTTCATCATTAAATTGATTGGCACGTTATTTGTATGAACGGTATCAATAAAAGCAAGTATCAGAGTGTTCCACTCTTTTATTTGTAGTGACAGTGTCCTAGCTACATGTATTTTTCAAGTGTTAAATGTTTAGTAAGATTTTAGTGTTGCAAATTGTATCGTATGTACGCTGCTCAGGTCAGACGGACACACAGAACCCACAGAAGCACCGCTGGTGCCCATATCGCCAGTAAGTAATTTGTGTCATCGTTCGTCTCGTGTCTCATCTGACGGTGTCAATTGGTGTTCCCAAGTGGAGCCAGTGTGTTTATCCGCGTCGTGTCATCCACGTCAACTGCGAGAAAATGGCACACATCATGCTAGATCATTCACGATCACAAATTATATGAAAATGCAGGTCGAATGCTACGTACATTGTGGCAAAATAAGTGAAATGAATTTATTTGCATAAAATTCATAGGCTCAACTGCTATGCCAGTGTACATCCGATACTGCAATCAGAGCAATGCCTGTGCATGCACATCGCATGTGACGGGGTGGGAGTAAAGTGGGTGCAGTGCCAACAGTGCAAGAAGGGCTCACATTTACGATGCATAGGGCATGTGGAATTTACCACCTTCTGCTATGGTGTTATAAAATGTGACGAGTGCCGTAAGATGAACTGTGCTGAGATCGCGCCACCACAAACACCACAGTTGAAACCCACGCCGCACCAGTAGTTGTTACGTACACACCACAGAGCTTAACTGGGCCAGATCGCAATGTATTATTGCCAACTTTTGCGGGCCATGACTCCGAAGACCCAAGTATATTTCTAGCCGTGTGCGAGGAAAAGTTGAACAGACATCGCGTACACAGAGAAGACTGGACGGAAGTCATCACTAACCGACTGAGAGGAAATACAGCAACATGGTGGAATCTAGTTAGAGACTATCGTGTGATGTGGGAGGAGTTTTGTGATTGGCTATTGGGAAGGTTTGACACAGATGGAGACACCATCCAGGCCCAAACGCGGTTATACGACGAACAGCAATGCAAATGCAAAAGGATTGAAGAGTTCATCCACTGAAAACTAGGTCTGTACAAATTATCGCTGTCAAAACTGGACATTAGGCCATTGTTGTGCTGAGCCAGCCGGGAGAGAATAGAATTGTTAACCCGGGAAGCACGTGCCTACAAACGAGACAAGCAGGCAGAACGAAAAGAACAAGTGTCGGACAGACACCGTGAACCCCCGTCACCTGTCAACCAGATTACACAGTCACCGCAGCAGCAGGAAAACCCGCCCACTACACGTGTAAGAGTGCTACAAGTGACTGACAGTACTATACACGCATTAAGGGTCTGTGTTGAACTCGAAGGTAAGAATGTGATTGCCGTCATTGACACTGCTATGAGCCATAACTTTGTACGTGAAGGTCTAATCCAAGCGATAACAACTAGAGTGCCCCTGCAATATCTGCAATTCGCTACCACGCATAAACAAGGAGAGGCGAGAAGTGTCATGCATGTAACGGTAGTGATCCAAGAGCTGTGTACCGATGTTTACATTATGCCGGACTTACGTGAGAAGATGATTCTGGGACTGCCCTGAATTAAATAATACATAGAACCCTGAAATTAATGATGGTGCACATGATATTACACAAATAAATCCTTTAAAACGCATGGATGGTGCAGATATTGACTTGGCGGCTGTTCACCACGTGGTCGCAAATGATGTGGCCATAAAGCAATTTAAACATGATGAAACCCTAAAATACATTCATAGAAACAAAGTCCTTGATATTGCACGCAGCAATTAAATAGAATTTACACTGAAACGCCTTTAGCATAGATGGATAGCGCATCATTCAAAGTTGCGTGGGCCGCGTGGCCTCTCCTACATCTTTCCTCTTTTCTCATTTACTTTTAAAAGAGTCACAAGGGCACAAATTAAAGTGGAAGCATAATGCTGGAATATGTCTGGCAAAATGTACGCAATGCAAACGTTAACTGGTATACTAAAAGTGAATTATTGTAATCTACATCAGTGCAAAAAGTTTGAAGTGCGAACATGACAGTGTCCCACCTCGCAAGCTCTCCTCGATGGACTGCCCAGTGGCAGGGGTCATACGGACCCACCATGGCTGCCTATGGTGCTCACACAAGCGGAAGTGCTACGCACGCCGAGTAAAACTTTTATCTTTTAAAATAAATGGAACATAAATAATTTAAATAGAGAATTTTCTGTATTTATTAAATGTCTTTTATGACTGCGTTCATGCCGGAATATTAACGTTCTTTCTCTTTACGGAGCTCATATTTTTAATTTATAACCAAACATTGTGCAGCATTTTTTAAACATACATTCTAGAAACTTAAAACACTTGAGAACCTGAAAATAAAACAAGAGACATAATTTACACTTCAAATAAATATTCCACTACGGGAAAGTTCAGGTTATGACCTCTTTGCGCACATGCGCACCCACATAACACATGAGTGATGAGCGCTGTCGTCATGGTCTTAACGCGGCTGGCTATTAGCCGGTGTCAGTAGGGTGTGTTAGGATAGGGTTCTGTAGTCTCAACGAGTCTTTGCAGTCATGATACTGGGTAGTATATCTGGGCAGGTAGGCTCAATTGTACTTTGCGATACCTCATAACGGTAATTCTTAAGAATAAGTGCTTTTTTTGAAAATTGGAAAAATAATACCTTAATATGTTTGAGATGATTATTTGTAATTATAATTGCTAGGAATTTTGGAGAGACTTCAAGTAGTTATCTGTAAAAAAAAAAAAAATGTGATAGGTAGAAGGGTTATGAAGATTGCTGTTTTTTTAAGCTACATATAAAAGTGTATAATTTAAATAGAATATACTTATATCAGGTTGAATAATTATATCATTTGTAAGAATACAGTTTGAAATGAATCTTTAATGTATAAAACTCCATTTACGAGGCATATTTATGCCGCGATGCTGAGGTTATACAGGTATACAACACAGGTATCAAACAGTGTCGGAAGATTATGTAATTCTGGTAAATTTCTCAAGGCTTACCTGGTCTATATTCATGAAAGGATAATACTATGTAACGTATTACTAGTGGAATAAATATACATATTGTAGATATGATGCAGAACCCCGTTCAGAGATGTTGTTTATAAAAAGGTGATATATAACGCCATGTTACTTTGCTATACACTGTGACCCATGAGGATTGGTTAGCATCACGTGCATGGTGGTTATGTTCGCCATGATTGTAAGTTGTATGGTGCACTATATTGGAGGTTGCTTTGTTGATGGATGTTTTAATGAAAAAGTGCTGTTTGGCATGTTGTATTGTGTTTCAGTCAATTTGGCGTGTGAAATAAAATAATTGTGTGAAATACGAGTGTTGTGATATTCAATATATTGGAAAAGTTAAAATAAAATATTTGTGCGGTATTTTGAGTGTATTGAGGGTGGTCAAATTGAATACACCTTGTGTAATACTTTATATCATTTACGATTTTTCAAACTGGGTGAGTAATGAATGTAATACATTTTAAATGTAAAATGCATTACATTATGAAAAGATGTGTGTAGTATTGTGTGGGGTTGTGTTAATTGTGTGGTACAAGTCAAAAATATGTACGTATTGTAATATTTAATCATGTAAATGAGTTAAATTGCACAAAGATTTAACAGAACAATACTTAAATTGAAAATTTTACTAATACAATCTACAAATACAATATTGGCATGAAAATATCTAAATTCACAATATTATCAATACACTCTCACACACACATATAGCCACATGTCACTGTGATAATGTCTGATATTCAATCGTAGCCCCCTCTCACTCAAAAATACTGTACAAGTGTAGCCAAACATTATGCACCGAGCCAGAGTCCCAGCGCCAGCAGGAGAGTAAATCCCCAAAACAGTGATTCAAGATGCAACTGCAATTTATTTTTAGAGGAGACGCGAAGTGTCACGCATTAGTGAACCTTGGAGTTTCCCCACAAATGATTTTCAAGCGTAACCCATTTGTACTGGAAAATAATGTGTGTGTGTTTTGCAATTTAACATATTTTCATGCTATTTGTAATATTATTGTAATATTGTTTCATGAAAAGATGTTTAATTGCAAAAAGATTGAACTGAACATTACTTAAATTGACAATGTTACCAATTCAATTTTTAAATACAATAGTGGGGTGGGCTATGAACTGGAGGGAAATTTTGGGGTAAAATTTCATCATGAAAACGTACATATTTTATAGTTTTTTAACCCCAAAATTTTCCTGATATTCATAGCCCTCCCCAATATTGTATTGGTAATATTGTCAATTTAGGCAATGTTCGGTTAAGCCTTTTAGCAATTTAACATGTTTTCATGAATAAAGATTACATTATGTACATATTTTTTACTCATTTTACCCCACAATTTCCCTGAGCTTCACAGCCCTCCCCACTATCGATTTTGGGATTTCTATTTATGAAATGTTGATGCCCCTAGTAAATTTGTGTTCTGCGAAATTATAATACTTTCTGAGATTTTTTTCTTCTTCAGAAAAGCCCCTATTCTTACGAATTACCCACTTTCCTTTACGTCATTTTTTAAATTTATTAACAACCTTTTTAAATAAATATTGCCATGTAAACAATAAACACAATGTATATAATCCATTGCACTCGGAAGTTAACGTCTAAGGCTAAAATTAAACGTATTTATTGACTATTATTCCAAATGAGAAGGGTTTCAAAAGTGCTCACTTTACCGTGAACAGTCTTTAGTAACGAATTAATCATTTAATCTGTGGCAATTCTTTGGAGCCTTGCTTTACAACTGTAGTAAAAAAATTCCTGTTTTGTTTATCTATTTGTCACACAGGGTTACATGCTGCATTAGAGAATTGATGAGTAACGAGCATGAACACTTGGCAAAACATATTAATTACAGATATCCACAAATATGCAATTTGTTGGAGTAATTCCACTGACAGCGAAAAAGTGTTTCACATGCAAAAGAGAGTTGTAAAGGCTGTTCACGATAAAGTGAGCACTTTTGAATAAAAAGTATCAGTTAACCATTTGTGATAACTTCAATTAATTCATTTGCTTTCTGCTTTTTTAAAGCATCGAAGTGTAAAAATGAGTAGATTTGTAAAATATTTACTTTCCTAATAACTTCACATGTTTTACTTGAACGACACATGAATAAAGTGATGAGGGCCATGACAATGCTAATATGACATAAGACGGAATATCACACAACGTGTACACACGTAGATTGTAAGCAGGGCTTTCGAAAGTGCGAACAGCCTTTAAGAATTATCAATGGCAACAGAAAGTCAGACTCATGTAGACCTCTTTTCAAGAGCTCAGATATTTTAACATTTGCACGTGAGTGAGTACATGTTTTCAGTAATTATATTCAAGTCCAAAAACAGTCATTTATTTCAGAAAAGTTAGTCCTTTCATGAGCATGACACTAGAATAAAAAAAAAACACATGGCTTCAGTTAACATAAAACTTGTCCAGAAAGGGCCATCCTACCTTGGTAGTCAACTTTTAAATAAATTACTACAATACCTTCAAGGAATTTGCTTCTCTAACCAAAAAGCCTTTAAAAAACAGCTGAAAGAATTTTTTATTGAATGCGCATTTTAAATTGTAGATGAATATCTAAACTACAAAAATCAAGAAATTACTGTATAATGTATTGTACGCATTTATTGTTCCAGTTTGTCTTGTTCCCTTTTTTTTTCCCCCGCTTCAGTAAAACGACGACACCCCACAGCATGTTGGAAGAAGATTAGACAAATAATGAAAAAAATATGTGTTGTGTGTGTGTTTACTATGTCCAGTGTATGTACTTTGTATACTGTAATTTGATTTGTCCAATATCTTTGTACAGTTATGTATTGAAAAAAAGATTTGATGGATATAATAAAAAAGGATACATTACAATTGAAGGTTTCTTTCAGAGATCCTAAACTTGTAACTGTGTAAAATTATTACCACAATAAACATTTTTTAAAATATTGTTTATATCTAAGGCACATTCATGTTTCATGCAAGAAAAAATATATTATAAAGATACCTATATATTAATTCATGTAATTTTTTGTTTTATTTTCTGTGCTACGGACTCCGCACTGACTTAATATCCAGCACTGGGTTAACAATAAATAAATTGTAATGACTGTATTACTCTAAAAGACTTTCACTACAGAGCACATTTAACACTTGCTTCGCCACATATTTTTGTCAGCTGCGATGCAAGCATTTCACCTTGGCTCCACCAACATTCTTCGTCTTAGCCTTTCTTGTCATACTTGAATCACATACCGCACCGAAATCGCATACATTGTTAACCACGGAGGTTAATCACTTTTCCTGTAAAAAAAAAAAACCCCCCCTTCAAAATAGAAAACTATTTCGAAAGCCAAACCAGAGTTTACATCGAAAAAAAATATGTATGCATCATAATCGTGTAAATTCTTTTCTCAGATATATCAACTGAAAATGTTTCATCTTGTTTTAGAAAGTGTCTAGTAATTCTTAGTTTATAAGGAATAACAGTTGGCAAAAAAATAAGGAATTTTATTATCGATACTCGCAGCTAACACATCTCCTTCCATTACGAATACCGCTTAATAAAAATCACCAAAATCTTTTACGTTATAGGTTTAAACGCAAGTACATTGCTGTTATTGTCCATTGTTGCATTTGTAAACAAACTGTGTAACTTCCTATATATTTTAACACAACTGTAACAACTTAACAAATGACGTTTTTAAGACTGCCAAATTTTAATAAGTAGGAATGACCGATAATTATCGAACCATTAAATTATTGATATTATAATTATTATATATCCATATTTTGGAAAGGTAGAATTAGTGTTCAATTATCCGACTATCGAAATTTTAATATCCATAATTCCAACCGATATTTCCTATACGAAATAAAAATACTGCATGGACATTTATTTTGTGTCAGCCATCAGCATCAGGAGAAACAATTATAATAATTTTTTAGGATATATAAAACCAAATGTTTCAATTTCAACAATATCGTGGTATCGTGTCCATTATTGTGACCACAAGATAAGCCACTTAGAGCTTTGTAATTACATACTCTCTAAAATTGTGACTTGTGTTCATCCCTTCCAAGTCCATTTGTCAGGACAAGTGCTTCATTGGCACCGCAATCAGTGTCCGCCCTCTACTTTGTGGATCACTGTGAGTGCGTGAATGTAGTGTGTGCAGAGTGCAAGATGAAGTGCAACATAGTAGGGCAGGCTAGATCAGCTAGCACATCATCTCAAGCACTCTTGCCTGCCGAACGGCCACAAACAAAGTGAAGTGGAATAATACATATACCTAAAAAAGTTGCTAAAAGTGTTTGAGGAGGTTTGGACATGCGGAAAATAGGATTGGGGTCACGTGTTTAATAAATATATCAGTAGATGTGTATTGCAGATCCTAGCACAACTCACTAATTAGACTAAAAGTCAAGCAATTTCAAGTTAAATTCAAGCAAATTTATAATTTCCTGTGAAATCTTTCAAGGCGCAACTCAAAATCAATCAAATCTAATGCCAAAATCAATTTTCAACTTTTGTTCACTCTTTGTGTGGGCTTCCTTAAAGCCATATTTGCAAGCTAAATCATCACGTATTTGATGAAATTCCAAGAATTTTCTTCAAATTTTTGTGATTTTTTTACTAATTGATTTGGCTTGCAAATTTAGAGTAAATTCGGCTTTTTTTTTAAACCTAAATTTGGCCTCATTCGCTCCCTAGAAGGGCACTGCTTAAAGAGTGAACGAAGCATGTTTTTTTTTAAAGTGCGCTTGATTAAGATTTGCAGATTTGGATCAAATTAGCTTCATTTTTAAGTAAAATTTTGGTAATATTGAAGAGAGAAATTATGTCTCCAGAATATTTTGAAAAAAGTTGCTTGAAAGTGAGAAATTTGCTTGAATTTTAGTCAAATTATTGAGTTGCACTAGGGTCTGCAATAGACATCTACTGAAATTATAAAAAATGTTTACATGTAAACACAATTGATACTTTCCAAAAATGCTCAAATAAAATTGGCACAAATAAAGTTGACTCAAACAAAAATGTTATGCTCGAAGTTCTGCTAACTTTTTAAAAATTTCTTCAATCTTCAAACAATCATCCCCTATTACACGAAGTATAAATTAATTGTTAATGTTTTCGTAGAGTGTTAAATGTAAACTTTGTAGATTTCGATGAAATTTGTAAACTAAGTCTTTGATTTCATCCGCTGCATTATCTATTTTATAGGAAGGTAGTATAGTTGATTTACAGCCATCTTTAATTAGTTTTGTCATTCTGCAAGGTAACACAGGTATTTTTATTTGTAAAAGAAAAAATTATTAAGCAAAAGAAAAAAGGTAATTCAGGTTTAAAAAAAATTTATTCGATCAAACAACAACAATACATCTAAAAAAAATGTATTAAAATATCGAAACAATTTATTGTTTCTGTAAAATTGTTTACATCCTCCATTTCATAAAATTCAAAATTTATATATCTTCAGTTATCTGTTCTTTCATACAATCATAAGTTAAATTCCATTGGCTAATTAAAATATCATTACAAATTGGATGTGCATCAACAGCATTATCAAAATTAATGCAAATTTTTATATTTGTTTTTTCTTTAACTGCAGTTGTTTTTCTATATAAGCAATCAATAATATACGAAGGTCTTCGACCCCAAAATGAATAATAATTGGTTTTACGATCAAAGTTTAGAACCAGCTTATAATAAAGTTCATTATTGCTATATACAGTAGCCAGTTTTGTAAGCAAGAAATTCTTTATCACAAAAATTATTGCCAAAATTTACATTCCAATTTTCATTTGGGAAAATTGCATTTATACCATTTTTAACACAAATATTTTTTACATTACAATGGTCAAACATAGAAGCATGCACATGCTGTTTAACACAATTTTTTCTATTAGTTTGAAACCCTACACTTACAAAATCGAGCGTCAAATTATAAATTATTAAACTGATCTTTTATAACAAAATAAAAAACAGTTGTTCCATTAAGAACTACATTTTCTAAAAATGGCCAATAATCAAAACTAATAGGTATTTTGGGTGTGTTGTTTATTTTTTCTTTGATTTCAATGGCCATGTTAGCTTCGTATTCAAAAATATGCCACACAACTACTAATTTTTGAATAACAATTTTACCTGAATCAGCATAATCTCTATCTAGTCGACCATCTGCTTTCTTATTTTGAAAGACAAATAAACAGTTGTTATCGGATGAATTACGAATAATATTAATTTTATAACCACTTTTCCAATAAATTTCATTCTTATATCGAATAAAACCAAACAGATATCTCAGTGGATAAATTATTACATTTGATTTAGCACTATGAGTAGAATTTACTCGATAATAATCATGAACACAAGATAATTCTAAATAATGTTGTTCGCTTGGAGATCTTAACAAAGTATTCATCACTGTCGAAGTTATTCCTGGATTATCAATAGCCTCAATAATATGTCCTTATTTTGAGATTTATACTCTAGAAAACTGAAAAGGAAAAAAGTTAGAATAAACATCAACTTTGTCTAACTTATCATAGTTTGCCTCATCTCCAACTTTATCTCTCTTTTGTAACCTAAATTGTTCATAAACTTAAGCATCACTGGAAAAGAAAAGCCATCACCTATAGGAATATCGAATTCAATTCTATTATTGTAAACATTTAAATTCCCCCTTGTTTGATTAGTTAGGGAAAAGTTTGTCTATGAAAGCTCTCAATACTTTTATAACTCATTTATAAGTAAAAATATCATATATGAATGAAAGAATCGAAGGGTATTTCTCGAGTTAAATTACTCATCGAGAGGTTCAACGATTATAAAAAGCACCATGAAGTGGAATATGGAAGAAATAAGAAAAAAGAGCAGCCATTGATTGATGAATTACGAAATATTGGTAAAAAAAAAAAAAAAAAAAAGTAGAGCAAGTAAGTGAAGAAAAAAAATTCAATAAATACTTTTGTTCCTGTTGCAGCCAAAAAATATATATATTATCCATCAACTCCAGAAGAAACATCATTTGAAAGAGTATTATTCCCAAAATCATCTAAATTGGGTTTTACTCCATTAAATGATTTGCCACCTATAGCAGGTGTTTCTACTACAAATCTCGGAATAGAAATTGTAAAAGAATTAATGTTATTAATGAAACGTTGGTTTACATGGAATTTGGGAAATTTTTACATTGGTAATACAAAAGAAACGCTAAATAAAGATACACTATTTGTTAAGGATAAAGAATACAATTTAACACCAGGACTTTGTAATTTGTTAACAAAAAAACACAATCAGATCTTGAGGGTAACTACACTACTAATGACCTTGAAAATTATACGGAAATTGTTTTATTAACCAATGCCCTTTTTCAAGATTATAAGCCTAATCCGAAAAGGAATAATCCAAGTTCAAGTAGAGGTTAGGAGTAATATAATATAGTTAGCCGAATTTATAATGACTATATAAAACCTCAATCAGCATCAAGCACAGATCGATTTTAGGATTTTAAAAATGATTTTAAATTTGGAGACAGCATTAAAAAATTAAATAGTTTCCCGACAAAATATATTTGGATGGATGATGTTAGAAAATTAATTGATAGATTGTTAGTTATCCGTGGCGAAGGAACTGCTGGAAAAAATGTATCACAATGAAAAAGTAAACATAATGAATATGCTAAAATATAAATTTTCTGATTTTGTTGTTAATAACTAGAAAGGAATTCGATATCTAATAAGAGTTTTAAATGTAATTCCATGTTCACTTTGGAATTCTGAACACCATGGCAAAGGTGTAATAAATTGGGCATTATACAATTTAAATTTGCCCGAAATGCATTTGCATGGCTATAATTATTGTGGTCCATTTACAAAATTAAACAAAATATTAGAAAGAGGAGACTCAGGAATAAATAAATTAGATGATGCTTGCAAATATCACGATATTGTTTATAGAGATCATAAATATTTAGAATCTAGACATGAAGCTGAAATTTTTTTGCAAAAAGAAGCTAAAGCATTTATGTTAGCTAAATATACCCCAATTGGAGAAAAAATTGCATTTACTGCTGTCGTCTCAACAATGTTTACAAAAGGAAAATTAGGTTTTGTAATTAAAATTTATTAAATGATTAATATTTATTCACTTGTAAATGAAGATAAAAAACTTAACTTTCAATATACCCTATGATCAATTAAGAGAATTTCATATAGATAAATTTTCAACAAAATATCAACTTGACCAAAAAAATAAAAGATTAAAAGAAAGCGAAGCTTTCTTACTAGCTTTATCAATACCAAATTTAAAAAAAAAAAGATTAAAAGAAAAAAAACAGGAAGTCGTTTACACCATGGAGGATTTTTACTAATTTTGTCTGCAGCTTTCGGTGGACTCGGTGCTTTATCTGGTGGAGCTAGTGCAGTTTATAATTATGTTGAACAAACTAAAAAATAATAATAATAATTAGAACAACAAATACACAATTTGGCAATGGAAAATAAAGCAGGAAGTGGTGTCGATCCTAAAGAAAAAAAGAGGAAGACCCAAAAAATTGAATACATACTCACTATTTAATATCGATATTGAAAAATATGTAAAAAAAAAAAAATTAAGCATTAAAATTTTTAGAAATGTTTATATGATTGATAGACTGCCAAAGAGTATGCTCAAAATGAATATGCTGTGGTTAATTGTGACTTATCATCTAATCCTGGCACTCATTGGGTATGCTATTTTAAATAAAATTATTATTTTTACTATTTCGATTAATTTGGAGAACATATTTCTAATAATTTAGTTAATTATTTTAAAAAGAGAAATGTTTGTTACAATGATGATAGAATGCAGAATTTTAATTCAGTTATTTGTGGACATCTATGTTCAATCGTTTTACACCTTTTTTTTTTTTAGATAATTTAAGTTTAATTTTATAATTTCTTTGTTATTAAATTACAGTTATATTTGGAAAACAATTAATCAAATATTTAAATGAATGCATTGATAATATCACTGAAGAATTAACAACATATGCAGATTCAAAATGTAATTCGAGTGTTTCTTCTTTACAAAGTGATCTATCAAACTGTTTTGATTATACAAAATCAAATGTTTCTTCTCTAAGATGTATACTTGTTAATATAGGTAAACCTGTATATATTAAAGATGTGGTAAATAAAATATATTTCGATATATAGCAGATTATGCATTAAACGATGGTGTAGATTCGAAATATAAAACTTTTGTTTCTGATTACGCTCTAAAATAAGATACAAATTTACAATTCAGTAACACTATTGCTGATTGTATAAAACGAATAAATAATGTGTAACAGACATTAAAAAAGGGTGTAGATTCGAAATATAAAACTATTGTTTCTGATTATGCATTAAAAACTTATGTCGAATCAAAATACTACACAAGTGTTTCTGATTTAAAAACATATGTAGATTTAAAATACAATACTATTTCTTCTGCTTTGCAAGATCAAATAAGTAACGTATTTACTTATACAAAATTTATGTTTCTTTTCATCATTGTAGAATTACCAGTCTGGCTGATCCTATAGATGGAGATGATGCACTCAAAAAAGATATTTCGATAAATATATAGCAGCTTATGCATTAAAAACCGATGTCGAATCAAAATACAACACTGGTGTTTCTGATTTTAAAACATATGTAGATACAAAACATGTGATTAGTTCAGAAAAGTATATGTTCTATTTGTAATTCTAATAAATCAAAATTTCAAAAAATGGCCGAAGTAAGAGATCTAATAATAAATTAATTATATAAAGCTGCACTAAAAAAATTTCCAAGAAGAAAAGTAGTTTTGTATGGTATTGATGATTTATGACAAATCGATCTTCTTGAAATGGATCCTGGAAATTTAAAAGGCACATCGCACATAAACAATGGTTACAAGTATATTATAACAATTATTGATGGTTTTTTCCTTCAAAATATGCATTTGCAATACCAATTAAAGATAAAACAGCCAAAAATGTAGCAATTGCTTTAAAATCTGTAATAGTTGAAAGAAAACCACATAATTTACAAAGCGACAATGGCTTAGAATTTTATAATAAAATATTTAGTGAACTTATGCAAAAATATAACATCAATCACTATTCTACATTCAGTGAATTAAAATCCATTTGTGTAGAAAGATTTAGTTGTACAATGAAGAATAAAATGTGGAAGAAATTTCCCATATATTGCAATTTCAAGTGGGTAAATGTATAAAATGATTTAGCTAAAGAATACAATAATACCAAGCACAGTACCATTGGCATGAAGCCGATTGAAGTTAACAAGAAAATTTAAAAAATTTTATACAGCAAGATTTTGTGAATGTGATTGCTAAACCGAAATACAAATTTGGCGATATTGTCCATGTGAGCAAAAATAAACGAATGTTAGAAAAAGGATATACAGCTAATTGGACAACAGAATTATTTACCATTCTTGAAGTTTTAAACTTTTATGTATCAACTTACAAACTGAAAGATACCAATGGAGAAGAAATAGAGGGTAGTTTTTCTGAAAACGAAATTATGAAAACAAACTACGCAGATTAATATTTGGTCGAAAAATTAAAAAAAAAAAAAAATGTAATAAAATTTATTTAAAATGGTTGAGTATTGATAACTCCCATAATTCTTGGATTAATAAAACATATGTTTTGTGAATTTAAATATTTTTGCTTAAGGTTATCTTGTAGATACCCTTATTTATATGTAATTGTAATTTGGGTATTGTTATAAGTAATTGGCTTTTTACCATCTTTAAAATCTAATAATTGTTTTCTTCAGTCCAAATTTTTGCATAACCTGTGTTGCTTATTCTAATCTTCCTAATAAATCATTACGCAATATTTGTAATTTGTTTTCGGCAATGAAGTCATCCAATACTTTAAATAGTTTTGTCTGTAGATTAGATGTCAATTTATCATCATTATGTAAAAACACTAGCTCTGGAATAACTGGTTTTAAAAATATATTTCTGCTAGATGATCTTTAGTTAAATTATTGGTGTAATCAAAATGTTTATTTGTGTCTTCAATAGCCATTTCTACAATTTCAAGTAAATAAGTAAAACAGTATCTCTTTATTCTTTTTATCGCGAAAATCATCCAATTGCTCATGAATTGACTTTTCTGTTATGTTTACACCATAAACTTTCTTATAGAAACAAATATAAAATTTACCTTGTTCATTATGTGAAGAATTGAAATTTTTCATTTCTGGTGATTAAATTATCTGCTTTACCAACTTAAAAATTATTAATTGAAGCATATTGTTTAGATGTTGCAATATATATATATAACCTTTTTTTATCTTCTGCTTGACTTTGTATATAAAATGTTTCATATTCATGTTAAAATGCTCTAGTTTTTTATTTTCTTCTTGTAGTTTCAATTTTTCTTGTTTTTTTGGAATTAGTGAGTTTTTCCATTTCTTTTTATTTTAATGCCTTACTATATTTACTAAAATATTTAGAAAAATCATTAAAAATTTCTTCAAGTGTGATATAATAATCATTTATTTCACCAGCAACTTTAGTTCTCAAACTCGTTACATTTTTTTTTTTTTTTAATTTCTAACTGAAATTTAAATCTATGTTTTCTTATTCAAATTATTTGGTGTTGCATGTTTAGCTTCATTTTGTATATATTCATATTTTAGAGCTCAAGGTTTAAAATATTTTATTTCTGTGTAGCTTAAGTTGTAATTATTAAGAGCCTGTGTAAAATTTGACTTACTTTTTCTTAACATTTCAGAGCCTACCCTTACAGGTTTTGAAAATCCATATTTAATAAAACATAATATATTATCAGTAATCAACACATTTTTCTCTTCAAATAAAGGAAGCCAAATATCTAAAAAACCAACTACCTAAACTAATATTATAATTATTAGTCTTAATAAATTCAAAAATATTTAAACATGAGTTGATAACTAATTCAGAATTATCAATCTTGCCATCTTTTAGGTGTAAATTCTCTAATTGTTTCTCTAGTGATCCGGCCATTTTGTATGCAGGGAAAACTTATATATATATTATTTTTTATAAAGAAAATGAAAAATTAAAGAACGGAATTTGATCAAATATAGACCAAATTCATTAACATATCTTGTAGAAGTTTGAATAATATCATCTGTATCTAGTGTCCATGATTCGTGGACACTTATTTCCTTAATAGTTGTTAGATACATTTCTTTAATATTGCTTTATAAAATAATATTATTTTGTGAAATTAAAGATACAGACCAGATTAATTAGTTGGACTCGATTTGATAAAGATTATTTATATCATTAATCAATTGCTGCTTTGTATAATTATTTCCAACAATATTAAAATAGTTACGAAAGCACTCAGTGTGAGCATTCAATGTTTCTTTCATTCTTTGACACAAATTGATAGAATTTGGCATATATATTCAAATCTCAATAATACTTCGCAATTTGGATTTCCATCTTCAATTCTATACAATTGTATTTGAACATATATTTTTGAGTTCTTATGACATAGTATTCATATTCAAAATCATCATCAAATAATTTTAAAAGAACAAAAGTTGGATTTAAATTTTGAATTTGTATTTGTTATAAAACATGAGGGGTAATTTCTCTGATTACCTCATTTCTGTGAGCTATGCCATCTAATTCCATATGAACTAACTCTTAAATTTTCAATACGTTCATTGTTAATTTAATTTAAATCATTTAAATGATTAATATTAATTTTGTTCATTTTTTAATGTGCTCTATATTGCCTTTATATAATTGCCTCATATTTTTTAAATCTTATATTCACCATGTTTTATAATTGAAGGAATAACTTCGTGTGTTATACAATTAAAAAATTTTTTGCTTCTTTTTTAGAAGACAAAACTAATGAATAAAGACCAGGTTCATTGATACATATAGTAGATTTGTCATTACCTTTGAAGGTGAACACTCAGTTCACCTTTAAAAATTTTCTATTGTTCGATCATCTTGATCATCATTATCTCTGATGGCTTTTTGTGGATTTTTAAATATTCTAAAATTTCTGCAACATATTTGGCTTTAAACCAAGGATTATTATTCTCGTCAATAATCATAAGAATTTGTTTACCATTGTAAGTAAGCTTGTTAATTATGTCTAGAATTGAGTCCAAGCACAAGTGAAATTGATGAGTTGTTTTATATATATATTCTTTTTATAAAGAAAATAAAAATTGAAGAATATAATTTTATAAAATATAGACCAAAATCATTGGTAGATATTATATTTTATTTAAATGCATTATTTTGTATAAAAATTTTTGAGGGGTGATTTTATCCCCCTGAACTATCATATAAAAAAAAAGCTATAACATCATTTGTAGTTATATAGCTCTTAAGGAGTAAAATTTTCTAATTCATTAACTATATCTTTCATTTTATTTATGATATCGTTATAAGATTTACACTTTATACTAAACTCAGAAATACTGTTTTTACCAACTATAGTCAAATCCTTTGTAAATTCGTCATATTCCATAATAGTTTCTTTCTAAAGAAATACAGTAAACCATTTGTATATATAAAAGAAGCCTCTACATATTTAGTAAATGAGGAAATTTCTTGCTAATTAGACCAGTCTCTTTTACCTGGAAACTACACCCATCTATTACACCACAATACATATTTTCAAAGAAGATAAAAATTTTCCCTAAATATGAATTAAAAACAGCATTTATTTTATATTCATTTCTTAATCCCAACAAAGAACATCGGAAAAACCACTAATAAGATTATAACTAGGATAATCAACAATATAAATCTCATCGTCTGCAAAGAGAACTAGTTTGCCCGAAGGTCTTTGGTATATAAAAAAATTATCGAAATCACTTGGTAAAAATCGAAACATTTTTGTTATCAAAAAAGGCATATTGATTATTTTGTTGTCATTCAGAATATTTTCCATACTTTTTTATTGTATAAAATAACAAGCATCATATAAATAATTTAAAATGTTTTTGTGTATTCGTTTTTACACAAATCAATTGGCTCATCAATAAAAAATTATTTTGCTGGGGTGCTCCATAAAAGTTTCGAATGCTTTGGATGTCGTCTAGTTGCAAATAAAAAAAATCATTGTTAAGGATTGGATACTTCACCACATTTTTATCACTTGTATGTTGAAGGCCTAATGCATGGCCGATTTCGTGTATCAAAACTGCTAGTAAATTAACTTTATTTTTAAGAGTGTCTTTTCCATCATTATCCCAATATCGCTGCCTATTGATATGAATTTCAAAAAGACTGTTCTGCTGATTTGGAAAAAAAATAATCCATGTGCTAATAAACTATTATGGGAATAAAATCTAGCCTGTTTCTGATTTGTATGTTGACCTTCTTTGTGTGAAATAATTATGTCTGAAAATTTTGTATCATAAATTAATTTTAAATTTGTGTGTTTTGCCAAAAGCTGAAAACAATGTTTTTCATCATGGAGGAATTATTCCTCTCATAGTTGCTGCTTTAACTGGCCTTGGTGCTTTAGTAGAAGTAGCTACTTCAACTAATAATTCTGTTGAACAAACTAGCAAAAATAAAAAGAATTAGAAGAACTTAAAAGACATATTTAGGAATGGAAAATAAAGGAGGAAGTACCATAGTTGCGAAAAAAAAGAGGAATACCAAAAAAAATGTTTAGCTCCATTATCCAATATCAATATTGAAAAATATGTAGAAAAAAATTAATTATTAAAAATTTCAGAAATGTTTATATGATTGATGAACTACCAAAAGAAATACACAAAAATTAATTTGTCGTGGTTAATTTATATATTTCAACCAATCCTGTCACTCATTTAGTTTGCTACTTTAAAGGAAATAATAATGTGGATTATTTCGATTCATTTTGTGGTAATATTCACACTAATTTAATTAATTGTTTGAAAAACAACTATGTTTGTTACAATGATGAAGTTTAATGAAATAATTTCTATGTTATTTAATGACAGATATATTTGGGAAACCATTAACGAATCTTTAAATAAAAACGTCGATAATATTGCTGAAGATTAAAAAAAATGTCTATTTACAATGCAATAGGAGTGTTTCTTCTTTAAACAGTGTGTTAAGCACTTGTTTTGATTTTACAAATTGTATGTTTCTTTTCTGGGGCGAAGAATAGTTAATATAAGTGAACCTGTAGATAAAAAAGGTGCGATCAATAAAAGATATTTCGAAATATATAGCAGATGATGCATTATAAAAAAATATGTTGATTCAAATTTAAAATCATTGTTGCTTATCATGCTCTAAAAGAAGATCTAATTTTACAATTCAGTGATACTGTTGCTGATTATATAGAACAGATAAATAATGCAAAACAAATATTTAAAAAGATAAAGATTCAAAATATAAACTATGGTTGCTGATTATGCATTAAAAATGATGTTGAATCTAAATACAACACTAGTGTTTCATATTTAAAATCAAATGTAGAATAAAAATATATTGCCATTTTTTCTGCTTTATGAGATCAAATAAGTAAAGTTTTTGTTTATACAACAGACTATGTTTCTATTCAAAATCGCAGAATAAATAATATGGCAGATCCTATTGATGGAAAAGATGTCATCAATAAAAGATATCTCGATAAAGAAATAACCAATAAATTGCAAGATTTCAACAAAGTAATTTTGAATTATTGCCATACACCTGTTGATTTGAAAGTTGAAATAATCAAAGATTATTCTGATAAAGAATTAGATGTTACATTATAAAATTTAAACCAATGTCATATATTTTATTTACATGCATAGTAGAATAAAATGACAAATGTTTTTCACTTAGATAATGATCATATTTTCTTTACTCTTTTGAAGGATTGTACTGTTTATGAAATAGTTATGGATATTCTCATGTTTGATAATAATTTGGCAGTTTTCAAGAGTAATACAAAAATTGATCACAGCAAGCCGTTTGATGATAACAATTCTGATAATTTAACTTTTAAAGTAAAAAAAAATAACACATCTCTTTATGCTGGTGGAGAGGTGGTGGCGATAGGAATATTCGTGAAATATAGAGATTAACTATATATATATATTTTTTAACTATTAAAAGAAGAACACGTGGTGTATGAAGTGCAAGAAAAACACTATGAATAATAATATCAAAAATGAGAATACAAAAATGGGCAATAAGTATAGATAAGTATATGCTCGTGCAATTCTAATAAACCAACATTCTTAAAAAACAAAATTTGCTCAATGTGAGAGAAGGAATAATCAATGAATTATATAAACCAACACGATAAAAATTTCCAAGAAGAAAAGTTATTCCGTATGGCATTGATGATTAGTGGCAAATTGATCTTGTAGAAATGGATACTGGAAATTTGAAAGGTATACGTCGCAGAAATAAAGCCTATATATGTTTATATAATGACAATTATTGATGTTTTTCCAAAGATTCATTTGCTTTAAAAATCTAGGATATAACAGCAAAGAATGTAGCAAATGCTTTAGCAAAAATTTGATGAAAAGAAAACCAAGTAATTAACAAAGTAATAATGGCTTGGAATTTTATAATAAAATATTTTAAGAACTTTTGAAAAGTATAATAAAAATAATTTTTCTTCATTTTCTGAATTAAAAGCTAGTGTTCTTGAAAGATATAATCGAACTTTGAGAATTTGCTTTGAATGGCAATTATAAATGGACAAATATATTGGATGATTTAGTGAAAGACTACAACAGCACAAAGCACAGCACAATTGGCATGAAACCAATTAAAGTCAACAAAAAAATCAAAAAGCTACAGCTAAAACAGCCTATGCTGCACAAAATTAACTGCAAACAAATTTTGTGTTTACTAGACTAAAATATGAAGTTGCAGATATTGTTCGTGTGAACAAACTGAAATTTTTTTGAAAAAGGTTACACTATTAATTGGTCAACAGTATTGTTTACTATTTGTAAAGTTTTAAATTTTCATGTGCCAACTTACAAATTAAAAGATAATAATGGATAAGTAATAATGGTTCATTTTTGTGAATATGAAATTATGAAAACAAACTATCCTGATGAATATTTGGTCCAAAATTTTTTAAAAACTAAAGGTGATAAAGTGTCATCTAAAGCAGGCCCAGCTGTGCAAATTTATGTTAAATGGTTAGGATTTGATAACTCACATAATTCATGGATTAATAAAACAGATATTTTGTAAATTTGAAATATTAATTCTAGAAAATATATCAAATCAGTATCTTACTCAATTTGATAAATATTTTATATAGCACTTAGGGAGTTAAATTTTCTAAATCATTAACAATATATTTCATTTTATTTATAATATCATTAAAGGATTCACACTTTATACCAAACAGTGAAATGCTATTTTTGCCAACTCTTCTGTGAAAGTATCATTACTAAAAAATACAGTAAACCATTTGTATATCTAAAAGCTGAGCCTATCATATTTGGTAAATTAGGAAATTTCTCACTAATTAGACCATGCTTTTTTATCTGGAAATTATGTTAATCTATTTCTGCATAATACAACATTTCATAAAAGATAAAAGTTTTCCGCGAATATGAATTAAAAACAGCATTTATTTTATATTCATCTCTTAATCCAAATTAAGTGAATTTTTTTGGATAAGAACCAATAATATTATAACTAGGATAGTCAACCATATAAATGTTTTCATCAACAAACAGGACTAACTCGCCTGACGGTCTTTGGAATATAATTTTTTTTTATTGAAATTGGTCATTAGAAACTGAAACCAAGTTCTTATCGAAAATGGCTTATTGATTATTTTCTTGTTTCTCAAATTTTTTGTCCAAATATTTTTATTGTAAATAATAACAAGTTCGCCATCAATAATTAAAAATGTTTTTATATATTCGTCTTTGCATAAATCAATTGGTTCATTTTCATTAAAATGATTTTGTAGTGGTGGCCCATAAATTTTTTTGAATATTTTGAATATCGTCTGGTTGCAAATCAACCAAATCATTGTTGAGAATAGGGTACATGATTACATTTTTATTATTTGTATGTCGAAGACCTAGTGATGGCCACTAGTAAATTAATTTGATTTTTATGAGTGTTTTTACCATCATTATACCAATATTACTGCTTATTGATGTGAATTTCAATGAGGATATTTTGTTTATTTGGAAAATATGCATGAGCCAGTGCACTACCAAATGGGTATAATGTATAAGGACAAACTCCATGCAACCTATGATTATTATGTAGGCCTTTTTAATATGACATAAGAATATGTGGAGAATTCATATCGTAAACAAATTTCAAATTGTGTGCTTTTGCGAATTGTTAAAAGCCTCTTTTGCTAAATTTGTAATTGATTTATTTGCATATGTAAAATTGCATTTTAATAAGTTCTTAGTCCATTTTGCTGTTGATGAAAAGTCCACATTGATCTCATCATTAACACCACATCTTGGCTTGTTGTTTAAATTAAGTGTTTCTTCATTGAGTTTGCCATTGAATGAAGAGAGGTTGTGATATTCTTGAAATATTCTTAAAGAAGTTTCGTACTTTTCAGTATCAATTTTTGAAAGTGAATTTGCATCACCTTCTAGATATCCATATTTATTTAAAAAGTTGATAACACATTTAGTCTAATTCTCATTTTTGGACAGTGCAAAAATTATATTTGTAATACCAAGAACAATTATGCAAGTCATCATTTGTATACAAACAAAATTAAAGATATAATAAAATCTTAAATTTTATTTCTATATTTACCATCATTGATTTTTCTATTCATATCTATTGTAATAAAACCATAATCTTTGCACCAACATTTTGCAAAAATTTCTTTAAATTTTTTGTCATATCTCCACAAAAAAATCATTATAAATAAGCTTTAAGTTAGTATCATCTGGTCTAAATACACACAAAACATTTGTATTGCCTCTTACCAATTGTTTAGGCACTCTGGAATACGTTTGAGACAAATAAAAAACATCAATATTTTGATGTTGACCTCCAGTAAAATATCCACGGACTACATCTAGCTCATCCAATATCACATCATCATAAATAACAAGAGAATTATTTTCACATTGATCTAGTGAAACCATTTCACAATTGCTACGTAAAAAATAAACCATTTTTTCATTAATTTTTTTGGATATCACTTAAAAATTGTCTTGTAATTGAATATATTTTGGTTGATTCAAACTTTTAGAGGAAACATTGAGTTTATTAAAATTTAGCCATCCTGTCCTATAAATAAAATTTATCATCAAATTAGTTTTTTCACTATTACTTGGACCTACAATTATAGCGCTTATATTATCAGGTAATAGTTCGCCATTTTTCTTATTCTTAGAAGATTGAATAATAAATCATTTCTGTAATAAATTGAAAATACGGCTTTGTCTCGACAGCTTGAGCTGTCAAATAAAGTTTTCAAGTTAACAAACAATAATTCTATTCTTAAGAAGAAACTTCACTATGGTATAAATCATAAAGATAAATCGATAGCATTAATTAATTTTAATGCAAAATTTAACTCCAAATATAGACAATAATACTATAACTACAATTGAAAAAAAAAAAAAGAGTCCTGTTGTTGACAAAAATGAAGTTATCACAATCCCAGGGGCCAATACAATGTTGAATCTTTGAAAGAAGCTATAAACTAGATTGAGCCATTTTCAACATAAAACATTCAAATAACAACAGACTAGGTGAAAAATAGAATAACAACTAAAACCAAGTTTGATATTAAACTTCATGATACTTTATCTGATGTTCTTGCCCTTGACTATTGAAACAGATAAAATTTTTGTAGGCACCAAAGTGTATATAAAATAATCAATATTAATTGTAACTTATATGGCATATTCATAAAATATGATGAATCTAATAATTTGGAAACTGATAAAATTGCTAGTTTTCCACCTAAAACCATGTTTGTTTTTTTGAGATTACATTAGCTATAAGCCCTCATATCCAATTTGTATAGAATAAATAATGAACATTTAAATTATGTTGTCTTAGAACTTAGAGACAAAAAAGGTAATATAATTGATTTTTATGATTCTGATATCGATGTTGTTTTGGAAATTAAAGATATTTAAAATATAATAATATGAAAATTAATTAAAAATTATTCTTTTTGATATCCATATGGCAGTGTATCGATTTTATTCTCTAATATAATTATTTTGTCATAAGGATTTAATGAAATTTTATTAAGTTAGACTGTATAAATTTTTTGTTTTTCACTCCTTATCAAATTCATTGTTCTATATTGAATTTTATCATCAACCTACAATTCTTATAATCTGCGAATGAAATTCTCTTATTAACAACACATTCTTTCACATTTTTAGATTTTTTGTTTTCTTTATCACCAACTCTATATGCATACATTTTTGCTCGTAAACCAACAAAGTCTTTCATTATTTTTCCATTACATTCATATTTCATTTTTCCTAAAACTTTTTAATTATTTGTGGCATGTTATAGATATTATCATTTGGATAATCACTTGTATCAAATTTTTCTATCATCAACTTCATATATTTGTAAAAATCTTCTGTTCTTATGTTATACATAGCTATTGGTATCTTGATAGCATAGTTCAATTTTATCATAATATTATGGTTTCATCACTTTATAATGGAAATCATACATTAATTCTTTCGAAATATCCTAAATGGCCATGCCCACATACATTGGCTTATTTAATTTTACATTAGTTTTATTCATCTGAATAGTCACAAGATTCTCATTAAATACAGTATTTCTTTTGAAATTTGGTTTTGCTACTAATTTTTCACAATTTTCAGCATCTGATACTAGCTTTATATCTACTCTGTTTCTTATATTTTCCATAGTTTTGCCAAACACACAATTATTCATGAGCTTATAAACATCTTTTTCCAAAATAATGTTTTGCATTAGTTCTCATCTCTGTATTCAAATCAATATATTTCTTCAACCAATCAGACTGAACAAATGTTAATATTCTATGTATTTTAGTGAGTTTTAATCCATTATTTAGACACTGTTTCGCATTGCAATAGTGAATTACACTTTGGTTTGTTATCTAAAGTTGTTAATAATTTAGATTGATTTGTTTTTGGAACTACCTTATTTTCAAGACAAAACGGTAGATCTTTATGTAAATTATGTAGTTCTTGTGGACATTCTAAATCAACTTCTAATATATAACCATGTTGTAAATCATCTTTAAAATGTAATATTTTTTTACTCCAGTACTCTAAATCATCTAAAGTATAATAAACCCATTCAAAACTGCCATATGGTAAATATTGTGACATTGCCCAGCCATATAGATTATTAGAATCGAGATATACTAAATAATTTGTTTCTTGATTTGGATTAAAATCTTCCAAATATTTGTTATTTGCTTTAACATATCACTTACAACATTGTGATATTTCACCTCGAATTCCTTTTTCAATCATTAAAATTATATCATAGTTATGTAATAAATCTAGTGGTTGTTTAGTCATTTTTAACATTGCATCCTATTATAAACATGGTGCTGTAAAATACCACGCAGGGTCTAAATCATATGAATTTATACATGTTTTTCTAAAATTTTCGAAAATACCTGCTCAAATAATACATCACTTTTTAAATATAAATCATTTTATTTACCAAGATTTTTTATATTAAATTGATTTTACACATTTTGCATGTTCGTAACCACTATCAGATATACTATTTTTGTTAAATTTATTGTAAGATTCACTCTTTGGTGGAAGTTCAGTTTCTTAAAATTTCTTCCAACTATCCATATAATCATTTGTGTAAACACCTTTTTTAATAACTAAGTTTACATGTTCTTTAGGAAAATGTTTTAATGTGTGTTTCATTTGATAATTACTTAAATTATATGATAATTTATCTAAACTACTGGCCATAAATTTGAATGTGTCGATAAATTTAATTTTGAAAATTCCTGTATTTTTCCCAAAAGTTATAAACTTTTCTTCATTATTTGCTATTAAATCTACATTCTTATCATCATATCCTAACTCTTTGATGAATAAACGAGCATCCTATCCAGCTAAGTCGTGGAAATAAATTGGTACAAAAGTTGGTAATTTTAATTTTAGATTACAATTATTACATACTGGATTAATGAATTTTTCACTTATGTGATAATGATGATGTAATATTTATTTTCCTCAGTATATTCACACTCGCATACAGAACATCATTTTCATTGCCAATATAATATTTTTTCTTCTTTTGTTAGTGGGAACATTGGCTCAATTTTATGTATAAATTCCACCAATCTTATCTACTTCTCTTTTTATTGATTGTATAAATATTTTATGAGCATCTGGGCCACAATATACAATTGGTGGCTTATACTCACCATATGCAGATACAATATACAAGCAGATACAAGATACAACCTTTGTGTTAGAGTAAGGGTAAAGAGTATAATTAGCTAGCATGAATCGGAACGCACCCTCAGCTTTCTCTCATGCAAAAATGAGTATCGTTTGGAGTCTGACCTTCACCATCAGCCAGCATGCTGCTCGGGAACCGTGTTCTTCAGTGCGTCCCCTCGGTATAGCAACTTTTGAGCGTAAATCATTAAGTTATCAATAGTGTACATTCCGGAACCTTTTTGCTTTTATCCTAATACCTAGGGGCCGACCAACAGCTGATTTTTATAGTAAAAACGTAAGTGCACAGTATGCACGTTTTAGAAAGCAGGATCGGCTATCGGCAGGCCACAGAGCCGAGCCTGCATAATATAGCTTTGAAAAGTACGAGGTGAGTTTTATTCAGCTAGATGCAATAAAAGTGTGTGTGATTAATTCCCGCAGTTTATTGTTTTTACCCTAGGTAATTTAGGGTAGGGCGTCCTTAAGGCTAAAATTTAACCTCAGTGCTTTGTGGTTAGTCTTATGGGTCCTGCCCTCTATAGGCTGAGTAGATTCAGTGTTGTCAATGGCTGTGTAAGGGGGCCTTTACCCTTACGCTTGTATAGTAGTAGAAAACAATATTTTAACGTCAGTGCCAGTAAGTGCACGATGTACACCGCAACTAGCACAACGGCAACCTCCAGGAGTCCCCGTGGCCATCAGCCTATGACCCCAACATTTGCTCAACTGAACTGGCGCTGGGCAACATATCATTTCGCCCCTGTCTTGGGTAAGAGGCAGAGCGACCCACATCGTTCCTGAGAGGAGGCACACGTCACATTTACATGGAAAAATAACCCCATAATATCTTTATAGGGTCTGTCCACACTCAATTTTATTATATCTATATGATCTGTGTTTGTGGCGAAAAAAATGTGAGTTAATATTAATTTGCATAAAAAAACTTCAAAAATACTTTAAAGATTTTACGCTGGCTATTTACAATGTGGCCGTGTGCAACTGTCCACTTTGATTTATCGTTTTTGAACATGGTAGGAAAGTCCAGAATTTCAATACTGCAAGTACAGGTCGAAACACACTTTAAATTATAACTCATTAAAAATGATTTGCAATGCATTAGAGGTTATGTTAATAATTAATATTAATATTATAGAGATGCCTACGTGTCACAATAGCCTTGTCTGTTGCCGTTCAAGTAAGTGCACAAAATGGCGCCTCTAGCGCACAAACTGTCAATAATTACATAAACCCAGGATTGTACTCAAATACACTAAAACAATAATTATTAAAATATAAAGATACCATTTGTCTCGTACTTACGTGATATGGGCAAGATGGGAAAAATAAAACACTGAAATAACATATGGCACTACATACACATTGACCCTCAAAATGTAAATACTAAAAGTAAATAAAAGCATGTGGCACTCGGCCTCACATATAGACACTGACATTCGTACAAGTTCATACTTGGTTGCATTGTAACCTAACTTCACATATTTATGCACACCGATGCACGATACAGAACATTGACAATTGCATAGCATGAGAACATTTGACACTTATACACTAACACATGTGGCATTATAAGATGATTATGTACACATACAAAAATTAACACACACTGCACACTCACTAACATCTGACATAACCCTAATTACACCTTCTTCACACCATTGCTCTTGATACATAACACACCATGGCACTAGTTCATCGACTTAGGTGCTGCACTGTGATGTGTTGCATTTTTGACGTATCTGTTGGCACGGTGTGGTGAATGGCCTTAGGCCGAGGCCTTGTCGACGTGAAAGGAAGTAAAATATAAGAATTTTTTCGTAGTTGCACTAGACGAGCTGGCCAATGAGAAAGCAGCCTGCCCACCTTCAAGGGAATAACGTGGGAACCTCGGTGCTGAGCGGATGCACATCGTAGTGCCCTACCTGTGCCTTCATAAATTTTGTGCCTAATCATGTATTGTATCAATAGTAAGTGTTAGATTGTAATCTTAATTAATTTTCTTATCCGGGGAGAGTGCCGCACAGCAACCCAGTATGTCTTTTATACATCTGGGATGTAACTTTCATGTAACCATTGTCGGCTTCGCCCCATTATAACAGTTTCAGTATGCTCCAACTTAAAAGGAGAATTGTTTCTTTATAAGTGCCTTGAATGAGGGGGCAAAGTAATAAATCTAGTATGTTAGAAAGTTCGACGTCCGATTTATTTACTCAGATCGCCTAACAATCTTGTTAGTCAAAATGTGTGTGGTAATGGCATGGGTTGGCCGGAACAATCCCTCGACGACTAGTATAAGCATTTAGAGGAAGCTTTGATTGCCTCTATTAGACCAGGCCAAGGATGGATATAGTACACCATTAATTACGACATCTACAGAGATGTCTGCAAATCTGGGGGCCACATTTAGGCGATCGGCCCACGACACCTAGGGGAGCACTGTCGCCCGCCCAGACATAACGTCCAACAGCCGTCACTATACTCATTCCCTAGGTGCTGCAAACAGACCAGCGGCAGGGCTTAGCATCGAGAGAGGACTGTTGCATGTGACCATGTTCTGCATTTTCCTGCACCCAGGCGGCCAGCACTGTTTGAACTAATCACTTATATGCAATGTACTTTTAATAATTCGGAACAGTTTCTTTTAGCTACCCGGGACACCGCCCATTACCTTCTCCAGAGCTATCATTGTCTGGGGAAGTTTCAACAGTACAATAAATTATGTTAGCCCAAGTGAATTTTAGCAGTGTAACTTCTGCCAACAGGTAAAAGCCCATGTAATGTTGTTTTGCAAGGAAACATGTAAATTCAGTGCCAATGAAATGCAACATTGAACTGAGGTTGTGTTCATTATTGGCAGCCGCAAGGCATTTCAGGGTACTGGCCCTTAAAATTCCCACCAATTCTTTGCAAGTGTCTTTATGTATTTTCAGGGTTAATTTTATGTGTATTTTGGGCTGCAATGTATAATGTTAATGGGTGTGTGGATAGCCGAAAATCCAGTGTGTAGGGAGTATGCGAGCTGCATATCATTTGAATTGTAATACTTTGCAATACTGACCACCGGGCATTTGGGCCACCTGGAGAGTCCCTCATTTAATAAACTTAAATTATACTGAGTGAAACTGCATAGAGCATAAACTGTTACTAACACAACGGGGTTTTGTGCCCAGGTGATTCAACCCGCAGCACCCTGGGATCACCAAGAGTCTCGAAGCTCCAGTATCATCATCATTTATACTGCCCTGAGCGACTTGTGCCTACCGGGTAAAATTCACCAACACTTCCTAACCTCAAAACCTTACTGCCCATGTATCACAACCAGATGCCTTTTCACCTCACTACACTGTGACAATTGTGTATGATTATTCTTAAGTTTTGAGCAATGGTTAAAGTTTATTCTACTACAGGTTAGGAATATAAATATGTTAACAGTTTAGTAACGGGAAAAATTACGCCATGATGTGATCTGAAAATGTTAATGGTACAGTTTGAATTACATGAATTCCTGGTTTTTTTTTATTATATCCCATATTGAAATATTCCATTGTTGAAATATATTTATTATCTTGTCCATAGGCTCCTTATCTTTTTTAAAGTATTTTTTCTTGTTCAGTCCTATCTTCACATGACAGACATCTGCATCGCACTGGAGAATGTCCAAAAATCTCCATCTAGTCATTCACCCCATTGTACTATACATCCAAAGATCATAATAAATTTGACAGCATGAATCGTTTTCGAACACATTAGAGAATATGTTATCAAATTTGATGGAGGAAAAAGTTTATGGCTGTATCTCGTCCTCAAATTTTCTTGTCAAATATATTTGAAGGTAAAAGTTTGATAGTATGACAGGCAAAGACGTGTGACAGGGGCTTTAGTACCATCACCACAGAGGAAGTAAAGAAGTGGCAATCAGGAGTTCTTTTTTATACTTTGGCAGGAGCGAAGTGTTGATCAGTGTTGCCAGATTGTGCCCCCCTCCTCCCAAATTTTTTGGCGATGAAATCTTTGGTGGTCTTTTTAGGGTATTTTGAAATGTTGATTGCGGTTTTCAAGGGTATTTGCTAACTACTTTAGGGATTACTCATAATTATGTTTTGCTGTTACATTAACAACTAAGCCATCAGTTATCATTTCTAAATAAAAGAACAACGACTCATCAAACAAAAGCTAAAGGCTATGTGATAGGTAACCATGCATCATGGCTACACTCTCCAACAGCAGAAATGATAACATGTAGTAATTACTGGATTGTGATGTTACTGCATTTGATGTGCTTTTAGAGAAAAATTTCGGGCTGGATTGAACTCGGATTGGAATCAACTAGTAGCGAACTCGGAGTGAACTCGTATCGACACAAGTGTTTAAGGTATAGTTTCGAACATGGACTAAAGTGTAAACCAGACTAAATGTGGATTGAAACCGGACAGAAGCACTCTATTGGCGACTGGCAGAACTATAAAGCAAATATAATATAAATTGAATTTCACATATTTCTCCATTCAAATAACTATCAGTTCCTTCGTTGCCATTTCTTTTTCGCTTCATTTGCAAAGTAACACTTATTTTGCTAGTCTCAGAATGATTCTAAGCTCTTAAATAACCAAACTAACGAGTCAATATGGCTACCACTTTACTTTAAAATGTTCAGTCCGACCAGTGTTTAAAGTAAAATTCCAATCCGGATTTTACATTCTAGTCCACCTCGACAACTGGACTGGATTGTCTCACTCCAGTCCTACTTCAGCCCAGTAGGTATGTGTTTATAGTAACCCTCCAGGTTCAATTATGATTGAAATCCATAGAAGTTTTTATAGTTTAAGTTAGGCAACTAAACATGATTGTAATTATTGCTCACTCACTGGCATACTGTAATTATTTTCTTTTACGTGAATATGTTGGAATTTCATAACTTTTTCTTATTTATGCCAAACTGTTAGAAATCTACATTCCCTTTTTTTCTGTTACTTTTTAAGTGTTTTCCTTGCCAGCACTTATAAACTATATAATCCATACGTATGCATCAAGTATTAAGTCATAATATATAATTTAAGTGTATTTACAAAATATTTGGGTTTTTTTCCAGATAAGCCTTTTTTGGAGGGATTTCTCATCCAATTTTGGGGAAATTTGTTCTGTCATGTGGCAAACTGGTGTTGATGTTTTGTGTTTTTTTAAATTATTCGTAAGGTGTGGTAAGACATAGGTCTTGTCTTGTACAAATCAAAACAAAATCCTCCTGGCTGCTTACGAGGGAGGCAATAGTCGTTGCAGCAATAGTAAAATGAGTGCCGAAAGCTTGCGAGTAGAAATTGAAACTTTGAAGAAGCAGCTGGATGAGAAGGAAAGAGCTCTGGCTGAGTTTAAGGTGTCAGAGATGAATGTTAAAGATGTATGTATAACAGTGGTAAACGTGCACATAGGTCACCATATTAATTGTAACTTTATGATACTGGGAGAGCCATTTCATAGCTCTCTCCACAATCTAATTTGTAACTTCTATTAGTAATATTGTCAATTTAAGTATTGCTGGGTTAGATTTTCGTGCAATTAAACGTGTTTTCTGATAAAATATTACGATTTCGTCAGGAATATCTCGAAAAAAACTTTATATTTCAAAACGACCAAACCAAACAATACCTAAATTCACAATATTAATACACGCTCGCACACACACACACACACACCCAAATGTGGTAATTCTTAAGAATAGGGGCTTTTCTGAAAGAAAAAAAATCTCTGAAAGTGGTATAATTACACTACTAATTACACTGAACACAAATTTACTAGGAACATCAATATTTGACCAATAGAAACTCCAAAAACGATAGTGGGTAGGGCTATGAAGATCAGAGAAATTGTGGGGTAAAATGGGTGAAAAATATGTAAATAATGTAGTATTTATTCATGAAAAGACGTGTTAAATTGCAAAAAAAAAACAGCCAAACATTAACTAAATAGACAGTTACCAATACAAGCTACAAATACAATAGTGGGGAGGGTTATGAAGATCAGGGAAATTGTCTGGTTTAAAAAATATAAAATAAGTACATTTTCATAATAAACTTTTACCCCTCAATTTCCCTGATCTTCATAGCCCTCCCCACTATCGTATTTGTAGCTTGTATCTGTAGTATTGTCAATTTAGTTCATGTTCAGTTAAATTTTTTTTGCAATCAAACATGTTTTCATGAGACAATGTTACAGTAATATTACAAGTAGTAAACAATATGTTAAATTGCAAAAACACACACACATTATTTCTCAGTACAATTAGGCTTTGCATGACAATAATTTAAAGGGAAACTCCAAGCTTTGCTGATGCGTGACTCTTCGCGTCACCGCCTAAAAAGAATTGCAGGCGTACCTTGAATCACTGTTTTGGAGATTCACTCCCCTGCTGGTGCTGGGACTCTGGCTCGGTGCATAATGTATGGCTACGCTTGTACAGTATTTGTGCACTTTAACATATTTTCGTCAATAAATATTAAATGATATACATATGTTTCACTCGTTTTACCCCACAGTTTCTCTGATCTTCATAACCCTCACCACTATTGTTTTTGGGGTTTCTAGTGCTCAAATGTTGATGGCCCTAGTAAATTAGCGTTCTGTGGACTTATACCACTTTCCGAGATTTTCTTTCCCAAAAATTAATTTAATTTAGTCAATACTCACCAAATCACTCTCCACTCATATGGCGTATACTAATTGGCTTTCCACAACTTCGGTCCATTTGACCACACTACAAAGACACACTAATCACCGCACACAGGTATATTATAATTTACTTTACCCCTGCTATAATAGCATAGAAACACTCGTAATTTCACACAATTATTAGATTTAACACTTCAGACAACATGAATTGCAATAAAACACGTGTTTAATCACTCGTAAATCTGAAGCCTACCAGAGTAAACCAACGTCCGGCAATTTCCCACAATCCATCTGATGTAAACCAACGCGCAGTGTATTGAAAATAGTGTATATCGCCATGTTATTAAAAATAACATGGCGGTGTATGTAGCCTCCAAAGGCAAGCACAGTCTATGAACGAGACTGTATCATCTAATATATCTATATTTGTTCTACTAGTAATACGTTTGATCCTCTCGTCAATATAGACCAGGTAAGCCTTGAGTAATTCATCAGAATTACATAATGTCCTGACACTGCTCCATACCTGTGTTGTTTACCTGTATAAACCTCAGCACCGCGCTATAAATATACCACGTAAATTATGTTTTACGCATTAAATATTTGTTGCAAAGGGTATTCTTACATTTAAAACAATTCAGCGACGCTATGTAAATATATTCTACATTAAGTATACGTATTTTATAGCATAAATGCAGCAATCTTGATCACCTTCTTCCCCGTTACAATTTATTTATTTTTTACAGAAAACTACCTGAAGCCCCTCCAAAATTCTAGTAATTATGATTACTAATAATAATATCTAACATATCCAGGTATTATTTTTCCAGTTTTCGAAAAAGCCCCTATGCTTAAGAATGACCGTATAATTCATTCTACTAATTGCACAGTACACAAATTTACTAGGGACAGTAACATTTGACCAATAGAAACCCCAAACATAATGGGGAGGGTTATGAAGTTCAGGGGAATTGTGGGGTAAAACAAGAGAAACACGAACTTAATGTAATATTTATTCACTAAATCATGTTAAATTGCAAAAAGACTGTACAAGTGTAACCAAACGTTATGCACTGACTGAGCCAGAGTCCCAGCGCCAGCAGGGTAGTAAATCCCCAAAACAGTGATTCAAGACGTGCCTGCAATTTTTTTTTTGTGGTGACTAGAACCGTCGTGCATCAGCGCAGCTTGTAGTTTCCCCACAAATGATTTTCAAGTGAGCCCCCTCATAGGGAAAAATACTGTACAAGCGTAGCCAAACATTATCCACAGAGCCAGAGTCCCAGCACCATCAGAGGAATAAATCCCCAAAACAGTGATTAAAGGCATGCCAGCAATTTTTTTTGTTAGTGGTGATGCGAAGCGTCACATCAGCGAAGCTTGGAGTTTCGCCACAAATTATTTTTGTCCATAGTCCATTTGCACTGGTAAATAATGTGTGTGTGTGTGTGTTTTGCAATTAAACATATTTTTGTGCTCTTTGTAATATTATTGTTTCATGAAAAGATGTTTAATTTCAAAAAGATCAAACTGAACATTACTTTAATTGACAATTTAAAAATACGATAATGTGTTGGGCTGTGAACTAGAAGGAAATTTTGGGGTAAAATTTTTATCATGAAAATGTATTTATTTTACCCCACAATTTCCTTGATATTCATAGTCCTCCCCACTATAATTTTTGGTGTTTATATTGGTCAAATGTTGATGCTGCTAGTAAATTTGTGTTCTGTATAATTAGTAGGGTGGAATCATATTACTTTCTGAAATTTCTTTTTCCTTCAGAAAAGCCCCTATTCTTAAGAATTACCCCTCCAGTAGATAGGTAGTTTTGCCTTTGTGCCTTCAGCTATCGGTAACAGCTACATCAACCATTAGCCTATTGCACTAGAGTCGTAGCACATGCAATAAAATATGAATAAATTTAGCCTAAGTTAATGACTTCAATACCACCTTCCCTTGTCCATGTGCCTACAAGCAAAAAATGTAATAATAATTTACTGTATTAATTTTATTTATTTATTTAAAGGCTTCTTGTGTAAACCAACAGTACATACGACCAATTACTGGATTGCACAGGGCCGGCGGCCAGGGCGAGGGGCAATCAGCCCCTGCATTTTTCTCGTTTAAAATCAAAATGATTGGAATATAAATGTAGTTTCGGTTTTAGAAATTTACAAATAACATTTGCATGACTATGTAATGTTGATATACAAAATGAATTTCACATTTGTGTAATCTCCACAATGTGTTAAATTTATTATCACTCCCTTGCCTGATAGTCTTTACATCTTGTCGCTGTCACCAAACTTTGTTAGTATAGAACTAAGACTCCACTCACACACTCTAACTCACACTCTCTAACTCACACAACTATTATGCAACGGAAAAATGAACATATATAAAGTACAGTCAATCAATTTTTTTTTTTTTTTTTCAGTACTGTGAAATAAGACCTGTAGCATCAATGAAGGAGAGATTCGCTCAGATCTACCATTAAATATATAATTTTAATTTACAAATCAAATTGCACATTTATGTACACTTCATTACCGTATGAAAATGGGGATTTTTTTGCCTTAGCCTGGGCAAATTTGGTTACAGATGAAGAAAGGTCAATCTTACAAGCAATGTCAATTCTCTATGGACAATATCACCAACAATGAGAGCTGTTCCTCACTCATAGTAGATCGAAGATAAGTCTTGATCAATTTTAACTTCGAGAAACTGTGTTCACAGCTAGCTACTTCACTGGTAAAGTTAGCAATACTCAAAGTGACACCCAGATATTGGGAAATGTAGTGCTCATATTTCTTCTATATATTGTAAAACTTTTTAAGCAGAACTCTTGACAGGTGATGGTACAAAAAAAGTGTTTTAATTCTTCCCAAAGCCATTAATATCTAAATGACTTCCATCTGTGTTTGTTTGAGCTGTTTGCAATACAATACACTTGTCCAATAAATCCTTATCAGCCTCTTGAGCAGTGTCTAATTTTTTTTGGGGATTGGCACAAGTCCTACAAAAATCCCCAAATATTTTTGTGTTCATCGAGTTGCTTAAACCATTGTTTCAATGGTGTTAGTGCAGCATCAAATGTGACGTAGAAAAAATCCCGTTTAAACTGTTCTTGTGGACTAACATTTACTGACTCATCAAGGCCTAATGTACCTGATAGCTCTTTTGCAGTTATAACTGCATTTTTCTGTATGCAGATACATACTCCATAACCTCTTGATTAAAGTGGTGATAGTACAATTATCCATCACTGGGCTTTGCATTGATTTGCTCACAGTGTTTACTCGATACAACTGGTCCGCTAAAGAATGTGCTTCATACCTCAAACCATCATATGCCAAACTAAATTCAAACACTGCAGTTAAAGAATTATACACATTCTTCACCTGATATCTAATAGCCATGACTCTATCAATTCTACTTTCCCAGCGTGTAGCACTTAGTGGTTTCACACTGAGGCTGGTCACATGGTCCTTCAAAATTTCCAAAATTGAACAGTAACTGAGAACAACACATGTGTTCTGCGGAACACCAAACAGTGTGATAGAAATACTTGACGAAGCTGCATCTGAAAACACTAAAATCAAAGAATTATATCCACAATGCACAAATTATACTCTTGGATTCATTTGAAGATTTTTTGCTTGGACACCTTGGTTTGTATCTCTCATATTGGCACCATTGTCGTATCCCTTGCCATGGCAGCCTTCTAATCCTAGTCCATTTTCGGCTAACGTTCTTAACAATAGTTCTGACAATTTGTACAATTACTGGCATTTCAGAATCCTAAACAAATGTTCATTTATGTTAAGTTACACCTAGAAAATTTCTTCTGCCAAAATTTCTTCATACCTATAGCATAGCTTGCCTGGAAATAAAACAATCAGTTTTTTTTGCATAATGACCCGAAAAGAATATTACTGATAAAGACCTTGTCATATCTCGAAATAATTGAGAAGCGAGCTACGCATAATTAAAGTTTATGCTGTTACCACATACATCATTGGACCTTCACTCGTCCGACACGCCTCTTCATTGGTTTTGTGTCGTCAACTTTGAACCAACATCCCTCGGCTGACCTAACTCTGCGATAGTAAACTGAACAGGAGAGAGAGAGAGGCCTGACTGTTGCTACAACCAGTTAATGAACAACCTCTACTATAGCACTTTAGGATGCATAGTATTGTGAAGTCTAGCGAGATTGTTCTTTTATAACTCAAAATGAGAGGGTCTCTAACTAGTGATGAAATGAGTTATAATGCTATGTGCAAAGAGTATAAAGCATTAATGTAGTTTGTGTTAAGCCACATTTAGATAATATTACAGTGTTTTATAAGAGAAACTAGCAAAAAAAAAAAAATTACATTTTTGTTCAAATTTGAGAATTTTTAAAAACACATGCCTATACAAAAACACTTTTTAGTATTATTGTATATGTTCTAAAAATATTATTAGCTGGAATAACTGTAATTGGCAATAATGTACATTGGTTATCTTGTAAAGACCCCACAAGTATGCAAATATTTCGATATATAATTAGTGGGGGCAGTGATAATCTCATCATGTGACAGGGTAATAGGTCTTTATCATACTCATAAACATTAACAAATAAATGTTCTCTATGGTGGCCTCAGAAGTTAACTTTTGAGAGCAGTGGAATATAAATATTGTGTTTATTATACTGTTAGTCACAGAGTGACTGGTGGTGTAATAGCTACGGGGAGGGGAGAAAGGCTTCTACCTGTCACAAGGCTTCGACCTTTCACTTTTCATTGGCACCCATGTGTTGCTTGTTTCCTTACACCCCCTCCCCCCACCCCGTTTTCTTAAAACCCTTTCCGTTTGCAGTTTTCATTCAATTACCTGTGCTGTTGTACAATATGTATATAAATAATTATACTGTGTTGGTTTTTCCAAAATAAAACTTACGTAGGAGATAAAACTTATTTGGATATGTCAAAATGCCTCAACACGTTTGTGGATTGCAGACTACGTGCGTTGCATCGTACGTACTGTTGCTGGGTAGGCATTGGTGTGTGTGTGTGTGTGCGCATGCATCATCATCACACACACAGCTGAAGCTGGTTATCTCATCCGGCTAAAGAGAGGGAGGCAGTGTCGCGGTAGGAACACAGTGCTCGTGGCTGCTCGCTCGCTGGGAACTGCCCGCGACTTGAGGACCAGTGAAAGTGAGGTGCATTTGCGAGTGCGATGCGACAATGGCAGCTTGGGTGCGGTGACTATCCGCAACTCGTGTCCCCAGGTGATGGATAGGGGATCCCCAAGCTCTGGGGTGGCTGGAAATAATCAAATATTAGCCCTTGAACCAACTGGCCATTACGAGAGTGTGCACTTCGGGAACCTGGGCAGCTCGGTACGAAATGGCGTAGTGTATCTGCTGGAGGTGGCACAATGATCAAGGCAGGGAGGGGGGCTGAAAAATATGAAGTGTAACAATCCTCACTGCTAGATTCTACGGGCTGCCGACTGCGGGTGCGTGATGAATGGATTGGAATGCATCGGTCCTTGGAAGCACCCTGATGTCAACCTTCACTCCTGGGCCAGCGGATTCGCCACCACCATTGGTAGGCCCTAGATTTCTCGTGTTTCCCAGACCGACTGGCTATTTTGGAGGAAGGGGAGGGGTTGGCTCCCCGAAGAAGTCTCCCCACCTTCACCCATGGAGTGAAGATCCTGGTATCAGCACGGAAGGGCGAAGATGGAGTCAATATCATGACTGAGCTGTCTGGTTTTCCGACGCACTCAACGAGAAGCAGGGGGGCCCTGCATCGTCAGTTGCTGTCGGTACTACAGTGCTGGTTTGCCTGCATGGCAGTATTGACAGTAGCTCAACTTCAAGGGCATCTACGCCCACGTGATGACTGGCAACAGCGCGGGGGCTGTTCTGTTCCCCGCAATACACATCAGCTGTGATCTCATTTCATTTCAACATGCATCAAACCAACAGAAGTCTTTCTTCCCGACCTAACAAATACCCTACTTTATCCAGCCCTAATCCAGTTAAAAGGAATAATTTTATTCTCCGCGGCTGTTGCATAGATTTTCCACGGCCCTCTCCGCTCTTGCCTGGTCTGCTATGCTCTTCCATCTAGACCCTTCTTCTTTCGGGGTGTGCAAATGGCTACAATTGTGGCCATGACACTATAACCCTGCTTAGCCGCGATGCATGCACCCATTATAATAATAATACCCGACCTAAGGCATAAAGGGCTTGCCCTGAGACGCATCCAATTCTCCAACGACTTAGCTACTAACATGCATGCCGGAGGACACACAGAACTGTGAAGGTGCTCACACTGGTGTAGCAGGATTTGGGGGCTCGCCAGAAAAAAAAAATTGTGTCAGAGAAGGGAAGAGGGCATTCTAAAAATATTGTTTTGGAGGGGAAGGTGAAGAATCTAGGTAGGAAAACAAGCATTGAGTAGCGCGGTAGGGAAGGACTTTTAGTGAGAGGGAGAAAGCAAGCTGGGCTGGTGCTGAGTGGCCTTTGTTCATGTCCGTGAAAGGGGAGGGGTGGAATAGGGTTGCTGAACAAGAGGGAGAAAGAAAAAAAGATAAAGGGAGCGAGCCTAAAACTTCACTTCTATGTCAGTTCTATTGATATTCTGTCTAACAGTAATGCATATTTATATGTAGATGAAAACACAATTTTTACTGATGCAAAAGTATGGTGCGACCCATACATGTGGGCAACTCTTGTGGTCAAAAATATATATAATTTTTTTCTTACTGGGAAACATACCTGTGACCCATACGCGAGAGAGACCCTTTTGCGGGTAAACACTGTATAGGCTGTTCATGGTAAAGTAAGCAGTTTTGTGTTATGTTAGGGAATAATAACTAAACACATCTCGTGATACACAAACATTTTTATTCACAACACACTCCAAGCTCCCAACACTGCCATCTTTCGCCACTCAACCTCGCACTCCAGGATGCCAACACAACACTACTTTCCCCTCTTCTCTAGACCTAACAGTGGTTCCTGCACACAACTACATTGTTTTACAAGATCTCTTTATGCAACATACAAATTACAGTTTCTCTAAACTTGGTCTACAAGATTCCTTTATGCAACATACAAATTACAGTTCCGTCCACAACAGTTAACTGATACAACTCATGACAACAGCAACACTACATTTTTTTTTTTTTAATAACACTTTGTTAGTTACCTAGGAACATACTCTTAAATTACATAGGCCATTATTAACCCACAGTTAAATTACTTCATGGTAAGATTACACAAAGAGATACAACATACTTTAATCAAACAAGGTGGGTGAATATCGTGCAGGAGTGCGGATCCTGCGTCCCCACCTGGAAATTCTGTGAGTTATCTCATCTTCATCATGGGGAAACCCACAAAATCCTTCCACCTCCTCCCCCCTTTCTGATCTCTGTCAATCATGACGATCTGCAATTTCTAGTTCAGTCTGACATGGTTGCTGAAGGGGCTGTGGCATGGGAAAATTTTCATTTGTATCCGGTTCCTTACAAGTATTGTGCCTCAGCTGGCACTGGTGGACCTTCCTGAAACTACCTTCTCCTATTTTGACTATATATATATCCTTCCCTACCTGTTGCATTATGTGCCCTGGTACCCATTTTGCCAGTGTCTTGAACTTTTGCAGATTGACCCAAACCTTTTGGTTGATCTCGTAACCAGACAAACATCTAGTTGTTGGGTTGCTTCTCCCAGCCTCCCCCTTTGGGGTCAACATCCATAGGGGAATGTGTGGGGAGTATTGAAACAGGGATGCCATGAGGGACAGCCCGGTCACTGTTGAGGGTGTGAAACGATACATAACGAGACAGTCATTCGACCTTTGGCTCAGCGATAAAGTGCTACTAGGACGAGACATTAAGCTTCTAGTTAGCAACTTCTTGAATGTCTGTACTGATATCTCAGCCAACCCATTTGAAGAGGGGTTATATGGGGGAGTGAACAACAATTTATAGGCTGTTCACGGTAAAGTGAGCACTTTTGAAGCCCTAATTACTTTTGGATTTCAACCCATTTATATCCTTCCATCACTTTTTAATGTAAACCCTGCCATGTGAGTAATAAACACAGTGTATACATTCACCATACCCAAAGCCAGAAGTCAGAGTCCACAATGAAATGTATTTATTGGTTATTATGTTTGATGAAACAGCTTCAAAAAGTGCTCACTTTACCGTGAACAGCCTATAGTAGAATGAAGTCTACAAAATTGAGCCAGGTCTCACACACAGAATGGGGGACCATTGTCACATACAATTGTACGTGGAAAAGCTAAACGGGCAAATACCTCCAGCAGGCACTTGAGCACGGACTGAAAATTGGTATCTATGGGTAAGATAAAACATTCCACCCATTTTGAATAGGCATCACATAGGATCAAGTACTCCACAGAGTTGAAATGAAACAGCTCAAGGTGAATTCGCTCCCATGGGTCCTGTGGTGCAGGCCAATTTAGTCGAAAATCATTGTTACGTGCATTCTGTGTTTGCTGACAAGCTGTGCAACACTCAATTGTTATACAAATATCATCATAAGCTCTATGAAAGACTGGAATGGCATTACCTTTTAAATTTTTACTAACATTAAAACTAGAAATGGGTCTGTCATTGTTAACTACAGAGAATGCCTTTTTGTATTTACTTTTAAGGTCAACTAACACTTCAGCTTGGTTGGCCACTTCAGTGGGACCAACAACATGCACAGACAACACTTGTGAATTAGCCAGTAGGTGGTCCTGCCAACCTGGCCGCAATGCTGATGGCCAGTCTCTGCCCAAATGCGCAGATGCTGATAAATCCCTTGCTACCAACAATGAAAGCTTATGCAAGGACCCCGACACCTCATCTGTGACTGACACCGGTACTACTCTACTTACCTGCAATCCCATTCCATTTACAGCCTTAATTACCCTATAAATGGGGTTAAGGCATTTGCCCCTAATTTTTTTTGTAGAGGTCCTGACTGCAAAGAGTAAAAGCACTTCCAGTATCCACCACAAAAAGTATTTCATCACCATTTACCTTTATTTGTACTGAAGCTGGTCCCACCGGTACGCCCGAGGCATACACACAAACAAGACTTACTGATGAGTCGTTTACCTTGCTATTGCGGCATGCCTTAACAGTATGTCCCAAATGGCCACAGTTGTAACAAATCCATCTCCGTGCTGGACAGCTGCCTGACTGATGATGGACCCCACTGCTGCAGGCATTCTGGGGCTCTTGTTTCTTCTATGTTAGTGCTCCATTCTGACTGGCTATCTTTTTATAAGGCTGATGGGTGAAACCACCCCGCTGAGGTGGATGCTGGCGATGTCCTTTGCTAGCACCGACGTACTGCACATCCTCTATTGCCAGTTGCCTGAAACATGCAGGCTCAGCAATCACATTCACTTCTCCACTCATCAGGGTTGCCGACTTTGCCACCGCATCCATATCCATTACTATCTTGACTGCTTCTGCAAATTTAAGCTCTTCGGATTCAGCCAGCAGCTGCCTAACCATCTGCTCCGATAACATACCGGAAATCAATCTGTCTCTCAATGCTTCGTCCAAAAAATCCCCGTAGCGATGAGTTTGATTGGTGCTATGTATTAGGTAACAGTTTCAGTTGTTTGATGCCGGCGTTGCCATAACTGAAGTGCTCGGCGATAACAATATTCTTAGGAGCTAGGACTTTAATAAGACTGTCTATTCACTCCTTAAAAGTGATTTCATCCAGTGACTTTAGACTTATTTGAGTTTTCAACATTGCAGATGTCTCCAGAGGTAAGGTTATGCCTAATACTGCAACCTTATCACTTTCTTTAGTATCCGCCACCTTAAAATATAAATTTAGTCGTTCAACGTAATTCTCAAACGGTTCTGTACCTTGCAAAAACATAGGTACTGCTGGGCCATTTGTCTGCATGGCGAAATTCTCTCTTTAGTCCAGAATTTTGACGAAACAATGTCACCCGACCACGAGATTGTATGTAAACAAAGTTGCCACGAAAACTGTCGGTAATCTCCATGAACAAGTCTTCGAGGATTCCATCCTTGTCGCCACATGTTATGTTCAGGAATAATAACTAAACACATCTTGTGATTCACAAACGTTTTTATTCACAACAGACTCCGAGTTCCCAACACCGCCATCATTCACCACACAACCTCGCACTCCAGGATGCCAACACAACATTTTGAAGACCTGGTTACTTTTTCCTTTAAGCCATTTTATATCCTTTAAGAACTTTTAAAGATAAATATTGCCATGTATAGGCTGTTCACTGTAAAATGAGCACTTTTGAGAGCCTAGTCATTGTTTTCTTTTGGCCATTTCTGTAAAATTTAGCTACCTTCCTGAATAAAAATATTTCTATGGAAGTAATAAATTCAGTGTGTATATTCCACTACACACAAAGGTTAACGTCTAACACTTAAATGAAATAAATTTACATTGACTATTATTTGAGGTGAGAGGGCTTTTAAAAGTGGCCACTTTACCATGAATAGCCTATATTAATATTTAATTCATCAAGTGTAATATTTATTCTAAACAATAATTGTGCAACCTTCTTCTAAGTGACTTCTTGATGTGATATTCAGTTACTGTGCCCCAGACTGTACTAGTTACCTGACTTATCAGAAGAAAAGATCTCATGTCTGGCGGTTGCAGCATGGCATGAGGGGCCGGGCCCAGCCCTCCTCCCATGTAGAGGGGAAGGGACTATCTGAAGGCCGCGGCCAAGTGAGCTTGTTTGTTTACATTATACTTGGCTCTGTGCCAAACTTTATTTATAGACTTGAGTGATGAGCTATTAATTAGTTTTTTTTTTTTAATTATCTTGACATCCTTAGAATATACGTTAAAACATTAAAGCATATTGTATGTTGAAAAATTTCTGAATTTTTTTTTTCTTATATCTCATCAATAGGCTGCACCCCACAATTTGTAGCTATTTTTTTGGTAAAAATGTGTGGCCTATACACGTTGAAATATGGTATCTATTTTAACAACAAAGGTACTACCTGAGAAATAATTACTAAACCACTTAAATAAGAATAATCTAAACCTAATGCTTGTAATTTATTTAATACAATTGAATGTTGACACATGTCAAAAGCCTTTTGAAGATTGAAATAGAAGACATCCACTTGTTTTCTTGTTGATACTTCAGCGTACATTTCGTTAACTAAGTTGAACAGATTAGTACTAGGAGTATTTGTCACTGATAGGAAACCATGCTGACACTCCGTAATCAAATTTTTTAAATTAAAAAATAAGTGTCTGTGTATTACTTTTTCAAAAAACTTTTGAAAAGCTGCAAAGTAAAGGGATTGGTCAGTAGTTATTAATTTCCTTTTTTAAATAGAGGAACAACGATAACTTTTTTCCAAAGATCAGGAAAAATTCTATTCAAAAGACTTGTTAAATATAAATGTTAGAATTGGAGTCAAGATATTGGCACAGTCTTTGATTAAAAAATTAGGAATGTCATCACAGACTGATGCGTTACTGCTTTTTAGCTTTTTTATGGCACAATGGACCATACTTTTAGAGACTGAAAAAAGACCTACATTTATATTATCGTTAAATGTAACCGAATCAATATTTTTGGTTTGAACACAACTTTTTACAAAGTGATTAGCAAACAGATTTGCGAGCTTATTGGAATCTTAAACCAATTTCCCATCTGATGATAAAGAAATAGATATCTATGGCCATTTTTAATTGTTTTCATGTAATTCCTGAATTAGGATTATTTTTTAGATTGTCATTAATTCTGGTTTGCGAAATTTTTATTTTCTGTTGTAATTTTTTTCTTTAACTAGTTTTCCTAACTCAGCAAAACGAGCATAATTAAAATCTAAATTCCCATTATTTTTCTTTTTAAATAGCGTATGAAAATGCTCTCTCTTTTTTAGTAACCTGATTAAATCCTGAGAGAACCATACATGATATTTACTTTTTGTTCGTTTACTCTTAGGAATAAAGAGATGAATTAACATTTGGAAATTACACATTAAATATTCTACCATTAGATTGACATCTTTCATTAGGAAAATTGGATTCCAATCCAAACCGTTAAGAGCTAAACATAAAGATAAATAAGTCACCTTTTTGATAATTTGTGTAGTTAATCTTATGATTATCTTTTTGGGCATAAACTCCATTCTTACCAGAACAATTCAACGCTGAATGATAACCATCTTCCTCGACAATTAGGTCGTACGAATTCATAACTTTAATGTGAAAATTCGCAAACACTAATTCTGATAGTTCAGCGTCCGGTGAGAAGTTGTTCTATATTGAGCATACTGACTAATAATTTTTGACCTTTTCATTTATTATAGTAATGAACTGTATTTTGTGTATGAAGAAACTTCCAATTTATTCCTGGGTTATTAAAATCACCTACAATTATTATATGATGAGGATAATTAGCTAATGCCATTTCCAAAAAAGTAAAATACACTTTAACATTATCCACTGATAATTGTGGTGGAAGATAGATATTGCCAATTAAAATTTTATTAACATTGCTAATTATGATTTCAACTCATATTGCAACAATATTTTCTTTAAGAAGCTTGACTTTCTGTTCAAAATGTGTATAACGCAACTGGTTTACAGCAATTAATACTCCACCGCCTCTGTTGAGGTTAGATAATTTCTCATCAAGATCTTTATGAAATATAGTAAAATAATCTGGAAAATAATGTGAGTCTAAAATATTACTGTTAAACCATGTTTCTGTGAGGCAAATTATAGAATAATTGGCACTCAATACGTTTTGGGCAAAAGAAAGGGATTAAGTTTTGAGTCCTCTAACAATTTGGTAGTAAAGGTCAAAGTTCCTTAATGGCATATATTTATAATGGCCGCACCTCCGCTTGCGCTAATATTGTTTAGGGTGTTATTGATTCAGCTCCTCCTGCTGCCATGTTTTGCTCGTTATTTGCGGTAGTTGGACAGTCTGCGTTAAATAGTTGTTCATTTAAAAGTCTGCCATAGAACGGGCTAATTGAACACCCGGCTGGCCAGAACATATTATTTAATAATCTATTAAAGTCTGAACAACTGAAATATAAAAAGAGGAATAAGAATTGTATTTAGTTTTGAGTTTCGCTACTTTTAAATTATAAACTTTCAGCTCCTGGTTAATATAAGACACAATGTCACTCTCTTGAACCTCAGGGGCGAAATGAGAGACCCAAGATTGCCTTTATTCTTGGTTTGGTAACTTTGGGTACAGTTTTTATGTTCACATTATTTCTCACACCTAACTTAATGGGCTTCCGAACTGTAGCGGTCTTGAGAGCCAGCGAACCACTAGTTATTGATGTCTTGGTGCCGCGTCTGCTGACTACCGTGAAACCTTTGTCATCAATAGCTGGCTGCTTACGTACATCATGTTGATCTTCACTGAGTACATTGCCATGTGTTGCCAACCTATCTTTTTTCCTTGCTGCACCTTCATGTTGGAGTTATTTGTAGAACTGAAAGCCATTTCCATATTATTGCTTACTATTTCACTGTAGGATTATTTTTGTATATTTTTTTGAGAAGAGCATATTTCCCCTCCTACAACACATGAAGCACAAATTTTCTTTTCATTTTCAGCCTGCAGGCTTTCGAACAATGCATGCAATAAAGGGGTATCCTCTTTTAAGTCACAGATTTCTTTTGCGAGTTTACCTATTTTAGAACAAAGGACCTCAAACATATATTTTACTGGACAATCCATACTAGCAGCTAACTTCTGAGTAGATTCTGTTTTATTGGTTACCTTGTTAGAGTTAAGTCTCTTTAGTTCATATTAGTTTTTTTTTTTGTTACGTTGCTCACTTTGCTATTCCATTTTGGTGAAAAGTTAAACATGTTGTTTTTATCTTTACACTTTACACAGACTGTCTTCATCTGTTGTCTCACCAATACACTGAGAATGGAAGCGAGTTCCACATGGTTCAGTACACGTTGTAAACTTTTGCTTTCCGAGGAACGGTTTATCGCAAATTACACATGTCCAAACTGGGGGGGCATGTAAAACCCCCGGAAGTCAACTAGTCCTGGTGATTGCGACACTTTAACTACGGGAAAACGACTGTCTAGCAGGAGCAGACACTAGGCATATCCTACTCGCATGAGTCATCGCCTGATAATGATGATTATAATAATAATAATTGAAATCACTGCCTTCTGTGTGAGTGTAAGTTAGAACAACTTGGCAATTGATCACTGCTAATTTAGAAGGCCCCAAATGTAAGCTAAAATCAAGAAGTTAAAAGTTGACCATCTCTTGCACCATGTTCTTCCGTCCTGCATAGTTTATAAACTGTAACCTTAAAATACGTACATTTGACTGTTTGCCTCTTTGCGTTTCTTGTATGCTTGCAGTTCTTGTGTAGTTTATGAACCCAGTCTTAATGGATCTATAGAGTGAATGAACATGACATTAGAACATGTTATTTTTGTAGTTAATGGAGATTATAACAATTCAAAATACAGGAAATGTGTGAACCAGATATGGTGTGATATACAAGTGCAGACTGCAAATTACCAACCACACTGTTGGGCAAACCGGAATTTTCTCTGTGAAGATTATAGTAGTAGTGTCGTATTGTGTGTGAGACTCGTATATACTTGTGAGCAGTACATGTTTTAAGAGCTGATATGTGTGAAGATGAGTGTAATGCCAGCAGACATGAACAGAACTGTATATGTAGCTGAATTATAACACCATCACTTAATTCCACTTGAAAATAATATTTCCAGAATAAAATTGTTTTATTTGTGAGTGCAACTTTTTCTGAGATGAAGTGTATTTCTCAATGTGCTAGGTGCCGGGCAAAGAGGTTAGCGATGCCAGGTGTGTCAGCTTTCACTTTTTGATGAAATGCATGGGAAAATGGCTTATACTGCAACGTTAAGAGGCGTTTGCAGAAACATTAACATCAGTACACATTAAGGCAATTCAGAAGAAATATAAGATATTTTATGCCATAATAACCGTTACCTGCATCGACGTAGCAGCAGTTTCGCAGGAAGCTAGAAAAATCAGGCAAATGCACTCAGGATCTCATACGATTTTACGAGGAATCTTTTAAATACCAAATTAGATGTCACACAAGGCACAAATGAATTCTCTAGCTACTAAATTGTTTACTGAAAATAGCAAGCAGAAATTAATTTTGAGAAAAATAATTTTATTTAGCAGAGTTAGAGTTGACTGGTGATAAGCATTTCATGAAATTACTGAGAAATTCATATAAGTATTTTCTAGGTTAACAGGAATTGCGAGATGTACAGGCCTTCTGTGTTGCTTTCCTTTTGGTATTTAGTACAAATTGCCTACGCCATCATACCAGTCTCCAGAAAATACAACATTTTTACAATTATAGTACAGCCAGAGAAAGGATGTCAGTATGCTTTTCATACGATTAAAGTTTACCTGGTAGTCAGTCTGATTAAAATTGCTGTAACAGAAGATGTACACAACAGAAAACACAAGTCTTATACAATTTGTACGAGAATGACCCACACCATACATAAGAGAAATGCACAATTACTAAAATATCATTGTGAATCATAGATAACTACTACCAAAGCTACAATATACAGAAAACTCTTAACGATATATACTGCAATTTTAATGAACTAGTGCATTTTGTTAGCAATATACATATATACAAACATACATACGTGGTCTATATATATATGTATATATATATATATATGTATGTATGTATGTATATATGTATGTATATGTATGTATATGTATATATATATATATATATATATATATATATATATATATATATATATATATATATATATATATATATATATATATATATATATATATATATATATATATATATATACATTTTGTAGGAACATCCTCATGCTAAGAATAGTACAAACATACTGGCCTTTATAGTAGACACTGATCCATGTGCATTTAAATTTGTGAAATATTTGGTTAGAATTTGAATAATTTACCCTGGTTGATAATTAACCACCTCTCAAGACATTGCCATTAAAATGGTTAATTATGCAAACGTGTCCATGAAACTGACTCAAGTAATTTGCACACATATTCACTCTCTCAGATAAATTGCTGGGCTAGACAGAGGTTGTGGTGGAACACTCACTTATTATAGGCCTCTGGGATTAAATTAAAGCTCTCCATTAAAACTTCTACTAGCGAGACATTGAATGGAAGTAATACTTGAATCATACAAAAGAGAAATCACACATCAAAAATCGCTGGTTCACTTAATTCAGTTAGAAATACTCCAAAAATTGATAGGGCTTTGGACTCAGTATCTAGTTGGAGCTTGCAAAATGTTCGCTTGCCAGGCGAAGTAGATCTTACCAGTTTTTCTCAGTGGCGCCGAGGTCATCTTAAGTGCACTAATGAAATCTAAAATAATCACCTGCAGGCCTCTTCTGTACCTGTCTGTGGTGAACCTGGCACTATTCAACTCTCCTGCATCCTAAGATACCTTATTGTGTGCTGGCGGACAGAAAAAATCTTAAACGACATTGCGAGCTAAACTTATGACTTATCATTCTTCAGTCTAGTTCAAGGGAGAATCCTCAATATGGGGTTCACACACCCACACTATCAGATAACCGGAAATTATTGTGACGTCTCTTCCCTGACGTCACGATGTGGAAAATTCTAGTAGGGAAGTCCGTTCTCTATGGCCTATACCTTCACCAGTTAAATAAAAATAATACAAAGAAATCACGTAGCTCCTGCGTTCAGTTCCGAATCAATGAAATTGATATAATAATAAATTACATCACAATTTCCATACAAATATGAATAAAATTTATATTTACATTTTTACTGACGAGGGGCGTTACTAAAATTTATACCAAAATATAACTTACCTTCTGGAGCTTTTGGTTACATTTTTACATGGATAGAAAAAAAATTACCTATCGATATTGACATTACACAGAGTAAACAAGTACAGTGACTAACAGACAAAAATAACTTTAAAAATCTGTTGTATCCTACCATTGCAGATTTATCCCCTTCATTCACTGTCAAAAAGGTTACTGGATGCAGAAAAAATATTTGACAGTGAATCTGGATCAGTGCCTTAACTCTTTGTTTTTTTAATTATGGAAAAATTTAAGTCCTATTGACGTAGATTACAGCAACAAAAAATACATGTTTACGTATTAAAATTTGCCAATAGGTGAAACACAATGAGAATTATAGATTTAAAATCATTCAACTTACAAGATAAAATATGACTCACTTGCAATAAATAAAACAATTACCTTAACAAGAAGTTTCATCATAACACAAATTATTACAAAAGCATACATTAATCATTTTCCTTTCTCAAAGTTCAGCTAGTAAACAAAAGAAGCAACAAAACTTATAAGTACATTATCAACAGGTTCATTATTAAATTCCTTACTCTTGAGCAAAATTTGATAGCGTTCCAGCGCCAAGTTGGCAGCAGAAATTCCCAGCAGGTATAGCGCTGTCTGCAACTGTGCGATTGATTTGACATCAGAAGGTCAGTAGTAATGGCTACACACCCGCGAATCGTCTACGTGCACCGGTGTAGCAGTGTAACCATCTATTTGTAGTTAATACATTGTGTTGGGCCGGTTAGTTTTCAGAAACTAACTCGGTGACATTTCGTTATGTAGAAAAGTACTGTTAAGCACACTCAGAACACAATAAACAATTTATAAAGTTTTCACTAGGCCACGAATGTTATTGTGTATTTTGAAGATGGCTTCCTAAAGCCCTCTTCACAGTAGCGTGAAAAAATTTGACGTCACATCAAACCAGCCAACTGTAGTTCATATCGCTGGCGACGAGCAACAGTTCGCGACGAGAACACTAGCCACAAGGCTGCCTTGCAGCGGTGGCGATATTGCTGATGACGTTAAAGGAAACGGCCCATCAGGAGCCAGAGTATGGAAAAGAAAGAAAATAATAATTTTCACGTTGTTTGTAAACAAGAAAAGGGAAAAAAAATAATGAACATTGTGACATGTTTTTTGTCTACGCATCTTGTGTTGAAAACTGTTGTAATATTGTTAAAATGAGTCTTGAAGAACTACTTATTCAAGCGTTGAAGAAAAGGCAATGTTTGTAGGACATTTCTAGCCGAGAATATAGTAATCAAACAGAAAAAAATAACTCTTGGATGGAGATAACCAGCAGTTTGGGTGTCCAAGGTAGGTTATTTTAACAAAGGTCTTATGGAATTTTTTACAAAACTGCAAACAACATTTTGTAATATTGTGTTAGGTGATACAGATTCTTGTGTTAATACCAAATGCTAGAAGAATTACTAGGTTCCGCACCATATATGTGCTATTATAACCACAGCAAACATGGTAATTTCTGTATACAATTGCTGTTAATGTAGCTGTTTGAGACCAATCACAATACAGCATAAAAAATGGACAAACTGTGCACAAATTGCATATAATTTGTGAATAATATGATGGCTTACCTTTCGTTTATTTCCATTTCAGAGAAATAAAAATGTTTATTTTTAGTGCTGTCTGTAAGAAAAACAGGCGATGCAGTGTTTTGGCAAGCACCAATAGAAATTGTGTGTTCTAATTATTATTTTTATTTCTAGCTAAGATTGTAACTTAGCTCTTACCTTAATATGCGTTAGTTAATGTAGTAAAAATAAAATGGCAGGCAGTAATGATAAGAGTAATTCTCTATACCAGGGATTCATCTGAAGTAAATGTTTCCAATAGAAAATAATGGTATGTATAGATAGTACTATTCATATTAAAACATAATCCTGTGGTCGTTTTAGAATATTTTTTATACGTGATAAAAAACATTAACGAGTGGAGGTATAAAGAGCAGGGAAATTGTGGGGGTAAAATACATAAATGGTAGCAACCTCTACATATCTGACTTGAATCCCCCACCTTCCCCCCAGACATCCACACATTTATTTTCAATTTGTATATCCCAAATATTCACACTCTGAAATCTGGAAAATGCCAGTTGTGAATGCACCTAAACTCTTTTCCCAGTGTATGTTACTGTTTTTGCACCAGAAGTTACCGGAGGTGAATTTTCCGTGCTATTGGTAAATGATAATGCAGCGTAGGTACTGTTTTACTTTTATTAATGGTGCTTAGCTGTTACAGTATGGTCTGGCAGCCACATGGCAATTTGTGTAAACAATGATGGGGTACCATTCTGTCTTTAAATTTTTGCTTCATGAGACATGCAACAACGTATATCTCAGAATCACAATTTTATTATAGTAAGCATGCATATTTCAAAAGAAAGCACATTCAACCTGCTTCATGGCAGTTTATGTAAACAATTAGGTTTTTTACTCGAAAGGCCTAGTAAAAGTAAATATCACAATTAATCAGAAGAAACATTTCTTTCAGATAGGCCTCTAGTCTAGATAATTACCAAAATAAGTTGACAGTCAATTGTGCTGCTTCTTTACTAAGTTAAATGGGTTGATTTGTATGTAACACTTGCGAGATCCATCTCGTACATCACATCATATCGTCACAGTGAAATTTATTTCAATTTTTTAAAGATAAAACAATAGTGATAACTTGCAAGCCTTAGTTCATGTTTATAGGCATAGGTGCTGAGGTACTATGTACAACGTATAACAAACGCATTTGTTATATTAGTAGCTGTGGAAAAACTACCCCGTGTTGGTTTTAAGCATCATTTATTATATTCTTCAACATACATCATTGCATGTATTGTAATATAAAGCTTGTAGTCCTGAAATATAAATTATACTGCAGCACAGTACGAGTGTCTGTCTGTTTGCCTATCTTAAAAAAAAATATGTAGACTGTATCAAAATAATGACTATTGTCAAAAACCCTTGAAAAATATTATTTGAGTTCACTAGTAATTTATGTTGTATTAAACTAGAAAATTTAGTTTAGTTTCGACTATATGTGATGTTTAAATCTATTCCACTATTTAACGATGATGAAATGTGCTTTCATTAAAAATGCAATTAAATTATTCATTGTGAACATGAATGTTAGATTAGTTATACTGAAGTTGTACATGTTTATTTCACAGTAGATATCTGCAAGTCCGAATGGAAGAACCTCAGAGACACGTACAGAAGGTTGAAACGTGAAAAACCTCGCAGCGGAGATGCAGGTCGAACCAAACAATCAAAATGGCCTTATCTGCAAATGTTAGAATTCTTGAATGAAACAATGGACATTCCTCAGTACCGTATTGACTCGTGTATAGCGCACACTCGTGTATAGTGCACACCATGATTTTTGCAACAAGTTCCAGGGGAAAAATTCTTAAAAATAAAATTGCACCAAATATTTGTGGCGCCCTGCTAGTAAGTATGGAACAAATTATTCTTTTTTACATTAATGTGTGGTGATTGTGGCATGTTTGGAAAATACTTTAATTTAATAACTTGGGTGCAAAAAGCAAAAATAAAAAAAATTCCAGAACCATTACGCTCCTACTACTTAACATTTCCGGCTTCGTTTTTATTTTTTCTCCTTTTAGAAGTGACCGGCTTTGTTTTTTGCTGTGTTAGAATGTCACACTACCTTTCTCTAAAAAAAGGTCTCCCTGTCCCTCCTATCTCGAACATGACTCACTAGCCTCTGTGGCAGAATTAATGACTGGCAACATCTGGGTGTTTTACTAGAGGGAGGGGGCTGTAAACACAGTGGCAGCTCTGGTTTGCAGCATGACAGGATGCCATTAGTTGATGGCACGAGGAGGGTGGAGGCAAGCGGCATTGCGACCTACACATAACTGAAGGGTCGCTGAGAGAGAAGGGAGAGGAGTGATGTAAGAGCGAGAGATGAGACAACAGACAGTCCTGCCACTTCCCTCAACATCCCGGGACAATTTATGGCAACCAATCCCCCTTGCTCTTTTTTTTTTTTTTTGTGTATAGCGGGCACCCCAGAAATTTTTTCCTTCATTTGAGGAAAAAAGTGCGCTATACCCGAGTAAATACGGTATGCATGTTTTAATGTAATTATCACGACGGGCTGTAATATTGTCTTCCTTTATAGTTATTGTGCTTAGAAAAATGTTAGTACAAGCTCAAAATTTGTTCACCATTTCCTGTTATCTGTTTTTCCTAGAACATCGTCTAACATTTCACTTGAGATGCTGGAAGAAGCAATGGACTCACCAGCAGTAGGCTCTGACATTGAGTGTTCGCAGCAGACCGACATAGATAATGGTAGTGGGTCATCAGGTGGCTCTCCATCACTTGCATGTCAAGCAGCCCCAACTTCTACAAGTGGTACTTACAAACAAGTTTAATAATGTTTTGAATAATAAAATTCTCAATTTTTTGCTTAATCTAAGTGTTTGATTTATATCTTATGATTTCAGCAAAGAAAAGAAAAAGTATTGATATCAGAACGCAAGTTTCAAAAGAATAGAGAGAATCGAGGCCAGAACCCAAAAAAGAATACATACAGTCAGAGCTATTCTGCATGAGTTTGGCAATGTACATGAACTGCCTGTCAGACAGAAAGCGTCAAAAGTTACAGATAGACATAATGAATCTGTAGTGGAAATGGGAGATGAATAAATTGTAAGAATCTATTATCTTATGTTTTATTTAAAATGCATTCCTTTCTCAAAACAGAACCTCTTTTTTTCCCAATATACCATTTTTTTTTTTCCCATGTATCATATTTCCTACACTCTACAGATCTGCTGAATCATTTAAAGTGTTAAAGTGATTGTTTTCTAAAAAATGTTTTTTCCGGGTGCATTTGAATACTGATTTTAAAAAAAATTTATAGTATTTTTTGATTAGCTGTACTGAAATATTTCTGCAGTTGGTGGGCAACAGCGCCGAGACTTACAGAAATTGTAATTAATGTAAAAAATGCATGCTGTCATAAGTAAGATACACTACATACAATCTTCCTATCAAATATAAAAATCAAAGTATATCTACTCTAACATTATAAAATATGCATTTCAAATAATAAACACTTTGAACATTTTTAAAATACATGTTCCACAGGATTTTGCAAAATTTGTTACAGCTTGAAAATAATTTACATCCTTTGACACATTATGATACAGAATTTTTAAAAATACTAAATGTTATATGTATATTGTTGAAAACCATAATATTGGAATTTTAAGACTTTTATCCGAGACATAATAATGGCAACAGTCAGTTAAATATTCAGCTATATAGGCTGTTCACTGTAAACTCAGCACTTCTGAAAACCCTCCCTAAGATCTATTTGCATGTACATTTTGTGTGTATGTGCGTGTGTGTGGTGTGTGTGAGAGAGAGAGAGAGAGAGAGTGAGTGTGAGTATGCTGATCACTTTATCCATGCATCAGTCAAGTGAAAACTGTGAAATTATTTGGAAAGTAAATATTTCACAAATTTACTTATTCTTGCAATTACATGCACTAAAAAATACACAAAGTAAACGCATTCATGTCTGTATTCACAAATTTTTATCGAAAATTTTTATTTTGACATTAAGACAGGGAACTACTACCTTCCCTCCATTGTTATCGACTTCACTAGGCACTTGCCAATCATGAGACAGTTAAAATATATTCAATTAGAAGTAGTAATGTTTATAGAGGTTGATTTCGAAAGTGCTCAAATAACCATGAACAGCTTACCAGCATTTGTAACCTACCAATGTGTGAGACGGGCATCTTGTGGGAAATATTTCAAGTATTCACCATGCAGAAGAGTTCGAAATCATTGAAATGACAACATGCAAAAAAAATATGTGATTTGATCAAATACACGTTTCTCCATTCCTAACTATATGCGAGGCAGAACATTCCACTGCCGTAGAACAGCATCTTCAGCTGCAAAATATTGTTCAAAGGTATTTCTCATTGCAATTGCATTAGCAACACACTGATTTCTGGCAGCTAAGGGTATGTTTCGCATGGCACCATCAGGGACATTTTCTCTCCAAGCACCTGGCACAAGAACTCCCAACAGCATCATCTTCATCTGCCAAGCCTCGAGGGCAGTATCACTGACGATTGTTGAGGTTTCTCTTCATTAACCAATTATGAAGGCACACTGAAGCCTTCACAATCCTACAGACTGTGCTCGGCAGGGTATGCGTTGGGCATCCGAAACAGAAGGTATCATCTGTAAAAATTCACTAAGTAATTATTATAAGATAAAATTTGCAGAAGACATATTATGTTCTAAATGTTTAATCAATATAAAATATAGGAAGCAAAAAAAAAAAAAAAACTGGAAAATAATCCTGCAGTGGATTTTACATTTCATTTCGTACTGCCCCAAAGATTTTTATTCAGTGGAATGGCAACTATCTCTTAGTTTCTTAGCAATTTACAAGCAAAGAGGTAGTTACAGATCTAAAGACACATTGAGGGGGCTACGTGAGGAGTGAGATACTGTGTGTTGAAACTATATGCTCATCAGCATGCATCACGTTTTCACACAACATATAAATTTCAATACATGATAGATAGTCTATTTGGATAGACTTTTTATTAATATGTTAGTATAGTACTATTAACATTAATTATTTAAAGGACAATATATTGTACCGTATAAAATTGAGCTTCGAGGGAGAGCTCAAGCCCCTCTCAACACCCCCCCTCCCTTCCACATTATGATTCCACCCCTGCAAAGTTGAGAAAAATTTTGGTGGCTCTAACAACAGGGTCTTGAGAGCCAATGAGAGTGAAATGAGGTGAGAATGGAGCATCGCCAGAATGCAAGGATGGAGGAAACGGGAGATCCTGAGAAGCCTTGCCAGGAATAAAATTTGGCTCGTTTGGTTGGTGGATGGTGAGCATTATAGACGCACCACCATGGGCTCTATAGCAATGACAACAGGGTCAATATGTTTTAAATCAAAAGTGTTTTGTAGAAGGTATCAGCTGTGCAACTGGGTACAGTAGTACACCAAATTGTTTCAGAAATTAACAGAACCAAATTTGCATTACATTTGATCACAATGTAATTAATTACAAAACTCATCAATAAAGAGGCAATGTCCATTTTGGTACATACCTTCAATACGTACAAGTAAGCTACAAATGTTACAATAGGTTTTTCTTGTTCCTATGATTACTTCAGCATGCATTATGAAGGCTATTTAAGAGCTGCATTATGAAGCAATGTAAAGGATGAAGTCAATCTTAGTGGGAATGAGGGTTTGCACATGTATTGCACCTTGGGGAATTTATAATTTGTGTCTGAATCACTGTTAGTTAATAGCTTAACACAACTCTGGAATGATTTTAACTCACCTATTATCCCACAGGGATGAAACCCTACTCGTTTTGACTCCTAGCCCACATCTGTTATTGCACTTCAATTTATTGCTTGTAAGGGCCTTTTTTCCATGTCTGCTAAGGGGGGTGTAAGCCAAACACTTGTTTCATTTCATAATGTATCATTATCACAGGGTTTGGATGAATACAACTGTATGAAATCTAGTGTGTGTGAATCTGCTGCATTATTTATTTGGTTGCATAACAGACAACTTTAAGGTGATGGGCCGTCTAACTCGTCTGGCCAATAAGGCCTCATATAAGTAAGGCTCTTAGCAGAACTTGAAATGTGAAAAGTAAGTATAATTATTGGCATTCTGGTATGCCAAAACACATCAGAGTTGGCAACTACAACTTCATATGATCACAAGATTACCAGCCCAGGCTCTTTCACCGTGCCCTCAGATGTACCATGAGTATCATGTTAATCAGTTTCTTTAATGATTAGCTGGTGTCCAGGGAACTACCATCAATCTCACTAACTGTGAAACTTAGCAGGTCATACAATCTCTTTCACAATAACAGGACACTTAGAATGCCTGCCAACTTCAGCATAATCCTGTGATGAGCCCAGGGATGCATCAACTTGTGAGCATTTACCCCTATTTTATACTGATTAAGGCTAACTCAAAGGAAGTACATAAACAATTGGAATTTGTCTATTTATAACCATTGAATTTCCAAGAATTTAGCCTCTGCTTAGCTTTGTCTACATTGGTAACATTGATTTTAAAAAAAGTTTCTAGGAGAGTGAGCAATTTGTTTTTGTTTTGCCATGGTAGCTGATGTAAATAACAGCAATCAATTTGTTTTATTGAAGAAGCAGTAATTGTAATAAACCTGAACACACTCCAACGACGTACCAAAATTCCAAAAATGTTTATCTGACACACACCTTGCTCGACTGTGTCTGTAATTGTAAATTCTTCTGATGATGACAGCCCTCTATCTGGATAGGGTCTCATTAAATTTTCCTTTAAAGGAAAAGCAGCAGCATCTGCAACAATGACATGTGGAGCAACTTTTTCACAGTTTGGTAGTGTTCTCGGAGGAGGAAAGTGTAGCTGTCTGTTGTTAAATGCCCTACCAAATCTGCTGACTGCGAATATGGCTCCATCACAGTGCCTGCCTAGAGCAACTATGTTGACAATGGTAAATCAGTGTCTGTAATTATTTTTCTGTATAAGTCAAATGATTAAGAATTGCAATAACATGCCTGTCCTGTACTGAATATTACGGTTCTGCTTACCTGGCATCACACAGTACCAGCATAACTATACTATGCGACGACTTGTAATCAAAATATGCTGACCCAGCATTCGCTACTTTTAGCCAGTTCTCTTCATTTAATTCCATAAACACGAATGGTTTAAGGACAATTCATATAAGAAAGGGTTGTTTGTTTCTGCAATGGCTTGTGAAAGTGTTGAGAGGCCTACTCTGAATGAAAATGCCAACAATGTAAAATCATTCTCCGATGCAAGGTACCTGAAAAAATATTGGATAATTAGTCAAATTTAAAACAATCTCATGTATGTACTGTATATTTTACTTACATTATTCTGTTTTAAAATTGCAGTTTCTGCACTAGAAATTCAATGTATAGAGTTATTGACAGTCTTTCTGCAGGGTTCAGTGGTAGCTGGCGAGAATTTTTTTTTGTAACAAAGGGCCAACAATTTTCAGCAATGAATCAAATTGATTGGGGGAGATGCTCATGTAAACAAAATTATTATTGTGGTCTCCAAATCACATTTCAGAGTTTAGATTGTGGTAATCTCCATGTCCCAATCTGTTTTTGTTGGTTGCTCTTGTATGCCATCGTCTGTTGTCATTTAATAATAATGTAGCCATAAGCATTTTCCATCTGTGAAGATTTAATACTTCATGATTCCTTTCAATATTTCAGCACATCAATGTATGTGGCACAAAACAGCGACTTTAAAGTACCGGCAAAACTATCTATTTATGTGTTGTCATTGTCTCCCAACAAGTGGTAGGCAGGGTCAATATTTTTTCCCCAAACTATATTGCATCGTGCTATTGTGAAGGACACTTCTGGTGATACTTTGTGTCATCGCTGCCTTTCGCTTCGTCGCGTCGTGCTATTGTGAAGAGGGCTTAATGCTTAACAGTTTTTTTTTTTTCCACATAGAACCTGTGTTGTTTACATTTTACTTCACTCATGTCGGCGTAAATGTTCAGTCACTTTAATCTGCTTGTTTGGTGTGGAGTGCCTGAGTGTTAATGTGTAAAATTCCTCACTATCAACCTTTAAATGTGATTTCAGGGGGGTGATTAACGGCAATGTAATTAATGTCTAAGCGCGTTGCCGAGCTAATCATCACTTCTAACAAGTAAATTCTGAAGACCCTGACGTCAACCTAGGGGATTTAGAGTGCGTTGTAGGAAAATCTATTCCTATTATCCTAAGCACTTCTAAGACAATCCCAGCAATGTGTTGTATTCAACAATGCACTTGTACAGTAAAATAACTTTTGTGGCCTCTTAGTAATGTTGTGTGTGAACTCTTGTATTACTAAAAGCCCCTTCAAACCATGCAGAATATCATCCAACGTGTTTTGTTGTCGGCGTCTTCATTCTCTCTTGCCCTGTTTTCGTGTTGACATGGCCAACTTCTTACGTCTTACACGTCCTTCTTTCCTTACGAAATGTGACTTCCGTAGGTGTGTTCTTCGGAGTCGTACAGGTTTCTGACAAAACCTAGGCAAAACAGCAGGGGCTTCTGTATTTGCCTTTGGCGAGTCAAATAAAGGACGGACAAAACACTTGCTTCAGTTCTTACTACATGTGATTGTTCTGTTGGTGATGACTTATCCTGGAACAGCTGTATGGGTAATTGACTTGCCACTTCAGATTTTAAATTAGGTGCAATTACATCAAGCCTCAAACTAAGTGCAATTTTCTCTTAGACTGCATCAACGTGCACCAGCATTTCGTGTACATTAGTTTGTATTATAGCAATACTTTCCTCAGTAGCCTCTTGAGAGTGAGAAATTCTCTCATCTACTCTAACTTAGTCATTCAAAACACTCACGCAGCTCTTCTGCTTTAGTCGCTTGGTTTGACTGTCCTGTTACCAATTCCTCAACATTGTTTTGAAGTGCCGCTACCGAAACTTGAGTGTCAGCTAGCTGGTAGGTTAAAACAGCACTCACACCTTAGCAGCAGTGCGACTCCCCTCTTCTTGTCACACTGTGAGAACAGGAACAGTGTGTCTGCTGCAATATTTGTGTACTTGCTCTTAAATTAATGCTTGATTTACTAATTAGCAAGAGCAGTAGGACACTTCAGTTTCTGCTTATTTAGAAAACCAGTGTGTTACCATTTGACAACTGATTAAAACTGTACTGAAACTTCTTATTTGATAATGTTCTGCTGATTATGTAAGCTAGAATAACTCAATAGGGAAATTACTGGAAAAGCACTAAAATTGAATTAAAATTTCTTTTAAATCTCAAACAAAATTTAAACAGTAAAACCCTTGCAATTACACTGGACCTGTTATCAGTATCATTACTAGACCCATTATGCACAGCTGCTTCTGGAAATTTAGTTAATTTTATTCAAACTGAAATTATTAATTTTGGTTAGCCAGTGGTAGATTAGTTTGCATGAGTTCTGGTTTACAAGGTACTCTTTGGGGAAAAATGTATAGTGATTTTAAACGTACTATTCACGTGTGACATGAGATGAATAATTGACTTATAAGTCGTGTTATAGTTGTGGATCAAATCCACTTTTCAAAGCAATGTCACTCTGACAATTAGATCCTTAATTATTCTCTACAAGGTTTAATTTAATTAGCAAACATGAAGACATTGATCCTGGTACTACCTGGGATCATTGTTGCTGTTGTCAGGGTAGGCTTATATTACTCTTGACATATATACATTTTACTATCAGGCCTCTTCATTTGCATGCCTGGCTATTGACAAGAACTTTAAACTTGATTTGAAACGCATGCAACAACTATTTACTACACTTTGTTGCACTAAAACAATGATTCAACAGGACTGCCCTCCCGACATGTCCTTCCACATGTAAGCCTAAACCCTGAGAGAATGTTTCTAACAAAGTCAGCAACGAACTGTCAGAATTTTGGTGCAATACCTACGTAACCAATCACAGACAGACCTCCGAAAAGGATATTCTTGAAATAAGGATACATAAGCAAGTAGCATACAAAACAGGCCCAAGATCAGCTGATCTCCCACCTGTGACCTACAAAACATAAACAAGACGTTGCATGCACTCTCCTCTTTGACTTCACATACCCTCTAAGATTTGCGAATACTGATGATCAGGCCAAACTAAAGAAAATACAAATTTAAGTCATCATATTGATGCCGTCGGGTGAGACACGAGACAATTATGATACACTTTTACCTGGTAGGTAGACGCCAGCAGTGTTTCCCATACACCGCACTTTGAGACTCAAGGGTGCTGTGGGTTCTATGCGTTCATCTCATCTGGGCGTACTTACAAAAACACTTTCAATACTAAACATTGCAATGTAGAACGCTTGGAGAAAGCTGGGTTCAACGCTACAAGAATATAAGTTTACACTAGTAAGATTGTTTTTATTTACGCCAGTTGTATCATGCCAAAGAATGAGTTTTACATGTAACACTCGGACATGACTAGCCAGTTCCGGTGAGTGATTCCCCCAGCACGTTACTTTGCTTGCGCACTCCTAGCTGGGTGATCCTCCATGGTGCGTGATAACACAGTCTTCATAAGGTAAGGGTTCTACAACCACTGTGATGGACTATAGATTTTACCCAGAGATGGGGCATGGAGTATGAACACGAACTTTACCACATGCGTTTATTTTAGTCACTAAGGCCTACTCGTCAGGACACGTCCCCGAACCATGTGTTGTGTGACGACGGTCAATACACAAAGCGGGTTAGGATGGAAAATAGTAATGCCGTACAAAAATACATAAATATCACTGGGTGAATATGGGGCATGACATGAACAGGCAAAATAAACACCCAGATGCGTGAAAACAGTGGCGCGGATGCCACTGAATGAAGTTCTTAGCAGACCACGTGTGCAGATGGAAAACTTATTAGTTTATGTTAAAATTTAGCAAGAATTGTCGGCCAAAATTATGGCAGTATTCAGAAAAATATTCCTGTTAAGAAACAAGCATACAAGAGCTCGTAGCGTGCTGGATGGTGGGAAAATCCAAACGTGTGAAATGACCGCATGGTCATACACAAAAAGCATAAAACATCAAAATACATGAACCCTGCGTGAAAAATAATACATATTACCCTGAGATCAATTGAGGCGCACACGATGGAATAAGAATCAGCCCTCTAAACACGGCGATGGCGCGGATACGGACTTGGTGGTAGCTAACTACGTGGCTGTGGGCGCTGTGGCCGTAACACAATTAAACATGATAAAAACCCTGAAATACATACATACAAATATTACCCTTGAGATTGCTTGTCGCAATTAAACAGAAATTACGATGAATAGCCCTTAACACGGGCGGGTGGCGCCTGATATGCAAGTTGCGCAGTCCGTGTGGCCTCTCCAACATGATCTCCTCTCATCTTGTTTAAATTGAGAAAGCCGCAAGGGCTGCAAATTATTAAGTTAAGTGGATAGCATTACGTTGGGGGATGTCTGGCAAAACATACGTGAAGCAAAGTTTAACCGGTATACTAAAGTGCACTATGGAGATCTAACTCAGTGCAATAATATGATGTGCATACGTGACAGCATCTTACCTCTCCAGCTATCCTAGAACGACTGCCCAGAGGCAGGGGTCGTGCAGACCTACCATGGCTGCCTATGGGGTTCACACAAGTGGAAGTGCTATGCACGCAGAGTAAAATATTAATATTTGTAATTTAAATGGCACAAAAGCATTTTTAGTACATTTTCACAACGAGACTGTTAATACTGAATTTATAGTGTTCTTTAAATGTCTTTGAAAGGCGTCTTAGCCTGAATACGATTGTCCTGTTCTTTGGCGACGCGCGCACTTTGAATTTGAACATTACATAAACACTGAAATACAAACATTTTACACTTATGCAAACAATTTTGGACCCTGAATGAAATTCATATCACTGAAAGAAATTATCCCGTTTTGTAAAAGTCCGTGCAGTGGTACCGCAACGTGTTTACCACCACGTGTTCTGCTAGTGGTGAGCGCCATCACAGTCTGACTGCTGCTGACTCTTAGCCGGGGCATTGTACATATAAATAATTATGTTCGGTGCACTCCAAACATTAAAATATAAATGATTAATTTTACCGCCCATTACTTTTAAAACATAATGAATGCTTTCAGCATACTTTCAAAAATACTTAGTAACAAAAATAATAATAAAAAAGATTACGCTTTCCTGCTCGAACATTAAAACATAACATAACGTCAAAATTAATGTAAACATTATATCCATTATTAACAATGTCTTCAAAATGTAGAATAAAAATTATAAACAAACTGCAAACACGTTAAATATGCTGTGCAAAATATAAACAACAAATGTAAACAATAAACACACAGCATAAATATCATGTAAATAGAAGGAGAAAAAAAAAATACTCTGGAGCAGTCTGACATGTTTCAAATTTTGTAAACTGTCAACTTTTAAAGATACAATAATATGACAGTCCATTCACGACTGGAGCAGACTTTCTCAGAGTCCTGCTAAATATCTACTTGTAGGCCTGTTTCGTATCCTTCCACCAAATGTAAACAAACATTACCATGTTGCTGCCATGTAGCATCTGTCAAAATCAATGTTTACATTCCATTGTTTGTTCATGTGTTCGTATACTTTCGCTACACCTAAACATAAACATTGAAATGTTATTTCTACTTTTATACCTTTCAAATGTGTTGTTTACTGTTTAAAGCTTTTAAAATAATTCTGTCAAATTCCAAAAACCATTCCATACGAATATTTACAGTTTAGGCATATAATATTATTTAGGTCAGCTTTATGATGTTTTTAAAAATGCCTGAATTGACTATAGTTCTTATGGTTATTTTACGTTGTTAACATATTTGTTTTCCACAACATAGCACATCACGCATAATGTAAGTTAATATTTTGCCGCAAGTGTGTCTAACAGTTACAACTGCGGGGTAAAGAACTATAGTATTTAACCTTTTGTTATTGATATGTGTTGGGTTATTTCTTTAAAAGGACAGCCTCAGTTGGAATAAATATTAAAACGAAGGAGCAACCAGCCCAATGAAAAAGACACATTAAATTCAAGCACGCAACTCGTGTCGCTTATTTTTTGTCATACAAACTTAGCAGTGAACATGCACACAAATAAGCCTATGGTAACTTTTATTCCGCTCATATTTCTATCTATTGCTACTTACTGTTTATTAGGTTTATTGACATTTATCGGGCTGAGCTTAGTATTTTGTTGGGATTGTGGCAAATTACGTTACACGACTGTGTTTTAAACACCTAGGGCAAAGGTACAACGTTGTGATAAATAAACAGACGTGGATGTAAATAATTAACTTAGTCAAAAAAACAGTTCACAATTAAAACCTATAAATAGTGCACATCAAATATTTGAAATCACGTGCATACACGCAAGGCCAGCGTAATAACGACCACCACACAGCAACGCCATGCCATTTCACACGCAGCGGTTAACAAAACACATGTTAACCGTATATTTATTACTGTCGTGGAAACACAGATTTATCACAACATCGTAACTTGCCTAGATAGATTAAAAAAACACAATGTCTACAAACGTGATGTAATTTGAAGTATTTTTTGGAGTAGGTACAAGTTACACTTTGTTCGATAAAGAGCAACATGCCAGGTCATGGTTTGCCACATCTGCCAACTTCAGAGATGGAAATCGTCCCACCATCATACCCATATATATTAAAATAAGTATTCAAATATTAAAATCTCTTTTCAGTTGTAAATTACAAATTCAAAATCATTATTTTGCTATAATAAGTATAAAATATGCTAACATTTTAATCCTGTATATTTTGTCTGCTACTTAACGATGCAAAATTTCCGGAAGGGGGGGGGGGGGGGAGAGAAAAAGTGAGAGTGAGCGACAAGCCTCGCCCAGCCGACAGTTGCTTCCTCAAGCGATGAAACAAACACTGTGTCACTAGGGCTTACACACTATATTTTGCACTGTTATTTTAACCTGTAACAATGAAATATGTTGCCTTCGGGGCTACCTAAATATTAAAATATTTCAACAGGCAACGTTTAATTTACAAATAACATACCAAAAGACTATGTTAAAACAATATTTATCTGTGAACTTTTTATTGCTAATCATTGCCAACACATCCCTGCTCTCACTGTTGTTAATTCATATTTTATACGAAATAAATATTACAAGTTATAGAAGATATTAAGGTAACGTTTCATTTATTCAATATTACAGTACTCTAACATTAATCACAGTGTTTGTGGAATGCAGGTTATTTAAAAAATAGGTTGATATGTTACACCTAGAATGATTTTTCAAAGGTTCTTTTTCAAAAGTCTGTTCCAGTTGTTAATGAACTACTATAGTGATATAGTTAAAGAGTTCACTTTTCTATATATCTAAATCTGCACTCAATTTACAATTATTAACATCACACTAATAGACACTTTGGCATTTGTTTCACAAGTCAAAAAGTTCATAAGTTTTATTTACATTTGATCCAAAATCGTTTCCATTATTATTTCAAATATCAATAATTACCTTTAAAATGCTTCATAGAATTTTAAAGTAGTGACCTTTCAAATTGTTGGTCGATATCTCAAACATAAGCAATATTTCATTCATTTAATTTTACTTATTGTGACATAAATGCTTATATGGCTGATATGTGTATTGCAGAAATTTAAAGGATGCCAGGAAACTATTTTTTTATCCATACCTTACTTGTAATTTATGATTTTACTTACCACAGTGACTGTGTGGATATTGTATATTCTGGAGTAATTCATATCTAATGACTGCAGGCTCTTAATCAATACCAATAACAACAAGCTTTCCAATTAGTCACATGAGCTGGCTGCACACACTATGATGTGCCCTTATGTATCTGTAACATTTTTTCCAGGCAGGAGTTGCCTTGACCAATGAGGAGATATCGAGGTACAGCAGGCAGATAATCATGCCGGAGATAGGTCCAAGGGGTGAGTCTGTTGGGAGATGCAACCAGTGTGATGTGGGTCATGGCAGGTTGACACCTGGCTGATGTTTTTTTTTCCAGGGCAGCTGAAACTGAAGACAATGTCAGCGCTAGTTGTGGGAGTGGGTGGCCTTGGGTGTCCAGCTGCTCTCTATCTTGCTGCAGCTGGTGTGGGTGAGTGCCTTATGCAGGATTAACAATAGCGCGATGAGCATGACATGATGATGGAGCACGACAGAAATTTGTATAATTAATACTTTATTCACTGTTCACAATACCATGACTATACACAGTCGAATCACATTATTATGACTACCTGCTAGTATCCAGAGTAACTGCCCTTCGCAGCAAGGACAGCAGCTAGACCAGTTGGCAGTGATGCAGTTAGGTGCTGATAGGTCTTCACAGGTATCTGGAGCCATGCTGTCTGCAGTGCATCCCATAACTGTTGAGGGTGCGTGACGGAGGAGACAGGTGGTGAACACGATGATTGAGATGGTCCTGCAGATGTTCAGTTGGATTAAGATTTGGGCTGTTTGGGGGCCAGGGAAGAACTTTGAAGTCTTGATTGTGCTCTTCCAGCCACGTGCAGACACCTCTAACAGTGTGGCAACGCACATTATCGTGCTGGAAGATTCCATCCTCCCGCAGGAAGACAATCATCACGTACGGGGGGATGTGATCGCCGAGGATAGATTCATAACCAAATTTATTAATAGTGCCTTCCACATAGATAGTGAGACGTAGAGAATACCACAAGAAAATTCCCCAGACCATAAAACTGCCTTGACCGCCTTATGTTCGTCCAGCAATGGATGCAGGGTGTTGGTTCTTGGACGTGTCTCGCTGGAAACACTGACATCCATCCGTTCTATGCAGCTGAAAACATGACTCGTTTGAGAAGGCTACCCATCGCCAATCAGCAGCTTTCCAGTCGCCATACTGTGAGCAAATTCCAGTTGTTTTTGTTGTTGCACTTGTGTTAGCATGGGTGCAGTCGCCCTCCGCCTACTCCAGAGCCTCATTTGCAGAAGGGCTCGCTGAAATGTTGTGGAAGACATATGTCTAAATGCTCTCTGGTTCATTTGGACGGTGAGTTGTTCCACTGTATCCTGTCGGTTAGCCTTCACGCACTGTCGTAGTCAACGTTCATCTCGGATATCAGTGGCACGTGGAGCTTCGCAGTTTCCACAACTGTAATTCCCAATGATGCCATTCGTCAACTCATGATACACCTTTACCACAGAGGCACGTGAACAGTTCACAAACATTGTTTCCGAAATGCTGCGCCCTTTGGCCCAAAAGCTGATGATCATCCTTTTTTGCATCTCGGTTAAATTGCTTTCCTTATCCATACAAGCAGGAAGTGCACTGTGTACAGCCAGCCTGTCGGTCACATTATATACCCGCTTTACTATCCCACGTCAGGGGCCATATGTCGTGGGCTATGCGCTGCATATGGCACTTATAGCAGGTGGTCATAATAATGTGATTCGGCTGTGTATGTGTCCCACAAGTATTGTAATTGGCTGTGTAAAAACCCAAAAATGGAAGGTTACTCATATAACTTCCACTATTTATGTCATGAACTCATAATAAATAAATGATTCTTCATTGTGGCAAAATTTAAATGCAAACAACAGTGTATTTAACAAGAAGTTAGTGATATAATGAACCTACTTTCCTCAACATGGGTGCAATTAATTTTTTAATAATTTCTTAAAAGCTGAGTTGGTGGATAGGACTTGTATCATTGAAGCAATATCATTAGAGATGAAACCAGAAACATATGCAACAGTAGTGAGGCAATTTCAAATGCACATGTGCCCTACCCAGGACTTGAACCCAAAAAACCTTGTACCATAAGCTAGTGTACAACCAACTGCATTACAGATGTTGAATTGGAGCATCAACTTCATTATTAGTCTAATGTTTTGAATGATAGGATTTACTAACCTAAAATATTTACAGGGTCCTCATTTCAAAAACAGGTAAGTTTAAATGACCTATCATAGCACTACTCGTGAGAAGAATTAGGTGAAAATTGCTTGATTGGTCCCTGAGATATTGCATAAAACATTCATATTTTTCATATGACAATCTTCATATATGGAAGACAAAAATTTATGTATTATCAAATTTGATGATTGTGTACTGCAGGTATACAAAGTTAACCTAAAATCAATTACATAGTTTTGTAGACATAGCACACTAAGTTATAAAAATTTTATAGCAAACATTATGAAAATGTGTGTCACTCTTATATATATATAATATATATATATATATATATATATATATTATATATATATATATATAATATAATATATATATATATATATATATATATATGGCATATCACAGTAAAATTTCTTTACCGAATTTGGTAAGAAAGGGTTAATTGTTTCCCGAGATGTGACATAAAAACTTAATTTATGTTGTGGGACTAACTTACAAAATGACTGAGAAATGAGCCTCTGTATAGACAAATTTGATGTTTGTAATTGAAGGGTACAAAGAAAGAATGATCATGGTCAAAATAATAATTTTCTATTTACTGTGCTAATGGATACTTCAGGTAGGAATGTATGGCCACATGCTATTCCTACAGTAAACTAACAATCTGTGTTGCTGTAAAATACTTTACAAATATCTGTATACACAGAACTATCTATCAGGGTCACATACGAACACAGTGACGCACAGTGCCGTGCCTGTCTCAATAGGAGCGTTGCCTACCTCAGTCTGCTGTCAGTTTGTGCAGTGTGTTGGTGTGTTCTGTCCATGCTCTCTTTTTTCAAGTGCTTAAGTGCAGTTATCCTTTACCTTTAATCATGAGTGCCGATGAAAGTAATGATGGGGAAGTAGTTGATGTGAGTGGATCAAGAAAGAAGCAGAAGTATGGCAGTATGTTTGAGGCATCGAAAAAACTGAGGGACATAACTTACGAAACAGGTGATGATTATTGTTGTATACGTTTAAAATGTTTCGAAAAATGAATGAGACTTGTTGATTCAGAATTTTAATGACCTAGGCAGTAGAAACTCCCAAAATTCTTTTGTGTCTGATTTGATTAGTGTAAATGTAATCAAACAGAGGCGGCCAAGGCAGGCTGAGCAGAGTACAAGGTTGAATGAGTTTTCATATGCATGCAAAGTGCGTGTGAATAGAGAAAATTGTCTTGCTGACGTTCCTGTTTGCTTTAAGGAATTTTCATCCATATTTGGTGTTACTAATCGCCGCCTTCAAACGATTAAGTTTTCTCTTGCCACAACTGGAGTGGCACCAGTTGACAAATGAGGAAAACATGAAAAGAGGGGATGAAAGAAATTACCTGATGCTACATATGAGACGATGGACAAGTTTTTCAAATCACTTAAGGGTCGCAAAGCCCATTACAGTTTGAGAGATTCAAGAAATATATATCTCCCTGAAAATCTAAACTACATAAAACTGTTGGGCATGTTTCTTGAAAGAAACATTGGCATTGAAATCTCATATGAAAAGTTTAGATTACACGCACAAAACTATAACTTTTCCTTGGGTTACCCACGCACTGATATGTGCAGCACATGTGATGCTCACAAAGCATAGGAAGCAAACATTGAAACTTTAAAAGTAAATGCTACAGATTTGAATGAGATGAAACAGCTTGAAGACCAGTTGAAATCATTACACACAGAAATGGAGCTGCATAAAAGACAGGCTGACAGTTTTTACAGGGAGAAACGATTGGCAAGGAAGCAAGCTAGAAAGGTTAAAGAATTTGAAGCAATCACAATGGATTATGGTAAAAACCTGCCTATTCCTAATATTTCTACAGGAGAAGTTATCTAAGTCTACAGATCCCAACCTTGGTCTAATGGCATACAGAGCGACCCCACTAGTCAGTGTTTTCGTTGGCAGAATTATTGTTCTGGCGAAAGCTACGCACTGTTCTGCTCTAGAAGGCAGACTAATATAATTAATATACTGAAGTACCACAGAATGCTTATAGGCGAATCCGCCATGTAATACTCCTTCTTGAGAGCTATACTTACTTCTATACTTGGACTCTCACGACAACATAATAATTCACTCTATGATGGTAATGTGGGGGTAGCAATTACTTCTATACAAATAAGGTAGGCGACACAAGTTTTTATAAAACACTGCAGATTTATTCACTCAATTATACACAATCTGGATACTGAATTATTGTTTGATTAACACAATGCAGACTCCACACAATTTAATTTGATCACTAATTTGATTACTGGTTCCTCTCAAAGGAGTCCCTAGCCTTAAGTGAGCTGATTGCGCTCGTGACTATAAGTACCGCCTTAAGGATTCTCTCAGCCTAGACCTGCACCATAACTTATGAGTCATCTTACCACTGTTTATTATGTCGAATGGGCAGAAGCTCCTCTAGTCCCAGTTCTCGATGGCGGATGTCGTGCCGTCTTCAGTGGTCTCGCCCCTGTGTTGCAGCCCTCTGCTATTCTGCGCCACGACAGCTCCATTGGGTAGCAGCAGCCTCAGGAGCTCATCGTCGGTGAAAGTGACAAAGGGTGGGGGCGGCGCCCTGCCTGCCTCTTATATATGTGTGGTATTTAGTAAACTACGTTACCGCCTGTTTACTGGAGTGTCTTAGAATGCGGGGCAGCTGTGTCCACTACAGTACCATCTTTTTCCGAAAAAGCAGCTGTCCCAGCTGCTACAGACTGCGATTGGAGTGAAGTCGGGCTGAACTATCCATAGGGGTGGATTTGGGTTTGAGGTTGATTTGGCAGGTGAGGAGCCCGTTTTCCTCCGCAGCAGTCGTTCAGTGGTTATGAGAGACTTCCATGTCAAAGAGAAAATGTTTTGTTAACACTAGGGTGTAACCCGATGCCGGAGAGAATCTGTTACCCCTATAAAACTGGTACTGACTTGTGAATTTATACAATATTTAAAATTTGCTTGTCATTAATTATAAGAATTAGTTATACAACATTATTTTAACATTATTGATTGCTTGTTAGTTAACACTAGTAGTTTTACATGAATGCCTGTTTGTTTGTAGGCGTGCTATAACTTATACAATTAAGGCATATGATAGCTTGTTAGAAAGCTGAGAATACATTAATAAAAATGTATAATGCTAAGAGGCCTATTACCTCATTCTACGTGTAGTTGGTTCGTGTTACCACAGGATAGGTAAGGAATTGTGTGCAACACCACATTAATATTTTAAGTTATTATGCAAAATAAATTAAATTATAAAAGTTATTTTCCCCCTAGGTGTTGAACACGGGTTTAAGGGAGGGCGGGATTTTTGTACTCGTGTGGTTTTACACTCTGCAACGATATGCTATTTATAATTCATGTACACGTTCATTTGCCATTAACTTTTGTTAGAATGTAATTTTGGTTTACATTATTTGACTAGTCTTTATTTTGTTTCTTAATTATAATCCCTATAGTTAACTTTTTCTACACTCATTTACTGTGTGGCTGCTCACAAGTTGTTAGCCCGGCGCAGCGATTGTCATCTTGTTCTATTTTGTTGCTGGCCTGGGAAGAGGGTCGTGTTGGCAGTTTGTAAACTGCCACAATTTTTTGTACGTTGGACAATCTAGTGCGTGGCTCCACTGCTTCTAGATGTCTACTTGTAATTATATTTTACAACAATTCGTTGATACTTAATTACCCGTATTGACGGTGCACCATCACACATTCGCTACTTCACTTGTATGCATAGTGTTGTGGCACGTAATTTACATGTTAGCTAATGTTTTTATACATTTGACTGTTTTTGTCATTTGGACAGTAAGTACTTGCCCTTCAAAAAAACATGGAAATATATACAAGCTATATTTGCTTAAGAAAATGATTAACAACATTTTTCTGATAATATCGTATCCCTTTTACCTATTTTACTATGTACGTCTGCAAAACTTTATTATTATTTTTGTTTGAATAATAAGTTCTTGTCTTCTCTTTTTTGTTTAAGCACTTACTTATTTACACTGTGTATCCGCACGTTTGTGCTGAAGTTAATAGTTACCTTATACTACTGTTCCCTTAAACGACGTCATAATTAATAATATTTTCACTCTGTACTAATAAATTTCTTGAATTTGTATTTGCTTTACTTAATATAATTGGATCTGCCGCTATCTCCATTACATTACTTAAGTATCTTACTCTATATATGTGCCTACAACTGTAACAGAGTCCCTAATCATGTTTGCACATTTATTTACAAGGGAAATAAACTTTTACCTCTTGTATGGACTGTTATCCTTGTTTGTGTTCTTTAATTTTACTTCGTTATCATTTGAACTTACAACTTTACTAATGACTTACGGTACTAATTACTCAAGTAGTTCCAGTGATAAGTTTTGTTCTTTTTCATGTTGCTTCATTTACTGTGATAAGTAAAAGTGATATCTTTAGCATTTTTATATATAGGCCCGGCATTAAAATTTACATTATGGTAAAAATACTGACGCTGACATAATTGTATGACTCTTGGTCTAAATTATAAAATAATTTACCTGCTGGCATGGAGAGTCCATAATATCTCGTAGGATTGTCATCTAGTACTGGCTGGGTAGAATGCTCTATCTGCCAGTGGTTGTCAATTGCTGAACTTACATTATGAAAGTGAATGCCTGCTGTCACTGCTAGGTGGTCTAGCTCAAAGGAATTCTGCTTTAACCAGCAAATTGGTATTACTGTGTGTTCAAGTGGAAGTTGTGGTGTCCTGACATCACATAAGTATGTTGCTTCTATTAATATTAACTTATTAACTACTAACTGGCATCTGTAAGGGATGTGTAACTAAACATTGCGGTCATTATTTTTGTCAATAGCAATTAACAAGTGAGGGATTTCAATAGTACATGATTGATTAAGAAATCTGTATGATACTTATATTATTTTGTAAATATTCCATCTAGATTGAGGCCTTTTAATTGGCACTTTAAATTTTATGATCATTTTATTATCTGAAAAGGAGCACTTGGTTAGTTCATTGTTATAGTATTTCACTATCTCACTTGTAGGAAGGCTTGTCTCTAAGTTAATTTTCTGCAATTGTTGGTTCAGTTTTCTAAGGTCACTGCTTAATTGTGACTTGTTTACTGCTTGTAAGGGTAATTTATTCTGCTGACAAATTTGAATATAACTATTAATTTGCGCTTCAATTACAATATTGTTAATCATGTGCAGAAGTGTGGTCATTAACATGTTTTGTTGAGCCTCTATATTGTCCATCGTACTTACCGCTACATTTTGTTCTCGTATACTGCGAGAAATCACATTTATTGCTAGTGTTTTACCTTAGATTCCACTTACGTTTTTACCTTAGTACCTATATGTGTGAATACGTTTACCATTGTGCATGATTTTGAGTCCTGTTTCATACATGTAATGTGTGAATATTCATAGGAGGGAGGAGGGATTTTAGGAATTTACAAAAGTACAAAATAAAACATATGTACACTATCTTCTAAAAAAAATTTTTGTTTGCTGGCGTCCGTTGGCCTGCGTCCGGAAATTGGCGGCTGCCAACAAGGTCACAACGCTGCCTTGACGCCTACTGGCATTGTGATTCGTGACCTTGGCTGGTGATGTAGCTGCGTTGTCATGTGCTCTGTTCCCGCGCCCCGCACACAGTGTGACCAATGGTGACTCCACTAGTTGGTACGACTGTCGCAGCATCTGGTACGAGTGGTATTTTTCCCTGCCGTGGTGGCACACCTAGCTGGTGCCACACGGCGTAGACTTGTTCTGCCACGTGTATCGCTGTCTTAGCTATAATGTGCTGCACTGCTGCGTCCGCATGCCCTGCTTGCAGTTCCCCTGCACTGCGGCTCTCCTTGTCCTGGGCTGGCCTGCTAAGTGGTGGTGAATTGCTGGCTGTGTAACAGTCATATGTACACTCCACAATTCTGTAACATATTTTAATTACAGTTAGCAATCTTATCATATACACACTAAAGTTATCTATGCCTGTCGTAATGACATATTGTTCCTATTTCGTGTATGCGACTTTAGCATGCCTAGTGCATACTGTGTCATATTTCGGCTCACCAGCTTTTTTCACTTGTATTTTAAGGGTAGAGTCCCCAAAAACATTTATGACTCTATATGGTCCCTTATCACGATATGTCAGTGCCTTTCTGCGCGCACGGTTCTTAATCCAAATTAAGTCATTGATCTTTATTGTGTTTTTAGTACGATGCCTGTCGAATTGATATTTTGACTCTGCTGCGCTTGCAAAAGGTTTACCTTCGCCTGTTCTCTGTCTTGTAAAAGCTGTTTGCACCAGTTATCGCCGTGCTCGGAATTGTAGACGGTCGTGAGTACAACAAACACATCAGTACATTGGAACTCGTCACATCACGCTTCTCTTCTGCATTCATGCAGGTACACAATCACAGCAGCAGTCACACTTAAGTTTGAAAAGTTAGTTGTGATTATTTAAGTGAAAAGAAAGACTCAGTCTTCCCGACCGACAGCTTGGTGAAGACGTGCTATGTCCAAGTCTTGTTGGTCTGTTAGTTGTGATACTACTGGGCACAGTACAAAGCTAGCCACGTGTGCCTCGGCGCCCGATGCTATCCCCCACTCTCCGACAAAAGCTTAAAATACACACTTGGCCGGGGCTCGCGGCCTCCTATTGGCTGTTCAAATCTCTCACGCCACTGCTTGGAAGGACAAAAGTGTTGATGGCATGGGATTTTAGAATAAAGTTTAATCTCAAAAGTTTCGTCACCTTGCTCTGAAGCCTGAGAACCAAAAGTGTCACGCATTACAGATAACATTCGTATTACAACCTCGCATTAAAACTGATAAAGCCCGTACTTCTAAACCGCGGCATGAAAGGATAAATTTGGAAAAAATACACTCAGTGACAAAATAAACTGTGAAATTTAACCAAAAGTGAACCTGAAAAATTATTAAAAAAGCAATAAAACCCTGTAGTAACTGCAATTCTACAAACAGTTAAACCAAATTCAAACTAACTTTCTATGTTGGCAGTATCTGTTAGGAGCATCACATATAGATTTTTGTTTGCAAGATAAAGTTATTTTTTGCCATATCTCAGGGACCACTCAAACAATTTACCATAAGATTCTTCACACAAATAGTGCAACAATAGGTCGTGTAAACTTACTTGATTTAACTGGCTCAGACATTAATTTTCATAATGATGGCCCTGTAATTATTTCAGGTTATTAAATCCTTCATTTGAAATATTAGACTGATTACTTCCGATGTTAATGCTCTGAATTTGACCTCTGGATTGAAGTTAATCGCACACTTACTTATGGTGCAAGGTTTTTTGTGTTCTAATTCCAGGTAAGGCCTGTGTGACTTGTAATTATTGTGCTACTGTTGCCTGTGTTTCTGGTTTCATCTCTAATGATAATGCTGTCAACAAGACGTCAAGACCTACCTGTCATCTAAAGTTTAAGAATTTTATTTAAAATTGTTTACACCAATGTAGAGGAAAGTAGGCTTATTAGTGATACCAGTAACATCTTGTCTCTTTGCTGTTCAGCATTTTTGTGATGTTTTTAACCCACTTTTTTTATCTTCATAGCCATAACCTTTTTTTGGCTTTATTTAAGCAGAACATTGATCAAATACACAGCATGCTTATACAAAGTGGACCAGAATTCATGTGCCAAATTCCAGGAGGTGATTCCTTGTGGAAAATAAGGTGTGGTATACACTGACGACACTATCATGTAGTGAGTATTAAGGGAGGTACGTGGTGTTGAAAATCGAATTTTGAAATGCATTAATGTAAATATTGCAGGCAGTACAGTAAAAGCCAGATATAACGTGGTTGTTGGAAGACATAACCCAGACCCGCGTTATAGCTTTTCCGCGCTATTCCAGGAGTGACAAGAGTATTGTAGCAAAAAAAATTAACAGCCAGTGTTCTTATTGGGTGTGGAACCTATGTGTTAAACACTGCGCAAGTGTTTTTATTTACAGCTGTAGCTCGTGAAACATTTAACCCCTTCATATTGGCATTTTATTTTTTTTATCTGCATCACTAGACTTACGGCACCCAAGGGAGGGAAACGGAAGAAGAGAAACTTGGTGTGACGAAGGGGGTCTCATGCATTCAAGCAAGAATGGCTAAAAGAATATTGTGTTTTCCATGCAAAGGATGTACTTATTCTACCATGGGCAGTGTTCGCTGCAAATTGTTCGTTATGTGGGTTGGTGGAGGTGGTCCTAACCCTCCCCCGCCACATTTTAGGGCCTGGTTGGATGGAAGTAAGAAAGAGAAAGGAAGCTAATGTCCAAGGGAAAGTAAACAAAGGTCGAATACACACTTGCAATGCAGATGGGATCAATCAGTGCCTCACGTGTTGTGAAACATGTCATTTGCTCATCTTATTTGCATTTTACAAAGGCAGTTCGCAGACACATGTCCTAATGTGTGTGTCTACAATCACGACTTTCAAGTTTTTTCGGGACAATAACATTGTGCGCCTCAAATTTATGAATTATTTTTTTCGGAAACGGGAAGGCATACTGTATAGCTGCTATATACACATTATAATCAAAATGTCTAAATCATAATTATAATGCTTACGTAGCGCTATATCCCATAGAAGATTAATTATAGGTGTAAATTACTTAGAAGCACAACTTTTGAAGCCCACCTCAGATTTCGAATTTTTTTTCCGAAAATGGGAAGACCTACCGATGTAGGTTATAATATTAGTGTCTACAACATTATTATAATGATTACGTAGCACTATTCCTTGTGGGAGATTAATTATAGGCCTCTAATTGACCTACAAGCACGAATTTTGAGATGTACCTCAAATTTCGGAATTTCTTTTGAAAATGGGAAGACTTTATACACATTATATTCAAAGTGTCTGCATCATAATTATAATGATTGTGTAGTGCTATACCCCATAGGAAATTAATTATTTGTATGCAATTACTCATAAATATTCATATTTGTAGCTTAGTTTATTTTTTAAAATTAAGTTATGCAAGTGGGTACTTTCTGATTTTGTTTTAAATTAGTTGTGTTTAGATTTTGCTTTTTTGCTCGAGTCAGTACATTTTTCTCATTTAAGCTTCATTTGCGTGGTTTCGAGATAGAAGATTATGATGTTTTCAATCTTTTCACTTCAATATCAATACACCATTATTTACTTTTTACCATTTGCTTGTGATAAAATGTAAACAAAACAAAGAACTTGGAACACGTCCACTTAAGTCCGCGGACCAGTTGAAGTTGGTAAATGATCAGTTATGGTTCTTAGACATTGATGAGATACAAGTTGAAACAGTTGCTGGGCAGATATAAAATAAGTCCCTACCTTACCCAGAATCTGAACCCATAGCCCTTCACATTGCAAGCCAAATGCATCACAGAAGTCGGCATCCCTTTTACAACAGTATTCCAGCATATTTTAACTTGCTTTTTTGGCATTGAATAGTTGTAATTGCTTAAATATGTTACGCTATACAACGCATACACATTTCATGTTAACTTGTATGTGCCAGTAAATGTGTGACAGCAGGACACTTGCAAGTATGATATGCGGCTTGGAATGTGCTCGCGCCATCCCCCACACTGATCCAACACCCAGATAAGATGGTAAGGTTGCTGCAGTAACATTTTTTTGGCCTGTTTACAACCAAACAGCAGAACAGGTATAATAGGGTCACATAAGAAAAGGACCGCTTGGAATTCTTCCGTCAAAGACATTGCACCATGTGAGAGAAACTGAATATGGAAAAACATACAATATTGGCTGTAATAAGTCAGTGAAATATATCTCGGCGCTGAAAGGAGGGAGAGCACGCGCCCTCTCCCTCCGCCCCCTCCCACAACTTCCCTGACTCATGACAACTTGCCAACAGACCACATGCTTACCTGACCACTTGCTTTCCACTTATTTATTGAAACCGGGGACATAAATTGCCCCGCGGTATAAAAAAATCTGCGGTATAACGGGCCGCAGTATTCCGGGCTTCTGCTGTACTTGAGATGGAGCTACCAAAATCGGAATGGTGTTTCACGAATCAGAGATAGTAAATTTGTGTAAATTGGGTTTGTTAAATTGTCTCCTTTCACTGCGTATGTAGGGGTAGTTACCCTCTTTTAGCTGGGGACTTTGTAACATGAGGCGGTAAAGACCAAGTTGAGTCATATTATGACCCACCATGGCATAATGAAGACAAAAGGTCCTCTTGTCCGAACTTACTCCTATAAACTATTTTCGAGAAAACCCCATCCAAAATTTTTAAGGTGCAGTGTAGCCTTGCGGGAGTAAGCAATGCATTTGCCACCTGCACCATGCATGTGGTGGAGGTAACAGGTGAGGATGTAGTCCGTGCTTGAATAGAGATGGTCTTGGCTGGTAGTCAGTATGTGCCTGCAGCTGATTGTGGAAGCATGGAAAGTTTTATGGGACCGGAGCTAGCCGACATGCACCGCGTGTACTACAGAGCAACTAACACAAATGCAAGGCAAGCAGTGTAGCTGTACTGGCTGCGCTACTCAGCGTGACGTCAACCCTCCTGTGCAACATTTGTACGGCTGTATCAGAGATTGCAGGATGAAGGCTCAGTGATAGTGATGTGGCCAAATGCTGAAGTACCACGGACAGGGTGAACTGCAGCATTTGACGAAGACGTGCTTTGCTATGTGCAGCAGGAACTGTCTGTTAGCTCACAGGATGTGGGCCAGGGTGTGGGTTTTAGCCACTCAACGCTCCTGCGAGTTCTATATTAGAACTGTTTGCACTCCTACCATGCAAGGAAGTTCCACGTTATTAGCGAATGTGATTACATGCCACGTTTTACATTCTGCGAATGGTTCCTCCAAGAAAACAATGTGCGGCAAACTACTCATCGACTGTTATCTTCTCAGATGAGACTTATTTCACCAGGGATGGAATCTTCAACAGGAGGAACAGCCATGTCTGGATGCACACAAATCCCCACCACACGCACCTCATGGGCAACCAAATGTGTTACTGTGTTAACATGTGGGCCGGCATTGTCAACAATCACTTTTTGGGTCCTTATTTGCTACCCGACTGCCTCAATGGAGCCCGTTACCTGACATTTTTGTGGAGGTATTGCCGGGGTTACTGGAAGAAATACCTCTTGCCATTCGCTACACCATGAGGTTTCAGCATGATGGGACACTACCACATTTTCCTACTGCCGTATGTTGCCATCTTAACATCACATTTCCAGGCCGCTGGATAAGCAGAGGTAGGCCCATCCAATGGCCAGACCTGACTCTGCTGGATTACTTTTTATGGGGTCATGTCAACTCCCTGGTTTATGAGATGCCTGTAGCTAGTAAGTAGTAAGGGAGATATCGTTGCACATGTGATAGCAGCATTTGATTCTGTACGTGCCATACCAGACATCTATGCATGGATCCAAGAGAACCTGATCCACCATTGCCATTTGTGGAATGAAGTTGAGGGACGGCATTTTGAACAGTCGTAACTGCTGCCATTAATAAATACCTACTACGTACACGTGTCATGCTGTACTCCGATCTGCACTCTATTCCTTGTTCCCTCCGCTGTCCTCATTTACATTAACCATTACATGTGGATGTACATATACGTAAAAAGGCGCAGGTGGCGTATGTGTTGCCTACCGTTGCAGGGCTACACCTCACCTTCAAAATTTTAAGTGGCGTTTTTTGTAAACGGTTCAGCAGAGCGAGTTCGGACAGGAGGACCTTTTTTCTTCATTGTGTCATGGTGGGTTATTATGTGCCTCGACTTTGTCTTTACCACCTCATGTTCTAAAGTTCCCTGCAAAGAGTGTAACTACCCCTACTTATGCAATGAATGGAGATGATTAGACTAACCAAAATTACACATATTTACAATCTCTGATTCATGAAACACCATTCGGATTTTGGTCACTCCATCTCAAATACTCCTGCAATATTAATATTTATGCATTTCAAAATTTATTTTCAAATCCGCATACCTCCCTTAATATTTACCACATGATAGTGTTGTCTATGTATACCCCACCTTATTTTCTATAAGCAGTCACCTCTTTGAGTTTGAGACATGAATTCTGGTCCATGTTGTATGTGGAAATGAATCTGCAACTTTGTACAGTCTAAAAACACAGTTATTTTACCTTTACTTTTTTATTTTTGTATTTTTTCGTCATATTTTAGAAAAGTGATTAAAAATAACAATTACCTTTCTCTCAGCAGTCAGTTTGTCAATGGCAGTTGTAATTAAAAAATTCATATTATTATTTTTACAATTACTGCTACTGCAACTACTACAACACTACTCTCAATGTAAAAAGTGTTACGGGATGAGAAAACTTAAACTGTCTAAGAGGAACTTTAGTTAATTTTTTTCACAATACGTTTGAGTATCCAGAGTAAGAAGGAAAAGGTTTCCAGGAGAATGTTGGAGCTGAAGTACGTATGAAAGAGGCCTCTAAGAAGACCAAGGAAGAGGTGGGAGGAACAGATAATGGCAGATGGGCAGGAGAGAGGCAAAGAGTGAACTGTAGAGCAGGAAGGGGAGGAAAAATGGTGTAGTGACAGGAAGATGGCCACATTTTATTGGCCTTATTCAGCTACATGCTGTACAGTATAACTGTACAGAAATTCAGTTTATATGTAGTTTGTTTACATGCATTTTGGTAAATAATATTTTTTTTTAATAGGTAAATTGAAGCTCCATCCAAAATTTAGTTAAAATTGTAGAATTTAGGATTACCTCGCATGATTTTATAATTTTCAGGTTAATTGTACTTTGTTTGACAGTTCTAAACTACATTTATCTTTTTTTGTTAAAAGTTTTAATTCTGTGAGCATTGTTTTAACCAAGCATAGCATATGCCTGTAATATTTTACCTAGGAGATAGGAAACTAATTAGTTCCATGGGAGGCAGTCCACCATCAGATAGGGGTGTATGAATAGTGGATTTCAATGTTTGAATATTTGTGAATCAAATAGTAAAATTTTTGATTAACATGCGAATAGTTTCGAAGCCGAATAGCCACCAGTAAACATTTCATTTCAGTTATATATAACAGGAAAAAATATATGTTACTGTTCACACAACAAACCGTTCCCCCCCAAAAAAAATGATACTTGCAACTTTTAAACTATAATTAATTATTTTTCAGCTTTGTTTTAACATTTAGGTTTATTTCATTTTCTTGTGTTTTTCGTTCTAGGGTTTCCACTTTTCCAGAAATAGTTTTTTTTTTTTTTTGTAGTGCTGCGTAGGTGTGAAGTTACCAGTAGTGAAACTTTTGATGCAGCCTTTCAATATGGCATACATATTAATTACCACTGGGATTATAATATGTAAAATTCTCGGTGCCATCCTAAAGCAGGTTAACTAATTTAGTCCCAGAAGTTAGTCTAAATGTGGGACGCTGCACCATGTGAACAAGAGGGCATGTGCATGCAGGAATTTTATTTTCTGAGTGGTTTCCGTCACCGCCTTTGTGGAAGTGCCACTTAGTGCCTCGTGCCACGATGATTGGTATGGCGCCGTACTTAAGGAAAGTGAGGCCATCCGTATATTGATGCCATAGGGGCAGGTGGGCATTAACTTTGTATTTGTTTTGAACAGAGCAGTTGAGTTTTAACTACTTTGAGAAAAAATTCAATGGGATTAATTAATTTTTTAGTTGAATTCAATCAGTGAGAGAAGAAATTTTAATTTTTAGTTTCGGTAATTTTTGGAATTGTTAATGGTTTTGGAGCAGTAGAAGTTAACTTTTATTTTGATCCAGCTATATGAGACAAGAATTAATTTTGAAGTTTACAGTAAGGCAATTAATTTGTCTATGGACAGATAGGAAGCAGCACTCGTTAAATTTGGTTTTTCCACAATTTCAATATTTTTAAGGATGGTGGTTATCTGAAGTCGTTATACTTCTTAATCAATTTGGGAATTTTAATTTTCAATTTTCAGTTTTCTAACCAAAAATCAGCACACTAACAAAGTAATTATAATTACCGTTGCTACTGTAAAATTGCAGTAAATAAATTAATCTAAAATTATTCTTGCTTTCATTTCACTGGTATTTAGTGTAGGCAGTAGAAATTTGATTTTAGTTTTATTGTGTGAAGTGCTACATGTCGTATGATTGAATGCCTGTGTATTGCAACTGTTTTATATACTTGTCACCCAAGAATGTTACCACTATAATCACACGCAAATATCTCTCTAAACCATTTAATAATTCTTCACATAGTAATAATAATTACTTCTACAATCGCTATGTTATTTTAATCATAAAACATAGCCTGTTAATGTTTTTACATTTTAGTTGAGTAGCTAAAATTAAATATATCTATTGAAGAAGCTACAGACCTAAAAAATTTTAGTATATGAAAATATGACAACACTCAATTTTTTGTAGTAAAAACTTAAATATTTGAACAGTTTTATATTTGAGTAATATGGTAGACTGAGAATGTTCTGATACATTCATGATTGTGCTTTGCTCACATGATGCAAATCATAAATGGATAGACACCTGAAAAATTCACGAGTTCATTGACCTGCAGACTAGAGTCTTATGTACAAATGTGCCAATATTAACTGCACATTGGTTGTCTGCTGTCACAGTGGAAGGCAACGATTGGGCCAGCGTTCTCCAGGTGTTTCAACCACTGTGTGGACCAATGGCTAAAGTTGTATAAACATATGTGTTTTGAATTTTAGCTTGTGTCAAAATGAATATGCAAATTCTTGAGGTCTCTATAAATGGGTGAAAGGTAAGGAATGTTTACACCTGTTAAACTTTCTGCGCACCTTGGAGGCATGCACCTGTTGCGAGTAGGTGTATGCAATGGTGCAAGGAGAGGCATGCCTCTAAACTGTGTGCACGGGCCGCAGTGTGCAGACGCAAGTAGGCACAAGTAGCTCCCCATCCCAGATGGGGAGGTACGTGCAACACTCATGTGCCTTCTTGTGATCGGGTAGATTCAATTATATTGTCTGAACCGATTTGTTCATTCTGTGTTTTTGGTATGACTGACAAAAATCTAGAATTTTTTTGAAGACTACAAGACATTCCCATGTTTGTGGCGGTCTAATTGTGCAGATTATGAAGACAGAATAAAATGCAGTGACTCTACAGTTCCTCAAAAACAAATACGACATGGTAACAGCAAAAGTTGTCCTTAATAAAATAAAATGTCTCCCCTATTATGTGTCGACAACGAATACATGTCAAAAAAGAATAGTGGTTCAGAAGCTGATGAAGTTCCAAAGCCATCCTGGTTTTTATACGAGCCACTACTCTTCATTGTGGACGGGGAAGACACAAGGACAGGAAGAGAAAGTTCAAGTTAGCAGATACAGTGGTGAGTGTTGATTTGCTCTTTTCATGCAAAATAAGAAAATTAGGTTGTAGTCTACACGTTCAAAATGATTTTACATGGTTGGTTATATGGCTGCTATCATTTCAATTGTTGATATATTGAAAGCTTCAATTGTTGGTATGTGGAATGTTGCGATTGTTGGTATGTTGAACATTTTTGTTGTTGGTATGTTAAATGTTGAATGTTTCACTTGTTTGTTTCTGGAACGTTTTAATTGTTGTAGAATTTGATAGGTAATTAATGTATGGCTCCTGCTTTTGTATGAAGATCTCTTATTTGTTAATTTATAACTTTAATGAAAACTCTAATGTAGTACAGAATGAAAAGAATAATAAGTGAGTAATAAAGGTTTACGAAACAAAATGAGCTAATTTAGTACATTACATATGTAGCTTGAACAAACATTTTGTTTTTAAATAGAGTGATTGTTGTTAAACTCGTCTTGTTTTTATTCTGTACATCACAATGTAGGCCTACATACATCACAATTATTCAATTTGTGTCATGTAAATAATACTTAAGACAAGTGCTATAAATTAAAATAGAAGTCTGCTTCCAAATGTCTACAATTTAAACAAAACTGTCTTGCCAGAGACTCGTCCCTAGTCAGATGAGAAATAGTCCGTAACATTTTCTTCGAATGCTCGCGCGTTCGACCTAGGAGTCTGTGGAATTCATGGAAGGTTTGCCAGTCCTGAAGAGAATTTGCAACTTCTTTCCTCCATCCGCTTGGGACATCATTTCCTTGGGACTTGTTCTCATGGTCTACATAGCCAGGAGAACAGTAGAGGTATGACAATGCCGCCTACAAAGAAAGTTGTGTAGGCAAACACAAGCAAAAACAACACTCTCAACTGTGTCAGTCTTGATCGACATGGGTTTTCTGAAAATCCTCCACACAGCAGCCAAAAGCCCAAGTCCATTTTCAACCAGACGATGTGAGAACTAGGTGCCTGTCTACTTAGAATTATGTGGGGATTTCAATGGTGACACCATAATTTTATTGATGGTAGGTGTACTTAATGCAGGTTTCTATCATAGCTTTGTATGGATCCGGTTGGTTGTTTTTCAGATATAGTCGGTTGAAAAAACTTTATTTTTATTTATTTTTTTTCCATTTTGAGGGGCCTCAGAATTATATTTCTAATTAACGTCACATTTTGAAACCACCATTCAGGCATAGTCTTTTTTAAGATGTGTGTTCTTTTTGTGGATGTCTATATTGGACAAACATTAAGCAAGGAAGCGGTACATTTGTAAATTAACACCAACATGGTCAGTAATGGAGCACCAGTTGCCCCAGAAAAATAAATCTAATACATTTTGTATTACCATATCTCATTCTGTTCATTCAACTTTCTAGTTACTAAAGAAACGCACAATATGTACCAGATGCCATGCATTTTTTGTTGGAATTTTACTTATTGTAATTTTGATTATCATTTTTAGTACATCTCCTTTGTTTTTTTTATTGAAAGCCTCAGTTGCCATTTCAGATTAGAATATGAAAGGTTTTTCCTTATTTGTCAGGCAATACACAATACTTTATTAACACAAACTTTTCTTTATTTGTTTTTACTTTTGGTTGTTATTCAGTGACAACATAATTGTAGCATTTAACATTTAACAAAACCAGTATAATAAAATGGCAGAATTATCTGTAAAAATAATAAAAAGGTGCATTTAAAATTAAAACGTTGCTGGATTTATTGCATTTTTTTTTTCTCTCTTTTGTAGGTGCTTGGTGACAGCGAGGACACAGAGTATGAAGGTGATCATTTACAAGCTAACAATGACAACTGCAATGAAAATAATTACACGCAAGGTGAAGAGCGACATTGGATAACAGTCCAGTTATCTACTGCCAGCAGCAGGACCACAAAAAATGTACAAGAGAAGAGAAAAATGACAACGTAAATCAAGGCTCCTCAAAAAAGAAGTCGAAAACAAACACAAACAGTTGAAACAATGAAACTGATGACGAAGCTATCACCCTACTGTGGTCAGTTAATCAAAACCTATATACACATGATCATATTTCATCTTTTGGAGAATGTGTCGCAGATAAAGTCAGAAACCTTGGCACCAAGCGCTTACAATCATTAGCGCAAATGGGCATTCAACATGTCCTTCTTGATGTAGAAATGTCATCAGAAACCAAGTTCTGCCATCTTCCCCTGCACTTATATACAACTGGTATTTCCCCATCCAGCACATACTCATGTTATTTGGAATCACGTTCAAGTGTTCCACCTTGCAACACCGGGACATAATACTCCTCCGAACTTCATTTTCAGTAAACCAAAACCTTTGGACAGTGGACTAAACCTGGACACTTCACCTAACGTTACATCAGGAAGTAATTACTTTTTACTATAAGACTTTGTTATATATCAGAAGTACAATATGGTCCACTTTAATGTTAATAATGTTGCTAATGTTAGTGACCAGAAATAAACTTAATTGTTAATGCATATTGTACTCGGTCCTAAAGGTTCGAACTGTCTAAAGTTAAATAATTTATTGTCATGATTGTTTTGAAAATGTATAACATTAATTTTACTACAGTTTCCTAAAAGTTAAGTATGTGTAAGCAATTAACGTTAAACATTTATCTTCAATGAATTTGGTACAATTTCAATGCATCTACTTATAAACTTACCTTAACATAATTTTCCAGAACTTTCACCAGAGCTTTACAGATTTCTCACATGATACTGCAAATAGAAGATTTAGATACCTAAAACTGGAACATTAGGCTAGCGTAGCTGTCACTGGTGGCAATAAATCGCAATGTCAAAGATAATCTTGTAGCCTCGGGTGTCACTTCTCTGTATTTGGTATTAGATTTAGCAATAGATGGTCCAACCAAATGCAACAGTGTTTCAAAGTCCATTGGAGAGATGCGTTTAAAGTTTTTAAATAGAGTGGTACCCGGATTTTACATTCCCGCCAATAACATTTTCCCGTCAAATACACCACTTTAGTTAGGTCCCATAATTTCCCCTACGTTTACAATACATTACTTTCCCAAAACTTACACGACAAATGCGAGTGCCTTCCTGTGTTATACACCGTTTGTTTTTGGTTGTTTTGCGAGTTGGGAGTGAAGTAGAGGATAATGGTGTGGCGATTTTGGAGTAATGCCTGGTTGCACCATTAACAGCCCTGAACCAAGATCATAAGATCTTGGTTCAAAGATGGTCAGTTTGATCCGAGTTCAATGTACAAGTGTTGCACCAATGCGAACGGCAAAATTCCGATTGTAGATCACCTGATCTCGGTTCGAAACTAGAATTGAGATGAAACACTGTTTGTGATAGGCTCTCATTTTGTAACGTCATGATGCAACTATTTATTTTGAGGTTTGGAGACATTTAATACACTTTGTGGACATTATCTCTTAAGACTAGGATGTTTACTATATAATTTAGTTGAATGCACTGAAAAAAATCTGTTTGAGTTGTTTTTTTTTTTTATTGGAAACACTTTGCACACACTTTATCGTTATTTTTAATACCAATACTATTGAAGAAGGTAGTGTACATAGAACTAGATGGAACAATGTTTTATTTGTTTTAAGTAAAATAATTGTTGTACGAACTTTACTCAATGATATTCAAGTGTGTAATGTTGTTTTGAATTCCCAAAAATAAAATTGTTCTTAGTGCTACCTGTTCACGTATTTTCAAACTACATCTGTCAGCTATGGCTGCTCTTTTGTGGGCAATAACTTCGTGAGATTTCACTCATGCAAAAAATTAGGACAGTTTCTGATATTCTGAATTGCTTTTCCAGTTTTCTGTTTTGTTTGATTGGAAGGAAAATCATGAATTTTGTTTTCTCTTTACAAAACATTAATACCATCTTTAATTCAATAAATGCATTGCATCTTAAGCCTTTGTAAAAGTTCTCAATTTACGTTCTACAACAGTAAAAACAACCAAATCCCTTTTTAAACAATTTCAATGTTACCAAGTTTATTTCTAGTAATTCAAAATATTTTACAGTGTTTTTATCGTCACATAAACCACATTCAACACAAACTTTTATTCTTTTCTGTTCACTTTTTAAATCCGTACTAAAATGTGTGTTGAAATGCTAAATAGAACTTAAATATGGAATATTTGAATGTTTATGTCATTTTAAAACAAAATTGCTTTTCAATATAACTTTGACATTTAAAAATAAAGCACTCGTATGTACTTGATCCGAGATCATTCTCCTGAACCGCCAAAAGGCATGGTTCAAGGTGAGGTTCAAATTGATCTTAGTTTGGCACGCAGATCGCAATGGCGCAACAGCCAAACGCCGCTGAACCAGGATCAAACAGGTATTTGAACCTAGATCATTGCTGATCCTCAATGGTGCAACCCGACATAAGACATGCTCAACTCCTGCTGTTTTGAGTCAGCAGTTGCCATTTTTATTCCAAGAACTAACTGAAAGCCTGTCACTCACGGAAGTGGAAGGGACACAGGAAGATGCTACCCTGCTGTGAGATAATCATCTACTGGAAGAGGAAAGAGTGAGGGAGAGAGAGAGATGCCACTCTCAGCCCACTGTCACCTGTTGTGACAGACGCTGATAATCATCAGTAGTCTGTGTTGGGGGTTGCCGAATTAGTAGCTTTGCAGGGGCACACTGCAACTTCACCTTGTCCTTTTAGCATTTAAAATCATTTAAAAGCAATATGAAATCTGACATTCGTTACCTGGCAACTAGCCGAGTTCAATTTTACGCTCAGTAAAATAAGGGAGTGCTGAATTTAAAAACTATATTTATTAATAACTTTTAATTTTCTGAATATGAACAAAGTTGAATTATGCTGAGAAATGTGATATGCAACCTTGTAGATTTAATATTTTGTTTTTGATATGTTTAAAACTTAAATTTTTTAAGTTGCCCTGGCTTAGGATAAAAAATATATTACTAAAGTATTTTTTGAGTACGGCTTTTATTCTTGAATTTTAAAGAATTTATGTGAAATAATTTTCCTATTTTTTGTAAGTTCACTTAAAGTATCGAACAGTACATTGTGTTAGTGTTTAAACATTGTATAATACATTTGCTGTTATTTTAGTAACAGTTAGCTTGACGTAGGGTTTGACAAGATGTTTTTCACTTTTGTTTGCACTTTCCCCTCATTTATACTTTCCCCTAAATTACACCATTTTCAGTTTTCCCCTTGAAAAGTGTAATACAAAGGTTGCCTGTGTGTTTGCACGGTAGGTCGTATCGGCCTGGTCGACTATGATTGTGTTGAGATCAATAACCTCCACAGACAGGTCTTGCACTTGGAGGCAAGTGTGGGACTGCCCAAGGTGCATTCTGCCGCAGAAAGCTTGCATAGGTGAGTGTGACCCCACAGTACATCAAGTTTGTGTACATGCTAAAGTGATAAAGCCGAAGTTGGGATTTTCTTTCAGTTAGTAGTGCACAGAAATTCTTGTGGTAGTTTGATTGCTAGTTACGTAGGAAATATGCATCTAAAGTATATGGATTGAAAGTCTGTACGTTCTAATAGAATCAATGAATTAATTGATGGAATATAAATTTTTCTTAATAGAGCGATGTATTCTGAGCAAATGATAACCCAGTTATGCATAAACAATCGCTGAGTGAGTTCTAATTAATGAATAACAGGCCCACAGCACCACATGTAAGTTGAATACAGTGCACAATTGAATCGTATGTTTACCTTTTATGCTGGGAAAGTAAACTTTTACATAAATGGAATCCTAATATTTTAACAAAATTTTATTCAAAATTATATTTGGGTCTCCAGCAGTATGTTCAAAGATTATGCGAAAACTTTAGAAAAAACTGCAGCACTGCATAACACAAATCAAATGCTAGGAGTTAAGACTGTTATGAAACATTGTCACTGCAAAATATGAAATGTGTTGATGAAATATATATTTATTTTAATTGGCATATGTGATGTGATTAAAATGTGAATAAGCAGTTAAATGGGTACTGCATAACATAGCACAATAATTAACAGAAGGAAAATTATAGCACGTAAGCAAAGAATCTATATGAGAGAGGTGCCACTATGTAATAAAGTTAGATATTAATGACATACAGTATTTATCTACAAAGTGGTTGCCCTTACATAAGGTTTGCATCTGTATTTCCAAGCCTGAATATCTTAACTTTTTTGTGATAAAGTTCACCTTCGCATAACCATCATGCTGTATAAATTTTTCAGTTAACATCTATTTTCAACTTTTTGATAACGAAAATAGTTCTTCACAATTCTATGAATTTAAATTATTCTCTTATGTATTGCCTTCATGCATAAGTAATAGACAGCATTCTTGCATGACTTCGCATTCCTTACATCCTGTCTGCTATCACTTCATCTTCCTTACTTCAGATGCAAACTGATGGCAAAATGGTGAAGGAGAGAAAGTGCTAGAAGGGCCTAATGCCACACACTTTTCATGGAGGAAAGAGCATGAAGTTTCCACAACAATTTTCTTTTTAAATTACAGTTTTCACAACCCAACCTAGCTCGGCCACCACCCCCTACCTCCCTGGCCCGCAGCTAGTTCACGCAGCTGCTGTGGAGTGAAGGTAAGAAGGAGCATTGACAGTTATCAGGTGCTTTTTCACTGGACCAACAGCAGGAATTACTCTAAGATACTTCACTGTAACATTTCCTTTCTCATAGTTATCGAATAATCTGTGAAGTGCCAATCTGATATCTGGCGAACTCACCAAGGTCCTTGAGGAATGGTAATCTGCTCTACACATATGAACTTTCTTTCCTCCATCGAGTCCGTGTTGTCTACCTGGCATCTGGTAACTCTTCATCCCACCTTACACTTTCCAGCCACAGCTGCTGAATGAAGTGTTTAACCGTTAGCATCAACAGGGGCAGCCACCCTGGTGAGTTTGTTTTGTTCATATAAATGGCTCTCGTCAACCTTTTTTTGCAGGCATGAGTGAACAATACTGGTGAACCAATAATCTGGGTGTGGGAAGTGTGGGATTTCACAGAGTTTGAAACTAGACATTTTCAAAGACAGATTCTTTCACAGGAAATCAGGCACTATGACATTAACAACCTACACTGTGGTACAAAGATTCCATCACAGACAATCAGGCCAAAGACATTAGCAACCATCACTGCGGTGCAGTTGAGGGTGTCACAAGGCAGAGAATTGATTGCAGAGGGCTGCAGCTTTAGCAGAAAAGCCCTGATGGATCCATCTCAGCATCACCCATTTGAGGCCACTTGCAGGTATTTGGCTGAGATTCACTCTAGCTCTGAAGATCATCTCCAAAGCTGATGGGGTCACTTGCTTCAACAAAGAAGAACACAGCAGGTGACTGGATGCCTTTGATGACACATATTACAAAATCATTGCAGTGGCAGACACATTGGTTGAGTCAACTCATACTGGCAAATCAATCTTAAGAAGGTGCATCGCACATTCCCAGGGTGCCATTACCCACCATAAATTACCTCCTTTTTGTGGTTAAATCAAGGCGTAGCAAACACTGTTTAACATGGAGTTGCATTGTATGGCGGATCCCTGTCCGTAGTTCAATCCTTGCCTCTCACGGAGGAAACTTTTTCAGGTTGCAGGGAAACTCCTTCAAAGGTGGTGCAATAACAGGATACTAATTGTTAGTCAATATTTAGAAACATTGGTCAGTGCACCACCAGTTATTGAAAATACTTACACATTGGTGCTGTTGTCATTTGTCAACTGAAGAAATTAGGAGTCTTATGTGAATACCTGGGATTTTTTGCTGCTTTATTTACTGGAGAGGAAGTTGGAAGTGAGTCTCAGAAGAGAATGGGAACTAACCATTACTGACCACAATCAACTGCTGACCCTGGAGTAGTCCCTAACAGTTTTATGGGAAAACAGACAATGTGGGAGACGTTAATCGTTAAAGGGGGACAAATGCCCAAAACAACACAAAATGTGCCAGCAGTCATACATGAAACACACTGGACCAATGGCAGCACAGTTAGTTCTAGGCCAAGCCAATGAGGGCTCACCTCATTCCATCATATGTATTATTCTTCATTTGTTAATGGAGTGTCCATAGTTCTCACCTAAATCACCCAAGGAGCAAGTTGACATTACAAAGTGGCAGAACTCCTGCATTATCACCTTATCTTAAAGCTAAGGAGTTCCCATCAAGGACAAATTGTAAAACGTTTGACTTACACATCACATATTTCTTCACTTTGAAAGCTTTTCCATGTATGCCAAATAAGACAGGACACCTCTTTCGGTCAGTGCTCTACTTTTAGATCCTACCTCATACAATCTCCCATGTAATCAGATAGCCACCTGCTTGCAGTTTTCTAAAATTGGTTACTGTGACTGGTCTATTTGTTATAGGAGTGGGTTACGTCTTATACCTCTGGCACTGTAACATTACGGAACTGACACTATAGTTAGTGGCAGGATATTCCTTGGTTGCAGGAGAAGACTTCTTTCGTGATGCATCGTGCATTGCATCCTAATAGGCAACGTACATGCTTATGGGTTGCTGGTGGAAGTGCTGCCTTTTCCTGAAACATCACGGTGCCCAATGTGGCCTCAGAGCTTCAAACAGCAGCTGTTTGGATTTTGTTGTTTTTCACACCAACTAAGTGAAGAAGGTTGCTAGGTGTCTTGCTGGCCTGCAGTATGCTGAGATTGTGGGTGTTGGGTTTTATTAGATCATGTTGGTACTGAGGCCAGACCTGGCATCACTGATTGTCTCGGGAGATAGTCATGAGCTTGACTTGCTCGCCCTGTACCTACACTTTTGTTATCAGGGAAACTTGCTGTCTGGGGCTCCTATTCTGCAAGTGATAAACAGTGTTTGCCAAATCTTGTGATTTCTTCCCATGCATGGAGAAAACTTTAAGATGTACCTGAAAACCCTGAGAAAAGGAGATATTGCTTATACCACTTGTATAAGAGAAAGCAGTCTGATTGCACATTGCAAGTGCAGACTGACTCCATACAAAGGTAGTTAACTTGTAGTTCTGTCTCTATGTATTAAGCCCATTGGTTGTAAATCATTTTTCAACTAATTTTTCCAATATTTGCCTTTAATATTATTCAAATATAAATTTTTTTAACCCCTCCCCCCCCCCCCCAAGTAAATTCCTGGCTACGCCCCTAAGAAAAATATTAAATGTCCCTTATACCACTCTTGCACCAACATTAACTCTTATATAAACAATTGCAACCTGCTCCTCTGGTCAGTCAGTCCCAGGACCTCACACTGAACGCATTGATGATGCTCCACCAATATGACCCTTATGACATGAATAAATTAATAAACATTTTTAATATAAAAAATTCCATTAAATTAATGAAATTTTTGAAATAAAAAATTATTTAATTAATCAATCTATTAATATTATTAATTATTAGATAAGTCAACCAATTAATTAATCCAATTAGCATATCATGATCTGCACTTAGACCACTCTTGTGCCAAATGCAACATGCCACTCTTGTACAAAGTGTCCCAGAAGTGACATTCCCCACCTATACTAGGTCATGAGGAGGTAATTGGCATAGTGTGTGCGTTGAGTGATTTTGGTAACAATAACTTTTGAAATAAACCCTCGAAATTGTATCCCTGCACCTAAATATCTATATTTTAATGGGCATACTGATTGGCCTGTTCCTAGTAGAGTTCACGACAATGTATGGAAAGTAGTGCTATATCTTGGTGTCATCTTAAAAGTCCTATGCAACTGGAGGGATAAGACCTGCATCCATATTGCCCCAGCGCATCTACATGCAAGGTTCTGTGCAGTGCTTCTGTTGTTTCGCTGGAGCTATTGCACTTTAAGCACTGACAGTGTAGTTTTATTAGTGCAAGTACTTATCTTTATATTAGTTTTGATCAGTACATTTTGCAGTGAGGCAGTGGAAAAAGCCAGTTTTCAGCTATAATGGAAAGCTCAAAAATAGTTTTTCATACCTTATCTCAAGCGTAATTTCTTACTGTAGATCAGTACATAGGACAAATGTAAAGTAAGTTCATAAAAAAAAAAAATCGTCCAAACACACTTCAACACAGTTTAAGCTCCAAGTACACAGTCCTCTTTAAAGTGAGACATTAAAATTAGTTTAATGTACTTTGTGTGTGTGTTTTATGCACATATGTAAAAGGATAATCAAGTTAATAACATCTTTGTATACCTTACAACTTCATGGTGGCATGGGTAATTAGAATTTTATATATGGTGGAAGAATACAAATTGGCCAGAAAATTAGATCCTAAGCAAGGCTTTCAAAAGTGCTTATTTAACTGCAAACAATTTGTAGCTACACAAGTGAAATGCTTCAGCTAGTATTGTTATAGGCTGTTCATGGTCAAATGAACACTTTCAAAAACCCTGCTTAAGATCTACTTGTATGCATGTTTTGTATTCTTCCGCCTTATGAAAAATTAACATTGCCATGGGATTATTTGAAAACTAAATATTTCAGGATCTGTTCATTTTTACACATTGATGGTTTAAAAAAAATAGAAAGCGAAATAAATAATTTAACTTATCACAAATGGTTACCTAACACTTTTTATTAGATGTTAAGATATGGAACTACTTTCCCTCCATCGTTACCAACTTTACTGGGTGCATGCCACTCTGCACCTATGAAAATATATGCAAGCAGGGGCAGTGACTTTTTTCTAATGTTGATTTCAAAAGTGCTCACTTTATTAGAACAGCATTTACAAGGACTTTATGGTATTGAACATGTGAACTTTAGTCTAGTACCCATGTTCATATTAAGCTGGGAAAGGCTGAAGAATGTTTTTAAATTCTACTCTTGTAAAACTGAAATTATTTGTACAGCAAAAATAAATTTGATTTGTTATTGGCTGCTTGTGGGTAAGTGTTGGCGTGAGTTGAAGTTCGATGACAAAATGTGTACCAACTTTTTCTGGTAATGTTAAACCAGAACGTGTATACATGTGATAATTAAATAATGCAGTTCTTCGTAACTGTTCTTTTAAATAGAACATAGGCATACTGAACAGGAGCACATCTAGATTTTCAGTTTTTAAAGGGTAGAGGGGGGGGGGGGGGGGATCACATCCCCACTGTGCACGTGTAGGTTTTTGAGTCGTGGAATGGGAGATGCCTCTGTTGTATCATACTTTTAGGAATCAGCATTAAGTAAATAAAACAAAATAAGAATTTAAATTATTATGATGTTATTTCATTTCAGTTTTTAAATATTCACAGAACAGTTTCAAGTTAATGTGAGGTTTTTTTTTCAAGGGAGGGAATTACATATCCTGCAGCTCCCCCCCTCATTCTGGATCTGCCCCTGATACTGATTGCAATCTGAACAGGAGTGTGTTTGCAAAGTGGGTGCGCGGTTTGCAGGCTGAACAGCGGAGTACGGGTAGACTGCCTGCGCATCCAGCTGGACAGCAGAAATGCTTTGGATGTGCTGAAGGGCTACGATGTGGTCCTGGATGCCACAGATAACCCTCCGACACGCTACCTGCTGAGTGATGCATGCGTGCTGTTGGGCCGGCCACTAGTTTCTGGCAGCGCCCTGCAGCTGGAGGGACAGCTCACTGTCTACAACTACAAGGGTGGTCCATGTTACCGCTGCATTTTCCCAGAGCCTCCACCCCCTGAATCTGTCACCAGTTGCGGGGACGGAGGGGTGTTGGGTGTTGGTGAGTTAACACTGTTACTGTAGCAGCTGGGGACAACTCTTGTCACTTCTGGCCTTTAAGTTGCTGTGGTCACGAAGATGATGTGCTTGTGGAGTGAGGGAGGCAAACCAAGATGGCTTCATCCCAATTTTTGTATGCAGAGCTGGTATCAGTTAATATCTGGCTCTTTATAAATAAAGAGGTTGTTTATTTGGTTCCCAAAGTAATGTAAAATTGGAAAATGTACATTTTTTCTTTACACTATCTTATTATAGCATAATGCAGTAGAGACCTGAATTTGCGAGACCTCACGGTGCCTGAGAATGGCCTCGCAAATTAATTTCCGACTGATTTTAGCCCCCCCCCCCCCCCCTCAAAACCCTAAAATTTGCATTAAAATAGCATTTTTTGTGTTAAGTCAGCTTTAATCTCCTCTAATTGCAAAAATAATATGTTTTTAAAAGGAAGTATTATTTTATTTTAATAGACCGACGTCTTTCGAATTGTGTATACCCAAGAGGGGGTATACAAACTCTCCTTGTTCCAAAAAAATGTAAACTTTGGGTGCCAAGTCATTTTAACTTGTGCAAAGTATTATTCCAGTAGCTTGTTGAGGGAAAATCAGACAATATATTAGTGAAGTATTATTTTAATTGAATACGCAGCCATCTTGTAAACACGGCTCAAGTCCAGTATAACCCGGCTGTTGGGGGACAACTAAAACCCACGTTATATTATTTTAATTGAATATGCAGACGTCTTACAAACAAGATTATACAGTACAAGCCCTATATAACGCGGCTGTTGGGGAACAACTAAGACCTGCGTTATAGCTACTTGCACTCTTCCAGGAGAGACAGCGTATATCTGAGTGGTGAAGGGCGGACCAGTATCAAAGCAAGAACTACTCAAATACAGTATGTTCCAGGCAAAAGATGAACTTTTTCTACCAAGGCTGTGTTTTTCCGCTGAGTGTTTGTGTTTGTCACAAGGTTTGGAGGAGGATGATGCCCCCCCCCCCCCCTTTTTTTATCTTCATTTGGAGTGGAAGTAAGAAAGAGGAGGGTAGAAACTAAACACAAGGAGTGCTATGGCAGCAGGAGTGAGGCTGGCCGAGTAGGTCAAGGTTACAGCAGTCATAAAGAAAGAGGAGAGATGAGGCCGTGTTCCAATTGGTACTTTTTGTTGACAAAAAGTGTTTGAAACATTAAAATGCACCTATAGGCAATGTTACTGGAATAAACAAATGTTTTTTTTTACTCACAATAATAATTTTACAAAGAAAGTTGCTGGAATATTTTTGAAATAGGTATTTTCCCGTGAGACAATGTTTTGTTAGTAGGGATGGGGATGACCAAATTTAAGATTTGCTGAATCCACCGAATCTTAGGGATTCATAGATTTGGTTGATTGATATAAGATTTGTGCAAAGATTAGTTTTCTTTATTTTTGGTTAATTCCAAACTCCACATAGTAGAACCTCTCTATTACGACCCCTAGTGGTTCCCGAGAATAGGGTCGAAATAGAGGGGGGGTCGTATATAAAAATTTGGAATATTTTGGGCCGATTTTGATCCACCCCTAACCCCTATGCCCCCAAACTTGCCATTTTTTGCATGAAGTTCGTGTTCAGTCATCTCTAGCGCATAAAAAACCTTTTAAATTAAATATAAATACGTATGTATATTTTAGTAGCTGGACATCTCCTGATTAATTTGATACCTAAGAAGCGCATATTGGACCACCCCTTGTCGTAAAAAAAGAAATTAATCTGAATTCCCCTTCTCCTGCCCCTTTTGGGGTATCTGTCATTTACTACCTTGGTAAATAGACCGGCCCGTGTTAGCGGAAAGCGGTATGCAATCTAATTTTCTGCTAGTTCAAAAGTCCTCCTCATTGGAAAGATGATTGGGTTATAGAATTTCTTAACTTCAGCCTAAACTAAGGGGAAAGGTGGGTAAACCCTAGAATGAAATTGACTCAGTGCTCTTCTAGACAAGACACCTGGGACTTACACTCTCTCAGATACTTCAAGGTTATGTGCAAAGTCAGTTTTGCCGGGAACATAGGTGGTCTACACCAGGGATAATGGTCAATGGAAATTATTCCCTCTCTGGGAGTCAACCGTTATAGATTGGTGGACAGGGTTTCCTACGTGGGCCAAACTATCCACTATCTTAGCAATGGGACGCATGGCTGGGCACTGTACTTGTGTTGCAACAGGAAGCTGTGTGCTCTGCTTAACAGCTTGACTTGTCGGGCGAGCGGCGACTGGAACAGCTGCCAATCTCGGTTGCGGCAGGGTAGGGCAGTAGTGCTGGTTGCGGGGTGTGAGTGGGCTTACTAGGGGTCATTGTAGGTAGATCCCTAACAAGACGTCTTCTCTCCCAATCAATGCCACAGCTGGATGGTCTTCACCTGGTAGTTTAATAAGAGGCCCAGAAAGATGGACTGGTAATGGCAGCAAATTAATTACAGGTGAATTAAGGTTCTAAATGTTCAAGGTGGTGATGTTCTCAGTATTCTCTCGATTTTAATTACTTAATGCTATTGGTGTCTCTTGGAGAGCTCATCTATGTTGTCTGCTTTGTCTGCCGTGCTCTGCGTAAGGCATTGAGCTACACAAGAATTACCATGAGGAGAAACAAGTACTGAATTTGATCCTACAGTGTTGAACCAGCCACTAGCTCCCCCAGCACTGAACCTGGGACACACACTAAAGGCGCTCAGGGAAGCCAGAATTTTCAGCACCCTCGACATGAGATGTGGGTATTGGCAAATTCCTGTCCACTCACAGTTGAGACCATATACCACGCTCACCGCTCCCACTGGAGAAGCCTACCAGTTCAAGGTCATGCCCTTTGGCCTAAAGAATGCACCTTCAATATTTCAACGCCTTATGTCAGTATCAATCCTGATGGGCTACATTGGCGAGTTTTGCTATGTGTACCTCGATGTCGTCATCTTCTCAAGAGACTGAGAGGAATACCAGCACCATCTCCAGTTAGTCTTAGAGAAATTTGAAGTCCACGGCCTCACATGCTGCTTATCCAAGTACCACTTCGGTAAGACAGAATTCAAAGATTTCTGGGGCACTGATTCACTCCAGAAGTAAACTTTGCCCAAACAAATTTAAGCCATAGATGAAGCTGTTTCACCCAAGAACAAAAAAAAAAAAAAAAAAAACAGTAGCGGAAATTTTTGTGGTTCTGCAACTGGCTTTGAGAATTTCATACCAAACATTGCCAAACTTATGGGTCCTTTAAAATAAATAACCTTCTGCACAAGAAAAAGGCTGGAAATAGTCGGAGAAAGAATAAAATGCTTTTCAGGAACTCTGGAATTAGTTTGCACAGCCGGACTTGCTTTATCAGCCCCTCCCCGACCTATGACTTATCCTCCAAACATATGCTAATGGAATAGGTCTTGGAGCTGTTTTCTCCCAAGAGACCCTAAAAGGATGTCAATGAGTGATTTTTTATGCCAGCATACTTCTGTCAGAAACAGAGAAGAGGTACCACTCGAACGAGCAAGAATGACTTGCCGTCATTTGGGCTCTTAAGAAGTTCAGTTACCATCTCGAAGTTGTACCCTTCATCCTGTGGACCGATAACCATCATGCATTCACCTGGTTATACACTGCCAGTGAAGCCAAGCCAAAATTAGGCAGCTGGGCCCTACTCTTACAAGAGTTCAACTTTACCATTCAACACTGCCCAGGAAAGTAGAATGAGCTACCTGATGATCTGTCACGTGCTCCCAATCCCCATCAGGAGACGGAGAACCTGAAAGACTGGAAAAAGAACGGTGTTGCCAGAGTACACTCCACATCAAGAAAACAACAAACAGGGTTATATACAGTTACTGGAGATACAAACCAGTCATGCCATGTTGGTCGAGCAACAGCAGGTCGACTCCAAAGTACGTAACCTGCTTGCCAAATGCCTATAACGCTACAAGGAAGAACAATGGTATGTGTGGGCCTGTCCCCATACACATACAGCAGACTGGAAATTGTGGGTGCTGCACAGCCTCTGAGCGGACATCTACCATCAGCACTCCCATGTGGGGCACTCTGGAGTTAAAGAAACACTCAGTGAAGTTAACCAGAGGTATACCTGGGATAGTGTAAGCTGGGACGTGGAGACTTAAATGTCAGACAGTGCCAGATCTGCGCTAGCATGAAGGCACACAGAGCCTTGCACACTACAGGTATCGCACAACGGGCCACACAAGCGTGGACACAGATCACCATAGACCTGATGGGACACTATCTGCAAACCCAGAAGGGTAAGCAGTTTATCTTAGTGGTCACCGACCTATTTTCCGGGTGGGTTGAGGCCTACCCCCTATCCAAAAGTGACACCAGTACCATCATAGCCATCATGGAAAGGGAATTATTTTGTTGCTGGGGATATCCCGCTGCATCCTAACTGATAACGGTCCCCAGTTTATCGGAGCAGCATGGGAGAATGCTTGCCACAGATGAGTAGTCCAGCCCGGGACTACACCTAGCTACCACGTGCAAGAGAACCCGATGGAAAGGAGAAACCAATAGATAAAGTAATCAGAATCAAAATGCAAGGGGATCATCGGAAATGGGGTCAGTATCTACCGAACATCCTGTTCACTTTTCGCTGTCGCCACAGTGAAGCCTTGGGAGCCTCACCCAGTAAGCTATTGCTTGACCACCCCCCGACAGTGCCCTAAGAAATGGGACTGGGAAGAGGAGATTAGTATAATCCCGCAAGCCAAAGAAATTCACAGTGAGAATATGAAGCAAATGGAAACTGCACGTACCAACCAAGCTTGCTACATCAAACACAAGTATCCAGCACTTGTGCAACCACCCGGGGATGTTATCTGCGAAGGAGAGAGAGTGTTGGTGAAAATACGTCCCCCCAGCTGCAAAGCCGTGCACTTCCGCGTGGGCTTTCACACAAAATGGGAAGTCTCCTACAAAGTCGTGGAAACACAAGGAAACACTCTGTGGGGGGAAGACATCAGCAACAACATATGTAAAGTACATATTATGCACGTGAAGAAAGCAAGCAGTCCTGAGATCACGGCAGGAAGCTATGCAAAAAACGCAGCCGCTGCCACATGTGGAGCCAGAGCATGGGCGAGTGATAGTGTATGACCCCATAGACCTCTCAGCGCCAGCCACAAGCCCTGCTACATCCCACGCACTGGCTCATACCTCTACCACGCCACTGCTGTCTCTAGAGCCACCACACCCAACTTTCCCAGGACCAGCACCAACCAGGGGGAGAGGAGAGACCTTGACTCCCTCCAGGCAGGCCAATCACTACTTAGGGAGCAGCCAGAACTGCCCCATCAGCACCGACCCCACCCTCCATGCCAGCCACAGCAAAGGTGGGGAGGTAGTCTGCCACGCGCCTGCTGAGAGGGGAAGTACTTGCTACCCCTCCAGCCAGCCAGCTGAAACCGGTGGCTACTGCCTTAGTGCTGCAGTTCACTGACCTCTGGCCCACTGACCCTGTGCCGCCCCCACCACCAGCTGAGCCTCGTTATGTGCTACAGCATTGTAGAGTGCAGCCTTGGCGGGCTTGCCGCACGAGTATCAAAGGGAAACCCAGGTGATACAAAGAAACATTGTGTGGCGCCGCCATACCACCTACAGCTGGCCAGCTCCACAGGAGGAGTGGAGTGCATTGCATCCCTCACCCGCTTAGAACCACAGACTCTGTTTGTGATGTCCTTGGCAGTACCACACCCATTGTGAGCCTCTACCTCACAATGTGAAGTGCCTCGACCACGTGCGAACGTGTGAAAATAGGTTTAGTTAGTCCTAGATAAGTGTACGTACGTTTTAGTCAGTTAGCCTAGAGTAGGGAGTGTTGACAGAAGCAATACCTCTATTTCATAATTCAAAGTGGAGTACTCCTAGGCAAGTGTGTGCTACGTCAAGAAAACCTGCAAGCTAAGGAAACACTTGTTCATGTATTGTACTCAGCCAATCAGGAATGCACAGCTTATCTGTTCAGCCGATTTCTGTATTAATGTAGTTGGCCATGGTACTAGCTATGCTTCCACAACGTACACTGGCTCAGGAAGGATGTAAGTACTATATATTGTATCTGCTTTCATTGTTCACTTGTTTTGCTTGTTTGTGCTTGGAGTTTTGCTACAAATGTTGCTACGCAGTGTAACTACCATTTGAGAATTGAGGCAGTGAGTCAGAAGTTCATCAGTAAAGATTGACACGTGCCACTTATTTGAATATACCAAACACGACTATGACTCATCCTAACGAGTTACATCTACCAGGAACCACAACCAAAGATGGTTACAGGATTGTTTCCCACGGAAGGGACAGTTACAGACATGTGGTATTTTCCTGATGTACTAGACCCAACTTCATTATACTAGTCGTAGTATCTAGGTATCCCGAGGAAGGGTCAAACCCAGCATGTTATTCACGAGTGCGAACAGAATTGCTCCAACCCTAGTGAGCTGTTCTAGCACGTGAACCAAGCATGGTATCCAAGCAGTTGCGGAACACGTCAACCTCCCCGACGCACCCGGCAGACAAGCGTGTCACCACAGCCACGAGGCTGCCTGAGGAATGCCGAGTGCCGTTGGGCACCCAAGACCATATAGCAGAGTGCAAGGTTTGTTCTCCCACTCCGCTCGCTCCAAGGCAGACGTCACAGAGCAACGTCATGCCTCCCACTCCAACCCAGGTATAGGTCGGCCGAGTGTACAGTATAAGGAAGTGTACGGCGGAAAACACCAGTTGTATTCTCCAGTAGTGTGCCTCAACACTTCTGTGCTGGGGTTCTCTACTGACCATAGGCCCTCACGGTCCTCTCCAATAGCTTCTAGTTCTTCATCAACCACCAGTGGCTGCCGCCACCAACGACCAGAGGCTTCTACCACTTCGTCCAGAAGCTCCTGAAGACTTCAAGTACCACCTGCTTCCAGAAGTCTTCAACACCAGAAGCCTGCCCAAATACACTCCACACTTATGCTGTTGACCATCCTCTGGATCAACAGTCGCCACTACTTGCTGGTAGGTGGCAACTACAACCCCTGTCCTTCTGGTAGTGGCCCCTGTTATTAGGTCTCTTTTAGACACCCCAGGTTAGTGTAACTGCGTCAGAGTTGTTTTCATAGCCGTCGAGTTCACTCTATACTTGGTTAGCCTAGGAGTAGGTCACCTCCACCTGTTAAGTGTAGCTTACTTCCGTTCTCAATCTGCTTAGCAGTAGGGATGAGTCACCAGTATTTATTATTTATAATAAATATAATTTTTAATCATATCCTGAGAGTACGTTTGTTTAGAGATAAATCCTTTCCGATACTAGGAACTCTACTTCTAGATGGAGCATGCAAGCGACCGGTTGTAATAACTGTACGAACCATAGTGTAGGACTATAGATCCCCCTCAGGTATCTGTACGTCAACACACATAACACTTTTGATGCCCACCTGTTCTGTGCACCCAGGTGTACAGAAAGATAGAGCCCCAACCACTAGGAACACCTCCATCAGGAGTAGGACAGCCACCTCAGGTTGTATCACTGACTGGGGTGCTGACAGTGCTGGCAGGAGTACTTGCCTGGCACTGGAGTGCCAGACTGTTTCTCGAAATCACCCTGACAGTAGTAGGAAGACGGCCCACACAACGTATAGCTCTAGGTTTTTGCGTCAAGGTGCAAAGCCGTAGGAGCACAAGGATTGAACCATCAAACTGCTGTTGGGCTGTACACTTAGTAGGGGTACCGTCAGTTGCTTGCACTGACAAGAATTAAGTGAAAATTATGCCTCTATGCCATTTGGGATAAGGCACTGTACTTGAAGGGAGGTGAAGAAGGAAGAGTTCTTAACTGCTAAGCAAGTGGGCACCAACCAACCATCCACACTTTGTGGAGACATCCCACGGGAACGTACTCAGTCTGCCCGTCACCTGGAGAGGCAGTCCTCTTCAGACAGCATCCCAGTGTATTTCCCCTCGCACACCAGATGTGGCACAGAGCCACACCCTGCAGTACATGCCTTGGTCACTCAAAGTGGCACCATGTTGCGCATATCCAACTTGTTCGTCGGAAGCAGTGCAGTCGCCACCTGGAGCCAGAGGTACCTGGCCTCTCCGTACAGCATCTTATCAACTAGCACCACCCAGGCAACTACTGGCCCCAGCCAGCCTACCTCTACTCCAGAACCCAGGAGATTGGTGACTGAGTACCCTGGCAAGTCAGCCCTGCCTCAACGGGCTAAGGTGGTAGTAAGTAATATTGCGGTACTGCCCACGGCAGACTTCATACCAAACCGCCAGCTTACTCAACCAGTGCTAGTCTCTAGTATAGTCCATTTCATATAAGTGGTCTCAAATTTGACAGTTCTAGGAAAGTAGTGCCAATGGCATCTGGGTGGCTATGTATCCTTCTGCCACAGCTGAACTGTCATTGCGTACCCGAGCACGCCTGATCTAGTGCTCACCAAAAGTAACATTGACTAGTCTCAGTGGTATGCGTCAAGATAAAGAACATTGACTAGTCTCAGTGGCATGCGTCAAGATAAAGCACAAGTAAGCCAGCCTAAGAAGTATGATACCTTTGATGAAAGCATACCTGCTAGACAAGCTATGCTTAGTGCCAATCAGTATTTTTGTGCCAACCAATTTGTTTACTTTTGTGTACACCTCTATTGTACTGTTTGTACGACCTCCACATTTGTACTACTTTTGTGCAATCACTTTTGAACCACTGGGTACCACCTTTGTACCTCTCATTGTACTTTGCTCTTGTATAGTAAGCGCCTCACCCTAAGATGACTTGGTTCACTCTTTAATTCCTTTTCATTTCTAGTGTTAGTAATGTGCCTCATGCTTGAATGGCTAGACCATTCCAAACCACATTTTTATTCATGTTTCGTTTTGTAAAACCACTTCGCTTGTCTTAAAATGCATTTCTCACTAGCATTTTGCTACTCTAGTTAATTTTTGCTGTTATTGTTGTGTATCATTTTTGTCTAAATCTCTTGTGCTATAACCTTGTGTAACCGTGTTAGATTGTTGCAATTGCACAATGTAACTGTTACCTATATATTCACGGTGCACCTATTGTTTTTACCCATTGTTTACCTTTGTGTACTTTGTTCACTTTGTCAGTGTTCTAATTGCCAAACTAATGCAATGCCAAGTATTGTGTAAACTTTGAACAACCAGTAAACCCAGTGTAACTTTTGCAGTAATAATTTTTCTCCTTTAATCTGATGCATGCCGCTTATACAACTAATCTAATACGATTAGACTCCTCGCCAAGAGTACCTCTTCCACCACTACAGATGTGAGTGAAACATTGCCTACTCTACAGGCAGCAGGAACTTATGAGCGAATTCTTTTCACCAGGAGGATATGCAACCCGGCTGGCATGCCCCCCCCCCCCCCCCCCTCCAACCTGTGCTGAAAGCCAACAAGCTGCCCAGACTTCGTGCAAGGCCGAGCGCTACAGATGAAGCACGAAGCAGAAACGCTGACCAGAGTATTCCCATGCCAACCAGGGCAGAAGGACCTCACCGCTTTCCCGCACTCCACGCCGGCAGCCTACAAGCTTCCACTATATAAGTCAGGATGCTGCCGGGCACGAGCAGTCATTCTTCTTCTATCTCTTGCAACATCCCACAGCACTTCTGCCAGTGCCGGGACCGCCATAGATCTTAAAATTTTAGGTATGCCCCCTGCCGCTACTTCACCGTCAATGACCAGTCAACCCGACAACCAGCGAACATGCTTACCACCATGTTAAATTAACTTTGTCTGTTCAAGACATCTTTATTAGAAAGTGTAGAAGTATTATATATTTTCTCGTTTGCTAATTCTTTCCCATTCTCCATTAAAACCAGATTGCCTACACCTGGCCAGCATAGTAACCTTCAGCACTCAATTGCCTGGTAGGAGGTAGCATGCATTGCATGTTTATTGAGACTTCAATAATGCAGCGTTTCTTGCCGCCATACAGTTGAGTGCACTTCCTCAGCCTACACCGGAAAGGCAGGCTGAACGGAAACAGTGCCGCCCAACTCAGGCACGAGTCAGTATCGACTGCTCCGGTTGTGGTATTATTCGTATCTCTGTGTATACGCATTCACCCATCGTGCCATCCTGTGGTAAGAGGATTGTTGACCAGTGCGGATGTTAGATTTGGTTGGAACAACATCCGCTTCTGTACCAATGAATCTCACTTGTAGAATCACAGTTTCAGTGTGGGTGCAAGCTCGCTATGTCTGGACAAAACCCACCACAACCACGGCACCCAAGAAGCAGGAGTATGTGAGTACTAACCAACACCCCTCGCCTCTCGCCATCTATCTAACACAATTACCACGCTTTTGGTCTAGCAGACAGAATCATCGACCATAGTGACTATTAATCTAACCGATCACGCGTCAAGTGATTTTCTGGCGCCCAATGTGGGGCGTCAGTTGAATAACTGTATGCAGTAAACGGCACGAACTAGATCAACCATACCCCAAGAACTAAGAGTTGAAACGATCAATCAGTCAAGCGGACTTCGGGGAGTCCTCAAAACACCCTGTGGAGCCCTTAACTTCTACCATGTCAGACGTTGCGGTCAATGCCGCCAAACCTCAACAACAAACACGACGTTACAGTGTAGCTATGCAGACTGTCCAGACCATGGCACACTATGGATAGAGTGCACATACTGCACTTTCATTATGCCTGAAGAGACCCAGGATATTCCGTCAACATCTCACGAGTTTCTGCAATGAAATTACGTGTCCCAGCCAAGGCATAAACTGCATTAGATGCGTGACGTGCAGTGAACACTGTTACCTCCTATGTATAGGGTAGCCCGACGAACGCATCTCTATGCTCTGGATGGTTTACCAATGTGAGAGATGCCGAAGAAAGCACGTCTCTCGTTCCCACAGATCCAAGCCATCCGGATATATATACAATCCGGAACGGCGCGTGGCCACCCTGCAACCGGTAGAGACGACGACGTTCAAATTACCGACTTTGCAGGTTGTCCATATGAAGACCCAGTAGCATTTATGCAGGAATGCGAAAAGGAATTCAAAGAAATGGACCTGCCACCGAAACAATGGTTCTACCTGGCCCAATTGCATTTGAAGGACCTCGCCCTTACATGGTGGGAAAGATACTGAGAATTCTTAACGGACTGGAAGCAGTTCAGCAACCGGACAGTGGTGGAATTCACAGGCGAGGAGGTGTTGGTTAGACTAATGACACAGTTTTATAGCCAGACCTAGGTACTCGATGAAGAAGCGGAAATCTTCATATGGAGGAAGGAACAAATGTTTCGATGTGTGTTCCCTGGAGTCGACAAAGCTGCCGCCGTTTGTTCCAGCGGTCGACTGTTACTGTCAAATCTCAGGAATGTACCCCTGACAGTTACACACCACCTTGGACGAACTAGTTGATTGAGCCTGAGAAGCTGTGCAAAACTTTGCAGCACAAAGGAGTCTCGAAAAACCATTATCAGCCAATGTCTCTGAGGTACGAGCACCATCGGTTGTGTCCCCTAAATGTGCACCAACCTGAACCCTTCGTATGGCATTCGTACCTAAATGCTGGTTCTGCCCAGAGAACCTCTAGAACAAGGACTGCCCTCGGAAACCAGAGGTGGCTGCCGTTCCACCAACAGAGTCGACAAAACTTCGTCAAATATCCCAACATGACCAGCTGGAAACCCAACTCCCGGAACTAAGCAGGGAAACGCTGACGCCAGGGTACGAAGCGGGTCACCACCCCCGGTTTACAAGGGACCATCCTCCAGGGAAAAAGTGAGGAAGTACCGATTCCTTTGCCCCCCCACATAGAGGTGGAGGTAAATAACAACAGGGTACTCGCCTTACTTGACTCGCGGCCACTGGAAATTTTATCAGAAAGATTTTGTTAACATCAGACCAGCTCGCCGTACTGAGACCACAAACTAAAATAGTAAGAATGGCTCAACCTGAATCCATCCTGGATGTAACCGGCCAAATTACTCTGAACATAAAAATTTAAAGTATTGCTACACCGACAGAATTTATTGTATCACCAACCATGTCCGAATCGATGATACTAGGATGAACGTGGCTCATCCACAGTCAATATATTCTAGATCACGGACAACGAAGAGCCTCTCTGGGAGAAACCCATCAAATTAATGAGAACTGGGATCAGAACCCAGACGACATCTCACCAATGCCCATGAACTCTACGAACCAGAATTCTACCAATTAAAGGCCATACTAGATGAGCACACCTGAGCATTCGGACAAGGAGGACTGTTACGACAGACACATTCCATACAGCATGAAATATGGCGTACCACTGATTTAACCAGTGTACAACCGTCCATATTGATTGTCAGCCCGCCGCAGTGACCTCATCATGGAGCAGGTCAATGACATGAAGGACCAGGGGATCGTGGAGTCATCATATTCCCCATATAACTCACACGTAGTCCTCATGCCTACAAATACGAAAAATTCCGATTTTATGTAAACTACAAGTTGTTAAATGAAGTTAACCACCTGATTGCTCCTCCAGCTGTAGACTTATCTCGTACACTACAAGACATTGGCAAGGCCAAAATATTCAGCACTCTCGACATGGAGTCTGGATATTGGCAGATTGTGGTCCATCTGGACAGTCAAAAATATACTGCCTTTACAACAACTGAGAGTGAACCCTCCAGTTTCGAATCATGCTTTTCTGCTTGAAAAATGCCTCAGCGAGATTTCAATGAGTAATGTCTGCTGAAGTATTAAGTATTACTTCAGCGAGTTCTGCTTCACTTATCTAGACTATGTAATAATAAATAATATATTGCATCAGCTGGGAGGAGCACCTAGGCCATCTGCAACGAGTATTGGAAAGACTTAAATTACATGGAATGACTTGCAAGCTGTCGAAAAGCTTCTTCGGCAAGTCCTCAATAGATTATCTGGGACACGTCATATCACCTGAGGGAAACTTCCCATAACACAGTTCTATACGAGCGATCGAAGAAGCGGAAGAGCCTTCAAATAAGCAACAACTATGATGGTACCTGGGTCTGTGTAATTGGCTACGAGACTTCGTTCCAAATATTACAACACATATGGCACCACTTCATCCACTCCTCGAGAATAACTCACATTGGCAAAGGGGTCCGGAACAACGACAAGCATTTTCTGACTTGAAGAACAGCTTCAAGAATATCCACCAGCTCCATCGTCCACAAGGAGACAAACCCTTAATACTGTAAATGGACGTGTGTCAAAATGGCATGGGCACAGTACTGTACCAGCAATAAATAGAAGGACATCCACATGTGATAGCAAATGCATCTACCCACTTAAACTAAACAGAGCAGCATTACCACATCAATGAGCAAGAGTGTCTGGCCTTTATCTGGGTCATGAAGAAATACAGGTATTATATCGAAGGACAACACTTCAATCTATGGACCGATTCCAAAGCCTTCTAATGGCTTCACGAGTCCCGGAATTCGATGGCCAAGCTTGGCAGATGGGACAGGTTCCTTGCTAAGTTCGACTTCGAGGTACAGCATTGCCCAGGAAAGGAGAATGACCTGCCAGACACCCTCTCTCTATTCCCAACAACGGAGGAGGAAGAGGAGGAGAAAATGTCTCCCTCCCTTAGGGCAAAAGAAGTCTGGAAGAACAAATCCATCTTCTTCAATTGCAAATAACCAGCCAACAAATAACCTTAAGACAGCAGGAGGCCCCCGACATCCGACGCCTACAACGGGAACAGCTCCAGTGATTCGAACTACGGGATGGCGTCGTGTGGATAAGTAGCGGACAGCCCAATACTCCTTGGAAAATCTAGTTTCCACCACACCTACGCGCATATATATGCCTGCATCACTACAACCATCCCCAAGATGGTCACCCGGGTTCCAGGGAAACCCTGCTGGACATTAAAACCTGTTATAATTGGGACGGGATAAGCCGCAATGTCCGGCAGTACGTTAGCAACTGCGTCACGTGCTGCCGCAGCAAAGCCTACCCAGTTACCCCTCCCACCGCAAAACCACGGAGACCCAAGACGGCCTGGACCCACATTGCTGCCAATCTGATGGGCCCGTATCCTCGCACAAAATGGAACTGCTAACTGCTCGTGGTAACCAATCAATTTTCAATATGGATAGAGGCATTTCCTCTACCCAGCCAAGAAACCACCCCAATTGTGCGGAAAATGAAGATGGAGATTTTCACGCGATGGGGATATCTGAATGCCAGACTGACAGACAATGGCACACAGTTTACAAGCCATCAATGGCAAACCGCCTGTCAGGAGTGGGAGGTAGAAACCCGGATTACTCCCCCCTACTATTCCCAAGCCAACCCCACTGAACAGAGAAACCAGGAGATCAAGAAGTGTCTCCGAATCAGTGTGGGTAACGATCACAAACATTGGGATAAACACATCCCCACCTATTGTTTGTCCTTCGACGCAGAATTAATGAAGTCGTTGATACCTGTCGGAGCATCCTACTCCTGGGACAAACATTATGCCGACCAGGCAACTGGCAGTGGGAAAGCGAGCCAACCGACATGCCTCAACCCGAGGACATCCTGCTAAGCAGCCTTGGCCCGCACCACACACGCCCAATGAGCCCAAACTGCATACATTCTCAAGAAATACCACCAACCAAAAACTGGAGTAAGAGTATTTAACCTAGGGGAAGCCGTCCTTCTGCGAAGTTACCCTCTGAGTAAAGCCAGCAACCAATTCAGCGCTGGCCTTGCTGATAAGTGGTAGGGACCATACTGTATAGTAGGCAAGCGAGACATCTACTGGGCCGAAGATATACGAGGACAAATACGGATGGCTATCCGAGGCCAGATAAGACCCCTACCCAGGGGACTTGCCGACACTTGGGGACGATGACACCGAAGAAGATTCTCCTGGCCGGTCCGAAGATGAAGACGAGCCCCCACCCAAGAGGGTTGCACCCGATACTGACGTGGGACTTGTGCCAAGACCTGAACCGACGCTGCTCATTGTTAACAGGGCACATAGTTACATCACCCCATGGAAGCCGGAGGAAGAACGACGCCAAGGTGCATTTTCTGTCAGATCAAATCCCCTGACGCCACGCAGCTATGCTGAGAAAGTCGAAACCAAAAGCGGTACAGCACCCTCTGGCTGTTCCAAAGCTTCATGGCAGAGCCCACAAGACCGAGAACCCTGTCAGACACTCTACAGATCAAGCTAAATTAGCGATCTATCAGAGGCTCCTTCTGCAAGAGGGGTAGGAATTGCACCACCACCTACGTCACCACCCAGTACAACTCCGAAGCCACAAGTTAAGGCCGTACCTGCTTCAACGAAATCGACCTCTGGCTCAGACGAGGAAGAACCGCCAGCCGGGATATCGAGCTGCCATGCTGGAAGTGCTCCGTCTCAAGAACCTGCCATGCAGGAACTCTCGCCACCCTGGACGTCGAGCTCGTGCAACAGTGCTCCGTCCCAGGAACTCCCTGCCACGCAGCAACTCCCGCCATCCTGGGCGTCGAGCTCGGACAAGACTGCTCTGTCCCAGGAACTGCCTGCCACGCAGGAACTCTCGCCATCTTGGACATCAAGCTCGGAGAAGAGTGCTCCGTCCCAACCATCTGTCACACAGGAAATCTGCCACCTGGGGCGTCGAGCTGCAACAGACGTGCTCCGTACCAAGGTCCTGCAACGCAGGAATACCCGCAGACCCGGACGTCAAGCTGCCAAATTGGAAGTGCTCCACCCCGCCATCTTGCTACGCAAGAAGCTGCTTTCATTGAGAACATTGATGCCACCCACTACCTCTCAACAGGCACATCACTCGAGGTCGAGGTGAATTTCTCTTCCACTGCCTCGCCCCAGGACCTGGCCACTGAGACCGTCGATGCTGCCCACAACCTAGTACCACGACGAGCTGTGCCACCTGCAGTAGCGTTGAGATCTTTCTCCCTCTTAATGCCCCGTCAGAGAAACATCCTGCCGTACAGGTAGGAACCCGTGCAGTCGGGTTGAAGGGCTTGATACTCCCCCGCACTGCCTAAACGTCCCTTGAACGAGTGCCCTTCCCATTTGTTGCGGCAGATGCAGATGCCATGACGCTTGATGTCCCCACGTACCGCCATGGCCGCTCATATGCCTGGCCGGTACCAGGAATTGCCATGAAGACCTACAACCAGGTAAATGTGGCCATACCATCTGCACGCTGTCCTTCATCTGAGAGGGAGGCCTACTAAAGGTGAGACCGAAGATCGCCAGTAAGTGCGCAAATAATAAAGACAGTGCAGTAGCCGTAAACTGCTACTAAGTGTACTTGGCAAAGGACTCATTATAGACCGGTAACGTACACCACAATTAATTTATCCATAAGCCAAAGACAGTGACGTAAGCATAACAATCATATTTGGGCTAAATTAAATTCAAAAGTATCCAGTACAATTTCAAGTATAAAGAACTAACGAGGTAAATGCACCCGTAATTAGTCACTCGACTATGTGCTAATTATTTTTTTATACAGCCGTAAGAAGCTGTACGTCAGTAACTTTTGATAGACATTTTACACCTTACAGTTCAAGTGTTTCAGTGGCCGGCAGCCCACTTAAGTATCTACCATTATGCAAAGACGTTCACCACAATGACAGTAATAGCTACCGTAAGTGAATCATGTAAAGACGCTCACAACAGTGCCAGTGATTAAGTTGAAGACAGAGACTTCGACATTACAATGACATTTTAGCTTCTTATATTTTTATAATGATCATCCATAAATATGACTTGATGTGTAGGTAAGCCTATAAATGTCACCATTCGTTTTGAAAGTGTTTACGTGAAGATTGCTTACATGAAGAATGCAGTCGTGTAAGAGCGTGTTTTCAGCACGGAAAAAAGTGAACATTTCTTAGGATCTTACCTTGAACATTCCAACGAAGATACATAGTGTATATAGTAGCTGTCAGACCTACGATATAACATGGACTCCCACAAAGGATAGCTAGGTTAATTTTTTTATGCTTTTCAGCATTAAATCTGATTTGATATGTAGGCACACATTTAAATATTTTCATACGTTTTGAAAGTGTATATGTAAAGATAGCGTACAAGAAAGAATGCAGTTTTGTTGGAGGAAATTTTTATATGTATGCTTATATTTATATGTGCTTTTTGTTTGCAATATCTTGTGCACCTACTCAGTATAACAACCAAATCTGAGCGTTAAAGCTCCCCAAATCTGGTGCAAGATATTTTTAACTTCCAATTTTGAGTGTTTTATGTCTGTTGTATAAAGTGACCAATGTGCCCACAATTTTGCCGTGATAGTCATGCATGTAGTGTACTCGCTTTGTATTTGTTTAGCCGGTCAACCCAGGTATTGAAGGGCCTGTGGTTGTCCACCTCGCAATGTGTCACACGTAACTATTTAGTGTGCTGACAGACACAAAGGTTCCATGGAAAGATTTTCCTTTTTCTTTCTTAATTCACTGCAGCAAGCTCCAGGATAGTAGTGGCATTTCTCCACCTTCCGCGAGTAAAGCTTGTACACATTCTAATTATTCTTACTTTAAACCCCTTGTTTTGACGTGCCATTGTTTTACATAATTTTTCCTTCAGAGTTTTATGTACGATTCAATTGTAATATCCACCAGCGCTATGCGGTTTTTGTGAATGGCACGCATATGAAATGTAGGCCGGTGGGACACCCGACACGCGGCTTCCTAACCCCCTAATCTTTGCAACGGGGGGGAATACACACTTTTGCTGCATCAGCAAAGCCTAATCACCAGGGCAAGGGGCAGAGAAGGACGCCGTCCGAAAGAGAGAGAGGGAATCAAGGTCGCCAGCCGGCCACCTCCACTCGTGTTTCGCTTGGCCGGACGGGTGACCAGAGCGCACAGAACATGCGCCGCTACAGCGGTAAAGCACCCTAAACTTAAGGGTTCCGCCTACCTGTCTATACAAATTTTTTTTTGTGCTATCTGCCTCATCACATCTACCGATGCGTAACCAGACCTTCTAGACCTTCCAGAGAGGGGGCCTACACCTTTCTCCGCCACGTTTTCCACAATGAGTCTTCATCGCAACGGATGGGGGGCGAATTGACGCCTACTGCTTATATAACTAATCTAATACGATTACGACTCATCACCAAGAGTACCTCTGTCACCACTACAGACGTGAGTGATACGTTGCTTACCCTACAGGCCGCAGGAACTTATGAGCGAATTCGATACAAAACCTGGCCGGTCCCCCCCCCCTCCCGAGAGACTACAAGCTGCCCAGACCTCGGGCAAGGCCGAGCGCCACCAACAAAGCATGTAGCAGAAACGCTGAACAGAGTATTCTCATGCCAACCAGGACAGAAGGACGTCGTGTCTTCCCACGTCGGCAGCCTACAAGCTTCCACTATATAAGTCAGGACGCTGCCGGGCACAAGCAGTCATTCTTATTCCATCTCTTGCGACATCCCACGCACTGCTGCCAGTGCTGGGACCGACAGATATCTTTGAAGCTATGAGTATGCCCCCTGCAGCTACTTCACCGTTGACGACCAGTCAACCCGACAACCAGCGAACATGCTTACCAACACGTTAAATTTACACTGTCTCCTCAAAACATCTTTATTAGATAGTTTAGAAGTATTACATATTTTCTCGTTGATCTAATTCTTTCCCATTTTCCATTAAAACCAGGTCGCCTTCACCTGGCCAGCATAGTAACATTCAGCACTCAGTTGCCCGGTAGGAGGTAGCACGCATCACATGTTTATTGAGACTTCAACAAACATACTGTTGTTTCCTACCTCTCAGCTTTTATTTCGTACTATCTGTCTCTTTGCCTTCTAGATGCAGGTTGCCACGTACACCTTTGACAAGGACCGGGGAATTTATAACTACGGAATTAACTTCAACCATGGGCGCCCTTCAGTCGTCCGTGATATTTTCACACACCCATTAGGCGGCCATCTGTTGTTTTCCAAACTACCACAGCACTGCTTCCAGTGCCAGTGGAGAGGAACAGAGGGGCCATGACCACTAGTAACACCTTCACCCAAAGAGGGACGACAGTTTCAAGTTATTGACTTATCCCACAGCATTTCTGCTAGTGCCGGGATATACAGTGACTTGAGATCTGCCATCCATTCCTATGTGGATGTACATCCAGTGGCGGCATTGGTGACCCAAACAGCTCCTCATCTCTGATCATCCCGTCTAGTGTGGGGGTGATCAGTGGAGACTTGACAGAGTCTGGTCAGCAAGGCAAAACGGGACTTACACTGGAACTTGTGTTTAGTTTGTTCGTGTCGAGGTGTACCCAGTTACCTGTGAGCAAAGACTTGATGCCTTTCAGCCAAAGGCATGGCTGAAGGCGTAGGGAGCGACACGCAGCGCTTCTTGCCGCCAGACAGTTGAGTGCACTTCCTCAGCCTACATCAGAAAGGCAGGCGGAACGGAACTGTGCCGCTCAACTCAGGCACGAGTCAGTATCAACTGCTCTGGTTGTGGTATTAATCGTATCTCTGTGTATACGCATTCACCCATCATGTCATCCTGTGGTAAGAGGATTGTTGACTGGTAAGGAAGTTATATTTGGTTGGGATAACAACCATTTCTGGACCAACGAATCTCACTTGTGGAATCGCAGTTTCAGTGTGAGCCTAGATCGCTACGTCTGGACAGTACCCACCACAACCACGGCATCCAAGAAGCAGGAGTAAGTGAGTACTAACCAACACCCCTCGCCTCTCGCCGCCTATCTAACTCAACCACCCCGCTTTTGGTCTAGCGGACAGAATCCTCGACCATCATGATTATTAATCTAACCGGTCATGCTTCAAACCTGAACTAATACTGTAAAGCAAGAACTAATACTGTAAAGCATGAAAAATTTTACAGAGATACCTCAAGATACAATTGAGTGGCTCCATCCTACCTGTTCTTTTGTGTATTTTGAAGTGTAACCAGCCAAATTTCATACCCTGTAGCAGCTTGTATTTTTGATGTAACTAGGATTTGTCAACTAAATGAAAATTTTCTCACTAGTTTGAGATTTGCACCATCTAACTTCTTTTAACTACGAACTCTGTGAGAAAACGTAGTTAGTTTCCACAGTGAACTTTGCTACTCCTTTAAGTCTAGAATTCAATGTAATTCTAATATTATATTTTTATAGTTAAGTTTACAATATTGCAGGAGATGATGATAACCCTCAAAATATGCCTTTGCATATGTGTATTTACAAAAAATATTTTTGCTATAGACTGCTCCGTGGCTATTGCCAGATCTGTGTGGGTTTCCAGTTCCAGGTACAATTGGCGTGCTCCAAGCATTGGAGGCTATCAAGATCCTTGTGGAATTGCCCGGTGTGTTGAGTGGTCAGCTGCTGGTGTTTGACGGGGCCAACTGCTCCTTCCGCAGCATGTATCTGCGTGGCCGCAACTCTGGTTGTGCCGTCTGCGGTGACCATCCCAGTGTCACCCAGCTGGCAGACTATGAGCAATTCTGCCGCTCCAAGGCCTGTGACAAGGTGTGCTTTGCTCGTGTGTCTGTTTCTCTGTGTGGCTGCATGTCGGTCTGTTTATAACACTGAGTTCTTTGAAGGTTGCTCATGCTCTCTACGTGCATCAAATACATACTCTAATCTACCATTTCTCTTATTTAGAAGTCTTGTAAAGAAGTGGAATGTTATAAGTAGGGAACAGAATAGTATCAGGAGTGCCAGTGAATTCGAAAAATGATTATCTGAATAAAATTTTATGTGGTACAGTATTATACTGTATGAGAGAAGCAATTATTTTTGCAATTTCCTTTATATTTATGTTGCTCAGAAGAACCAAAATTTGACCCATGTTACGTGTCCTATATTACAGGTTGTCCAGTGATTGGGAAAAACTGGAACAGTATCAGATTTGAAATGATGCTGGAAATGTACTGTTTTGAATGGCAGGAATTTTGTATGGTTAATGATATTGGCATTAGAAGTTTAGAAACTGCACCAACCCAACTTATCACAAGTAAAAGATCTTCACTGGTTTTAAAAGTTGGAATACTATGAGGACATTTTGACAATTGGGTCAAGGCAGCTCGGAGAGAGTGGAGAAATTAAGAAAAGTTTGCAGGTTTGAGCACCCTGCTGTGAAGGGTGAGGAAAGCAGAAGGATAGTTGAAAAGGTAGCAGAGGAGGGACGGGAGAGATTTTTTTGGCTCTTAACATCTAGATCTTGAGAGCCAATTTGAAAATGTAAATTGTCTGTTTATTGCAGTAGAGAGCTTGCCTAGTTGTTCACTGTGTACCATTTTGTGAAGAATGGTGTTTGTACATATGTGTTATTTCATTGTACTATAATAGCATAGTTCTGCTGCTCATACAAGTGCACTTTATTCCTCAGCAGACAACATACATGCTAAAGAATTGAAGCAGAAGATTCTGTTGTAATTATATTACACAGTGAATTGTATTCATTTCATTTGGTATGTACGTGCGTTAAACTCTATTTCCCCAATATTGGTTTAATGCGTGCCACTTCTACACTTATTATAATACAACTGCGACACATTGCCTACCCCTACAGGCAAGAGAACTTCTGTGTTTTTCCTTCTCACCTGGAAGGCATGCATCCCGGTAGGCAGGCCCACCCGTCTCACCACGCTCGACGCCTACAAGCTCCCCAAACCTCGGGTAGGCGCAGCCGAGCAGACCCGACGAGACACGAAGCCAGAACCGCTGACGACGAGATGATTCTCACACCACCCAGGGCTGGAGGACGTCATGTCTCCCTTGCTCCCCTCACCGGCAACCTACAAGATACCACAATATAAGTCTGGCTACAGCCGAGCTCTGGAGTCATTCTTTTGCATCTCTTGCACTGCCAGCACTCCTAGTGCTCGGGAGCTCTAGAGAAGTTCGAAGCCTAAAAGTACGCCTTAGCGGCAACCAACTACGTACGTCTATGACCAGTCAACCCGGCGACATACAAACACAAAGTTTCTTCATTTAACTTAATTTGTCTCCTCTAGATACCTTTAATTAGTAGTTTAACTGTAGCTCTTATTTTCGTCTAGAATAAGCTTTTCCCGTTTATTTAGAACCAGGTCACCTATACCTGTAACCACGCAGCTACCTTCAGCTATCGGCTATCCTCGACTTGGTAGGAGGTAGCACATGTCGTGTCTATTGAACTTTCAATAAACACACCTTGCTTTCTACTTTGCTACATTTATTTCCAGGGTATATATCTGTATTCACAGTTGCAGGATGATTACGATGTGCACTGCCAATGGAATCCGGGGAAGTTATCAAACCAAACTAAGACGTACACATTAGACAGCTACCTGTTTCTTTCCATCAAACACACAACACTATTAGTGCTCATGGGGAAGGAACAGTAATGCCCAAACCACTAGTAACACCTTCATGCTGGGAGGCACGACACACTCAGGTTTCTTCGCACCACTCGCACTATTAGTGCACGGTGACGATGACCTGCAGTGCTGCCGGGTATTCTGGGTGAACGCACAACCAGTAGAGGCTTGACGTGACTCCGGCTCAATGTCTCTGATCAGTCTGCCTACGGTGGGGGATCAGTGGGGGCTCTTATCGAGCCAGCCAAGTCACTATTGGGGTACACTGTTATTATTTCCATTTCAATGCACTGTGGGATTTATAGAAATGTTACCCTATGCCTCATGAGAGGAGTGGTAGGAGATGTAGAGAACAACACCTGGCTCACTCTGCTGCCTGGCCGAGGATATATCACCCTATCTTATGCAGGATAGATAGGCGGAATGGGTCCGTGCTGCCGAACTCAGACGTCAAGCAGTCGCTCCTGCACCGGTAATATTAATTGAGTTTCCACCATATGTCCGTACCAGTTACAAGTATCACCTTGTTGTCTACGGCTTCCTAACCAGAGTGGAAGTTCGCCTAGGTTGGGACAACTTGGTATTCTGGACAAAAGAAGCACGACTATGGAACATTCGTGCAGGCATTCACCCTGCTTAAGACTAAACTTAACTCGACTACCTAACTAGAGGTGAGAGTGTATCAAAACTAGCCAACACTCCTCACCTCATCCCCGCTACCTAAGTCGCTTTTGGTCTAGTGAGTAAAATCTGTAACTACCGTGTCCAGTCAGTCTAATCGGACACGCGTCAAGAGATTTTCTGGCGCCCAACGTGGGGCATCAGACAAATAGCTGTGCGCAGTGACAGGTACGAATAGTCCAACCATACCCCGAGAGCTAAGGGTCAATACAATTAAACAAGCGGACTTTGGGAAGTTTGTGAAACACCTCGTGGCGCCCTTAACCATGACCATGTCAAATGCAGAGGCAGTGGTTACCAGCGAACACCCTGACAATGACAACGACCTATCTAACGTATCATGTAGCCATGCTGACTGCACAGGCAATGGCACACTAAGAGTCGAGTGCACCTACTGCACAAAACTCTTCCATTATGCCTGTATAGGCTGGTCCAACGATACCAGGATTACTGACGGCTTAGAGTACCGCTGTATAGCATGCAGACAACAGCCAATGAGCTTCTGTAATGAAGTAACGTGCCCTGGGCGGGCCATAAACTGCAGGTGCACCATGTGTATTGAGCCCTACCACCATCTGTATATAGGGTGGCTCGACGAACGCGTCTCCATGCCTGGGATGGCCTATCAGTGCAAAAGATGTCGGAGGAAACACATCTCTTTCTCCTGTCGATCCAGACCTCCCCAAATATATATCTAACCAGGAACAGCACCTGGCCATCCAGCTGTGGGTAGAGACGATGACATACAAATAACGGACTTTGCAGGCCGCCCACATGAAGTCCCCGTCGTATTCACTCAGGAGTGCGAGAAGTAATTTAAGGAAACAAATCTGCCGCCAAAGCAATGGGTTGACCAGGCTCAACTAAATTTAAAGGGCATCGCCCTCACCTGGTGGTAGCATTACGGGGAATTCTTAACCGATTGGAAACAGTTCTGCGACCAAACAGCAACGGAATTTACGGGCGAGGAAGTGTTGGCTAGGTTAACTACCTAGTTCTACAGCCAGACCCAGATACTCGACGAGGAAGCAGAAATCTTAATACGAAGAAAAGAGCAAATGTTTCAACGAGTATTTCCAGGTGTCAATGAGGCTACCGCCGTTCGCTGAATCGGGCGCATGGTACTGCCAAGTCTCTTAATCCCGCCGAAATTCTTCATCATCTCAAGTGGAACCAAGCCCGAGAACTCCGGAAGATATTAAACAACTACACCCACCTATTCTCTGACTCTGGCATCCTCTCCCAAACTCGAAGCATCCAGCATGAAATACGGCCCAATGAGCCAACCCCTGTTTACAGTTCTCCGTACAAAGTCTCCGCACATCGAGAAAGAGAGATCCTTGACCAAGTGGAGGAAATGAAACAGCAAGGAATAATCAAACCTTCCACCTCTACCTACAATTCCCTTATAGTTCTGGTACTTAAAAAATGATGGAGGGAAAACACTTCTGCGTTAATTACAAACAATTGAACGAGACGACTTTACCCATCACCCCCCCCCCAACATCGACCTTCACAATACCCTCCGGGAAATTGGGGAGGCCACTATTTTCAGTATACTAGATCTTCAATCTGGGTACTGGCAAATTGCAGTACACCCCGATAGTCGGAAATACATTACATTGACCACCCCAACCGAGACTTGCCAATTCAGAGTGATGCCCTTCGGACTAAAGAATGCCCCAGCAACTGTTCAGAGGCTGATGTCCCCTGAAGTCCTAACTGGGTGTACTAGAAAATTTTACTTTCGCCTACCTAGACGATATAATAGTTTACTCACATAATTGGGAGGAGCATAAACACCACCTGACGCGAGTGCTAGAACGTTTGGAGATGTATGGTTGTACATGCAAATTGAGTAAGAGCCATTTTGGTGGGGATAACATTGAGTATCTAGGGCATGTTTTGTCCCCTGAGGGAATTTTTCCTCAGAAAGGGTCAATTCGGGCCATTCAAAATTCCCCAGTCCCCAAGAACAACCGACAACTTTGACGCTTCCTAGGACTTTGCGACTGGCTCTGGGGATTCCTGCCCAACACAGCTCAACTAATGACCCCCCCTTCATCTTCTACTAGGTAAAGGAAATCCTTGGTGCTCGCAACGCAAAATCCATCTGTTGCATTAAAGGCGAGTTTCAGTAACCTCGAATGGTTACACCGAGCCTCCGACAGAAAACCTTTGATTCTACGAACTGATGCCAGTCAGACCAGTTTAGGTGTGGTATTATACCAAGAGGATGACGAAAAACAGCCACAGGTGATTGCCTATCCCAGTACCGAAGCTCGCTACCATAGTAACGAGCAGGAATGTTTAGCGGTGATCTGGGCGATGCGCAAATTTAGGTACCTCCTGGATGGTAAGAGATTCATCCTCAGGACGGACAATCAAGCATTAAAATGGCTACATGAATCTCACCAGGAGAGGGCTAAACTTGGTCGGTGGGAACTGTTCCTCAGAGAGTTTGACTTTTCAGTCCAACATTTTCCTGCGAAAATGAATGATCTTCCGGATGCATGTCGGAACAGTGACATTTTTCATAGGTTAGTTTCAAAAGTGCTCAGTTTATCATGAACAGACTATAATAATCTGGACATAGCATTAATGCAAAATGGTGAAGCTGGACAAAAAATGTTTAATTAATACGCAAATACAACTGACCAGAAAGCCTGTGCACACTGTAATTTTTACTGAGAAATTGTATATAATTTTACAAATGCTTGTAACAGTACATAGGTTTCTCTTGTAAAACTACAAGGGCCATGTTTGTAATAGACCTTCAGAAATGTTTATACTATCCTGAGCTCTATCGATGAGCTTGAGAAAAATGGTGAACACTCAACAACCTAAAACTATATATAACTTTTGTGCAAAAATTACAGGTAATGTAAAGTATAGTTGCATGTAAAATAAATGTATTTCAAGTTTGGGAATACTTCAAATAACTCAAATAATCATAATAAAATGTGACTATTTCTCATTAACTGTTAGTTTTTCTTAGCTACACAGAACTCTTAAAATGTATTCTTTTTAATAAAATAACTTATTTAATATTTTTGTAGGTACTTGCAACTATATTTACTGTAAAAATAAGTGCTAAGTCAAGTTTGTATTGTGGTTAAGGGCTAACAATACAAGGTGTGTAGGTTCTAATTCCTGTGCGGCAAAGAGTTTATTTTTTTGTAAATTATATTTTGAAATATTTGGCCTAGTTATTCGCTGTTATTAATTCATCACTTTTCTAGAAGAAAAATCTTATGTACACTTCTCAGTGATGTAAGTTGTAATACAAAAAATTCCTTTGTAACACTACAAAAAAATTTTTTTAGAATTTAACTACTCTGTCCCCATGTATATTTATACACTGCGTAGCAAAAACTTCTTTTAGAAAATTTTCAGGATATAAGTTTTAAACGAGTCCCTAGCAATGCAGCCTATCGTTGTTAGGAGAGATTTGACTGGGATTCTCTGACGCCCAATTACGGAAATTAGTTCACCTGGACAAAAATTCGCCACATAATGTAAAAAAAGTCTGTAATGGGATAGATTATGAAGTTCATTTACCCTAACCTTTGTGTTTGTTTATATCTGTGGTTTACACGTACTATTTATTTATATATTTTGTGACTCTCACGATAATATCAGCCCAGAGTTGAATAAGTTGTAACTTTAACATAATTTTCGTCACCTCTCAAAATTTTAATTACTTGTGTACAATTGTAATTTTTGCATAATTTCTGATATTATTATTATTTTGGATGTTAACATAATCTGAGCTCAAGTCATGCATCCATAGTGATCTGATGAAGTGAACAAGTGTCCTCTATGAACTGTTATCAACTTGCATTGATAAGGTCTAGCCTAAGAGGATCAGTGTAACAGATCTCTAGGCATGACGTCAGCGGACGTGACGTTTATGTCTTTTCCAAAAAGACAATAGCGTGGGGGGTGTGAATCCCATACAAAAGAGTAGTTCTGCCACTATCATAAAGATACAAGGAAATCCCGTACCTACAGAGTTCATAAAAGTGAGAAAAACTGACTTAATTACTAGTACTTGTAACATCAGATTCATCACAAAAAATTGAGTATTAATTTTATGGAACACATAGGGTGACTCGGCTGATATAAACATGACGGGAATTACAAATATAGCTAGATTATATGTGCTATAATTTATATAGTAATAAATAACCCTGTCTGAATTCATGATCCATAATTAAAACATGATTTTAATGTTAAAATTCGTATGTATGAAATTTATGTTCAGATGTGACGCATGCCGGTTAAGTCTGACTGACATGTAGAGGATTTTTCCTCTAGACTAAAAGCGGGGTGATGTATGGGTGAATGTGAATGCACAGTGACAAGAAGATTACTGGTACCTAAGCAGGCGCTACTGCTTGTCGTCTAATTTGGGCGGCGCAGTCCTGTTCCGCCTGCCTGTCCTGCGTAGGATGAGGTAATACTATCCACGGTTTGATTGCAGTGTGAGCCAGGTATTGCTTTCTACACCTCTTGCTACTCCCCACCTTGTAAGGCATAGGGCACACCAGTCTGGCAGCCTACGCAGTGCACTTAAACAGGAACAATAATTGAAGAGCAGCCCAATAGAGTCTTGCCGGCACGAACTCGATAGGAGTCCCCACTGATCCCCCGCATATGCGGGCTGATCAGGGACGTGGAGCCGTGTGGGCCACCAAGCCTCTACTGGTTGTGCATTCGTACCGGGTTGGGCGGCAACTCCCAAGCTAAGGTCACCTCAGCACTAACTTAGTTCTCAAAGCGAGAGATAACCTGAACTTGTACCCTCTCCCTGCACAAAACGAAGGTGTTCCTAGAGGTTGAGGCATTACTGTTTCTCCTCACCAGCCTGACTTAGTGCTCGGGGTTGGGAAGAAACAGGTAGCCGTCTAATGTGGATGTCAGTACTCTTGGGTTCCTGTTGGCAGTGCATGTCGTATTCTGTTCTCGACCATCACACAGAGAAGTACCCTGTAAATGAAAGCAGGCGGGTAGTTAACCATGGGTATTTATTGTCGGTGCAATAAACACGTGACCTTGTGCTACCTCCTATCAGACAGTGGAGAGCTGAAGGTAACTGCAGTTCCAGGTGTAGGCGACCTGGTTCTAAATAAAAAGGGGAAGCAACTGGTTCTAAACGGATGTAAAAGTATTTAAAGTTAAACTGGCCAAGAAAAGGGTGTCTGAAGGTGATACAGTGAAGTTAGTATATGTGTACATATTCTATGGATATTGACGCGTGGTCAGCAGCCACTGGGGACGTATTCATAGCTTCCGATGTTCTTGGACATCCCAGCACTGAATTAGTTCTCGGGGATGTCACAGGAGAATTTGTAAACAATGAACTGCCCAAGCCCTGCAGCGTCCGGTCTTATATAGCAGAAGCTTTTTGGCTGCCGGTGTGAGCTGTGGGTAGGGCGAGCAGAGCATCCTGGCTGGTCAGCATTTATACTTTATGCCTCATCGGCGGTGCTCGGCCTTGCCCGGTGGCGGGCAGCTTGAAGGCTCTCAGCGCAGGGTAGGGTGGGCGTCGCCAGCCAGGTTGCATAACCTTCAGGTGAAGAAAATCCGCTCATAGGTTCCTGTTGCCTGGTAGAGTAGGCGGCCGAGAATTCATGTCGAAAATTTTCTCTTTACTTCTGCAATGATGAAAGTAGGAACATTTAGCGATGAGTCATAATCGTTATTATTTATAAGTTTGAGTGGCTTGCATCAGATGTGATAGCGAGGGACGTCATTACAGCAGTAAAAATTATTCCCTAAAAGTTACTACTCTATACCGTATTTACTAGCATTATTCTCGCACCTTTTTTTACAGAAATTTTTAGTCCAATAAATTAGGGTGTGGGAATTACCCTAGGGTTGGGGTAATGCTATCCTTGGCCTGAGAGCGGGGTGAGCCAGGTGTTGTTCCCTGCATTTTCTACTACTCCTCCTCTCATGAGGCATAGGGTAACAGTTCTCTAGTTTATGTAGTGCACCTTAGACAGAAAGAATAACTGTAACCCAATAATGAGTTGCCGGCTCAAGCTCGATAAGAGTCCCCACTGATCCCCCACCCTAGACGGGCTGATCAGGGAAGTGGATCCGCGTGGACAGCCAAGCCTCTACTGGTTGTGTTTTCGCACTAGGATGCTCGACAAAACTACAGGCCATTTTCTGCATGATTGGGGTGGTTTCTTGGCTGGGTAGAGGAAATGCCTCTACCCACCTGGAAAATTGATCGGTCACTACGAGGAGGTAGCGATTTCCTTTTGTGCTACGTGGAACGGGCCCATCAGATCGACGGCGATCTGGATCCAGGCCGTCTTGTGTCTCCATGGTTTTGCGGAGGGAGAGGGAACCGGGTAGGCTTAGCCACGGCAGCACATGATGCAGTTGCTAACGTATTGCCGGACATCGTGGCTTATTCCTTCCCAATTGTAACTGGTTTTAATGTGTAATAGGGTTTTCCTTGTACCCAGGTAACCAGATTGGGGTTGGTCGTGATGATGCCTATCTGCTCGTAGTTGCAGTGAAACCTACATCTTCCACTGTGTTTTGAGTTATCCCGTGGTGTGTATCGTTGGGCTGTTCCTGTAGTAGGCGTCAGATATTGGGGTCCTCCTGTTGGCTTAACATAATTTGTTGACGGGTTATTTGCTCTTCTAGACTTATTTCGATCTGAGGGGAAGGAGAAGACATTATTTCCTCCTCTTCCTCCTCAGCTTTTTCCTGCTACGTCAGGGAAAGAGACAGGGCTTAACTTCCCTGGGTAATGTTGAACCTTGAAGTCGAACTCAGTAAGGAACATGTCCCACCAGCCGAGCTTGGCATTCAAATTCCGGAATTCATGTAGCCATTGGAGAGCTTTAGAGTCGGTTCGCAGAATGAAGTGTTGCCTTTCGAGATAATACTGATATTTCTTCACTGCTCAGATAACGGCCAAACACTCCTGCTCATTATCGTGGTAGCGCTGCTCGGTTTCATTTAAGCGGGTTGTTGCATATGCTATCACATGGGGTTGTCCTCCTTTGTCTTACTGGTGCAATACTGCACCCAGGCCGTTCTGACAAGCGTCCATTTGCATTATTGAGGGTTTGTCTCCTTGCAGCCAATAGAGTTGATGAATATTCTTGAAGCTGTTTTCAAGTCGGAAAACACTCGTTCCGGGCCCCATCGCCAACAGGTGTCTTTCTCGAGTAGTGGTGCAGTGTATTCCACAATGTTTGGAACAAAGTCTCGTATCCAACTATACAGACCCAGGTCTTCAATTGCTCGTATTGAACTATGTTGTGGGAATTTCCCCTCAGGCGATATGACATGTCCCAGATAATGGATTGATGTCTTACCGAAGAAACTTTTCAATAGCTTACAAGTCATCCCATGTAATTCGAGCCTTTCCAATACTCATTGCAGATGGCTTCGATGTTCCTCACAGCTATTGGAATATATTATTACATCGTCGAGATCAGCAAAGCAGAACTTGCCGATGTAACCTGTTAGTACTTCCGACAACATTAATCGTGGGAACGTTGCGGGGGCATTTTTCAAGCCGAAAGGCATGACTCGAAACTGTAGGGTTTTGCCTTCAGATGTCGTAAAGGCTGTATACTTTCGACTGTGCGGGTGGACTGCAATCTGCCATTATCCAGACTCCATGTTAAGAGTACTGAATAATTTTACTTTGCCAATATCTCATAGTGTATGAGACAAGTCTATAGCTGGGGGAATAATTGGGTGGGTGACTTCATTTAGCGATTTGAAATTTATCCAAAATCGCAATTTCCCATCCTTCTTAGGTACAAGTACCACATGCGAATTATATGGAGAATTAGATAATTCCATGATCCCATGGTCCTTCATGTCATTGACCTGTTCCATGATGTCACAGCAGCGACCTGACACTTTGTACAGACAGTTGTATACTGGTACGTCAGTCGTAGGCCATAATTCATGTTGTATGGACCGTGTTTGTCGTAATAGCCCTCCTTGTCCAAAGGCGTGGGCGTGTTCATTGAGTATTGCTTTTAACTGGCAGAACTCTTGTTCTTTGAGTTCATGATTAATGCTGATTGGATTGATGGGCATTGGCGGGATGTCATCTGGGTTTTGATCCCAGTTTACAGTAGTACAGTTGGTTTTCCCCAAGTAGGCTCTATGTTTTTCATGATCGAGAATACATTGATGGCAGATAAGCCATGGGCATCGTAGTGTTATGGATTTGGACATGGTTGGTGGAACAACAAATTCTGTTGGGTTATCAATATTTTGAATTTTTATATTCAAGGTAATTCGGCCAGTTACTTCCAGGGTGGCCTCGGGTTGCGCCATTCTTACCACTTTGTTTTGTGGTTGTAGTTCGGCGAACTGGTTTCATGATAACAAATTTCTTCTAATGAAATTCCCAGTAGCCGCAGAGTCAAGTAAGGTTAGTACCCTGCCATTGTTCACCTTCACTTCTACGTGTGGGGCTACGGGAACCGGTGCTTCCTCATTTAATCCCTGGAGGATGACCGGGGTGGTGACTCACTTCTTACCCCAGCGTCTGTGTTTCCCGGCTTCATTTCAGGAGTTGGTTTTCCAGCTGGTCAGTGTGGGTTATCTGCCGGCGTGTTGTCAACGCGGTTTGGTAGAAAGACAACTTCTTCTGGTTTCCGCAGACAGTCCTTGTTCCAATGATTCCCCGGACAGAACCAGCACTTGGGTACAGAGGCCGTGTGAGGGGTTGTGGTTGGTACGCCTTTAGGAGGCACAGCATGTGGTGTTCGCACCTCTGGGGCCTTGGTGGAGACTGGTTTTTCGAGGCTTGCCTGGGCAGCAAAGTTTTGCCCAGCTTCTTGAACTCAGTCGACTAATTTATCCAAGGTCGTGGGTCATGCTGTTAATAGTACGTTCCGGAGATTTGGCAGTAACATTCGGCCGATTGAGCGAACGACGGTAGCTTTATTGACTCCTGGGAATACCTGTCAAAACATTTGTTCTTTTCTTCATATGAAGATTTTTGCTTCTTCGTCGGGTACCTGGGTCTGACTATAGAATTGTGTTGTTAACCTAGCCAACACCTCTTTGCCTGTGAATTCTGCCGCTATACAGTTACTGAACTACTTCCAGTCTGTTAAAAATTCTCCGTATCTTTCCCACCATGTGAGGGCGAGGCGTTTTAAATGTAGTTGAGCCCGATCAACCCATTGTTTTGGTGGCAGGTTTGTTTCTTTAAATTCCTTCTTTCATTCCTGTGTGAATGCGACTTGAGTCTTTGTGTGGGCGACCTGCAATGTCAGTTACTTGTATATCGTCGTGTCTACCCATAGCGAGATGGTCAGGTGCCGTTCCATGTTGGATATATATCCGGGTAGGTCTGGACTTGCGGGAGTGAGAGATTTGTTTTCTTCGACATCTCTCACACTGGTACACCATCCCGGGCACAGAGACGCGTTCGTTTGGCCACCCTATGCATAGGTGGTGATACGGTTCACTGCACGTAATGCACCTGATACGGTTTATGCCTCGCCCAGGGCATGTAACTTCGTTACAGAAACTCTATGGCTGTTTACAGAATTCTGTACAGCGGTACTTTAATCCATCTTTAACTCTGGTATCTTCGGGCCAGCCTATGCAGGCATAATGGAAAAGATTTGTGCAGTAGGTGCATTCTACCCATAGTGTGCCATGGCCTGGGCAGTCAGCATGGTTACACTGTACATTATATACGTCGGGTTTGTTGTCAGAGTTCTCGCTGGCGACGGCATTGACCTCTGCATCTGACATGGTAGTGGTTAAGGGCGCCACGGGGTGTTTCAAGGACTACCCAAAGTCCGCTTGTCTGATCATATTGACCCTTAGTTCTCGGGGTATGGTTGGTATAAATCGTGCCTTTTACTGCGCACAGCTATTTGTCTGGAGCCCCACGTTGGGCGCCAGAAAATCTATTGACATGTGCCCAATTAGACTGACTTGGCACAGTAGTCGAAGATTTGGAACGTTAGACCAAAAGCGGATTAACTGGGTTTAGATAGCTGTGGTGAGACGAGAGATGTTGGCTAGGACTTACTCACTCCTGTTCCTGGATGTTTTAGTCGAGGTAGGTATGGCTTTAGGCGGGACAAATTCGGTCGATGCCAATATGGATGTTCCACAGACGAGCTTCTTTAGACCAGAAGATGAGATTGTCCCAGCCTAGGCACACTTCAGTACTGTTCAGGAGTCCTTTGGGAACGGGATGACACGTTGGATGTATGCGGATACACGGTGGAAAGTCAATTACTAGAACCGGAGCTGGCATAACAGCTTGTCATCTCAGTTCGGAAGCACGGTCCTGTTCCACCTGTCTATCCTGCATAGGATGGGGTAATGCTATCCTCGTCCTGAGAGCGGGGCGAGTCAGGTGTTGTTCCCTGTGTTTTCTACCACTACTCCTCTCGTGAGGCATAAGGTAGCAGTTCTCTAGCTTATGTAGTGCATCGAAGAAAGAATAACAGTGTAACTCAATAGTAACTTGCTGGCTCGAGCTCGATAAGAGTCTCCTACTGTTCCCCCACTGTAGGCGGGCTGATCAGGGCTGTGGAGCCGTGTGGACCGCCAAGCCTCTACTGGTTGTGCGGTCGGACTAGGAGGCCCGGCTAAACTACAGGCCACTGTCACCGCGCACTAACTAGTTCGGGTGGTGAGAAGCAACCTGAGTCTCTCGTACCTGCTGGTGTGAATGTGTTTCTAGTGGTTGTCACATCACTGTTTCTACCCCACGAGCACTAAGATTACTGTTGTGTTGCTGGGAAGAAACAGGTAGCCATCTAATATGTATGTCTTAATTCGGTTTAATAAAATTCCTTGATTCTTTCTATCGACAGTACACAGCGTAGTCTACCTTCAAATGTGGATACAAATAAATACCCTGGAAATAAAAGCAGAAATGTAGAGAGCAATGTGTGTTTATTGAAAGTTTAATAAACACGTGATCCGTGCTACCTCCTACCAATTCCAGGATAGCTGAAGGTAACTGCTTGGTTCTAGGTGTAGGTAACCTGGTTCTAAGTAAGAGAGAAAAAGTTGGTTCTAGACGAATATAAATGAGTTAAAGTTAAACTGCTAATAAAAGGTGTCGAGAAGAGACAAAGTGATGGTAAAATAAAATGTTCATGTTCTTATTTCGTCAGGTTGACTGGTCGTAGATGTACGTAGTAAGTAGCCGCGGGTCGTACTTTAAAGGTAACAAACTTTTCCGAAGATCCCAATCACTAGTAGTGCTGTGGGAGGTTGCTAGAGATGCGAAAGAATGACTCCGAGGCTGGCAGTTTCCGGACTTATATAGTGGAAGCTTGTAGGCTGCTCCCGCGGTGTGCGGGGGAGGCATGACATCCTCCGGCCCTGGTTGCATGAGAATCCTCGTGTCAGCGATTCTGCTTCCTGCCTCGTCGGAGCTGCTCGTCCTTGCCCAAGGCCTGGGCAGCTTGTAGACTTCGAGCACGAGTATGGGGGGGGGGGGGGGGGGCATGCCTGCTGGGTTGCATATATTCCAGGTGAGAAGGAAATGCTTATAAGTTCCTGTTATCTGTAGGGTAGGCAACTGGTTTCTCACATCTGTAGAAATGGAAGAGGTGTTCTATGCGATGAGTCGTAGTCGTATTAGATTAGATGTAGAAGTGGCATGCCTTTCTATTTTTCATTTCCAGTGTATTTGTTTGTATCAACAGTTGGAGACAGAATATGCCATGCACTGCCGACAGAAACCGGGAGTTTTGTTAAATTGAGTAAGCCTGACTGTGGATCCCTTTCAGGCTACCTGTTTCTTCCCAGTCACACATTAGCACTACATCGGTGCTCGTGGGGGAGAAACAGCAACTCCGCAACCATGAGAAACACTTCAACACAGGGAGGCATAACAGACTCAGGTTGCTTCTCACTATTTGACTAAGTCAGTGCGCGGTGACCATAGCCTGAAGTTTTGCCGTTCATCCTAGTGTGAACACACAACCAGTAGAGGCTTGGCAGCCCCCACGGCTCCACCTCCCTGATCAACCCACATACTGTGGGTTATCAGTGGGTACTCTTATCAAGCTCATGCCGGCAAATCACTATTGGGTTACACTGACAACCTTCCTGTCTAAGTACATCGTGTAGACTAATGCACTGTTTGCCCTATGCCTCACGAGAAGAAGAGTGGTAGAAAATACAGGGGACAATATCTGGCTCACTCTGCTCTCAAGCCGTGAATCGCATTACCACGTCCTAAGCAGAAGAGGCAGGTTGAACGGGACTGCGCTGCTGAACTTAGACGTCTAGCAGTCTCCGGTTCTGGTAATTGACTTCCCACCGTGTATCCGCATATATCCTACGTGTCATCCTGTTGTCAAATGACTCCTGACCGGTACTGAAGAGTGCCTAGGCTGGGATAACCTCATCTTCTGGTCTAACGAAGCACACCTGTGGAACCTCAGCTTTGGCATAGACTGAATTTGCCGTGCCTAGGCAATGCCTACCCAACTACAGCACCCAGAAGCAGGAGTGAATAAGTTCTAACCAACACCCCTCGCCTCTCATCAACTATTTAAACCTAAATACCCCGCTTTTGGTCTAGTGGACAAAATCCTCGACCAACGTTCTAAGTCAGTTTAATCAAGCACATGTCAATACAAAACGTATAGATGTTAGTGTAAGTGCTCTGTTTCATTGAGAAGGTTACCGACACTGCATGGAAAGTGCTGGTATTCTGAGAACATTTGTCATATTGGTGAATTTGGATGCTACATTTTAGTTTTGTCTTTTATTTCACACAAGTTTGTTACATTTTATTAGATTTTGAAAGTTGAAAATCAATGTGGTTAGTTCACCGTTTAAAAATTCTGAGTATACAAAATTTGCGTATGGCATCAGTTGTGTGCCCCTTCTTACCCCCCCTTCGTCCTCCTTTTCCTCCACCTTACGTCACTCCCTGGTGCCTAATCGCAGCGAAGCTGGCGCTTTGGCGAGATATCGTTTCTAGTCTATCCTGAATAACTAGGTCCTCTAAGAAAAATATATGATATTTTTCTCTACGCCATTTTTTAATTTATATTTCTATTTAAGTTTTGTACAGGTAACACACCAATCGTCTCCTTACAAGTTGTACACAAAATATTTGTCTCGTAGTCGTAAATACTCACCGTTTGTATTAGCGCAATGATGCTGTGGTTTCTTTGCAGATATACAGACTTGATTGCAAGACGACAAATCAGCAACTCCAGGAATTGGTAGGACTTACTGCTAATACCTACAAAGAATCAATGTGCATAAAAAAAAGTACATAACTTTTAATATCGGCACTAGTACTTACTTTCAAAAGAATTTACAACATGTGACAACTGACAGTCGGTGCTGACTTGCTCCGATGTCAGCTGGCAGACCAAGCACGAACATTTGGCTAGGGACTAATGTACTGGCTGACAAGCACTGCATAAAATAAAATTAATGTAGTTAATAATTTTGGTTTGTAACATGTACACATTATTATTATTATTTTAAAAATAATGTGTATAAAAAATTGTTTATGTAAAAAAATTTAATGGCTCATTCTTAAACAATATCTCATTTACTTGTATAATTTAAGAGCTGATTTCAAAAATAGTTTTCCTAAAAACTTTGTTTATTTTATTGGCAAATTAGCTCTTTAAATAATCAGTCATTTTACTTTTAAAAACTAAGCACTCATTCTTTAACACAATTAATTTAATCAGTTATAAAAATTTACTTTAAATCATAGCATTCCGTAGCGAGCAAATACTCGAAGCTAAACTGGAAGGCGACCGTGAAACCTCGCAGTAACTCACTAGACGCAAAATAGCAACGAAGCAGAAGAGTTCTTGGGTATGCATACAGCAAGTGCTGATATCAGAGTGAGAGATTTGGTGATGTTTCAACCTTTATATATGCTAGCGGAGTGATTTAAGGACTATAGTTCCTCTAGTTACCATAGCATTTTCATTGGCCAATTTCCACTCCCTCCTGGCTTTCATGTACTTATTTTCTCAGAAACTGTGTGCCATATATGGTAATGATTTTTGTCCAAGTATTTTTATTGGTTGACTTCCCTTCCGGTCAAAGATTCTCTCAGAATCTATGTGCCATCTAAGGTGATGGTTTTTGACCAAGCATTTTTCATTGGTCAACTTTCCGTCCCTCCCTAAATATTAAACTGGCCACCATTTTGAAATTAAGTGCCAAGAATCATTGAAAACTGTACAAGTCAGGTGTTTCCTTACTTAGTATTATATGTCTATCGGGTTTGGTGAAATTTGGTTCACGTATTCAAAAATTGAAAGGACACACACACACATGCATACATACGTACAAAGACACACACACAGAAAGACAGGAAAGTGATCTCGTAAGCCTTTCTTTCTTACGGAAAGTAGGCTAAAAACTGGAAATATTGTGCAGTGCGACCTTTCTATACTGACTCAATTTATTGCGCCCATCTTTGTATAACAACTAGTTTTTTAGGAATTTAAAAAAAAATAATAAAAAATGGGTGAAAAAGTTGAAAACTTTAGTGAAATTGGCCGAAAAATAAATTTGTTGCACTTATTTTTTGCTTCTTGCTGCATTTCGCTTGGAGAGCACTGTACTTGATGTACATATAAAAAAATAGATACCACACTCCTCAGGTGGCCGAATGTTTCCACGTGACACAACTAGTCATGTCACATGTTTGGTGCTCTCGCTTGGCAGATACCCTTCTGTAGTAGGATTGTATTTTAAAGAAATCCATTATTAGATCTGTTATTTGTATATTAGTATATTATTAATACTATTCATATTTTGTTAAAATATTGTGTGTTTATCTTTTTTTGCGGAAAACCATTAAAAATTGAATTTTCATTTGGCAAAAAGTAAGTTGTTGCCTGGTGTATTTTATGAAAATTTATTGGTTTTATAAAACATTCACGCATGTGTTCATTGTGTATTTTTGCTAACATTCGCTACTTAATAGAAAAAGAAAATACCAAATACCAAATTGCCAAAAAGTCACCATTTTTGTATACAAAATTGAGTCATAAACCAAATTCCTCCATGTGGTTGGTGGGTTTTACAATACCACCACAGCCACCCTCCGTTATTTTCGTAAGAGGTGACTAATTTGGACGCAGTCAGTATCTGAAATTTGTTCCAGATCATCATCTCATGCTTTGTTCTTCATCTTCTTCTCTTTTGTCATCCTTTTTCTTTCTATCTCACCAGGTCCCATCACATTTTTCTTCTCTACTGCATCGTCTCAGGCCAGGGCAATGTCCTTCTTCCTAATGAGGGTCTGTCCTCAGAAATGAGTGCTGCCTCCAAATTGTGTGACTACACTTGGTGCCTTTGTTGGTGATGGTCTAGCAAACCCTTTTCACTGACCCAGCAGGCAAATCTAGATTACAGACCCCGTATCCACGTACATGTACGCCCACGTAGTACCCATTGATGCCTTCTTAGCAGGAGGGGTTCAGGGCAGACTAGCCCATGTGCCTAAACCTGCCGGGGAGACTTTACCGCTGTACTGAAGCATTGATCTGTTTGTCCTGACAATATCCATTATTCTCTGTTACAACACCTCCCACCATTATTCTCTGTTACAACACCTCTCACTTGACGGGAAACTGTTTTTGCTGAGAATTTTTAATATTATTTGAACCTCTTGTAATTTCCCCTTGAAGTGGTGTGAGTCGACCCTTGTGCATATCTTGAAACCAGGGAAGTCAAAGAGATGCATCTAGCTATCGTCCTATGTCCCTCACCAGCTGTCTCTGTAAGACCATGGAGCATATAGTTAATGCATGTCTGGTATACTGCCATGAGGCCGGGCTGCTTTTATTGCCTTTTCAGTGTGATTTACGCCAAAATCGTTCTGCAGTGGATCATTTGGTTAGCTTGGAGGCTGCTATACGGACTGCCTTTTTGCAAGGGCAAAACCTTCTTGCTGTCCTCTGACTTGAAGAAGGCACACGACACAACATGGTGACATGGTATCTTGCAACAGCTGTCCACTTGGGGATTTCGAGGATATCTCCCTGGTTTCATACAGAAATTTATGTACTTCCACACCTTCAGGGTTCGCAGTGGTGCTTCCTATCTCGAGAGTTTGTTCAGGAGAATGGTATGCTACAAGGGAGCATATTATATTGAGTGTTACCCTGTTTGCTATTGCCATCAATGGCATTGTGTGTGTTGTTCTACCACCTGTGGAATGTGCGCTGTATGTCAATGACTTTACTCATTTCTGTCGTGCTTCATCTCTGCGCATGGCATTATGTCAGGTCCAGCTTGCCTTCCACCACCTTAGCGACTGGGCAGACAGCTGTGGATTCCACTTTTCTACCGCCAAGACACAGGTGGTCCATTTCTGGAGAAGACATGGCATCTTTCGTTCTCCTGAGGTACTTTTGTGTGGCTCTGTTTTGCCTGTTTCTAAAACTGTCAACTTTCTAGATCCCTTGTTTGATAATAAACTCACTTGGAGAAGTCATATTCAGTCCCTGAAGTTTCACTGTTTAAGGGACCTGAATCTTTTGAAAACTTTGAGTGATCGTGACTGAGGTGCTGATACAGTCACCCTTCTTTGGCTGTATCGTGCCCTGGTCCATAGCAAACTAGACTAAAGCAGTGTCGTTTATTCTTCTGTTAGCCATCTGTGCTAAAAATTGTTAGCAAGTGTCCACCATGCTGGTATTCGCGTTGCGACTGAGGCTTTTTACATAAGCCCAGTTTTCAGTCTTTGTGCTGTGGATGGTGAACCTCCTCTACATTACAGGCATTACCAACTGCTACTTTCCTATGGGGTGCGGATGCATTTGAACTTTTCACACCTTCACCATACTGCTTTTCTCCGTCCTCCCCATGAACGGTTTGACGCCGTCGTGTGAGACACGAGACGAACGAAGACACAAATTACTAACTGATGATGGGCGCCAGTGGTGCTTCCCAGTCACTGCACTGTTGAGACTCAGGGTTCTCAGGGATGCTGTGGGTTCTGTGTGTCCGTCTCACCCGAGCGTACTTGCGAAACACTTTGCAATATTAAACTTTTTAACACTGGAAAATAGGTGTGGCGAGGATACTGTCACTACAAAGAAGAAGCTTGAAACACTGTAAAACTTACTTTTTATTTTACCGCTCATACAAATATTGTGCCAGGAAGTTTACCTTGGACGTATCTAGTGAACTCCGTTTGGGTTCTCCCCAGCCCACAATTGCGCTAGCGCACGCCTAGATGGATGACTTCTACCGTGGTGTTTGATAACACAGCCGCTAGGGTGGACTGTAGGTGTTTCCTGAAGACAGGGCACGGAGAATTACAAAAATGAATCTGAACATGAACACACGTGATTATTTGGCATCACTAGCGCAGACTCATCGGGGCTCGTCCTCCAGCACGTGGTTAGTGTGGTGACAGCCTATACACATAGCCGGCTAGGATGCAAATAATATCACCGTACAAAATTACACAATAAATATGGATGAAACAAGATGGGGCACGATATGAGTAGTCACAATAAACACGCAATTGTGTGAAAGCAAGCTTAAATGGCGTGGATGCCACTGGAAAAAGTTTGTAGCGGACCACGTGGTGCAGGTGAAGTTGCAATGTTTCTCCGTAAAAACTGCAAATTATGATCAGACAATATATTATTACTGTTGGGAAAAATATTCCCCTGAAGATTTAAGCATTTGTAGGCTTGTAATGCGCCCGATGGTGGAAAATTTCAGACATGAAAGTGACAGTGTGGTCATACATATTGACGCGTGACTGGCTAGATTAATAGTCACAACAGTCGAGGATTCTGTCCGCTAGACCAAAAGCGGGGTGATTTGAGTTAGCTAGGCGACGAGAGGTGAGGAGTGTTGGCTAGTACTCACTTACTTCTACTTCTTCGCCATCATGGTCTTAACGCGGCTGGCGTCAGCTTGTAATCCGCTAGGCCAAGTTCTCAGCCAGCATCTGTCCACATAAAACATACCCTGAAACTGTATGACTTACCTGTGTGTGTGTTGCCTTTGCCTCGCCGTGAACAGCCATGACTGACGATACAGGTTGAGGTGCATCTCGACCTAGCATAATTTCCCAAGATGACCACTCTTGTTTACAAGGTCCTGTGCGTTGATTTTTTTTATTTTTTATTTTATTTTTTTTTTTATAAATGGTTCAAAATTGGATATCTCAACTGAGTGCACCTTTGTGATGTGAATGGTGCTTCTCAGTATCTTTTTTGTCTTCATCTATGTTGCAGTATTTTCACTGCAAAGCTTTTAACTATTTTCAAGGCTCTGTGTATTATCAGTCGGAGGTTTCACCTTAAATGCCTTGTTTACTCTGATTCGATGAGTGTCTTGACAGCCATTCGATCTGGCTCCACAGCTCATCTGCTTCTTTCCATAATCTGGGAGAAATTGGCATGCGCTGTAATGATAAGTGTTCATGCCGTCGTCCTGTGGGTTCCAGGACATGTGGGCATCCCTGGCACTGAAGAAACAGATACAGCGGCTAAGGAGGCATGCAGCCTTCCACCCTGTAATCCTTGTGTCCCTGTGTGCGATGTGCTGCATGCAGTCTGTGGTCTTGTCTGCTTGGCAGTGGAATGGACTTCTCTCCCGCTGTCCAACAAGTTACGGGACATCTCACACTTACCTGTTTGCGCTCATCCTGTTGTTTCGTGTACCCGCAGGGAAGATGTGCTTTCTCTTCTTTGCACTGGGCACACTTGTCTGACACACAGATACCTGCTTCATGGTGAACCCCCTTCTCAGTGATTCCTGTGGCACTCCCTTGACTGTGCGGCACATTCTGTTGGATTGTGGCAGGTATAGCCAGGTTCGTTGCACTTTTAATGTTTCTGACAGCCTACAGTGAATGCTGTGTGATGGAGGTACGTCTGTGAGCTGCATAGTTCTGTTTTTGTGTGTGACTGGTCTTTTTAATGTGTTGTGATTGATAATTTTGTTTTGTGTTGTTTCTCTTCTGGAGAAATTTATCCAGTTTTTGTGAGTGTCTTTTTGCCTCCTGTTGAGATTTTTAATCCTTTTTTTTTACTTTGGATTTTGCCTTATGTCAAGCTTGCCTGAATTTTGCCTTATGTCAAGCTTGCCTGAATTTTGCCTTATGTCAAGCTTGCCTGAATTTTGCCTTATGTCAAGCTTGCCTGAATTTTGCCTTATGTCAAGCTTGCCTGAATTTTGCCTTATGTCAAGCTTGCCTGAATTTTGCCTTATGTCAAGCTTGCCTGAATTTTGCCTTATGTCAAGCTTGCCTGAATTTTGCCTTATGTCAAGCTTGCCTGAATTTTGCCTTATGTCAAGCTTGCCTGAATTTTGTTTTTGTCTCTGCTTCCTGTACAGGTTTTTATCCTTTTTTTTTTACCTGACTTTTGTTTTTAATGTGTTTTATTCTTAGTTTTGTGGACACTAATGACCTCGCTGTCGAGTGCTCACAATTCCATTCACTCACTCACTATAAACCAAATGGCAATGCTCTATCCCTTAATGGTTTAGAAATGGTGACAGAAAAACTTTTGGGGCAGTTGCCCCTTGCCGCCCCTCTGCAAAGGTGTTTACTACCCCCTCATATATCATTTTTACAGTACTTTCAGATTTCGAGGTAATAGGACCATCTAATATTTTTTCACTATACCAAATTTGAACCCCCCATTTCACCCTTGTAGGGGTTAAATTTTGAAAAGTCTCTCTTTAGTGGCTGCCTACATAATGAATGTTTCTTCCAAATTTCATATTTCTAGGCACAATGGTTGAGACTAGGTGTTGATAACGTTGGCCTGTCAGTCGGTCTGTCAGTTTTTCCTTTTATATATTACTCTTTCCAAGGGACCAGGAAACTTGAAAATGTCTGAAATTTGGGAACATTATAATATGTGGTGAATAAAGTTTGCTGAACTTTGTTTTACATTGCTCAGCTATGATCAGGAAGACTAAACATGATTGAATGTTCTGATTACTTTAGTCTCCAAAATATGTGGACACTGACTGGATGTTTACACAGTAAGAGTATTAATGGGCATTTGGCTGGAATGTCACTAGTTTGGTGTCCTAGTCGTGTTATTGTGAGTGCTGGGTTTTGTTGGTGCAATCAAACACCTAAAACACAAACGAAAAATTCCTGAGTATATGCCGGGTGATTACAGGAAGAAAGTGTGCACTTGCTCTCAGAGGAGGATAGAATCTCAGCAAATGCCCTCAGCGAGCTTCTCCACAGTGGGAAGAAGTATTTACTGGTGGATGTGCGCACACCTACAGAGTTTGAGCTGTGCCATGTCCCAGGTGCAACCAACATGCCAATGAAAGACTTGCGACGATCAGCCTGTCTTGATGCCTTGAGGGAGTACATCCAACAGCATTGCGATGGACCTGAGCCTGAGTTTCCTGGTGAGCTGTTGCCTATAACATGGCCATTGTAATATTGGGACATATTATTGATTGTTTTTGTATACTCCATTCACAGTTACTTCACACTTTTTGAAACAAACCTTTAAAAAATCATCTCAAGTTTAACATGTCTGCCTGTGTTTTATAAACGAATCATATGCAACAAACATTTAATAATATTGTTAACATTAAAGTCTAAATTTGATTAAACAAAACTTTCAATTGTAGTACATTGTTTCTAAATTATATAAATGTTCGTTTGAAATCAAAATGAAATAAAAATGGTGAGAACAATGCTGTGTTGGCAATGACTAGTAAGAAATAGTTAACTTGTAAAATGTTACTGAGTTCTGGTATACTACTTGTAAAGTAATCATCTCTTAATTTACATTTTTGCATAGCAATGGTGAAAACATAATTTCATTGCTCCGTATCAAAAATATTGAACTTCTTGCTGTCTGATGAGTGAAAAATACAATGTGTAAGACTTAGTAGTCTGTTCACTTTTTTTTTTTTTTTTCCAGGAACCTAAAAATTTCAGGCGGAGCACGTTTATTTTTTTCTGAACTTGCTTATTTTTCTCCACATTTGTTAAGTTGCCCAACTCGTCCAGCAGGGTCAGGTTTTATCAGATTTTACACTTCTGTATAAAATAACTGTGTTTGAAATTGTTATCCATGATTAACGTGTGATTTTAATGATAAAATACTTACTAATTTGTATTCAGATGTGACAGTGAGGTGTTTATGACTTTGAAGTTGGCAAAATTTACTACATGAATAATTGCTTGATTTGTAGTGGTTTTTTTCTTCCTGCAAAAACTACTTCTTAAGGTTATCAAATGAAATTTCTGCACATACTTTCAACCTACTGAGTTAAGTATCAAAGTCGTGATAAATGTGTTTTTTTTCTTCAAGTGTAAATTAATTCAACGTGTCATTTCTGTTGGCCAATGAAGTGAAGTTCTAATGAAGTGTCCGTTCTGGAATCTTTACTTGGTTATGTGTGTGACGACGAGTTCTGGGCGTACAAAAATTGTTTCTAGCCATGAATGACGCGTATGCCTGGTAATTATTTAAAAACCACTTCTGTTTATACATCACAACTTTCTAACTTTTTTCTATGTGTTTTAAATACATTTACGTAACCTGCTTAGGCATTTCAGTGAATTTAATATTTTCTGAAACCCACTTAAATTGCTCAATAGTGTTACAACTGTGTTGGGAAGAAAAAAATAAAAAAATTGCATTTTGAAAAAAAAAATGCGGGAAATAAGTAAAGTCCGCATCCACAAAACATATTCTGTGGTCCAATTTTTTGTTTATCTGCATGTCAAGCCCACATTCATTGAAAGTTCACATGTATTGAAACTTTTGTCAGTCTCCTGAGAAATGAAGGCTAGAGATCCACTCTATTAGTGTGCGTGCACGAACACTGCGAGATTGTTGACATTGTTAGCTACCATCATGTTTGTCACCACTAAGGTAATAATAAAATAAACAACACAAATTGTGTGCTACAATTTTCTGCTTTTTTTCATTGTACTGAATGTTTGTTTGTTCTAACATTTATTCTGGTTACAGCTATCCTTTCATCGAAGTAACTTAACATATATGATTCCCTCTCACATACCCAGTTAAACAGTCATGGCAAAATTTGCTTAATGTGCTATATCGTGAATTAACACCAATCAAACAATTATCAATACAGACACCATTAAATGTCGTAAAACTGACCTAAGTACTGTCGGAAATTGTAAACATTGTGTCGCTCTTTGAAATATGCTAGCATTATTGGGACAGCTGAAGAATGTAAACAATGCATTAGGCAAATGAAATATTAGATGTCTCATAGTATTGTATTTGTTTATTTGTAGCAGGAGGATACATTATCAGTACCTGCTAGGAAAACTTAAGTAGGGCTTCAGAAAAGTGTGAAGTAACCATGATTGAACTATAATATTTTTGGAGGTTATTTTTTTTTAAATTATTTTCCTTAACACCTCACCAGCTCTAGGAGGGTTAGGTGTTGCTCTCGTAGCTCTTTTTCCCTTAGAGCTGTGATGCTGCTGTGCCCTTTATTGATGGGGTTTACCAGTTGCTTAGATGTTGTTGATAGACGGTTTGGATGGAACAGTGACAATTTGACGCTTGGCCTTTGATGGTGCCAGTTACTGACTGGCTTGGTATTCTACTGAGCTGGTACAAATGTGGTTGGAGCAGGTGGGGCTGAAGGGAACTACAGCTTCCTGATGCTATGCGTCTGGACTGGAGATCAGGTCACCACTGACTTTGGCACTAGATCGGTTAGCAGCACGAGGTACTGCGAAATACCCCAGCAGGTAATCTGGTGTGAACCCAAGCCCCACTCTGATCTTGTGTCCAGTCAATGTGGGGATCCCTTTCTAATGTGACTTCTGCCCTCAACTCTGTAAATATGATAGCACTCTCCAGGAGTCTCTGCAACCAGATTTCAGGTCGGCCTTGTGGCTTCCAGCTCTATGTTGCAGCATGTGGGTAAACAGAGAGAAAGGAGATAACAGATGTCCTGTGAAATGAGGCTTGGGTGGCTGTTATTTGGTATCAGTGGATAGTATGAAAGGGTAAGCTTGGGTGGGCCTTCTGGAGAGCTGACCTCTTTCTAGCGCCGGTGCCCTGACGGGCTCGCAGCCCCTTCCTGGGTGTTCCAGAGGTGCATTATCTAGCTCAACCCCTTAGTCCTCAAGAAGGTTCACAATATCATTCTCTGATTGTTGCTCCCCAAGAAGGGTGCTCAGTCTGGTAAATCCCCGGAAGAAATGATTGAGGCCCTAGACACACTGACCTTGGTGGAAACCGACAAGGCAGAGGGGATGCGTACATTGTTATCTTCGGTACAGAGGGTAGGACTAACCAGTAGCTTGAAGGGCATGGGGGAGGGTGTAGCACACTCATACCTTTCCTTGAAGTCAAATTGAGGATATGTGATAAAAGGTAGAGAAGCACAGCAGGTTAACAATAAGAAGAGCAAAACCTGGGTTTGGGTGTGCTTATTTAATGTTGCTGATCTACGATGCACACATCAGCCTGTGTCTGATGGGATGCCAGAAGGGCAGTGTCTAAGGAAGCCAAGTATCTGTTATGAAGACATGGTGTGCGTACAACTGGAGTGAGTTTAACCCTGTAGGCTCGGTGTAGCCAGCACGAATGCTGTCAATGCATGGCGACTGTAACAACTGAACGTGAAGGTAGCAGTATCAGTACGGTTTTGAACTGATGTGCTGCGGAACTTAACTTTCACTGGGGCTTGAAGCCCCTTTAATGCTGTCCAACCAGTGGTGAGCGGGCGGAGGGCAGGAGAGCATGCGGAAGTGGAAGGGGCATAGAGAACCTCCCCTCAGTATAGCCGAACTACACACTGCTGGCACAGCCAGAGGGGAAGGCGGCTGGCTTTATAGGATGATCCAGATAGGCTGATTTTAAGAGGCCCATATGAGGAAAACACACTCATATAAGCTTCACTGGGTTCTTTTATTGACTGCAGTGGTAATGGGTACACTTCACACAAACATCACACTGGCTTAGGTACACTTAATTACAAATACATTAGAAAACACTGAAACAACCTATATACTCTATCACTTCAACCATGTGGCATTGAACGGGGTTTCCACTGAGATGACCTCTACCCCATCAGGGTGCCGGAGACTCAAATGTACCTCACTCCCAACTACGTCACATGTCCCTACATAAGCCTGCAGGGATAAAAGCAATGTCATCTACAACCTATATACTCTACTCGTAGGAGTTTGCAGCAAACACTAGCTTAGACTAGCTCAGTTAAAGTTTGTGAGACTTGTTGAAATACTATTTAAATGAACATTTGAAAGTTTGTTGTTATCAGGAGTGCCAACATAAAATAAATGGAAGATGAAATAAATTGTTAACTGAAGTTAATTGCTGTCTCTTCACAAACAATTGACACTCATAATAAATGAAAGAAAAAAAGCAAGAGACAGAATGGCAGCGTGGTCACTCACTGCCCTGCACAAACACTACATCGCTGAACTGACTGATAAACTGAGACAACTGAAGTGATACTTGTGACGACGACGAACTTAAGTGATGACGAGAAAGTCATGCTAACCCTATTTATGCTGCCTGAAATATTGCATCAAGTAAATGTGGTCCAATCGTGGCTTCACAAAGTGCGTTAATGTCAAAAAATAGCCTGTGAACACTGACGTGGGTCTTGAAATCAAAGTATTACAATGCGCACACGTGGGCTGTCATATCGGCCTACTATGACAGCAGTGCACTGAGTTTCATCAAATGGTGTAACACATGGACATGACTCTCTTACTAATTCCTTGAAAAAGTTGCACTGCCATCCTGTGATGTTTACACCACTGATGCATTGACTTGAATAAAATAATAAATTTGGAAAAACGAACATGTACAAAATACCAACAAATTCTTACTACCACAATCTCCTAAACATAAAATGAATTATTATCCTTTACACAGAAATGCAGAACATTTAAATAATTCCCGAATATATACATTATAACATATTGCAATGCACCAAGAGTCTCTCAAGTTTCAAACAAGAATGGTATTGGGGTCCAACACTACTGTCACTGAGTTCTCCAGTATTATGTTTCATTATCATTTATTTATGAAACTGAATTAAGTTTGGGTTACACAAGATTGTTATTTTTATGGCACGCACATACAATTGTATTGTACTCTAAAATATTTGGCCATATCGCCTACATTACGTTTCATTATGATTGATTTCTGATACCATATGTAATTTGGTTACACAAAATTGTTATCTTTATGGCCCACATATGCAATTAAAATATATTATAAAAAAAATTTTGCCATAACAACACTGCAAATTATTTACCACAAAAATTCTGGTCCACTATTTTCATTGATTACACCAACTATAGTGGATATTATTTTCGAACTCATTAATTTGATGGCTCAGAATTTTACTACCAAAAGTACGTCCTAAAATTAGAGCGTGCTTCGCAATGGCTTTGACTTTTGTATTTGAAATCACTACTGTTCACAGAAGCAATCGCCCACGAAAACCTTCGGGCGCAAAAATTTAAAGACGTCGCCTCATACTTTCAAGAATCTCAGTACGCAAAACAGCGTGCATTCAGCGACGAGCACACAGCAGGAGACGCCATTGACCAGCGATGCCAGGCACGATGATATGCCTCCAAGTGTAAGGTGTGGTGGTGCCGTCGAATCGGACCCCTGGGACACAGCAGCGCTTGGCGTCCAAGGTGACATAAAATCACAGGATCGTTTTCTCATCAGCTGACCGCACACGTGAATAAAGCCGTTTTCTCGTACTCAGAAAAATTATGTGCCCTCTTCACGCACACGTCTGTAGCGACTCACATAATGTTTACTGTCGCAGCTACAAAGTTAATTGCTCCTGGGATTCGGCACAAATGAAGTAGGCAGTACTTTTGCTCTGCAAGGTAATTTGCAACAAACACAGCTTAACAGGCCCGTTGACTTTACAGCAATAAAAGTTACGTGAACCAACTAACACAATTTTATTAGGAGACGAGCAATCTTTCGTCGCAAACAAGGCGTGCGAAACAAATATGTTTTTAACCATATTCGTTCTCAAGTGTCAGCCATTCGTAAACGTATATGATTTTCACACATTACAGAAGATATATGGTACACTCACCACATATCCGATACGCCCTTGTGGGCTGACAGCTTCGTTCATACTGGTGATTAATTTGCACACACTAGCGCGTGCACACTTACTGCCGGGGCTTGCCTCTCGTGACACTTAACAGCTGACCACCAACTGCCTCGAACATCACACCCTCTCTTAGCACCTTATGGCGTACATGTCAGCGCCCGCGGAAGGCGCACTCTTCAGATGACTTTTACATATAGACATGCAATTACATACTCAATATAAAATATTAATAATTTTTATCTAGAACAATAATGCCAATATAAATTATTAAAAATTACACACAGATAAAAACATATAAATTAATATAGGCTGGCCTAAAACATGCAATATAAAAACCGGTAAAATACAATTCCTAAAATTTCCAAACATTGCTCTACCTATATTGACAAACGTTGCCAACCATGTCGAAAAAGGTGACTAAAATAGTAAAAAATACACAGTGACGATAGAATCGTAACACCATGACCAGAAATATACGTGGCGCATGCAACGAGCACTTGTTCTGGTGAGGTGTGGTGCTTTCCCAATGTCCACATAGGCCTGCACCCTGGTGGTTGGAGTAGGAGGTGAAGGTATGGTAGTGGAGTGTATATCGGCCCATGTGCCTAGTTATAGGTTAACAGTGATTTGAGAGTGTTTCGGCTCCGGCCCTACTGACAGAAGGTTTTAAGGTGCGTCTTGCTGCCACTGAACATATTTCGGCCCCTAGGTAGCAAAACAAGGTGTAAGAATAACTAGAAATCCCCTGTTGCTACTCAACGTATTTGAGCTCCCCTGGGCGAGGAGAATGGGTTAGCGGTAGCGATATTGAGAGTATTATTTCCCCTGGTCATTGGGAGGGTGAGTGGGTGCAGAGAGCATGTGTACGCTGGTGGTTCCACCTTGGGCAAGGCTCCCCGACGCACTCTCTGCTCCGCCCAGCCTGCAACCAGCTTATATACCCGCATGGCTGGGAGGCGGTTGATGTCACAAAATGGTGACTGCCTGAGTGTAGGTGTGGCACGTGACCCCTCTTACGGCCAAAACTAAAGGTCAATGGACACTGCTCCCACTATTAGCAAAGAAAATTCCAGTGAACAAAAATATTCTATGTTATATAATTACAAGTACTTCAAAGAATTATAAAAGTACAAATTTCCACATAGTCATATTATTTTTTTATTGTTTATACACACAATTGTACTACGTGGAATGTTCTTGTTAGTTCAAATAGTGACATACTTCTCTCACAGAAAGGCAGTCATAATTACATGATATTTCTTATGCATAATCATGGGCGCCAAACAGACATTGTTGCTTTCTTAATTATGTTAAGGTTGAATATTATTATTGCGGCTTAAAGTTCATAGCTCCATTTTAACCAAGACATTAACGTAAATAAATGCTGCTTGCCTGCTTCACAAGATGTAAACTGCGCTTGTCGGCTTTACACACAGAATACTAGGGGTGGGCGAAGCTGGAAATTTCATTTTGAAGCGAATTTGTTAAAATATTTGCGAATTTGAATCGAACATCAATTCAAAGTGTTTTGTTACAGGTACACATTGCACCAATTATAATTTTTTTTTTTAATTAATAACTCCCTACATACATTTTTACATGCTAGGTAAAAGGCATATATAAAAAATGTTTTCCATCGATCTGCAAAAAAATTTGTCAAAAGTTTTTGACCATGTAAGTACACATATTGCCTTTCATGCTAAACAAATCTCAATACACTGAAAATTAATCCAGGCTTAAGAAATATTTAAAAGTAGCATACCTATTACAAAAATAATCATATTTTTATTACGTCAGCATATTTCTTGACCTAAATGCAAAATAATACAAAATACGAAACTAACAATCATTTCAACAAAGTATGGAACATACAAAACAGAATAATTAATAGCAGTGCTCATGTTTTTACACCCCAGTTTGTACTTCTATTCAAATTGTGTATATAAACAGTGTGATTCAATATTATATGGTTCTATTACTTTGTGTACGTATAAGTGGTGCGTGGGAATGGAATTTTGCCATCGGGAAAAATTCGGACAGCAAACTTAAATCTCCTGGGGGAATTCTGGAAAAAATATTTTAGGTTAGATGAAGAAGTTTGTGGGTTGCTATACTTAGTAAATATCATTCTATCACAGCCAAGTCACACCAGGCAGGTTACCAATGCAACATACCGAATCTTTATGTGAACAAAGCTAATTCCTGTACAGATAACGAAATGAAAAGTAGCTAAGTAAATTAATTATATTTTTCTCATAGGAAATTTGCTACGTTTGGAGTTTGTCAACGTCTCGACAAGTGACCACAGCACACAAAAACCAACACACTCCAAATGAGAAACAAAGACAATTTGTAGGCATCTTACGAATAGTTTTTACCAAACACATATTAAAAAACACCATCTTAGATATCAGTATAATAGTCAAACCTTTGGGGTCGAATTAAACATTCATTGTGCCCTTGATAATTTTTACGTGAATGTTTATGTTATGTGTATCGAAACTCGTGTCCCACATCAACCAGCAATTGATACTTGCAACTTATAGATGTCGCTTGCATATAAGACAAATTCAGTGCACAGTTTACAACCAGTTTTAGTTAATGTTCGCAATAAATATATAGTTTTAACGTTACATAATATATGAAGTACAAACATGTTTTTGCATGTGACGAAGTTTCAATTCTGCCTGTGAATAAGCGGAACAATCTATTTTTCTCAACTAAACTTGTCTATACGATACTTCTCGCACGAAACCCGTATTGTATTTTATTAAAAATTACTAGTTTTTTAAAAATTTCATTACTGAGAAATGATATCTGAATCACAGTGGGTTCAATTTCTCACTTTTCACAGCAGTTAAGTCTGTAAAACCCACAGTTTAATCTCCTATTTATCACACCATAATGCAAGACTGTTGGACATGAGGAAAATAAACATATAATACTGATTAAAATCTGAGGTATCAAATTAAGTTCGGAAAGATACTGAAATGTTTAGTACCACATTTACCTGAAAGGAAGGCGACCACTTTCTAAAAAATATTTTTGAGGGAAAAATATGTAAACCTGAATTCGAGACTACCCTGTGAAGTGCTGAAAAAATTATTTATGTTGAAAATATTTTTGCATAAATTTGTGACAAACCCTTCAAGAAGAAATGCTATTATATGAATAATATGATATATTTTATTTATTTTTAAAGAAAAGCTAATCACAATGAAATTGGTGTGTCTAACATGGCTGTATGGTAGCAGCATCTTTCTTACATTGTAAAACTTTTATGGGTGTTATATTCGTGACTTGAGCCATTTTGCTTCCCAGCAAAGCGCTTCCTCTTTGCAGCCATTTGCAAATTAATCGGATTAGGATTAGCTAATTAATCAGATTAGCCATTAATCTGCAAAATCTATTTTTAGACCATCCCCATCAACATGTCATTCACCTAGTGAATCAGAACCCGCCTGTCCCAATTCGCCTAGTGAATTAGAACCCGCATGTCCCTACCACACTACTACTCCTACTACTCCCCCCTCCTCCTCGGCCTCATAAGGGGACCCTCGTCAAAGTTGACAGGTACAGGCTCAACCCTACAAAAATACGTCCAACCATAGGACACACTGTATTTAAGCATGAAAAGCGTTTGTCAAAATCCTATCTCTCATGGCATGCCAATTTTGAAGGATTAACTGCTTCCTGAGTAAAAAATTATGAATGGAAGCCCGTAATAATGTTGTGCATGTAAAACAAACTTAAATACTGAACTAGCAGTGTCAGTATTTGTGGACCTAGGTTTTAAATTGAAGACAACCCGGAATTGAAGGTGACCCCTTATTTTTTCTATTCCTTTTCTGTCAAAAAAAACCTCATCTTCCTTTCAGGTTTTACTCTGATAATTCCGTTTTGCTATATAGTGAGTAAAACTAGATACTGACAATTATTTTACACCGAATGAGGTTATGTTTCCCTGTTTCATTAGCCATGTGTGTGGCAAACGTGGAATAAAAACTTTGATGTTTTTAAGAGCACTTTGTCTTCTTTTGCTTTTTGGGCTAATAATAATAAATAGTTTTAAGTAGCCCAAAAGCATTTTTTTATTTCGAAGTTCAAAGCAAAAAATTTGATTTCGAATACGAAGCTGAATATTAAAAATATTCTATTCGAATTTTCGAAGCTTCGCCCACCCCTACAGAATACCCTACGGTACAGAAACGTGATGTACCATATTTTGGAGTGTATAGGCTGCACCAGAAGTTTTTGATGAAAAATTAGGGATAATTAATATTTCAGGTATAGGCTGCACTGAAAGTTTGTATTCCTGTAAATATTGTTAAGCCACGATTCCATACAAACATAATATATTCCGACTTAGTTTCTCCCCTACAAAACATTTGTGACAGAAAATTTGTATTACATTGCAATGTTTACAAATATATATAAACGCGGTTACTATTCCACAGATGGTAACTAAAATTGAGAAAGCAAAGCCACGGCAACATGTTACACAAAATGGCGTCTTATCATTGTGCACTTTTAGTGCTGTGGCGGGCGTGCAAACTACGTAAGATATCTTTCTCTTGTACATTAGAGAAATTATTTTCTCATGTACAGCATCTATGGCCGAGCTCAAACATGTTTACATTTTACATGTACGGGATGAAGTTTATTGTTTATGAATGTGAGTGAACAAATAATTGCATGAGTGGAAAAGATTTTTCCTCTCCTCTTCTTCTTCCCTTCCTTCAAATTAGAACATTTAGATGTACTGAATGTTTCACATTTCTAAATATGTTTGAGAGGAAAAAATATTTTAATGGCAATATTATGAATATCAGCCGCACCCCACTTTTTGTAGTAATTTTTTTTGTAATAATGTGCTGCCTATGCACGCCAAAATACTATTTTGATATGCCTAAGGCTAAAACATTGGCACACGTCAACTCCCCAGGCTTGAGAATTGTTGATGCACAAAAGGAAAAATCTAGCTCTTTCTCAAAAGTAAATACTAAGTCTACATACACATGACATGACATTAATTTTTCTCTTTCTTTCACTGAGTCTTTGGCTGCATTTGCACTTTTCACTGAGTCTTTGATACCTCTCTGTGGAGTCTGTGGGATACCTCTTTGTGGAAAGAAACATGGTACATAAATGGAAACTTGTGGTGCTGAAAATTTGGGTTTTTTTTTTTTTTTTTTTATGGGAATTACTATTTATTAAGCATACTGTATACAAACTCTTAGTAACCCTTTACATGATAAAGATCAGCTCACTTATGTGTCATGGTTGCCAAATTGGCCACTTGGAGGCCTGTGCTGGAGACCTCCTCCAAGAAGTCTCCCAGTAGCATCCTGCTCAAGGGGTAGAATAACCTTTGCATGAGCACCAAGGCAGTTGGCGCAAAGGAGGTGGCTGCCGGCAGTGCCTGAGAGTTGGGTGTGCTGACTGGTGTGGGTTATGGGCAGCTTGGGCCACCGGCTGTTCAGAAGGACTGGACTAACGTCCGACTGCTCATGCTGTCGGTTGCAAGACGAGGGTCCTGGTGATGTCTGGTGGTTGGATGGGTAGTCCTCCTCTCGAACAGCCTCTACAAGGTTAGCCGCAGGTTTCAGCAAGATGCGGGTCTGACTGGTGGTTACCCCTGTCTTGTAATTGGGCTGGGGGTCCTCTTTTGGGCAAGTCGCAATAGTGGCGGGTTCATCAGGCAGGTCAGAGTGGACCTGCGATGGGATCTGCCCCTCATTGTCGACCGGCGGTTCTGGTGGCTGGCATTGCTGGTAGCAGAGGGTAGGGCAGCTTCTTGATGGGTGTGCAGAGGTACCATTGAAGGGGGTATGGCTTGCTATGGTATCGCGTGGTTCGAAGCTTGCTTCATGTGCTTCTGTGGCACCTTTTGGATCTGCCGAGATGCCCTTTCTACTCAGTAAACTTGCCCTCTGCGTTCAGCCACAGTTTAGGGTCCTTCCCATCGTTGGGCGAAACCGGCACTGTATCCATTGTGTTGGTTGCCCAGGGGGTGGTTTTGGATGAGGACCTGTTGTCCAATCTCAAATGCTGGGTTATCTGGCAGTGGCACCTTATACTTTCGTGTTATGTAGTGTTGCTTAGTTTGCTGTGCATCGGGGTTGCAAGCTCAGGTTCAAAGGCAGATTTCCTCTGTCTGAGGTTGGATAAGGGGGCTTTCTCCAATCTCCACTCTCATGGTCAGCGGAGGTTTTTCTTTCTGAGTAGCAGCTCACAGGGGGTGGTACCGATGGCTTCATTTCTGCATTATCAGAGCATGAAGAGGATCTCTGGCGGAAACCAGTTCCACAGGGTATGGTTTTCTCCGAAGCGAAGTGGGATACCTTTCTTTATCTTCTGGTTGCATTTTTGGTGAGGCCTGGGGATGGTATGCAGGCGTTGCCCAGGTCTCATCTTCCCACTTCTGGCAGACTGCAGCCCATTGTTTGCTGGTAAACTGTACCCCATTGTCTGTTAGTAGACATTGTGGGTACCCAAGCAAGGAAAGAATTCTTGCTGCAGTTTCTTGATGAGGGTACCAGCTTCGATGTTAGGTAGCGGATAAGCCTCATCCCATCTCGCGAGAATAGGTAGGTGACAACAAGGAAGTACTTTTTTCCAGTAGTGCTGCATGGGTATTGTCCCATGAGGTTCAAAGCAACCTTGGTCTATGGAGCCTTGGGTCGCCTTAGAGTTGGTGATGATTTGGCAGCTTGCCCTGGTTGGGCATGGGCACGGGCACAGCTCACACTGTCGGACATACTAGCAAAGATCTTGAGGTATGCTGGCCCCTGGTGTATCTCTTGGTAACCTCAGGATGGTCTCTTTCGTCCCTGGGTGGCCTACCATAGGGTGGTTGTGAAAATGCTGGCAGAGTGAAAGCCGCAGTGCTTGGGGTACCCATATCTTACACTCTTTCTGACCCCTGGGTAGGCTCCAAATGACACCATTTGCCTCTTATTACTGGTCAGGCTGTGTGTGTATCAGGTTGTTGGCTTCTGGATCATTCTGCTGAGTTGTCATGAGTATGTCCATGCTATTAGTGTACTTTAGTTGTTGCAAGGTTATCTGAATGCATGTTGGCACGGGTGGGGCAAGAATGATATGACCCTTTCCCAGTTATGGACTTTGGTAGTCTCATGGTGCCTGTTCAGAAGGTGTGACAGAGCATCTGGAAGCTCATTTGTTCGTCCTGGAGAGTGAAGTCAAATGCTTTTAAGAATATTGCCCATCTTGCTAACTTGGCTGACTTGTGTTTGGTTGTTTTCAGCCATATGAGCACTTGTTTATCTGTTCGGATGATAAAGGGTGGGTCCTCTAGATAATATCTGTATTTGCAGATTGCGCATACAATGGCCAAGCATTCTTGCTCGTGTGTGTCCTAGTGTTCTTCAGTAGGGCTTAGCAGGGTGCTGCTGTAACTGCAATACACTTTGTGCTGTGTGGCATCTCTCGATATAGAACGGTTCCCAGGCCTTGGTTGCTGGCATCAATTTGTAGGATCAGTGGTAAGTCATCTTGAGGTCAGTGGATCATCTCTACGTGTCGAAAAACCTCTTGCAGTGATTCAAAGGTTTGTACCTGAGGCATTCCTTATTCCTAGTGATGGTCATTTGCAAGCAGTTCATGGAGGGGTCTCATGAGTCAGGCAATGTTGGGCACATAATCCCGGAGCCAATTCCATAGCCCTAGGAATTGTTTCAGTTGTTTCTTGTTGGTGGGTGGGGTTGCCTCCAAAATGGCTTGGACCTTTTGTTCCTTGAGGTATTCATCCTCTTTCGATACTATGTGTCCCAGGTAACCAATGGTAATTTGACCAAAGTAGCACTTGTCTAATTTAGTAGTAAGGTTATTGATAGTTAACCTCTCGAGAATGAGAGTCATTTGGATGAGGTGTTCTTCCCAGTTCTTAGAGTAGATGATGATATCAAATTACGTGGTGCACAATTTCCCTATTTACCGTGCCAGCGTTTTTCAAGCCAAATGGCGATACTCTGAACTGCAACTTTTCTCCGTCTGGAGTGGTAAAAGCAGTATAGGGCTTCGAGACAGGGTGCAGGGGTATCCGCCAGTACCCGCTGTGCATATCAGTGGTGGAAAAGATGGTAGCTTTACTGAAGTCTCGCAAGATGTGCTTCAGGTGAATGACAAGGGGTGTGACTTAGTGCGTGATTTTGTTGAGGTTGGAATAATCAATGCAAAACCTCATGTCTCGTCCTTTGGTACCATCACCACGCAAACATTATATGAAGATTGGGCTGGTTCTATTATCCCCTGTTACTTCATCTCCTAAATCTGCTGTCTGATTACATTCTGCTTCTTGGCTGAGAGGAGAAACGTTTAGTCATTTACTGGTGCGGAAGCTGTGAGGCTGATCCGCTGAAGCGTAGTGAATTGTTTTAGTTGGTTAGTGGCTGGAAATACAGTAGCGTAGACATTGGGGACATCCATCGATTGCTGGAGCTGTTGATCTTGGATTTGATGATTGATTAGCTCGGGAGTGACCATCTGCACTTGGTCTGCGTATAGCGCGGTTTCCCATTGTATGGAGTTTGTGGATTTGTGAATGGTGGCCCAGATAGATTTGCCTTTACCCATAATCCAGGATGCAATTCTGATCCTCAGGGTCCCTGTGTGAATGAAGTTGACAGTGCCTGCCATATCTAATGTGGCTAGTGCACGCGCATTCCCCCATTGCATCAAGACTCGTGGGATGGTTTTGGTGGCCATTCGACAGAGGGCCTATTCGGTTTTTCCAGGACGATGGCTCTGTCGTTCTCCCGGCTTGCCCCTTTCCCGAAGGCTTGGATAGATCGTATTTCTGTTGAGCCGTACCGGGTCCTGTTCCTTCTGCTTTCCTGGCTGCCATCAACTCTTGATAGGTAGTGCAGTCCTGGTGGAAATACCACTCGGGACAGTACCAGCATTTGGGTAGCTCATGTTTGGTTGGTGGTGGAATTTCTTTGGTCTTACCCCTCGGTAACTGGCAGCTTTCGAGGTTTATCAGAAGGGGCTGGGTATGCAGCTCTCTCATCCTGTTCGTACCATTTTGCCCTTTTGACTAACTCTTCTATGTCTTGGGGCTTGGGTGCCCGAAAGTGTGGCCGGAGGTAGTGCTGTATAAGACGTAGGATGGTGGTGATGCGGGTTTGCTCGTCTCTCTCATGGAAAAGTGTCGGGAACATTTGCTGTTTCCACCTGATGAAGATTTATGTATCTTCCTGTGGGTCTGGTAGATACTGTAGGAGGTCATGGTGGGGTTTTTGAGGACTTCTGGCCCAGAGTGTTGTTTGATGAGGCACCTCCGTAGCTGCCACAGATTCCCCATATTGATTCCACCACTGCAGAGCAGTGCCTTGTAGCTGTTTTCTGGTTCTCTGTAACCATTGGCTAGCAGGTATGCCACTTAGGCAGAGCTCCCGCTGGTAATCCTCTTCTAATTGCGATGGATTCTCATGCAGAGAGCTGGCAATCCTCTTTGAATTGCGACAGATTCTCATGCAGAGAACTGGCAATCCTCTATGAATTGCGACAGATCCCCAAATGGAGAGCCCAAGAATTCTGGTAGTAATAGTCTGTCAAAAGCTGTGCCTACTGGCAAATCGAGGTTTGCTGGCAGGCGCTGAGCCTGAAGACTGTTGGCATGTTTGGTATCTGAATGATAGTCCATTTAGGTCGTATGATCGGTCAGCTCATGCTAGGCACTGATGGTAAAACGTCTGAGGGCAATCCTCACAGCGGATTCGGTATATCCCGATGCCAGGGCAGTTTAGCTGACAACACTTGGCTTGCTGCATTCTGCAGTCACAGCAAAATTCGAGCCTGGTTAGATCTCTTTCTTCATTGGCCCATCCAAGGCAGACGTAGTGGTATGGATTACTGCAGTGTTCGCATTTGATGTTGAGACGACCTTGGCCAGGACAATCCACAATGGTTCAGGGATTGTCTGGGTTGGCTTCTTCCTCATTAGGGATTTTGCAGATGAATTTGGGTGCCACAAAAATTTTTTCTTACTGGAATTTCAAAACTTTTTCTTTTCTAAGGGTAATCTAGGCTATCCGATTGGCTCTTTCGTACTTTGGGCCCCGCGTTGGACACCACAAATACTTATGCTGATGGCGTTGCTATACCTGCACCTAGGTCAGGTGGCTTAGGTGTAACTGACACTGGGAGGCTTGACTGAGAAATTAGAATAACTGTTCCCTGCAAATGAGAGTGGTAAGAGAATCGGGGGGTGGCTTTATCTGCCCACAAGTTTTTATGTGCACTAGGTAGAAATCAGACTCTGGCTTACCACCTCCAGAGGCTGGAGCAAAGAGGAGTGCTGAACTGTAGCTTGAAGAGTTCTCAGAGTAATTGCCTCACGCACCGTTGCGTTAGGTGGGGTTCCTTATCTGGTAATTAGTAGATGAGATGAGCAGAGGCAGCTACCGCTCATATCTCGTGATCCTCCCTAGTTTGGTGTCGTGCTGGAGCTTCGTGGGAGCGATAGGTGGGCATGCCTCTTTGCAAGCTTCAGTTTTGGCGAACTCCTCCAAAATGGTGGAAGGTGCGGGACATTAGTTGGTGATTGTTAAATAGATCAGGTGGAGGATCATTCATAGGCCATGAAGTGGCACCGATCAGCATTGGCTTACCCTTTCAAGCATTTTCTCAAAATGAGAACTTAAGCGGGTAGAGAAGAGGTCATGAAAAAAACACACTTGATATTAGCTTTACTGGGTTCTTTTATTGACTGCACTGACAATGAGCACACTTCACACAAACATCACACTGGTGTAGGTACACTTACTTACAAATACATCAGAAAGCATTGAAACACCCTTTCTTCTCTTATCACCATGACGACATGGCACTGAACGGGGTTTCTAAAACCGGAAATATAGGTGGTGCATGCAACAACGAGCACTTGTTTCGGTGAGGCATGGGGTGAGTTGCTAACGTGTACATAGGCCTGTACTCTGTTGGTTGGAGTAGGAGGTGAAGGGATGGCAGCTGAGCATGTTCAGCTCCAGATGTAAATAGTGTAAAATAACAACCCCCATGAAGTGAGTGTGGATAGAACCCTACCATGTATTGAGTTCAGCCATAACTATGTAACGAAATCAGATGTGCTCAGTGTGCTGCTATTTGCATCAGACTGCTAGTTAACTTTATTGCCTTTAGTATGTCAGTAATCACTAGCAAATGTGTGTCGTTACTTCTGTTGTGCACATATCAATCTATGTTAGCATCCGTAATATTAGCCACAAAGTATTGTGAACTGGTGTTAATAAATATCAAAATTTCAGTATATTATTCCAAATGGATAGCACAATGTGTTCATGGTGAGCAGGTGACTGGCCTGCAAGGAAGATGCAGCGACATGTGATTGTGTTTCAGTGCTCGTGGTTTGCCGTCGAGGCAACGACTCTCAGAAGGCTGTTCAGGAGCTGAGGGCATCCTTGGGTGACCTTGCAGTGACAGTGCGCGATGTGGTGGGTGGGCTGTATGCTTGGGCCAGAACTGTTGACCAGCACTTCCCTGTATACTAGCATTTGCAACAGCATGCTGCTCTTGCCTGCCCTGCCACACTGTATGGTCACAGTGTCCTACGTAAGTGTGCAAGATATTGACTTTTCTAAGAAACATTTACTACATTGCTTTCACATCATTTTAAATTTTCATGCATAGGTTTTACATTTTTGTAATTATATGAGGTACTGTAGGTTATGATATGACTTCAGCTCCCTTTTTGAAAACTGCGACATATAGAATCAAAAATAACCATTAGCTATATGAAACATGCTGTGTCCAGTGGTGGGATTCCTAGTTGTCTGAAATTACCAATAGATTGTCTTAATCAATAAAAATTGCTCATTATTGAAAAGTTGGCCTAAATTGTTGCAAATGAAGACACAAACAAGAATTCTGTAGTGTAGTGTATAGTTTTTACCTGATGCTGCACACTTGTATACCTGGCATTACAGATGTGCACAATGCCACTTTGGTGTAGACTATCAATCATCTGGATTTTATGATTAAATGAACCGTGTATATGGAATACTTAAGAAAATAACTAATAAATAACTTCTACAGATGTATAACTATTCCTTAACATAGTTGGTTTTGCAATCTTTATGAGATAAAATGAAAATAGTATGTCAAGCTGTGCCATTGAGTTTTTGTGAAACTGATACATTCTGTTCCCACTATGGCCATCTCAACTCGTGTTATCAGAATAAGTATAGTATTTATATTTATTCTGGTAGTTAAAAAAAATTGGCCTCGGAGCAGTTTTAGAAGTGAGATACAGAATGCATGTTGTTTGTGCACTCTAGCATTTGGTTTATTGTAACCACACATGAATATAAAAATGTACACTTGAAAATATGACACTTTGCATCATGTAAACACAGTACTACATGTAATATGTAAGCAGCTTGTGTTAAAAATGTATACTGTAACTAGTGTAGTTACTTGCACCTTGTATTTTGAGCAGGAAAAGTGAACACTTGATTTATACATGACTAAATTGTAGTTTATACCTTGTATTATGAGAATCGTCTTTACATTAAGGCTTCTGGATTCATTTTTTATCGTTTTGTTTGCAGTTTGTGAGTTGGAGCACACATTCCAGTTTACTGAGGGCTATCATCAACATGAATGACTTCTCTTTGTGATCAACTGCCTCTTGACGTGGTTTTCATTCTTTCCACTCGCTTTATGACTGCCAGTACTGGAAGTCCAATGATGAGAAACCTGTGAATTACTGTATTTCCACCTAGATGTCATTATCTGCATTCACAAGCCGAGTTCTTCCAGCTACACATATGCTTGCGGCATCTGAGATATTTCATTGTGAACTCTTTGCTAGGAAACACTGGCACTCTCCATTCAACACTGTTGCATGAAGGTGTTTCTAATACATTGTGACCATTTGTGATGTGGGGTTTATAGAAGATATCATTATGTGCAGTAATTATGGAATGCTCAAAATTTTGAGCAGGAAAAGTGAACATTTGATTTATACATGACTAAATTGTAGTTAATAAATTTCTTAATATCTTTATACTGTACAAGAATAGAGTAGAAGATAGAGAATGCTGCATTTGTTTGTTGGAGGCCATTGATGGTTTCATGAGTGTGAAATTAGGTGAAGTGCCATGAAAAAAAGGTGGCAAAATAATTTGGCATTTGTGTTGTAATGTAGGCTAAAGACAGACTCCACGTATATCTGGAGACAACTGTTGAAAATACAGTGTAGGATTGCAGTATTTTCCCAGCCAGTGTGCTGACTTTTTGCAGTGATGTGAATGCTTTGTTCATGTTGGAAGGCATTCAGTTAACAGAATATATAAAGTTGTATGAATGAAAGATAAATGCACATTTCACATTAAAGTGCTTAAGCAGCAAATTTACAGTGGTTGTTAACTGTATGACTTGGTCCTTGTTTGACGGCCAGGTTACATTCCTGGAAAGTGTCCATTATGGAAAACATTGGTTAATTAGTGTCATAAAGAATAATTTTAGCAGCGAAGTTAGGTTCCTTCATATTGCATAAATGGATACATTTTGTTTAATATTTCAAAAATGGTGCATAGTAGAAAAAAAACTGGGCAATATTGTTGACAACTAAAATGGTAATAAAGGTCACTGCAGGATTTTCCATATTTTAGATTGATCTGAATGTATTCTAAAATAATTGTTTTCCACAGAGTTTTTCTAAGTCCATTCATCGTGTGTGTCGCTTAGACTAGTCAATGTTACTTTTGGTGAGCATTAGGTTAGGCACGCTCGGGTACTCAATTACTGTGACTGTGTCTGTTTTCTACTAGAGACTAGCGCTGGTTGGGTAGGCTGGCAGCTTGTTACGAAGTCTGCCATGTGCAGTATCGCAATATTTCTTACTACCACCTCAGCCCGGTGAGGCAGGGCTGATTTCCCAGGGTACTCACTCACCAATCTCCTGGATTCCAGTGTAGAGGTAGGCCGGCTGGGGCCAGCAGTTGCCTGGATGGTGCTAGTTGACGAGGTGCCGTATGGAGAGGTTAGGTATCTCTGGTTCCAGATGATGGCTGCACAGCTTCCACAAAACAAGTCGGTAATACCCAACCTCATGTCACGTCCCGTGACTAGTGCTTGTACTGCAGGATGTGTCTCAACGCCAAGTCTGGTGTGCGAGGGGAAATAAACTTGGGTGCTGACTGAAGAGGACTGACTCTGCAGGTAACGGGCGGTCTGAGTCTGTTCCCATGGGGTATCTCCACCAAGTGTGGATGGGTTATTGGTGCACACTTGCTTAGCAGTAAAGAACTCTGTCTTTTTCTCCTTCCTTAGAGCACCATGCCTTTCCCCGAAGGGCATAGAAGCAGTATTGACACTTAGCGTACTTTAAGTCGGCGCAAGCAGATAGACAGAACCCTCACTAAGTGTAGAGCCCAACAGCAGTTGATGGCGCGAAACTTGTGCTCCTACAGTTCTGCGCCTTGGCGCACAAACCTAGAGCAGTAGGTCGTATAGGCTGTTTTCCTACCACTGTCAGGATGTGGTCCAGCAATAGTCGGGCCTCCAGTCCCAGGCCAAATACCCCTGCCAGCACCCACGGCGCTCCAGTCAGCGATACAACCTTAGGTGGCTGTCCTACCCCTGATGGAGTTGTACCTAGTGGTTGGGGCTCTACCTTTCTGTACACCTGGGTACACAGAACAGGTAGCCGTCGAAGGTGATGTGTATTATTGACGTACAGATACCTGAAGGGGATCTGTAGCCCTACACTATGGTTCGTAATGTTATTACACCTGGTCACCAGCTTGCTCCGTCTAGAAGTGAGTTTGATGCATGCCAGGTTAAGTAGTAGTCGGCACGGTCATCGTGGCTTTGTGTTGCGTTAGACAAAGCACACTTCATTATGGGTCTGTTGGTTCAGTCTTCGCTTAATGCACGTTGGTTGGCAGCTAGACATAAAGTTCTCTATTGTCCTTCTGACGATTGAAATGTGGATAACTACCTGGCTTACACTATTTCCCACTGTGGGTTTGGTTATGGAGGTAATCGACTTGCGGGAGGTGTCGGGGATACCTGGCTTGCTTAGGTTTTCTTCGGCCGGAGGTAGTTCTGCTGGTGTCTGCTGGCTAGACCTGGCTGTAGGTCGTGATACCGTGCTGCCCAACACAATACCGTAGATTCCAGGCTACTGCTTCCAGACTGCAAAACCTGGGGTTGAAAACCCCGTGTCTCACCTCGGTCTCATCTACCAGTCTGTGCAAGACGGGATAGTACCCTTGGTAAACACGTATATGTGGCGGAAAACCAATGTACTTTTATACGGGGGAAGCCGGTCTCTCTAATAGTGTGGTTAAAGCAGCGCAGTCTCGTTCTGCTTGCCTACTAAAAGAAGAAGGGGTTAATACAGAGTGCTGCTTGGCAGCATGTCAAGCTGTCCTTTGCTCCTCTCTCGTTGAGCCATGCTTTTTCCTAAAAGGCATAGAGGTTATGACGCCGCTGAACAGTATAGGCTGTGCACCATGGACGCGAGACAAATCCGTATCTTAGTGTTCTGCCAGCAGTAGCTGCTGGTACAAGCTCAGTGCTCCAGAAGAAACCCCCACCCCCAGCGGGCAAACCAGAAGTGTTGAGCCGCCTTCCTGCCACTACTGAGTGTAGGTCGCAACCAAGGCCAGGCCGTAAACCTTCGAGCAAATACCCCCGCCAGCACCTAGGTGCTCCGGTAGGGATACAACTCAAGAGTGCTGTCTCTCTCTGGTTGGATGAGTTACTAGTGGTTGGGGCTCTGCTATTCTATCCCCAGGGGGTCTAGAACAGGTGGACGCCGAATGGTGCGTGTGTTTGACTGGTGGATTCCTGATGGGAATCCACAGTCCTAGCGTCAAATGTCCGGTCTCGGTCGGCAGTGCACAACATGTGCTGTTCCTAGCTGTCGTGAAGAACTCTCTAGGAGGAATACCCTCAGTACTGGTGTAGGTGATCTGGTCGTAGGCTATACAAGAAAGTAAATAAATTCGACAGCTAATTAAGAATAAACTAAACTTCGGGATGTCTAGACGAGACAATTAATTAAAAAAGGATCCCCTACTCTAGTAGTAGGGAGTGTAGTTGCCCCTACCAGCAAGTAGCGGCTACTGTTCCGGGAGAAATCAGTAGCGGAGGGTGTTGTAATATCATGAGATGAAGACCCTCTGGTAGATAAAGGCTATTGGCGATAAAGAGTGGTCGTCATCCAGTATCCTCTGGTAACTGTTGCTGCAGAAGAGCCTCAGGTGATGGTAATGGGAGCAGCTTCTGGTAGCCGCTGAAGACTGTTGTCGACGATGGGAGCAGCCTCTGGTGGCTGTTGAAGACTTGGTGATTCATCTAAGACCCCAGGACACAAAGTGGTGGAGCGAGCTCAAGAATCAGAAAGAATAACTCGCGAACCCGGGCGCACTTGGACTTTTATAGTCTGAAGGACAGGTGCAGCGCCGGGCCGTGGTGGGAGGTGTGAAGTCGCCTCATGACGTCCCTCTAGCATGAGGCCGGAGTTACAACAAGGCCACTACCAAAAGGGTAGTGGTTGTAGTTGCCACTTACCAGCAAGTAGCAGCGGCTATTGATCCAGGAGGGTCAACAGCGGAAGTGTGGAGTGATGTTCAGCAAGCTTCTGGTGCTTTAAGTCTTCTGGAGTTTCAGGTAGGAAGTGGTAGAAGTCGCTGGTCGTTGGTGGCGGGAGTCATTGGTGGTCGCTGAAGAACTGGAAGCACTTGGAGAGGACCTAAATCAGTAAAGAGCCCCAGTACAGAAGTGTTAAGGCGAGCTACTGGAGATGAAAAGGCATCTTCAGCTGCACCTGCCTTATATTGTGCACTTGGCTGGGCTGGAGTGGGAGGTGTGATGTTGCCTTGTGACTTTTGCCTGGAGCAAGCAGGGTGGGAGAACTACCCTTGCGCTTGGATATATGGCCTCAAGCGCTCAGTGGCATTCTGCCATCTTCGGAAAGCTCGGCGACATGCTGTCTAGCAGGTGCTTCGGGGAGGCTGACATGTTCCGCGGTCGCTTGGAAACAATTCTTATTTCACGCACTAGAATCGCCTGCTAAGCTGGAGCGATCCTATGTGCACTCGTGAATAACGTGTTGGGTTTGACCCATCCTTGGAATACGTAGATGCTACATGAGTAGTGAGTGAAAGTTGGATGTGGTACATAAGGAAATACCACGTGTCTGTAACTGTCCCTGCACGGAAACAATTCTGTAGCTATCAATGGTTGTGGTTCCTGGTAGAATATAACACTTCAGGATGAGTCATAGTCGCATAATTTAGCTCATATAAGCGGCACATGTCAGTATAAACTTACAATTTTTCAGCCTACAATCAATGTTATTTTTAAGTCTCCATGAAAGTCTTTCTGGTCAGGTCCTTCCACTGATTAGAAGGTTGTATCTGTAAAATTGTACATAATATTGTTTATTGGATTCATATTTCACACTGTTAACCACACAGTGATAAACAGATATATGATGCCAGGTCAACACGGTTGCATTACTGGCCAGATATTGCTGTTTGACCAGGCTCAGATAGCTTAGGTTCTTTCACCAAAGAATTTGCATATTGTCACACAACAGAGAAGTGCTGCCAGAGTACTTCAAGCCTACAGAAAACATGTTTTGTCATGCATGTGTCTTTCTTGTGAAAAACCTGTATCACCATATTTTTGTTTCCTAGTCGTGATTCATGGAGGATTGGTGGAATAATGAATGATTCAGAAATATTACCAATAAAGTAAATCAATTCTGATTTTTAAATCTTAAGTGAAGCAGTGCTTCAAATGAGTACCTTACAAGCTGCTACTACTGGAGGCACCAAAAGCTACCTATATGAAAATTGTAATTGGACTGAATATTCAAGTGAGGCATTTCCCTCCCATGGCTAATGCTCCGTTTGTCTGGATCTCTTGGTCTTCAGAACTGAGTTCAGTTCTGGCCATGGGCTCACATCCATTTGGCCTGGGATGCAGTGATAGCCCTACATTGAGGTGAAATTTGGTCCTTCCTGGGGCATCGCTCTTGCAGGGGTCTTGCAATTTGTTCATACATCGCAAAATCTTATGACATTTCTAGGAGGACTGAAAAAAAAAATTGTCCTTTTCACCAAGAAAACTTATTAAAAGAGTTAAATGATACATATCTTTACAGTTAAGGTGTAAAATTAATGAACTCATTAATGTGAAAATTACTGTGAGAAACTCCATTTTCTAACAGCCCCATAGCCACTAGCAGTTTGCAAAGCTCCAATGTAAAAAAACCGGAAACCTGAGTAATTCTTTGCTAAAAACAAAGTTATGTCATCTTGCTATACAGACCTGCTTGGCAGGTGTACTGTCTATATTCTGAATACAGTCTATTCATGAGCTTTTGCACGCCAATTCACGTGCACAGTGCATGGTGTGCACAAGAAACTGGCCCTAGATAATTATCAACCTACATGCTCAGTGAGAAGAGCAGAGGACATCTCTTCCTACGCTGACGATTTATACTAGATAAATGCCAATCACTGACATCATTCTGGTCAGGAGAGACTTGGAAGGAGAAATTAAGGAAGCACAATAAGTAATCATCGTTAATTTATTTTTGAAGACTGCGACGGCTGGAACAGTTTTAGGGACTAAACTGAAAACTGAGTATGCACTTTAACAAATGGATTTATCACTTTGTATCACAGAAGCTCTATGGTGCTAACATACATGGAAGTCTTCTTAAGCAGTGCACATTTTAGGATATTGTTCTCATTCCAAATATCATGTGTCAATTTAGATGGCTGTTTAAAGAATTTGCTTCAACAATGTAAGGATTGCTGTAGAAGTATCTCTAGCTGTATTTATTTCTGGGGACTGAGTCCACACATTCAGACTTGACATGTAGATCAGCCAAAACCAAACACCAGCCTTAATAAACTTCAAGTGAAGATACTGTTGAGTGTACATTTGTCAACTCTCAAGTGTAACTAATAAATAGCTATACAAACGAGAATCTTTAAAAGCATTTGCAATAATAAATAAAACATTCAATGAACATTTCAACTCGACTCGCCAACATAAAATAACATAAAACCATCTTACCATGAGTTCTTGCCAAGTTTGATTCTGTTGAAACAAAAACAGACTTTTGAAATATCTACTACCGTATTAAATTTTAGAAAGCAGTAAATTTCTAAGAATGACCTATCCTGTACATAATTGAAATGATATTGTCGGCTGTTAAAAAAATTACATTCAGAATACATATCACATGGCTGCCTACGTAAACAGTGATTTTCATTACGAAACTCCTACTATACTTGAGTGTTAATAAATCAGTGTTTGCTGTCTACATTGTAAGGAGGAGTTAAACTTTGTGATGAAAATTTAGCACAACTTAGCAACAAAAGCAACTGTAGGTCACTATGAAGTGAAAGATAATGTAAATAGGCCTAAAACTGTGCAGTCAGATGACAGCAAAAGAATGTGTCTGTATGCCAAAAATTAATTTTATATCCGACATGCATTGAGAGTTCATTGTGGATGTACACATAATAGATGCCTACCTGTTATACCATTGTGAATGCAGTTTCATTTAGAATAATGTGTGTTCATCCATTTGTCATTCCTTCAACAGTACAGAACAACAAAAACTTGGCTGGATTTAGTTGTTAATGAACAGTAGAAAATATAGCCTGTTTATAAGGTAATTTGTTATTACAGTAAATTATTTTGTTAATGTTTTAGTATAAAACTATTGGAGCATCTAATATTTGGTGTGGGGACTCAAAATTTTGTTCAATCAGTTCTGTAAAAAATATTCAGAGATAGATCAATGTGTCTTTTTTAGCATTACTGGTATTTATGTAGGAATTTGGCAGGACCACTGACAATTTTTTTGGTTGTTACAAACTTTGCCTATCTATGTTCAACATATGTATACTGAAGACTGTTCACATATTCTTGTCACGTTCTTCAGAACAGTATGCACATCATGTGATGTGATATAAAGTACAATAATATTAATATTTTTTTTCATATTCAGTTTACAGCAGGTGTAAAATATGGCCTTTATTATATTTTGGAAAGTTTTTTTTTTTTTTTTTTTAAATGTGTTTTAACAGTTTTTCTTGTATTAAAAAAGGTTTTTGCCTTGTTCCCATAAAAGAATAGGGTATTATGTTGTATAGCTAAGGTCTCTCCAGGGCTAGGGGGTGTTTTCCACTGCCAGTTGTGCTGTTTTTGGACAGGAAGGAGTGAGGCAGCAGGCAAGGAAACTGCTGTGAAAATTAAATGCAGAAGTGGATAAAATACTTTACCATTACACAACTCTGTGCAGTTTTTTTTTTTCAGACTGAACAGTATAAACTTGACTGTTTATAACATAATTGGTTAGTAAACAGTGCCTTAATTAAGGCACAAAATGTGTGATGTGCATTGTTATCATAAAGTAACAGTAACCATACTTACACATTTATATAGCTGCTCAAGGCCAGTGGCTTGCTTACTAAACTGATCATGAAGTGACAGGTGTGATCACACGTGCACATGTGTGTGAGCATGCACACAGTTGTACATAAATCAACAAATGAGACTTGTGGGAAATGTTAATTTACAGGCAATCCTCTCTTTTCATAAATGATGTTTTTAAAAACAAGTGTGAAAGTTGAATGTATGAAAACCCTTGAAATACATGTTAATGGAGTTCTCTATATAGAAAGTAATGGTAATTTTGTACTTGTAGTTACATAAATGATCAATTTTTATTGAGTAACATTTTATGCTTTATTAGTCAATGTTATTAATTTTGTTTCTGCAGTGTTGCTAGAAATTAATTGAAATGTTGGTATCACTGACCAGCAGGAAGCAAGCGAATTTTGAATGTTGTATGAAGAATAAAAGTCTGAATCAAAGTGTAAATTTCTGATATGTGTAAGTGTGAATAGTAGAAAGCCTGAATATTGGTGGTAATGGCAGACAGTGTGGTGGTGGTGGAAACAGTTTCATAGTTGGGTGACTTGGGAAGATGATGGGTGGTGGTGTAGCACTGCCTTCCACAGTATGGAGACAGCTAGTCCCCCTAACAGGTTGAAAAATTCCAAGGGTTCGTGCCAGGAATCAAACCTAAATTCCTAGGTGCGAGGCAACACCTCTACCCACAGAGACTGTCAGAAAAGTAGTATGAGGAGGGAAATAAAAAAAATTGTTTTTCGGGGTGGTTGTGAGTTATGGGGATGATGTTAAAAAGCCAAAGGCCTGAAATTGCTCTGTCCAAACACGTGACTTTGGAGTTTATTTAAATTATTGTGTATACCATATTTTGGCGTGTATTGGCCGTACCAGAAGTTTTAGATGGAAATTTAGGGAAAATTAATATTTAAAGTATAGGCCGCTCTGAATATTTGTATTCCTGTAAATATTGTCAAGTCATGAATCCATATAAACATAGTAAATTCAGACTTAATTCCACGCCTTCAAAGCTTTGGTGGCAGGAAATTTGTATTATACTGCAATGTTTACAAATATACGTCGCACGATTAATATTCCACAAATGATAACATGATTTGAGAAAGCAAAACCATAGTGATGTATTGCACAAAATGGCATCTGTCAATGTACCCTTGTGGCATCGCATTGGCCGTGAGAACTACATAAGATACCTTTCTCTCGTACAGCAGTAACATGTTTACATTTTACTTGTGCAGGGTGATTATTTTGTTTATGAATGTGAGTGAACAAATAATGACACGAGTGAAAAGCTACACACGCACGTGCGCGTGCGTGCACAGCGCGTGCGTGCACACACACACACACACACACACTCTCTCTCTCTCTCTCTCTCTGCAGTAGGTATGTGAAATTAATGGTTCCCTTTTTTTGTGCACATACATGAGTTTTGTTTATAGCCTGTGCTATTCACTGTAAAGTGAGCACTTTGAGACCCTGCTTAGATATTCCTTTCAGCCATTTTATGTCCTCGTGCAACTTTTTAATATAAAAGTGCTGTTCGAAGTGTGGCTAACAGTGTAATAAAACACAATGTTTACATTCCACTGTTCTCGAAAGTTGACTTCTGAGGCCATCATATAGTATATTTAGTTGTTATGTTTGAATATGATATAGGCCTATTACCCTGTCACATGCTGAAATTATCACTGCACCCACTAATTATATTAATAGTGATTTCATAAATAATCCTACTGAAATATTCGCATAATTGTGGGCTCTTTACAAGAGAAACCAATATCAATTATTACCAATTACAATTAGTTATTATTTTTACAACATATACAGTCATGCTAGAAAGTGTTTTTGTATAGCTATATGTGTTTAAAAATTCTCTAATATTAACAAAAAATTTTAAAATGCTTAATTATTTTGCTGGTTACTCTCATAAAGCATTGTAAGATCATCTAAATATGTTTTAACACTAACTACATTAATGCTTTAGGCAATGTTATTTGTACATAGCATTGTAGCTCATTTATCAATAGTTAAAAGACCCTGCCATTTAGAGTTATAAAAGAACAACCTTGCTAGACTTCAGAATTGTGTGCATGTGAACCCATTTAGACCCAGTTTACACATTTGTGTACATTACACACGTGAAGGTGATTTTTGGTTTTTGCTACACACTGCGGAGCTCAATGACCAATGATTTTTACCTGTAGGTAAATAATTCGCAAACCATCTTATTTGTCTTGGTCATAATTGGTTCATATAACTGTACCAGAACATAGAATGTAACTCATTGGTTGTGACATCGAAAAAAAAAGTTGTGCTGACTTAAGTACAGTGCACATCATAAAATTCTTGGTTTGCAACACCTGAAATCATAAATTAAAGTGGATATGAAAGGGCTAGAGTGCTACAGTAGAGGCCATTCATTCATTAATTGGTTGTTTCCACATTCGGACCTCGCTCTCCTGTTCTGCTTATTCTTGCAGAGTTAGGTCAGGTGAGGGCTAACATTTTGCTGTTGATTCAAAGTTCTTAGAGGTGTCAGATGAGTGAAGGTCCAGTGATGTGCGTGATAACAACATAAACTGTAATGATGCGTTGCCAACTTCTGAATTATTTCGACAAACGACAGGGTCATTATTAATAAATTTTTTTTCTTATTATTGTGCATATAAAACTAATTTGTTTTTATTTCTGCGAAAGATATGCAATAGGCATGAAGAGATTTTTGCAGAAGAAATTATCTGGGCTGAAAAAAGAAAACGTTTATCCGAGAAAGTTGCTAAATAAATTCTTGTTACCTATTACATCAGCTTCCCCTGCAAGTTCTTCAACATAATGTGGTAATGCCAGCAATGACAACATTCATAAAGGAAATCAAGGTGTCAACACCACTGAAAACATGTACAGAATTTCCCCCTCATCAGAACCATTCTTCCAAGTGGAGGTGGAGCTTTTGAAATCTACGCATAACTAAACTCTTGGAGAAAAAACTTATGCTAGTTTCAGAAGAAAGTGAAAAGAAATCAGATGATTTTGTACGATACAATGTTATGGCCTAAAGTTTTGCATTCTTTTGTTTTAGACATGAATATTTTTAACTGGCCTCAATAAATTAAAGACACTGTTTTTCCTTGAGGTGCAAACAAGCAGCATTTTTCTATAAAATATACAATTAGGAAGCTAGATAATGGGGAAGAGTTGAAAAGGCAGTGGCTTGTATGTATTCTAATAGTTCGGACTGTGCATTTTGCTTTTGCTGCAAAATATTCAGTAGGGACTTTAGCTTAAAACTAGGAACAGCTGGTTTTTCTGACTGGAAGCACGTCGGTTATCGCTCGGAAGAATATGAAAAGTCACTAGATGATAAAAATACGCACTGCAAGTGTATTGAGTGTGAATCCAGACTTAGTCTCAATAGGTATTGATTCAAATCAACAACTTATAAATAATGAAGTTCAACACTGGAAGTGTGTGCTCGAATGCCTTTTGTCTATTACTGTGTTCTTTGCCCAGCATAATTTGGCTTTCAGGGGATCCTCGGACAAGCTTTTTCCAGAGAATAACTTAATTGAAACTTTCTTGGTCTTATAGAACTGTTGGGAAATTTTGATGATGTTACGCGTGAACACCTAAGGCGTGTTTCAGCCAAGTCATCAAATTACTATTATTCTGGGAAAACTATACAAAATGAACTTATAAACATGTTGGGTGAAGCTGAAGCAGTACTCGAACACATTCACAAACTGGCTCAAAATGCCAAATATTATTACATAATTTCAGACTGCATGACAGATATCAGTTACACTGACAAAATGTCATTGACAATATGGTTTGTGGAGGTAGAAGATGATGTAATTAAAATAAATGAACACTTTTTGGGATTTCGAAATGCCAGTAATTGTACAGGAGGTTTGTCAGAATGATTGTTAAGAACTTTAGTCGAAAATGGACTAAGATCAGTGGCCAGGGAGTTGACAATGGTATCAAAATGAGAGGTAAAAACAAAGGTGTCCAAGCAAAAATTCTTCAGTTGAATCCAAGAGCATCTTTTGTGCCTTGTGACTGTCATACTTTGAATTTAACGATTTCAGATGCAGCTTCATCATCAACTACTTCTATCGCATTGTTTGGCGTTCTGCAGAAATATGTTTTGTTCTCAGCTTATGTTCAACGTTGGGAAATTGTTAAGCACCATGTGACCAGCCTCACTCTGAAACCACTAAGTGCTACACGCTGGGAAAGAAGAATTTATGAAATTTGAATTCTTGATTTCGCTTGTATGGTACAATGTTTTGTATCAAGTAAACATTGTGAGCAAATCATTGCAAAGCCCAGTGATTGATATTTGTGCTGTCCTTACTTTAATCAAGAGTTTTATGGAGTATGTATCTTCCTACAGAGATGATGGCTACCAAAATGCAGTTATAACTGCAAAAGAGCTAGCAGATACATTAGGAGCTGATGTTTTGTTTAGAGATCCCACTCATACACAAAGAAAGACGAGCCAGTATGAATATGAAGGCCAAGATTAATCAGCTGGCTTGGAACTTTGGGAAAAATTAAAACACTTCCAGTGTTTTGTACCAACATCTGTGAAGAGTTCTCCTAAGAAGACACAAATATGTACGCCGCATTTCCTAATATCTGGGTGTCACTTTGAGTATTGCAGACTTTACCAGTGACAGTGGATAGCTGTGAATGCAGTTGTTAGAAGTTAAAATTGATCAAGACTTATCTTCAATCTACTATGAGTGACGAATGGCTTTCGTCTGCGATATTGTCCATAGATAATGACATAGCTCGCAAGATTGACCTTTCATCATCTGGAACCAAATTTGCCCGGGCTAAGGCAAGAAAGGCCCCATTTTTACAAGGCAATGAAGTGTACAAAAATGTGCAATTTGATTGTATAGAAACATTATATATTTAATGGTATATCTGTGTGAATATCTTCTTTATTGATGTTACAGCGATCACAAGAAAGTTACAGGTCTTATTTCTTCAGGACTAAAAAATATATTCATTTACTATTCCTAATACAAGTTCATTTTCCATTGCATAGTGGTTGTGTGCGTAAGAATTATTATGGAGCCTTAGTTCTGTACTAACAAAGTTTGGTGACAGCGACAGGATATACGGCGAATCAGGCAAGGATGTGACAAACTAAACACATGATGGTGATTACATAACTGTGAAATTCGTTTTATATATCAACGTTACATATGCAATTTTATTTGTAAATTTCTTTAATGAAACTGCTTTTATATTTCAATAATTTTAGTTTTAAATTTAAAAAAATACAAGGGTGAGGGGGGGGGGGCAATTAATTACCTCTTGCCCCAGGCGCCGAATGAACTAAGGCCGGCCCTGATCACCCTCACCAGGGAAACTGCTGGTCTGGAATCTAGGTCTAACACTGCGACTATTCCTATATTTATACTGATCACTCTTACTACTCTCTCTTAGTCACAATATCTTCAGTTAGGTAGACCTATACTTGTGGGTAACAGATACTATAGTTATTCAATGAAAGAGGGGAATTCAACTACACAAATTAATTACAGTACTTTTGGTATATATATAAAACAATACTTTGACACAATACTACTATAAGGGTCTCGCACACAACTGATGTTACTCTACTCTGAACTGAAAATATAATTAAGAGAACATAAATGAATACAGTTATACAAAGAATGGGGAGACGATTATGCTGACATCAAGGGAAAGATAAGTTAATTATAAAAATATGAGATTGTGATTATACAAAGACCCTAGCCTTGCCATGTGATTATCAATACTTATGATGGGGCTTCGATATCGGGATTGCCGCCCTACCATCTAGCCGGATTTATGCTCACCAATGAAGACGTACCGTATCTGTAGATGAGCTGGAGCTCCCCGGACACTAGTGCTCTTCCATGTCGCTCCACCGACAGCCTGGGGGGAGGGGGGGCTCTTGTTAGAAGCTTTTATACCCTGGCTTTAAGAGGTCAGCCAGGCTTGTTGAATAAACAGGGGGCCCGCTCATGAATCTATAACCCATCCAAGTTAAACTCGTCGTGTGAGAGCCCGCTACAAGTGTGTGTGTTACTATAGAAGGAAGCAGTTCAAGCAATGAAGCACAAGAGTTATCCCTGAAACAAGGGGGCTTCTGCCCTCAGGGAAAGCAATAGTTGATAGATGCCCCTCCACAGACTCCCTCCAGGATAGATCTTGCATTATATTATGCGAATGCAGCATTTGGGTCATTGTGCTGCCCCTTAGTTTCATGTACTGGCAAGCATCACAATTTTTTTTTGTAATATAAGGAAAGAAGATCATAATAGGTGAATTTGGAGAAGTGTATTGTATTTATTTTATGTCTCTTAAAAAAAAAGTGAGGGAACCTTTTATTTTTGAGTAATTTATCTGTTGTAATTTCATCAAGCGACGTTCCATGCAGATGGTAAGGTCAACCGACACAAAGTGTGGATATGGGGTCAGGAGCATTCACATGAAACCACTGAACACGAGCGCACTTCCCCCAAAATGAACGTGTTTTGCACTGTACCCAAAAACACGGTTTTTGGCCCTTTTTTTTTTCCCACGAGTCCACTGTTACTGGAATCCCTTATTTGGACATGCTTACAGAGTGGTTATTTCCTCAGAAGGGGAGGCAGAGGACATCATTTTCCAGCAGGATGGTGCGCCACCCCATTGGCACCTAGCTGTTCGCGAATACCTGAACGAGACGTTGCCACAATGCTGGATTGGTCGTGGAGCAGTTGGTGACCAGGTCTTCACCATTGGCCCCAAGAAGGCCAGATCTTACCCTGTGCATTTTTTTCTAGGGGGCACATAAAGGACCAACTGTTTTGTCCACCAATGTCGGCTAACATTGACGACCTCAAAGAACGAATTATGGACATCATCCAAACTGTAATACCGGACATGCTGACAAAGAGTGTGGAACAAGTTTGTGTGTTCGGGTTGCTTGTGGTGGTCACATTAAACATTTATGACGATATGGTAAAGAAACTTTAAGGTTCCACTGTTCATTTGATTGGCCAACCAAGGTTGTAGGTTGTTTGGTGTCAATATTATAGACTTTCAAAGTTGGGGTATTCTTTTATACTCATCCTGTATCTTGGGTTCAGTGCTCATGCACATTTTTGCAGACTGGCCTCATATCTTCCTGGGTGAACTGGACAGGCAGGCCCCTTTTCCTTATCTCCACACCATTATAGAGGCTCCTCCCATGGCTTGTTTTCATAACTTGATCGAGTTTCCTCCCTGCGTGTCGTCACAATATGGATGCAAGATGTGTGCCTACTCCCGCATGATTACACTGCACCCTTTGAATGTAGAGTTAAAAGATTTTTATCAGGTATTACTTTAGCAGCCCCTATTTTGCTAGTTCAAAGGAGCACTTGTACCAGTGACTCTTGAAGAGGTTTGAGATCTTCTGTAAACCAAACATATTCCGTAAGTTAGTTAGTTACTCTTTTGTGGGTTCCAAATTTTTTTTTTTTTTTTATAAACCAGTTTAAAATCTCCATTTTTGAGTACTGTACACCGAAAGTGCTCCATATATTTCCTATGTACTTTTGCTTAAGGAATCACCTCCTGACATTTGGTCAGTCAAATTCAACTTCACCCTGTTTGTTGTACATAAAGAGAAGTACACAGATATACAAAAAGAGTTGCAAAAAAAAAATGGATGGATGTATAAAACAAATTGTTTTAGGTGAAATGTATTCTGTGTCTTAGAATCCTGAAAAAGTACAAACTGATGGCGAAATACATATCATTCTCAGTTCCATGTCGTAAAACTTAGATGTAGGTAAGTTATAATGCCATTTTATCTGGAAAATATAAAGTTAAGAACTGTAAAACCAAAACTGTAAGAATCTCATAAAGTGTTATAAATGCAGCAGAAGTGTATGGAGAAAGTAACTGCGTCACTGGGCGGTCAGCTCACTCCAGTAGACGTCTCCCATGGGGAGGCAGCCCAGCTCATGGAAGAGGCGGTGGGCCGGGGCATTGCTTTTCTCTACATGCAGGTGCATGTCTATACCTCCCTTGCCCAAATGTCGGAACAGCTGGCTGGCCACAGCCTGGGCATAGCCCTTTCTACGGTGCTGTTCCTCCGTGCGCAGCATCCCCACCCCATACTCTGCCGTCAAGCACCATGCTACAAGTTGTCCAGAGTCGCTCACAAACAACCCCCAGCAGGGATTCAGTTGCACAATGTCCTGCACCAGAGGCATAGTGCTGAGTGTGCCTTATGTCCAGCGTGAATTGACTAGCTCTGCACAACTCTCATCCAGGCAGCCAAAGTAGGTTCCTGGAGGGCATCTGCAAAACACAGCATGTTGCATGGCATGTCATTTATTGTGGCTTTATTACATTACATGCTCACCATATACATAAATATGTTAAATATTCTATATCTACACAAAACCGATTATAGAGTTTGTAGATGTACAAATTTACTCACTATCCACAATCAACTTTGAGATGGCAATGTCACCAAACTCCTGTGAAAATATTGAGCATTCCTCAAAACCAGTTTTTTTGTAGAAAAATTTAAAATTATATTTATTATATTTTTATGGCAAGACAGTATGCAGTCTTGGGTGAAGCATGAAATCTCTATAGCTAAGGCAACCAAGGTCACTATATCTTCAAACTGAGAATTCCTGAGATAATATCTTGGAGTTTATATGAGAGGTTATCTCACTTAAATTGCCATAGTTATTTAGGATTATCACCAGACATTTCTTGTATTAAAATCTTACTCAAAGTAACACATATATATTCTCTATTAGAAGAACGTTTAGTTTTTTAAAAGTATTCTTAATTTATACTCTTAACACAAAAATTAAGTTTATTAAAGTGTTGCAACAAACACTATTGTGATTGTTGCTTTAGTGTAGTGGACTGTAAGCAGAAGCATTAGAAGCCAGCACTAATTTGCCAAGCACACAAAAGCGAGGCCCTCGGTGGCTGAGCGGTTAGCCTGCTTGCCTCCCACCATGGCGAACTGGGTTCAATCCCCAGCCCACCAGATTTCCGCAAGTGGGAATCGTGCTGGAACATGCCACTGCAGAGTGGCGACAGGGCGGGAAAACTGGGGAAACCTGGAATAGTCAGGGAATTTTACTGGCCTGGAAAAGTCAGGAAATATAAACCATATCACCAAAAGCCAGGGAAAATCTCCAAACACTTCCTACCATATTTACAGGAAAGGAAGACAAGGGTTTTTGACAGAAAGGGAATTTAAAAAAAAAAAAAAAAAAAAAAGGGGTTGTCTACAATTTGGGGTAGTCTTCAAGTCAAAACCGAGGTACAAATACTATAAATGTGCAACATTGCTAGAACAGTTGATGTCTCCCGGCCGCAGTAAAGAGGAAGCGGCAGCCAGCGCTCGACCCTAAAGAGGAAGTGCTTCGCTGGGAAGCAAAATGGCTCAAGTCACGATTATACAACACCCAAAAAAGTTTTACTGTGTAAGAAAGATGCTGCTACCATACAGCCATGTAACAAAAACACACATATATATTTCATTGTGATTAGCTTTTCTTATTCACATAATAGCATTTCATCTTGAAGGGTATGTCATAAACTCATGAAAAAATACTTTTAACCTAAATAATTTTTTCAGCACTTCGCAACGGAAGTATTGAATCCAGGTTTAAATATTTTCCCCTAAAAATATTTTTTTAGTAAGGGGTCGTCTTCTTTTCAAGTAAATACTGTAATTGTTATTTTACTAAAACTGTGTATCTTCTTTGTTTGTCGTGTTATTGGATGTCTTGACAAAGATAGTGAAAATATTATGTACTACCCTTGTTTGCCGCCGGAGTGGGCTAGTGATCTGTGTTATTCTTTTTGCCTTGCTAGAGAACAGCACTTTCTGCTGTATCCTGTTACTTTGTGCTAATATGGATGCTCACGACGTGATTTTTACCAATTACCCACATTTGATCCATGTGTTATTCTAAAGTTTCTTGAAGCAGGCAGCACAATGTGTTACAGGAAACTAAATAGTTAATTATTCTCGACTTTTTGCAAGTTATTTATGATGCACATGTATTTTGCAAACGACTCAACAGCGGAGTAATTTTTTATGGTCGGACATTAAAGTGAATGTGCGGTGGAGATCTTCAGTGTTTAAGTGAAAACAATTGGTTTTGCTGTTTGAGCAATGCTTTTTATATGGAGCTTCCTCAATTAGAGGTGTGTTCTTAAAATATTTAATTTGTAGTGTTTTATATTAGATTGTGCTACTAGGTTTACATACGAGATGACAAAAATAAGGTGCCATTTAATACACTGCTATTTTGTTTCGTAGTCAACAATCACAGCGGCATTCAGAACTGTCTGCTACATGGGTTTTCATGCACGGTTACCAAGTTACTTGAACTTGGAAGATGGCAGGTTTTTTTTTTTTGGACTACATTTGGTTACTGTTTCAATATTAAAAATAAAGTAGTATCTAAGCCAGTACAAATGTTTTAGAAGGATAGGTTTCAAACATTTCTATGTTAGTAAACAATAGACAACAGGCTGTGTTTGAATTGATAAATTTTATTGACAAAACTGTCGTAAAATTCATAATTTGGATTTTGTATGTATCTTTGAATGATATTATATTATCTAATGTGCTTATTGTGAATATTAACACAAATGTTGCAGTGTACAAAAGCCTGTAGTTTGCCTACATTTAATTCAAGTTCGATGCATTTGTTTCTGTACATAATAGGTCTATTTTATCTGAAATACTCATTAATACTAATGCATGTGTGTTACAGTGAGCATAAAATACTGTTTGGTTGAAAAATGTTTGTTTTGTTTACTGAAAGGTACATTTTAAGGTTCTACATGTTTTGACCTTCAGAAGAGCATAATGTTAAATTTTAACTATGCACAGGTTTGTTACAATGTAGGGTAAAATCAATTTGCTTATTTGAAAAAAAAACATTTTCCTATAGCTTTTCTTAATAAAATTTTTTGTGATTATTGTTACATAGATTTATTTAACAATGTGCTTTTGTAGCAGTGATTCAGTAAATGTGTAATGACGTGTTCTTGGTACAGTTACATATTTTTGCACAAATATGGCTCGCTAACTTGGCATAACATATACGCTACTGGTAAGATGAAACAGGGTGTCGTGTGCATGCGCGTGCACATACATTTACACTCCTACATCAACACTAGTACTATAAAACAAAGTATTAAAAAATAATTTTATAGTTTACACGAAAGGTCAGGGAAAATCACAAATTTTGGTTTGGAAAACAGGGAAAGTCAGAGCATTTTATTTCATGCAATTTATAGCCACCCTACATTGGTTGGCGGGTTTTCTCTGGGATCTCCCATTTCCCCCACCCTTTCATTTTGGCGCAACTCCATTCTCATCCCAAACACCCTCGTCGGCTCTCAAGACCTCGCTGTTAAGAGCCGCCCAAATCTTTTCACCCATTCACTCAAGCACAATAATAAAACTCACCTGGTCGCCAATTTGAGAGGGACTGAAGTCTGGTGAGTTCCCACGATTCCTTTTGCTACTGATGCTGCCAACAGTAGCGCAGCACAAGGTGGCAGATTAAAATAGTTACAAGGTCAGAGTACACACAACACAATGTACACTATCGACCAAAAAGTAATTGGGCACTCATGAAGATAGGTAATTCAGTACGTCAGTTGACTTGTGTGGCCCCCATACGCTGCAGACTGATGTAGAACCAGTTGACAAGGAAATGGCACAAGGTACAGAGCTATCGGACTTTGATATGGGTGTGGTTGTGGGCTGCCATCTCAGTGGGCTGTCTAGCCGGGTGATTGCACGGAAGGTAAACAGGCCCAAATCAATGGTCGCATTCGTCGTGCATAAGTGGAAGGTCGATGGGCATTGTGCCAATGCTGCACATTCTGGGCGACCTCCAATCTTGACAGACAGAAATGGCAGAACCCTGAAACGTGAAATTGTCAAAAATAGGGCACAACCCATGGCTACCATCCGACAGGAGTTTCATGCAGCAACACAAGTATCGGTTTCCACTGGAACATTGCGTACAGAGGCCCACCCACTTGGATATTTCAGAAGAGAAGCTGCACATATGCCCCATGTCACAACAAGCAATAGAGCTCCGCGACTCAGGTAGTGTTCGGACCATTGCAACTGGACACTGGAGCAGTGGAAATCGGTTCTAGGGAGCGATGAGTCAAGGTTTACATTATTCCGGTCCGATGGATGTGTATGGGTGTGGCGTCTACCCAGGGAATGGCTTCTGCCGGAATGGTTAGTGCCAACTAGGAAATGCGGCGGTGGTGGTGGTGGTGGTCGAGTGAGAGTGTGGGGCTGTTTCACGGCCTTCGGTGTAGGACCGCTGGTGTTTGTCCGTGGTAGCATGAACACAGAGGCCTATTGCAGAGCTGCCAACCTTCAAGCACACCCATCAGTAATCCCAGTTATATGCAAAAAAATATGCGTAAATCATGAGCGATAAAATTTCTCCCCAAAATTTAGATATACTCGCAAAATTGAATAGGCATATACACAACACACATGCATTAAATAATAAAATATGTGCACATGGGTGAACCAGAAGAGTAATTTCAACATAATAATAATCACCACGATATGTTCAAAACATAAAATACAACCATACCTTCTGACTTATTACTCACTAGGAAATGCATAGTTGCATGTTTAGCTTCTTGAAGCTCTTTGGAGATTTGTTTCTTTTTGTAATCGCCAAGTTAATTTTGTTGTAAGTAGATGTGAAAGGCCATTCCTAGCTCTGCACAATTTTTCTGATAATTTTAACCAAAAATACAACAAAAAATAGCATCAACTTTTACTTGTTATTTGTAACGAAAGTACAGGGTAAAACTAAAAACTCAAAATCTGAAATTTAGTGGGGGGTGGGGGGGGGGGGTGTAAAAATCAAGATTTATAGTTTTCAAGCAGCTTTTTCACATTGCTAGAATCATCAATTTTTTGTTTAAAAAAAAAAAACAAGCAATTTAAGCCTAAAATCACACAAATTTTGCAATATTTCACAAAAGGGTATTGGAGAAATTTTGATGCTATAAAAACAAGCAATTTACACCAAAAGTGCAAGAAAAGTAGCAGTAAATATTTCTTGCTGTTTGTAATGAAACTGCAAGAAAAAATTAAAAACTCAAAATTTGAAGTTTGATGGAAAAACTATCAAAATCAAGTGACCTATTAAAAAATGATAATTGTTAGATTAAAATAATAGAATTTATATACATATTTTAAGACAATTGTAAATCATGCACAGATTCACCATTTTTCATTTCGTTTAAGGCTTTATATGTTATAAAATTTTGATTCTCGTTTATTAACTTTGATGCATTTTTATCAAACAGACCTACATAGCGATCTGGTAAAGTAATTTTAAACTTTGAATCAAGAATACAACAAATTTTTTTTTTCCAAATTTAGAATCATAATTTTGAAAATCTGTAGCAACATACTTTTAATTTTTTCTAGGTCCTGTAGTTTAGTCAATTTGAACGAGTTGTTAAACTTGGCGTGCAATGATTCCATTTTTATGTTTATTTAAAAGGAAAATAATAATAATAATAAAAAATATTAATTTTTATTTTATTATATTATTTTAATTAAAATTCAATTATTAATTAATAATTTGTTTTTCCTTTTAAATAAACATAAAAATGGAATCACTGTGCGCCAATGAAACAGAAAACAATTCCACATGAAGTGTGGTGAAGTATTAACGTAGGAAATTTTTACTTTAATAACTATGCAAAAGATAGGCTTTATATCATCAGCAAAAAATGTTGCATTAAAATGGTATAAAGCACTGCGAATTAAATAAAGAGAAGGTATCATGTGAATGTGGAAAATATGTTAGTAATACATCTCTCAAAATGCATAAAAATTCTAAATTACACACTAAAGGACTATATAATTTAAATGAAACTCAAAACGAAAATTAGTCTACAAAAACATGTAAAATGTGTAATGAGAATAAATCTATAAAACTATTTTATCGCTATAAAAATATTAAGGACAAAAATATAATAAAATGTAAAGCTTATTATAATAAATATATGGAGAAATATAACCCTAGTAAGAAGTTAAATAATGAATAAATATTGCTTTCGATATCAACGTTAATTAAACCTTGGTTTTTAAGGTACCAAATATCCCTTAAAAATTAAAATAATTAAATTTGTTTTCTATTTAATACGAATATCAAAAATACAGCTATCAAAAATTATGGTGAACAATCTTGTAGTTGAGTTGGGTGAGAAGACAGCGTGGGAGCTAAGAACTATAGGTAGAGATTTAAAAAATAATTATAGCTATAATCCAAGGAATAATGATTTACTTAGACAATGGTATACTCTAAAGAAAGATAATTTAATTACAGCTATTATACCATGTAGTACATATGAGCAAAGAGAAAGAAAATTTTAAAAATTGCCATTTTTTATACTAATATCGAACTACTATATTCAAAATATAGAAATAAATTATAACAAACATTCCCATTTTCTAATAATCTATTTGTAAAACAAGCGAAAAAGGAATTAAAAGAAACATTCCCATTTTCTAATCATGTATTTATAAAACTTAGAAATAAAAGCCAGCAGGTAAAAGAAGGGAAAGCAAAGCATATTTTTTACAAATTTACCTTTGGCTGACGTAGATATCAATGAATTATATTCTAAAGATAAAAAAGAATTTAAAATATTTTGCATTTTTTTTATAATTTATTATTTGTCAACAAAAAAAGTAAAAGTAGTAATAAAAATTACTTAGTTGAAGGTTTTAAAGGTAGAATATCAACTTATAACATTGAAAATAACTAATTTAGTAGAGCCTAATCACTTTTTAAGATCAGTAAAAAAATTAAGGTATTTGAGATAACAGCTCCCCGTCTCTGATCAGCCTGCAGAGTGTGGGGGATCAGTAGACTATTACCGAGCCTGTAACAGAAAGCCAAAACCGGACATACATGTAAGGATTGTTCTTCGTTAGGGTACTCCCCGTATATTGTAAGCAGCGACTATGCCCTACCAGGCAAGGCACTGCAAAAAGCACAGAGAACAAAACACATTGTTCCTTGCTGCCATTCAGTTGAGTGCACATCGTACTACGGAGAAAAGGCAGACGGAGCGGGAGCACGCCACCCAACTTAGACACCAAGCAGTCATGCCTGCTCTGGTATTAGTAATATATTTGTCTCCTTGCTTGCGCATCCATCCTTCGTGCCACCCTGTGGCAAGAGGGTTGTTAAACCATACTGAGACAGGGTATGGTTGGGCAAATCCGAACTTCTGGAGCAGTGAAGCCTACAACTGGAATCGCCCCTTCAGAATGAATCGAGCTCGCCACTACTGGGTGAAACTTGGAGCAACCACAACAGAGAGGGCGCAGGGGCTATAATTTAAAATCTTTCGTTAGACTGCATTCGTATGAGTGTGTCACATTTCTAGTCTCATATTTTGATGGAGCAATGGTAAATTTTTAGTTTTAATGAAAAACAAAACGTGATACGTCGCTGTTCGTATTCGTACAGATGCAGCAATACACACACTGACCAAAATTAACCCTACACTCGAATTTACAATACAAATAAAAAAAGAAATAATATTTACCCACTACAAAAGTGTTGAAAGTGATGCTTTTTCAGGCAAGTGGATTTCAATAATAATAATAGCAATGGTTTAATGCATTATTTACAAAACACGCAAACTTATCATTTGTAAAATTACGAACCTTTTGAACACTTGTTTTTCTATAGAAATCCTTGCAAGTTTACTCCTCTAAAATCACGTTTGTTCATCTCTTAGCATTGATAATTCCAACATTTTCTTTATAATCATTTTCTCCAATAACCTCACCTATCGCGTTAACCTCCATTTCAAATGCAAACAATCATTGATGGGGGGGTTTGCCATATTTATCTCCAGTGTAGATAGACCCTTATTCAGAGCTTAAACATGCAGATAAAGTACATGACAGTTTATCTATCTACAGATGGTAAGACGAATTTTGTCAATTGCATAGAAGATAAATTACCCAAGACCCTTACCAAGGAATTGTATAACTGGCCCTTAATAAAGTAAAACATGAATGGATAAGGATACAGACTTTGAACTTTCACCTACTTATTCAGAAAAATGACCCCTCTTGCTGAAAGAGACTGAATTTTATGAAATTATTCACAACTTTTTAAGCGCATCTGTGAGAAACATTTTGTTCTACTCCCTGCAACATCTGTAAAATTGCAAAATAGGCAACAGCGCATGGTCGTGACGCTACTGGCACAGGCTAGTGACAGGAGTGTCTCAGATTGACTGTGGCCAAGAAATTCTGTGCCTGGTATAGCACCATTACAGCAGAACCTCTCTATTACAACCCCTCACCGTTCTCAAGAATAGGGCCGTAATAAGAAATTCGGAAAATTTTGGGCCAATTTAGACCCACCCCTGACCCCTATGCCACCAAACCTGCCATTTTTTGCATGAAGTTCATGTTCAATTGTCTCTATTGCATAAAAAACTTATTAAATATAAATACGTATGTATATTTTAATAGCTGGACATCTCCTGATTAATTTGATACCCTAAGAAAGGTATATTGGACTAGACCTTGTCGTAAAAAAAAGGCCTAAACACAGTATGACATGGCCATTGAAAGTGTGTGAAAAGATTGGACTATGTATTATTAAAATATAACTAAACACTGTTGGAGATGCCTTAAGTTTGAAGCAAAAAACAGAACTTTTTTTATTGATAATATATATGAAGATACACTGGATCACTTGTGTGCAGGGGGTAGCAGCGAATGCATGGACGTGCACACTTAGCTGGGTGAGCGCCTAGATTCTCTGCAGCACGGAGACTCGCATTTGTCGATCAATCCTAGATCCTCGGGGCTGGGCAACTGTCTGTCGGTCGGCTACAAGATGGCGGACGGCGACCAGGCACTCGCCACAAGATCATTCCAGCAGACGGGGTAAGCTGGCCACCGCCAGTGCCATCGTTACAGGGCTAGTTCGCTTCGTAATGGCGGCCCACTGTTGATAGATGTGATTCATGTCAACACGTTGAATTTATACAAAATGTACGCGTGTTAACCTCTGCACCGGTGCAATGAGGTCCACCAACGTTTACGGGAACATAAAAATTCTGTGCGGCCCACTTGAAATATTAATTATCCCATATTTTTGATCCAAAACTTCTGACATGACCTATACACGCACACAGTCTTGCCGCCAAAATATGATAACATAACACATTCCATTTGCACACACTTACCTACCGTTATTCACTTTGACATAAAACCGACTTCACTGGGGGGGGGGGGGGGCACATGCCCACCAAAATTTAGCATATTAAATCAAAAAAAAAAAAAGGGGGGGGGGGGCTGAATTAAATTTTAAGTTGTCCATAAACCGATTAAGAAACTAGTCCGTAATGTGCCACTGTTTTACAGCAAAAGATGAGGGATAATGAAAGTGAAAAACAGACAGGGAGGGTTAAGGCTGAAGTGGCGGCATGTGACTAGGACAAAGAACCCTCACTGACCCAGCCTGCAGTTCCCCCCCCCCCCCCCATTCTCATCAACGGACAACACACTAGTGTCCCCTTCTGGCATTAAGGAATTTATTGCTTCACACTACTTGGCACAACAAATGTCAAAGCCTATGAAGGCAGCTTGAGAAATGTGCGACCTCTATCAGTAAGGGGCTAGATTTCCATAAACTGAAAACCGTGGATAATAGAAACTTGTACCGTGGTCGGAGAAAAGGTCTACAAAAACAAATCCGCGCATTAACTGAAACCACGGTTCAAGACACAGCGGTTGGCGAGGGATTACTGTATCTATTTTTAGACACGCCTCAAATGTTCCAACTTTTTTGCCCAAAACTTTTCACGGTTCCTCTGGATTGCATCGTAATAGAGGAGTTTTGCTGTACTTCACACTTTGTTGGTGTTTTGCCAATGCTTTGAATATTGCAACAATATTTACACACTGCTACGTTCCAAAAAGTTTTTTTTTTGAGTGGCAAAATATAAATTTGCAATTTATTACAGAAAATTCTTTCCCCCAATAGTGCTGCTAAAATATTATGAACAGTGGTCCAGGTATAACGCATCGCATCTACATTTTGGTTATGTTGATGTATGTGATTTTACCATCTTGTCACATCTCGATACCAATAAGAAAAATAAACACAAGTGTTGCTGTATACTAATTTTACTGTTCATGAAGACTGGAAAAAAAGTCATTAATCAGATTATCATGATTGGTGTTCAGAATCGGCTCAGCTCTATTTCTTACTTTGTCCTCTATCAGCTCTAGTCCCAATACGCATTAGGAAAATCACATTTAATTACACTACAGACAGGAAATCACAACAGTCAATCATTTTTACAGTACTTTTATTTATATTATTCAAAAGTTACAATTCTACAAATAATAAAGGGCGATTCAAATAATATTCACTGGTAAATGCAATGCCTTTTGAGAAGAGGAGAACTCCGCTTCAAATTTTGCCATCCTTTCAAGTTTGCACGGCAATCTGCAGCTACAGCTGTTGAACATACTCTGACAAGTAATGAAGTGCAGAGACACTTGAGAATTGTGCTAATAAAAACCTGGGTACATTTGGGAGGAAAATGTGAACCACGGGAAGCCACCCCCAAAAAAAAAAACAATCTCCTTTTTTTGGTCACATGTGTTAAGTTTAGAAAGAGATGGTGGGTGTGCCCAAAGTAAAAAACGTACAAAAAAATATTAAAAACTCGCCATAAATCACTCCACTGTCAAAGAGCGACTATCACAGGTACAAAGAATGACCACGTCACCAGCTCACAATACGGGCGTGCGACATAGCCGAGACAACAATTGTCCATTAAAGTTAACACAATGATCACACACACACGTACACATATGGTAAGCGCACATATTAATTTCCACACACACACACACATCCATACTACAGACACCACATTCAATGGCAGTTACTGTTAAAGACGTTTTTATACAAAAAAAAAAAAGTAAAAAATATTAACTGCCACACATTACCTAAGCATTTCTCAGATTTATATATATATTTTTTTAATAATAATTATCAACAAGATGTACCTGTGACATCACCATGATTTGCAAAAGGTTGAAATCACAGTAATCCTTTCCTCAGTACTTTCAAATGCTTAAAATCTTGCCTTATTATTAACTACAAGATTCTCTTAACTTGACTGATCACATATTTTTTAATTTGTAAGCAATTTCTTAATGAGTACTACCAACCCCTCAAAATGCCTGTGTGAAGCACATTAACTAAACACTAAATTATTACTTGGAGCAATCTGTCATGTTACACTCGTGTATTTACCGCGGAACCCGATCATCACACAGACAATGTAACAATAAATTGTCAAAAAGAAATTGTAAATGCAGGAAATTAGTACAATTGCTAACTGGAATGGCAGAGGGGGGGGGGGGGGGGGGGGGGAGTACTGTACAGTACCACGATTCTATTGAATATAAGAGAACAAAAATAATAATTCTATCATTAAAATTGTAATAAAAATTTAATAACTTTCAAAAACAAAAGTAAATATAACTGCCTCAAACAGAAGTGGAAGGAAAAACTGCAATGGTGAAATATGTAAAGAGAGTGGAAGCAGAAGTAAGTAACAGGTTGGCAGCACTGACAAAAGGAACTGTATGGACATATAAAATGTTACAATGCATTTACACACACACAATACATTGAATAAATGAGATGAGGGTGAATGATAATGGAAAAAATATAATGATCAGTCACAAATCAACTCCATTTCTACAGGCCGGCAGAAATTTTTCCCATTGGCCACAGATGAAATTTGAAATAATGGATAACTGAAATTAATAATTTTCACTCGTAACCATTGGTTAGCCTCTATAAATATATTGTGCCACTTTGGACCGCTCAACATTATCACTAACACTAAAATAAATAGACAAAACATGTAAAAGAGAAATTAATAATTCCCACATGTTACTTACAAAATACAATACTGTGATTTCACCCAACAAAAATTTCACTAAAACCAGACACGAAGTCCAAACTCTTGCCAGAAAAAAACATGGCTACAGACTACACTGACTCAACTCTTACCTCAGTTGTAAGGCTCCATCTGTCACCACAAATGCTGCCAGAATTGAACGCTGACACAATACCTTCCACAATGACACACCTCACAACAGAAGGTTGCCACCAAGTATACTTTGCAGCACCTACCCAATCCCAAATAAACCTGTCACACTAGTTATTTTAATATTTCCAAAGGGACAGTAAGTGGAGATTTTTTTTTCTTTTTAGAATTACAGAAGAGCAGCATTCAAAAAGAAATTCTCTTTAAATGTATTTCATAAATTCCAAGTGTGTCTGGAAAGTGAATGAAGAGTTAAACAGAACACAAAACAAAATAATGATGGAACATAGCTACAGTACATGAATTTGAACACCCTTTCTCAACCAGTTGTATTATTTATTTCTTGTGTAGAAAATTTAATTTTTTTACTCCCTTGTAAAATAGTAAATTTGCCTATAATACTGTATTCAGAATCCTTGTCAATAGAATGCATGAAAACTCAATTTATATTTAACATCATAATCTCAGAAAAATTTCTACATATATGTAGTATCAATGCTGTTTTTTTTACTTCCATCCACATAAGACAGTAGCCACATTCAAAATAAAACATGAGAAATAACATGTACAGCAAGAAATTGTGCAACACAACAAGAAAATATTGCAATAGTTTTAAAATTTAATCAAGAACTGCAGCACTTTACAAATTTTTTTTAAAAATTCTAAGGTTGGCAACTTTTTTTCTCATAAGCATGGTTTTCTTTTTAAAATCACTAGAAATAATAAATTACTACTCAGCACACAGGAACAGATGTGATTACAAGAACTTGCAATGCTAATACAAAAAGAACAGTTGTAATGAAATAGGTTTCACAAACACCACCAGCCTGAAAAATGGGTGGAGCAAACATTTTCACCACAGCTATGACACCACTTGGATGTTACAGAATTTAACATTAACTAAATAATCAAAATGGTTTCACCTACAAATTATACTTAAAATTTGACACAATACTACATATTACACATCAAAATTTTTCATTACTTCATACAGATAGTATGTATTGGACAAATTTTAATCACTGCCCCCTTTTGAGGTGACAAATCCTAACCATAACTCTTAACAGAATCATAATATTAATAAAATCTATTAAACTGAGTGTAACTTGCAAAAGTCAAAATTTTACTGCAGCTCCATAACAAATATCATTACGTCAGTTAATATTTAAGAAACCTACCACTTTTTGCTAGGTGAATTTCTCACATTTAAAATTACAAACCCACAATTTAAATACACTGCAGACACTAAACTGTGATGCTGTTAATTTTTTTTCTAATGGAAAAGGTACACTTTAATAAATAAAAGTTAGAATGCCAATTTTTATGCAAAAGTCTTGCAGGACTCACAATGCTAACCTCACCTCCAAGACAGTAGGTACTAAAAAAACTTCTTACATCATTCCTTCCTCACTCTGCTAATATTCCGCATACATGTTCACTCCACCATCAATACCCAACAGCACACGCTTTACTTGGCAAACTGCAATTGCTACAGGCAAGACCTTTGAACAATTATAGATGTGATACAATACAGATGTGAACACAAAACAAAATGTGCAGCTTACCACTCAACATACTGCAAAGTTGTGTTTTTAAATGGACAAAGTTTTCAAAAATTTTACAGCAAATTTTGTATAGTTACAATTATTATAAATCCCTTGAATCAATTTCATCAACAGCTTGAATGATTCTATTGTCCCGAAATCATTAGAACACCCAAATAATTTTCAATTTATCATCCTATCTTTTGCACAACATACCGTATATTGGCTTGTATAGGCTGTATGCGTGTATAGGCAGCACCAGAAGTTTTTGATGAAAAACTGAGGATAATTATGATTTCAAGTATAGGCTGCACTGAATTTTTGTATTTCTGTAAATATTGCCACGCCTAATCATGCTAGTGCAGAGACCAACCAGCACAGCAACAGTAAACTATGGCAACGGTGGAAAGGAGGGATGCCAAGCAAGAGGGAGAAGGAAAAAAGTGAAAGGGACCGGGAGCTAGTTGCTAGCTTGGCTGGCACCAGGCGGCCCATAAGCATTTAACACGAATGATAAGCTATTATATTATATATATATATATATATATATATATATATATATATATATATATATATTATATATATTTATATGTTTTTTTTTACTTCCTTAGAAACTAAGTTAAAACATTCAAATTTAATGTATGTTGACAAATCTCTGAACATGTTTTAGGGCGGAAATTTATTTTCAATGCAAATATCTCGCAATTAAGCCACACCCCATTCTTCGTAGTAATTTTTTTTGTAAAAATGTGTGGCGTATACATGCCGAAATACAGTAATCAAGAATAATATTTCCAATGATACATAAGTAGTTCCAAACCATAACAGGAAAAAAAAAAAAAAAAAAAATTACTGACTTTTAATATGCTTTTGTTACCCACTAAGCACAAATACCTAGCCTACCGCGAGTTTTCAAACAGTGTGAACTGCAGTTTTAATCCCACATTCATTTACCATATTTCGGAATACATACACTGCACTTTTTTTTTTTTTTACAAAAAAAAATAGTCTACAAAATGTGGGATATGGCTTATTTACAAGATATTGGCATTTGAAAAAAATTCACTCCCAAAACATGTTTAAAAATTTGTCAACATAGAGTGCAGTTTAATGGTTTAACTTGGTTTCTGAGGAAGTAAAAACAATTAGAACAAATGAATAGCTTATCACTCATGTTTAAATGCATATGGAACACCCAGAGCCAGCATAGCTGGCTGAGATAACCTCTTTTTTTTCCTTCTCTCCCCCCCTTCCCCTCTACCTCATTAGCAGCCCACCTTGCAGCTCCTTTTGTTAACTTTCTCTCTTACTGGGCTTGCTTCCCGGCCTTCCAATCCTCCGCCACCTTCATCCACGACTGTATTTGTCACACCCTCCCCCTACACACCATGTCGCTCTTCTTATTCCATCGTCGCGTGCGCTCCTTCCGCACTCCCTTACTTGTGAATTACTAGAATGTTTTACCTAGCGCCGGCAAATACTGACTGCCCAATGGCAAACTAATTAGATAGCAATAGTTTACTGTTGCTGCGTCTGTCCACCCGTTGGCCGAAATCACAAATCAAAAATTGTCACTATTCCAACCACTTTACTTCAGTTTCTTTATCAATCACTTGCAACACACAAATACAGCTACATGTAAAGATCACGATATTGCATTCAATTAATTAGTGATTTGTGAATTCTTATGAACATAAAGTGTATAGTTATGCAAGAACATTCTTTTGCAGAAAGGTAAACCCTACCAAATAAACATTTGTACCACAATAAATATTTTTATACTTGCAAATAATTTACAAAGTATTCTGAACTACCGCATGTTTTCCAAATTGCGTTCTAGGTATTTGATGGCTGTAGTACGTTTTCAGTTCCTTGCAAAAAAAATTATTAACTCCAACAGATGTTGAGAACTCAGATGTACAAATTAGAGCTGTGCCAATTGAATCAGCTTCTTTCGGATTTGTAGATGTTGACGGAATCAGCCACTAATAATTTTCCGCCGACTTGGCAAAAGTAAAATGTTACTGGGTAGAGCCGAGGTATTCTTCAGTAGAAATTGACAAAACTTGCCTTTGTGAATATTGAAAGGGTTCCCATGTAACAAAGAGATTTCAGCAATAAATTTACGAAAGAGAAGCATAAGTGAAAAGCGAAAACTTCTATTTTCTCAAAGTTTGTAGTTTTCGTTCCAAGCTGTGAACTGGGGATGCCATCCTGCTGCAAATAAGTTATCAGCTTGACATTGATAAAAGCCAGAATCTGAGGGAGAGGAGACTGAGAAGATAACGTACGGGGGGGAGGGGGGGAGAATGAGTGTACAGGAGGATGGACGGGGAGAGGTGATGAGAAGTGGGACTGTTTTCACACCCGTTCCCATCAATAAAATGTGATGGAGAGGAATAATGCAGATTTTGTGTCTCAAGCAATTCTTGTAACCTTATGCACACTTACTGTTTACCTGTGCTCATAAATACGTATTTTTATGAACATAGACTGACTTTTTATATTTTGGTCTTCACTTGAACTCTCATGGTTTGTTGCATTTTTGTGTTTTCCTTTTGGTCACTGTAAACTGAAAAAAACTTAAAAAATGCTTTTAATTTTGCTGCATTTCACCAACACCTTAGTTGAAACTTAAAAGTAACATAAATTTAACTGAAATATATACAAAAAGGTTTTTCACACACTGGCAGCACCTTGGTGAATTATTATTACAGAATCAGCACATTGGCATAATTTTGTGAACCGGCACAGCTCTAACAGACATTATGAAGTCTGACCTTGCCTGAGCAAATGCACTGTTTCCAGGCATGAACCACAAAGAATCCATGCACCAAAACCTCACTAAACAGGTCACAAACACACCTCTGTACTACAAGTGTAAAAACCAACAATTTGCACAAAGCTATTCCTTATAGAAATGGAAGTTTCCACAGACGAAACTACGCTTTACTGTCCTCATTAAGTTCGGCACTATCCCAGGCATTGCAATGCTGAAAGAGGAATGGTGCATGAAAAATACAATTGTTTCCAATATGTTACACATTTTTACAGGATGTATCCAGGGTGGTTTTACTCACTTTCAGGTATAATGAAGATGGGCACCAGCATTCATTTTAGATGGATAACCCCAGTCGGAAACCCCTCCCTCAAATGTTACAATCAAAACTTTGTTGAGATGCAAATTCAGTGTAATAAGGTAAAGTACTAACATTAATTTAAGCCTGCAAACCAGGATAAACATCTCTGCCTGAGCCAGAATCCAACTTGCTGCCTAGAGGGGTGGAAACTAAGTGCATGCTAACCCGATGACATGAGCCAGCCAACATGTCCCATAGATGTAGTGCAGCACAAGATGTGCAGAATGTATGCTCCACTAATGCTAGTGTATTGACATGGTGAGTCCTGGGGTGTGAGTGTGGGTAGACAGCAGTCTGTGTTTGCATACGGACAAGTGTACTTGATCAGTCAGAGTGAAATGGGTTGCCATTTTAATGGATTTTACAAGTTTTCAGAGAATTTTAATACTTAATGGATTGATGGATTTTATCCAAATATCCAATATTTTCTATTGTCTAATCTTATGTACGTTTTACGTGGTGATTATTTACAAATGGCCACGCACCATAGATTACCACTTAGGTGGCTACATTTTGAACTACGTATGAGCATTGCTGTTTTGGCTAAATAATGTCGAGGCAATCAATAAGAAATATTTTTGTCACCTACGAGACATACTTTACGATTCAACTACAGATCCTGTTCATAAGTCCCCAATTAAGAAGTTTTCCTGCTAAAAGTCGAATAATGGTGTGCACCTTGTCTATATGAACATGTGTAATTTGACTTTTTAAGTTTTCCTGGTTAATAACTTTTTTTTTTTCAGTCCCTTCAGAAATATCTTAACAGAGTTTTACCGTATTCACTTACCTTACCTTACCTTTCTCTCATAAAACTTTAACTCTTTACTACTTTCCATTTTGCGTAATTTGTTTATTGAAATGTTTATGCCAGCAATAGTTTTGAAGCATGTATTCCACAGGAGAGTTGTATGTGGTTAATAGCCACAATTATATGATACAATGAACAAAAACATTGCCTAATCAGGGTCCATTTAGGCAGAGAAATACACAATTGTGGGAAAATTTATTGAGCTCCTGTTCCAATTTGTTACAAGTTTCATAATTTGTATTAGGGTTTCGTAATGTTTAGTCAGAACACAACAACATTAATCTGTATAGCACGACATGCTGCTATTATTTTGGTGTACCATGATTCCAAAATTATAAGTCCAAGAAGTCTAAAATAATATATGATTATTCTCTTAAGTTGTTAGATTGCTGTTTAGAATTTAAAATTAACAATAAAACATGAAATATGAAACTATTACTGAACCAAAATTGTGTAATGAGAAAATGTCAATTTCAAAACTATTTCAGCAACTTGCTCTGTGAAATACTTATATTGTGAAGAAAATACACATTTGTTTATTGTATATACCATGCCTAGATTTGCATTGTAACATTTAAAACATGCAAAACTAATATGACTACCATTTGGCAATTTGTATTTTGTAATTTTTTGTCCAGGTTCGAAGATGACTATGATGATTAAAAAAAAAAAGCAAATTATAAAAAAACATGAATATGAAAAAACACTTAATTCAAATTTCTCAGAGGCATCCTGTAATTTGTAGCATGTACCATGAAATACAATAGTGAAGAGGGTTATGAAGATCGAGGAATTAGTGCAATAATTCAGCAACAAATCAGTTTCCAATGAATTTCAGTATTTAATAGGATCTGGATGTTTCAGGATATTTATGGTTAACGTTTCCAGGAATTTTGTAAGTTGGATTTAGGATTTATGTTCAGAATCTGTGACAGCCCTGGCGTACACCGACAGAGAACAAGCAGATATGGTGTCTGTGTACGAAGAAGCTAATAGATACAGTAAGGAAGCAGCACAATTCTATCAGGCATCCCAACACTGTTTTGATTGTAATGTTCGACATGAGTGTTTCCAGACCAGGGTTCCATATCCCACATGGATGGCTGCTGGTGCCCTTCTCACTCATCCCTTAAAGTTTGAAACTTCATCATAGATACCTGTATAAACATGGGAGAGGGAGAAACCTTCTCATAATCATTACATTTCTAATTTTCATTCTTGCTGTCTAATTATAACAGTGAACCATCTTTAACAAAACCAGAATCCTACAAGAAAAAAAAAACATTTTTGCAAACAGCAACATTTGAAAATAAGATGTAAAATTACACTCACTAGAAAAAGCCAACTCAAAAACAAAAATTACAAAAGATAATATAAATACAATTTAATTAATTATAGCATACTGAACTAATTTTTGTTCCAACATTCAATGATTCACACAAGTGCACCTGCTATCTGCTTAACAAGCTGTCACTACTGTATTGTTCAAACAAGCAACAAATGTGCATTATTCATTCTGACCTGCCAAACAACAATGAAATTAATTTTGCCTGCACCAGTCCCCTTGAAGGATTCAACACAAACACATACTTGAAATTAAAAATACTTTGAATGGCATGGCAAAGTGCCATGCACCCAGGACAGGCAACAGCCCCCTGATTGCCCAACTTTATGTCCTGCATCACAAATATAAACTGCTCCTCATGCCAAGTTACCCACACCATCAACTTAACTTGTAACGCTTGGGGTACCACGTGAGTCTAACATACAAAATTGTAAAAGGACACAAATAAAAAAATACTGCCTAAGAGGAAAACCAGCAATTGTTACAAAGTGAAAATAAATTTTAATAGGTAGAGTTTTTGTACTTAATGTTCCCAGTTGACAAAAAGCAGTTAGGCCTACTGCATAAACATTCCACATTCATGCAATGAATAAAAAATTTTTAAATTATTGCACTGTCCATTAATGCAGATGCTTTTATCATATCACATGAGTCTTAGGTACTACTAAAACACTTTGAAACAACTCTCAACTTGTTTATAGGACCTAAATTAATAATACTCTAATTCTGCCTGCATTTTGCAGTTTACACGTGCCACCGAAATATACTTTGTGCTGATAAAATCCAGCACCAAATATTCGGCTGCCACGCAAGGAACGAAAAACACGGATCGACGTTGAACTTGACTCGCCAAGTCCAGTCGAAGTTAAGAACCCGTAAACAGTATTGATCGCATACCAACCGCAACAAACTCCCCGCTGCCATCAATCCCGATGTGAATGTAGGTACAAAACATTCAAGAGATTCCCATTTAGCATTCCACACTTAGGAATTCAGTCCATTGGCTAGACACAAATGAGCGTCACAAAAGTGGACGGCTCCAGCAAATCAAATGTGCGGCAGGAATGGTCCCAGCGAATAAGAAATGGAATAGAAAATTTTATTGTTTATCCACCCTTACATCCATTGTGTGTACCCCAAACAAATGTATGATTTTTTTTTTTTTTTTTTAAATCTGATCCATATAAAGTTTTATTGGCAGGCAGGGGGTGCTGCCAACAATATTTCTATCTCCACGAACATTTCTGAAAACAATTCACCACTTATTTTGCTCAGAATTACTGATGACGAGCATCTAGTGATGTACAGCAGAATAACATGTGAAACTAGAATTGAAAAGTTCATCTTTACAGTACCTCTAAATAGCTCAACTACATGAAAATAAAAGATCTGAAATCCATATCACATTTTGTTCACTAATCAAAATTTACTTTGATGTAGAAAATGTTCCCTTTAATGTGTGTACATCACTAAATGCACTCGACAACCCTGAATACAACTATTTTCCATAAATTAAATTATATATTTTTATTTCTAAAACAGTTGACATAAATTTCTTCAGAAAGAATGTTTAAAAAGACTGCTTCCTAACAGTAGTTTCTTTTATAACCACTCTAAAAATAAGTGCAATACAACTTCAGATTTAGATTATCAATGTAGGGGCTGTTCTATTCATCAAAAAAACACCAATTTTTTTGTTTGAAGTTTAGTCAGCATGGGCAAAACAAGGCATCACGCCTAGTTCCCGCCCCACCAATCGGTGCCACCCCCGCTGCTGTATGAGCCCCCATAGCCGCTTCCACCGCTGTTATAGAAACCTAGAGGCAAAAAAAAAAAAAAAAAATGATTTTAGTCAGTCAACAATTAAATCCTAGTGGAAAAGTAAAAACTTTAATATTGTCAAATAAAAAATCTAAAACATTCACCACCAAACACTTAACTCTGTACCTAACATTAAAACCAGTTTAACTGTATCTAGAACTGCCAGAGCAGAGAAATTGTCACACAGATTTATCTTATACTCTAATTTATAAAGCACAATATTTCCATACAGTAATATCTAGTGCTGAGCCGATACAGGTTTTTACCGATACTAGTACAAACCGATACAACCGATATCTGATACAGATACAATGGACATATGAGTAATGTACTGAAAGACTTCTGCCACTGAAAATATTTTGGGAATATGATGAAAATCTGTGTTAAAGTCAGTGTCACACAATATACTACTAGATGTTTAAAACCTTAAGAAAATTGATTTCATATTAATTCTTCACAATCAGAGATTAAAAGCAGTACTGAAAATATACTTTAGTCATTTATTTTTAAATTTAGATCATGGCAATTTAAGCAATTTATGTTTTAAACAAATAAAATTTAAAATATTAAAACCACAATTCTCAGCATAATTCAAATTTGATCATATTGAGAAAATTAAAAATTATTAATATGTTTAGTTTTTAAATTCAGCACTCCCTTATTTTACTGAGTGTAAAATTGAAGCACTGCCAGTTCCCAGGTTACGAATGTCAGAATCATTGCTTTTATAGGCTGTTCATGGTAAAGTGAGCACTTTTTAAGACCCTCCCAACAGGCATTAACCAATAATAAATATATATTATTGCAGCCTGAAGCATTAAATTTTGAGGGTGGGGAAATGTATACACTGTGTATATTAGTCACATTGCAATTTTTAGACTAAAAAGCAGCAGGAAGATGGGAATTGGATGAAAATTTTTTTTTTAGAAGGGCTCACTTTACCATGAACAGTCTATAAAAGATTTTAAATACTGATATCACAAGGGGGAGCAGTTGTGCGACCCCTGCAAAGCTGGTAATTCGGCGACTCGCAAAACCAGCTGTAGATGGTTATCTCCTAAAGTGCCATCAGGGCAGGGCAGACGTATAGACCGCACATTTGTACAAAATAATGACTACAAAATGTGGGGTGCAGCTTATATACAAGATATTGGAATAAATTTTTTTTTTTTTTTAATTTTCTCCCCTAAAACATGCTTAGAAATTTGACAACATACATTACCTTTTAATATTTTAACTATCAAAAGGAAGGAAGGAAATTGGAAGAGAATGAACCTTCAAAAACTTGTGCAGTTAAAATCTTCTGTCACAAATGTTTTGGAGGGAAGAAATTAAGTCTGAATTTATCATGCGCGTACAGAATCGTGACTTAACAATATTTACAGGAATACAAAATTCAGCGCGGCCTATACTTGAAATATTAACTATCCCTCATTTTCCATCAAAAACTTCAGGTAAGACAAAGTCAGTAACTATGAAAAATTGAGAGAACGGCTGTCCAAGTTATGATTTGTCTGAGTTACTGAGGCGATAAGCTGAGGTTCTAAACAGGACAATTGGTATTATTTATGGAAACACACACATGTATTGTGGGTTAAATATATATATTATGTGGCAAAAAAATAGTATTGAGTTTTGTTTGAATATAGTTGAAGGCATTCTATGAAACTAATAAAGCACAGTCCCTTAGCATTGCAAACATCCTGCCAAGTGGCTCAACCCATTGCTATGTCTCGCTGCTTGCAGAGTCATAGACTAGAAGATCATCTACCAGATGTGTTGCGAACGTAGCATACTGTGCAACCAAAACAGTTGGGGCTGGGATGGAGGGGAAAGAGAGAAGCGAAAATCTATTATTAAAACTCATTAAAAACCACAGAAAATCATAATTTATAGCTACTGCCGCGCAGCTGTTCTACAGAGCCACCAACCATCCACGGCATACTTGTCAGCCAAGATACACAACGCAGCATGGCACATTTCCCGCCCGCCCCACTGCAGCAGCGCCAGCCAATGCACAACATTGACGTGCACGGCAAGTGGTGGTGGTGGTGGTGAAAAAAGGGGAGACTTCATTTTTTACACTACTACTTTTTTACATTGCTTGTTCAACCCACATTGATCCCATTATTATTACAAAGAAGTTTGATTGTTGTTATATACATTTTTGACTGTCAAGTGTTATAATAAATATTTTTTTGCACTTCTCTCATGATTTGACTTTCAATTTATTGATTACTTCATTACACTATCTCACTTGGATTTTGATTTGAAACATTTTTTGGATTTATGTTGCTACAATTGTAGACCTACACTTAACCTCTTAACTTTTCAATTACAATAACAGCACCACAGATAATTGAATACAATGTCAGAGTGTGTGATTAGTTTTTATTGTATCCAACTTACGAATGCAATTACGCATAAGAAGAATAACAATACAGGCTAATTTCTTATTGTCGCCGACCTACAAATGTATTAAAAACATAACAAGAAAATAGAAAAGAAAAAACTCACATACTCTGTGAGTTCTTACTCTTATCTTTCTTGAGAGGTGCTACGATTGCGGAAGGCAGGGGTGTCTCCGGGTGTAGGTAGCTTATGTGACCACTGCCAACAGATACCCAAGCAAGCGTCGAGTTCGGACGCGTGGTCGAGCAGCAAGCTAGGTGACACTAGTCGTGGGTTAGCCTCCGGATTCGCCAGTGGGGGCGCATCTTCACGCTTAGTATCTACTTCCACTTGTGTGTTAGCTAGACTCTGTAGAGCCCGTTGCTCTTTACGCAGATTACGGCTCTGAATACCACCTTTTCTACTATGCATTTAGAGGAACCTTCATGAAGATGTACAGTCCCTGGGGGTGTCTCTTTAAGACACACCCAAGGCACTAACAATGAGATGTGCAGTTGGGATTTAGGATGCCACTGAGGTTAGGCGAGGGAGCACTTGAAACCCAGGAGCAGCCGAATGTCTTTTCGGCCTAAGCCTTATTCAAGCTCCGTCTCCTGTGGAGTTCGACACGCCTCAACTATTCTGCAACGAGGTTTTAATATAACAATCCTTCAAGTTAAAAAAAATATAACTACGAACAGGGAAATATTACTAAAAGAAGGCAGTCAAAAAATTTATAAGGTTTGACGTAATATTTATTATTACGTTGAAAGACAGTGGGGAATCTCGGTTATTCGTACACAAAAGAAATCTCTAAATTAATTACGTGATTACTCAGGCAACGGTAAACCTGGAAAAGAACAAAACCAAATACTCTGATCTGAGAATTACGATATATTTTTTTATATTTTACGCAATTGACAGCGTAACCTCCAGAGGAGTGGCGGTCCAGATGAGACGTCACGACGACCTGCTACAGCAGAGTCAAAGGAGTCACTGGGTTAAAGGGGTGCAGGGATTGGACGTCGAGGTTACCTCTGGAGTAACGTGCCGGCTCTTGCAATCTACTGGTACAGGAGGTGTCTTCCCAAGCTGCTGGAGAGGTTGAGTCTTTACAAGCAGCTGGAGAGGTTGAGCCTTTGCAAGCTGCAGGAGAGGAGAGGAGGTCTTGGTCAGACCAGGAAGAGCTCGCTGACCTATGCGGCTGGCGAACTCTGGCTAGAGGCGTTCCTGTGCCTGCTTATATAGTCCAAGATCTGTGCTTCAGGGCTCCTGGGGGTGTGTGGGATGATAGCCTTTCTCCGCAGGGGCTGGTTATGGTTATCGTAGGGTTGCGGAGCACAGCATATTCCTTATCGCCGTGAGTGGAGGCTGCTGACAAGTTTACAACCTCCGCTCGAAGCTTGGAGGGTGACGTCACAGGGAAGCAGGGGTGCTGTGATCCTGTGGTGCCTCTTGTAACTTCCTTCTTCGTTATCTTTAGGCAGTGGCTCGTCGGGTAAAACAATCTTGGTTCAAGGAGGTGGCAACCGCATGTCAGAATCTGGGCGGGCAGTACAATTTTATAATTAAACACAATGATTATGATTGTGTCCGAGGGTGTCCAATGCATGGAGTGAATTCTATCGGCATGTGAATGGTAGACTACCACTGTTATGACTTGCCCCAAACTGTTCCTTACTCATTTTTGGGGCAAAGTCGCCCAAACGGCACGCAGGCGTGCTGCGCAGCAGTTTGGCATGCATCAATCGGCCACCCCATGAAGCGAAGGAGACCCATCTTAGACGAGACCACTTTTGCTTTAGGTGTGTGTGTGTGTGACCCCAATCGTAGTACTGTGGTTGCAGCTCTGGGCGCGCACCTCTTCTGTGGCTTGCGCAGCCTGCTGAAGTGTGGAACATGATCCATATCTGGTCCGGGGAGCATATGGTAGCTATCAGTGGGTTGATGGCCTCTCTCCTTCTTCCTGCCCCCTCTCTATCACTCTTCGGTTACGGACGGGCTGGTGGCGGCGCAGTGTCTCATCACCTCTGCTTTGCTGCCGTCCCTTCTTCGTTCTTCACAGCAGGGAGGAGAGTTTTCAGGAAAGGAAGCGTTACAGGAACAGGTCGTTTTCTTTTGAACCCTGACCTTCCTAGTTTGAGGCCAGTAAACATACCAAGAACTGAATAAAAGATTTTATACAGAGTGTAGTACAATATTTAGTCGGCAAAAATATTATATTCATTTACATCTTTATCTCTGTCCCCGAGAAAAAGTGTAGCTAATGGAAAATAATACAAAATATCCCACTCCCAAAGATAATCAACGGGGAAAGTTTACCATAGCCACTGTGGGACAATTAACTGGTCTGGTTTCCAGCCAGCGCTGTTGCACAGTAAACAATTTACGTGTTCAAAAGTGTGAGTTCATTTAGAAAAGTATTCTTACGCCCTACAAGGCACAGGAGGTTTCTTATACATGTAAAAGAGATAGAACACAAGAAATATACTCTTTCAAAGTATACACAAGTTGTCATATTATGCTCAATGTTAACACTTATGTTGTCGTACCATTTGAACATGAAATACTTATTTCTAGGGTAGTCAGCCATTTTCTGGACATGTCACTCTTAAGCTAGGTTACATACTTTCCATTCTCCTTCCACATTTGACAGTTGGTTAAACATAGGCTACCATTTTTACTATTCTTAATCCCAGTTACATGCTTGTCATTGTTACACTTTCTCAATCTCTTAAGTTCCTTAACATTTGGGTAACAAATTCAGAAACTTGCCTCATTACACTGACACATGCCCAGTTAAGGTCTGCTTGGCACGATCGCTTAGGATTTGTCTGCTAGACCAATAGCGTGGTTTTATACGGGTTTATCAGTGGCTGGTGAGAGGTGTTAGCTACTGACTTACTCAGATGACCTCCGTGATACTGATGAATCTGAGGTTTCGATCCTTGGTCTCAACTCAATGGGTGCTGGGTTGCCTCATGCTGTATTGATGATTCTAGGAAGCAAATTCCCGGCTCCAGAACCTGGGATTGGCCAGGCCATACCTAGCCTCGGTCATGTAAACCAGTCCTCTTGGAACCCAGTGGTACTCATGGCTGGTGTGAATACGCGGCGGAAAATATACAAATACCACGGGAGCAGTAGCTACTTGGCGCCTTAATGCAGCGGCGCTGTCCCATTCCGCCTACCTTTCCTGCGTAGGAGGTGTGAGTGCAGACCACTGTTTAGCAGCAAGAAACGCTAGGTTTTGCTCCCTACACCTTTGGCAGTGCGTTACCTTGTAAGGTCTAGTATGTCACTGCTTAAACAACTCGCATAGTGCACCTAGATGAGAAACAATTTAACAGTGTCAGTCCAGTAGCTGCTTGCTGGCTCGAGCTCAGTAAAAGTCTCAACTGATCCCCCATGCTTGGCAGATTGGTCAGAGATGTTGAGCCGTTTGGACCACTAATGCCTCTACTGGATGTGAATTCAGGCAAGGTTGAATGGTAAGATTCAGGCTATGGTCACACTAGCACTATCAGTGCTCATAGCAAGGGAATAACCTGGGCTTGCTGCCCCTCCTTGGATGAAGGTATTCCTTGTGGCTGTGGCTCCTCTTTTCCTCCCCTCCAGCACTAACAGTGCTCCAGTTGTTGCGAAAAAAAACCAGGCAGCCATCTAATGGGAGTGTCAATTCGGTTTTAGGAAAATACTCCGTTTCTGTCTGCAGTGCATGGCGTGAATTGTTTCTAGTGGCCGAAATAGCGAGATACTCTGTAAATGAAAAAGCGGAAGGATAGAGAACAAAATTATGTTTATTGAAAAATGTGACTCATGTGACCTCCTACCGAACAGCGGAGTGCTGAAGGTTACCTACGTTAGCCAGGTGTAGGAGACCTGGTCCTAGGTTAACAAGGGAAAGATTGTTCTATACGTGAAAAATACATTATTACTAAAATGTACTAAAGAAAGCGGGGTGTCTAAAGACAAAGTGAATGTAACGAGTGTTAGCGTGTTCGCTGGATGACTGGTCTTCATTGTTGGAAGTAGCCGCTGGGGGCGTACTTGGTAGATCTTTGGAGGTCCCAACACTGAGCAGTGCTCGGGATGTTACGAGAGAGGATACAAGAATGACTGCTGGAGCCCCACTGCGCACGGACATACATAGTGCTAAGTATAGGATGCCACAGCAGGGTGCAGGGAAGGCGTGCGACGTCCCTCTGCCATGGAGGTTGGCATGGGAGGTGGAAACCCTCGTCAGAATTCCTTGGATTGTGTATCTTCGGCAGCGCTTGGCCGCGCCCGAAGTGGCTGAAGTTTGTAGACCCTCAGTGCAGCGAGGCGGCGGTGTGTTCGCTGGTTGTGTAATCGGTGGCCACATGCTTGGCCGCCCGGGAGATTTAAGCAACAGAGAACTTATGTGCAAAGTGGTGCGTGCAGAGCTCTCACATGGGTAGTTGAAACAACTATTATGTAGGTTGAAGTAAGAGTATACTTGGCGCAAAGAGCGATGAGTCATAAGCGTAGTTAATTAGTAGTATAAGCGGCACGCATCACCACTATCACATGGATGGGGCTTTCACATTGTAGGAAAGTTTTAGGAATCTGAGGGGGACTGCTACTCACTTAACCTACGGTACATCATTCAAACAAATTTTCCTAACCTTACATACTGGGTTTGATGTTCTCTCTACCTCTGGTTAAATATGCCTAACATATAACATTTTTGTTTCTTTTCTTAAATCTATGTGAGATTACAATTGCTATTTCCTAGCTCACATATTCTTTCATTTTTCCTGTACAGGTACACTTGGGACAATTTATTCTCTCATTACCATCACGAGTTAGCGGAGTAATTTAACATTTGCACGCTCTGTGTAATCTCATCTTTGGGTGAAAACAATTTTCTTGCATTTTAAACAATGTTGATCCTTTGGCCATACTAGTGGTGGACATACCTTACATTCAGCTACTCTCTTTTCAAGGCTAACACAATTAATTCTTCTAACAAGGATTATTTTAAATCGCACCGTAAATAACTTTCACTTGCATTTCCTACGTTTAAGGGAGTTTTACCTAGATACACTATTCTCTATACACAATAATTGCATTAATTTCTAACATTACACAAGTTTGCTGGGTAGTGTCACACAAGTGCTATTAATACCTTTGCACCGACGCGTGCCGCCTCCACGCATTTAATACAAACACTTACGATTCACCCAACTCTAGCATTCCTGCTACACCTGAGAGAGTGAACCCCACCAACTTAATACACGGATGTTGCAGATGGTCGCAACCCTAGACTGCGCTTCCGAACCTATGGAAACAAAGGTTGCATAAGCCAGCCAGAACGCCACCCTTCCCTTCCCGGCGTTGAGAGCCTACAAGCAGTCAGCCGCCTCGGAGCACGGCCGAGCGCCACCGAACATGGATGAAGCAGAGAGACAGAGGGTAGCTACCCCCACTTCAGCCTCGCGCTAGAGGGACATCATGAGGCGGCATCACACCTACTGCGGCCCGGTGCTGCACCTGTCCTTCGGACTAAACAGTCTGTGCACACTCGGGCTCACAAGTTATTCTTCCTGATTCTTGAGTTTGCTCCACCACTTCGTGTGCTGGGGCCTTCAGCGAGTCGCCAAGTCTTCAGCAGCCACCAGAGGCTGTCCACATTGACAACAGTCTTCAGCAGCCACCAGAGGCTGCAGCCATTGCAGTCACCATAAGATCTACAGCTGCAGTTACTAGAGGCTTCATTGGTGATGCCTACCACCATTTACCAGAGACTCTTCATAGCTGATAGCCTTTACCTACCAGAAGCTCTTCATCTTCTTACACCACAACACCCTCCGCTACTGATTCCTCCTGGAACAGTAGCTGCCTCTACTTGCTGGTGGGGCAACTATACTCCGAGCTATTAGAGTGGTGGATCCCTTTTAATAATTTTTCTTGTCTACACATCCCGAATTATAGTTAGCTATGCTAAGTATTATAATTAGCCGTAAATGTCATTTACTTTCTTGTATAGCCTAGGACCAGGTAACCCCTGTACAGAGTAGGTTACTTCCTTACATACCTTCTGTTTGGTTAGGAGATTGCATGTGTCACTGTGTTTATAACAGAAATAATAAACACAGCTTTGTTCCTCTGAGAGCATTCTACCGAGAGAGTTCTTCACTGTTGCCACTAGGAACCATATGTGTTGTGCATTGCCGACCGAGACCGGACATTTGACGATACGATTTAGTTTAGGACTGCAGATCCCCATCAAGAAACAACCAATCAAACACACGCACCATTCGGCGCCCACCTGTTCTAGACCCCCGGGGATAGAACAGCAGAGCCCCAACCACTAGTAACTCATCCAATCAGAGAGAGACAGTATTCTTTCAGTTGTATCCCTACCAAAGCATCTATGTGCTGACAGGGGTATTTGCTCGATGGTTACTGCCTGGTCTTAGATGTGACCTACACCCAGTAGTGGTAGGAAGGCGGCCCATACAGATCAACGCTCGTGCCGGCAGCCACTGCTGGCAGAACACTGAAATAGGGATTTGTCTCACGTCCGTGGTGCACAGCATCTACTGTTCAGTGGTGTATAATCTCTATGCATTTTGGAGAAAGGCAAGGCTCGAAGAGAGAGGAGTAAAGGACAGCCTACCTCGCAGCCAAGCAGCAGTTTGTATTAGCCCTCCTACTTTCAGTAGGCAAGCTGAACGGGACAGTGCTGTTTTAACCAGATTATTAGAGAGTCCAACCTCTCTTGTATACGAGTACATTTTCTTTCTGCCGTATATACGAGTTCTCCAAGAATACTATTCCGTCATGCACGGACTGATAAATGGTACCGAGGTGAGAGACGAGGTTTCCAACCCCAGGTTTTGGAGTCCAGAAGCAGCTGCCTGGAACCTAGGATACCGTGTTGGCCAGCATGGTACCATCGCCATACAGCCAGTTGTCTGCACCTCCAGTTTCTGCCAGCAGATACCAGCAGCACCATTTTTGGCTGAAGATAACATATGCAAGCCAAGTATCCCCGACACCTCCCGCCAGTCAATTACTTCCATAATCAAACCCACAGTGGGAAACATAGTAACTAAGGCAGTTATCCGCAAACACATCACCAGACCGACTGTAGAAAACTTTGTGCCCAGCCGCCAACCTACATGACCCGTCAAGGTAACTGGCACTAAGCAAAAGCTGAATCAGTGAACCCGTAATGCTGCATGTTAACGCAACCCAAAGCCACAATGACCGTGCCAGTAGCCACTTAACACAGCACGAGTCTGGTGATTTTCTGGTGCCCAACATGGGGCGTCAGAGTGATTAACTGTTTGCAGAGAAAGCCGAACCAGAACAACCCGGCCCAGAGACCTGCGAAGCGGACTTCGGAGAGTCGAGTAAACACCCCGTGGTGCCCATAAGACAAAAACATGCAAGATATAGAAGCCAATACCGTAGAGGGTAAAGCCCATGACTCCAAGATCTTCGACATACCAGTAAAAAAATGTAGCCATGCAGACTGCTCAGGTACTAGCGCTTCTTATCAAATGTAACTTCTGCGGCAATGCATTCCACCATCTGTGCTTAGGGCGGAAGGACGAAGCCCGAAATACAGAAGGCCTAGAGTACAGGTGCGAAACTTGCAGAGTACAACCGACGACGTTCTGTAACGAGGTCACATGCCCTGGATCAGGCATCAATAAGATACGCCGCACAACATGCAGTAAAACCCTACCACCATGCCGGTATAGGCTGACCCGACAAGAGAGTTACTATATCAGACATGACATACCAGTGTGAGAGGTGAAGACGAACCTTCACACCAAGTTCCCACCGGTCCCATATTTCATGGACAAGTACACAACCCAGAACCACACCGGGACATCCAGCGACCGGGAAAGACTATGATATACAAATAAATGATTTTGAGAGCAGGCCCCACAAAATCCCTGGTAGCTTTTATGCAGGAATGCGAAAAGGAATTTACAGAAATCGAACTCCCTGCAAAGCAGTTGGTAAGCAGAGCCCAACTACACTTTGACGTGTGCACAATTAGACTGACTTGGCACGTTGGTCGAGGATTTTGTCCGCTAGACCAAAAATGGGGTGGTTAAATTTAGATAGACGATGAAAGGCAAGGGGTGTTGGGTATGAACTTACTTACTCCTCCTCCTTGGGCGCTGTGGTCGTGGTGGGTTTCACCCAGACGTGGTGAGCTTCGCCCATGCCGAAGCAGCGATTCCACTGGTAGTTTTTGTTGGTCCAGAAGTTGATGATATCCCAGCTGAATCTCACTTCGGTACTGGTCAACAATCCTTTTACCACAGGGTGACACAAGGGGTGAATACATAGACAAGGAGATATGTACAATACAGTGACCGGAGCAATCGACACTGACTTGTGCCTGAGATGGGCAGCGCAGTCCCGTTCCGCCTGACTTTCCGGTGTAGATTGAGGAAGTGCACTCAACTGTCTGGCGGCAAGGAATGCTGTGTTTCGTTCCCTACGCATTTGGCCGTGCCTCTGGCTGTAAGACATAGTGTGTCTGCTCACAAATTATTGGGTATACCCTGATGCGAACGAACTAAACACAATTTACGGTGAAAGTCTGGTTTTGGCTTGCTCACCAGACACTGTTAAGTCTCTACTAACCTCCCACGCTATGCGGGCTGATCAGAGATGGCGAACTGTTTGGGTCACCAATGCCGCTACTCGACGAGTGTCTACACAGGAATGGATGGGGGGTAACAAGCTAAGAAATATCCCAGCACTAACAATGCTCTTGAATATAGCAATAACTCGAGACTGTCATTCCTCCCTGGGTGAAGGTGTTACTAGTGGTAGTGGCTCCTCCATTCCTCCCTGCCAGCACTAGACAGTGCTCTGACAGTTGGAAAGCAACAGATGGCCGCCTAATGGGTGTGTAAGAAAATATGTCGGACCTCTGAAGGGCGCCCATAGTTGAAGCTAATTCGGTTATTACAAAATACCTGGTTCTTGTCAAGTGTGTACGTAGCAACCTGTATCTAGCAGGCAAACAGACAGATACTCTAATAAATAAAAGCTGAAAGGTAGTAAAAAAAATTACGTTTATTGAAGTTTCAATAAACATGAAATGCATGCTACCTCCTGCCAGGCAATTGAGTGCTGAAGGTTACTAAGCTGGCCAGGTGTACACTACATGATTTCAGGTTGTAAGTGGGAAAGATAAATCTAGATGGTAAAATATATTAACTCTTAATCTGTTATAATAAAAGGTGTCAAGAGGAGACAAAGGTGGAAGTTAAAACGCATTGGTGAGCGTGTTCGCTGGTCGACGGGTTGACCGATCGTTGACGTCCGCAGTAGCCTTTGGGGTGTACTGAATACTTAAGAGGTTTTCTCCGGAGGTTCCCAGCACTGACCAGTGCTCTGGGAAGATGCACGAGAGAGTCAAGAAGAGAACTTTCCCAAGCCAAGCAGCATCCAGACTAATATAGGTGAAGCTCGTAGGCTGCTGGCGCGGGCTGTGGGGAGGGTGTGTCTCATACCCTGGTTGGCATGGGAGTTGAAAAACTCGAATCAGCAGTAGTCAGCGTTTCTGCTTCATGCCTCGTCGATGACACTCGGCCTTCCCCGAGATCCAGGCTGCTTGTAGGCTCTCAGCGCGGGGTAGGGGGAGAGTCGTGCCTGCCGGGTTGTGTATCCTTCAGGTGACGAGAATTCACTTATAAGTTCCTGTTGCCTGGAAATGTACATAGACGAGTATTCATGACGGAAATTCTCTCCATGTATTTCTTAGTTCACTGGCGAGGTTAACAACGCAATTTTAAAGCCAGACCCACGTAACCGAAGATGAACCAGAAATATTTATTCGCCGAAAAGAACAAACGTTTCGACGAGTGTTTCCTGGAGTAGATGAGGCGACTTCCGTTTGGCAATCAGTTGAATGTTACGACCCAGCTTGAGAAACGTCTTGCTCACAGTAAAACCAACAACAATCGACGACTTAGTAGAACGTGCCCGAGAGGTGGAACTGAACTTTGCGGCACAGGGTGTGCTCGATAAACAAAAAATGGTACAAACACCTGAGTCACGAGCTGTCGTCATTTGAGGCTCCTAAGAATGCACCTGCATTGCATTCATGCCGAAGTGCTGGTTCTGCCCTGGCAGTCACTGGCACAAGGATTGCCCCTGCAAATCAACTGAATCCGGGACCACAGCCAATAGAGCCAATCGGAATGAAACGCTGAATCAATCCCGTGGCATTGAGAAAACCAACCCCCGCTCCTACGGTGGGAAACGACACTGCCAGGGTGCAAAACGGGCCGCCATCACCGGACCACAAGGGCCCTACATCCAAGGCTTAAATGAGGAACCGCCACTTCCTATCGCCCCACACATTGAAATTGATATCAATGGGAGCAAGTTCCGCTCATTAGATTCGGCCGCAACCGGAAATTTTATTTGCAGTAGTCTGTTAAATGCTGAACAATCATCTACATTGTGACCCCTGACTAAGATTGTATGAATGGCACAAAAAGATGCCACCCTATAGGTTGATGGCCGAGTCACCCTAACGGTGAACTTGCATTGACTTTCTAACTGACCAAATTCATGGTGTCACCTGTACCGACAGAACTTGGCTGCACATGGCTCAGACAACAACAGTGAATTGGGACCATAGTCCCAAAACTATAACACCAAATCCCATAGATCCAGCCCTTATTAACCACAATTAGGAGAACCTGAATTTTGCAACCTGAAACAAGTGTTACACAAACACACTAGTGCATTCGGACACAGGTTTGCATCGCCAGACTTGTTCGATTGAACACGAATCTGGCTAAGAGGCTCCCGTATACAATCTGCCATATCATGTATCAGCATGATTCCGCGACCTGAAGGATCTAGGGATTGTAGAGCCGTCCAATTCCCCCTACAACTCCCATGTTGTACTAGTGTCAAAAAAGAACTACAAGCTCAGATTTTGTGTGAGCTACAAAGTCCTGAACAACGTGAGTGCCATACTGTGGTATTCTCCTTTATAATTTTCTTTAATTGCTCTTCTAGCAATTATATTCCATTTTCTTACACTATTCTTTTTACCAGCATAATGAATTTAATTATTGTCGCGACCACCTCTGGTAAGTGCTAATCCCTTTCCTTTTTGTTGGGGCAGCTCGTTAAATGTTTGCGAGACTGTGGCTCATGCCTGTATGTAATTTTTGTCTTCTTTCTTAATGCAGCGCTTGGATGATAAAACAAATAATGTAAAAAAAAAGTGAAGTTTTGTGTAATGTCTCAGCTCACCACTTGAGTGGGAATGTGTCCCATAGTCAATAGCCTGTCCTTTTAATAACACTATCATGTTGCTGATAGTTGGGTGCATCTTTATTTTTAATCTTTCTCGTTCTATATTAAAATTTAAATTCATAAAAAGGATGCCACTAGACCACCGGAACCAAAGACGTCAAGCTCAAAAGAGAGTGCTCCGCCTCAACCACCTGCCACGTAGGTAGACCTGCTTATCGGGATGTCAAGCTGCCACGCCGAAAGTGCTCCGCCTCAAGAACCTGTCATTAAGGACAAACCTGCCTACCAGGAAGTCGAGCCGCCACGGTGGGAGTGATCTTCCTCACGATCCTGCCACGCAGGAACTCCCACAAGCGTTGACGTTGAACGCGGACAAGTGCGCTCCGTCCCAGCCTCCTGTTACACAGGATACTATGCTAACCAGAGCATCGAGCTGCAACAGACGTGCTCTGTCCCCAGGTCCTGTGACACAGGAAAACCCCCAAACCCAGACATCAAGCTGCCACATTGGAAGTGCTCCGCCCCACCATCTTACTACGCGAGAGGCTGCTCCCATTGAGAACACTGATGCCATCCACTACCTCACAACCGGCACTTGAATCTTCCTTCCATTGTCCAGCCCCAGGACCTGGCCATCGAGATCCTCATGGTCGCCCATGACTTGGTACCATTACGAGCGGTGCTACTCGCAGTCGAGGCGGAGATTTTTCTCCCCCGCACTGCCCCGTAAGAGAAACGTCCTGCCCTACGGAAGGAACCAGTACAGTCGGGGTGGAAGTGTTGACCCTCACCCGCACTGCCTCAATATCCCTTTAATGAGTGCCCTCCCACTTTATGGCCACAAAGCAGATGTGACGATGCCCTAGGCTGCTCCACGTACCGCCAAGGCCGCCCACACACCAGGTTGGTACTGGGAATCGTCATGGAGACCCACAACCAGGTATATGTGGTCATACCCTCTGCACGCTGCCCTTCGTCGAAAGGAGAGGACTGTTGAAAGTGAAAACGAAGATCGCCAATAAGTGTGCGAAGTTAAAAAACAGTGTAGTAGTCGTAAACCACTACTACGTGCACGTGACAAAAGGACTAATTATAAACCGGTCACATGCACCATATTTAATTGGTGATGTAAACAGAACAATTACAATTAGGTTAAATTAAGTATCGAGTACAGTTCCAGTATAAAGAACCAACGAGGTAAATTAACCAGTAATTATTAACTAGAGTATGTGAAAATTAACTTTTTATATACAACTGTAAAAAGTTGTACGTCAGTAACTTTTGGATAGACATTTTAAACCTCATGGTTCAAGTGTTTAAGTGGGAGACAGCCCACTAAGAAAGTAGGATTACGAATAGACACTCTCCACAGTGACAATAATGGCTACTATAATTAAATCACATAAAGACACTCACCACAGTGACAGTGATCAAGAGACTTTGACATCACAAACATTTAGATTTTTTTATATTTTTATAATAATCATCTGTAAATCTGACTTGATGTGTAGGTAAACCCTTAAATATGGAATTCGTTTTGAAAGTGTTTATGTGAAGGTTGCTTACACGAAGAATGTTGTCATGTAAGAATGTGTTTTCAGCCCGGACAAAAGTGAACATTCCTTAGGAACTTACCTTGAACATTCCAATAAAGATATAGTGTACATATTAGATGTTATACCTACAATATAAGATGGAGTCCCGCAAGGGATAGCTAGGTTAGTATTTTTATGCTTTTAAGCACTAAATCTGAATTGATGTGTAGCACACTTTTAAACATGAGATTACGTTTTCAAAGGGTATATGTGAAGATTGCCTACAAGAGAGAGAATGCTGTTTTATAGGAGAGTATTTTTATGTATATACTTTAAGTGTATGTTTTTTTGTTTGCAATATCTTGTACACTTACTCAGTAACACTGAACATTAAAGCACCCTTAAAATGATGCAAAATATTTTAACTTCCATTTTTAAGTGTATGTCTTGTCTCTAGTGACCAATGTGCGCACAATTTGCCACGTTAATCATGCATGTAGTGTACTCGCTTTGTATTCATCAAAGCGGTGAACCCAGGTATTGAATGGCCTGTGGTTGGCCACTTCGCAATATGTCACACTTAACTATTTAGCTTGCTGACAGACACAAAGGTTCCCTGGAATGATGTTCCTTTTTCTTTCTTAATTCACTGCAGCAAGCTCAAGGATAGTAGTGGCGTTTCCCCGCCTTCCGCCAGTAAGGCTTGTACATATTATAATTATTTTTACTTTAAACCCCTCGCTTTGACATGTCATTCTTTTTAATTATTTTGCTTTCAGGTTTTATGTACGATTCCCTTGTAATATCCACCAGTGCTATACCAGTTTTTGTGAATGGCACACACATGAAAAGTAGACTGGAGGGACAACACACACACACGGCTATCTAATCCAGTAATCTTTATCTTTGCACATGGGGGAATACACGAGAGAGACAGAGACCGAGAGAGAATGAAGGTTGCCAGCCAGGCGATGACAAAATCGGGTCACGTGATCAATTAGTTAACAAAATCTGCAATTTCGGACATGGCCGCAGACTCCAGAAACACTTCCTTGCAAGTTTTATTCTTTGCACCGCGTATCGCCAACTTATGAAAAGCAGTTAACAGACGCTGGAGCACAAACGGCCAACACCACATCTTTCAAGTCTCTTCATTCAAGACCACCAAAATACAGATAGCAACATTAATATTGCCTGGAATCATGGAAGACTAGCACACATGCCGCATATCACTGAGCCCGATAATGAAACATCATAATGGAAAGGAAAACAAAGTAACCGGGAACAAATGCACAGCACTGTGGAGCCACCACCATAACTTCTTTTTATAAGACTCAACCAAAGTAAACAAAGATTGGAAAAAAAAAAAAAATTAAATTCGTATGAAAATTTACATAATTTGTAAGATAGTACAAACTGCAAAAATTCGCACAATATACAAAAAAATTGTACAAGTTGGCAGCTATTTAGTAGTATCTTGCTTACGCCGGTTGGGAATGGTTGCATCCTGTCATCAAAGTCAGGAAACCAAGGCGTTCAAGGTATTGTAAATGCTATATCGACCAAATGTGGACTACCCTTGACATATCTGCTAACTATTTCATGCAAATGTGCTATGAAAACATATTAAAATGTTTGTGATAAGACATATTCTCTACATACATCAGGTGCATGATGACCTGTGAACATCACCGCCAGTGAAGTATAAGTCAAACACTTTGAATGACAGCATTTACAGACTACATACTGGCAAAGATTGTCACAATGTGTCAAAATTTACATTTTTATTTGATGAAAAATAACAAGATATTGCCACACAAAATACGGACTTAAAACCCACCTCCTGAGTGTCCGCCACTGCCGCCGCCGCCATAGCCACTAGAGCGGCCACCACCAGATGGATTTCCACGACTTCCGCCTTGCTGCCGGTAGTCACGAGAGCCAAACCCTCCGCTGAACCTTAGAACAGTCACCAATAATCATTTCAACACTGTCTTAGCATCTTCCACCACTTGTTTCTCTATTCCTTGAAACCACAGTGCATTCACAACAAACCAGCGTAATGAAAACATATTTAGGAAAATTTTTGGTACAAAATACTTAGAAAGAACCAATTTAATTACTTCATTCTTAAATTTATTTTCAAACCCCAGAATTTTGCTTCACAATTCCCACACTGCAAAAATTACACACACTCCAAGAACAGCGTTTCTCAAAGGGTACCATTAACTTCATAAGAATGAGAAACAAGAACTGGTACACTGCAGCAGAATGGAGAAACTCACCTCTTGTTAGAGCCTCCACCGCGGCGACTGCTCTGTGGCATGTGCTGGTCTGCGGCCATAGCATCCAACCAGTTTGGCAGCTCCTGTTTTGTCTCCACTATTAGCTCCACCAGGTTCCGCACTAGGTTCCTGTTCTTCTCGTTGAAGAATGATGTTGCCAAACCTGCAACACACGGCCATGTCCAGTACACCCTCACTTCACGAAGCCAGCAGCAAACATATCCTGCACTGATCCATCACGATACCCTCAACTACACTTATCAAGAGAAATGTTATTACCTGCAGTGAATAGTGGTTTTGTCCCAGTCAAAATTTTTTTACATATATGTAACTACACAAATATTGTTCATCCAGAACAAAGAGATTATTCAAGCCAGTTAAAGAAGCATTTACAAACATTCATAGCATTTAGTTAATATAAGCCCATTTTAGAATTTAGTGAAAATTGTAGCTAGCACCCACCTTGTTTATAATAAAGTTTTGAAGTAACATAAAAGCTTTGACATATCAATACAGCAGTAAATCTCTATTTTCTGTCTTGTATAACTTGGCAAGATTATGGCAGTCAATGAGTGGTAACTTGACGTATATAAAACAAGAGAAGTGCCACTTATCAAATCCTGTATCAGCTGATACATGAAAGAACAAAAGTTAGTATTACATTGACTATTATGAGCGCACACCAGATGCACATCAGACAAGCAGGAAATACACTATAAAAAAGAGTTCCTAGATTAATTAATACATTTTATTTTACATGGTCAAAAACAGCAGTTGTTAGTATTTAAAACTAAATTTTTTTGTAAAATAACAATGTATAGGTGTTCAAAATAAAATGCACGATAAAACAATCTGTATCCAAATGAAATGCAACTTCAAACCTTGGGAGTATTTTTCATGTTGTATCCCCACCCTCCATCCATGATTTCCATATGTGCTTGATATTAATTTCAAACACCTACAGAAATATTGCATGGTATTGTTGAATTACAGTTTCAAATAATTTGACGAAATATATTTCAAATTTGTGCCGTTTCCAGCCAGAAATACGAGAAAAGTAAACTTTTAAAAACGCAGGATCAGGCAGGCCAACGTGTTGCTACCTGTTGACTAACACGCTCTGCTCACAACAGTATGCGTGCCCTCTGTCCGCTCTCTCCCGAAACACTACCAGCCATAAAACAATAGCTTTCGTGTGTAAAATATATTGTTGATCAGATACCAATAGTTTCATTTTTCTGTGAGCTCTGCATAGTTTTTAAAGAAACATATTTTGTGTACAGAGGCTCTGATTACTAGCAATTTCTATTGGACCAGTCATCATGTCTACATCCATTACACACAATTTTGTTCTACCACAAACCCATTTCCTTGTTTTCGTGTTGTTACTATATTGTATTAATAAAACTAAGCAAGTAAGATGCACAATGCAGTTTTAAAGCAATTCTTATGTTATTTGATGCCCCATATTTCCAACTCAAACTGTTTAGCATCAGTAATAGATGAATTACTGTTTTGCAATAGTCGCCAGTGAGTAACTGACTAATAAAAGTGCATTGTCAAGCAAGTTACACAAATTACTTTTAGTTCCAGTTATATTAGCTGTGTGATGATAACTATTGATGCATGACGTATCCGGGAGTGAAATTCATACACATAGTGGAGGCATGGTCCTTTTTGTCTAGGTGCTAGACCGGACGCTCCTATATGCTGGAGGTCTAGTCCTGGCAAGGCACTGGTGCTCATCTGTTATACAGGACTGGTCTGGTTGCTTTCTGGCAAGGCACAAAGTCAGGTTCGGCTAACACAATCTTGAATTTGGGGGCAACTGCTATGCTAGGGATACCAGGGCGATGGACCTCTGTGGGTTTGTGAGCAATGATGGGCTGAGCAAGCTGGCGAAGGTGCTGCAGGCCTGGGTTGAGGTATGAGCAGATGTACTGCTCAGTATGCGATGGCCAGTGTAGGTGGTCGATCTGGTTGACTGAGATGGCTTTCTACCCACCACGGATATTCTTCCAGGTCGGTGTGTACAGGGTCGGTAAACAAGTCCCTCGGTGTCTCAGGATCCTGCAGGTGCCTCAAGGCTTTGGCCTGTTCCCTGGAGTTGAGCTTGGCTATGGATGCAAAGTGAGCAGGGGCTAACTTGTGCAGGCATCCAGAGGCAAGTAATGTCAGCGTAACTCTCTCCCTCAGACCCCGCCGTCTGGAGTAGGTCATTAGGAGACACAAATACCCTTCCCGTTCGAGAGAAGCAAGGTAGGCTCCTTGTATCACAGATTAAATGTCGGACCATATCAGAGTCGTAGACTGCGTGGACACACTATCTCAGTACCTGGCGTGGATGCGCAGTATGCACTGGATGTTAGGCCACATTGTCTCGGGTTGCACACGTGGATGTTGCTCCAACCAAATTCTATACTCAGGGGACACCCGTCTTTCCTGGCATTGGAGATGCAATAGAAAGACAGACAAACACAATGTCGACAAGCTGGTTTAGGGCCAGTGTACCTGTGTTTCATATACGCTGTAGACAGAAAGGATAGCGGCTCTATGTGCTTGTGGGTACAAACTGGCGTTTTGGCTCGTGCAAGTAAACTTCCCGGGATCACCTACGTTCCCTTTCCATGAGGAGTCGACTGGGAGCAAGGTGCTAACTCTACAGGAATGCGATATCCCACAGATTGAGTTGGAACATGTATACTTCCGTTTGACGGGAAACACACGTGATGACGTACTCTTAACTCCTACGTCTGCACGAACTATTGTCGGGAAACTGAAGTACTGAAAATCCTGTAGAGGCGAGCTGTAGAAAATAGGGGGTATGGTGTGTGTAATGCTGCATTAACAACTATGCCATTTACCTTGCCATTGTTGCCTGTGGAGTCCCATGTGTCTCGACGTAACGCTCAGATACCGACACGATACTTGGACAACTAAGCTGGGGCAGTACAGGATGAGTCTTAAAAAGGACTCTAAAGGATGGGATTCACTGTTTCTGACACGTACATGCAGAATAAGAAAGGTTGGGCTAGCAGGGTTCATCGCGAAGAGACCTGACTAATGCAGTGATTGCACAGTTAGACTACTTGTAGTAAGGGGTTTTGAACTTACAGTTCAGAGCAGAGCATGCTAGAAGACTCAAGCGTAGAAGAGTTGGAGGTGCAGGCTAGTCAGTGTCCGAGCAACGAGTGCTGGATGACTGAAGACTGGTGTCACAGACTGATCAGTGCCCTGGCAGCACGTGAAATGGGCAGCTGAGTATTGGGATGGAGTCGAAAACTGTCCCTCCTTTTATACTCCTTCGGGCCACTGCCTAATGCTTATTGGCTAGCGTCTTGAGGGCGTACGGGGTGGTCGCTGAGCAGAGGTAGCAAATGTATGACTTGCTAATGTGACATCACTGGCCAGCTGGAGGATTGGAGTAGCAAAGACAAAACTAAAATCCAACTAAAAGCTGTTCACGATAAAGTGAGCACTTTTGAAATCAACCTTGGAAAAAAGTCACTGCCTCTATTTACATATGTTTCAACTGGTGTCCCGAGCGACACACGCCCATTAAAGTTGGTAACGATGGAAGGGAAGTAGTCTTGTACCTTAACTTCAAATAAAAAGGGTTATGTAACTATTTCTGATCAATTATTTCTTTTGCTTTCTGTTTATTTTAATGCATGAAGGGGTAAAAATGAGAAGATTTGATAAATGCTTACTTTTAAATAATTTTAGTTTCACTTGACCGATGCATGAATAAAGTGATGAGGCCCACAACAATATTAATCTTACATAAGGCGGAAGAATACACAACGTGCATATAAGCAGATTTTAAGCAGGGCTTTCAAAAGTGCTCATTTTACAGTGAACAGCCCATAGTAGTGCTATGTTGCAGCAGGTAAAAGAACTCATTGCCTATTTGCAAATTTACAGTGGGCCGGTGGATGAAACAATCTTCATGGTAGATAAAAAAATCTCATCCCAAGTCTGCACAAATGGTAATACTACGAAACTTGCAAGTAAGGCTATGCGTCACTACAATTATTGTGTCATAAATGTTAACGGAAATTCACTGTCTGAGACAAATTAAATTTAGCAAAAATTTAATTTTTTGGAAGGTTTTATATTTTTACTTTTATAACCTACAAAAATACATTTAATTATTTTTAGCATTACCACAAAATGGCTAGTGGATTGGCTGACAGTGTGTTGACAAAATACACAGCCTCCACTTGACGCATCAGCTCATGGTGAAAGTATACATAAAACGAAAGTAAATATTTGGCGCTACTTTCGCCAAACTATCAAAATCTTGCCCAATTATATGAGACAGAGTACAGCTGTGCAAATATCAACACCAAAATCACTAAAAATAAGTAACTTTTCCAGTTTTGGTATGAAAGCTGATTGCCAAAGTCTTAACAAAACAAGCATTTTTAAATTCAACGTATCGGAATGCCCCTCACAATGTGTGACCAAAACGTATTGGGATGCGACATTTAATCTCTATCAAAATTATTTGTTTCTTAAGCCACACACTTCAACCAATAATAAGACACTACGTTGATCAGCATTATTTGTAAATAAACATTCATGTACATGTGTGTCAGCGAACTCTGTGATTGGGCGCATGACTACTTGGTCATGGAAGTACTGCACACCATCCCCTGGAGATCAGTTGAACTCAAGATGGCGTCGGAGTAAGTATTCCTAGTGACAATCTCTTTATCGTTGGTTGTCCGGCAAAGTTTGCGTATGAATTACAAAACAATCTTGTCACATTGTTGGATTTTCTTAACATCTTGAAATCATATTCCTTTCAAGTGGGAGATTATTTTAGGGAAAAGAGAAAAGTTACAGGGTGGGTGTGAGGTCTGAGGAATACAGCAGCTACTTAACTTGGAGAATTTCATAACTAAGCAAAAACTGCTGCAGAAATTGTGCTGAATGGGCAGATGCATTGTCACGGTGGAGTGGCCAATCATAGGATGCATGCAGTTCTTGCCTTTTCTAACAAATGGCATCCCTGAATTGAAGCAACACTTCACCATAATACATAGTTGCACTTGGTTTCTCTTCTGGCCAGGTGGGGCTTCCTCTGATTGCTTTGACTCATTCTCGATATATTGGGTCTCAGAAACTGAACCTTGGTTTTGGTGTCACAGCCATACACATGCAATTTGTCACCTGGTATAGCTGTTTTCAACACCACAAAGAATATCTTGCACAGGGGAAAGCTTGTTTTGTTTTGGCAAAAACTTGGCAGATTTTCAGCCCATACACAACTCCAGTAAGAATAAGCTAAAATGGACCGAGACATTTGGTGAAATTCAATGCAGATTCTCTGCTCAACTTTCTCTGCCACAATGACTATGACAATCATATACCACACATGTTTGTTCAAAGCACAACTATAAAAACTGATGGCACCTCATATGCCTAAGTTAAATAATCTGAAAATTTCACAAGTAATACGAAAAACTATGCATATTTTCAACATAAAATTCAAATACTTAAGATTTTTCTTAAAATGAGTTTACAATTCACTAAATGTACAAAATCACATAGCATTTTCTTTAATTTTTACAACACAAAGCTGCTCCTTCGACATATTTCTTTATGGATTTGAATGCAAAATCCAAGAGAATGGTTCACTTTACAAGTAGTTCACGGATCTCCAGGGATTTGACAGACAATATGACCAACCTACACACTATGTAATCTGTAAATGTTCTCACACCAGTAGTATTGTATCAGCTGATGAACTGCTGCGGGATTCGTGTTGTTAGGTTGGCTATTTTGATGATGTCTTTGGAAGAAAATAGTACTCGGAACTAAGTTGTAATTAAAATCTTAGTTATATTTACAACATTTATGGTTTAAATTATGTTTCTAAAGCAATATTAAATTTTCTTGGCTATTTGTAACGGGACTTTAAAAACATGTTCAGCATTTATGACAGAGTATGTCAACACATACAAACAGTAAACGTTTCCAGTCATTGGCAAGAAATGTTTATCTTTCAAGCCCGCTGAAGGTAGTTGTGTGTGCAATTTTTTTCTCATTGTGTTTATTATACGAATATCTTATTGGTGCTTTTTCCAAACATACTTGGTTGTAGGTACCGTTGTAGTGCGTTTTGTTGAGTGAAATGTAATATTAATAGGCACGTCATTAAAACTGCTCGTTCTGCCATTTTCATAACAGCCTTCCACAATGAAGTGACACGAATATAATTTCCGTATATAAGTTTAAGTTTGTTTGTAACAGGAAACACACACATTGTTGAGTTTACTGAATGATTTTGCAAATAAATTGCAACTAGCAAATTAATGCTAGTGACGAATGAATGTGATTTTAGTGAAGTAAACTCACAAAGATTGCCATTGGAAAACACGTGATCAATAGGTTACAACAGTAAGTTTGCGTGTTTTGTAAATGTATTTGTAAACCGTTAATATAATTATTGAAATGCATGTGCCCTCAAAAATGTCGCACTTTCCACACTTTTGTAGTGAATGAATACATAATATTTGTTTGTCTACATCGTAAATTCGAGTGTAAGGTTAACTTCGGTCAAAGTGTGTGCGTGTATATATTGCTGCATCTGTACGAATACAAACAGCGACATATGTATCACATTTTGTATTTTCATTAAAGTTATAATTTTCTAAATTAATTTAAATGTTATTTCAATTAGAGAAAAATTTTCCACTGCTCCATCAAAACAATAAATATGCAAATCAAGGAAAATGAAGTATACAAAAATGGGAAACTGCCAAATTATAATACAAATATACAATATTGACAGACGGTAGGCAATATGATAAGCAAGCGAACAAGACATATGAAAGGACACATCTTTGTCATAACTAGGTATAGTCTATTCACGCTTTCTTCTGCCTTTTGGAATCGAACCTTTGAAAAATCACCCTAGGCGTAATATGTCAACCTGTTTTTCCAATAACTTGTATTCCACCAATATTTAACACTGTGATTAACTATAAAGTACTGTATTATTGAATAAATGAAACTTTACCTTAGTATCTTAAATAACTTGTAATATTTATTTTGTATTAAACATGAATTAACAACAGCGAGAGCAGCAACATGTTGGCAATGAAGAAATAGTTCACAGTTACAATCTTTTTTAACCTCGATTTTATGTGTACTATTTGTAAGGTAAACGTTGCCAATTGATATATTTGTATTGTTAGAGAGCACTGACCGAAACACCATTCATTGCTGCAGTAAAAAATATCCGCTCTCTCAAATTCCAGTGTGTAGGCTGGCGTTTTTTCCCCCTCCGGAATAAAAAATCAATAAGCAACGCAGAGCGTGTCGCTCTCTCGTTATCTCTGTCTCTCTTCTCTCTCTCGGGAAAATCGTACCAGCTGTGTAGTAAAGGTATACATTAAGTTATTTCTAATTTCAGCGCATTTCATACTAATTACAGCAACAATAATGTTTGAGATTGTAATTTACAACTAAAACGAGATTTTATTGTTTAAATACATATTGTATGGTATTTAGATGCAACGACATATTTGGCGCGACACAGTTTGTTAAATACCACTTACAAATCCAGCAGCTTGGCAGACGTGGCCTAACCACGCGCTTATCCCAATATGGCAGGTGGGAGTTTTTCATAGTGCCTTACGATTCCCAGTGGTGTCTCGCGACATGACAATGACACTGCATGTTTCTGAATGAAACGTCAAGTTCGTACTCGTGTTTTTGAAACATCCTAGGAAAGTTACAATGTTGTGATAAATATGTGTTTCCAGAACAGGGATAGTTAATATACTGTAACGTGTGTTGTGATCGCCATGTGTGTAAGGGCGTAGCCACCATTTCCGCCTATAGTGGCTGTGTTGTAATTGTTGCGCACAGGCCAGATGTGTGTTACATTTTAACCATGAACTGATATTATGATGAAGTTGCTTATTGAAATTCACGTCTGTTTATCACAATGTTGTACCTTTGCACTAGGTGTTTGAAACACAGTTGTGTAACGACCTTACGTTTCTGTGAGTACCAATGCATGTAAATATTAGCAGAATAAATGTTACGGTAGGCCTATGTGTTGCATGTTCACCACTATATTTTACATTTGTTGATAACGCGTACAATAAATAAGCGACACAAGTTGCGTGCTTGAATTTACTGCGTCATTTCATTGGACTGGTTGTCCCTTTGTTTTAATTTTTATTACTAACGCATATTAATAACAACAGGGTGAATACTACTGTTGTTTCTGCCACAGTTGTAACAAACACCGTCGTGGCTAAATATTAATGTGTATTATGTGTAACGTACTATGTGTGTGCAACAAATAGTTATAAAGCAGACCTAAATATTAGATAGGCCTAAATTGTGAACATTCATAAGAAATATGACAGCATTCTTTGAACAGCTGTAAACAGCAATCAATGCACGTGACAGTTATAAAAGTAGAAATCACATGGCAGTGTTTATGTTTACATGTAGCGGAAGGATACGTAATCAGTAACCAAAAGTAGAAATTTAGCAGGGCTTCAGAAAAGGCCGTAGTTATCATGAATCAAGTATACATTGGATGATCAACCAATTGGCTGTGTTAATATAACTCAATCCCTAAAGAACACCTGAAGTAGTGAAAAAGTTATTATTTAACTGGTTTATTGGTTTTATGATGTTTGAATAGTCTTTGGGTCCCCTGTAAGAATGATTGTTTTAAGGAGATTTTGACAGAGCTATAACGAGGCGAGCAAGATATTATCTACAGCCTATGGTGCACTGTATTGAGCATTTGTGTGACAACGTAATATTTGTGTGATTATTTTGTCCTCAGGAGCACCGTGAGTGTAAGAGTATATTAGTGTGAGAAGGGTTTGAAGCTGCCCCATTACACTGGGTAATATAATTTAGATCTACAAAAGAAAAGGATAGTGCCTGTGAGGTAAGCAAACATCACGTTACAGCCACTAGTTGCATCACAAAGACGAAGGTGCACTCACCCAACGTGGATAAGTAATGCCTGGGTAGTCTATCAGTGGACGTGGCTAGCTTGTCCAAATTGTCTAGCCTAGACTTAACTGTTAACACCCCACTTGAGCACCATAAGTAGAACATTACCAGGGCACTATTTGCTTGGTGGTGTATGGGGAGATGAGGAATCCGACGCGTTACCTTTTGCCAGCGAGGAAGCAGCACACCCCTCTTCACCAGCTGGCTCAGTCAGGTGGCCGGCAGCTGGACAGCGACAGACACTGGTTGCGGTGGAGTGATGAGATGCCTGCTGGGGAGTTCCTGGGATGTGGTAGGAGGGGTTACCAAGAAAGAGTTATTTGTCTAGTGCTGATCGAGACTTAGGAACGTATCTCTGAAATGAGCAATTAAAGGCGCTCAAGTTGTGAGCCACCTGGTCCACTGGTGCAATAAAGCAGTATTGTCCGAAATAAAGCAGTATTGTTCTCTGACTCTGGGGGAGGCATAGTTGCTAACTAGTTCTAAATACTTTAATATTAATTTTCGTTTATTGCCGCATTTCCTAGTGTAAGGCATGAGAACAGATGCCCAAGATGAAGCCAGTTATTAACTGCATACTATCTTCGCCTTTTGATTCCACGGGTGGAGGAGTTCCTATAGTGATTTAGGCACTCCCGAAGATCAACCTGCTGGCAGTTCTCTGTTGCCTCTTAAGGTGTTTGTATTTGCCATAGTGGCTTGATAAGCGGTATTCGCCATTATCTTAAAGCAAAAACAATGCAAACTCTTATAAATACTTTAAAGGTCTAAAAGGGGTTTCAAAGCTACAATTGATAACACACAGAGAATTTAGAATAAAAATCAAATTACATTTATTACAATGTATTTGAGACAAGTGGTTCCACACACTCCTAGAATTAATTATTAAGTAAATAATAATGGAAGTTGTTTCTAAGTAAAGAGGTTAGGTGAAGGCAACCTGGAAACAAATAATTAATGTTCATATGGTGCAAGATATACCGACGAGAGATTTAATTGAATTAGCAAATTAATTAAATCCTCCTTGAAATATCAGGAACTGTCCTGAAGGAACCTAATATCAAACAAGACTGGGATCTTCGCCAGAAGGGCAAAGATGGTGGATTTGCTAGAGCCCAAGGGGACGTTGCTGCCATGACCTGTACAATAACAGGATAGGAATGAGGTTGGGTTGAGGGACGTCAGCAGGACCGTCCGGTTGGTGTCGACAGCCTTCAAAAGTTGCTGGAGTGGTTTCTGGTGGCAGCTGAAGAGATGTAAGACCCTCTGAAAGGCTGTGGTCCCCCGGAGCTACGTAACACGTCGACGGCCTCTAGTTGTTAGCGGTCACCGTGCAGGATGGGGTCAAGTGGCTGACACACCCTTGCAGATATTCTCCTCGCCTTCTCAGTGGTGGAGAAAAGGTAGAACAGCATTTGCACTGGACTGTCACCTCCAGCCTTCCCAGTAGAAGAGGTCCAGCAAACTGCCCTGAGGCCTGCTCTGGAAGTTCTATTTATACTAAAATCCAGAGCTTGTAGGACCTCAGAAGGGCACAGGGGGGATGGGGAAGAAGCTGACATCACTTGGGGTGCTTTGGTTCCTTATTGTCCAGGCACGTATGTGATGACATATTTCACACCTTGATGCCGCTCTTGGAAGCTGTGGCACACCAATGGAATGCCTGCTACCCTCCAGTGGCACGCTGTGGAACTAACGCATCTGTCCTGGAGTGTGTCTGCGGCTTGGTACATTGTAATCTCTTCTGAGAGAGGTGTTGACATGACTGCTTTTGGACGAGTTTTGGTGAACAGTGAAAACTAGGAGCATGGGTCTGTAGTATCAGTTGGGCAGGGCCAAGGTACCCTGTAGGCACGTGTCCCACCTCCCATTACTGTTTATTTGGTATGACTTGCCCCATAAGGTGATGAATGCATTCCAAGATGGGGCAAAGTGGTTTTGTAAAGCGCACTCGCTAGATGCACAGAATTAGTCAATTCACCCCTCCCAACCCCTTTAGACTAACAACCATCTTGGAGTGTACAAAAGTAGAGTTTCTGGTTGGGCGATATGGGTCAGGCAGTAGACTATAAGCTGGTTTTGCTATTAGCGTTGCGCCTGCTCTGTGCACTAGCAGTTCCTAAGTGGGGCGAGCTCTTATCTCAGTCCGCTTCGGCAGAGCGGGCAATTGTTTAGTGTCCGCTGCCTGGATGCGTATCAGTCTCTATATTTGGTGCATTCCTATTCCTTTTTGCTTCTCCTTTGCTTCCCCTCATACGCATATCAGAGCAGGAGGCGATGTCTCAGCATCAGCTGATTGCTGGGGTCCGTTGCTCTCCCTCTGCAGGGAGGGAAAGGCTGGGTTGAGGAAAGGAAGAAGCCAGGTCACAACACGTGAAGTTCAAGCAGTGTGTCTTAAAACTTCCTAATGTGTGAAGTGTCACATGCCTTCTTTCATTTGCGCCGTGCCAGTTGACGCGTGCCTATTATACCACTATTAAATATGATTACGACTCATCGCTAATCACATCAAGTATTCCTACTTTAACCCACGCGTCAATCCTGCAAACCTGTACATGGAAGTTGTGTGCCGCCAAAATCCTACCGGGCGGCCGAACACGTGGCTTTCAAGGTTGCGTAACCAGCGAGCACGCCTCCCCCCCCTCCCACAAGGCTGAGTGCCAATAAGCTGTCAGCCAACGAGACACGTCAGAGTGCCGCCGATCATTCCAGAAGCAAAGTGATAATTAGAAGATTCACTCCTCCCACTCAGGTCTGACAGCAGAGGGAGGTCACACGCCTCCCCAACGTGGCCCGCTGCCGCACCTTGTAGTTTCGACGATGTAAGTCCGTGCGCGGCCGGGCTTGCAAGTTTTATTTCTCCAGTCTTCGAGCTCGCTCCATTACTTAGTGCTGGGGCCTTCTACTCTTCGGCAGTTACCAGAGACCGCCACCACCGGTGACTTCAAGAGCCTGCAGCAGCCACCAAAGGCTGCCATCATAGAAGTCAACCACCACCAGCAGCCACCAACGGCTGCTACCAGAGGCTCTGTTGACGTCAACCACCACCGGTTACCAGAAGCTCTTATATTGGCAACACAAACAAACATAACCTGCTACTAGAGCAGTGGTCTTCGACTTCAGTCATCTCATATAGGCAACCCATTTACTAGATAGCTTGTTCGTTTTTATAATTCACCAGTCTTTAAATAAAATTCCAGACTAGCCTAGACCCAGGTCACCAACAACTGGATTACATAGGTTTACTTCCAGCAACCCGACTACTTGGTAGAAGTTAGCACGAGTCACTTGTGTTTATTGTGACTTCAATAAACACATATTTGTTCTTCCAAGCTACGAGTCTTACTCAAGAATTATATTGAGTAAGCCTGCTACGAAATAGAGTTGTTCCAATACCGATACGAAGTATTGATATCAGTTGCGATACTAAGTATCAGTATCAGCAGATACGTCGCCTTTTTCCAATGTAACTGTATTGGGTATGGTATCAGGCCGAGACTTTAGTATCGGTTGTAGACAATGAAGTCAGGTTATTACTTTCATTAGGTACAAAAATGACCGTATCTGTTTGTATACATCACACATTAAAAGAAAAAGAACAAATTCCGTATTTACTCATGAATAGTGCACCCTTATTTCCCTAAATAAAGGGAAAAAAATTTGGGGGTGCGAATGGAAAAAAGAAAGAGGAAGGGGGAGTGTTAGCCATAAATTGTCAGAGGATGTTAAAGGAAGTGGCAGAACTGTCTGTTTTCTCATCACTCGCTCATACATCACTCCTCCCCCTTCTCTCTCTTAGCGACCCTTCTGTTATGTGTAGGTCGAAACCCCACACCCCCCCCCCCCCGATGGCATCCTGTCACACCACAAAAACCACAGTTGCCACGTGTTTACGCCCCACCTCCCTGTAATAACACCCAGATGGTTGCCGGCTGAAAATTCTGCCATCCCTCTATGTTTCCATGGCAGAGGCTTGCAAACCATGTTCCTGGATGGTTGAAGGATGAAGGGGGATGGGGAGAAGTGATGAGGATACACTTTTTATATAAGGGTAGTGCTACATTCTAGTACAGCTAAAAGGAGAAAAAAGAAAAACGAAGCTGGAAAAGTTTAGCAGGAGCAGGAGGGTCCCGAAATTTTTTTTATTTCAGATTTTTGTGCCAAAGTTTTTTAATTAAAGTATTTTCGAAACATAAAATCACCACACAATGTAAAAAAAAGTATAATTTGTTCCATACTTACTAGGTGCCACAAATTTTTGGTACAATTTTATAAATTTTTTTTTTCCGCTAGAACTTCTTACAAAAATCATGGTGCTCACTATACACGAGTGTGCATTATACTCAAGTAAATACGGTATGTGTCACTCAAAATAGTTGCACCTAACGTCACTTGTATTTCAAAGCAAATGGTTTCACCTGAAAATGTTATGCAAAACATTTCAACAAGGAATTATTATTTGTAAAGATGTTTTCTTTTGTGTTTAAAGGTTGTTTTATCCTGTATGGTTGGCATTTCATTGTATCTGGCGTAAAATTTACATGACTTTAAAACTTAATATTTATTTAACTCAAAGGACAGCATCTTCGCAAATAAAATTATATGCCCAAAAGCATACTCTAATAATCATCAGCAAAAAATTGTTTGAACATCGAGCGACTTGAATTATAAGTGTTCATTTTCAGTAATTTCTTGCGAGAAAATCTGAGGGTTTATATTAATTTATTTCAATAGACATGCATCTTTGAATAAACTGATAATACGTAAGTGCCTATTTGACAACTTTTGCTGTCTAATAATGGGTAGGTAAGCACAGAGCCGAGTGCAGTGTAACTCATGACAGGGAAAACCAGAGGACGTGGTTTTGAATGATTAATTATTGAAGACAGAGAAGAAATTGATTACAATCGCATCATTTGTGTCTCATAATTACAAGTTTACTTTGCAGTAAAATATGATTAATTACTTTAAAAGACAGATATTTTCCGTGAGTGCAAGGTGTGGCCAACAGGTAGCGGTGTGGAGAGGTCATCCTCCCCCTCGTAAACCAAAAGACATGACATTGCCCGATCGATAACTTCTCAATGCGCTCTTAGCTGATAGTGCATGCGGGACATTTAAAATATGGCATCTGACTTGCATTTGGTGTCACATTATTTGTATTTTCAAAGAGTTTGAAAGTTTTAGGTCAGCTTGCATTTTGTGTCGGATTACAATAAATTATAGACAATATTTTAAGACATTATTTTCTTTATTTAAACGAGTCTAGGAGAAACGTTTTTACTGTAGTATTAACAGTAATACTTTCTTCTAAAATTCAGTGGGAAGGGCATTGGTATTGGGGTATCGGTGTCTGAAAACGTGGTATCGGAATTACTCTACTAGGAAGATACGAGTTGTGCACTACCGACTGAGATAAGGGATTTTACTAAGAATTAGTTACAACTAGAGACCCCCTTCAGGAGGTTCCAGCCTTGTAACCCACTCATTAGACGGATGCCTGTTGCATCCTCACCTGGAACACCTTGGTGCTGGATTGATAAAACAGACAAACCACAACCACTAGGAAAACTTCCAACCTTGAAAAGAGAGTACATCTGCGTTGTATCCTTACCGGAACACCTAGGTGCTGGCGAGGGTATTTGCTTGGGTGTTACGGCCTAGTCTTGGTTGGGAACTCACACCCAGTAGAAGCAGCGGTGGCCCACATGGCTACAACGTCTCTGGTTCGCCCGATAAGGCTCAAATAAGAAGGTAATTGACTGACACAAACTCACCAAACCATCGCTAATAAACTTTACCCTGGCACATAGAACGTAGTGTCCAGTAAAGGTTTCTAATAGAAAATAACCACTTGAGTAAAGTCACCAACCAAATGTGTAAGCTGACCTGCGCAATCTAACACCACTGTGAATTTTGCCACGCGTCACAGTTCACTAATTTTCCAGAAAGCATGGGTGCCGACAATAAGTAACTTGACAATAATTCTTGGGGGAGGGGGGAGTTTAAAATGGACAAGCTGGCACGACCGACACCTATGTGTATAGGCTATTCACGTAAAAGTGAGCACATTTGAAAGCTGTCTCTTTAAGAACACTAGCCAATAAATGTATGTTATTACAGTCTTAGATGTTAACTTCCGAGTGTTGTGGAATACACACACTATGTTTATTACTTACATTGTAATGTTTATATGAAAAGGCAATTAAAGGATAAAATATGGCTGAAAGGGAAAAGTAAGTAGGGTCTCAAAAGTGCTCACTTTACCATGAACAGCCTATATGCAAGATATCCCACTAGTGAAAAAAGGACACGGGAAAAGTTAACTAAATTTGTTTACCATGAAGAAAATGAAATTTTGAGAAAGGTTTCGTCTGACCTTGCATATGGTACGTGGAAACGTGAATTTAATTGTTCATTGCTTATGGAAGTACGCCTTCTGTTACCTAAGATATTCTAAGTTCAAGTATAAGCAAGTAAAATAATAATCTTTAAAATAATCACGGCTACCCTAATAAGGCATGCGGTGGACCACAGAATACATGGTTACATTAATTCTTTATATGAGACCTTGCATACATTTTACTAGCCTTTTATATACCGCTACTTCGTTGCATATTGGTTAATTAAACATTTTAAAGAGGCAGAGGTTCTGAGAATATTTAACACACAAATTTTTTGTAAGTGAGGTACCTCTTTTCCAACAGACATGTCGTAATTCTTTTACTACGATATAGAACATTGGAAAATGTACTGGGCACATTATATTATCTAGACAGAATAGGAACTAATTGTATACTTTTGATAAAGGCCCTTTTACAGCAAACTAACCCTACTGGATTTCCTAAACTAATACAATGGTTCTAATCCTACGTCCCAGTAATTAAATACATTATACACCATGGTTGCCACTGAAGAATGAAATGTATTTTCTGGATTGCTACATCACGTGCTAATTTACATTCTTTCAATCCCAACTGGGTATATTTTAAAACCCTACACTAACAGATTTATCCGTGTAATATGGCACACTGGGAGAGGTTGTGGAGTTTTCTCTGGTTAATGCATTTATCTACAAAATGCTCCGAAACAAAATCCTTAACATCTTCGCAACATTTACTTTATGATTCTTGAAGATCGAAGCAATATTAAGAGAATGTACATAAAAAGTACTTACTCTTGGTTATGTTCAAAATTTTACATTAACTGTTTCTTTGTGGCCATGTTACCACTCACTTTCAGCAAAATACAATTTTTCCAGTCCCCAATGAGTGCACCACACAAACTTATTCGAACCTGAGAATAGTTTTGTGGGTTCAGCAGAAAAGAATGCAACACACTTGGTTTAAAATTAACGAATGCAGGGCCTTGGCTAGATTTAACGTAACACACTGACACTTTCTTTACACGATGATTAATTGTCTACTACTGCTAATGGCTGTTAATTGGTCCTACTTGCACTACATTATTACTATTTATCTCTAAGCGCTAATAATCTTATGACTACCTGGTTACACATTTTTTTATGTTACCAGACTAGTTCAGTTTGTAGGCAAGGGTCTAACTGAAGTCTGGACGATAGCTAGCATTAATGTCTCTTTAGTGCATATTATAATATCTTTATATGTTTTGCCTAGTTTCATGTACCGTATTTCCCTGACAGGATGGCGAAGTTTTTTGACAGAAAAGGAATAGAAAAAATAAGGGGTCATCTTATTCAAAACCTAGGCACAAATACCATAAATGTGTGACACTGCTAGTTCAGTATTTAAGTTTGTGTTACATGAACAAAATTACTACAGGCTTCTATTCATAATTTTTACTCAGGTAGCAGTTATTCCTTCAAAATTGGCGTGCCACGAGAAACTGGACTTTGACAAAGGTTTTTCATGCTTAAATACCGTATGTCCTGCGGTTGTACGTATTTTTGTAGTGGGAATGTACGTGTTAACTTTGATAAGGGTCCCCTTATCTGATGTCTCCTGACCATAAAAAGGAAGTGTTTTCTGGGAAGCAAAATGGTTCAAGTCACGAATATATAACATCCACAAAAGTTTTACAGCATAAGAAAGATGTTGCTACCATACAGTCAGGTTAGACACACCTACTTCATTGTGACTAGCTTTTATTTAAAAGTAAATAAAATATATCATATTATTCATATAATAGCATTTCTTCATAAAGGATTTTGTAATAAATTCATGCAAAAATACTTTCAACCTAATTCACACACAAGTTTTTTGCAAGATTTGTAAAAGTAGACAAAAAAAACTTAGAAAAAGAGAAACTTCGATCCAGTGGTTTTGGGAGTTCTTTTTCTAGTGTTTGTTGTCTGGGTATTAATAACCACAATGTCTACAGGTTGGATACAGCAGTTAAGTAAGGCAGCATTGGCCCAACTTCGGAAGTAGACGAGGAGGTTTTAGAGACTAATGGTATTGCTGAGTTACGGGTTAAGGCACCTTCTCTCATAAGATGTGGAGATGTGGGAGATGATTCCATCAAAGCAGCTGTGAGTGAGATCTGCCCAGTTCAAAGAGCTCTTCGTTATGTACCGTCAGAGTTATATTCCAGAATACCAGAATTAACCGACACTAGTCTTCCCTCAGTAGTTACTTTTGTGCAGTAATTCCACCTTCCTGGAAAGATGGGACGATGTGCAGCGAAGGTAGAGGGGGTACCTCAGCATTCGCGATCGTGGACCCAGCTTCTTCTCCTGGGCCGGTCGGAGTCTTCTTGGACCAGAAGCTGAAAGGTCAGCAATGTGTGCAGAAATGGCTTCTGATCTAGCAACGAATCTGACATCCAGCAACAGACACTCTGGAGCTAGGAGAGGGAGAGGCACCTGGGCACTCTTCCCTTCTTGACCATAGTGCTTTCCATGTCCACTGAAGGTGGCGTGGATGGAACAGAGCTTGGTGGAAAAGGTATCCGAGATACATATAACTCTGGTTCTGGTGGGAGCTCCTCTTCGTGAACTGGAAGGGAGGCTGCATGGGCTGCAGCGCCATCCAGCATTGCAGACCGGCTATCGGCCATGCCTTCCCTGACTGGGAAGCAGATGTCGTGGGTGCCAGAGGCAGAGGTTCCTGCAGGCTCTCTACCTCAGCTGTTGAGATGTTGGTTGAGGTTCGTTAATCTCTGTGATGATACTGGGCTGGGGAGGCCTTTGGAAGGTAGCTCAATCCAAAGGGCTCCACCAGAAGACTTCAGATTCTAGGGTGGTGGTCTTTCTTCGTTTCGCCAACGAATACTGCAAGTAAGAACTAGGGGTAGAGGGGAAGATACTCGCGGGCATTCCACCTATGTACGATGGTAAGATAACGGTCCTGGTATAGATAGAGGGTGTTGACTCCCTTCCGATGGCTGTCGGAGGTTCGATTTTCCTGGGTGCCAGGGATTTGACCTCTCGAACACACTGTGGGGTGTCTCTTCCTTTTAGATGTTTGGTAATGAAAGCCTCTGGCTGGACTTCCCTGTCCTGGGGGCTTCTCCATGAAACTAGGGGAGCATCAGCCTCCCTGGGAGACATCCGGCCACGTTGGGCCGACATCCGCTCAATGTTGTTAGGGCAGTCTGCAAGGGACAAGCCTCTAAGACACACCTGTAATGGGATGTCCTCGAGAGAGGTAGAGGAGTGTTTATTTTTGATGCCCAGTTGAGGTTTGGGCTCCCTTAGTGCTGGGGGCTCTAACACTGGGGCGATCATTGGCGGTCAACTATTGCTATCTCTGGAGCATCAGGTAAACTCTGTCCAGTCAGACATGACTGATGAGTGTGTTGAGCGCCACATGGTGTTTACACTGGACTCCCTGAAGTCATAGGTAGCTTCGACTCCTTAGTAGTATTTCACTAGTCATCGGGTCTACTGGGTTAAACAGTTTACATAGGCTGCATCGAGCACTGACGTAATGGTTATATGAGCTAGGCGTGATATTGATTAGTGGGCTTGGCCGTCAGGCTAGGGCACTAGTGGGAGGCGTGGCTGGCTTAGTCTAATTGCCTAGTCTGAACTGTAACAGTTTAAGCCCCATGTTGGGGTGCCTTGAAAACCGATCTGACACGTGCCCAAGAGGGATGAATAATTTATACAATAATTACTTAGAAGGTCTGGATGCATCAAATAATGACAAGACTTTTGGGGTTAAAAGTTAGTGACTTGCAATATGCAAGTATTAAATGTGGAAGTAGAAGTCTTAGTCACCTTGACAGTTTTATTACATAATGCCAGAATCACAATATTGATCACCTTGATATTTCACTGGCGCACGGCCAGTGTAGAGGACAGGTCTGGCGGCCTGTCTCGTGTATAAAATCCAAAACAACTGTCACAGCCCTTGTTTACACAATTACCTCGAGGTTTCTTGCTCTTCTGAGGTAGTGGTGCTGCTGGGTGGTGAGGGCGAGTAGTCGCCTTTGTGACTCGTGGACAGTGAAGTACTCTGGTTCTGTGGTAGACTGGAGAGCTGTAGGTGGATGAGTGGGACCGCACAACCACGGGTTGGTGATGCTAAGAGGTTCTTCACCCATTAAGACAACTTCCAATATGGGATGAGAAGGGACTTGCAAGTTTAATTAAAGAGGGGAATAAAGGAGTCGGTGGTAAGGAAGGGTGAGGCCGCTCTGTAGGGCTGGCAGTAAGCACTCACCCCTGCTAGGTGGAAGTGCAAAGTGGAACTTCTGACTGAGGGTCGCAAACCAATATAGTTTCAGGAGCAGCAGTTGCCCTTAACCTCCTCTGTTTACCTCTTTTCTAGGTAAGGCGTTGGAACTAAAGGATAGAACTGAGACTGCACAAAATTAGAGCCGGTGCATGGAATTCCCTATAGTGTGCTTCTGAGTAATCCCAGTCTTGCAACGAGAGTGGCACCCTGAGTTCCATTCACATGGCCCTAAAGAGAGCGGTGGACAGAACATGGATTGCTTAAGTTACTTCCTGACAGGAATACCAAGGTGTGATATCTACAGGTCAGATGGTCCTAGTTAATTCCGGCTCCTTTCCGGTCCCACAAAGAGCAGTGGCTGAGTATGGAATAACCGAAATCACTGATTTGCCTGGCGGAGGAATTCCTAGTGGTGTAGGCTCTAACAAAATCTACCAGGTGGCAAATCAGGGTTGGGGGGGGGGGGGGGGGGAACTCATGGGTGTGTATTCGGCTTGCTGCGGGCTCCGTAGCAAACTAAGACATTTTACACGAAGAAAATCAGCATCCCGGGAGTAGGTAAGCCTCCCGTGTTTTATTAACATAGTAATAAAACACTATGTTAATGTACTACCTCCTACACTAGAATATTGACACTGAAGTTTAAACTTGAGACTCCAGGTGAAGGCGTCCTGGTAATTGATCTCATTGGAATAGGCGATAGTGTCCAAATATTAAGTATTTAGCAAACACTTTTCTAACTAACTGGTAGTTTGTTCTGAAAGCAATGCCAGCACCGTCCGGTGGGCAGGGGGAGGTCCTGAAGGAACTTTGACATGAGCTTTACTGGGTTCTGGGGTCAACACCAGGGGGTGGTAAAGAACGGAGCAAAGTCTTCAGGAGCCTCTAGTGGAACCAGTCGCCTAGAAGCAGGGGATCTGCAACCTGTGCTGGCTGCAGCGGTGGCTTATGGCCGGCAATGCCTTTGGCTGGTAGAGATTCCGGCCCAAGAGAGCGGTAGAATCTGCGAACGTACCAGTCATCACACACCTCTAGCCCTATACGAGAGCGGTGGAGGAGCAGAGACTGAAGATTTTTGGTCATGCCAGAACATTTATACTAATCTCATAAAGGCATTAAGAGGTAGAGGGGTGCAGGTTTGATAGTCTCTGCCGCAGGGGTTGGAAATTCTTAAGTGCTAACCAATGCTATCATCCCTTATCTCAGCCGTGAGGCACTGGTAGTACGGGTGCTGCCAGTGACACACTCTGGAATTAGCGTGACCTTCGCTGGAGGGAGCGATGGCTCAGCATACAGCACAATTTTGCATCAGTGGGTGCTGACGTGACTGCTTCTTGGAGATTCTGGGTGAACAGTACAAGCTAGGATTACATGTCTGCAGTCGCTTCTGACATTGCACAATCGTACCCTGAAGGCAAGTGTCCTGCCTCTTCAGGACTGTGTGTGGTTATGAGCTGCCTACAGGGTTAAGCATTGCTCTCAAGATGGGGCAGATTTGTTTGAAGAGTGTGCATCGAAGATGTGAAAATGCTTCATGCGTCAGTACCTATGGGACTTGCAGTGGTGAGCATATTTTATTGATGAAAAGTCTGTAGGAAAGTTTAATGCAGGGCACTTTAATAGTTTTGCATGTATCTGAAGCTTATAGTTTAAAATATGGCACTTTCAAAAACTTTTTTTTTGCAGTACTCTGAAATGATGTTTCAAATAATGTGCGTGACATCTAGAAAGCAATCAACAGCCCTTGTCTGAAATGTATTCTTTTTGTAGATCAGCACATTGGACGCACATTTAAAAGTTTCATATAAAAAATAGTATTTCAAACACACTGCAATGCATTTCAAACACTAGGTAGGCAGGAGCCTTTAGTTTAGAAAGGCTACGTAGCAAGAATTTTTTGAGACAGAAAATCTCCATTGTGTTTGTGTGGCGGCAGGTGCCAAATTCACAGGCTGCTCTTTTCAATGTCTGCCCATTCCCACCCCACTTCAAACACCAGTTGCTGGGTCTTTCTTTTCCAGTACACAGACTAGGATTTGCTGGACACACAACAGTCTGTGACGTAAGGTATGATGTCGTGCTAACCAAATGAGGCAAAAGCCAATTTCAAATGGCACAGCACTAGTTTGTTTCAAAAAGTTAGAAGAAACAGCAAATAGATTTTTTTTACTAGTAACAGCAATTAGGGTTTTTTCTTTGAAAAATTACCAGAACAAAATAATTGCTAGAATGAATTTTACTATAAAATTTGTAAAAAAAAATATGCAAAAGCTCTCACCTAAATTACCCATACGGCCTGTGCGACCAATCCGGTGTACATATTCTTCAACGTCTGATGGCAAATCAAAGTTGATAACGTGCGTTACATGAGGGATGTCCAAGCCTCGTGCTGCAACCTGCACATAAAATAAAGTAACTTGTGTCAGTGGAAGAGTGGTATTATTTAAAAATGACAGAAAACATGAGAATAAGTTTCTCAACTAACATATTACAGTATTTATTAGGGATGGGCTGATGCTGATACCGATTAACCGGCCGATACCACGACCATAAGCATTGGCGGCATCCGAGCATTATTTGCAGATTATTATTCAGATTAACACTAATTTACTTACAAAATTTAAATAAATCGGCATGCTACATCTCGTAAAGCATTAAATTACTGCATCCATAAAATATTTTATCCAAAATCCAAAATATGCTCCGAACAATTTTATTTCTGTTAGTACATTCACCATTGATTGCATGCATAATTCGTTTTTGGAAGCTACGTGAATGCAAAACAACACAGATAGTGCTATCGATAGAATAGCTTAAATCCCGCAAGAGTTTTTTGTGTTCTATTTTCTTGTTACCGCATTCGTAGGTTGGCTGCAATGAGAAAGCAACCTGTATTCTTATTCTTCATATGAGTTTACTGCACTCTTAGTTTGACGACAATGAAAACGAATCACACACTATGACACTGTATTCCACCACAATTTGGGGTGATAATGGAAATGGAGAGGGAAAGCAAATATACTAAATTTTTAGGGGCGTAGTTCTTATTGGAAACTGTTGCTGCGGTTTTGGTTAGAGTGTTAAATAATGAATAAGACTCCGCAAGTAATAATTGGCCAAAACTGTTGCAAATTAATCAGTTGTCATTTTAACCAAGGGATTGAGTATGGCTCGGCAGATGAAGAAATACTAGGCGAAAATATTAATATAAATAAAAATTCTGCTCAATTTCGAGTAAATATTTAATATTAAATTGATTTCAATAAATTCTTTTTAATGACATCTTTAGGGTGTTGGTTTAAACAAACATGCATTTTAAGGATATGTATGGTATTTCTCAACTCTAAAATCTAAATCCTCATCAGATTACCTAAAGTTTTGAATGTTGTCTTTAATGAACTCTGTAATGAATGCTGTATTGTCTGGTAAAAGTTTTTACTTGACTATTAAGTCACTTATTTGCCCAATTTAATTGTCTACCTTCAGATTTATTATTACAATTAGTGTTGCATTTCATTTATATGCTGTACACACCTAATACAAGTGCTTAAGGTGCTCACAAAATTGAAAACTAAAATTTAAATAATAAAAAGTATTTCCAAGTATTGGGAATTTGGAATTATGATTGTGCTTATAAAAATTGGTATCCACATCAATGTAATTGGAGACATCGGCAGCTGACAATCGGTATTGTTGGTATCGGCCCACCCCTAGTATTTATACATAAAAATTTTATTGGGGAAAAATGTTACAAGGAGCACAGAAAATAAAAAAAGTATGTATTCCTACATGAAAACATACTTTAATGTGGCCTTCAGACAATAAGGCTGGAATTCATAGTCGAAGGCTTGTTTAGCAAATAAGTAATACTTCATGAAGTAATACTTCTTCGTTTAGCATTACTTATTTGAGCACTGAATTCTGACGCGTGACGTCTAACTACTAATATGATTTCGCCTCATCAGTGTGAAACTAAACATCGCTACCAACAGGGCCCTATAAACTGAACAAATCTTCCAAAAGTGCCTACGGGATACACCCTTGTGCAGGGGCTATTACAGACGCCATAAATTCTGATGTTCACCCTACAGTAAAATAATATACTCATTCACTACGAGCTGAAATGAGCTGACAACTAAGCCGCCGAGATGACGTTACGTAATACCATAACATGCCAAAGGATTGCACCATGATCGCAACACAGAGAGAAGCACTGACTCCTGCCGCCTCAGCTTAAATTCGGGTGTCCAGCAACATCACACGCACTGAGAGCGTCATACAACCCCCCCCCCCCCCAACAATTACAATTCGGCCAATATAAATACCGGTGCATGACCCTTATCCTTATTCAACAGTCTACGCTCTTATACCATATTGCAGGGTGCTGGAGGAAGCCAACAGGGTTTCACAACCTCACCAAGAGTCTGCCCCTTCACCACACTCTTGGTGTCGAAGGAACCATCAATAGCAGCTCGATCAACCACCTTGTGTGCTGAGGCCCTCTACTGCCATCCAGGTTTTCCAGACTCACCAGAAGCTCAACAAAACCTTCAGCAACGTCTTCAACACCCTCCAGGGATCCTCTGGAGCCAACCCACAAAGAAGTCGTCAACCAAACGTAAATACCATCATCCCTTCAGGAAAGCCAATGCTTGCCACTATCGATCTGGTGAGAGGTAAATACCTAAAGTCCTTTCTGGACACCAAGAATAGATAGTGACGTGCAACGTACCAGGAAGGTATACATCTGCAGTCTAGGAGGCAGCACAGTACACTTTTGTCGAAGAGGTGAATCAGGCTCTCCTCCTTGCGGGGGGTTTAATTCTGTCAGGAGGCTGGCGCATTTCCTGTGTACAGAACTGGCAGTGTGGCTACTAGGGAGGGCACAAAATCTTGGTTTACTAGTATTGTTCGGCGTTTGGCAGGTTCTGCTGAAGGAAGGCTACCTGGGCTGCGTTTCAATAAGGCAACATAGTTCTGTGGTGCAGGTATGACAGGTGGCGGTGTCTTGGGAATTTCCTGTGGTCCGTACAATGACGTAGGGCGTAGTACAGCTGGAGTCAAGTGAGCAATTACTGGAGTAGGTGCTCATTCAGGCAGTCTCAAGTACTCAATAATACACTCTACGTATGATGCAGGTCCGAAGCGCTCACATGGTGAAAACAAGATGTCATGGCACAGGTATCTCTCTTGGCTCTTGTAAGTGATGTAGAGATTGCACCTGTTCTCTGCGTGGAAGGCTAGCTATCTGTTTTACTAATGATAGCTGATACTCGTGCGCTCGAACCGATGCAGCAAGTGTAGCTTTTACTTTCTCCTTATAGCTCTTCCTTTTCGAAAAAGGCATTAGGATGCGGACATTGCACCACCAAGCTGTAGCGCAACTGCAGGTAGCCGCCTGTACTGAAGTTACGTATACCACCGCTACGGTGGGTGGCCTGGTAGCCGACTTACCACTTAGGGGTTATAGTTCTTTAGTGGAGCTGCTTCATGAGAAGTAATTGCTAAGCTAGTATGCTGTTTCAGACACTGTACATGTGAAAGGCTCCCCTGTTCCCACAATCCAAGGATTGGTGAAATGGGCTGTCGGTACAAGTGTGTGATATGTGCACAAAGCAAACATGTGGCTCGATTGAGTAATCCCAGTGGATACCTGCAAGTGTGTTACAAGGGAATGCATGCCACACTGCTGCACAGCGCGCCTGCTCACCCTACAGGCGACTTCGCCCCACAAACGAACAAGCAAGAGCCCGGGGCAAATCACAAAGTGGCAGACTACTCTTCACGTGCTGATAGAATCGACTCCATGCATTGGACAGCCTTGGATGTAAAAATAATTAAAGTGTTATGAATTGTACTGCCCGGCCAGATTCCCACACGCAGTCGTCTCCCCTTGGGTCAAAATTGTTTTACCTGACAAGCCACTATTCCGAGATAACTGAGAAGGAAGTTCTACTGGCACCACAGGATCGCAGCACCTCTGCTGACTCGTGATGTCACACCAGCCAAGGTGGTAAACTAGTCGTTGCCTCAGTGCAGGAAGATAATAAATGAGTGGCGCTGCCGCAACGCTGATAAACCAACCCCTGCAATTAAAGGCTAACATCCCCCGCCTCTAGCCAGAGACACCGTACTCGTCGGCTGCACAGGTCAGTGAACACTCCCAGGGTCTGACCAAGACCTCCCTCTCCTCTCCTACAGCTTGCAACGGCTCCAACCTATCCAGCAGCTTGTAAAAAGCTCAACCTGCCCAGCCGCTTGAAGAAACTATTACATTTCCAAGTCAACTTTTCACTGGCAAGCGAACAGACATTTCTTTGCATAATCTTTTAATAAAACTATCACAATCATATTCATGACAATATTCTTCGAAAACTATTTCATCATAATATCTTTTGTCTAAGTCCTGAAAAACAAATTTTCACACATCCGGGAAGAATATTCTAGCCCCATTTAATATTCTATTACAACAAAATGTCTTTCCTACACTTGAAGCACCCCACAAATAAAGTTGCTTCTTTTTGTGTGTATAACCAGACTGCATCCAATCATTATGCCATTCAACTATGGAATTATACCAACAAATATCAGTTGTATCGATTATGCTTAAAGAAGCCTCTTCCTGCAAACACAAGGCTGCAAGTCACTCCAGTGGTAAACCCGACAAATCCCTGCACCCCTTTTACCCTAGACACTCCGCAGTAGCAGGTCATCGTGACATTTTCCCTTCTGGACAAATTCCCCTTGAGAGGATACAGTGTAAGGAGCGTAAACTAACATCAAATTGTAATCGGAATAATTTTTGCTTATTCTTTTTCCCGACTAACCTTCGCCCGAGTTAATTACGTAAATAATTAATTCTTTAGCTAGCGTGTATAATTCAACCGGGATTTCCCCATTTCCAAAATCGTAATAATAAAAACGTAGAATCGAAATAGTTGACTACCTTGCTCCTAATATGAGTCCCTTGCTCATTTGTTTTATTATAGTTCTGTCAGTGAAACATTTGTTACGTGCTACAAAACCCCACTAAGGAACAGTCATAAGGTGTGCCGAACTCCACAGGAGACTGGGCTCGAATACGGTTATTTGAGTCCAAAAAGACATTTCGCTGCTCCCTCGCCTGCCCTTGGTGGCGTCCAATTCTGGACTGCACATCTCTCCGCCTGTGCCTTGGGTGTGTTTGAAGAAGAGACACCCCCAGGACTATACGTCTGCAGGAAGAATAAAAGGCTGGTCTGATGCACAGTAGGAAGGGTGGTATCCAGAGCCGTAACTGGTGTAGAGAACGAGCTTTACAGAGGTTTAACTAAAAGATGGACGCAGAAGTTCGGTGTGAGGAGACACCCCCATCTGCGGACCCCGACTTTACATCTCAACCTATTTTTCCACTCATCCCCCTTTATCAAGAGTCCGAGTTAGGCGTCAACTTGGGTACTTGTTAACCGTGGCCCAATCAGTAACTCATTAGTTACCACCAGCCAGAGAATCCTGTGCCTAACGTAACGCACTCAAGCCAGACCAAGTAGAGGTGATATGGAATTTGTGTATAATCCACTTAGCTTCCCGGAAGGTAATACGAATTTGACTACCATCAAAGGTCACCTCAAAAACCCCGCGAAGTTCCTTCCCCGTAACTACATTCCCACATGCAAAACCTATGCAACCACTGCGTATAACATCAACCCCTCCGGCGAGATCATCCACCCCTACTATCACCATTGATTAATCCGCACCACGACACACACCCCCCGGGACAGCTCAAGTTGAGGCACAGCGACACGAACTTCAAACCTCGAAAGCTATTGTTACGGTGGTCTGTAGAGGCAACAGACTCAAGCAAGAGAATGTGTGGCGAGAATTACTGTAGAATAATCTCTTACATTGTTGGTATGCACGTTGCAGAAACTACGTCACGGTATCACTGACATGAGCTTGGGAAACTAAACAGGTACTTGACAGGATGCTAGTCTTGAAAAATACTGGGATAGAAGCCACTGTATCTTAAGGTAGCAGCGGGAATTTGATTGGGGGGAGTGGGTGTAGGGCTGCGGGGTACATAGCAAAATAACTCTTAACTGATGTAACCAACCCCATCGCAAGCTTTGCTGATATGTATCGACAGGGGATTGTTCCGAGCAGCGCGTGCTGGCATGACGGCAACAATACAAAAATTTAACGCTGAACAAATGGGGAGTGTGCCTGAGCAACGCGTGCTGCACACAACAAACAGGGCATATCCCGAGTGGTGGGCGCCGGAACTGAAGACTGACATTTTAAGCGAAGCACTTAAGTGACAGGCTGGTCAATCTCGAGCAACGAGAGCTGGAAATGAAGAGCGGTAATTTAATTAGATCCAAGCAATGTGTGCTGGAACTAAAAACTGGTCTAGAGATGTGGGCCGTTTCAGTTTTCATACTACTCGTGTGCCAGTGCCCAACTCTGATTCGCTGATACCTCTAAGAAGAGGGGTGGTTGCTGAGCAGGGGATGTGAATGCATGACGCCTCTGACATCACTGGCCGGCTGCAAGGGGAAGCAAAAGAAAAGACAAGCAATAATACTACTAGTGTGATCTAGCGGGCAGTAAATGATCTCTGTCCTCCTAGCAAGATTACGGTGAACCAGTAAAGCTGCGAGGCAGACAGTAAAATCTCATTTTTAACATCAAATATTAACCTTCAAACTCCGTGCAAAGGACCTGAGGGATGGAGCTGAAGTAGTTAAATTTAAATTACTCAAACATCAAGCGACAATTCACCCCCTCTCCGTTGCATCTGAAGCTCATCCTTGAGGTCATGGCAAGGTATTGTGTCTCCGTAGAGTACTAGCACACTTCATCTATGGCCTCCATCTGAGCAGATGAGATCAGAACTCATCTCTGAACAGAGATGGAAACCCATGTGACAAGGAATACTACTGTTTTGCTCAGCTGTCTCGACTACAGAGGGATGCAGGAACCCACCATCTGGGTCTAGAGGAAGTGAACCGGAAATTGCAGGCAGGCTTGTATTACGATTCACCGGCACTTCACCAGACTAGCAATCTACAAGGCAACCAAGGTTAACGAACCTCCTTCTTGGAGAGGTACAACAATATCTTCTACTAGTCTCCGTATCAGTGGCTCTACCCGTCATCCTTGTGCCGAAACCGAACATATTCCGTTTCCTGCGATTATAACGACAGAGATTCGAGAATAGTGTTCTGCCCAACTTTTGCTGGTTTGCAGCCTTACGCGAAAGTGCATTTTCACATGTCTCATCAACTTTCCTCTTGGCCATCATCTTCATGGAGATGGATGAACAAGCAAAAATTCCTTTGCAAGAATGCAGTGCTGTTCCTACAAGCGCAATTTTCTCTCCTTCGCTTCTGTACTATGCACTGCTCTGTACGCACAACACTAGGTTGCTTCCCTCTCTCTCGTGAACTAGACCTTGCTACCTAACAGCTGGGGTGGTAGGATGTAGGTCGTTCAGATCACATCCGGCAACTAAGACACCTGTTAATGCCCACTGCAAAATCAAAAAGAATAAAAAAGGGGGCACACACTGTCTCACTCAGGCACATTTACAAATCATAGCTCGCTCTATCTCTGCTACCAGGATAACAAACAGGAAAGGATTACTCACTCTTTTTCCATTCTGGTGTGACGGCATGTGCAGTTATGTCTCAAATTAATGGCGTGTTTTCCTTTCCTTTACGGGGATTCCAGCGGTTTCTCGTGACAGCTTTTCATTAAACGTGCATTCACATTTAAGATTCTGAGGGACTTGAGCCAATATACGTGATTTTCTCACCGGAATGATACAGTGAAATCCGGTACCTACTAGTATAGCCTATTACGAGAATTCAGTTTTTTAATACACCATCATAGTACTATACTACCAAGGTTAAATTATCTGGTTACGAGTGAGGGTTTATTTTTTATTTCCGTTTTTACAAGTGATTTGAATGCATTTTGATTAATTGCATTTTCCTTTTCTAACAATTGTGGTGAATCAAAATTGCTTAAATTGTGTATTTAGTATAATTAATCTCGTACAACATGTATAAGCCACACTCCATGAGAAGTGACAACGTTGCGGTGCAGTAGATGTTGCAATGCCGCACGCTTTGTCCAACCCATGCCTGCATCCTTTGTCAAGGCATTTTGTTAGAACAGCGACAAGAATCAATACGAGTGTGAGCAGATGATTGGTTGAAAATATGTAGAAGAATCTGCGGCGTGCGGTTCAGGTTTCGTTATCGATAAAAGTTTATAAATTGCTGGTTTACGTGACAAGTTAAATTTGCTAATATCATTTACATAAACACGAACCCGTTTATCAATTTTTGGTCTTGCAGGATGTTTTGAAATGTACGCAGATTAAATATTTTTGTTTTTTTCCTACTAAGCCTCCATGTTAAAAACAGCTGCATTGCCATTTAAGATGTTTACACAAACCTTTTTCTACATTTAGCTACACGGTAAAATAAAAACAATGAGCAGCAATAATAACGATTGCCCTCTATTTCTTTATTTTGTTTCTGTAATTATTTCAACTGACGATGTAGAGGAAGCAGCTAGCAATCGGCCACAACATGCAAGTACAGTAGACCTCATTTTAATGTTTACATGCACGTGTCTTGGCGATTCCTTGTATAATTCAGGCACTATAATTTTTAAACTGAAAAATTCTGTAAAAAAAAATGCAAGAATAATGCTAGTAAATATGGTATACAGTAGTAACTTTCTACGAATAATTTTTGCTGCTGTAATGACATCCCTCGCTATCACAGCTGAATATACATTGCATAGGTAAGTATTTTAACATCAAAATCATGTTTTAATTATGGATCATGGATTCAGACACAGTTATTTATTACAATATAAGTGATAGCGCACATAATCTAGATATATTTGCAATTCCCGCCTTGTTTATATCAACTGAGTCACCCTACGTTTTACATAAAATTAATGCTTACTTTTTTTGTGATGAATCTGATGTTACGAGTACTCATAATTAAGTCAGTTTTTCACACTTTTAGGAACGCTTGTAGGTACAGGATATCACTGTATGCGGTACATTGTGGTTGTTATGCCCATTTTGCATGCTGGCTGTTAAGGATTAGTGTTGCACCAGCGAGAGGCATGGGAAGCAAGTTTTCATCTTATCGTTGTAAACATCAGCTTGTCTCCTTGCTGTTCCCTTATACCTGAGAATACTAAAGAGACTTGCCTGGATCCCGTTTTCTGGGACAGTTTCGATGTTTGGCAGTCTGCAATTACGAATTAGTGGGAACAGTGTAAAATGGTTTTCAAATTCTTTGATATTTTTTTCTGAAATATTAGTAAGTGTACTAATTTACTATGGAAAATGTTATGCAAAATATAGCTAAGACAACCTTTTATTTTTTAGTTTAATCAAAAAACATTTTAATGGCATATTTGTAATTGAATAAGGTTTAAAATTTTCCGTATTGGTGGGGCGTTTGGGAGTGGGACAGAGGGATCTTGGAGAAAATCAAAATAATATAGCCATATTTATTACAGGAATTGTTTTTCAGTGGAGTAAAAATCAATCACGCTATCAATATTTTGCACAATATAAAACAGTGATGCAAATACTGGATGTGATTGATAAAATGTCTACGTCTTCTCAACATTTTTTCTTGGTATGAAATCACTTTTCATCATTCAACTATACTCTACATTCAGTTTCAACAGACTGTTTCTAGTTTATATACACAGGTAAAATCTCTTATTCAGTTCACTCCTGTTCCCAGGAAATTTTTTTTATGATATTAACAACGAACAAATTTTGCCTATTGTATTTTAAATTTACATAGCATAACATTTAGGACAGAATCATATGTGATTTATTTTGTTAGTACAGTACATTTGATACTAAGATATGACAGATTAGGCATTCTACTTACATATCTGTACTGCAGCATACAGGACTTATTGGAGCGCTACCATAATAAAATAATTTAAAAAATGACATCTCGCTATGAGTCACCTTGATTTTATACAACGGGAAACAATCAGAAATGACAAACACCAAACAAGACATATTGCAACTACAAAAATGTAACCAGTAAAATTTTATTGATGTACCCACTTGAATTCTTTACTCTGAGACGTGTAAAAATAACGATAAACGAAACAAGATGATGTGGTCTATTGGATGGGGCTTACAAAGTAACTGATAACCTAACTTAAGACTAACACCCATTACATACTTGAGATTCGAACCCAAAACCTCCCGCACCACAGACCAGCGGCACACCAACCGACTGCAGCACGGGAGGTCGGCGATGTGGTTTATAATTGTAGAATTTATTGGGAACTACGTATAAAGTAACAGCAAGTCATTCTCCAATGATTCATAAATTGATCGAGGATAAAACATTTTGTCTACTGAGATTACACCATAGGGAATTATTGAAAAAAAACTAATAAATGCAGGGATGTAATCTGTCTAAACTTAAGAGTTTCCAGTTTTGACGTATTATTGTATCAAAGTAGCACACTGTAAACAGAATCACTACATAACCTTCCGCCACTATATGCTTTCCTCTGGAATCTCAACATAGGCATAAATGAAATAGATTAATTTACACTAAGCCTATTTTAAATTTAAGATGGCGTGTTTGTGTTTACTACTGGTGTGTCTTTAACTATAGTCCTAAAAAAATCTTTTGAAGTTAATGATGCCAAGCTACCCAGACATAAACATTATTAAAGTTACTCTATGGCACTAATGCTATAAAACGATTTTTTTAAATCGGTTTTAGTGCACTGTTTCGTTCCCAGATGACTTATGTATAACAACTCGGTGCAATGCAGTTCCCCATTACAAAGCCTAATGTTGACTTAAAATTAATACAGGACAGGAATCCAAGTACTCACAGTCTAGTTCTTGTCGATAGGCACACACACAAAGTAGGACGACGCAATTTTTTCACGCGATTGCACAATCGCAATGTTTTGCTGGCTAAGCCAGCTTCATCAGGCGGCGGGTTGTAGAACACAGGTGCCGAGGAGGGGAAATTCTTCGGACCTCGGGACACTCACCTCACCACTATTGGAAGTCCACCCATTCCTTGCACCCAGGTGGAGGGAACGGTAGAGCAACGACACTACGTACATTCCCGGTGGAATTGGCTTGATGGCTGGGTGAACTGCTCTCATTGCACACATAGCGGTGCCGAGTGGGGTTACACTCCAGTGAAGGGGAGACCAATTCCATTGGGACAACACTGTGCAGTTCCTTAAGCCAACGCTTTGTAGCTCGAGACCCTCACCTATGGTAGGAGAATCAGAATGAGGTGCGGTGTTGGCGGCAGCAATTTGGACCAACAATTGCACTCTTAACACGTCGACTGCCTAACTCCTCCAGGCCCAATCCTAGACTGGAGCCTGATATCTTATACCCACAGGGGTGGTGTTCAGAAGAAAGTGCAAAGGAGAGGTCTATCTAAAGATCCAAAAGGGTTTAATATCCTTCCCAGCGGATTCAGACTACTGAGTCCACGAGAACAAGCTGCTTTGCTGAGACTCACCAAACCAGCACAGCCCGTGATTCACACAGCACTGTTGGCCACCCAATCGTAAAGTAGAAGGATATTATTTTGTAATACCAGAGATTCTATTCGGCGAGGGGTTCACTGTAGCACCTAGCGGCACGACAGTAAAGAAACCCAGCACCTCGGACGCACACCGTACACATCAGTCACTTACAACCAGGGCCGAGGGACCAAACCTAGCTAAACCACACTAGGGCCAGAGGCACCGCCCCGCTCGCTTGCACTCAGTCCCGCACCCTAAATCAACACGTCGCAGAGTGGTATTGCCAGAGCCGAACTTCATAACAAACCGGCGCCCAACTATGCCAATATTATATTACGGTCGAGCACCAGTGCCAAGAAACAACTAGACACCTTAAGCCGCGACTGATGCAATCCATCGTTTAGCACGATGGGCATTCTAGAGAGAATTAAATACACCAACTAATGATGTAAAACTAGGAACTTCTATTGAAATACAACAGAAACCACCTCATATTGAACACACTAGTGAGTGACGTAAAGAACCACCCCCTATAAAAGAAGACTGCACCTACTAACTAAATGACCTGTTGGGGATGTATTTTAACACGTATAGGCCAGATGCGTATATTGGATGCACCAAAAGTTTTTGATGTAAAATTTGGGATAATAAATATTTCAAATACAGTCCACCCTGAATTTTTGTATTCCTGTAAATATTGTTAAGTTACGAAATCATACAAACATAATAAATTCAGATTTAATTTCTCCCCTACAAAATTTCTGTTATGGAAAATTTGTATTATGTTGCAATGTTTACAAATATACATTGAACAATTACTATCCCACAGATGGTAACACGGCTTGAGAAAGCAAAACCACGCCTACATGTTACACAAAATGACTTCATTTTAATGTGCATGTGTAGTGCCAAAACAGGGGTGCCAACAAAGATATCTTTCTCTTGTACAGCAGATAAATTATTTTTTCATGTACGGCATCTACGGCCGAACTTCAACATGTTTACATTTTACACGTACGGGATGGTTATTTTGTTAATGAACAAATAATTGCAAGTGGAAAAAGTTTTTCCCATCTTCCTCATATCCTTCTTCCTCTTCCCTTCCTCCCTTTAAGTTAAAACATTACAATGTACTGTATGCCGACCAATTTCTAAATATGTTATGTGGAAATTTTTTTTAAATGCCAATATCTTTCATATAAACCGCACCCCACATTTTGCAGTCATTATTTTTGTAGAAGTGTGCGGTCTATACACACCAAAATACAACCAAGAGTATTTCAATAATCAAGGACCACTCTAAATTGATCCTGAGCCTAGCACACCACCTTGGCAGTGTACAGTCTGAAGTGAACACGCAATTACGTGTAAAGTTTACACAGCCACCGGGAAACTAATAATTGTTCACGTACCTCCAAATCCAGCATTTTCAAGTATGGTGGTGACTATTACCCATCCCAACTTAGTCCCCACGAGGAAGCCAACCAGTCCAGCGCCTTACAAGCGCAGGCGAAGCTAACAAGAAACTGAATAGTTGGTAATTGGGATTCATCTCGTTATCATTTCACGGTTTTATCATTTTTATTACTCCCCTTACCATGTGACAGCTGGCGTCACACATTTTGACAACATTCACGGTAAACCGGACCAAATTCCCTGGGAGGGAGATTTATGTGGTCAAGCTCCGCCTAGACAGTGTCACCCCAGATCTCCAAATCCCACCAGGCACCACAAATAACAAGTACGACGAAACTTCTGCAGGAAAATCGCTCAACTAGTAAAAGTACAGGAAATCAGCGTTCATGCGTACTGGATATCTTCTGTGAAGTGGAACCAATTAAGATAAACTTATGGTTTATAATTAATAAGTTTATACCGAATTTAGAATTTTTTAAATTAAATTAAATTATATATTTTATTCTTCCCTCCCCTCTCCCAAGGAAGAAGGAGTGAGCACGTCAAACTTATTTCACGACTATGATTACATGATAAACAGTACTTCGTGCTTCATGAAGCGTTACTTCAAACTATCAAAATAAGGCCCTATGAATTGAAAATCCGACTTAAGCACGATTGAAAGTACGAATTGACATACGTCCGGTAAGATTAACAGTCACGATGGTCAAGGATTTTGTCCACTAGACCAAAAATGGGGTGGTTGAGTTTAGATACACAGCGAGAGGCGAGGGGTGTTGGTTAGTACTGACGCCTCCCGCTTCTACACCTATTATAACACGACTGACTCATCGCTTAGGAGTACTGATTCCATCTCTACAGACGTGAGCAACACCTGGAAGGCACGCATCCTGGGGGCACGCCGAAGCCCCCTCCCCACGCCAACCCTTTTTCGCCGTTCGATGCTGACAAGTTGCCCAGACCTCGGGCACGGCCGAGCAGACACGAAGCATGAAGCCAGAACCGCTGACGAGATAATTCTGATGCCATCCATGGCTGGAGGACACCACGCCTCCCCCACTCTCCACGCCGGCAGCCTACAAACTACCCCTATATAAGTCTGGCTGCAGTCGAGCTAAGGAGTCATTCTTTCGCATCTCTTGCATCACCCACAGCATTCTTAGTGCTTGGGAGCTCTAGAGAAGTTCGAAGCCTACAAGTACGCCTTCGTGGCAACACACTACGTACGTCGACGACCAGTCAACCCAGCGACATACAAACACGAACTTTCTTCTTTTAACTTCACTTGTCTCCTCTAGACACCTTTAATTAATAGATTAATTGTAACTATTATTTTCGTCTAGAATCAGCTTTTCCCCTTTATTTTGAACCAAGTCACCTACACCTGGAACAACGCAGTCACCTTCAGCTATCCTCGACTTGGTAGGAGGTAACACAGTTCACGTCTATTGAACTCTCAATAAACACACAATGCTTTCTAGTTTGCTATTTTTATTTCCAGGGTATACATCTGTATTCACAGTTGGAGGAAAATTATGCTGTGCACTGCCAACGAAATACGGGGAACTTATTAAACCGAATTAAGATATACACATTAGACAGCTACCTGTTTCTTTCCATCAAACACACAGCACTATTAGAGCTCATGAGGAAAAAACAGCAATGCCCCAACCACTAGTAACACCTTCACACCAGGAGAAACGACACACACTGGTTGCTTTGCACCACTCGCACTATTAGTGTGCAATGACGGTGACCTGCAGTGCTGCCGGGTAATCTGCGTGGAAGTACAACCAGTAGAGGCATGGCACGACTCCGGTTCAACGTCCCTGATCAGTCCGCCTACAGTGGGGGATCAGTGGGGACTCATATCCAGCCGGCCGACAAGTCACTATTTGAGAACACTGTTAGTATTTCCATTTCAGCACACTGCGTGATTTATAGAACTGTTACCCTAAGCAGTCGTGCTTGCACCGGTAATATTAATTGAGTTTCCACCATGTGTCCGTACCAGCTATGAGTATCACCCTGTTGTCTATGGCTTCTTAACCGGAGTGGAAGTTCACCTAGGTTGGGACAACTTGGTCTTCTGGACGAGAGAAGAACAACTTTGGAACATTCATGCAGCCAGATGAAACTTACCTCAACTACCTAACTAGAGGTGAGAGTGTATCAGAACTAGCCAACACTCCTCGCCTCATCCCCGCTACCACGTCGCTTTTGGTCTAGCAAGTAAAACCTGTAACTACTGTGTCCAGTCTGTCTAATTGGACATGCGTCAAGAGATTTTCTGGCGTCCAACATGGGACACGAGACGAATAGCTGTGCGCAGTGAAAGGCACGAATAGACCAACTATACCCAAAGAGTGAAGGGTCAATACAATTAAACATGCGGAGTTCAGGGAGTCTTTGAAACACCCAGTTGTGCCCTTGACCACGATCATTTCAGACCCTGAGGCCAACACCGTTACCGGCGAACACCCTGACAATGACAACAACCTATCTAATGTACCGTGTAGCCATGCCGAATGCACAGGCAATGGCACACCAAGAGTCGAGTGTACCTACTGAACAAAACTCTTACATTATGCCTGTATAGACTGGCCCGAACATACCAGGGTTACTGACAGGTTAAGAGTACCACTGTACAGCATGCCGACAGCAGCCCACGAGCTTCTGTAATGAGGTAACATGCCCTGGGCAGGGCATAAACTCAATCAGGTTCACCACGTGTAGTGAGCCCTACCACCATCTGTGTATAGGGTGGCCCGACGAACGCGTCTCCATGCTTGGAATGGCCTACCAGTACGAAATATGTCGGAGGAAACACATCTCTTTCTCCGCCGATCCAGGCCTTCCCGAATATACATCCAACAGGAACGGCACCTGGCCATCCAGCTATGGGTAGACATAATGACATACAAATAACGGACTTTGCAGGCCGCCCGCACGAAGACCCCGTCGTATTCACTCAGAAGTACGAGAAGGAATTTGAGGAAACAAATCTGTTGCCAAACAATGGGTTGACTGGGCTCAACTACATTTAAAGGACATCGCCCTCACCTGGTGGGAGTGTTACGTGGGTTCTTAACCGATTGGAAACAGTTCCTCGACCACATAGCAACAGAATTTACGGACGAGGAAGTGTTGGCTAGGCTAACCACCCAGTTCTATAGCGTAACCAACGTACTCTACGAGGAAGCAGCAATCTTCATAGAAAGATAGGAGCAAATGTTCCGACAAGTAATTCCAGGTATCAATGAGGATACCGCAGTTCGCTCAATTGGGCTCATGTTACTGCGAAGTCTCCGCAATGTACTCTTGACAATGAACCCTACGACTGTGGATGATTTGGTCAACCGAGCTTGAGAAGTTGAGCAGAATTTCGCCCCTCGGACGAGCCTCGAGAAACCTGTCTCCCCTAAGGCCCCTCGGCATGCAAACACCATCCGTGGTGCCTCCTAAAGGCATAACAACCACACATGGCCTTTGTAACCAAGTGCTGGTTCTGCCCGGAGAATCATTGGAAAAAAAGACTGCCCGCGGAAACCAGAGGGAGCTGCAGATACCAACTCGTGCCCGAGTTGGGTGACACGGTCCCGTTTCACCTGCCTTTCCAGTGTAGATTGAGGAAGGGTACTCAACTGTCCGGCAGCAAGGAGTGCTGCGTGTCGTTCCCTACATTTTTGGCCATGCCTATGGTTGGAAGGCAGCAAATCTCTGCTCACAGTATACTGAATATACCCCGACGTGAACAAACTACACACAATTTACAGTGTAATTCCAGTTTTAGCTTGCTGACCAGGCTCTGTAAAGTCTCCACTGATCCCCCATGCTATGTGAGCTGATCAGAGATGGGGAGCTGTTTGGGTCACCAATGCTGCCACTGGATGTGAGTCCACACAGGAATGAGCGGCAGGTCTCAAGCTACGATATATTTCGGTACTGGTAGCAATGCTGTGGGATAAGGCAATAACTCGAGACTGTCGCCCCTCTCTGGGTGAAGGTGACACTAGTGGTTGTGTATCCTCTATTCTTCTCCACTGGCACTGGAAGCAATTCTGTGATAGTTGGAAAGTAACAGATAGCCTTATAATGGGTGTGTGAAAATATGACCCCTTAAGGGCACCCGTGGCTGAAGTTAATTGGGTTATAAATTCCCTGGTTCTTGCCAAGGGTATAGGTAGCAACCTGTATCTAACAGGCAAACAGACATATACTCTATGAAATGAAAGCCGAAAGGTATAAAACAAAAGTATGTTTATTGAAGTCTCAAAATGCGAAGCGTGCTACCTCCTACCACGAAATTGAGTGCTGAAGGTTACTACGCTGGCCAGGTGTAGGCGACCTGGTTCTAATGGAGAACGGGAAAGAATTAGCTAGACGAGAAAATATATAATACTTTTAACTGTTTTAATAAAGATGTCTTGAGGAGACACAGTGAATTTAAAATGTGTTTACTGGTTGTCGGGTTAACTGGACGTCGACAGTGAAGTAACATAGGGGGCATACTCAGCGCTTTGAAGATCTCTGGAGGTCCCGGCACTGGAAGAAATGCTGTGGGATGTTGCGAGAGATGGCACAAGAATGACTGCTCGTCCCCGGCAGTCATGACTGATATAGTGGAAGCTTGTAGGATGCCGGCGCTGGCTGCACGGAGGGTGTGACATCCGTCTGCCCTTGTAAGCGTGTGAATACTCGGGTCAGTCTCTCTGCTTAGTACCTCGTCGGTAGCGCTCTGCCTTGCCTGAGGTCTGGGCAGCCTGTAGGGTCTCAGCACGAGAAGGGGGGGGGGGGGGGGGGGGGGTCATGCCAGCCAAGTTGCGTATCCTCCAGGTGAAGAGAATTCGCTCACAAGCTCCTGTTGCTTGTAGGGCAGATGTGTCGCTCACGTCTGCAGCGGTGGAAGTAGGTGCATTGGCGATAAGTCGTAATCATAATAGATTAGTTGTATAAGCAGCACGAGCAGTATTCTTATTATAAGTATGTACTGCTCATATGCTCACTATGAATTCCACTCGTAGACTGATTATTAATTTCTAACACATCCCAGTGCAAAGCTGCCAAAGTAATAACTTAATACTACAAATATGAAATATTGATGACAATATTCACATGGCCATTTACTTTAATTCACCACATCACATACATCACAGCTCCTCCTTTACTAAAAAGTCCTATTATGCAAACAACAAATTTACTTACAGCAGTAGCAACCAGGATGGGTGTATTCCCTGAGCGGAAGCGACGCAAGGCATCCTCCCTCTCACGCTGTGTGCGATCACCATGGATTGATGTTACAGGATACCCTTCATTATGCAAGAATTCTTCTAGGGAGTCTGCTCCTTTTTTAGTCTCCACAAACACCAATGTAAGAGATTCGTCAGCTGCATAAAACCAAATAACATATTTCATTAACTAGAATTCTATTGTTCATTACGCCCATGCAAAATATTAACACCTGGGCTATCACTATCTGATTGAAAAATTTACTGCTTGGAAATAATTAGTGACAAGCGTACTCCTGTATTTTATCAGTTTCAATTCCAAACATGTTTCTGTTACAGTATTTATCGATTCTCAACCCAACTCCAGATTATACTTTCAAAATATGATACTAGGAAATCAATATTCTCAGCTTGAATAGCCACAAAGATGCTGTTGAACATTTTACATGGATAAGAAATATTGGACGTTAAAAAATTTGCGAGGTACAGATGGAGGGGAAGGGAAAATTAGGATTATTTTCTGCATCTGATAGAGGTGGTGTAAATCAATAGTTAGAGTCCTCAAGAGCTTAAAAACCGCAGACATGAAAACACATTACATTCAAAATTAGCATAAAACCAAAACCGTGAATGTTCTAGAATGCAGTGCAGGAGAGGTTTATTTTACAGATTGCTAGAAAGTAAAAAATTTATCGACGAAATATTCAAAAGATAGGTGTGTCTTGAAAAAAATTATTCACAGAGCTGTAGATATGACACACGTCAACATCAAAATTAACGTAAAAAAAGTAGCAAATCTGCCCACGATGACACACCTGACTGACAAGACAGTGCTTTAGAGTTTGATAGGAAATAACGATTTATTCATTCATGAAACAATATTTTGAAATGAAAGCATGTTCCAGTTAAAATTGTTCATCAAACTCCTGATATAAAAACCCTTTAGTCAAAACAAGAATACAGTATTACATTCATAGTAAAACTTAAATAGCGTAGTTACGTATCTTTCCACCTCAGATGTTCTGTCAATGAAGAAAACAAATATAGTACAATGGATTCTCAAACATTTGTTCCCGTTACGCACGTTTTACTGTATTCCTCGTTTATTTATTTTGGTCCCACTATATAAACAATGCTAATTAATAACCGCTATCACCGATTGCAGATTGTTTGTTTTTTTGTAACGAACGTTTAAAGCAGATGGTACTTTCGCCACAGATTGTGCACTTCAATATTTTGAACACTGCACAAATGCAAAACGATGCAGATAATCAATAACTGCTGATATTGATAGTATTGTTTACCTCTCGCAACAGTTTTCCATGTTCTATTTCCTACACTTGTATTTCTTCTTCAATGTTTACTGCACTCGTAGGTTGGTGACAATGACAAAGCACCTCACATTCTTCTTCTTATGCGTTAACAGTAACCTTGGGATGGCAACAATGACGAGAATAAATTGCACACTCTCCTACTGTTTTGTTAGTTCTATGATGTTATTCTCGTAAACAGAATTAGCAAATATGTAGCAATATTTTGACAGACATTATTATTGAAAACCATTTGTTGCCGGTTTGTTTACTATTGGATAGGTTTAGAATGTGTTCAACAAGTACATAATGGTTGGCGAAAATTGTCGTCGGTAAATAAATTGTGGCAAAATTCATTGCTGGATTGAACATAGCTTGGCCGACAAAGGAAGTCAGAACACTGGAAGAGAAAATAAAAAAACTCATTTAAAAAGGCATAAATGCACTTTGTATATGCAGAAATAACACGTGATTCCTAAACCCACATTTTTTTTTTTTTTTTTTAACTGAAACAACTGCCATTATAAACAAGGGCAAATCCGCTTATATCACATTTTCCCCACTGGTTCTAATTTATGGTATTGGAATCGCGGTGCAATTGAACGGTTTTGTAGTTTGAATCGAGATTCAGAATAGACAAAAATTGATATTCTGACATCCCTAAAATTAAATAGAAGTTTTTTAAACTATTTTACGCTATGAAAAGTAAAAGTTATTGCGTATGCTCCAAAAGGCATAACAACACTTGTTTGCAATATTTCAAGATGTAGATTTATTTATTTAAGAAGACCAGCTGACGTAGCTTCTCAGAATTCAAGGAACTCTTTTCTTGGATGATATCAAGGCAACTGAATTAAAAAGTCTCACAGATGCCACAGACCCCGCTTGTGAGGACAGACATTTATGTGCTGCTTTGCGCAAAATAGTATATAGTGATGGCTTCCAGTATTGTAAAGAGATGGAATTTATAGGAATAGGTGACTCTGCAAGATACATTTCAACTTCAGCCTCTGGACACCTGTAAGCAGATGGTATGCTTGTTTTATTAATAATATTAAGAGTATGTTCAAAGCATCCCTTTCAATCTTTTGGAGTCACATTCCTGATATGTAGGTATGCCACACAAAGTATTTCCCGGTGGTGTATATTGGTATTGTCTAATCTCATCAATTAAGTGTTGGGTTGCAGAAGCACATGCGTTAGATTCCGCAAATACTTTAATTAAATAACATGGGTGCAAAAAAAAAAATTAAAAAATTCCAGAAACCCCTGCTAAACATTTTCAGCTTCATTTTTTCCTTCCTCCTTTTAGCAGTGACCGACTCTTTTGTAGTGCTAGAATGTTACACTACCGTAATCATCGAACGATCGGAACCACCATCGGTGGGGGGGGGGGGGGGGGGTGGTGAAACAACCCAAGCGTCTACCCCTCGACCTAGTACAACTTCTGAGCTAGAGATTAAGGCCGTTCCAGCTTCCATGAAGTCAATCTCTGACTATGAGAAAGGGGTACTACCCACCACTGGACCACCGGAAGGTGAACATCCCACGTACCCAGCACCCGCTACCGTACTGGAAGAAACGCCCAAAAGAGGTGTCAAGGTTTTTCCAGCTTCTAAAAACCTGACCACTGTTCCTGACGGCGAAGTATCAAGAATGCAGGGGGCATCTAGTACTGTTGACAGCAACACTCTGTCCCAACCTCCTGCTAAGCAGGAAACTACAACTGTCGGTGCCATTGAGGATGAGAGGCCTGTTCTGCCATCCACTCAGTTGGCCACCAATGAACAAATTACTGAGACAGTTGATGCCTGCCAATACCCCTAATCTGGTACAACAGCCACAGTCAAGGTTGAGTAACTCCCTCACACTGCCTCGACGAAGGACGTGGAGATCGAGACCATAGATGCCTCTAACTAACCGGACATTCGACGAGATGGACCTTCAGCAGCCAAGGTGCAAAGCGGTCATCCGCAAGTCCCTTGCACTGCCAGTACTAGTTGCCGGCACTGGTTGGAGTTAGGTAGCATTCCATTAGCCACTGTCGACTTACACGTTAGCCAGGACTTGGTGTCAGTTGTTAGCGCTACTGAGGGGTATTGAGTGCGTTCTACTTCTATGCCACTCAACGCCAGGCACGAGGCTCAGAGAAAGGAAAAGAAGGCCTCGCTGCCACGGCCGGGTGTAGTCCACAAAGGCAGGGCCTCCAGTCCCAGGCAAATACCCCTGCCAGAACCTTAGCTAGGCGCTCTCCGGTCAGCGATACAACCTGAGGTGACTATCCTGCCTCGGTGGGGTGTGTAACTAGCGATTGAGGCTCTACCATTCAATATACCAGGGTATATAGAGTAGGTGGCTGTTGAAAGATGAGATTGTGTGTATGGCGACGAGCAGGCTGCTGAAGGGGGTCTGTCGTCCTACTCTATGTACGTAGTGATAAGTCGGGACCCTTGCTTGCCCCTTCCGAAGTCTATACTTAGTGAGACAGGTATTACTGCTAGGACAAAGTACTCTAGGATATGGTAATGAACTAGCATTTATTGAGACAGTAAATACTGGGCGACTCGTATGTAAACCAAGCAGAGCATATACGGAAGTAAAGCTACGCAAGTTAACGGGTGGAGGTGACCCGCTCCTAAGACTACTTAAGATGCAAGGGATAAAAGGAACTAAAACTAAGCACCTAACCTATTGGGTCATCTAGAAGAGACACCCAGTTTACGGGAGCCACTACTAGCTAGTAGTACTGGTTGTCGACCCAGGAGGATAGGCAACGGATGAGTTAAATAATTGGTCGATGTCTTCAGCAGGGGAAGGCTTCTGGTAGTTGGCGAATACCAGAAAGTGTTGAAGATATCGGCTGCGGACTGCCTTATTTGTGGCTCAATGACAGGTGTAAGCCGGGTCGGTGTGGGAGAACTACACTCGTGTGCTCGGCCATCTTCGACTCTTTCTGTGATCCTTCAGTGATGTGTAGGCCGAAACCAAACTCCCCACCACCCTAATGTCATTAGGCATTCTGTCACACCACAAAACCAGAGTTGCCATGTATTTACGGCCCCATACCCCCTTGTAATAACACCCAGATGTCACCAGTCGATAAGTCCGCCATCCCTGTTTCCATGGCAGAGGCTAGCAAGCCATGTTTACGGAAAAAGGTAGGGAGGGGGGAGAAAGGACGATGAGGCCCATTTTCTTGTGATAAGGGTAGTGTGACTTTGTAGAACTGCAAAAACTGCTGATTTTTTTATTATGGCTTTTTGCACCCAAGTTATTTAATTAAAGTATTTTCCAAACATATCACAATCACCACACATTAATGTAAAAAATTATAATTTGTTTCATACTTACTAATAGGGCGCCACAGTTTTTGGTGCTATTTTATTTAAAACATTTTTTTCCCTGGAACTTGTTGCAAAAATCATGGTGCACACTACACACAAGTGCATGCTATACATGAGTAAATATGGTACTCCTTAGTAGAGAAAGAAAGGCAGGTCAGGAACAGTCCGGAAACCAAGGGGCATTAATGTCCCTCAAAGGTATCATATCTTATAGATATATTGCGAGTCGTTTACTTTTGGTTAGTGAAGGACGAGTCATAGACGAGTTTGGTATATTGGTATAAGCGGCACGCGTCAATTCTTAGAGCCAATATTGATGCTTTTCCCTTGAGTATAGACCCATTGATTGGCAAGCCTGTGAAGCGCTGCTGACTGAACCATTCGAACAATGCTGCCTCTAAATTTTATATATATATATATATATATATATATATATGCTGTGCAGTTCTAGTTTTTTTATTCCTAATGGTGTATTCTGTTGAAGAACAACATGCTTGATCTCCTTGTTTTAATAGTAAAGACTGTTGATGGTGGAAGGTTAAATTTTCTGCCAATTTCACTTTTACTGAAATTACCATCCTCGCTAACGCTTATGATTTTGTATTTGGCTGCAATTTCAAGTGTTTCTTTTATTATCACACTCCATAATTTAAATAGAACTAAGGTTACAGGCGGCTACTTCTGGGCTCCAAAATCTGGGTTTGGAAACCCTGTCTTGTACCTCAGTCTCGTCTATTAGCCCATGGAAGACAGGATGCTACTCTCTATGAACACGTGTATGTGACGGAAAACAATATGTAATGATAACGGGAGAGGTCGGTCTCTGACAGTCGGGTTAAAGCAGCCTGGTCCCATTCCATTTGTCTACTCATAGAGTAGGTGGGGCTAATACAAACCGCTGCTTGGCTGCGAGGTGGGCTGTCCTTTGCTCCTCTCTCTTTGAGCCACGCCTTACCATAAACAGCACAGAGGTTGGGACGCCACTGAACAGTACAGGATGTGTACCGTGGACGTGAAACAAGTCCTCCCAAACGGATGCAGCTGAAGATGATGCCTCAGCACCACCTGCTAAACCCAAGAGAGTGATGTCCTCTCTTGCCGCCAAAGCAGAAGCAGTGCCAGGCCAGTACAAAGAATCGCCATGGAGGCCCTCATCACGTTTCATGTGGCCTTACCTTGTGCATGCAGCCCTACGGCAGAGGGGAAGACAGACGAAGACAAAGTAACCGTCAACAATTGAAGTGCTCAGTATATTGAAACATCAACGAGGTAACATTTAATAAGCTACCAAAACAGGGACATGCAGAACACTTTACAGATTTTAAATATCAGAGTTAATTATATAGTCACCAGTTAACGACAGTGCGATTAGCGTCCACACACAAAATAGTGCTATTTAATATCAGAGCAACCAGTGATAAGCTTGTAAATAAAACGTACACAGCAGTTAACCTTATACATAACCAGGACCTTAGAGACCTGTACCAATGCTCATCGTGGTTGACAGGGTGCCTAGTTACATCGAGCCATGGAAACCCGATGGAGAACTATATCAAGGTGCCAGGGTATGGTCGTATACGACTTCTGGTGGCCTTACGAATCTGTCCGTGTATATCCTCCGCCAAGTAAACATTGTCTCGCTTGCCTACTATACGGTATGGCCCATTCCAATTGTCAGCGAGACCAGCGCTGAATTGGTTGGTGGCTTTGCCGAGTGGGTGAATTCGCAGGAAGATGGCTTCCCCCAAGTTGAATTCTCTTACCTCTGTCTTCGATTGGGAATATTTCTCTACAATAAAAGTAACCGGAGCTCTCTGGGCATGTGTAATACATGCTAGTGCTGCTAGCCGGATGTCCTCAGTGTGCTCACTTTCCTACTGCCACAGCCAGCTCATACTGGTGTAAACGGCCTTGTTCCTATGGCGTCAAGGAGCAAACAATATAGTGAGGATGTGCTTATCCCAATGTCTGTGGTTATTACCCACACTGATACAGATGCACTTCTTGATCTGTTAGTTCGTTCAGTGGGGTTGGCTTGTGGATGGGATGGAGGGGTAGTCCTGATTTCTACTCCCCACTTTTGACAGGCAGATTGCAATTGTCTCTCAGTATGGATTTCGAATAGCCCCATTGTGCAAAAATTTTGCTTCCATTTTCCGCACAATTGGGATGGTTTCTTGGCTGGGTAGAGGAAATGCCTCAAGCCACCTGGAAAATTGATCGTTCACTACGAGTAGGTAGCTATTTCCTTTTGTGCTATGTGGATACAGTCCGATCAGTTTGACGGCGATGTGGGTCCAGGCCGCTTTGGGTCTACGTTGTTTTGCAGTGGGATAGGGAACCGGGTAGGCTTTGCCACGGCAGCACACGACGCAGTTACTAACATATTGCCGGACTTCGAGGCGTATTCCATCCCAATTGTAACGGGTTTTAATGTCCAATAGGATTTCCTTCGTACCCGGGTGACCAGTTTGGGGATGGTCGTAGTGATGCCTGCATATATCCCCTCGTAATTGCGGTGGAAATCAGATCTTCCACTGCGTATTCGGTTGCCCACTGGTTGTCCACACGTCATCCCGTAGTGCATATCGTTGGGGCTGTTCCTGTAATAGGCGTCTGATATCGAGGTTCTCCTTTTGGCTTATTGTAATTTGTTGATGGGTTATTTGTAACTGAAGGAGCCAGATTTGCTCTTCCAGACTTCTTTCTATCTGAGGAGACATTTTTCCTCCTCTTCCTCATAAAATTTTTCCTTCAACGTCAGGGATAGAAACAGGACGTCTGCCAGGTGGTTTAACTTCCCTGGACAATGTTGAATATTTAAGTCGAACTCAGTAAGGAACATGTCCCTACGGTCTAGCTTGGCCTTTGAATTCGCGGGACTCTTGTAGGCACTGGAGGGCTTTATAGTTGGTTTGCAGAATGAAGTGTTGCCCTTCGAGATAATGCCAATATCTCTTCACTCCCCAAAAAAAAGGCCAAAAACTCCTACTCAATGTGGTAGCGCTGTTCGGTTTAATTTAAGTGGATTGATGCATACGCTATTTCATGGGGTTGTCCTCGGTCTTTCTGGTATAAAATACTGCATTCAGAACGTTTTGACACACGTCTGTTTGCAGTATTAAGGGTTTGATCCTTGCAGCTGATAGAGTTGTTGAGTATTCTTGAAGCTGTTTTTCAAGTCGGACAACGCTCGTTCCGGCGGGCCCCATCGCCAATGGGTGTCTTTCTTGAGTAGTGGGTGTGGTGGTGCCATATATTCCACAATGTTTGAACAAAGTCTCACAGCCAATTCCACAGATCCAGGTACCATCATAGTTGCCGCTTGTGTGAAGGTTTTTTTCCGTCCCTTCAATTGCTCGCATTGAACTGCGTTGCGAGAAGTTTCCCTCTGGCAATGACGAGTCAAAGATAATCAATTGATGTCTTGACGAAGAAGCCATTCGAAAGGTTACAAGTTCCAATATTCATTATTGGCCTCGATGTTTCTCCCAACTATCAGAATATATTATTACAAGATAAGCGAAGCAGAACTCATCGATGTAACCTGTTAGTACTTCCGACGACATTAATTGCTGGAATGTTGCAGAGACGTTTTTCAAGCAGAAAAGCAGGACTCGAAATCGTAGGGTTTAGCCTCCGGATGTTGCGATGGCTGTATATACTTTCGACTGTCCATGTAGACTGCAATCTGCCAGTATCCAGACTCAATGTCAAAGAGTACTGAATATTTTTGTCTTGTCTATATCTCATAGTATATGAGAAGTCTATTCAGGGTTGGAAGGGGGGGGGGGGGGTGGGTGAGCAAATGGGTGGGCGACTACATTTAACGATTTGAAATTTACGCAAAATCCCAATTTCCTATCCTTCTTAGGTACAAGTACCACATGTTACTTATATGGAGAATTTGATGATTCCACGACCCCCTGGTCCTTCATGTCATTGACCTGTTCCATGATGGGGTCATGGCGGCTGGCTGACACTGTACAGACAGTTGCATACTGGTACGTCAGTTGGCCACATTTCATGTTGTATGGACCGTGTTTGTTGTAATAGCCCTCCTTGTCTGAAGGCGCGGGCGTGGAAATCTAGTATGGCTTTTAACTGGCAGAACGATTTTTCTTCGAGTTCATGATTAATGCTCATTGGATCAATGGGCATTGGCGAGATGTCGCCTGGGTTTTGATCCCAGTTTACAGTTATACGATTGGTTTCCCCCAAGTACGCTCTACGTTGTCCGTGATTGAGAATACATTGATAGCGGATAAGCCATGGACATCCTAGTATTACGAATTGCGACAAGGGTTGGTGAAACAATAATTCTGTTGGGGTATCAATATTTTGAATTTTTATGTTCCATTCCTACCACTTTTTTTTTGTGGTCGTAGTTTGGCGAGCTGGTTCGCTGGTAACAAATTTCTTCTAATGAAATTCCCAGTAGCTGCAGAGTCAAGTAAGGCTAGTACTCTGCCGTTGTTCACATCCACTTCTATGTGTGGGGCTACGGGAACCGGTGCTTCCTCAATAAGTCCCTAGAGGATGGGCCTTTATAAACTGGGGATGATAACCCACTTCGTAACATGACGACGTTTCCAGCTTGGTTTCGAGAGTTGGTTTTCCAGCTTGGTTTCGAGAGTTGGTTTTCCAGCTGGTCAATGTGGCTTATTTGCTGGCGTGTTGCCAATGCAGTTTGGCAATTGGGCACAAAGGACATGCGAGAGATTGTAGTTGGTATGCCTTTAAGAGGTGCAGCAGCAATGAATTATTACATTAACAGTGAATAATATTACCAACTAAACGTAATTCTTCAAAAGGTCGTAATATTTCTGCAAATATCACTGGAATGCTAAGAATACGTTAATAATAAAATAATAAATTATGCAATAACGGTCTTCAAAAGACTTAGTTGTGCAATATATAAACATATCACAACATTTACTTGCTTTTTAAAAAAAGCCTAGTGTATTTTATGTACAATTATTTATTTTAAAAATCGTTTTATTTATGCATTCGCACGTTTTTAAAGTACAAACAAACATGGCACAAATTTTGCCATTTTCTATTCCTGCTAACATCCACTAGATACAAATAATACGAAATACCAAATACATCACCATTTTTGTATACAAAATCGGGCAACCTGATCATTTCGTCAACAAAGTCTGCCAATTCGGTGACAGCCTCAAATTATTATATAACCTGACAAGTTTTAACCTAAAGAAAACGTGACAAACATGTAGTTAGTACCAATCCGAACATTAAACACGCTTGAGACGTAAATATTTTTGGCGAAGTTAGTTTCCTATACAATAAACATGTTATTTTTACACTGCATAAAAGATCTGCAAAAATAGTCTTCTACGCCACGTACATTTCAAATATTTTAATAACCATTTCAAAATAAGTTACTTACAATATACACTGACTTACTGTTTGTAATTTCTATTTGCAACTCCTGAATACACGTTCTATTACAATTCTTACTACACGTTTCACTGCCATAGATACAAATAAATTAGCTGAATCATACAATAAATACCACATTTCAACGGCTTTCCGAAACTAGTCATTTCACTGAAGAACGAAAACATGACAATCTTAAAAAAGGCAGACCAAGCCATTATCGTGTCGAAAAAATTAAATTTCACTCATCGAACAAATGTATCGATACACACATCACTATACTAGATTCTTTCTATTAGTCCCAATATTGCAGTATTGAAGAATTGATTGTCCCGTTTTAAGTAAATATTTACTCTAAATTTATCCAGTATCAGAATTCGGAAAAAAAAATCAAGGCATTTCCATAAAACCGTAAAAAAAGTTATGATTTCCGTACATTTTACGGAAAAAACCATAAATGTGGGCAAGTATGAGACAGGTATACCAAAGCGAGCCAGAGTCCCAACCAGACATATCTTAATTCCAGCAGTGGTTAACTTTGTACCCAGTCGCCAACCAACCAAACCAGTACGAGTAGCAAGTCAAAAAACTAACCCAAAAGCGTAACTGTATTTATAATCTGAGTGGGCCTGACCTAGTGGACATAAATCACACTAACTGTGTGTGTAGTTCCCTAGGGCAAACATGCGTAAATATAGTGCCGTAATTTTTATTTCTAAAGTCCCTGTACTAACTATTGATAGACCTGAAAAAATAGGTTTTTTTTTTTAATGTGTGTTACTTGAGGAGGGGGGTTGTTATTTTTGTCAAAAATAGCTGTTATTTTCTTGCTACAAAAATGCAGATTTCTGCATGAGAACTGCTCCAATTTATCATGAGCTTTTTTCAAAGACATACCTAATTTGAGGAATTTCCCTTTATTCATAAAACCTGAACTTAGCAATATTATTCCTATTGATAAGCAGCATTTTTTTTAGCAAATGCTATTTCCTGGGAAATATTCCCAACTCCCAGAAAAATATAAATATACAGTCACGTGTTCAAGACAAAACCACTAGTTTCCCTTAACACACAACATTAAAAACAAACAGTCGCAATGCACTGGCAAGGGCATACTGATTCATGAAAAAAATGATGTAAATTTATACAAGACTATAAAAGCACTGTTAAAAAAATAATAAGAGTGCTTTGTATGAACAGAAAAATTAATTTATAGACTTCTACCTATGCGTTTTTGAACTATCTATACTTTCAAAAACAGATTTTTCCGTTAGGCCTGCCGTTTCTTCAAAACGTGTAATTCTTTACAGCATATATTTACAGAGAATGTGTCTGATAAAAATACAATTAACTGGATGAATACAAGTTTAAAATAGGTGATAAATTGATTTACAATTAAATTCTATATAAGTAAATGCATATAAACACATTTTTAACGCTGCACCGCTCGCTTTATAAAAAATAAAGAATTATTGGTTAAAACGTGGCGATACTACACATGTAAACAAGCGAGTTAGTTATAGTGAATTCCATAGATAACATGGTGCTTGGTGGATGTGAACACTACAACGGCGTGATTTCCTAATGAACACTTTTACACGGCTGTGCTCACTTGCGCTGATGTTATCTATGGTTGTGGTAAAATAAAAATGTTTCCGTTTATGGTGATAATCAAAGAAATCTACTGGCCAACTTTTGCATGCACTCGTATTCGAATATGCAAAAACACATTAAATACATCTTTAACCAGCAACTATGTGACATAAAATAATAATCCACAAAAATACTAAAGTTTTCGTGTTTTATGCAAAAGTTTGCGTTATTTTTCGATTTATCGCATTTGCTAATTATTCAGGTCTATCTATCGAATAGCAATAGTGCGACGTATAATTTTAAACATTGCAAATTGATACAAATTTTCTGTTACAAATATTATGTGCGAGAATTTATTTCATTTTTACGGACGTGTTCGTTAGTTGGGAGTGTTTTCATAACGTGCCTAAAATCGTAATATAAAAAAGTTTTACGAAACAAAACCCCATAGTATTCTATAGGCGCATGCTGGGAGCAAAACAGTTGTTCTTGCTAACAAAATGTTTGCTAATGTGAATAACAATAAACATAAAGATATAGTAATTCTTTCAGGCTTCATTTCCTATAAACAACAAAGCTACATTTTTTTAAACCATTTTTCGTGATTTAGTTCAGAATTCTAAACTTTTCGCGAGTACAATCGCTTATGGCATTTTCATATGAAATTCGCATGAATTTTCGTAAATTTCACAATCGCAAAAATTCCTATCCCTAGTAAAAGCACAAATTCTCGTATTAACTAATTTTCTTTTTAAATTTTCATGATTTTACTTTTATGCATGAAAAAGTGATACTGTATACCGCAATATTAATTTTACATTTGGCAGGATGATACAAAATAAGAAAAGGATGTGGTGTTGATGCTACGTACAACCCTGTGTCTGAGCGTTGAGGAGGTCAAGCAGGAAGGAATGCTTGTCGTGCTCCTCCACCCACACAACCTTCTGGGTGATGTTCTCTGACGTAGAGCCCACCCGTCCCACCGCCAAGAAGATGTAGTTGTCCAGGAAATCCCGCGCCAGCATCTGCAACATCAGGGCAACCAGTCAATCCTGTTACAACTTGGGTTGTGTGAATGTGACCAATTGTTTCACAAAATGAGGATAACAAATATGTGCTTGAAATCATAAAACTGAAAAGAAAATGAAAAATAGTTTCATAAGCACTCAGCCAAATAAATGTGTTGAAGTTTTATTAGGTTTTTCACTCATTATTATCAACCACTAGCATAATAATTACATTCAATCTGAAATATGAAATCTAGCTTTCCGGAGAACAAATATCATTAAAAATATTTATGTCCGAATGCGTTAAGTATTAGAATTACCATACAAACACCATATTTAGCACCTTTTATTTCGGTGAGGTTAAAACTTGACAGGTTAAATAATAATTTGAACGTTTCTTTCAAACGAGCAAATTTTGACTCGTCCATTAAAACAGTTATTTCCGAAAGTCGTCTATTGATTACTTAGGAGAAATTTCAATATAAGCGATCGAAGAGGCAGAAGAACCCACCAACAAAAAACAACTACGATAGTACATGGATTTGTGCAACTGGCTAAGAGACTTCGTACCAAACAACTCACACCACATGGCATACTTCAACCGCTCCTCGAGAAAGAGACCCGTTGACGATAGGGACCAGATCAACAACAGGCGTTCCAAAATCTGAAGAACAGCTTCAGTAACAAACAACAATTCCATCAACCTCAAGGAGATCAACCTGTGATTCTACAATACAACGCATGTCAGAAAGGACTAAGAGCCGTACTATACCAGCAAGACACAGACGGCCATCCACATGTGATAGCGTATGCCTCGACCAGGTTGAACGAAACCAAGCAGCGTTATCACATTAATGAACAGGAGTGTGACAGTTATCTAGGGAGTAAGGAAATATTGATTATACCTCGAAGAGCAACACTTCATCCTGCGTACCAACTCAATAGACCTCCAGTGGCTACACAAGTCAAGGAATACCAAGATCAAACTCAGACAGTGGGATATGATCCATACCGAATTCGACTTTGAGGTACATTGCCCAGGCAAGGCAAACGACCTGCCAGACGCCCTGTCCCGCTTCCCCACACTGAAGGACGAGAAAGCTGAAAATGAACAAGGAGAAAAGGTTTCCCCTCCCCCTCAGGTAGAACGAAGACCAGAAGAACAAATCATCCTCCTACAGCTACAAATAACAAGTCACCAAATCACGATGAGCCAGCAGGAGGACCCTGACATTCGCAGCCTTCTACAAGAGCAACCACAAAGATTCGAGTTATGATGATGATGATGATGTGTGGACACGTAGCGGACAACCCACCTCCTGGTGGAAAATATGGGTCCCGCAACAACTACGCGCAGGTATATGACAACACCACCACTATCATCCTCAAGCTGGACACCCATGTACAAGTGAAACCCTGCTGGACATCACAATCTGTTACAGCTGGGATGGAATAAGCCACGACGTCCGACAGTACATAAGCAATTGCGTCACTTTCTGCGGTGGCTAAGCGTACCCAGTTCCTCCACCTACGGCACGACCAAGGAGACCCAAGGTGGCGTGGTCTCATGTAGCACCTAATCTAATGGGACGGTACCCCCGGATATCGAAGGGGAACCGTTATTTGCTAGTAGTTGCAGACAAATTTTCCAGGTGGTTAGAAGCCTTCCCTCTGCCCAGCCAGGAAACCGCCCAGATTGTACAAAAAATTGGAAAGCCGAGATATTCCGAAAATCACATGACAATATGGTGCTAACATATTATAGGAAAATTAGAAAACATCCTAAAAAAAATGTTGCGTTGTTACACTTTGGCTTTTAAAAAAAGATGTATTATTTGTGGAATATATATTTGCCTAAAAGACCAGTAATAATATCAAACATCTTGTTTGTCTTACTAACCATCGGTTTCATTGATTATAGTTTGCTTAATTTTTATGCCATTACCAATTTTCCTTCGCAATGGATATTGCTAATTATTAGTTATCCAAAAGTTAATTGTACATCACACACTAAAATATATTGCAATAATCACAAGAGCCCCTCCCTCCAGATACTCAAATGCTGGCGTTTGTGGAATAGGATTTAGCATTCTTGCCTGTAGATCTACAGATCGTAAGTTTGAGTCTCAGTGAGAACATTGGTAATGTTAGGTTTAGTTAGTTTTTAGGTCATCTCTCAATAAGCCTGCCAGCAGAAATGCACGTACATTCAAAACTGCTAAGAATAAAAATTACTGAAATTTTGAAATTTCTTTCGATGTCATATTGCACTTACCCAACCAGGATAATGGTTGAATCTTCTGAGCTTTTCAATAACAGTAATTTTACGATAATTCTTACATTTCAAAAATAACTTATGTAAGTCTTGGGTACTTAAAAAAATGCTCCTAATATAGCTGTCAAAATTAGAAGGTTACCTAATGTATGAGTAAAAAAATACAATTTTAAAATTTAATTGAAATGCTTACTTGTAATACGCGAAAACTTTCGTATTATCCATTATATTGTACTGACATATATTTGTAATATAGCGGAATGAAAATTATTACTGTTTTTAGTAGTATGTTCAATTATTTATATTGCTTAGTTATCCAAGATTTAGCGGAATAAAAATAATATTTGTAGGCAGTTGGGTTATTCTCAATATTTGATTTGATGTGCAATGCTTACATATTTTAGAATAAATTTTTTAGGTGACAGCTACTACAAACGAACATTCAAAGTTGTCTAATTTGGTGAAATTCTGCACATTTCGTCAAATTTCCCATGTGCCAAAACAATAAGCCAAAATTTTCCTGTACTGAGGTTTACTCTTAAATGTAACATAAAATTTGTTGTAAATAGTTTGTATTAATTTTTATACTATACAAAATTATGATGAAACAACCAAACCCTTATTATTGCTACTTAATTTGGTGATAAGAAACCTATTTTGGTGATAGTAGTCCCTTATTTAGCTGTGAACTAATTTATACACTACTCTTCAAGTAAAGCAATGAAAAGAAAACCCGTAAAACAATTTTCTAAAAATTTTAAAAACAACACAAAACATAAAAGCATAGAACTGCACATTTCATTACTATGTAACAATGTTTATTGCAATATGATACATTCCTGCAAAGATAGGGAATAAAAAGTATAGAACTATGAATAAAAGTAAAAAAAAAATTTAATACAGTTATGATCGAATTGCTAGTTGCTCATTTATGACATTGTGGCAGGTATTACATCAGCAGTTGAAATAAATTAACATCAATAATTGATATTGATCTTCTAGATATTTAATTGATGTTTAAACTACACAATGAACTATGTACAAACAATTGATACAGTCAGCCTTCAGTTAGGGAAGTTGGCAAGAATAACCTACAATGGAAAGTTACTTATTCAGCTGAAAATCTGGATGTTCCGTATTTGAGAGTATAAAACTCTTCTATCAAGGATTTTAAAAATATCAACTAGGCCACAGTTTAAATGCATTATCCACAAAGAATTAAACACTAACTATTGATGCATGCCACTTCTACACCTATTATAATACGAGTCCGACTCCTCGCCTAGGAGTACAGATTCCATCTCTACAGATGTGAGAAACACATTGCCTTTCCCTACAGGTAACAGGAAATCCTCTGTTTTTCCTTCTCACCTGGAAGGTCCGCATCCCAGCAGACACGCACTCACCACCCCCCCTCCCATCATTCACGCGACTCCAACAAGTTGCCCAGACCTCGGGCATGGCCTAGCTGACCCAAAGAGGCATGAAGTCATACCCCTGACGAGATAATTCTCACGCCACCCAGGGCCAGACGACGTCATGCCTCCCCCGCTACGGCAGCCTACAAGAAAGCAACCACTATATAAGTTCAGCTGCAGCCAAGCTCTGGAGTCATTCTTTCACATCTCTTGCACCACCCACAGCACTCTAGATAATTTTGATGCCTACAAGTACGCATTCGCGGCAACCAACTACGTACACTGACGACCAATCGACCCGGCGACTTACAAACACAAACTTTCTTCTTTTAACTTCAATTGTCTCCTCTAGATACCATTAATTAGTAGTTTAGCTGTACCTCTTATTTTCGTCTAGAATCAGCTTTCCCCCGTTTTTTAGAACCAGTTTTTCCTTTTTACTTAGAACCAGGTCACCTACACCCGGAACCACGCATATATCTTCAGCTGTGCACTGCCAACAGACTACGGGGAAGTTATTAAACCAACTAAGACATACACATTAGGCGGCAACCTGTTTCTTCCCATCAAACACACAACACTATTAGTGCTCATGGGGAAGAAACAGTAATGCCCCAACCACTAGTAACACCTTCACACCAGGAGACACGACACACTCGAGTTGCTTCGCACCACTCAAACTATTAGTGCGCGGTATTGACCTGCAATGCTGCCGGGTATTCTGGGTGGACGCACAACCATTAGACGCTTGGCGCGACTCGGGCTCAACGTCCCTGATCTGTCCGCCTAAGGTGGGGGATCAGTGGGGACTTATCGAGCTGGCCGACAAGTCACTATTGGAGTACACTGTTAGTATTTCCGTTTCAGTGCACTGCGTGATTTATAGAACTGTTACCCTATGCCTCATGAGAGGAGCGGTACGAGACGTAGAGAGCCACACCTGACTCACCCTGCTACCTGGCCGAGAATAGTATCACCCTATCCTACGCAGGATAGACAGGCGGAACGGGTCCGTGCCGTCGAAATCAGATGTCAAGCAGTCGCACCAGCACAGGTAATCTTAATTGAGTTTCCACCGTGTCTTCGTACCAGGTACACGTATCAACCTGTTGTCTATGGCTTCTCAACTGGAGTGGCAGTTCACCTAGGTTGGGACGTGTTTATCTGGACGAAAGGAGCATGCCTTTGGAACATTCGTGCAGGCATTCACCCCGCTTAACACTAAACTTACCTCAACAACCTAACTAGAGGTGAGAGTGTATCAGAACTAGCCAACACTTCTCATCCCCGCTACCTAAGTCGCTTTTGGTCTAGCGAGTAAAATCTGTAACTAGCGTGTCCAGTCAGTCTAATTGGACACGCTCCAATATTTCAACATAATTATATTACAATGATAAAATTTTTTGACCATTAATATTTCTACCTCCAAAGGCCAGATAAATAAAATACAATTTTAAAAACTTTTAGGTCCATACAATACATATTAAGTTAAGTAACAAATATTAGATCATTTAATGGTTGCACTCCTGTACCATCAGAATAACGAAAATCCAATGGTTTTAAACATTATCTCTTTATCCGTTATTACATTTATATATTTCAGTTTTTTTATATAGGCATAATAAAAAAGTAAGGCTTAAACACAGTATGATAAATAGAAACTTTAAAAAGACAGAAATCTGTTCACATTTATAACGAAATTTCCAGGTAATAAAATATGTCTACTAATAGTTTGTCAATTTTAACTGGCAGACACGCAGTGCCTCTTTCTGCTGCCAAATTAATTAAATGACATACATAACCCACAGCAACTAGTCCCTATTGTTTCTCTATCAAAACAGTCACTGTGCCATTTTTACTGCCAATCATAACTACAGCGTTGTCTGAAGAAAATCCTATCATATGACTTAGAGGAACGTTCAAAGATTCCAATTCACTGAAAAGTAGATTTCCAATATTTCTACCAGTTGCATCACCCTGTAATTCTGGTAGTGAGAGAACAGTTGTCACAATATTTTGTACACCTTTGTCAAAACACGTTACCACAATAGGATATATTTTCGAATCGGTAGCACTTGTTCCATCTGTTGCCACGGAATATGGTATACTCTGTAATTTTAGAATAATGTCTTCTCTCGTTGCCCGAACCATTTCTGCCACGACTGCTGTAGGCTTTGTTCTTCCGCAAGCATATTTTTTTACTATTTCCGAATCAGGAAACATTCTGCGAAACAGTGGTGTTGTATGATCAGATACACTCAGCGGAATGTTGTGATCGACCAAGAACGATGTGAACAAACACTCTGCTTTAATAACGTTATCAACTCCTGACTCGACAGACAAAAAAAACTGTTTATTTTATGGTTAGCTTCAACATTTTTCGTATAGGTTGTATGTTTCCTGGACTTCACGTGGTTTGATATGTCATTTTTATCGCAATGGGAAATATTTCAATCACATCTGCAAATACTACAGAATGCAAACTTGTTGCCCCTTTCAGGCTTAGTAATGAATAAAAATTCTTTGGTATAATCTTCTCGAAAAGACTGCCAATACTGTTTTTTTTTTTTCCTGCACAACTCATTTCGGTATTACAATCTCATGTACCAAAATAAAAAAACAAAATTAACACACACACAGAACCGAATACACTTTTTGTTATTGTCGATTGAAGACTTCCGTAGATGCCGACAATCAAACTACAACACCCTCGCCATTTTAACTAACTGCATCATGGAAACAAAGCCAAACCACAAGACCGAAGGAACCCGACTGTTCGTTCATGTATCTTCGCTGGTCGTACCGCTCAACTGTGAAAAACAAACACAGTCTGCATATGGTGGCATAAAATACGACAAGAAAAATATAATAATTTTAATGGCGATTGAGAGCAAAAATTATTGTTTTGTGGACTAGTAAATTTATGTTTAAATACTGCAAATGGTTTTGAAGGTGGATATGAGCAAACTCGTATATGATTTAAAAAATCACTTTCCTTTAACAGATACTTTGAAAACCGTAGAAAATGTCACATTGGCGTACACTCGTAAAAGACTCCACATTTCCAGACATTTTATGGGCAAATCATACAAGTTGGCAAGTATAAAGACCACTGCCACACATGCAGATACTGTTGGAGATAGCTCTTTGTTGCGTATTGTTGGAGATAGCTCTTTGTTGCACATGTTGCGATCAGTGTTAGTTGATAAGCTATGCTGGTCTGTCTGCAACCATATGTGGTTTGTAGATAAGAACCCTCCAAAGTGGCAAGCTTGTAGAGTTCTGGGTCGCTGACATGGAACATGCATTGGCTTTTAGTCTGTTACATGATAGTTATTAGTAGTGGGAGCAAAGGGATCCTGGACCAGGATCCTTAATAATACCAGAATTCCTGGTATTATTTTTCTGAGTTTTGATTTTGTTTACCTATTATTTAATGGTATATTAGATAAAGAACAGGTACATCTTTCATACCATTGATATGTCCTGTTTGGAAATTTTCATATTTGATGTAGCCAAAATTGAAAGCAATTATTTTTTTTCATGTTTACCTTTACCAAAAATATCCATCTCTTTTTTCTGAAAGTAGGTAGTGTTAAAGTTTTCAATGTACTGCGGATTTTATTTACACAGACGTCAAGAAAATGTCTAGCGATGTGTACACGACGAGTACAAGAAATTTGCCAATAATAATTCAGAAGAACTTTTGGGCAAATATGCCTGTAGCAGCAAGTCATTCAGTGTCCCTGCAACTTGAAATGTCTGGTAGAAGCATTTTAATTTAGCAATGCTAAATGAAATGTTACTTGTATTTCAGATTCATTACTGAGTAGCATCAATATTTGTGTACATATTGGTTAGCTTCATAAGTTGACCTAAAATATTGCATTGAGAAGTTGACAACTTTTGTTTAACTTGTTTATATAATACTGTGTCTATATTCATTTCAAATATCATATATTCAACAAAAACTCTGATGATTAGATAAGTCTGAAAGTTACACAAACATAAGAAATTAACTTCACTTCACAGACGAAAAAGACATTCCTGTAATTGTCTTCATATTTGTGTGTCTTATTTGACGTATAAAACAAAATTTCAAAAGGATACATTAACTGTAGGCACATGTTGATAATCACTATATCTTAATTTATGGTATCGGAATCGAGGTGGAATTGAGTGAAAGGTTTTGGAGTTGGAATCGTGAAAAATTGATATTTTGACATCCCTAGTATCAATTACGAGACATTTAAATGATCCGAAAATGTGCTGTAACTATGAGTTCTCGCAAACAAAAATGCAATTCTCATCAAATAGTGTAATTTTTTCTGTGTTCTGAGATCTGTATAAATAACTTTTCATTATCAGCTCAGTTGGTACAAAAGTAACGCAAAAATGTTTATTAGCTGTTCGTATATATACAGATGGAGCAATATATACATGCACACACTTTATTGTACCTTACACTCATATTTGCGATATAGAGAAAAAATTAGTAATATTCACGCACTACAAGTCTGTTGAAAGTGTAGCTTACTCAGGCCATGAACATTTCTATAATTATAGTTAACAGTTTACAAATATATTACAGTAAAATCTAGTACCTACGAGACTTCATAAAAGTGTGAAAAACTGACTTAAAGAGTACCCTTAACATTAATAATAAAAAAATTGAGTATTAATTTTATGGAAAACGTAGGGTCACTCGGCTGATATAAACATGGCAGGAATTAGAAATATATCTAGATTATGTGCGCTACCACTTATATAATAATAAATAGCTGTGTCTGAATTCATGATCCATAATTAAAACATGATTATAATGTTGAAATATGTATGTATGAAATTTATATTCAGATGTGATAGCGAGGGATGTCATGCAGCAAACAATCGCAAAAAGTAACTACTCTATACCGTATTTACTAGCATTATTCTCGCACCTGTGTTTTTAGTCAAAAAAATTAGAGTGCAAGAATTTGTACTTGCATGTTGTGGCTGAGTGCTAGCTGTTTCCTCTACATCGTCAGTTGAAATAATTACAGGAACAAAATAAAGAAATAAAGGGCAGTCATTAGTATTACTGCAGATTGTTTTTATTTTCCGTGCAGCTAGACGTAGAAAAAGGTGTGTAAACATCTCTAATGGCAATGCAACTGTTTTCAACATGGCGGCTTAGTAGGAAAAAATATATATTTAAGCTACATACATTTCAAAACATCCCGCAAGACCAAAAGATGATAAAAATGTCTGTGTTCATGTAAACAATATTAGCAAATTTAACTCCACACGTAAACCAGCTACTTATAAACTTTTATCGATAACTAAATCTGAGCCGCACGCCATAAAATTTTCGACGAATGTTACACCAATCATCTACTCGTGCTCATATTGATCCAGTGCCTCTGTTCTAACTAAATACTAGTGCCCCTATTATACCAGTCATCTTTTGAAACCTAAATCGCATGCCGCAGAACCTTCTGCATATTTTCAACCAATCATTTCCTCGCGCTCATATTGATTCTGTGTCGCTGTTCTAAATGAATGCCTTTATGAAGGATGCGAGTGCGAGTCGGACAAAGTGTGCAGTGTTGCAATATCTACACCACTCCAGCATTGCCACTTCTCATGTAATTTGGCTTAAACACGCTTTAAGAGCTTAATTATACTAAATGCACAATTTAAGCAATTTAATTCACCACAATTGTTAGAAAAGGCAAATACAATTAATTGAAATGCATTCAAATCCCTCATAAAAACATAAATACAAAATAAATCCACACTCGCTGTAACCAGATAATTTAACCTTAGTAGTATGGTACTATATGACGGTGTATTAAACTGCTTTAAGTACAGAATTCTCGTAATAGACCGTACTCGTAGGTATAGAATTTTGTATTCACAAAACACGCAAAATTAGTGTTTTTAAAATTTGCAACATTTCGAACACATCTTTCAATGGTGTAATCGTTGAAAAGTTTACTTCGCTAAAATCATGTCTGTTAGTCAATACCATAAAATAATTTGTTTGCAAAATTATTCAGTAAAATCAACACTGTGCACGTTTCCTGAAACCAACAAACTTAATCTTGTATAATACACATCAACGATCACAGAATAAATACACAATAGCGACACCGCATCACTACTGATAACAGTGCTGTTTTCTCTTTCCAGTGTTGCAACAATTTTTACTGCTCGTGATACAGAATTTATTGCGCTGTTTGCAAAGAATACCGAAATTATTAACATGAATGCAAACTTCTGGTAAAAGTACTATATTTACCATATGGCATTGTACTGTAAATATATCCAAACTAAAAAATTATGAAAAAATTCAAACCCATTGTCAAGGCTATCAAAAATTTCCATAATATAAACAAACAAGCCTCTGTAACTCATCTGGATGTTAAAATAAGTAATAACAGAAAATCTGCAATACTTGGCAGTTCTGTAATTCAAGTCATGTTTTCCAGCAGTCAGTCAAAACAAAACATCTTTTATAGGAGCATAGGCTATATGATACAATATAGACACATGGAATTGATAATCGATGCTCCAAAAGTCAATTCATTGATTCCAAATATTACACAAGAATCTATAATATAGATGGAATGAAGAATTGACCCGACCCATCCCTATTTTATTTCTAGGGGAAAAAAAAAAGAACAGTGAGGATATGGAGGTTTTAGTTTAACATCTTTCGTGAGATGGCAGTGGCATTTTAAGTAGCATATTGTTCTGACAGAGCAGTGAAAAATTATGCTCGTATGTAAATAACATTCACATCGATGAAACTTAAAAATTTCAACTTCAATTAAAAAACAAAACACTATAAATCCATCGCTGTTAGAATTTGTACATATGCAGCAATACACACACACAAGCATATTATTGTCCGAAGTTAACCTCACACTCGAATTCACAATACTTACAGATAAATAAACAATATTTACACACTACAAATGTAGAAAGTGTAGCTTTTTCAGGCACTGTTTGTAAAATTCGCAACACTTTGAACATTTGTTTTACTATAGAAATCCTTACAAGTTTACTTCACTAAAATCATGTTTGTTTATCACTAGCATTGAATAATTTATTTGCGGAATGGTTCAGTACAATTAACACTACACACGGTTCCTGAAACTACAGTTTTACGAAGCGGTACACATGTGCCGATTAATATTACATTTCACTCAAGAAAACACACTATAGCAGTACTGACAACCAACTATGCTTAAAGAAAGCAAATTTAAATTAATTAACTACAGATAAAATATTCTAACAACACCAACAAGATAATCTTTACATGTTATTACAAATGTGACCAACTTAACATTGCCACCACTTTACAATAAATTACGCTCGTTTATTGACACATCGCATCCACAACGCAACAAAATTAGAAATTATTTCTATTCAGAAAATCAGTCACTCCCAAGATTTCTGTTGCGCTGTCACAAAATATTTGTCTGTGGTTGGGTGAAGCATTACTTCTGTTGTGTTGCGCCAATGTAAATCCAGCATCAAAACTATTCTATAGCGAACGTCTGATGTAAAGAGTATGCTTTATAACAAAAAAATTGCTTTGCAGCGTCAATTGCCCATATACCCAGTGGGAAAAGAAGTCTGTAATAACGAATGCAGTGTGGGCTTATTTTCGTTAAAACGATAGCTTAAGTAGCAGTACTCAATAGTTCCCATAAAAAAAAATTCTAAAAAAAATTACCACGTAAAAAAATTAAGAAAACGTTTTTATTTACGTGCATAAACTTTGTGGTAACGCCTAGTCCGGAAACATGGCAACATCGCTGCCGCCAGCTGACAGTGCGCAGACTTTGAAATGCTGCACAACTTGCCTGTCATGGCACCGTGTTGTGCTGTCCAGTCAAACACCGGCAGTCTGCTGTGACAGTCCACTGCCTACGTCGCATGCTTGCTATTGTGCGGTCGCCACTGTGTATTTGTGTATAGGCTCTTCACTGTAAAGTGAGCAGTTTTTAAGGCCCTTTCTAAAATTTTCCTTTTATACAATTTCTATCTTCCTGCTGCTTTAGAACAGCATTGCAATGTGACCAATAAACACAGTGTACAGTAAAATGTCATTACAACAAAGTCTTATAAAGTCCCAATTTTTGTTCTTTATAATGAAATTTCTTTAAACTGAAATTTCACCATTCTTTGAAAGGACACTCAGTAAGGAGCCAATTTTTGTTATATTTAACAAAATAAAGTGCAGTAAATTATTTACAGTGTATGCAATATGGTTTTATCTGTTTATTATGAGATCAAATTTTAGTAAACTCTCAGAAACTACAATATAGGATTATAATAACTTTTTTTAAAATTGCAAATGTCTACTTCCAAAAATATACTAGCAAATGACCTACCACAAATAAACTAGGTGCAAGACAATCTTAGTTGGAAAAACAAACTAAGGAAAAAAAAGTACAATTAAATAATAAGCCCTGAAACAATTGTAGTAAAACTTACTCATTCACAGGTGTCATCTGTTCAAAGAACCAAGATATTTTTGACTACTTATTCTGTCGTAGATACAGCTAAACCAATCTGTTTGGCCACGTGCAATTTTTTCTTCCCTTTATTTATTTCTTTTAAAATATCTATCTTTTCTTTTAAAGAATACGGATGAATTTTTTCTTCTCATCACTTTGATCACCCATAGTAATAACGCAACCAAATATTAACTGTCCGTGGAATACTGTATTGAAATCAAAGCCGTAAATAATACACTTTCAAAATAAACAAAAAATCACTGGTAAAGGAAAACACCATAGACTGTACAATGCGAGCACAAAATGATCGAAACCATAGCCGCATAAAAGTGCCTGATTTAGTGCCATCTACTGTACGTACAGCAAACTTTGAAAAACTGAAGTAAATTATCGGACACCATGTTGGATTTAAAGTTAAATCGAAGACGGCGTTGGACGAACGCTTTCATTACATGGCAGTGAGCGAAAGCAGTCCGCTAATTCACACAAAATTTTTTTGCCGTGAGTGATGTAAACAAGCATGATAAAATATGTTGGCATCCAAAATAGATTACAGAAATTACTATAACGAGTAAAAGAAAGTAAGTCAACGTTATGACAAAAATACAATGAAATTTTGTGAATGCGTGTTACAGGAAAGAATAAAACGTACAAAAAGCTTTCGTTGTAACGAAAATGCATTTCGTAAATCTGAAACCTTTTAAACTTTTAAATATATATACCATGTAGGGGAACTAAAGATCATTCATTAAGATGAAATTTTCGTTAATCTGAAGTTCGTTGCAACGGTATTTCACTGTACATGTTTCACCACCATCAAAATTCAGTGCGCGAAGCTGCAAATAAGATATATTTAGCAATGGTTAATGGCTGTTGGCAGGGCATTAAAAAGTTCTCACTTTACCATGAACAGCAAGTAGACGCAAACCCGAAAGTTTCAATATCAGTCAAAGCTAATAGTGAAATGCATTGTGAATATAAATTTAACTACGGATCAGTGTTCTTACAACTTCTTTGAATCCCCATCATTGGGAATTGTCTTATTATTTCATGTCAAAATATGGGGGTGCTGCCTGTACATGAAAAAATGGAGGGGGGGGGGGGGGGGGGGGGGGGGGGGGTTGTGTAAAAATGTTTCCTACCACAATGATAAAATGACATCTAAGGTCCCACATTGTCAGGGAATATACCCGAGAGTAAAAGTAAATTATTTATACATGCTACTGAAGAGCTGCTAAGAATTGGGTAATATGATCGCCGACATATTGCGCATTCAAGTCGCCAGGAAACATCCCCTTAAATTGTTACGGGAATCTTTTTTTTTACAATTTTTCCGACTTCGAACACAAGCATTTCTGTAGTGACAGAAAATCCATCATTCCTATTGGTGCACATGTGATGAAACAGGCCATTTTCGCAGTTGAATTGGTAACAAGGTGGTTTCGCGCTCCTGTTCACCACTTCATTGTGAACGCAAGGTGACCAGGGTAACCAGCGTTCACCATTTTTGGTTAACGCGGTCAGGAGCACGTTAATAGAATTAACCCGATGTTGATGGTTGCTGCTCATCGTTTTGAATTCAGAGTTTCTCTCATTGCATTTGCAACTTGCATTACCACATGCTGACCATTTAATGTTCAAAATGGATGAATACTCGGTAGTTCAAAATAAAGATGGTACCTTATTTCGGGACAAAATTAGGAACGAAATTCGGGAAATTTTGTTGAAATGGGTCGGAGGTGAGTGATACAAACGTGGATAACCTTAATCTGTACTCAGTATACGTACTTTTGGTTTAGTTATGATATTTAGAGTCTTAGTGAAGTTTTAATATATGCTTTTTTAATTGTCACTCAAACTGTATTTCTGACATGTAAATGGTATTATTTTCAGATGAGAAGTACATGTTAGTCTCTGCATTCAATTACATTAACATGTCCGTATATACCATGACTATTTCTGACACTATTACAGCGATGGAGCACTTTGAAGTTCCCTCCAACTGAGATACCCTATCTATGTTCACAATAAGCATTTTCGCGATGTGATCATTTCATTAAGAACGCTGATGACCAGGCCATTGGACATGGGACTGGGTGTCAAACTCACTATTGTCTTTCCCTGAGTGCAACTTCTAGTGCGATGTGGTCATCATCAAAACCGTTCTGGATTTGAGCTAAGTCCTGGCATGTAGAAAAAAGAGGCGTGTGTCAGTACTGTCACCTTGCATAGAAGCTGTAAATGCACGGTGTAATCGATTTTCCACTCCTTAGAGATGTCTCTGAAGTGCCAGATGTTCATCAGCCATGTTCACCATAATTCCGCACTATTAAGGCCAAAAAGCAACAGGCGCGTGAAGCTTGCGTATGCTGAGAATCCTGTTCGTAATAGTAGCTGTGATTTATTAACTGTTCCACTGTACATTAACCTTATCCTTAATACGTGTAGATCACTGTGACTACAAACAAGATACACATATCAACACAACTAAATGCAAATATGCCATTTTGGCAAAGTACTGATATATAAATGCTCTGATAAAGTGCTGAGACCAAATTCCACCACAACTTCTGAAAACTTTTGACGAATTAAGTCACGACCGAGGTAGCAAGAGTCGCGAATGAGGTAGCATGAGTCATGACCGAAGTAGCACCACAGGAACAAATACACAAAACAGCGATGCGGTAGATATCAACTATGCCGGAAAAATATGACACGGTTGGAAAAATAAATGTTGCGCTGATCATCATGATGGACTGTATTACACAAAAGTTTATTGATATGAGAACTGGCAGGCAATACAAAACACCATTTCTCCTGAACGAATTGTGAACAGCTGACTGTCTAAATATATTAGAGCCTAGAAGCACAGAGTGCGCCACTGGTGGCAATGGCGGGAAGTTCAAATCTGTACATAGTAATACTTACAAAGACACACACAGTACCAAATAGGCCGTGATGAACTGTTTCTAAACATTCAATTACACAAATAGCTAATCAATGATAGACCAACACACCTGTATCTCCTTAGGGAAGGTGGCAGAGAACATGAGAGTCTGGCGCTCGCCTGTCTTGGGCATTGTATCTTGCTGAACGATGCGTCGTATCTGCGGCTCGAAACCCATGTCCAGCATTCTGTCAGCCTCATCCAAAACCAGGTACCTGTTAGAAAAACCAACGCTTTGGTATCCGCACTCAACAACATTGTGTCACTTGCTCCAATGAATAGACGTGTTCGGTTCTGTTCCACAAAACTTAATGTCTGGGCACGGGACGACGTGAATAGAATGCTGTATATACAGTAGAGTCCCATATAGCAATATGTCACGGTTCCAGGTTCGATCCTTGTTATAAGTGTGTCCTCGCTGTCCCCGAATTAGACAGATTTTGATCCCCAGTAAGGCCTACTATTCAAAAATCGCCCTAAAATTGTTTTTAAATTGTGTTCAAACCACGATAACATAAAAATATCCTGTTATATGACAACTAATAGCATGAAAATGAGCAGATCTGACACCACCACCTGCCTGCAATCAGTTGATCAGCCTACGCTGCATTGCCTCACAATCAGTTGCCCAGCCTACACATCATTTCCCGCTATCACTTACTCGACCGCCGATGCCCTGCAAGCAATAACTCGTCCGTTACAGCTCCACACGACCGCCTCAAACCAAATACCTGTATTTACTGGCATAATTCTCGCACCTATTTTACAGGATCTTAGTGCAAAAAAATTGGGTGCTTGAATTATGGAAGGAATCAGCAAGACATGTGCATGTAAACATTAAAATGGGGTCTACTGTAAGCAAATAATCCATCGCCAACCGCAGGGAACTCTTTTTTTAAAAACACAGCACTTAATTTATTGGTAATAGATATGAAGATACATCAAAATTAAATCACTCGTGTGCTGGGGCTAGCAGCGAAAACATGCTGTGTGTACTGCTGCATGTAGCTGGGCGAGCACCTAGATCCTCTGCCGCGTGGGCGGGCTTGGCCGCTTGCCACTGTCGCTCGGCCCTAGATCCTTGGGCAGGGCAGCAGTCTGGCGGTTGGTAGATACAAGATTATTCTGGCCGGGCGGCGGCCGCCTGCCACTACCATCATTAAAGGTCTGGTTCACTTAGTAACAGCGTCCCGGTAAACTATTCCCTTTGCATTAAAAAAGCCACCCACATGCAAATAAACTCCGTGACTGATTGTGTTTACATGTTTGCAGCATGGGCGCAGCAGCCAGAAATTGATAAGGGGACCAACAATCTTGAAGCATCAGCAACCTGGCACACTCGGACAAAGCGTGCGCAGTGGGCCCATTAGCATTACATGTCGCGTTGAGAAAAATATGCTGCGTGAAATATGAAATGTAAAAAATGTTTTTTCCCCTTAATTCGGCACCATAAAGACGAGGGCATGAATTGTGCCAGTAAATAAGGTAGTCACTGAAAAATTATACGTTTTCAAATAACAAAACCTGCATGGTGCGAGACTTACTCAAAACCAGCAAAAATTTAAGAAAACTTTATAAAATGGATCAAAATTAAGTTTGTTATAGCACAGTGATAAAATGTAGTAGTAGTGTCCCTATCTTTAATTGGTATGCCACAGTATGGAAAAAAAAACCCAACAAAAATCTGTTAATGTGTATATGTATTTGATTCCAGCTATAACTTGGACTGTTATGTTTAAATGAAATTTGTTTACATTTAACAATAATGTTTGACACACATACGTCAAGTTGTTTGAAACCAAACACAGTTGACAGCACAATGGCCATGAACGACTACGGAAAAGCAGAATTGGTTCATGAAAACTGTGTCAAGGTAGAAGGGCGGGATTCTATTTATAGAATAATGTGCTTGGGAATAGCAGCACAAGGAACTTTCGGAATCGAGGTGTCGGACAAGGGAGCGAAGTTACGGCATACAGATAAAGCGCGCTTCACACAGTTACGAATCCTGCCGTAAGTCTGCTTCACACGATCTCGCAGCACAGTTTCAACCCATAAAATTACAATTTTTCATAGAATATTTCTCAGATTTTTTGACGGTTCCTCAAAAATACCTTGCTATACCCATGTCCTCGCAGTTGCCTTGCTCGCTACAGCGGGAATCTACTGCAGTTCATTATTACAACTACATTAAAACAATTGCGCACAACAAAACAATACATACCAACGACATAATGCGTACAACACTTTATTTGTTTAGTCAACATGACAGATAAGATGATATCCAAAAAATTGGTGGGAAAAATTAAATATGAAAGTTTGTCTACAATGCACACCATACTAAAATAAGTATAAACATCCTGCCCAACTTGAAGTGACCACACTTCAAACTAATTACTATTAGTAACGACAACGTGACTGTAGGGTGAGTCAGGACTCCCTGTTGAGTGAGGACCTGGACAACCTGCACACTGTCATCTGCCAGTCCTTCAAAGTGCAGGGCTGATAACGGATTAAAGCACAGTAAAACTCTTAAGACATTTTTGAAGGGACTGAAAAAATGCTTATTAACCAGGAAAACTTCTTAAAGGGGTCAAATTACACATGTGGGTATAGACAAAGTGCAAAATCATTAAACTTAAGAAGAAAACTTCTTAAGTGGGAACTTCTTTAAAAGAGCTTCACTGAACCAAGTTACATTATATTCAGTTAGCTTGTCAGTACGACACTTGTCAGCCAAGAACTCTTGCAGCTTTGACAAGTGATGATTAGCCCCTACAAGGTTGGTATCACAGTCACTATGCAAGTGAGTACACTGCCCATGACATTCACGCACCACTGACGATGACGTAATCTGTTCTAGCTATGCCTGCCACAGCCACGGCCCCTTCTGAGAAGAGACATGGCCGCCACATGCCACATTGTCCAAAGTTACAGACGTGGAACGCTTGCCCATACCCTTCCGGTCCAGGCAGCTAAGGAGTAGCGAGCCGCCATCCCAAAACCTTAGCTTCTCTTCTCTTTAAACATGCCGCTATACCCACACTGACCCTGTGGACCAGTATATTTAGGGCATGCAGTCCTCACTTCAAAGCTGAATCACGCAACTGTCTCGCAGAACATAACTTTGCCCGGACACGCTACAACAGCACTAGCATCTTTATCGATCCCAGTGAATATTTTTACATTCAAGTCTTTGCTTGCCTTCAATCAGCTGTCGGACTAGCCCAACAACTGTCTTGCAGCTCACGAAGCCTATCACACTTCTTGGCTACCTCGCTAGTAATACCATTAGACATTATAAGTCAAGAGTATTTGCAGACTTGGGTTACCCTTACAGACTGCACCTTGGTTGGCATCACAGGTCGGCCCTTCAAGCCAGTCAGGGTACAAGCTGGCTTGTGTGTGTATTGTTTCAACAATAAACAGACATAAAGTAAGCTGATCAAGTTATATTTCTCAGGCCCTTTCTTTCTGCACCTCCATTTCGACATACTCTTACAGTAGCAAGTAAGTGCCGAACCCCGCATCCCAACCATCTATGCTCAGAACCTCAATCTCTTTGGAGTGGATGTTCTCTCTTGGCTGTTGCAAACTTTCTGTGGATGTTCAGGTTTGCCGACGACATCCCGACCAGTTACACACTTGCAGGTCAGCAGCAGACCCCATAACGAAACTCCATCTTTATGTGATACATAGGTGGATCTATGGCGACTTCCTGCTTTCCTGCATAACATGAGAGTGGACTCCCTAATACTACTGCTGACATCTAGTCAGGAGCTTGGGTTTGATGGCAACTTCCTGCCCGTCAAATGACTTGCCTGGACGCCAGCAGCTAGGCCTTCCCGACAGTCAAACCCTTCAATTCCTGTTTCCTCCAGGTCGTACCTGCCTCTACTGGACACCCACTATCACCCGTTCTACTCTACATCCTTATGCCTCGCCACAGGACTGGGTGGAATATGGCATCCAAGCAGACTTTGGCCTTGGTTCTTGAAATGTTAGGGCAAGGGTAGGGTGCCATAGGGTATACACCTGAAAGCGTGAGAAGCAGCTCGAGAGAGAACACCAGCCAGAACCACCAGCAGGGACCTTAACATTAAGATCAATCGAGTGTGGCAAACATATCATGCAATTTCGCCTCTCCCACCCATGCCTCCTAAAAAGACTGCTACAACCACACACCTTCAGCTGCTGAATGTGTGGCTCGTAACAAACACAGCACCCACAGATCAGACAATCACCTCATTTGGCACCTCCACATGCACAGTGGGCCATAGTTGAACTGCCTAAACAGGCCCGTCCTGCCCCCAGTACTAAGCCAGTCATGTTGGCAGCACGAACTTTCCTGCCATCTAGGGGGAGAAATGCCACAGATGCCCGCCCACAATTAATACGCTAAAGGTGAAGCGACAACAGCTTTTTTCTTTTCCTGACGCTCAACGTGGAACCATAGAGCGCTTCGGGACCACTGAGCAATAGGGAGAGCTTAGACAACTAATACTCAAAACTGGGACCCCCCTGAGAAAACAGCCTCGGACTCCACAACCAAACCACTGAACCAATAAGTCTATTCACCACGCGAGGCATCAAGGTAAGCCTACATTTGAGCACATATGGTAACTAGATCTATTATACCCTTGAACAATACACATGTTTATGCTGGTTTTGCTTGCCTTAACTCACTAGCACTTCAATAACTAAAATCAAGTAGCAAACTATGAACAGTGCACTCACCAGCAGTTTTCTAGACCAATCTTGCCACGCTCCAGCATGTCAACTAGACGTCCAGGAGTGGCTACCAGGAGATGACAGCCACGGTCAAGCTCACGCATCTGGTCGCGCACATCTGCACCCCCGTACCTGTCAACATAACGCCCAGTCACACTCATCACAACTCACTCAGCCTGCATTCAAAGTAATGTGAAACACACACAGCTTTTGTTACACCATGAATTGACTTAAGACAAAAAATCCTTAATCATAACTAGAGTTGTTCAGACACTTATACTAAGTATCTGTATCGGCTGATACTTGGCCTTTTCCCAATGTATCTGTATCGGGTATGGTATCGGGCTGATACTTTAGTACCGGTTGTAGAGCATGAAGTCACGTTATTACTTTCTTTAGGCACAAGAATTACCATACTTCGCTTTGTATACGCAGCACATTAAAACCAAAAGAAAAATAAGAAAAAATAAAGTAGTTACTCGTGCATTGCGCACCCTTTTTACCAAAAATAAAGGAAAAAAATTTTGGGGTGCGCGCTATACATGATAAAAAAAAGGGGGAGTGGTAGCCATTAATTATCCGGGGAAGTTGAGGGGAGTGGCAGGACTGTCCGTTTTCTCATCTCTTGCTCTTACATCCCTCCTCTCTTTCTCTCTCAGTGACCCTTCAGTTATGTGAGCACTTTTTAAAGCCCTCTCATTTGAAATAATATTCAATAAATAAACATAATTTTAGCCTTTGATGTTAACTTCCAAGTGCAGTGGAATATACACGCTGTGTGTATTACGTACATGGCAATATTAACTTAAAACGATGGCTGAATGATAAAATACGGCTGAAAGGAAAAAGTGAACAGCCTATATCTGTCTCTACACAGTGTTACGTGTTGCTGGTCCACCCTGCACGAGCTCCCACCCCCTCCACTAAACGACATCCTGTCTCGCCGAAAATCAGAGCTACGACATGTTTACCACCCCCCCTCCACTCCTCATAACCTACAAATAACACCCAGATGTTGCTGGTCAATAATTCTGCCAAGCCCTCTGTTTCCATGGCAATGGCTAGCGAACCAGGTGTGACACGGAGGGGGGGGGGGGGATGAGGAGGCCCCTTTTTTTAGATAAGGGTAGTGTGACATTCTAGTATGGCAAAAAAAAAAAAAGAGCCGGTCACTGCTAAAAGGAGAAAAAAGAAAAACGAAGCTGGAAATGTTCAGTAGGAGCAGGTTTCCGGAATTTTTTTATTTTACCAGCGAAACACAGAGAAGCAAACAACGTTCGGAAACAATAACATTACATGCCGCCATGATTGTTTTTGAGGTTACTTCCACATTTAAGCGGGATTTTAATTGCGCTGTAATTTTTTTGGAAGTAAACAAACAAATGACTGGTAGTTCCACAAACAATAAAAATAACGATTATTTCTCTAATTACAGAGTATATTATCATCTATGTCGCCAAAAGTTTAATGTATTTCTTCTACCCGTGACCGTTTAATCAAAACAAAAGTTCGGTCGCGATACAAAGATGGAGAGAGAGTGTATATTTACAGTTTTATGGCTTGATCGCATGATTCCGTTGTTTCATGAGAATACGGACGCATATGTCGCCTAGAGAAAAGGATTAATGTTTTTAAAAATCTGTGGATGCGAGTCGTTTATTTCAGTTCGAAACAGTTCGGTGCTTACTTGTTGCAAACATTCGGTTGAAGGTGTACTGCGTAGCTCACACCTCGCAAGAAACCGGGATATTGACCTGTCATTGCGGCTGTAGTGTTTAGACCTACATTTATTGCCATTATCTAGTGTTTTCCCACAAATGGCTTGAATTTTTGTTACGTTTGTGACTTAAGCATTTCAATTTAAGTCTTAATTATACAGTGCTATCTGGGTGATGCGGAGTGCTTGACATACATTAGTTTTGCTTGTGTCCATAACAGAAATGCACAAAGTTGTAGGATCAGCACTAACTCAGGCAAATGAGTTCTCTACTGAAGGACTTCACTGAAGTGACAGAAATGTTTTATTTTGCAAGTTTTGTAATGGACGTGTGAGTTGGAATGTAGAGATACCATAATCAAACACATAAACAGTGAAAAACAAGTAAACAATAAAAGACTTTATAGTGAAAAGAAGACCAGCCTTCAGCAAACAATTGGTTACAGTTTCCAGGTAGTCAAAAAAGGAAATCTGCAGCAGATAATTTTGCACTTAAGACTACTGCAGAGTTTTCAAAAGTGAATATTCCACTTGAGAAATTACCCAAGAAACGAGTATGAACTAATGCGTGAACGAATTTGTTGAAGATTAGTTGCAAATAATATTTTATGTTTAGGAAGAACCCTTCCACACAATACAGAGCTGAGGATGGACTCCCCTCACCCTACGGCTGCCCCTTTTTGAAACAATGTAATTGAAAAAAAAGTTTCAATGCACATTTGTAGTATTTTTACAGTTTCCAAATTGTAACTACAGTTTATTACTGGTAAATAATTGTTACATGTTTCAAGTCGGTAGTGACGTGTATTTTATTATTACTCTTTTTCTAGGAGATGGATATTTGCCAACTGTCAAAACTCTGAGGGAAAAATATGTACCACTTGCAGCAGAGGAAAGATTTGCCACTGATAAAAGAGAAGTGGCCGGAAAATTTGTAACTGTGTTGGCAGACGAGACCATGGACAAGAGGAAAATGTTTTTTAGCTGTACTTTTCCATCTCATTGAACCCGCTGCAAATGAAAAAGTTTTTTTGTCTAGCATTTACTTTTTTAGAAACTGCCAACTCTACACTTTGTTCTAGAGCTGTGTAGATTTAGTAAGGAAGTATAATGTCAGCTACGATTCTGTACTTGCGTTTGTAAATGATGGAGCTTGTTAAATATTTCAAATGTTGTGAGTGTCTGAAAGAAATTTTCGGTGATGGTGAAGTATTGCACGTGCAATGTTGGACACATAAGCTCTGCATTATTGGAAACACATGAACAAAAATTTTGGTTGAACTTAACACCACAGTTGTCACAAAGGCAGAATTTCAAAACACTAGGAAACGCAAACATCTGTACACCCAGTTTCTGACTGAATAATATCCAGATGGCACCAAGAAAATTATCCAAATTCCTGTGCCTGTACTCACTCGGTGGAACAGCTGGTTCAAGTCTGTGTTGTATGTGTCAGAGTATCCGACATACAACAGAAAAAAAAAATAGTTTCAGGCGGTTTAGGCTGTGTAGAAAATGCCTGGTATTATGCGATTGCATGTCATATCAGCATAGTGATGCGATCCACTGTTCATATCTACACTCTCACAAGGTGATTCTTTTGAACGACTCTTATGAACGACTCTCCACCAAGAGCAAGTGAGCTAGCTCTTTGGAATGAACTTATTCGACACATCACTACTATGTAACTGTAATTAATTAGTGAAACTAGTAAATGAGTGACCCCTCAAGACCTCATTTCAAAGCAAGCTACCCCACATGCACCACTAGGGATTGCAACCGACAGCTGTCATTAGAAGGTATACTCACACAACACAGGGGCGTAGACGTGAGCGATATGCAAACTTGCGTGCTTCATCGAAGATCTGAGTTGCAAGTTCTCGTGTGGGCGCCAATACAAGGCCCAGGGGATACTGCTTACGTCTGCCATATCCCTAAACAAACCAGCCACACAAGCACAAGCTTTGCCATTAATTCACTTTTTTCTAGTCGCATCACTCATTGACAAAACATGATTTTTCAACGTCCTATTTCTAGCAACACAATTTTTATTGTCTTCCACTACTTTTATAGAAATTATGTTGTCTTAAGTAGTAGGCATGGGAGCTGAGTAAACAGTCACTGATCTGAACTAAAGAAACTCTTAAGAAATATTTTTAAAACTGAACCAAACTAAAGATTAAAGAAAATTTCCTACTTGAAAACACGACAAACCAACTACAACTTTTCTCCTCTGAAATAAAATTAGCACAAAATAGGATAGGAATAGGCTGCGACACTACTAAAGGCTGTTTACGATAAAGTGAGCACTTTTGAAATGAACCTTAGGAAAAAGTCACTGCCCCTGCATGCATATATTTTAATGGGTGCACTGAGTGACATTCGCACAGTAAAGTCGGTAACAACGAATGGAAAGTAGTTCCATATCTTTACATAGAATAAATGGTGTTAGGTAACCATTTGGATTAAATCAAATTATTCATTTTTTTATTTTTAATGCACCAAAGTGTAACAATGAACAGAATGTAATATATTTACGTTCCTAATAATTTCACAGTTGCACCAGACAGATGCATGAATAAAGAGACGAGACCCATGGCAATGTTAATTTTCCATAAGGCGGGAGAATACTCACCATACATGCAAATACATATTAAGCAGGTCTTTCAAAAGTGCTCATTCTACCATGAACAGCCTATAATTACATTTTTTAGAAGTATATGGAAAACAAAAGTACTTGCATGACAGTACTCACGAATAGGCACACTATAAACAAAGTTGGAAAGATACATTTCCCACGTAGATGTGTAGTCACAATGTTTTGCTGGCTGGACCAGGTTCTTCAGGCAGTAATTCATGGCACACTGAAGTCTGTTGAGCAATGATTGGCAAACAGTGAACCTAGCGGCTAGGTGGCAAACAGTGAACCTAGCGGCTAGGAGGCAAACTAGTGTGCAGCAGGAAATTTAAAATGTGGCAGAGGCGTTATATTAGGGCAGGTGGCTGTCTAGATTGAGTGATGTATTGGTGGATCAGTTTCCAGCTTCACTGTTCTGCCCACCAATATATCACTAAATCTGGAGTCATCTAGCCTCACTCACCTCAGGTCATGTCCAAAATGGCACATTTTTTTTAACAAAATGATCAAGTGACTTGATTTTGTATACAAAAATGGTTGACGTATTTGGAAATTTGGCAATTTTTATACCAGCCTGACTCGCATTATTAAAAACTGCAAGTAAAATTTTACTGTTTTTTTTTCACACTGATATAGTTAACAACTGCATAAAATCACTCGTATGTCTTTCTCACTCTAAAAATTGTAGTCCTAATAAACTCTTAGCATGCCATTTCAATGCTTTTGTAAAATAATTAAAATTACTGTACTTTTTTCTCGTTCCTATGAAACAATTTTTTGAGCACATTGTTAACACTACAATTAAAAGTGCATAATTCTCACCTGGTTACCAACAATAACAAAGAAAATTAATAAATATGTACCAAGATTAAAAATTACCTATTGCAAATGAAGGCAGTAACAATGTCAGTGCTAATATTTTACAAAACATTATAATTTTGATTTTTAGTTAATCAACATTATCACGTACATTTTTTTTTCAGTCGCCAAATTTATTCCCTGTATTGTCTCTCTTTATCGCAACACTCGACCTAGATCCTTAGCTTTAAACGTATCTTTGACCAGATCTATCGATTGGAATTATAAAATAACTATTATTACAATTACCTATTATAATGCTTACATTACAAAGCATCTGCTTTAACAATATACATTTTTAAAATGCCAGCCGAGCCTTCGAAAAATCATACACTTAGTTCAAACATCCCCAGTAGATAGCAAGTATAGTCAGAAAAGGAAAGAAATTGACGGTAACAAAATCAACTTTACGAATAACTGCAGAGTTGCACACTATCGATAGCAGCAACGTATACTAATAGTCATATGGCGAACGTGTCAAACTATGCTGTCCATTATTGCTAACATTTTTAAAACTACAATTTTGATTGTTACCATCGTTAGGTGAAGTAAACATACTGTTGTGTTCTGTAAATGTTTCGAAAAATGTCAAAAAAGCTGGAACTTCCATCTGGGACAGCTAAAGTGTGCAGATATTTTAATGATTTGCGGAAAGTAGAATTTTTGTGGCTCGAGTATGATGGAGGCCTATCTAAAGAGTCTAGAGATAATTGTATTTTAGGTTATTTAACTAGTTAAAAACTACACAAAAGGAATTTTTTCACAAAAAAAAATGCCAAAATTTTTTTACTACGATTTTTGAAGATTATTTATCCTCAACAGAAAATTATTCACTAGTATTAAAATATAACATAACCCACATGGCATAGCACAATAAAATTTCACCCAGCTTTTATCACATTTCAGAGCATACCAAAGTAGTTTAAATTGCATGCTAGATATACTATAATATATTCACCTTCCAAAACACAACCTTTATGTCACTCACAAAGTGTAAACAAATGTCACAATGGCCATAGTAGCCGTACACGAGAAAATAATCTTGCTGCAGTGCAAGAGAAAGACGATACATAGTTTGCACAACCGCCATGCTAGAAGTACTTTGTGTACAGAGCTGCCATTTTGTGCGACAATTTGCCATGGTTTTATCATCGCCATTCACGTTAACATCGGTGGAATAGCTATGGTGCATCACTGCATATTTTCTGTAAAAATTGCAATATTTTTTTAAAAAATATTCAGTTAAGGAGGAAAAAATTCTGGATTTATGTCATTAGTACGGAACTGAGTCAAAGTGCTCTTTAAGGTGAATATTCTATTAAAGTGCCAGAAGTCTTAACGTAATAAACAGTTAAAATGAAAGAAAAATCCATTGAAATGCATAATATGCATTTGTCTGGACGAAAATTGTTGTTTGTTATAAAGAAATATTTGTTAACGTGAAGTTCGTTGAAGTGGTGATGTACTGTAAAAGGAAGAGCACCCAAGCAAAAGTGAGACTATGATGATTATGGAATGTGGTATGAGTTTCACCGAGCACCGTTTACAATTCTAGTTTTTTTTTTTTGTCGATGAAAGGTTGTTATTTATACTAGAGGCATAATTTCATTCCTAAGACACTTTTAATCAAATGCATACATTACATAATTTAATTTCTATTAAATATGGATATAATATGCTCCATAAAACCTTGAGCCGGACAATGTTATTAATATTTTTTTGGTGACAGAGAGTAAATATATGTTTATTGGGTATCATTTTATATAGAAAAGAAGTTTGTTTGCTATTAAATCAATATTTAATTTTTTTAATGTGGGTGTTTTACATTTAAACTTTAAGCAAAAAATGCATTTTAAAGATAATTTTTTTAATTTTAGGGGTTAAAATTATTTATTTTGAAGAAAAAAAAAAACAGCAATCCTACGATTGTATTCTAGAGAACCGTGGACGCTCGTACAATCCAGGCTCTAGTGTATGCTTAATTTATAAAAATTAACTTGCACAAAAATACATTTTTTTTGGCTAATTTTATTACTATTACACATTTTGTACACAAAACTTCTGCACCACTTGGGTCTTACATAAACAATGAATTTCGCCAGTTTAATTCACACTTGTTTGGGGTTCCTTTACGTTTGTAAATACAGTAATTTTCCACTTTCATTCTGTCAATAATATGAACTTTATTTTACAAACACAAGATGTCTTCATTTGATTATAATACTGGATATCAGGCTAAGCTATCATTACTGGAAGAACAGCACCCTGAAAACCCCAAAAACCAGCCTGGAAATGCCCATGTTTACAAAAAGCCATTACAGATGCACCTTTTTATACACTAATGTAAAGTAAATCAAAAAAATTCCCTCACATTGCTGACCTTGCTGGAGACCTGCTGTGGGCCACGTTCGTACATCTGGTTGAGAATCGGCACCAGGAAGGCAGCAGTCTTGCCTGAGCCAGTCTGTGCGCAAGCCATCACATCACGGCGGTCTATGATAATCGGGATGGCATACTTCTGCACTGGTGTTGGCTTGTCGTAGCGTGCCAGCGCTATATTGTTCGAGATTATCTCAGTCATCTTGATGTCATCAAACTGCAAGTGGAGGGAAACAAACCGCCAATCAACCTAACTGCTTACAGAACAAATTGCCTGAAGATAATGTTCTTTAAAAAAACACAGTATTCTAACTACTAGGATACGGTGGAATATGACACTAGATTATCAATATTATCTAGAGATGGATGCACGCACCTGTTCTCACTTGCTGATATGGATGTACACACATACGCATACACTGACATACACGTGCACAGACGGATTACCTTTACTGCGCTAGTGCTTGGTCGCAACGTTTTGCTGGCATGTAATTGTGCACTGCAATATGGCAGAGTGAGCATTGTTACTGTGAGCCTAGTGGCTAGCTGGCAAACTAGATTGCAATCCAAAATAAATTCACACGGGTAAGTACTGTACTAAAGGAAATCAAATATGGTAAGTATGACTGTGCACTAGGATTACCTTACACCGAGATCTGGAAGATGACAATTTTATAATTAACTGACGAGAGTGTTCCCAGCACCCGAGTTTTTAACTATTGCTTCAAGGTACTGTGTGTGCTGCAGCTAGCTTCCCTGTGTGTTGATGTAACCAGCTATCACTTTGGTGTCTGTCTGTGGCCATTCATTCTGAACCTGAGAATGTTATTGAGGTCTATGCATTCTGCACTACTGGCAACAAAAGATTTCTGCCGCACAACTGTAGACATATTGGATGTGATGAATCGAGTGGAAGATGTCTTGGGTGGTCTCAACATTGGGGTCTTGAAAGCAGATGAGGATAAAACGAGGCGAGTATGGAGCAGCCGCAGAATGCAAAGGCAGGGGAAACTAAATATCGCCAGGAAGATCTGACCGGAAGCAACATCTGGCACAATTTCCAAGAAAGAAAATACAGGTGTTGGTGACAGTAGCAGGTTGCAGTTTTCGATGCACCAGTTTATGTGGACATAAAGCTGGCCCTTTGAAAATCAATCTGGATGATTTTTTAAACAGGTTTTGTGTTTGTGAAGAAGCTATAACTTTGTATCCAGAATCGAGTTGATGATTCCAAATTTCATAAGGGATAACCAGGGGTATCCAAGTTAGAGCTGCGCCAATACAAATTTTTTGTGATACAGGTGGAAAACCCCACACTTCCTTGTCAATACAACTGATATCCGATACCAGTACAATTGTATTATATTTGCACTTGAAGTGGAAATCTGTAGGATCAGTTATTCAAGTAGACGACACTGCAAACTTGATACACGGGACACAGAATTATTACACAAATTTTGTAACTGCTACATGTGTAAATGCACATTCTTCATTATTCAGCCATCCATGATCCACTATCTCTTTTTTTTCCTGTTCAATATAAACACACAATCCCAGTGACAACATTATAACATTAAATATCCCCAACAGACTGCCCAAATAAAGGGAGTAAAGACCACTTTTCCAACATACATACAGTTGAACCCCTAGGTAACATGAAGGTAATAAAAACCACGATCTAAATTAAAGGTTTAGGAACCATCAAAAAATCCCAAAAATTTATGAAAAGAATAAAATATACTTATCAACATGGAATAAATTGCAACGAAACACTAATATAAATACATTTACTGACCCATGCCTATAATATGTAGGTATTTCTCAGAAGGTAACCTTAAACAATCAGCTAAACCACACAAAAAAAATTTGTTAAAATCCATTTAAAACTACAGCAATAGTGATTTGAGTTGAGCACACACATGTACACAACTAGCAAGTTAGACATTGCATGGCATATAATGATGATGCACGACACGTAGCTAGCAATATACCTTGTTATGAATCTATGAGTTACACACTCAACCCATAGAAAGACACAACAGCCTCACTGGAGATTGAACTCTGACTACTACATCCCGAAGATGATTACTACATGCCGTTGGCAGTGATGATAAATATGCACGTTGATCATGGGCCCCTACGTCGCCACCTGAATGAAGTCAACCTGCCCCTAAGCGAGTGTGAAGATACCACCAGCAATCACAGAGCTACCCCGGTTCCAACTCTCGCCAAGGGTGCACAGCAAGGGATGATGCCGCCCACACAGGAAGGAGCAGGCTGGCAGAAGATGCCCGAACTCGAAGGAAGGCTCCATTCAGTATTTAGTGCTGGACAAGCCCATCAATGCCAGCTGAAATCGAGTTGTCATCGCACTGGCTCCTGCTTTGGAAACGCAGCAGCTTGCCCTACCACTGCCGTGCTAGGGCTTTATGCCTCAACCAGATCATTTATCAGCGAAGCTTGCTTCAACCGCACACACACCCACTCCACTTCTATGTGCAACTCCTGTTCCTTTAAGACTACACTAGACGACAATAGGGTTTAAGTAGTTTTCACGACTGCTTTATTAGTTCTAGAATTGCACTTTTCTTTAAAAAGTTCCCTTCACCTGTTGGCAACGTATCTTTCGCCGTTAAGAGCGGTGGTGGAGTATGGAATAGCCTAATTGGCTGAATCCCCTAGTGGGAGGTTTAAGAGTGGTCGGAGCTCTACAGTGCTGTCTCCTGGGGTACAGCAAAGGTGGCCGTCTAATGTGTGAGTATTTAGCTTTCTATACCTTGTGGTCTGCCGGCTTCACTCTGGGGCTGAATACTACGTAATGATAACATTCAGTACCACTCAGAAATTAATGAAGATCACATGTTTCACTTAGAGTAAAACACGGTGGCCTGTACTACCTCCTAGACTAAACTGGATTGACACTGAATTTTAAACTACACTATGCCAGGTGACCGCAACTAGTTCTAAACCTGAATGGAAGGTGATAATGCTGCTAGGTAAGTACTTTACATCTGGTAAGGCAGGAGGGATCCTTGAAGAGGACAGTGAACCTAAACTAAGGGGTGATAAAGGAGATGTTCGTTGAGTCTTCCAGAAGCTCTTGGAGGGTCTACCACTGTGCAGAAGGTCTCTTGGAGGGGTTGTCATCAATGGTATGCTTCTTCCGGTCCTGTCCAACGAGGTGAAGGAAACATTGACTCAAGTCTGTGGATCTTACAGTGCTATTTATACTGGTTGAGTTCTGAACAGATGGAGGCAAGGGAGTTTGTGAGTGTCATTTGCTGCGTGGAGGAATCGCTGATGCGGCAGTCTTCATCCCTTATCTGTCAGAGTGTGCGGAGCCCTCCGTCCGCTCGCCGTAAAATTACACGAACTTGGGTGGGGTCTCCGAGTCTCGACCGCCAGTACAATCTCACTTCCGGGGGTGTTGGCGTAACATCAGCTCGGAGTAGGATAAACAGTACAAGCTGGATGGCAGTGTCTGTACCATCACCTCTCATTGCGAGGAGTACCCTGTAGGCACATGTCTACCCTCTTCCAGTACTGTTTAATGACTTTCTCAGTGGGGCGAATGTGATTCAGTTGGGGCGAAGTCGAGTGTGCTTAAAAACTGCGCAGAGCATCACGCATCAAGCCGTTTACATTGAGTCTTCAGAAAACCAAACTTAGAAGTTCATTACGATATTTGGCAATGTGCTCAGAATACAGCTGTGAACTTGACGTCAACGGCACGAAGAATATTGTTTCAATAAACATTTTACACCATATCAGTAATTTAATAAAGTGAATTTTGAACGTGCTAGCTGAACGAGTCAAAGTAACTAGTGCAAGAACACCATACACAATAAAATATACGCCCTCCAATTTTGAGTGCATTTTACCTTTGTAATAGTCCAGCTTGCTGCAAATTAATCACCCGAGAAGAGGTAAGTTAAGTGTGACTTCGCAACATGGGTGTTCAGCGACTGGTCATCATGGAGGTTTGTGGTTGAGCTTCTTCCTACTCCCCTCCTCCCTCTCCTTTCTTCTGGCGATTGACAACTCAAGGCAGCATGGAAGTTATTGCTACTAACTTCCTTTCGTAATTGAGTGCATGGCATGCAGAAAAACTGTAATTTATGCAATTTGGTTTTTTTTTTTTTTTTCAAGTGTTGAGAAGAGTATTTTATTGCTGGACATGTACTGTAATGCATGTATTTGTTTCATTGAGTGTTTATTGTTTATGTTGTAACGAATGCATTAAGGACGGCTGCACTGAGGCCTTAAGCAGGCCAGATGAGGTACACTGTGCGGTATTTGGGAGATGGAAACCAAACTCGTGTAGGCAGGAATAAACAAGGCCAACGTATGTGTATATATATCGGTGTTGCAAGGATGTGTCCCTCCTCCCTTTTCTCAAAGAAGTCACCAAGTCACCACACCGAGACGTGGTCCAGGACAATGCAGTTTGATGCGATGGAGCCCACAGGTATCCGTTGAACGTCACTAACACAGTGGCGTGTGCAAAACCTTACACGAGCACTAGGCGGGGCTGATTGAATAAAATATAGGCCGCAGCATTTCTATGTGAGGTGAAGGAACGCAGTTAGGCCGTTGCTGTCACAATAGCATATTAAGAAGAGTATCAGTAGATCAGTATACTGTTGATACTGCGTCTTGGACAAAGTAACAAATAGTATTTGTCATACAGTAGATTAAGTGAGTATTAGTTAAAGGTACTTGAGGAATCTCTGTATTAACTGATTGTTAATAAACAAGTGGGTCTTGTGTTTGTAATTGGTTGCTTACTTATTGTGTTCATAAACCCCCACTTCTGATTGGAAGTTTATGTATGTTAAACGAGGTAACGTAACAATATGTTTCAATAAGTTTATGTTTGCTTCAAGAATGGCTACACTGGAATTTTTTAACTTTAAACTTAAATCTGATCTGTAAACATATACCTAGTGTTCACTTTCTAAAATGTTTTATCACAAGTAATATATCTAACCAAGAAGCGGTTTCAAAATTTTATCAACTGGTCAAATGTTTCAACAGCTTGTGGGAGGGGCTGTCTGTTTACATGTGTATTATTTGTTTATATCTAAACTAAATAAATATTTTTAATTTTATCACATTTGTTTTGTTAAATTATTTTTCATTTAGTTTTGGATAGAATTGTAACTTTGAAACCTGTATTAAATTTCTTTATAATTTTTAGTTTTTATGTATTTAAATACAGTATCACTAAAGAGTGCAGTTATGTTCAGTGGCAGAATTACACGTAAGGTCATTGTCTCTTTGCGGCAGACTATTAAAAAAATTTCTGCAAGTTTTATTTTTGCACATCAGAGAAATAACTTTTTACTATCTTTGACTTAAGTTTGTTACCGCAGGAAATGACGTTCTCTTAGATTCTTTATGGGTCATTAAATTTTTGTGTGAACCCCAGGACTCACACCAGACATGTCGGGAGGAGTCAATCATAATTTTTGTCTGGCAATATTTGTTAAATTTCACAGTGACTGCCCCATTGTAAGACTAAGAGAGGTGTAGAGAGGTGCCTCAAAGTTCTATAAAGGTGCATGGACAAGCAAGAGCCCTACAACACCAAATTTTTAGATATGGTGTGGGATATATTCAACACATGCTGCCGCCTCCACTTCGGAAGAATAAGTATTTCCACTATGTTACTATTGTGTCATCATCCATTAAAGAATTATCTGGTTTTCCTATCAAGAGTTAATTATTTTCTGGAACATATTACTAATAATTTTATTTTAAAGTTTTACCGTTTTCATCTACCTAGGACATTCCAGAGGTCTGAGAACTTGTAATTATATAGCAGAGGTGTATCAATATGGATCTCAAAAGAGAGGTGATAGTTAAATTTATTGAAACGTTTTAATTTTGCCTGACTGACTTTCAGTTCATTCTACTCCAATTTCAGTTGAAGTATTTAAATTTTCCAAGTACTAATTTGAATATTATTTCATTTGCAACTATGTCAGTTTTCATTACATATATAATTTTGCTAGTTAAAATGTGTTATGTTAATGTAGTGTTGTCTGTAGTTAGCACAATTTATTAGTTGCATTCACACAAAAAGGGTAGGAATTCTCTTGGTATCTTGTGCAATTTGCTAGAGTATTTTCAGTTTTAAATTATCAAAAGTATATTGTTTTCATGTCCCCTGTTTTACCTACATTTTAGTAAGTATATTTTATTCTTTTCATAAATTTTTGGGACACTGTAAAACTTTACATTAGTTTCTGAAAGCTCGTAAAGTATCATATTTATTTAATGATTCAGCTAATTATTTTGTATCGATTGCAAGGAAATGTGTAGTAAGGATTGCAAAAGAACAATATGTATTCAGGAGTTGCAAATAGGAACTACAAACCGTAAGTCAGTGTGTATTGTAAATAGCATGTCTTTAGTGTGTATTGTAAATAATATATTATGAATTGGTTGTTAGAATGTTTTAAAGGTACATGGCTTAAAAAACCACCATTTCAACTCCGTTTTACAGCGTAAAAATAACACGTCTATTGAATGGAAAACTAACTTCTCTAAAAATATGTACGTCCCGAATATGTTTAGTATTCAAATTACAGTACAAGCTACATATTTATCATGTTTTCTTTCGGTGAAGTTAAAACTGGACAGGTTATATAAAAAATTGAATGTTTCTTTTATTCGAACAAATTCTCGATTCGTCCACTAAAACAATATGTAATTAAAGATTATACAGTCTCTTAAGAAAAAGTGCAAAAAAAAAGCCTTCTCATGAAAAACGTTAAAGTCTCTCCCAACCCCATCCAATCCACTGGCAATAAAATAAATGGAGGCCCAGCAAATAAGATAGGTTGAAATGATAGTATCACATTTAGGGTTTCCAGAATTTGACAGCTACTGCTGCCAATGTATTTTAAGTGTAATACAGTAGAATCGTATTTGAAATAACTAAGGTCAGCTGATCGCCATGTGAAGCAATGGTCGTATGCCTGTATAACACGAATTCTTTCTTACATCGGCGAAAAAGAAAATAGTGCATACTACAAATAAAATAATAAGTAAGCATTTCGGAATAAATGTAAATAATATTACATTGTAGTATTCTGTATAAGGTTATTAAACACGTTTATAGTTTCAAATTTGTTTAATTGCATTACAGAACTAATGAAAAAGGCAGTTTATCTTCACCAACCAACGACTGGACACCATGTTATTTTGAGATGCGATTTTTGTGTGCGGGCGTAACAGTTTAGATGTTCTAAATTCAATTAATGTTGTGTGAATAGTTATTTAAAATGCAACAACTTTAAAAACCCTTCATGCAATCGCCAATGACAGCAAGACTTTGTACATGTTGCCAAAAGCGTAGAAGACATGTTACTAATGGGAGAACTCTAAAGTCGCCCACTGGTATTAAAATAATAGAAACGAACGGCCAATTGCTTGGAATGTCATCAAAAGCCATCGCAAAGTAAATAGTGATAAATTATGTACGTGAATATCTGGAGAGTGGTGAATTTTGATGGGGAAATGTCAATCTCTTAGGCAAATTTTTGTTAGTTCTTTTACAATTAAGGTCAACATGTTAGGTTTGTGTGCTGGTTTTTAGCAGACAACATTTAAATGTTCTGCATTCATTTCATTTCTTAGAATATATTAATGTCACAGTTGAATCTATTTTTGTTTGGGCAATAAACAACAAATAGTACTTATTGACTTTACCAAAACATTGAGGTTACATTGCTTGCCTGTGTGTAGACCATAACCACGAATGCAGTTGTAATTAAATACTAATTATTTAGGCCTAATTACGTTGAAACTGAGATATATAATGTTTCGTTTGTCCAGAAAGACTATGTAAAGTACATTTTCTTCTGTGGTAAATTTTTTAGCTATGGTAATAAATACTAATTGTACAGGACAACACATTGTATTGGAATTTTTTCTGGGCGACGATGGGCACGTATATTAAACATCCACGTTACTGTAATAGTACATTCGGCCTTGTGTTTGATGTAATTGCCACTAGTTTTCATTACTTAATGATCACAGGCATACCAGTCTTCACCATTTGTGAGGAATGTTTTTTGTACATGCTTATTTTATTGTAATTGCTACAAATAGGTTCCATAATTATTGATTGTAGAAGGCTTCTACAATTCTAATTAACTATTTCTGTGTATGAATCGACAGGCCTAACTCTTATTGTGTTTGTTCACTGCCTAGATGTAATTTTATTAAGATAGGCCTAATGGTGACATTGCCTTTACACAACTCCAGCAGACTTTTGTTTTCTCGCAGTTCATTTTACTGCTCAGATGTGAATTAATGATTTATTTTATGATGCTATCATCAGTTCACTATGCGAGATTCACATTCTTTTTTTAATGAATTCGTTAGATTTTTCAAGAGGTGTACCAAAGAAGCCTATTTCTGATCATACTTCGAGCCGGGAAATTTTGTGCATTCTCCGTTAAATTGTTTAACATGTGTGATTAAATTTTGATTACAGTGTTAATTGTAACCAACATCAATGTCTTTATATCTTGACTCAAAAATTTTCCTGTTGAGAGAGTTGCAAACTTGTAAGTTCAATAAAATTTATTGATTTAAAAAATATATTTTTTGTGATTGTGATTATTAATTTGATAGTAATTAATCATATCTTTAATTTACTGTAAGAATATTAATATATTTTATTGATATTATTTTGATAACACAATGTAGATGTTACCATCAAAAATTAAAAACAGATCTGTATAATCACATATTTTCCTCAATTAGACCTATAGTTGGCATGTTTGAAATGTCAAGCAAAAATTCAAAGATACTGACATGTTTTGACAAGTCACGTGGAAAGGACATGGTGGTGGAAGGATATGTATTTTGTTGGTTTACAAGGTACTACTTTCATACAATCTGTCAAAATCTGGAAACCTTACACAAGGCAGACTATACATTGATCATAGCATTTATTTTGTTTACACTCATTGCTTTATTCATAGACTGAGCAGCTGTTGTGCAAGGAAACATTGTGGCAGTGCAATGTTTCTAGAACTGTCAAAATTTAGTGAACTTATGTTCAGTATTCTGAATGCAAGTACATATATTTGTTAAAGTGCCACTTGTGTTTACAACCAATGGAAAAACAACAAACAGAATAATAATTTTATATTACTTCCGGTGGTAGCAGAAGAATTGCTATTGTTTTTTATTCTGCGATAAACAATTCCCACATTTCCTCTATCTGACTTAATCCATAAAATATCTAATGCTTGTTTATCTAAATAAACATCATTAAGCTTTCTTAGTTGGAAAATTGAAATACCTGATATGTTTTTTTTTAGTATCATACAAATATTTAAAATTTGTTAACACTTGACAGACCCATCACTAAGTTATATAAAATTCAAATTTGTTTCTATCATCTGTAATATTAACTTGCGTTATTTTTCTTTGATATTATACTTTATCATAAATTATGTTGAGAACAATGAAAATATAGTTTACAAAAATTTGATTGCATTACTGAAATTTATTTACTCAAGAGTATAGAGTAACGAAAGTATAGAGGGTATTGAGCTGAAAACTGTATTGAGTATCGAAATCATGGTATCGTCCCACCCCTAATAAATACACTTGTGTTTAAAATTTAATGTCCTAGTTGTCCTTTTTATTTTTCCACAGCTCATGCTTTAAATGGTTGGCAATTATTATAAAATATGGCTTTTTATTAAAGTGACCACTCCTGGTTAGATATGCGCAGGCCGAACTTGCTTAGGTATCCTGGTGCCTGAAGAAGGCTATAGTCCGAGTAAGACGTGGGATCACCAGAGTATTGCCTCCCAAGAGCTCCATTCTCGACCATCCAGTCTTCTAACACTCATTACCTTAGTTCCTCAGCAGAAGACTGAACCCAGGAGGGCTTGAGTGACTGGGAAAATTGAAAGTGCACCATTTCGTTTGATTTCAAATTTGTCACAGTGAGCCATTCGTATCACATATTGTACATCAGTTGTAGTAATGCCACGTAGTGTAGAGGACATAATAGCCAAATCCATAGTTTACCCCAACAGGCAGTACAGAGAGAATTAAATACACCAACTATCACCGTAAATCTAGGAACATCTATTGAAATCGACAGCAAACACCTCATATTGAACATACTAGTGAGTCACATAAAGAACCACCCCCTATAAGGGAAGATTGTAGTTCCTACCCGGACCATCTGTTGGGGATATATTGGCCATGGCACGACCAAGAACATTTCAATAATCTCGGAACACTGGTAAGTTGATCCCGAGTCTAGCCACCCACCTCAGCCGTGTAGTCCCAGGCGAACCGACAATTACGTGTAAAGTTTGTACAGCTGCCGGGAAACTAATAATTGTTCACGTACCTACCAAATCAATGGTTTCAAGTAGGTTAGTGACCATTACCCACGACATTTTAATTATCCCCCTTACCTTGTGACAACTGGTGTCACACATTGACAACCTTCACGGTAAGCCGGACCAAACTCCCTGGGAAGGAGATTTATATGGTCAAGCTCACCCTGGGGTTTGACTCCCCTTCTCCACATAAAACTCCTCTGCCTAGACAGTGGCACCCCAAATCTCCCAACGTGGGCAGATCTGCTACCCCGCCAGGCAACCCAAATATCAAGTCCAACGACACTTCCAGAGGAAATTGTCTCAAACAGTAGTAGAGGAGGGAATCAGCACACACACATACTAGTTATAATCTCCCACACAGCTTATACCAAATTATGAATTTTTAAATTAACTTTTATTTTATTTTAATATTTTATTCTCCCCCCTCCGCCCTCGAGAAAGGAGTGAGCACATCAATTCTTATTCATTCATATACTGTACAACAAAGTGACCCATCCCAAAAGAAAACACTGAATTTTAACGTGTCGAATTTAACACATCATAAAACAATAACTACATTCTTATCTTAATTTAAATCTTAATATTTCAATTATAGCATGGTAACTAGAAATACAGACTGATTTGCAGACCATCAGGTGCAATGAAAGAATGTGCAGACTCTATATGTATAAAGGTACCAATCCCGTAATCAGTGGAGTGATTTCACAAAACAATGGAAAACAAAGATCAGCAGCATGACTGAACAGAAGTTGATCATGGTCCTGAATGCAAATTCAATGCTCTAACTCTAGCAGTAATAATTTACTTACAGATGTGATGTGCTGTGGGACGTTGTCTCCTGTAGCCTCAACAGGGATGTCCTCATACTTGTTAAAATTAATGCCAGTGTTGCCAGTTCCAAAAAGCTCAAACTCGAGGCGCTCATCGCGGGCTGACAGAACTGTCCAGTCAGAGTCTCCGCCATGGGAGCGGCCGCCTCCACGGCCTGATTGTGGGGGCTCCTGCCAGCGTTCGTTGCGGGTGGAAGGAGGGTCGCTGCGTTCCGACCACCTGCTTCCTCCACCTCCACCTCTGCCCCAGTCACCATCCCTATCCCTATCACGGTCCCTGCAACCATTCCAAGTCACAGATCTTGTCATATCAGAAAAACAAGGTTATGAACAAAAAGTATCACGATCATAGTCCTGCCATATTAATTAGAAGCGTTTGATCTACTACCTGAAGTGAAAAAATTACAACTGGCCATGAAAAAGAACTTTAAAAAGAAAAAAAAAAACCAGCAAAAATTCATTAGTAAAACCAGAAACATTGTATTAAAGGAACTACTACTTTTAACAAAACAATTTACAAACAGAATATACAGTAAGTCTAAACTTCTGCTGATTATTTAAGATCCACTTGTGTGTGGTTGTTTGTATAAATACGAGCTCTGTATAAAACGCAACTACAAAATACAAACATACCCCAGTAATCATCACTTTGCAATAACATATCAGCCACTTTAAATTTTCTTTCTCACATCCCTAAGCAACATCTTTCATCAGCGGCGCTATCCTATGGGAAAATGAAGTGCCACTTTTGCAGTTAAAGCTGGCAAATTTTTTTCTATGATGGAGACATAACACAAAATCCTTTCATGTCAGTAAAAAAGGTGCATCATCATCAATGAAATATCAGAAGAATTCTCTGTCACACATTGAACTGCACCCTTATATTATGCATTGTCAACTTGCAGTTGTACACTTGCAACATAGACTTTGTTGCATAAACACTTCAACATTTGGCTAGAAAAGCACGTGCGTGCATGTGCACACGTGCACACACACCCACATGCACACACACACCTGTTGCCCCCAGATTGGTAGCTCCCGCCTTGATCCACACCATTTGCGCCACGCCAGTTTCGATAACTGCCACCACCTCCGCCACCATAGTCTCGACTTGGTGGACCATCTAACAACACAAACACCGTTATCCTAGAAACTATTCATAACCAGCTATTTGATAATTAATTAATCTTGTAAAATTAAGAAGTTAAATGAAAATGTGCAAATAATATTAAAACAATCAGATTTTCATTTAGCAGTTGGGAGTAACACTTAAATGCAGAATATTGAAAAGCATACAAGCAAAAAAAGGAACATGAAGTATACAAAAATGAGAAACTGCCAAATTATAATACAAATATACAATATTGACAGACGGTAGGCAATATGAGAAGCAAGCGAACAAGACGTATGAAAGGACACATCTTTGTCATAACAACTAGGTATAGTCTATTCACACTTTCTTCGGCCTTTTGGGATTGAACCTTTGAAAAATCACCCTAGGCGTAACATGTCAACCTATTGTGTTCAATCACTTGTATTCCACAATTATATAACCCTGTGATTAACGTTACAGTATGGTGTTCTTGAATAGATTAATAATCTACTTAGTATCTTCTATACCTTGTAATATTCATTATGTATTAATACAAATGAACAGAGATCTGAGACGGGTTGGCAACGGCCGGTAAGAAATAGTTCGCAGTTACAATATATCTTAACCTCGTTTATATGTATACTATTTGTAAATTAAATGTTGCCTATTGATATATTTGTATTGTTAGGTAGCACTGATGGAAACACATTTCATTGCTGCAGTTAAAAATATCAGCGGAAATTACCATGCGTAGGCTCGCTATAGTGACATGGTGGTTATTTTTATTCCTTTAAATAAAAGTTCAATAAGCGAAGCGGATCGTGTTGCTCTCTCTTTCTCTCTCTCGGGAAGTTCGTACCACCTGTCTGGCAGGAAGTATAAATCTTGTTATTTCTAATTTCAGCACATTTCATACTAATTACAGCAACAATAATGATGTTTGAAATTGAAATTTTCAACTGAAACGAGATTGTATTGTTTTAATACCTATTATAAGTTATTTAGATGTGATAGAACGACGCTTACAAATCCAGCAGGTTAACAGACATGGTGTGGAAAGGAGAATCTAGAATTTGATTAGCTTTCCCCTAGCCCCGTGCTTGTCCCAACATGACGGGCGATTATTCCCAGTTTTTATTGTACATTACGACTGGCAGTGGTGTGGCGACATGTTAATGACATGGCGTATTTCTAAACGAAGCATCAAGTTGGTACTCGTATTTTTGAAACATACTAGTAAAGTTACAATGTTGTGATAAATATGTGTTTCCACGGCAGGGTTAAATGTGTAGCGATCGCTGCGTAGCGTGTAAATGAGCGCGGAGTCTGCATTGTAATCGTTCCACCGGGTAGGTGTGTGTGGATTTCAAATAAGTGCAGTTTATAAGTTTTAACCATGAACTGACATTATGACAAAGTCAATTATTTATATTTACATCTGTTTATCACAATGTTGTACTTTCACCACTAGGTGTTTGAAAAACAGTTGTGTAACGAGCTTACGTTTCTGTGATTTGAATGTCTGCAACAATTTCAACGAAATACTAAGCCCACCCACGTGAAATAAAATAAATATTAAAACAAACCCATAAACCAGTAAGTACCAATGCATGTAAATATTAGCGGAATAAATGTTACTGTAAGCCTATGTGTTTGCATGTTCACCACTATCTTTTACATTTGTTGAAGTACTCTAAAGAAGCGACACCAGTTGCGTGCTTGAATTTACTGTGTAGTTTCGTTGGACCGGTCGTCCCTTCGTTTTAATTTTTATTCCAAACACACATTAATAACAGCAGGTTAAATACTATCGTTGTTTCTGCCACAGTTATAACAAACACCGTCGTGGCAAAATATTAATGTGTATTATGGGTAACGTGATATATTGTGTGTAACATATAGTTATAAAACTGACCTAAATATTGTTATAGGCCTAAATTGAGAACATTCGTAGGAAATGGTTTCCGCAGCATGACATAATTCTTTGAACAGCTGTAAACAGCAACCAACGCATTTGACAGTTATAAAAGTATAAGTCACATGACAGTGTTTATGTTTACGTGTAGCGGAAGGATACATAATTAGTAACCAAAAGCAGGGCCTTCAGAAAAGGCCGGAAATATAGTGAATCAACTATAATATGGAATTCAGTTGCACAGATTGCCAAGATAAACAAGTTGCGTTGCACAACTCACCCCTGGAATACCCTCTGCTCTGCCCACCACGGGAGTCACCACCACGGTCGTCTTGAGCGTCACGTCTGTCGTATTGTGAATCTCTGCCACGCCCCTCGTAATCTCCTGCCAAAGAAATCCAGCCACTCAGCAAGCCAAACCACTATATTATTTAACTGCACAGCATACATTAAAAAGTGCAAAAAATTGAATTTTTCAATATCATATGGAACAAAAACAGAGACATTAATCTGAATTCAACATATCTTTTATTCTTTGGATATGGAAAATGAAAAGTTTTATACCAATATGTACACATACACATATGTAATACAACAAATTAGTCTCGAACACAAAACATTCATTATCATCATCATCATCATCATCCCACAGGATTTCCAGCACACAATGATAAAATCATTCCCCAACTTTTACCCATTTTCCTGTTGAAAATTTAAAAGGTTCCAGAAAAAGTGGGAAAATAATCCACATCAAGTACAAATGCTTTTAACAATTCATGTTATGACAAAATAGTCACACATTATGAAAATAATAAACCTACCATTACAAATTTCAGTATCCTCCATTTTCCGAATGTCCTAACTTGAAACTGGCACAGAAAATGCATTAAATAAACACAAACTTCAGCATTAACAGTATAAATACTCCTCACTAATGACTTATCTTTATTCAGTGTGCTGTTTGCAAGTTGCATGTTCTTTACCCTTCATGTAGCAAAAAAGAGCCTGTTTGCTCATATTATTTATAGCCATGACAGTTTCACACAATTTATAAAACATTGAAAATTTTCCATCCGGAATTTCTGCGCACCGAAAAAATGCTGGATCAAGTACCCACGTGGGATTAAAACAGTTCAGGGTAACCAGCGAGACTGTAAAGTGAATTGCTGTACACCCAAAAAATTATACAAGAAACTATCAAGTACAATAAAATTCATGTAACTTATAAGCTGTTCGTGGTAAAATGAGCACTTTTGAAAGCCCTCTCATATGGAATAATGGTTAATAAATAAATTTTATTTTAGGCTTAGACGTTAACGTTTGAGTCCGGTGGAATCTAAACACTGTGTTTATTACTACCATGGCAATATTTATTTAATAATGTAGTTAAAGGATAAAAAAAGGCTAGAATAAAAATCCAACTACAGCCTCAAAAAATGCTCACTTTACCGTAAACAGCATTTATCTGTGAACATTTCTGTTGTACGTGAAACCATTTTCACGATGCAGCAACATAATGCGGCACAACACATCTGATGCAGACACACTTCGAAATTCAAGATGGTTCCACTATCAAGCAAAACTTGGTTGGTGATGAATAGATTACTACTGGCAAGGAGGATGCACTTTTAGACAACACCCAAGGAAAAACTGACTTAAAACTTTACAAAAATATATATGGTCAAAAATACACATTTTGCGAAGAGATTGTCGTAAACAGTTCAACTGATTGAAGTTTACTTTACTTGTAGAGTCAAAAAAACTGTAACAAGTGTTGTTCTCATTTTGAATATGGTATTTTCCCACTTTTTTCATTTTACAAAAATTAGTATTTGAATGCTTTTTCAGCTCTGTCATCATCAGATGCAAACAAAAGCAACATCGGCAAAGTATATATTGCCTCACTCTGGCTACAGATCGTACATTGTGAAACCAAACATTAATGCTTGTAAACATGCATACACACATAGAAGTACCATACACACAGAGATGGGCTCGTAAACATAAACAACTGTTACCAGAAAAAAAGTGCTAATTACGAATAACATCTCTGCTTGACAAAACAGTATTTAAAGAGATTTTCACTCAAAATTACACTGCCATAGTAAATCAATAATGGCAAATATTAAAAATAAGACTGCAAATATAACAAAATAAAAGTGAAGCTGCCAACTAATGCAATAAACACAGTCACATTTACTTCCTGCTATCCTGAAAACAAGTACTCAGGAAAAAATAGTGGCACACGGGTAATGTGATCTTTTCTATTACAATACCCAAACATTGTTTAATGGCACATGTAAAAAGGTAAATTTTTGACCAAGTAAAAAAAAAATGCTTACTATTCTGCAGCTTGAAATTCTCATCAATGTCGCCAGAAAATGTAGTTTACTTGACAAAATACTACCACACACAAATAAAAAAATGACCTCCCAGTAGATAAATTACAAATTTTTATAATAAATTCTATAATAAAACATTCGAACGGCAACTATGGTTGCAACACCAACAATTTTGTATGTAATTTCATAAATAACACAATTTCTGTTCTCACGTACGTGCAATATACTGGGAGAGCTGATACCTGTCCTAAAATCTTGCTTAGGCTGATGACTGCAGTACACAAAACTTTAAAATAGGAAGCGAGTAAACTTTTATAATAATCAGTAGATTTTAAAATTTGAAGCGCTGTGGGCATTTGGGATTAGCCTTGAATTTTAGAAATATGAAAGAGATTGCAATTTGTTAAATATTTTTTAATTCTGATTGAAATCACTTCTAAGTTATTAACTTTCCTTACATCCATTGCAATTTGAAATTCATACTTCAAATTCAATGTTTACATTCCACTGTTTAAGACTTAACTTGTGTTTATTTGAAAAGTTACCTTTTAAGATTTTAAACAAAGACACTGCCACAACTCAGTGCATTTTGGTGCAGTTTGGAACCCATGTTTATACACGTCTAACGATTATACTGAGCATTGCGTCACACACATCTAGCTCTCTGGGTAAATGCAATTTTCAATTATATTTCATAATTAAATTATAATGTTTTATTTCCAACCAATTTTAAAAACTGCATCTGGGCTAGTCACAATGTAACAGCCAGCCGTAAGTGATTCACGATTGGCTACTTTATGACCGAGGGACAAATTTCCTGTGACTGAGAGTATAGCATAGATAATCTGTGGCTGAATGGCATGGATACAGTCTGCCTCACTCTTGCATTGCAGTAAAGAGTGCATTATGTGCGCTGTTTCCAGATGGATAGGAATTATCAACAACCAAGAAATGATGCTGTGTTGACAGAATAAGCAAATAAGTAAACAAATACGTAACAAATATTGTCAAATTGTATGTTAGTGTATAAATATAAAATTGTTTGATTAGCTACCCACTGCAATCTAAGAGATGCACTAGGGGACGTTGTGTGTGTGTCTGTGTGTATGTGTGTATACATATGTATACATATACATATGTATACATATATATATATATATATATATATATATATGTATGTATACATATATATATATAATATATATATATATATATATAATATTATATATATATATATATATATATATTATATATATATATATATATTATATTATATATATATATATATATATATATATAATATTATATATATATATATATATATATATATATATGTATATATATGTGTATATATATGTATATATATATGTATATATATATGTATATATATATGTTATATATATTGTATATATATTTATATATATATATATATATATATATATATTATATATATATATATATATATATATATTATATATATATGTATATATATATATATATATGTATATATATATATAATATATATATATTATATATATATATATATATATATATAATATATATATATATATATATATATATAATCCCCCCCTCTGTGGTGTGATGCGAGTGCATACGTGTGCACAAAGTGTATGTGCATGCGAGTGTGAGAATATGTGCATGTGTGTGTCTCATACAGGATAGTAAAGAGGAGGGGAAAAACTGCCAGCAACTTGGCTTAGAAGTTACCGTAAAATGAAATATACTTATGGGAAAGAAATGTTCAGACATTTATTTACACAAAGCCAGGATGATCCTCAGATACCACAAATTAGACTCGAGCTATGACCAAAGATAGAGTTTTTTTGTTTCGCAACAAAATACAACCTGTACTTAAAAGACTCATTCAACATATCTGCTGTTTACAAACAATGAATAATGCTCCTCTGTACACTTGAAGGCTTGCTATCACAACAAGGAATATGAATGTTACAACTTTTTGAGTACAGTAGCACGGCCCTGCATCAACAGTTGTGGTTCATGTTGTCATCTACATATAATTATAACGAAAACATGTAGGCGATCATGGCATGAAATGTAGAAGAGGAGGTATTTATCGAATAAAGTTAGTCAAATATTTTTAATCAAGTTTCAAATACATACCTACAGATCACACCAAATTAATACAATTCATTGCATAGAATAGTTACAAATGGAACTGTCTGCTCCATTTCATCAACATGTCAGTTATTCCCTAAGACGT